>CM048745.1:32355445-33661278 GCA_026315105.1 Locusta migratoria
CTAGCGATTGTATATGATAGTTAGGCATGGGGTTATTGTTTAGGCATTCTCTGAACGGACCCTTATTGTTATACAATTGAGAACGGGTGACTTATTTTTATGCATTATTTTATTTAAATGAATTACTTACTTTAATATTCCAGGGTTATCTACTTCTAAATCACGTTTGCTGGGAGCTGTTCTTGGTACTACCTCTGGAGTATTTGCTTCGTCTTCTTTGGTGAAGGAATTTCGGAATGTTGTGTTAAGAAATTCTGCCTTAGCAGAACACTCATCAGTAGCATCAAAATTGCTGTCGTGTAGTCAAGTTATTGATTGTGTTTTACGCTAGTATACTTTACATACGACCAAAATTTCTTAGGATCGTCTAGCAAATTTCTTGACAAGATTTCGTATTGGAAACCATTATAAGCTTCTGGCATTGTAGTTCTAGCTAAATTTCGAGTTCCTGTAAAAGACTGCAAGTCTTGGGGATTTTGTTTGTTTTTAAAATGGCATGCTTTTTCCTTTGCTTTTGTGTACCAAGGCGGCTCTTTTGTAAATTTGTTTCTTATGAATCTGTCAATGGTTGTCGATATTACTTCTTTGAATCTGCCCTCATATTGCTAGTTTCGAAAAACTGGACTTTATCACTCACAAATCATTAATCAAATTTTTATCTGCTTACTTGAGTTTATACACTTTTCTTTTAGTTTTGGTAAATTTGAGAAATTCGAATTAAGTCTTCCTACGAGAACTCTGTGTACACTTATCCCTGTGTCTGATGCCCTTTATTAACTCCTGATTATTTGTTGCTAAGAGGTAGAGTATTTCTTTCAAAGATTTACTATTCTAGGGGTTCATGAACTAATTGCTCGAGATTATTTTCGGAAAATGCGCACAGTAGCATTTCGGACCAAGTCTTATGCTTGCCTCCTGTTATGAACATGTATTCTTGCCAATATATCGACGGTAAGTTAAAGTTGCCACCAGTTAAAATTGTATGCTTTCGATACGTTTTTGAAATTTCATCCAAGCTTTCTTTGAGCACTTCTACAATCGAATCATCTGAGTCAGGATGACTGTCAAAAGAACCAATTATTAATTCATTCTGGTTGTAAGATTTATCCTCTATTCATGCCAACTCAGAGGAACAATCTACTTGAATGGCGCTACAGGATAAATCGATTGCGACAGCAATAAATAGGCCACCACTTTTTTTCAACCTATCCTTTTGAACAGCAATTGACCCTTTGAACAAATTTCAGCTGATCTCCGCCTTGAGGCAGCACTCGGCACCTACAATGATTTGAGATTGGTTTCTTTTCAACATTGGAGTTCTGGTACTTTCCCGACACAGCTACGACAGTTTACAAGTATTGGACCAACGTTTTTTCGATCACTGTGAAACACGTTCACTGATTGAGTGGTCGTATTCCATTTGGATTTATTCTTTAACCTAAAGTGTTTTTGCACCATTAATGTTATCAATCTGTGTGTTAATTATTTTATTCATTTTGTTAATGATCTATGTCCCATGTTTATGTACGTTTGCTCCACATTTATAAATGTTTCCACCCGTGTGATTGAACTTGTGTGTTCATGTGAATGTGGAAGGTTGTTTTTAATATTGACTGACTACCGAGCAATGTCTTACAGTCACTGCCTCTTGCTTTAGGCCTTGTTTTGCTGTAGTTAAGACGCATGGCTTCGTTTATCGTCTGCGCTACCGTCTGCTGGGTGGCGAGAGACAAGCTTACTTGGCAAGAAGTTGAGGTGGCAGTGTTCTCAGTGTCGTACCAACCTAATCGTGGATGGAAGAGGTGACAGGAGACCTCTCTGGGAGCGGTTGAAGAGTGAATTGTCTTGACCAGGTAGCAAGGGTTGGTAAACACTAGTCTCTCAACGCACTCTGCGTCGCTTGTAGCGCGCCTTACATCCGGTCTATGGTGGGGAGGGAGGTTTTCTGAGGTATTAAAGCTTTATTCTTGACTCTTGCTGCAGTCTTGGAAGTAAGTACTTCGTCGGATCATGCTGAAGGGAAGGCATGCTGAAGGGAAGGCATGCTGTTAGGACTTTTATTTATTTGTGATCAGGCAGTCTTGGTTTTTCAGTGAGTCTTTTGCTAAGTGAGGCCAAGTGTTTCTTAATTTACAGAACTCTAGTAAATTCAGTGTAGATTTATTATTTGCATTTTCATTCCAGTGATGATTGTGTGCCCGGTTTTGCTCAAGTTACAATACAAGAGTATGGGCCTTCAGCCTATGTGTAAACTTAGTGTGTTTGAATTTTTTGCTATTTTAAACTGACTTTTCGCCTCGTTTCTTTATCCGCGAGTATGCTAAATATGTCACAGATTTTCGGATTTGATTCCATCTTTCCTGTCTTGTATTACCGATTGCACCACGTCTTTTGTAACGGTCGTTACTTCGGCCTTCAGCAATGGTTTTATTAATAGTACCTTTCTTCAGTGCGAATTCTTGCTTGTTCTCTATTCGCTTATTCGGAATTAATTTCCATTGTAAATTCTATGTAATTCACCATGGTCGCTCACCACATGGTACTTAAGAATAGTATGCCGCTGCCTTCCCACACATGAGTTCATTCAGTGGGCAGTATAATTCAATTTATGATCAAGACACGTCATCTCGTCAAAACGCCGCCGACGCTTTGTTTCTCCGCTGGTATCATGTGTTCCAGCATTTAATGTACCGCCTAGTTTTATGTGCATTGGCAGCTCCCTTAAGGAGTGAGCAGTTACATAAATTTCTGTTGTGCATGTACTCATTTAGTGCAGCAGTAAGAGTTTAACTTTCATTTGCGGATCTCAACTGTCCGAGATGAAACTTATTTTAATGACAGGCTACTCAACTGATCATGCTATATTTTACATGTACTCTTTGAAATTGGTACTACTTCCTTGTGTTTCCGAAGCTCACACTTCCTGTATTGCTTCATGTGTGGCCAACCAACGTCTGCAGCAGAACCCGGAACCCCACCACCAGATGGCGCAAGTCGGGGAATCGGCAGCCTAAACTGTAGCTGAAACGCCTGAGTCTCTGATTCAGATGCTCTACTCTGCTCTGCACCAGAGGACCACATTCGGTTCTGTCAACTGTTCTGGTGGCGAGGTCTATCTTCACCTTGCAAGCAAGACTGTCTTTAACACTTCAGATAGCCGCTCAAAACAAGAAGGAATCTCATCCGATCGAAAGCGACACACGTTCCACATCTGGAATGACTGCAAACGGTAAGCATACAAGTGCACCTTGGCTTTCGTCCCTACTTAGCAGTTATATACATATGGGACTCCATTACCCGGCTAATGTTGGAGCTCCCAACTACAGGCCAACTCACCCTCTGTGATAATCCAAATCTTGCAGGCTGTGACACCATCCGCCTCAGAAACATACCGCATCCGATGACGCTATTTCCACTGGATGACACGGCGGTTGGTCGTTGAGAACTCGTAAATTTACGTTTGTAACCAAACGATATAATTATATCTTCCAAGAGGTAAAGAAATATTTAGGATATCCCTTGTGATGCAAAAGAGTGTGTTAAGATCGAATACAAACGCTGTTTAGAGTTTGAGAGCGCTACCATCACGTTATATGGAGGAATCGGTCGGGGGTCTGGTTTACAGGTTAATTGGCAACACGGGTCTCGTTTGCAGTCGAGAGGAGGTCGAATGGCGTGTAGCGCTCCAGTGTTCTGCAGAGAGGAAGGCGGCGAAATGACGGTGCCGGCGCGGCCCTCCACGTGTATTCCTTGCGAAAAGAGGGCAGGTCGTGGGACTCTTGTAACAGCTAATTGCTAATTACCATCCCACTTGTCACACACCCATCGGGTGGCGCGAAACCGTTCTGCCCCTTACACGGATGAACGGGCGCCACGGCGTCTGACGAGGTGGTACTGCAATAGCAATAAGCGAGATACTTCTACATCCTGAGACTTGGCAATCTACTGCAAGTTGCTTGTGGATGGTACCAAATACTTCCACTTGCCGTTAGTTTTACTGTTCAACAGAACTAGGAGAAACGAATGCCTGTTTTTCTCTGTACATTCGCTTATTTTTATTATCTATCTTTGTGGACCTTAGGTAAGATGTACGCTACTGGCCATTAAAATTGCTACAGCAAGATGAAATGCAGATGATAAACGGGCATTCATTGGACAAATATACTAGAACTGACATGTGATTACATTTTTACGCAGTTTGGATGCATAGATCCTGAAAAATTAGTACCCCGAGCAACCACCTCAGACGGTAATAACGGACTTGATAGGCCTGGGCATTGAGTCAAACAGAGCTTGGAAGGCGTGTACGGGTACAGATACCCATGCAGCTTGAATATGATACCACAGTTAATCAAGAGTAGTGACTAGCGTATTGTGACGAGCCAGTTGTTTGGCCACCATTGACTAGACGTTTCCAATTGGTGAGAGATCTGGAGAATATGCTGGCCAGGGCAGCAATCGAACATTTCCCGTATGCAGAAATTCCCGTAGAGAACCTGAAACATGCGGTCGTGCATTATCCTGCTGAAATGTGGGGTTTCGCAGGGATTGAATGAAGGGCATTCCCTCGGTTTGTAACACATCTGAAATGTAACGGCCACTGTTTAAAGTGCCGTCGAAGCGAACATGAGGTGACCGAGACGTGTAACCAATGGCACCCATACCATCGCCCCGGGTGATGACGAATACACGCTTCCTATGTGCGTTCACCGCGATGTCGCCAAACACGGATGCGACCATCATGAGGCTGTCAATAAAAGCTGGATTCATCCGAATTTGTGCACCCAGGTTCGTCGTTGCGCTCCTGTGTGTGATCCAGCGTCAAGGGTAACTACAGCCATGGTCCCCGAGCTGATAGCCCATGCTGCTGCAAACGTCGTCGTCGTCGTGGATATGGTTGTTGTCTTGCAAACGTCCCCATCTGTTGACTCACGACTCGGGACCTGGCTGCACTATCCGTTACAGCGTTGCGGATAAGATGCCTGTCAACTAGACTGCTCGTGATACGAAGTCGTTGGGATCCAACACAGCGGTCCGTATTTCCCTCCTGAACCGACCGATTCCATATTCTGCTAACATTCATTGGATCGCGACCAACGCGAGCAGCAATGTCGCGATACGATAAACCGCAATCGCGATAGGCTACAATCCGACCCTTATCAAAGTCTAAAACGTGATGGTACGCATTTCTCCTCCTTACACGAGGCGTCACAACAACGTTTCACCAGGTAACGCAGGTCAACTGCTGTTTGTGTATGAAAAATCGGTCGTAAACTTTCCTCATGTCTGCAGGTTGTAGGTGTCGCCATCGGCGCCAGCCTTGTGTGAATGCTCTGAAAAGCTAATCATTTGCATAACACAGCGTCTTTTACCCGACAGTTAAATATCGCACCGGTAGCACGTCATTTTCTTGGCGAAGCAATTTCAATGGCCAGGAGTGTATACTGGCGGTATTATGGCGTCACTAATCGCCACATATCGAGCGGTCCACACAAGTCGCCACGGCAATACATGAAGTAAGTCGCTGCATAGTACTACGTCCACTGGGGGCGCCCGCAGTCTCTGTACCCCTTTCCTTACCTCGCACGCCAACCAATACGAAGAAAGACCGAGCGAAGTGCGCAGTCGTAACGCACTGGACTAGCATTCGGGAGGATGGGGGTTCAAATCCACCTCCGGCCATCCAGATTTACGTTTCCCATGATTTCCCTAAATCACTCCAGGCAAATGCCGGGATGGTTTCTTTCAAAGGGCACGGCAGATTTCCTTACCCAGCCCTATACAAAACTCCGAGCGTTAGCTCCGTCTTTTATGACCAAGCTGTCGACAGGACGTTAAACCCCAAGCTTCCTTCAATAGGAAGAAGGGAGCTCGTCTAGATATCTCTTCGCACCATATCAGTACAATACAGTATGAGGCAGTTCTACAATTACTATCCAGTTCCATCGACTAGAGCTAGCAGTCTACAAGCCGGAACAGTACTAATGCTGGATTGCAGAAAATGACAATCTTCCCTTAATAAGGAAAAGTGTGAAGTCATCCATATGACCAAAGAAAGAAGTCCGCTAACTTCATTTATACGAAAAGTCAGTTAGAACCACAGACCATAAATTCAGCTAAATACCTACGACAATTACAAACAGTTGGAAAGAACACATAGAAAATATTGTAGGGAAAGCGAACCAAAGACTACGTTTCTTTGGCAGAACACCTGAAAGATGAAAGAGCTCTACTAAAGAAACTGCCTAAGCACACTTGTGCCTCCTACTGTGGAGTATTGTTCCGCAATGTGGGATGCTCACCAACTGGAATTGACAGACGGTTTATCGAAAGTACAAAGAAGGTTTAGATTGTTTAGTATTATCGGGATATAGGGGAGAGAGAGTGACAGAAATGATGCACGGTTTGGGGTGGATTATTAAAAGAGAGGCGTTACTCGTTGCTACAAGATCTATTTGCGAAATTTCTTGCACCAACTTTCTCTTCCGACTGCGAACAGGATTTTTTACCACCCACCTACATAGGAAAACAAGAACATCAAAATAAAATAAGAGAAATCAGATCCAAAACGGAAACATTTATGTGTTCCTTTCTTCCGCGAGCTATTATGTAACGGAACTGTCGAGGAATATCATAAGAGCGGTTCGATGAACTCTGTGCCTTGTGACTTGCAAAGTATTTATGTGATTAAGACCGAAGGTCACACCAGGTTGGGATCTTCCGACTGAGAGAGTCGGCGGACTGTCGCCGCTAACAGTCAACACTAAAGAAGACAACCAGAGGCAATAAACAACGACGACAACGAAATGGAACAGACAGACCAAAGCGTGAACAAATCGAGACCGTGCTTTAGCTGTGTAAAGGAATGCTCACAGGCATCTGACTACTAGAACTGCACACCTTTCTTCCGCATATGGCTGAGTGGGTGCATTATGTGGGATGCATGTGGGAGTAACTTTGCATAAGAATTCACATTCCCCAAAAAACGCCTGCAACTCCTGTAGGTTTTGGGGGCGTGGGCTGGATAACCTCTTTGGAGAGCAAGTAGTCAAGGTATTCTACCTGTTACTGGAAAAACTGGCATTTATGGAGGCGACACTTGAGCCCGGCATCCTGCAATGAAGTAAAGAGAGTTCGGAGGTAATGCAAATGATCCTGGCGTGTAGCCCCAGTAACAATTACATCTTCAAGGTAGTTGGCACAACCGTATAAAGGCCGGATTAACTGTTGCAGGTAGCTGGCAACAAAGAAATCTCAAACGGCAAACGTTTGTATTTGTAAAGGCCAAAAGGTGTACTGATGACCATGATGTGTTAAGATTCGTCATTGGGAGGGATTTGTAAATATGCGCCAGCCAGGTCTATCTTAGAAAAGACTTCGCCTCCAACAAGCTTTGTGAGGAGGTCCTCTTGACGTGGAATGGGGTAGGTTTCGACTTGTGCCTGGGCATTGATGGTGGATTTAAAATCGTCACAGAGGTGGATGCACCGTTGGGCTTGAGTACCACTACCAGGGGTGTGGCCCAGACTCCTGTCACTTGTTTTGACAGGTTCAATGACTCCAGCTGCATGCAGGCGCTCTAGTTCTAGCTTCACAGCCATCCATAGGGAGACCGGAAGAGGGCGTGCACGGCGTAAACGCGGCACTGCACCTGGACGTAAAGTAATATGTGCCTCATAATTGGTGGCACACCCTGGACCGGGTTCAGACAGAGATGCAAAAGAGGCACAAATGTCGTCCATTTCCTGGAAAGGAACTCTGTCTGAGATAACCTGCACCTCATCTTTAATGGAGAATCCAAACTCTGAGAAGGCATCTAGGCCGAAAATGCTTCCCTCTGAGTGGCTATTGACAACAAATAGGGTTACAGGTCATGTGACCGTTATGTAAGTTACCAAAGTGGTAAATTGACCTTTCAGAAGGATAGAGCTGTCACCATATCCTTACCAACCTGCAGGAGGGCGGGTCCAATGCTAGGTAGGCGACACGGGCATACGTTGGGAGGTTCACCATGGAGACTGGCGCCCATGTATCCACCTGGAACCGGTCGTCTCGGTTTGCTATTATGAGAGCAGTAAACAATTTGGTAGCGTGTGACTCACCCTGGGGAACAATGTCCAGCAATTCATGAACTGTCTCCTGACGCCAGTGAGGAGTCGGCGTTGACCATCCTGCCGTTTGACGACAAACACAACTGAGATGTTCATCTTTTCCACAACGACTACAGTGGGCCGAGCGGTCTGGAGTGTCTGCCCGATGGTGCACCGTAAAACAGTTAGGACAGGACGATAAACGACGATGCTTACGCCGGCGAGGAGTGACTGGCTGTTAGAGACCATGGACACATCTGAGAGGGATGGATCACGATTCTGTCGGTGGGGCAAGATCTTACGAACGCTACGTCCCTTTGTGGTGGTTGTACAATGGCTACCTGAGGACGAGGCGCTCATTCGCCGCCTGTGCTATCTCGAAAGAATGTACAATTTTCAGGATGTCCTCCAGAGAGGGGTCGTCCAGCTTGAGGGCTGCCGTACGCACATCACGGATGATAGAGTCTGCATAGGAGGTTTTACAAGACGGATTGGAGCGAGTGAAATCACAACGCCGACCCAGTCCTTGCAAATCCGTTAACGATGACCGATGTGATTGATCTGGTTGTTATGGTACTGACGGAATTCAAGTCACGATATGACAACGTGAACTCGTTGCGAATAATAATTATACACCAATGCGTACATTTCCACAAACGTCAGTACCACTGGATTTGAGAGGGAAGTGATCTTCTTCAGTAAGAAAAATGTCTTGGGGGAAGTCCCTCTCGGGGAAAGCTCAGGAAAGGAAAAGCGACCTTTGTAGGGCGTCACCAGAGACCTTTCAGCCACTGTGAGTAAGTGTCCAAATCCTCTTTGGTGTTATTAAATGGCGGAAACGCTTGGGGGGGGGGCGTAAATCCGTTGACTACGTGACCACCACTTGGACGGTTTCTAAACGCTGAGCCTGTAAGCGTTCCTCCAAAAGTTGAATTTCCTGTCGTAACAATTCATTTTGTTATTGCTGTAAGAGCAGCTGTTGTTGCTGTTCCACGAGTTGCACATGTTTTTCGTCTATGAGACGTTGTTTAACCTTTTACCTCGTCGCCAATTACTGAGACCGAAGGTCGGACTGGGTCGGAAGCGACTCGCGAACGACCGACCGACTGAGGCGTCGTCAGAATTGCGACTGACGTCGGACCAGACTAATTGACCGGACGACTAGAGATCGCCTTACCGACCGAGGAGTTGTCAGAGTGTCGCCGCTAACAGTCACCACTAAAGAAGACAACCAGAGGCAACGACAACGAAAAGGAACAGACAGACCAAAATGTGAACCAATCCAGACCGTGACGAGTAAGATGCCAGATTACAACGTAGTACACGAACATATACGGAGTGCAGACACGACTGAAGACCGGGAACCGGACTAAACTGAACGAGGGAAAACGGTAACCTTCAAGTGCTGATGGAGGTTGCAGCATGTACATACTTTTCCTCCCAGAGCAGGGGTGAGATATAACGACTTCACTGGTGATTTTCTTCATGGAGTCCCTACCATCGTAGGAGATGGGGCCATTGTGTGGTGGCCTTGCGCTGGATGTTATGACCCAATGAAGACCGGGCTGCGGCTCCGGCCCCTAAATAGCGCGGCTGTCTACGCAGATGGCTCGTGCGGTGGGCGCGTCACTGTGCGCAGCGCTCCAGTGGCGACGACGGCGCTCACGGGCTGTGCGCGGCACCTAACGGCCGCTGTTGCAGACCGTACGGTCTGGCGGGCTTTCGAACTCATCATGCCAGCATACCAGATATGTAGGTGTAAGCGAAGGCTTCTGCGGCCATTGTCAATAAAATACTTCGGAATTTTTGGCCGCAATGTCAGCAGTCAGCCAAACACCTGGACAAAGGCCACTTGGAACGGTGGCCAAAACGTCTGATTTTATAGATTGACAATGCGGCCAAAACCACGAAAATGTTTATGACAGTTTGTATGTAGATGTTAATGTTGATACACTGCAGAACTGTATTTGCTAGGACCAAGTTGTACCGCCAGAAACACTTCAAACTCAAGTATTGATTCCATCATGTCTACATCTACATCTACATACATACTCCGAAATCCATCGTAAGGTGCGTGGCGGAGGGTACACTGTACCACTACTAGGCATTTCCTTTCCTATTCCGCTCCCAGTTGGAATGAGGAAAAAAAGAATGCCTATATGCCTCGGTACGAGCCCTAATTTCTCTTGTCTTTGTGATCACTACGCGAAATGGAAGTAGGCGGCAGCAATATCGTACTACACTCAGCTTCAAATTCCAGCCCTCTAAATCTCCTCAACAGAAATTCACGAAAAGAACGTCGCCTTTCTCCAGCGATTCCCAATTGTGTTGCCGGAGCATTTCCGTGACACTCGCGCATTGGTCGAACCTACCAGTAACAAACCTAGCTGCTCGCTTCTGAACTGCTTCTATGTCATCCTTTAAAGTGATTTGCTGCGGGTCCCAAACACTTGAGCAATACTCAAGACGTGGTTGTACAAGCGTTTTATACCCGGTCTCCTTTAAAGATGAAGTACATCTTTCCAAAATTCTCCCAATAAACCGAAGTCGGCTGTCCGTCTTACTCACCACTGTCCTTACATGTTCGTTCCATTTTATATCACTCTCCAATGTTGCGGCCTAGATATTTGAACGTCGCGACAGCATCAAGAAGCTCACAACTAATGTTTTATTCGAACATTATGGGATTGTTTTTCCTACTCATGCGAATCACCTTACATTTTTCTACATTAAGGGTTAGCTGCAAATCTTCGCACCAACTAGAAATTTTGTCTAAGTCATCCTGTACGCTATCGGTCAGTTAACGACGACACCCTCCAATACACCACAGCATCATCAGCAAACACCCGCAAATTATAACTTACTCTGTCCATCAGATCATTTATATACATAGAAAATAAAAGCGGTCCTATCACACTCCCGTGGGGTACGCCTGACGATACACGTAAATAACAACGTACTGCGTTCTATTACTTAGGAAGTCTTCCAGCAAGTCACAAATCTGTGAACCTATTCCATAAGCTCGTATCTTCGTTAGCAGTCTGCAATGTGGGACCGCGTCGATCGCCTTTTTGAAGTCGAGAAAAACACATCGATCTTTTTATAGAAGCACGAATCTCTACTAACTTTTGCCTGTCATCGTTTGCGTGTTCTTTTTCGAATCGAAAGTGCAACAGTCTTTGCTTTTTCAGCAGCATTCTGATATTATTATTATACCACGGTGGGTCTTTCCATCCTTAATCGTCTTTACTGGCACATATTTCTCTAACCCTTTATTTACAATGCACTTAAATTTAATCCACAATTCCTGTACATCCATAGTCACGCAATTAAACGATGCCCATTCATTTTCTAAGTTCGTTCCTAACATTTGCTTGTCGGCTTTTCCCAACAAAAACACGCTCCTAGCCTTCTTGATTCGTCACCATCGACGCTATGACGATATCATGTCAATAAATATTGTGTGGATTAATCAATTCTGTGGTGTCGCACAAGTCTAAAGTGCGCGCCACCTACTTTCGTCGCACGCCGCCATGCACGCACGGCGCGGCGTTCTTACGACGTCAGCCACGAGCGCCCTCTGCTACAACTCCGCTCGTGGCCACCACTGAATGACATCGTTCACTTGGGACTGAGATAGGGACCAGTTAAAACTTCGAAAACAGATAGGCCCCAGTGAAGACTTGGCTATCGGACAGGCACTAGGCAGGCCTCTAGCTCAACTATGTATCAGCATTCTGCAGTACTGAGCTATGTAAAAGTTAAGTATTACTAAGTCTCTATGAAATATATATCTCGTTCTAATTTACTCTAGTGTTTCTAGTTTCTGCTGTCCCACTGGCTGGTCACCTCCTACCTGCACAAGCGTGCATCCTTTATTCCTGTGTCGGTCTTTCTACTCGGCCACCGACACCTACGACGGAAACGAGACGACCAGGCTGGGACACAAAAAATTCTTTTAGTTGCAGACTCATGTCCACATCCTCCTACGAAGCATCTCGGAGACACAACAGGCGGCAGTAGATCCATTCTGCAGTCCGCTTCAAATTCCAGTTCTGTGATTTTCCACAAGAGATTATTAAGACATTTCTGTCATTTCGGAAATCATTTATAAGTCCGAAACTGAAAATAAATAAATATATCGTAGTATATCTGTCCCTTACTTGTTTACTAATGTTCGTGTTTTCTTAATCGAGCGATGGCATTTAATATACACAAATACACGCCAAAAAATTTCCACGTACCATGAAAAGGTACATTTTTAGTACTTTATGGTAGTCCCAACATGGCACATACTGTGAGTTAAAACAAACGAGGCTCTTTCTCTACATGTACATCTACTTCATGGTGTGTGGTGGAAATTATTTTGCGTCCATTCTCACTTCTTCTTAATCCAGTTGTGTATGGTGTTCAAGAAAAATGATTAATATCAAAAAATGGTACAGTTCCTTGAAACAACGTTGTCTCGTTATACCAAAGGTGTTAAATATAAGAAGAATCACTGAGTTGAAATTTGTGCTGTAGCCGTGATTCGAACCTGGGACCTCCTGCTTTCTGTGCAGCCGCTTTTGACCGCTGAGCTAATACAACCTGGCCAATAAAATTTCCTACACCACGAATATGACGTGCTACAGACACGAAATTTAACCGACAAGAAGAAGATGATGTGATATTCAAATGATTACCTTCTCAGAGCAGTCACACAAGGTTGACGCCAATGGCGATACCTAACGTGCTGACATTAGGAATGTTTGTAACTGATTTCTCATACGGAAAGAGCATTTGACTGGCGTTGCCTGGTGAAACGTTGGTGTGATGCCTCGTGTATGGAGGAGAAATGCGTATCATCGGGTTTCCGACTTTATCAAAGGATCTATTGTAGCCTATCGTAATTACGGTTTATGGTATCGCGACACTGCTGCTCGCGTTGCTCGCGATCCAATGATTGTTATCAGAATATGGAATCGTTGGGGTCAGGAGGACAATACGGAACGCCGTACTGGATCCCAATGGCTTCGTATCACTATCAGTCGAGTTGACAGGCATCTTATCCGCGTGGCTGTAACGATTCGCCCAGCCACGTCTCGATCCCTGAGTCAACAGATGGGGACTTTGCAAGACAACAACCATCTTCACGAACACTTCGACGACAAACGGAAAACGTCAGTTTTTGGATGAATCCAGGTTCTGTTTACAGCATCGTGATGGTGGCATCCGTGTTGGGCGACACCGCGGTGAACTCACATAGGAAGCATGTATTCGTCATCGCCATACTGGCGTATCGCACAGCGTCATGGTCTCGGTCACCTCTTGTACGCATCGGCGGCACTTTGAACAGTGCCCATTATATTTCAGATGTGTTACGACCCTGGCTCTACCCTTCATTCGAACCCTGTGAATCCCTACATTTCAGCAGGATAATGCACTACAGCATGTTGTAGGTTCTGTACGGGCCTTTCTGGATACCGAAAATGTTGGAATGCTGCCCTGGCCAGCACATTCTCCAGATCTCTCACCAATTGAAGACGGCTGGTCGATGATGGCCGAGCAACTGGCTCGTCACAATACGCTAGTCACTACTCTTGAGGAACTATGGTATCGTGTTCAAGCTACATGGTCATCAGTACCTGTACACGCCACCCAAGCTCTGTTTGACTCAATGCCCAGTTCTAGTATAATATATTTGGCCAATGAATACCCGTTTATCATCTGCATTTCTGTTTCATGTAGCAATTTTAATGGCCAGTTTTGTATGACAGGGGAACATTGAGGCAGAATTAAAGTATGTGGTGTGGAGGGAGACGTGCTTTAAGACAGTCCGTGTACTCGCTTTGTCTGTAACGTTGCGTTAGCTGAGCGATCTGAAGCGCCTACCTAGTCAGTAGGAGGTCCCGCATTTGAATCCCGGCCACAGCACAAATTCAGGGCTTCGCCTTATATTCAATTCCTTTGGAAAAATGATTGTTGTTATCCGTCCATCGGTGCTATAAAATCACTCATCTTATCCTTGTGGACGCTTCGCCCAAATTTAGTTAAAGGAAGCAATATTTGACTCTCCTTGAAACGGAACTTTGATGACGGACAACATTTCCTGAGGATTATTCCAATGAATCTCACAAGGGAACATTATCAACTCGACCCCATATTTTCTCTATTAAAAAAGTACATGAGCTAGAGAACCCCAGAAATCGAAATTACGTGAAAATTTGCGCCGTTATTCAGGTACAAAGCATTACGGCCTTGCGCGCTCTCGGATTGTTCCTCTCTCGGCCCGCTTTACTGCAGCCGCTTAATGAAGTGGCAGCGTCGTCATCATCGACGTCACCCTCTTATCCTCTTGTAAATCTGCACCGAACGTCATCTCGCAACTTTTTTTTCTATATCCAGCAGGTCTTAATTTGTGTATGATATCTGCAGCGCTGTTGAAACATACAAAGAAAAGCATAAAAAGAACACCATGTATTTTCTTTTACCGTGTATAGTACGTCTAATAACAATAAATGATTAAGCTTACCGGTGACCACATTAAAGAGCTCTAATTCTTCGACATTTAATCGTTGCATATTAGTTTCTTTTCTAATGATTGTATAGCTTATGGGGCTTAACTACGCGTCATCAGTCCCTAAATTTACAAACTACGTATCAAACTACGATTCTAAAGACGGGTCAAACATCCATGCCCGAGGGGGAATTCGAACCCCCGACGGGGAACGGCCTTGCAGATTAGTCATCATACTATACCGCTCCTGGAGGATTCGCACGACAGTCTGTGGGCTCACTAACATCGCGAACACGAACCTCCTACGAGAATCTGCAAACAGTACTGGATGTTCGGGCATTAAACGGCCTCAGTGAAACGGGCCGCGTGAGGAACAACCCGAGCGAGCCGCACTTTGAGGAGGCCGTAACTGCGTAGTATCCGAATAATGGCCCAAATTTTGTGATATCGATTTCTAGGGTTGATATCTAGCTCATGTATTTTTTCCTGAAGAAAATGTGAGGTCCAGTTGATGCTGTTTCCTTGTCAGTCTTGCACCTGCCTTACACACGACTGCTTTTATTTTGTCGTTCCATGTCGCCCCTTATGTCTACTCGCAGACACTTTATGGAAGTAACTGCTTCCAGTGTTCGTCCTGCTATTGCGTAGTTACATAACTAAGGATCTTTCTTTCTTTGTAAACACATTACTTTTGTTTATATTGAGGCCGAACTGCCATTCCCTGCACCATGCGTAAATACGTTGTAGATCGTCCGTACTTCGGTAGTCTCTTCCAGTGTAGTTACGTCTCGATAAACTGCAGCATAATCCACAAAAAGCGTCATTGATCTTTTTTACGAGGACATTTATGTATATTGCGAAAAGCTATAGTCCTATAATACTCTTCTGGGGCACGCCTGGAATGACGTTGACGTGTGAAGACCTCTCTCCGTTGAGAATGACGTGCTGCGTTCTGTACTCCTCAATCCAGTCCAATTTCGTATGCTCAGACTCTGTGTATGAGGAGACGGTGCGGCACGCCATCTAACTCCTTACGGAAGTCAAGAAACACGGCATCTGCCTGTGATCCTGCGGAGATAAATAGCACGAGCTTGGTTTCTCTTGTTCGCTGATTTCGAAAATCATGTTCATACCTACAAAGGAAATTTAGCTTGTCCAGAAATGGCATAATATTCTAACAAAAAATGTGTACCAAAATTTTGAAACTGACCGATGTGAGGGATACAGGCCTATAGTTTTGTGCGTCTGATAGACGACCTTTCTAGTAAACGGGAATGCCCTGCGCTTTTTCCAGTCCCTAGGAAAATATCGCTCTGCTGGGACGTTCGGTACGCCGCTGCTAGGAGAGGGGCAAGTACCTTCGCACAGTCGAATTGGTGACTCATTTGGTCCTGAGGTCTTTATTGAGCTATTACAGAAGCTTTTCAATTCCTCTCACACTTATATCAATATATCCTAGATTGTCTAGTGGAGAAACTACCGTGAAATCTTCTTATGTGCAACAATTTTGATAAAAGACACATAATATTCTGTCCTTTTGTGTGTCATCCTCTGTTTCAACATCATAATGGTCACAGCGCGTCCGGATATCTCCTTTACCGATTTGACATAGGACTCTAGTTTCTTAGGACTTTCTGCCGAGTCGGTACACAAACCATAGCTCTCCAAGACGTCCAAAGCCTCTCGCATGGCTGCCTTTGCGCAAACTTCTGCATTATTTCAGTTACGCATTTATGCTAGGCTTTTACTAAGTTGAAGCGATACGAAAATAAATGGCTGAAAAAAGAGATATAAAGACCGTATACAATTTAGGAGTCACTGAAAAATATTCAAAAGTTAAGAAGATTGTGTAAGAACCCTTGACTTTTCGCTTTTCTTCCCTACCGTTCATACTAATCAAATCACATTAATATCCCTATTTCCTCTTCAATAGTTCATGTATTTATCAGCAGAAAGCAGTTGCTTGTTAATCGGTTCCCAAATACGTAATAGACTATGGAATATAACGAAACGTCGATACCGTATCTCCTCCATACATCAATAGTTATGAAAACGATTATTTATTTCTGAAACGACTTTGTTGACAGGGCTACTTAGGGTTACACACCTTGAATATACACGTCTCAAAGTAATTAGTAGATCAGGTGAGATATACATATGATAAATATTTTTTTCTGCAGACAGCACTCTAAAGAGGAAATTGTTGCACACAGTGAAACATACAGGTGAATGGTTTTCTAATTCAGGTGTCTATAAATTAATATGTGATAACCGTGTTACTGCATTGGCCAAACAGGCAGAGCCGTGAAGAGACAATACAAAGAGAACTTATTAGGAAAGAAAGGAGCGAACATACATAACTTTACGTTTGCAGAACACTTACTGATTGCCAACCACACACCGAAAAAGTTAGAATACACTATCATTTTACACAGAGAACGTAAAGCGCGAAAGCTTGATCTTTGGAGAGAACTTGATATCTTTGAACATATAGAACTCAAGGTTGGCAATTTGTTAAATGGTCAGTTAAATATCACCTGTAGACAATTTCACGAAATCTTACAGCTACCAGCTTTGCGATTTTTTCATTTTCTCAAAACTGTAAAACCTGCTTACATTCGTAATTGTCCATTGTAATTGACATGACAGCCATTTTATCCACGTACTAATCCAGTTTATTTTTATTCATTTGAGAAATACACTTTTCTATTATTATTGTTCGTTTACGCAATGTATTTCAACAGTCCAGAATGAAACTTTCACTCTGCAGCGGAGTGTGCGCTGATATGAAACTTCCTGGCAGATTAAAATTGCGTGCCGGAACCGGGACTCGAACCTGGGACCATTGCCTTTCGCGGGCAAGCGCTCTACCGACTGAGCTACCCCGACACGACTCACGATGCCGCCTCACAACTTTACTTCCGCCAGTACCTCGCCTCCTACTTTCCAAACTTCACAGAAGCTCTCTTGCAAACACGCAAGACTAGCACTCCTGGAAGAAAGGATATGGTGGAGACATGGCTTAGCCACAGCCTAAGGGATGTTTCCAGAATGAAACTTTCACTCTGCAGCGGAGTGTGCGCTGATATGAAACTTCCTGGCAGATTAAAATTGTGTGCCGGAACCGGGACTCGAACCTGGGACCATTGCCTTTCGCGGGCAAGCGCTCTACCGACTGAGCTACCCCGACACGACTCACGATGCCGCCTCACAACTTTACTTCCGCCAGTACCTCGCCTCCTACTTTCCAAACTTCACAGAAGCTCTCTTGCAAACACGCAAGACTAGCACTCCTGGAAGAAAGGATATGGTGGAGACATGGCTTAGCCACAGCCTAAGGGATGTTTCCAGAATGAAACTTTCACTCTGCAGCGGAGTGTGCGCTGATATGAAACTTCCTGGCAGATTAAAATTGTGTGCCGGAACCGGGACTCGAACCTGGGACCATTGCCTTTCGCGGGCAAGCGCTCTACCGACTGAGCTACCCCGACACGACTCACGATGCCGCCTCACAACTTTATTTCAACAGTATTTGTTAGTCAGCATTTTTTTACAATTGACCTTTATAATATTTGTTTCTTCCATCAAAATTCTCACCATCTTCTTATCCAAATATTCCATTTATTGACATCGTTATAAATTCAACGTACATTCTGCCAAAAGGTACTTTAGCCACTGGAAGTTCCACGGTGCATGCGCCACCGTGCTTGGTATGCACGCTCTTTGCTTCAAATCAGTAAGTGTACATGACTGCAAAAGCGCTGACGCATCTTTGAATCACATTCCCTATATCAAAAGGATGTCCAGTTCCTGTGATTAGCAAGTAGCGTAAGTAACTGTTTTATTCTGATTTGTATTTCACAATGTTTTAGACAATAGGCTTGGTATGACGCATATTTCAGGCATAAAGATTATGAATTTGTTATTTATGATGTCACTTTGTGTACAGGTATACATGTATTTCTCAAGAAGACGGGTTTATATCCGTGGAAACCGTAGTCAAGTTTATTAAACAACTATTATTGCAACTGGTTGGTTTGTTATTAATTTTCTATATATTGTAGAGTTCTATAGTTAAAAATAATGAAATATGCGAGAATTAAATAAATTGTTTTTGGAATAATGTTCAGATATAGTTGTTCACTGTAATAATGTAGTAACATGACTAAAAAATAACCAAATATTAGTTAATTTCTATAGATTAACGTTACTATTCATTACGAAATGTATTGATCACAGACAATTTGAGTGAATACAATGATCCTCTTCCTTTTCTATACATCTCAGGGCATGTATTTCGTCATAGATCAAATGTTTGTATAGCTTATGGTACTGAACTCCGGGGTCATCAGTCCCTAAACTTACAAACTACTTATGAACTAACTAAGACTAAGGACGGCACAAATATCCATTCCGGAGTGGGGATTCGAACCCCCGACCGTAGTGGCCCTGTAGACCGTGACTGGCGCGCCTCAGTACCCTCGGTCAACGCGGCCGGCTTCGTCATAGTATTCGCCTAGATATTGTATGGAGTGTTGTCTTTAATAAAAAATGATGAAGTTTGTGACACTTTTTGGTAAACACATCAATATATTATCCTTTTAAAATGAGTACATAACAAGACGTCTACACCAAATGAAAGTAAGCACAATACTAGACAACTGATACATCAGTAATTGACAATCATAATTTTTTTTAAACGTTTGATAATCATTCAAAGTTTATCGTTTTATTACACCTGTTATTGTAACATAAAACTACTCCTCTGACACATCAAAAAAATCAATTTTCCTGGAATTATATAACACAGATTGAGAAAATACCAAATATTTAGAAATTCGTATGTTAAAATTACAAATTAAATTAAAAAATATATATATATACCTTTCCTCCCCTGGTATATCACGCCTCTACCTCATGGTAACATCACAATATGGTAAACTTGTTTATTCCGATATTAGTTACAACTGTAATTTGTATGTGATACAGTACGATATTTTGTGTCTCAGTTGTTTACTTATAGTTTATATGGCGTTTACTTAGAGCGTAGCAGAATGGGGGCTACCATAATAGTGCAAATGTCATTCGTCACGCCCTCTAATATGGCGTGTGATCACCTCGGACGCCCACTGCGTGACGTGGACACTATGAGGCTATCAACCAGCCTTAGAGGGATTTTTGGCTGTTCCTTAGTGGGTGAAATATCGAGCTCTGCAACCGTTGTGGGAGGTGCTGCTCTGGCTTCAGTGTGTTTGTCAACTACAGCCCTCACGTGCTCAGTCGGGTTTAAGTTCGGTAAACATGCTGGCCGCTCCATTCGTTCAGTTGCCTCAGCTTCAAGCATGCGTAGGGGCCTATGAAAGGTCAAAGCATCCCTGATCAGTCATTTGGGCCTGCATGTCTTTTAAGGACATATTGCCGGCCGCGGTAGCCAAGGGGACTGAGGCACTTCAGTCACGGTCTGCACGGCCACTACGGTCGGGGGTTCGAATCCCCCCTCGGGAATGGATATTTGTGGCGTCCTAGTTCGTAAGTAGTTGATAACTAGTTTGTAAGTTTAGGGACTGATGACCCCGTAGTTAAGTCCCATGAGCTTTACAAACATTTGAATTTAAGGACATATTGTTAATATAAGTAATACCAAACTGCTGCTTTACTTGGTAGATGTTAAATACTGTTTATTAATATAGCAATAGGCTTATTTCGGCACTGCGGCCCTCATCAGGCTACCTGCGAACAAATATTTCAGGTTAAAATGAGTAAAATACTGATACTAACAATTTCGATTCATTTTTCGTGACATGTTATTCCAGACTTACGTCCACTGGCATCGTGGAGGTATAATTTATTATAATAACTGTAAGTAATTGCAATATAAATGTTCTTTAGATGGTAATATATATACCTCTGCCTCAACTGTTATCTCTGTCCAACCTCTTTGCTTTCTAAAATGTCTACCTTGTTGTGTTAGCGTGTGTAAGTTTATGTGTGTGGGTGGGTGTGCGCCTGTTTGCCTTTCCTTTTATCCCATTAAGGTAAGTCCTTCCACTCCTGGGATTGGAATGTCTCCTTTTCCACTTCCTTAAAAGCCGTATCCTTCCCTTTGTCCACTCCTTCCTTCCTCTTCCTGAAGAAGCTGCCAGCGGTGGCGAAAGCATGTATGTGTGTGATTTTATTTGTGTCTGTCGACGAGCCTGTCCTTTGGGTAAGTCATCCGTTTTCTATTTGCTTATCAGGTATTATTTTAATACTGCTATTCTGTCAGTTTGATATATCCTTCAGCGATGCTCTATGGTTACAGTTTGTTTATTACTGCGTATAGTGGAATCATTGGTAGGGTGGTGTGATCTTTATTATTGTGCTATTGTGACGTATATCTCTGTTTTAACTCAAATTTTCAGTAAAATTGTCTAGATAATGTTTCTGTTTTAGTTCTGTTTGTTCATTTAAAATTTCGTCGGGGCTTTCCTTCAAATGTGTTTAAATCACGATCTCTTCCAGGATGTCCATATGATAACCTTTTGGTGTTATGTGTAATATTTTCATTGCGTCTGTGATTCGATTGGTTTCGTGATTTTCCGTTTTCAAGTGGTTGAAGAGTGATGAAAGATTTTTGTCGGAATTTCTTGTATGTTCTTTGTATCGAATTTCGAAATTTCTGCCATTTTGTCCTGTCAAACTGACAGAATAGCAGTAATAAATTAAAGCCTGGTAAGTATGAAATAATATATATGGGAGTTGCTAGTCTGCTACCGAGCGCCTCCCCAGGTGGCGGATAGGGGGATGCTCACCAGATATGGTGGGTACCGGGGAAATAAAATACCCAGGGTGGACCAAAACTATCACCAAGGGCACGGCAGTCCCACATGTCAGTTGCGGTACCCCAACAGCGTCTGTTCCACATGTTAGTGGCGGCTGATAAAATATACGTCAGGGCTAACAACCTTGAGCGTTAAGTTCGTCACCCACTAGGGTGACCCCATATACACACTCGTTGGACTCAACATGAAGAGAAACATCAACGGAAATAATACCCCAGGTGGTAACCAATCCACCCCCATTCAAGATGGGGCAAGCAGGCCATCGGATTCTGGGGAGCCTGCACCCTCATTTACTCCACTGCTACTGGCCTCACATAAACAAGAACAGAAAAAAGAGGAACATCACTTACCTAGTTACAGTGAACATAAATTTCCTGTTAAAGGTTGGTAAACTCAAACAAACCCTTGACGTATAACATCAATATATCGGCATTACAAGAGACCAGATTTCCAGATGAGGACGCAATGGAAACCCAAGGATACCGAATCTGTAAAGGAAAACCATTTGAAAGAGTGATGAGGACATTTCCACACCTAGGTACTGGCTTTGCTGTACATCATAAAATGGTCGATCATGTTTTAGAATTCACATCTCTCAATGGCAGAACCTCCTCATTATCCTTGAGGTCCCGCAATAGAGCATACACAATAATTAATTTTCATGCACCTACAAATGACACCAACAGGAAAGATCTGAAAGCAGTGGAATACTACTGGAACACCCTAGAAGAGACACTAGACAAGATCCCAGACCACCACACCATCATATTAATGGGTGACTTCATTGCACAAGTTGGCAAGGAAAAGAAGTACCGCAGGATAGTAGGCGATTACCCAGCCCACAAGAGGACCAACAGAAATGACGAGCGCCTAATAACAATATGTGACACTTACAACCTGGTCCTAAAATCAACCGCGTTCAAGCCACTACCAAGGAAGGCCATGACCTGGAAGAATCCAAATCATATGCTGGGAGAATTTCAGTTAGACCATGTGGCTATTGACATAAGATACCACAAGGAAATACAAAATGTCAAGGTAATGAGGGGAGCAAACCTCGACTCTGACCACTATCTCTCCCTAGTTAAGACCAACCTACAACCCTTGAGAAGAGCACACAATACCCCAAAGGTGTCGAGAATATTAAGGTTTAACACCCAACGGCTGAGTGACAAGGACTGCGACTTTCAAACCATCAGGCATTTATGTCGCAAAGAAAAACAACAGCATGTATCATCCGAAAAACCAAGAGGAGCTATAACAGGTCCCAAATACAAAAGGCAGAAGAAGACTTTAAGAAAAACAATTCCAGAGATCTCTATAAAGGAATCAAGAAACAGACCACTTCTTACACAGCCCCAACCCTACATCTCATAGGGCCTGATGGGAAGCTCCTAATAAATAACAGTGACTGCACAAACACCTTTGCAGAATACTTTCGGAAACTCCTCAATGCAGAAAAACCTCTTTAGGTTGCTTGCTTTAACCGAGCCCGCTATCAGGAGCCAGGACTCTATACCACCCAACAGGGAAGAAATAGAGAAGATAATCAAAGAACTTAAGAACAACAAGGTCCCAGGTGAAGATGGTATAGTTGCAGAAATGTGGAAGCATGTAGATGACAAGTCCATACAGAGTATCACCCAGATCATTGAGGACATTTGGAGAAAGGAGGTATTGCCAGAGGGATGGACCTCAGCTGTGATCCATCCATTACACAAGAAAGGAAGGAAGACCGTCATCAACAATTACAGAGGCATCTCCTTGCTACATATAACCTACAAGATCTTCTCCAAAGCCTTGCAAACTAGAGTCACCAAACAGCTACTCCCAACTAGGCGAATACCAGGCTGGTGTCCGGTTGAGTAGGTCCTGCACAGAGCAGATTCAAAACCGCAAAACAATCCTCTCATATAGAAGCCGAGAGGGACATCCCTGGGTAGCCATTATGGTAGATTTCGAAAAGGCATACGACTCAATAGATCGATAAACCCTCTTCTACACCTTGTGGGAACTAGGCCTAGATGAGAAGATTACCAGACTGGTCCAGGCTACCATGAATAACACCACCTTCAAAGTCAAGTTTAGGGGTGAACTCTCAGCCAGCTTTCCCATCCAAGACAGGAGTCAGGCTGGGGGATGGCCTCTCGTGCATCCTCTTCCACTGTGTTCTGGAAAAAATCATCAGAGAATGGACTTCCACATTGTCACCAGAAGCTGGACTGAAGCTTGGCTACAAGAAAGATAACCTCATTAACCATGTCTAGCCTTTGCTGATGATCTCACCCTATTGTCCAACAGCATGGAGGAGGCTACTCATCAACTACAGAGCCTCTACAATGTTGCAGTAAAAACCGGTTTGAAAGTCAACATACAGAAGACAGAGTTCACTACAAATATCAAGCAGGCTTCTTCTATAATCCCACTAGGAAACAATAATATCTGTTGCAGTCAAGTACTTTGGAGAATGGATTTCAGCAAGTGAGTGCGAACCCTTGGCCATAGACACCAGGTGCACCAAGTTAGAGAGAGCCTATCATTCATGTAAGAATATCTATACCTCCAAGTACCTATCCAAGAAATTAAAACTGAAGCACAACAACTCAGTAGTAAGACCCTCTGCACTCTATGCCTCCGAGTGCCTCTTGATGAATCGAAAGGGCCCACTCAGGAAACTAGAACTTAAAGAGAGGAAGATCCTGAGGAGAATATTAGGACCCATAAGAGAGGAAGTCGGTAGTTACAGAATAAGGCACAATAACGAACTGTATGAACACCAGGAAGACATAGTCACATGTATGAGGATAAGGCGACTGACCTTCTACGGGCATATGACTCGCCTGAATCACTCGAGGC
This sequence comes from Locusta migratoria, assembly GCA_026315105.1. NCBI lineage: Eukaryota > Metazoa > Arthropoda > Insecta > Orthoptera > Acrididae > Locusta > Locusta migratoria. Next base: position 32,379,712 of record CM048745.1, read on the forward strand.
TAACCAAGAAGATCCTCACAGTGACAAGCAGGGGAAAGGCGTCCAAAGCTAAGTGGTTCACCTCTGTTAGATCAGACTTAGAGGAACTGCAGATCCCATTACAGATAACCGAGAACCGAACTCAATACCGCCAGGCCTTCCTACATGGAGTCTTCGCACTATGTCTCACAAGCAAGAAGAGTACAGGCACCACCAGACCTAAATGGACGGATGAGAGGAAGCAGAAGATAAAGGCGTACTGGGCAAAGAAAAAGCAGAAGACACTAGCTGAGAGTTGAGACGAGCCTCGTGGTCCCTAGTAGGCCGAAACGAACTATATATATATATATATATATATATATATATATATATATATATATATATAATAAATGTTCTTTAGATGATATATATATATATATATATATATATATATATCATCTAAAGAACATTTATACTGCAATTATATGCTGTTGTTATAATAAATTATGCCTCTACGATGCCATATGGACATAAGTCTGGAATAATGTGTCACGTAAAAGTATTAATATTGTAAGTATCTCTATTTTACTCTTTTTAACCTTAAGTATTTGTCCGAGATAGCCTGATGATGGCCACAGTTCCGAAATAGGCCTATTGCTATATTAATAAAGAGTATTTAACAGCTACAAAGTAAAGCAGCATTTTGGTATTACTTAGATTAACATACATGTCCGTACATCCACCAATACTGACTCCTGCCCACACAATTTCTCCACCACCATTATATGGTGATGTTTCCTACAAATATGCAGGAGTGTTCCGAGTTCCACGTTCTATCCAGATGAGGAAATGACGATTGTCCGGCGGAACACAAGCCCTGTTAACAAGACCCGGCGCAATTCGTTACGACTACAGTCTTAGTATTCCTTCGCCCATTTTCTGCCAGATAAACTTCCCTTCTTTTAACGGTTCCTGTTCAGAAATCGCGTTCAGGTCCTCCAATAGCTGCAGCCACCATCCTCTGTGTCTTTCATGTTTCGAACCTTTTTAGTTTCGGAGAAGTCTTTTGTTGTTGCATTGCACTACCTGCTCACTAAACTATCTGAACTCAACTGATTACGTAATTCATGTGGTAAAGTCAATACAACATCAACCGGCAACATGCAACATGTCTCTGTTATCTTACATCTTATAAAACAGGCTGTATGTTTGTGTGTATGTTTCTATGTATATTCCACATCTCCTCCTAAACTACTGGCCCGGTGTCAACCAATCATGGTACACATGATCCTTACTATCAGGCAAAAATACGTAAGGAGATATGACGCCAAGAATGATAACAGTCGTGAAAAACGGCCACATCATGAGACAATATTCTAAATCTGCCCCTAAAGTAATGGACCAATTTCATCCAGATTTCGTATACATATTCTTTATGTAAGATAACAATTGCTGTATCAGTACGAACCACATAAGACATATGGTTCAGAAGATATAACATTGTAAACAATAAGAGTTGCAAGAAACTGCCACATATTGGGACAAGACTTTATGAAAACACTACATGAGAATGAGAGTACTAAATGACTTGCAACAAATTTTAAACATTATTTCATACCTTTATCAAACTTATTATCGCTGACAACCATACCAAAATGATGAAAGAAAAAAAGTTTCCCGCTTATTACTCCGCTGTTCATGGAGCTAAACTATGGCATTCGGTATGACGTACAATTTATAATTGCTACACTACAAATTGTACTCACAGGATATTTTACAGACAATATACACACATAAAGCTGAATGTACGTTCGAAATTGTATCACAGTACGAGACGTAGTTCCTGAGATAGTACTAACCGTATTCGCAACAGATTTTACCGACATACAACACTTATACAAATCAATATATTCCAGCAAAATTATACAATTGCACAACATATCTGTACGAATAATAAATCTGTAAATGTTGGCCTGTCGCTGTTCGCTTCCATCACCGCATGAATTCTTATGCGATTTTCACAGGAAACATATGCGAAGATAGGTTCATGATCTAGGAATGATTTCATCAAACTAGAATCACGTAAAAGAGAGAGATATAGTAATTTTAAGTGTTTCTAGTGACCGCCGTGTCTGTCTGTTCATCTATTAGAAACCACTTCACGAATTCGCAGGGTTTTTTCATAGGTAACATCAGCGTACTTAGTTTCATAAAAATCGGGGCAATGTAAAAAATAATGTCACAATTTAAAGTTTTTTAATTACAACCGTCTTGTCTATCTTTCTCTTTCATCAGGATAATCTCCAAAACTGGTAGTTGAATTTTCAGAAATTTTTCACAGTTAATGTGAGGGTGACGTGTGGTTACATAAACGCTTCATTTCCCAAAATCGGATTAGAAAAAGTAAGACATCACAATTTAAACATTTTTCTGAAAGCAATGGCATGTGTCTATTTGTAGAGAGTAATCTCAAAAAATATTACAAGAACATTCGTAGTGCTTCATACGTATTTTTAGAATAGCTTGAAGCATAACGTAGGCTTCTCTTCATTAAAATCGAATTAGGGAAAGAAAAGATGTCGTACTTCGAAGATTTATGTGCACCATATGCTTATAAGCATGGTGTAGTTCGGCCATTATCTAAAAGTACTAAACGAACATTAATGGAGTATCACATATAAATTGGAAATAGCCTGGGGCAACATATAGTCTTCATTTCATCAAAATAAAATCAGGAAAATCAATGATGTCATTTGAATTTTTAGGTGTATTTCATGCTAGGAAAGAACGGCGTAATGCAGCAAAGAACCAATGGTCGCACTGTTATTTTCGTAATGCAATAGAAAACTAATAGACAGAATTCAACGCAATGAATATAAAACTAAAAACTAATGACAGTGCAAACATCTATGCCCGAGTGGGAATTCGCACTCCCGGCGGGAAACAGCCTCGCTCATCGGAGCATAGCGCCTCAATGCGCTCGGGAACTCTACATAAAACACACACGGCACAGTGCCTGGAAGACTTCCTAAGAACGTATTACGTAGTTCTCGACGGCGAGTGTTCATCAAAGACGAGTGTATCATGAGGCGTGCCTCAGGGGAGTGTGATAGGACCGCTATTATTTTCTATCTATACAAATTATCTGATGGACAGAGTAACTTGTTGTTTACAGCTGTCTGCTGATGATGCTGTGGTGTATAGGAGGATTTTGTCATTAATTGATTGTAATACCGTACAGGATGGCTTAGACAAAATTTATATTTTGTTTGAAGAATGGGAGCAGTAAAATGTGAGGTGATGCACATGAGTGGGATAAATAATCCCATAATATTCGAATACAACATTGGTAGTGAGCTTCTTGATGCAGTCGTGTCGTTCAAATATCTAGGCGTAATACGGCAGAGCGATATGAAATGGAACGAACATGTAAGGACATTTATGAGTTAGGCGGACAGCCGACTTCGGTTTATTGAGAGAGCTTAGCAAAGATGTGCTTCATCTGTGAAGGAGGCTGTGTATAAAACGCTTTTACGACCACGACCTGAGTATTGCTCAAGTGTTTGGAACCCGAAGGAGATCAATTTAAAGGAAGACATGGAAGCAGTTTATAGGCGAGCAGCTAGGTTCTATACTGGCAGTTTAGACCAATGCGGGAGTGTCACAGAAATGCTTCGGGAACTCAAAGTGAGTCGATGGAAAAAATACATCAGTATTTTCGCAAAATCCTTTGAGGAAATTTAGAGGGCCCGAATTTGAAGCTGAATGTAGATCGATCTTGCTACCGCGTACTTAAATATCGCGTAAAAATGACAAAGGCAAGAGATATTCTTGCACGTACAGAGGCATATAGACATTCTTTTTTCCGTCGTTATGGCTGGTAGTGGTAAAGTGTACCCTCTCCTACGCTCTTTATGGTGGATTGTGGAGAATTTATGTAGATGTAGAACTAATCCATATAGTGAGGACCTGATTTTCACCTCTAACATCGCTGATGTAACTGGTGGATTTTTCGGTAAAAGAATGGATAACAGTCGGGTAAGACCTATAAAGACTCCTTGAGAATGAATTCGTCGATGAATAGCAGCTGTTGTCAAATCCAGTGTGGTCAAACATTTTAGTAATAAATAAATATCTAGTGGTCAAATTACCGTCTCCACCTCCTGTATATAAAAATTACAATGCGTTATCTCGTTTTTACTCGATTGCGATAAAACTTTACTAGTTAAAGGCAGTGTACAGTTAACTACATACAACTTTGTACGGTAGATGGTAGAGGGTACTTCAGAATGCACTTTGACATCAATTTATACTTCTACCCCGATACTGATGAAATTTTCTACCCTTCACCTTCAGAACAAATGGAACCTCGCTATCTAAATAACACTGCATGCGGTTCATTATCTAGGGCACCTTTGGGTCTATTGCTCGACATCCTTTGTTATATGTTTGCGAAACACCGTATAGTTCACGGCTGAGGATAGCTCACAAAAAACGTCTACACAGCGCCACCTAAAACCACGAAATTTGTTGGATATGTGTAATTTTTTGATACACAAGGGAGCGAGCAGATAGAGTGATAAAGGTGGAGAAGTCGATTGAGAGAAGCTAGAAAGGAAGATTATGGCTTAACCGCCCAGCTGGCAGCATGGTCGTTAGACGAGATAGATAATGGTGAAGAGTGTTTTCTGCCACTTTGTTACTTGTTCTACTTTATTTACTTTTCCGTGGCTCTTGTCAGGATAGTCCACTTAGTAGGCTGGGTTCACTTGACTCAAGGGAAGAGGATTGTGAATAAGACAGGAGTCCAAATTAAATACATTTATTTAACTTCTAACTTTACAAAGCCCGTGTCTCTGACGTGGAATGGAGCAAAGTAATTAATAATGAAGTAGCCTCGTGTTAGTGGCTCACAAAGAAGCCCATTTCACATGAAACATTTAGCAAAGAAGTAACCATTTCATATTATGAGCTAAATAACCTATCTACATGTAAATTATCTTGAATGTCTAGTTGTTTGCTATATTAAAATACTGGTATTCTTGCATCAATATGAACAACAAGATGCAATTAAAGACATTGCAAAACCGGTTGTGCGAGTCTACAAAAGTTCAATAAAATTCAGCTACAGTGAATTAACGCCCTTTCATTCAACACTTTTGAAATAAACGCGTCTTTATTAGCTCCCATTAAACGTGACGCGCAGCGCAGAGCGTTGAAACCTCGGCACCCGCGAGCTGAGAGCGGAACAAGAAACATAAATTCTTTCTTGCACGCGCCTGTGAAAGCGACGTGAGCGAGCTGAGGCGGCCGTGCGGGTGCACCATGCCCCCCCCCCCCAATGGGATCACCCACTGGGTTTTCCAAACGCCTCCCTGCCGGCGAGAAGCAGGAAGCGTGATGCGGCCCACTATGGCCGTACCCTTATACGGGCCGGTCGCGCTGCTCCCCGCCGCGTTGCGTTACTATATCGCATCTCGGCGTGATGTTTCGGCTTCTCGTGGTTCGTCGACGACAGCACCTCCGCTGGCGTGGAGTCGGGAAAATGTACTCGTGTTCTCTTCGGACCAGGCAAGTGAACAGCTTCTCTGTTGGCGTATCGCTTCGTTGTTACTCAGGTGAGTGGTTATTCTCCCCATCGATGGCCTTCTTCTGCGCTGCTCTGCATACTAGGCGAGTGGCTTACTTTTCTGTGGACGGCCTTCTTCTGCGTTGCTCTCCGTAACTGGAGCCGCCGGCCTGCTGCTGCTTGCTGCATTGCGTGTGGACCGCTGTACGAAGGCCGCTGCTGCTAGGAAGGATGTTGCATCCTCCAGAGCCCTTCTCGCGTCTTCTTCAAGGTCTGTGAAGGCTAGGTCGACTACAGCGTTCCCTACAACATGACGAAGTATTGCCAGTCGTCTAATGGTTAACGTCTGGCGAATACTGCTTTTCTGTCGAATACTCGCTAGAGACTCGCTGGATACTTGGCGAATACTGCCGGAGACTGCCTTTCCGTCGATTTCTTGCCTATTTTATACCGTCAATTAAGGTTTCTGGATGCTTCCGTTGCAGCTTGCTGACCTGCAAACTGGTACGAACTTCGTTGCGTAGCACCGGTAACAGCTCTTTGGTCACGAACTCACTGAAACCACTTAGCTTACAAGTACGTGCTAGTCAGGCTGCTCCGATAAACTCTTCGTGGTTCCTGTGTGTTGACTTGGATTGCTAAATGCATCGGCGGCCTGCTTCCGTGTAATAGGGCCTGCTCCTCTCTGTTTACTGCTGGTTGCTCAAAACTGTTCAAATGTTTGTAAATCTAACGGACCAAACTGCGTGCTCATCAGTCCGTAGCTTACAAACTACTTAAACCCAGGGAAACTAACCTACGGACAAACACACACACCCACGCTGCAGGGAGGACTCGAACCTCCACGGCGAGCAACCGCGCGCTCCGCAGCGAAGTGCTTTAGACTATTCGGCTACTCCACCGCGGACTGCTGGTTGCAAAACGCTTGTCCGCTGCCTGCGCTGCCTGTCCACTAGCAAAATCACTTCAATACTTCCAATAATTCACTTTTACCTATTTGATACCTACAATGGTTATATGGTTAATAGTGTTATCACCGTGAAAACTGTAGATGGACTGATAACACTACCTAGACATGTGGCACAATATAACACAGGGTCTTGAACAACATGACCCAATGGCATTTTTAAATGATGATGTGCATACCATTTATAACTTGCCACTATGATGTTGGTTCATCTAAAGTATATTTCTTAACATGCCTGTACAAGTAAGGTATGATAATGACAACTATGTTCTGTATAAACAAGCTATCCTACCGGACTGTTTTCTATAGATTGTGTAACTGACATATTTAACATGTAGAGTAATAATGTACCACATTTATTGTATAGTAAGGCAATTTGTATGCACTGGAGTTTTTTTTAATTATTTTAATCTTTAGAGATTTGATAATGACTCTTTAACGAGTCGAAACTAGTCATTTAAAATCAATAAGCGATCTATTGCAATAAAGATCTTATAAAGAGATTCATAACTATTACATTAAAAAACCGCCTCCTGTAAAATATCCTGAATGAGATGTTAGGTAATTATACGATTATATAGTAAACTGAAGGAAACCTGACGTTCCATGGGCATGTATTTATTCTATGCTCTTGTATTGCAGCTTCCATCCCATCTTCTTTCTCTCTCCATCTCTCTGTACAGCCCAAACTTCTCTCGGCCCATTTCTTCATCTACCTGTCCACCCTCTAGCCTCCGTGGTTCATTTCAAACCCCCCCCCCCTGCACCTAGAAAATTTCAGGTTAATCTTTGTAGTCATCAGTGAAGTAAATGTTTTTGCAAGGTAATCTTTCCCAAACACTAGTCAACATTTATGTAAACAGTGACCTTCCTTTTCGTGTAAGGGTGATTTGAGAAAAAAATTCATCAATATCGAGGCAAAGGCACGGATTTTATCAAACTTAATCCACATATGTACTCCGCAATCCACCGTAAAGTGCGTGGCGGATGGTACAATGTATCACTACTTGGCATTTCTTTTCCTATTCCTCTCCCAAACAGAACGAGGGAAAAAAGAATGTCTATATGGCTTTGTACGAGCCCTAATTTCTCTTATCTTGTCTTTGTAATCTTTACGCGAAATGTAAGTAGACAGCAGCAAGATCGTTCTACAGTCAGCTTCATTTTCTGGCCCCCAAATTTTTTTCAACAGAATTTTTCGAAAAGAAGTATGTCTTTCCTCCAGTGATCCCTATGTGTGTTCCCGGAGAATTTCCGTGACGCTCGCGCATTGGTCGAACCTACAAGTAACGAACCTAGTTCCTCGCCTCTGAAGAGATCCCATGTCTTCCTTTAAACTGATCTGCTGTGGGTCCCAAACGTGCGATACTCAAAGCCTGGTCGTACAAACTATTTATAAGCGGTCTCCTTTACAAATGAAGTACTTCTCCAATAATTCTACCAATAAACCGAAGTCCGCCTTACTCACAACTGTGTTTACATGTTCGTTCCATTTCATATCGTTCTGCAATGAGACAGATGGCTGTCTGCATCCTTCCCTAGATTTTTAACTTTGTACATTATCTCCACTAGACGGCATTTTTTTCTAAACAAGAACCCCTTTCGTTTGGAGGCATGAGGAATAGCATTTCATTTAATGTTTTTAAATGTTAGCTTCTGTAATACTTTGTTAATATTGCTGGGATTTTATTATGCGAATAATATTGTGTCTATGAATTTAGCAAGATGAACGGTTCCTCCATGACGCCACTGTGCCTGTGAGAATGTGTACTTGCTTTATTCTGTATGTTCATGGGAGTCTGCATGTAGGTATGGGAATTTACGTCGTCGGCTGCTGGCTGCTCACTTTGCATCAGTGGCTTTGTGTCGATAGGTAGTCGTTACCAACCTCTTCTTTTTATATTACCAGTGAGGTTCCTCCACCCTTTGGTTGCAAGTTGGGTTGGCAATACCTGCTAGTGACCTTTGGTTGGACGCGCGAACTTAGGGTCCTCCACCACCGCGGTTTTTACAGGGGTTTTTAGCGATTTATGGCGGTATTCCAGTGGTGGCGGACCGATGGACCTCCTGTGGGTGCGCTTCAACCTGGTAAGACGTACTGATTTTCTTTCCTCCCTTGAGATTGTTGCGATTCGTTGTCTGATTTGTTAGACTTCACACCTTAAGTTCATTTTAAGGGATAAGTATCTCCAATCACCTAAGGAAATGTATTCAATTTCATTTCGGTGATTTTGCATAGGTACACGCTGTGAATATGCAGCTAATCGGAAACTTTTGTGAGGCTAGCTTGCGGTGTATGAACTCTTTCAATTTCTTTTTGGCTTTGTGGAATGCGACTAATATGTGGGAATATTTTTATTCTGTGTAGCTCATGTGAAATATTCTTTTCCATTTTCTCCTTCTGCGAGTGATCTGTACTCCACGTGGTGTGTTCTTTGAACGAAGCCTTCAGCTACCCCTGTGTCTGTTTCTATGCCCTTCAGCCAAGAAATCATATATGTATCTTTCTGAATTTCCTTATTATATCGCGAACTCTTCTCCGACTATTTTAAATTGCTGTTTCGTTTCCAAACTTGTACTTTGCATTCGGACTCCATCAGTAAATTCTCTTCTAGCCTTGTACGACCCCTTCATTAGCTTGATTAGCTTGCTTATGAAATACTACATATTTCTAGGGGCTGCATGCCGTATTTCTTAGCTGATTTATTCCGACTATGAATTTATTCCACTTTTCTGATTTTGGAAGACTGGACTTCGTTTCTCCGTGTAAAATCTGCCCAATCGCGTCTGACTGTATTTCTTTAGCTTGCTTATGATATCCTATGCATTTATAAGGGTTGCATGCCTTAGATATCTTTCTTTGTTTTTCGGAAATTGAGTTTTTTCTATTTTTACTAGTTTTGGAACCAAGTGACTCCGAACTCCGACTTCAAGGGTTTATAGTTAGTCACTTGAGTTCTCGCCACTGCTCACAAACCAGTGCCTTAGTATTATGTATTCGTGCTTCGTAATCTGTGATTCCGTTGGTTTTTGTTGAAATGAATAAAATCTTTAAGCACTTCGCCTTCAGTTGGGTGCTAATATCTAATGTAGCAGACATGTGCCCTGTGTCTGAACAATTCCGCATGCTCATGGTTTGATTTGAATGGAAATTAATCTCGCTATTATCGCGTCCCATCTCAAGTAAAGAAAGACAGACCAGAGCGACCTACGAAGTTTATTTTTTCTTGTGTTTTGTGGTATATCCTGGTTCGCTGAATTTCGCCTACGATAGCGGCGCCTGCTTCTGCTTCGTATCAGCATGATGAGTTGGGTAAGTTTTGCTTTACTTCGCACGTGTGAGTGGCTGAATGCTTGGTTGTTGTAAATCCCGCCCCCGACAATGTTCAGTTCAGATTACTTTAAGTAGTTAAATGGGATGCGTTTTTATTGTTTAACAAAACTGGTTCCCCCATTTGCTTATAATAAAAAATAAATAAGTGTCATAGAAATTTGGTTGTAATTATGAATATTAGTTAATGAATACCCTGACTTTTATTTAATGTTGTTTTTCACCAGTGCTGAGAACAAATTCAGATGCATATAATGATATTTTTAATTCCGTTGCGCCATAAATGTTCTCACAGCCACCTTCATGAAATGGTTTTGTTTGGGGTGACTTGTATATTAATGAGTGTGCGTAATTCTCGTGATCTACAACGTATGTTGGCCACCGTCCCTTTGTCTTCCTGCTGCTAAGTAAAGTTTGAGTCAGTTTTAAATTATGGGCCAGTGAACAAGATTCTCTTGCCAGAAGTAGTCAGTAGTTCACGCGAATCCTTTAGCTGGCTTTACGGCCAGTGTTATAGGTTTAAAGTAAGCTTCTTAACTGGCCACTTTCAGCGATTGTTAATTTTACAATTAACGGTGGTCTTTCAAATGTTATGCCCAGACATTTGAACGTCGCGAATGCATCAAGAAGCTCACTACTAATGATGTATTTGATTATTATGAGATTCCTTTTCCTACTCATGTACGTTACTTTACATGTTTCTACATCTAGAGCTAGCTGCCGTTCTTCACTCCAACTAGAAATTTTGTCTAAGTTATCATGTATGCTATTACAGTCAATTAAAAACCACACCTTTCCATACACCACATCATCAGCAAACACCCGCAAACAAAAAGTTACTCTATCCATCAGATCATTTAAACAGAAAGAAAATAATTGAGCTCCTATCACACTCCCCTAGGACACGCCTGACGATACACTATACACTAGCCTCTGGCGAACATTCATCTTCGAGAATAACATACTGCGTTCTATTACTCAGTAAGTCTTCCAGCTAGTCACAAATCTCTGAACCTGTTCCATATAGTCGTATTTTCGTTAGCAGACTGAAGTGTGGCACCTTGTCAAACGTCTTTTTGCAATCCACAAAAACACAATCTGTTGTTTTGAAGTCTGTTGTAGAGAATTTCATCAAGATTGAAGCAAAACTTTGGAATTCGGCGAAATCCGTATGTAAAATACTCTCCTAACGAAATGTTATGTAAACAGCGACTTTACACTTGCTTTGAATATCAAGTGTGCAAAATTTTACCGACCAAACAAAATTACATTCTTTTTCTTCTTGATCTTGCGTTACGTGCTCTGTAGCCCCTTGCAGAGCTCTTTCCGCTTGTCTTCCACATTGTTTCTCAAATCTTGTCGTCTTTCTGTCCATAGTCATTCTTCTTATCCTGACTTCTGATTTTGTTCTCGTATTTTGGTAGAGTTCTTCTCTAGGTTTTCGCATCCATCTTTCACCATGTCGTTTTGAGCCCAGTATTTTCCTCAGTATTCTTCTCTCTCCTTTCTCTAGTTGTTCACCAATATTTCTTCCTAGTGTTATTGTCTCAACAGCATATAATACTGCATTTGTGACTGTTGCAGTCAGCTGTGATCTTTGCCACTGTAGATATATTCATTTTATTGTATACATCTCTGTTCATACAGAATGCTGGCTATATCTTCTTTATCCTTTCTGTAATTCCTTCATTGATCCTGTTTCTTCCTGTTATTTATTCTCCCAGATATTTAAATTTGTCTACTTTTTCACTGTTCCTTCAGGTGTTTTCCAGTCTCTACATTTCCGATTTATAGATTTAAATGCAGTAGAAACACACGGACACATTGAGAAACACACTTTTGGTTATTCTCACATTTTGCAATTTCCGATAGATTTCCCAAACATTTTATTACATAAGAACAGGCCCTGAGAACTGCGAACACACCGAAAACAAGATGAGCTAAGTATGTTAAGCCTTTCTTAAGTGTGGTGTGACGAATGGAAATATGGAGTCATTTTTATATTAGAGGGTTGACGGTAAAGTAATGAATCCACTGCGGTGGGACGGGGTACGGGCGATGATAAAACTGTCATTCAAGTCCATAATAGTTTAATAAAAGTTATGACTGAACACCATTTCAAAATAAAAATGTTTGCACTAAGTTTCAGTTGGTTGTTAGGTAACTATTGAAATGAAGTTTTCTGTCACCTAGCACTGTTAATTTGGTCGTGAAAGTTATTAACTTCCATCCGAAGTTCCCGAACCACCAGCGCGATTAAATAAAATTTAAGCCTTCTCTTCAATTAAACAAAATAAAATAATACATAAGGTCTTTGTACGAGCGGGACAGTGTAACTAAGTTTAAAACTGCTACTATATGTTCACTCTCAAAAATCAATCACAGGCAACGTAAATTGATATCGATATTTTTAAACTCTCACATCGAAGTTCACTTCCTGCTAAACTTGAAGTTTTGTATTAACAGTTAACATACTTGAGCTTGCCATATCTGAAGCTAAGTCAATGTTAAAATCCATAAACCATTCAGTTACCTTCTTGACGGAGTCTAATACTTCCAATAGATCAAAATCACCTTCTTCCAAAAATATTAGGAAAAATAAATAAACTTTGTAATAAATTCGAAATAACTTTCAGAATACCCCATTTACTTTTATTGCCGTCTGATCTGATACAAGTCAGCTAGAGGAATGCTCATATAAAACGTTAGCTCTCTACGGTAGAGAAGAATGAAGTGACATTTTATTTTTTATTTGCAAGTGATCGACGCGCGGCAGTAGAGAAGGCGCAGCCGGATTCGCAGCCCAGAAGCCGTCGTTTGTTTATCGATAGTGACGGCAGGTACAGCAACGCTGCACTTGCTGACTGCGGCACCTCTGTCGTGCATGAAACAAATTCAAACTATATTTACAAAAAAAAAAAAAAAAAAAAAAAAAAAAAATTGTCTTAGTATACGTATCCTGCAAGACAGGGCTGATGTAGGAAAGTGGCGGTCATCAATGTTTGTTACACTACATTCCCCACTCACAAGCACTGTTTTGGAGGATTTTATACTTTAGTATTCATGTTTTTAGTTAAATATTTACTTCAATATTTACTCGTTAATCCAATCAAGATTTCCGTTTTGTTTTTACTCATACGATAAAAGTTCTCTTTACTCGTAAAGATAATAAATATTAGGATTTATTTTATTTTTCTTTATAATTTAGGAGAGTTCTTTCCCTCAGAAAGGCGTTGTCCCGTAGCATGACTGTCTACTTTCATTCAAGTGACGTTGTCTTACCTTAATTGGTACTAGTTACAGGAGGCAGGCATTCGTCTAACTTTGTAAAGTATTTTTGTTCTTTTATTAATTTATAACTATGTCAGTTCTAGCAAATAATGGATGTAGCATCCTCTGCTTTCCGTTACAACAGCATTAGCTGATGACTTAACAACAAATATATTCATCCACGAGGATTTGTCATCTTAAAAATTAAACTCAATTTATACACTTATACATTTAGGGGGAAAATGTTGCTTAGTGTACAACCCCACACCATAATTTCCCATCCAACACTTATAAAGGGAAATGAGGTGTTAAAAATAAATCCATAACAGTAGAGACTGCATAAGTATAGATCAATATAAGGCGTTCTCCAAACGCCACTGCAATCATGATCAAAAAATCCTTTTCTCTACAAGGGAGCACTCATGGCCAATATACATTCCAATATATGTATACCTCAGACCCTGAGTAAAACATATTTCACTAAGTGTGTTTGCCTCTGTTACTTATAAAATAATAGGTGACGGGAAATTTTAATGCGGGAGGTCAACACAAAAAATGTTACACTTTCTGCGGAGCTATGAACATAGTTTATTGTATCATTTTTCAAAGAGATACAGCATAAAGATGTATATTTTAAATGGAACAATAGTTTTTTCTATCGTGCATTGGATTCGTTGAAACCTGCTGAGTCCAAATCAATTTAAACTACATTCCTATCACTGTTAATTTGGGAGCTACAACCCTTCAGGAGCCGATACCGCAAACGCTGCGCATAATGCAATGCGCCTTCTAAATTTGGTGCGGCCGAGTTGTAACGTCGCCGGTGTCACGGAGCGAGAAGCTTCCTCGATGCGCTGTTAGGCTGCCGACTGTCGCCGCACACGGCTGTATACCAGACAGTTGGAGCCATACAAACAACCGGGGCTCAATATACCACAGTTACTGACGTCGGATGACGATGGCATACACGAACAACGAGTACGTAGACATGTTGCTGATGCTCGGCGAGTGCCGACACGATGCCACTGAAGCAGCCACGGCTTTTGCCGTGAGATATCTTAGGCGAAGAGCCCCGACTTCGGGAAACAGGCAGATTGGTAATGCGCCGCAGTAACAAACGAAAACCTGCAAGAAGTGAGGAGACGGAGGTGTTTGTTTTAGCTGCACTACACCACGATCCTCATGTCAGCTTACAAGCCGTTGCTGTAGTCGCTGGTGTCAGTCTCACATCCATGTGGCGTATAGTGCACGGCCACAGGTTCCACCCGTACCGCCTGTCACTGACCCAGGAGCTGCATGGGAACGATTTCCGTGCAAGAATGACATTCTGTGAGTGGGCCATGCGTAATTTCACGCTGGAGTCTTTACAAAGTGTTATGTTCTCTGATGAGTCCACGTTCACAAATTATGGTGCAGTGATTCGCCATAACATACACTACTGGGCCGCAGACAATCCTCGGTGGGTACGACCTTTCGACCGTCAGCGTAGGCGGTTTATTAACGTGTGTTGTGGAATCCTCGGGGATGAAATAATCGGTCCACACTACTTCCCAGGTACACTGACATGTGAGTTATATCGCGTTTTTATAGCCGACAGTTTGGGTGGTCTCCTTGAACATGTGTGTCTACACACGAGAGTCCATATGTGGATGCAGCACGATGGTTACCCAGCCCATTTTGCGCGTGCTGTTTGAAGGAAGATGGTTGGGGCGCATGGTCCTCATTCATGGCCCGCAAGGTCGCCCGATTTAACACCAGTAGATTTCTTTTTGTGGGGATATCTAAAGGATCGTGTTTATGTCACTGAGCCCACATCCCCAGATGATCTAAAACGGCACATCGAGGACGCATGTCGCTCCGTCACACCTGCGATGTTACGTCTCGTCCGCATTTCCTTTCGACGGCACATTGCATTATGCATTGAGGAACATTTGTTTTTCTACATGAAAAATACTATATACGAAATATATTTTGAAGTATTATTGAAGAATGTACTATATACTTCTGAAATTGTGAGTGTAACTGACCCATTCACAATATGTGTGTGTCTGTTTCGAACACAGTAGGAAGGTTACAGTATAAATATGTTGTGACCAACATTCCATTACTACAAATACATAAGTAAATCCTCCAACACTCTAGGTAAAGCACCAAAAACATTCACAGACACTAAGTCCTACAGACCTATTGGAATAACAGGATACAAATTATACCTTATTGGGTGAATGGTTCCTTCTACCTTTTGGCACACCTCGCAGGACCTATTATTGACTTCACTCTATGTGACATGTTTTTGGCATAATAAACTTTATCAGGTGCTATACACACTTATAGATACCAAAATGACTATAGCCTTTATGAACATAGTGAACACGAAGTCCTCTGGTTCACAGTTTTCTATGTCGTGTATTCCAACGTAGCCTTCAAAACACTATATTTTCACAAAGAAACCAACTACCTTTAACACCTACACTCTCCCGAATATTATAAAGCTTTTGTATTATTTTAAATGTGAATCTGTTTCCTTTTTAGTTCTAATAGCGTTTGCAATTCGCCTCATCCTACGTTCATTTTCAGGGATCGTGAGAAAGTACACATGCAAATCTGTCCCTGATTCTTCGGTATTACAGTCATCTTCAATGCCTACAGAAAGGCTGGATAAAGCGTCTGAAATCTGTGAATCTTTGAAATATCGTACTTCGCAATTATATGCTTATAAGAACAACAACCAAAGGAATAATCTTCTATGTAACAACCTGCTGTTATTTATGAATACTAATGTTTGGTGATCGGTGTACATTATAATTTTCCTGCCTGTTAATAACCCTCTAAATCATTGGAAACCCCACACTACGGCTAGAGCCTCTTTCTCCGTTACGAAATAATTGCGTCCATGTCTGTTTAAAATCCGACTATCAAATGCTATGGGTTTGGAAAGATCACTTTCACTTGATAGTTCCTCTTGGAATATCACACAGCATAAACCATAGTCATATGGATCTGTACACATATAAAAATCTTAATTTATGTTTGGATGGTATTACATCCAAGCCTGAGCTAGAGTGCTTTTGATCTTACGGAATATCTCTTATGCTCTTCATCGCCTATCCATATTGCTTCTTTTTTAATAGATCTAGTAATTTTCCAGGTATAAATCACCTTAGAAACCCTACCATCCTTAAAAACGACATTGTTTTTTGTTCTTTGAAGAGGGACACTTGACAATAGCCTGAATACATGTTGGATATAGTTTGACACATTCACTAGTAACTATGTGGCTTCAAAATCTAACTTACTCTCTACCAAAGTGGGATTTGGATAGTTTTAAAGTGATACCTTTATCTATGAGACGTTGAAATAACTCTTTCAATATCTCTACATCCTCAGACTAGGTTTTGGTAGCTATTAAGATTTCGTCTGTTGTTGTTGTTGTGGTCTTTAGTCCGGAGACTGGTTTGATGCAGCTCTCCAACCTAATCTATCCTGAGCAAGCCTCTTCATCTCCTCATAAGAACGGCAACCTACATCCATTTGAATTTGCTTACTATATTCATCTCTTGGTCTCCCTCTGCGATTTTTACCCCACACACTTCCCTCTAACGCTTATTTCACAATTCCTTGATGTCTAATAATGTATCCTACTAATCGATCCATTCTTTTAGTCAAGTTATGCCAGAAATTCCTTTTCTCCCCAATTCTGTTCGGTACTTCCTCATTAGTTACCCGATCCACCCACCTAATCTTCAGAATTCTTCTGTAACACCACATTTCAAAAGCCTCTATCCTCTTCCTGTCCGCGCTGTTTATCGACCATGTTTCACTCCCATACAAAGCAACACTCCACACAAACGCCTTCAGAAAGGACTTCCTTATGCTTAAATTAGTGTTCGATGTTAACAAATTCCCTTTTTTTAAAACGTTTTTCTTCCCATTGCCATTCTACATTTTATATCCTCTGTACTGCGGCCATCGTTTGTTATTTTACTGCCCAAGTAACAAAACTCATCTACCTCCTTCATTGTTTCGTTACTTAATCTAATTCCTTCAGCATCACCTGATTTTCTTAGGCTGCACTCTATTGCCCTTGTTCTTCTCTTCTTAATGTTCATCTTACATGCTGCTTTCAACACACTGTCAATTCCGTTCAATTGCTCCTCCAGGTCCTTTGTTGTCTCCGACAGAATTACAATGTCATCAGAAAACGCAATGTTTTTATTTCTTCACCCTGAACTTTAATTCCTTCTCCACATTTCTCCTTGCTTTCCTTTATAGCTTGCTCAATGTACAAATTGAACAACATTGGAGAAAGTCTACAACCCTGTCTTACACCCTTCCTCTGCATCTCTTTCGTGCCCTTCAACTCTGATAACTGCTCTCTGGTTTTTGTACAAGTCGTAAATAACCATTTGTTCCCTATATTTTACTCCTGCTGATTTCAAGATCTGAAAGAGTGTATTCCAATCAATATTATCAAAAGCTTTCTCCAAATCGACAAAAGTTAGAAATGTAGGTTTGCCTTCCCGTAATCTATCTTCTAAGATATGCCCACGTTCCTACATTTCTCCGGAATCCAAATTGATCTTCCCCAATGTCGGCTTCTACCAACTTTTCCATCCTTCCATCCCTCGTGTTAAAATTTTTCAAGCATGACTTATTAAACTGATGGTTCTGTAATTTTCACACATGTGACTCAGGGTGCAACTCGATTTTACCCTGCAGTCAGATCCATGGTGCTCAGATAACGTGAGCCTGCGAGTTTCAAAAGTACCTCCTCCATGGCGATCGGTCGGTCGCGTTCCATCTCTATAAACTTAGTAAGCTCACGACCATCTAGAACTAACCTTACTCCCTTATTCCAGCTCCAATTTTTTTCACCACGCACAAGGGGCTGTTGAAAGCACTAGATGACCTTTCAATTCTTTTTTTGCTGTGCCATCTTATCTATCTCTCTAGATGCTGCTTCTTTTAATTCTGCAGGAATAGGATATGGTTTCCGAAAAAAACACTTTTCTATCTTTCATTTTCAATTTACAAACGTAGCCTTTCACACTACCTGGAATATCTGAAAACACAGCTATATATTCGAAAAGCACTGATTCTAACTCCTATTTTTCTTTATCCGTTAGAAATGGGTTGGAATAACATTTCTCGTGTATATCTGCTTCTAGATTACCATCTAATTCTCAATGATTTACCTCATATTCGAAATCTTCAGAACTGGTAGCTGTATTAAGATTGGCTTCAACTTTTATCCGCAAAGATTCATAACTATTCCCGGTAGGTGACATTTCACTAAAATGTACTCGGATGATTGTGGTTTCTAGATTTAAAGTAAGCAACTATTGTTTAAGATCTATAATGGCTTGACATTTAAATAACCAGTCAATACCTATTGTCATAGACACTACCATAAAAGAATGGGAAATACATACTGGCCTACCGTGAAAGTTAAATATACTTCTTTACTAATGTTTTGATTTTTGTTGCCTGTTACACCAACAATCTTAATACTTGTTACAGGTAGGACTGGAAAATTCCAATACTTCCGTTTAGTCTTCAGTAATTCTTTAGAAATAATAGTAACTGCACTGCCAGAATCGCCACGGCGGATTAGCCGTGCGTACTGGGGCGCCGTGTTTCGGTGCGCGCGGCCGTTCGCCGTCGGGAGTTCGAGTCCCTCCTCGGGCATGGATGTTTGTGTTGTCCTTAGGTTAACTTATCTTAAGTAGTTTGTAAGGTACGGATTAATGACCACGCAGTTAAGTCCGATAGATGTACAAACATTTGAAAATTTTTTTGAACTGCCTGACCATTAATAACTTTCCTAATATGATCTTCTTCTTTTAATAGATCTTGTTGCAACTCTTGGGAGTACCACAAAACGTAATTTGGTCTTATATATTGAATAAGAATTACCGTTATTACTCTATTATTATTATTATTGTTGTTACTATTAGAATTATTACCATCTATATTCAACTGAAGACGTTCGTCTTCCCTTTCTCTTTTTAAATTATCTAATTTTTGTAGCTAGATAAAAAATTGTCGTGGTTACGACCACTTCTTTTCCATTAACTTTTCCTTTGCGTGATACGGAAGCCTACTAATTAGTACCCGTATTAATACTATTCCAGTATTGGCTGTTCTACTAAATGAACTCGATTTAAATGCCAAACGAAATATTCCTTATAGCTTTCCCACCGTTTTGAATAGTAAGGGAGGTCCAATAATTCCAAAGTTAACTGTTGCTGTTCCCCTTGAGACCAATATCTTTCTTTAAAGTTTTTGACAAAATCACACCACTTATTAAATTCTTTTCTATACAGAAAGGCCCATTCATTAGCTTCTGCCTCTAAATATTCGATAACAAATTAGATTTTCCCGTCATCATTTCATTTAGCCGGGAAAGAATTTTGAAACACTTTTACGAAAATTACTGGGTGAACGTCACTTCCAGTTTTAAATGCAGGGAATTCATTAACAGTATTTGAATTGGCAGAATTACTGATCTCTTCTAACCATTCTACGGGAGTCAAAATTTAACTGTATTTCGCCTCCGAGGATGGTATCGCACTACTTTTGTTTATCTCGGAGCAGCTTTCTGCGTTATTATTGTCTGCAGCCACAAAAACAGTGCGAATATCGTCTCTGGAGGAGGTATGCACCCAAGGAGGTTAGAATCTCTAGAGATGCCCTAACACTGAAAAAGTGAAGCCACAAAAATGCGCATTTCGGCATTTGTTTGTGGTCAAAATATTGTTCGTACTGTGTGGTAAGGTAGTTCTAGTTGTTGAAATATATGAGATATCTAAGTAAATACTCCGATATGGTTACCAATTTGGTGGCTTTACGTAAAGAGGGCAATATTCACACACGATTTTAAGCGAGAAATCCTTGTTTTGGGCACAAAAACATGACCGCCATGGCTTCAACCAATGTCTGTTCTCATTATAAATAACGCCACCTCTTTAGATTCTAACCTCCTTGTATGCACCTGATTTTCAATGTCAATATTTTCATGATTGGTAGTTATCTGAGATATCTGCTTTGTCAACTCTTGTATTCGCATCTCTGTCTGCGATAATCTACTTACTAATTCAGGATTACTATCTTTGTCACAAGATGCAGACGCAGCTTCTCGTCCATTCATGGAATCTCTGACGGCTTTAAAAAACGTTGTATCTCGGAGAGTAACACCTTAACGTGTTCGATTTCAGACTCAAATTTATCAGCTTTTTAAGAAAAAGCAATTAAATCGGGATTGTCTTTCAAAGAAGTTTCCACAGTTTTCGTAGAAATGTCTTTAACATATTCTAAAATATCATTACAGACCTCACCTCTTTGTGCTTTCATCGATTCATTCGATTATTCTTTTCTACTTCTTCATTGACAATTACGTGAATGGCGTCTAACCTTTCTGCAAGGTCACTACGAATTTCCGCTTTATCCTCTCGAGATTCGCGTATGTGCACTTCTAATCGGTTCGTAAGATTTGTTAACTGTTCTTGTGTTTCTTCTTTGGAACTCTACAACTTTTCGGACAAACGTTTTTCTAGCTCAGCGTCTGACTGTTTTAGTTCCTCACTCACCAACCTTAAAGATTCTTTAAGGGACTGTTTCATGTCCTCTTTCTTGCGATCCAAAAATTTCTTAAATATCTAGTTTGCCTATAAGTCATAGTCTGTTCTGAATCTGATAACTCGCAGTCTGACGTTACGTTACACTTGTCGTCAAACACAGGAACACAAAATAACAAGAAATTAACACTGTGTCCCTAACAACACACAAAAAGCTGTCAATTTCAAAATAGACTCGCCGTTTATGATTACTATATTGTAAACTAGCTGTAAACCTGGCGTTGCTCGGGTGCTTATTTATCCTACACTCTCGTAGTCCAGACTCCCTTCCCCCCTCTCTCTGCATCCACCTCTTCCTCTCCCATCTCTCTGTTTGTTCCACATTTCCCTATCTCGGTTACGTTTTCTGCAAGGTACCCTCTGTCATGTATCATAAAACATTTATGTACCCTGTCAACTTCCTCTTGGTTTAAAGATCATGTGTGCAAAATTTCATAAAGATTGGAGCAAAACTATGCAGTTTGTAAAATTCCGTAAGTACTCTCCACCATACACCGAACGAAATTTTATAGACAGTGAGATTCCTCTTGTTTTTATAAAGCAGAAAGAAAGGTTCTGTGAAATTGGTTCAGCCGTTCTCAAGTTATGGCGCGACCAAGGTATTTAGGGATCCATTTTTATGTTGCAAAATAACCTCTCCCATGCACCGTATGAAACTTAAGTTAGACGGTGACCTTCGTCTTACTTTGAAGGGCAAGCGTGGGAAATTTCGTGAAGATAGGAATGAAACTGTGTATTTCGTGAGTCTGTAGGAGAGGTATGCTCCGCCATGCACGTATCACAAGTTACTTTCTTAGCTGATGTTTTCTACCTGTAATCTGCATTCCTGCCAAATTTCAGCTTCATAGGTGAAGTAGATTTCGTGTTTACTTAGTGCGTGAGTGAGTGAGTGTCCTTTCCCTTTTATAAAGATTAATAATACAGATTGCTTAATTTTGGATGCAATATAGTTAAGGGATATTCCGTTTCATTATTTTGTACAGGTAGGGGGGGGGGGGAGAGGGCAGTTACAAAACGCTTCATAAACGTCCGAAATTAAATGCAAACTTTATTGCAGCTCCCTAACTACTCCCATTTTAGACGCATACATCTGGGTATTCTCACGCGGTGGCCTCTCATTATTTATGACGTCATATATCCTATGTGTCGTGCTCTTACGTTTTTGGATCACGAACCTTTGTGGGAGTACGGTGAACCGTTCACCGAAGTTTCATTGCAATCGAATGAATGGTTTATGAACACATAGAGGATATCAACTGTCGGGAGGACAGCTGATGTGACGGCGCCCTGAGACGGTGTTGACGGAAGCTGAGCAGCCGGATGGATGCTGGGTGGAACACCGGAAGGTGTACCTGATCGCTCTCCGCTCTGTAGACTGCGTCGTCTGCTCCGCCCCGCTGATAGCAACTCAGGGACGCAGACTCTATGCATCGTTGGACGTGTACGTTTAAAGATGAAAGTTGAGGCGGGAACATCTGACCTGCGTGACAAACAGAGAGTTGGACAACCTGTGACAGTAACCACCACGTTTCACAAGCAAAATGTTGACAGAATGATTCAGAGAGAAAATGCAAGCACAATCGGCATTTCTCAAGAACGTGTGGGTGACATTATTGCTTTGCTTGGCTATCGGAAGAACAGCACACTTGTCGTGCCACCATAGCGGAACTTCAGAAACTAATCTGACCACCAGCCGGCATGCTCCACGCAGACCAGATTCAGCACCGTCTGACTGTTCCCGGCAATGCTTCTGATGAAGAAAATGAGAGAACTGTGTGGCTGCGGAACGAAAGTGTCGACTTCTTCCTTAAAGGCTTCCGCAAACTTGTTAATCGCTGGCATAAATGTATCCAATCGGCTGATGGTTGTGAGGAAAAGTGAATACTGGTTATTAAAGATCACATTCTAATGATTATTTCTGCTTTTGACTTATTGAAATATTACTATCGAAACCTAATTAACCAACGTGGAGGAATTAATTTTCATTCAACGCTCGTAGAAGGATAACTATTCTTAACCCACCCAGCGTTCCTCGAGCAGAGTCGACAAAAACAGCACTTGGGCGCTTAGCTTGCGCGTCGGGACATACTGATCTCCTATCCCCCCGTCGTCTGCAGGGTGGTCGGAAAATCCTGTTACAAACTTCTAGGTCTTGTAGAGGGTAGTGAGTACATAAGATTTTCATTAGGAACCCATTTCCTGAAACGTTTCAATTCAGGTGTTTAGCTTGTCAACGTCTGCTTAAGTATACCAAAACACGCTTCGGAGGTACAATGTGTGTAATGACGTTGGTGGTCGCCACATCGATTCTCTCTTGTAAGTCGACTGCTGCCGTAGATGAAAAATCAAAGTCTAATGTTCGTACAGCTCATGGGACTTAACTATGGAGTCATCAGTCCCTAAACTTACGAACTCCTTATGAACTAGCTTATCTTGAAACGGCACAAACATCCATGCCTGACAGGAGATTCGAAACGCCTACCGTAGCGACCGTGCAGACTGTGACCGGCACGCCGCAGACCGCTCGGCCACTGCTGCCGTCATATACCGTAGATGCTGGATTCTTGTTGATGTCGACGAATGTAAACAAATAAGGAGTACATTGTAATGAAAATGCGTAAATAAAACGGAACGATTTAGTATTCTTTTCAAATTGTTTGCAACTATTATTGCATTATAAATAAAGGGTGCATAATAAATAAATGGTTAGAGAAATATGTGCCAGTAAAGACGATTAAGGATGGAAAAGATCCACCGTCGTATAGTAGTAATGTTAGAAAGCTGTTGAGAAAGCAAAGACTCTTGCACTCTCGATTAAAAAAAGAACACGCAAATGATGACAGGCAAAAGTTAATAGAGATTCGTGCGTCTATAAAAAGATCGATGCGCGAAGCATACAATAATTATCACAGCCATACCTTAGCAAAAGATCTTTCCGAGAACCCGAAAAAATTCTGGTCCAATGTAAAATCGATAAGCGGGACAAAGCCCACTGATCAGTCACTCGTTGATCATTCCGGGGGAGTAATAGAAGAAAGCAAACGGAAAACTGAAGTTCTAAATTTAACCTTTAAGAAATCTTTCACGCAGGAGGACCGCACAAATGTACCAGCATTTGATCAACGTAATAATTCCGAAATGGCGGACATAGCAATGCGCATTTCCGGTGTAGAGAAGCAGCTGAGGGAGCTAAATACGAAAAAGTCTGCTGGTCCGGATGGAATACCAGTTCGGTTTTTACAAAGACTATTCTGCGGCATTGGCCCCCTACTTAGCTTGCATTTATCGCGATTCTTAAATTCAGCGGAAAGTCCCAATGATTGGAAAAAAGCGCAGGTGACTCCCGTTTATAAGAAAGGAAAGAGAACTGACCCACACAATTACAGGCCAATATCGTTGACATCAGTTTCATGTAGAAGTTTGGAGCATATTCTCAGTTGGAATATAGTAAATTTCCTTGAAACGGAAAAGCTTCTTTCCATGAATCAGCACGGGTTTAGGAAACATCGTTCATGTGAAACTGAGCTTGCCCTTTTCTCGCATGACATCTTGTGAGCCATGGACGAAGGGCAACAGGCGGATTGCGTTTTCCTCGACTTCAAAAAGGCGTTCGACGCGGTGCCACACTGCAGACTCCTAACAAAGTTACGAGCTTCTGGTATAGGTTCACAGATTTATGACTGGCTGGAAGACTACCTAAGTAATAGAACGCAGTACGTTGTTCTCGACGGCGAGTTTTCATCAGAGGCGAGTTTATCGTCAGGCGTGCCCCAGGGGAGTGTGATAGGACCGCTATTATTTTCTATCTATATAGATGATCTGATGGACAGAGGAAGTTGTAATTTGCGGCTGTTTGCTGATGTTGCTGTGGTATATGGGAGGTTGTCGTCTTTAACTGACTGTAATAGCATACAGGATGACTTAGACAAGATTTCTAGTTGGTACGAAGCATGCTTCAATGTAGAAAAATGTAAGGTGTCGCGCATGAGTAGGAAAAACAATCCTATAAAATTCGAATACAGCATTAAAAGTGAGCTTCTTCATGCTGTCGCGTCGTTCAAATATCTAGGCGCAATATTGCAGAGCGATATGAAATGGAACGAACATGTAAGGACAGTTGTGAGTAACACGAACAGCCGACTTCGGTTTATTGGGAAGATTTTGGGAAAGTGTACTTCATCTGTAAAGGAGACCACGTATAAAACGATTGTACGACCACATCTTGAGTATTGCTCATGTGTTTGGGACCCGCAGCAGATCAGTTTAAAGAAAGACATAGGAAGCAGCTAGATTTGTTACTGGTAGGTTCGCCCAATGCGCGAGTGTTACGGAAATGCTCCGGCAACTCAATTGAGGATCGCTGGAGGAAAGACGACGTTCTCTTTGTGTATTTCTGTTGAGTAAATTTGGAGAGCCGGAATTTCAAACTGAGTGTGGTACGATCTTGCTGCCGCCTACTTACACTTCGCGTAAAGATCACAAAGACTAGAGAAGAGAAATTAGGGCTCGTTCGGAGGCAAATAGGCATTCTTTTTTTCCTCGTTCTATTTGGGAGTGGAATAGGAAAGGAAATGCCTAGTATACAGTGTACCCTCCGCCACGCACCTTACGGTGAATTGCGGAATAAGTATGTAGATGTAGATAAAGATGTAGAATTGTGCTGGTCACGCCTAATTACATTCCTCAAGGAGGAGTGGATGAGATATCCACATAAATTGAAACCGTCGTAAAACGGAAACCATAGGCACCGACTACGAGTATGCTCGGTCGCTGACGCATACTCGAAATTCTGAGTGAGTCAGTCTGTTCGGCATTAACCACTGAATATTTTGGTATTATCTTTTCTTTACGTTATATTTCTTTACTGTAATTAAAATCGAGTCTCACATCCCAATGACGGGAGGCTGTATTTTGTAATACACCGCTGTAAAGAGATAAAAAAAAAAAAAAAAAAAAAAAAAGAAGTATTTCAATCCGCAGGCATTAAAATCCACGTTGCCATGTGAGCGTAGTGCCCGTTTTCTAAATAGTTGGAATGTTAATGGAATGCCGCTTTTTACGTCAATATTGTGAAATGAAGGCGCCAATCCTTAATTAGTCTATTAAATAACTAGAAATGAAGTGGGTTTGGTACGATACGATGGATATGCTTATATTAATAATTTAACGTTCACTTATTCTCTTAGAAGTCGATTGTCTTCAAGGTACTGTGTTAGTGTAAGTCGTGACATTTCTTAACATATTTACTGAACTGGTGTGTGATGTAACAGTGGGTTGCAAACTTATTGGTATCGACAGACACGGTATGATAGCAGAAGTGGCTATCGACTGTTATGGTAATACTGTATAGAAAATAAATCTGCAGAAGAATGAAGCCAGGAAGACGATCGGATGTAAGTGTTTGCGGCAGTTAACACAGTATTCACAATACAGGAACATCATTATCTGACATGTATGTCTCTAAAAACGAAAACTCAAAAAATTATTTTTGTAGTTACTACAACAGGAAAAACAGATTCAAATGGTGGCATAACCTGCACAGTAGGTCTAAAACGTGAAATTGAAATTAATGGCTGTTAGTTTCTTTGCTGAATATTAAAAAATTACTTTCTTTCCTTTCAGAGATCAAAATGGTCCTAAATTAACACCAGGTGGAACAAAAGAGAAGATATGCTACTAAAATAAAAATATTACTTTATAGTGACCTCTGGATTTGGAGTTGCAGAGGATTTGACGGCGGGGGAGGGAGGCGGCAATGTAATGCGGCAGCGCCGCTCGAGGGGGTTGAAGGCAACAGCCGCGGCGCCGGTGGCCGCTCGTCTGGGCGCAGGTGCTCGTCAGGAAGGGTGGAGTGGCGTCGCACGACAACCAGCCCAGTGCTGTCTGAGACTAGCGCTTCATATTACAATTCATTGGACTAAGACAAGTAGAACTAATTTTATATTAAAATTATTTAGCCTAATTCGATGTTTAGCATAGCATATAGACCGTGTTAACGACCGAAAGCTGTTTTCAGAAACCAGTCGATAGTTAAATTAACGAGATGTAGTCAGTAATTTTGAGAATTTCGAAAATAAAGATCTACTTCTTTACATATTTACTCCACAGTAGAATATTACTTAGAGAGAAGAATTCTATTCTGTGTCTTCACTGCAATGCAAAAAACTCGTTATGCAACAAATATTTTTATATTAGAATTAAACTATGCTTAAGATAAAGTGTTATATTAAAAAAATAATAATAATTGAAATAAAAATAAATAAGTAAAAAATACATCCTGTAATCTCCTTTTTTCTTACAACAAAGTTTTATCAACAGAAGCGAGTTAGTTTTGTTGTAAATATAAATAAACAATGTCTGAGGCGGATTTTCGTGTCGAATATGTCAAAGCCTTTAATGATAAATCTGAAATATTGAATTAAAGCTTTCGACGTGAAGGAAATCGTGCTTAGGCCATTCCCAGGCGCCTTAATCGCTAGTGATGCCGAGCACCGTGGCTCAGCGTGCCCTGTAAGTGGGCTCTGCACCCTCTGTAATAAAAAAAAGCTCATAAATACTCAACGAACAAACAACAACGCACTGAAACAACGACCGTAATGAAGAGATATACCTGTAGGCAAATAAAAAAAAAATGATGCCGGGGTCTAGTGGTAGGATGTCTGCCTAAAAAGCAAGGAGGTCAGGTTCGATTCGCGATTGACATACAAATTTTAATTCAATGCATCATATTTATTACTAAATTTGTTGCGTTTCAAATGACACACGTATTAGTTTGAATTTTCGTATCGAATATGTCAAAGCCATTAATGATAAATGTGAAACATTGAATTTAAGCTTTTGACGTGAAGGAAAACGTGCATAGACTATTCTGAGTCCCCTTACCTCGCCGTGGCTCAGAGCGGACGGTCAGGGGGCTCAGCGCCCTCTGTAATAAAAAAGCTCAACCAAATATTCAACGAACAAACAAGAACGCACTGAAACAAACGACCGCAATGAATTGATCTACCTGAAGAAAAAAAAATAGTAAGAAATGATGCGGTGGTCTAGCGGTATGACGACTGCCTAGTAAGCAAGGAGGTTGAGTGCGATTCGCGGTCGAATCACAAATTTTAATTCAATGCTTCATATTTATGATTAAATTTGTTGCGTTTCAAATCACACACATATTTGTTTGGATTTTAATCTCGAATATGTCAAAGCCAATAATGATAAATCGGAAACATTGAATTAAAGCTTTTGACGTGAAGGAAATCGTGCTTAGACTATCGTGCCGCTCATCTCGCCGTGGCTCAGAGCGGCCGGTCAGGGGGCTTAGCGGCCTTTGTAATAAAAATAGCACATCCCAATATATTCAATGAACAAAAAAGAACACAATGAAACAACGATCGCAATGAATAGCAAAACATGATGCGGTGGTCTAGCGGTATGACGTCTACCTAGTAAGCATGGATGTCGGTTTCGATTCGCGGTCAAATCAAATATTTTCATTCAATGCTTCATATTGATGATCAAATTTGTTGCGTTTCAAATCACACACATATTAGTTTGGATTTTAATCTCGAATATGTCAAAGCAATTAATGATAAATCGGAAATATTGAATTAAAGCTTTTGACGTGAAGGAAATCGTGCTTAGACTATTTCGAGGCGCCTTAATCGCTAGTGATGCCGAGCGCCGTGGCTCTGCGCACCTGGTCAGGGGGCTCAGCGCCCTCTGTAATAAAAAAACCTAAAAACAAATATTCAATGTGGAAACAAGAAAGCTCTGAAACAACGACCGCAATGAATATATCTATTTCAAGAAAAAAAGCAAGAAATGATGCAGTGGTCTAGCGGCCTGACATCTGCCTAGTAAGCACGGAGGTCGGGCTCGATTCGCGGTCGAATCACAAATTTTATTCAATTCTTCATATTTATGATTAAAGTTGTTGCGTTTCAAATCACACACATATTAGTTTGGATTTTCGTCTCGAATATGTCAAAGACATTAATGATAAATCTGAAACATTGAATTAAAGCTTTCGACGTGAGGGAAATCGTGTTTAGACTCTTCTGAGGCGCCTTAATCGCTAGTGATGCCGAGCGCCGTGGCTCTGCGCACCTGGTCAGGGCGCTCATCGCCCTCTGTAATAAAAAAACCTAAAAGCAAATATTCAATGTGGAAACAAGAAAGCTCTGAAACAACGACCGCAATGAATATATCTATTTCAAGAAAAAAAAGCAAGAAATGATGGAGTGGTCTAGCGGCCTGACATCTGCCTAGTAAGCACGGAGGTCGGGTTCGATTCGCGGTCGAATCACAAATTTTATTCAATTCTTCATATTTATGATTAAAGTTGTTGCGTTTCAAATCACACACATATTAGTTTGGATTTTTGTCTCGAATATGTCAAAGACATTAATGATAAATCTGGAACATTGAATTAAAGCTTTTGACGGGAGGGAAATCGTATTTAGACTCTTCTGAGGCGCCTTAATCGCTAGTGATGCCGAGCGCAGTGGCTCTGCGCACCAAGTCAGGGGGCTCAGCGCCCTCTGCAATAAAAAAACCTAAAAACAAATATTCAATGTAGAAACAAGAAAGCTCTGAAATAACGACCGCAATGAATATATCTATTTCAAGAAAAAAACAGCAAGAAATGATGCAGTGGTGTAGCGGCCTGACATCTGCCTAGTAAGCACGGAGGTCGGGTTCGATTCGCGGTCGAATCACAAATTTTATTCAATTCTTCATATTTATGATTAAAATTGTTGCGTTTCAAATCACACACATATTAGTTTGGATTTTCGTCTCGAATATGTCAAAGACATTAATGATAAATCTGAAACATTGAATTAAAACTTTTGACGTGAGGGAAATCGTGCTTAGACTCTTCTGAGGCGCCTTAATCGCTAGTGATGCCGAGCGCCGTGGCTCTGCGCACCTGGTCAGGGGGCTAATCGCCCTCTGTAATAAAAAAACCTAAAAACAAATATTCAATGTAGAAACAAGAAAGCTCTGAAACAACGACCGCAATGAATATATCTATTTCAAGAAAAAAAAGCAAGAAATGATGCAGTGGTGTAGCGGCCTGACATCTGCCTAGTAAGCACGGTGGTCGGGTTCGATTCGCGGTCGAATCACAAATTTTATTCAATTCTTCATATTTATGATTAAAATTGTTGCGTTTCAAATCACACACATATTAGTTTGGATTTTCGTCTCGAATATGTCAAAGACATTAATGATAAATCTGAAACATTGAATTAAAGCTTTTGACGTGAGGGAAATCGTGTTTAGACTCTTCTGAGGCGCCTTAATCGCTAGTGATGCCGAGCGCCGTGGCTCTGCGCACCTGGTCAGGGGGCTCATCGCCCTCTGTAATAAAAAAACCTAAAAACAAATATTCAATGTGGAAACAAGAAAGCTCTGAAACAACGACCGCAATGAATATATCTATTTCAAGAAAAAACAGCAAGAAATGATGCAGTGGTCTAGCGGCCTGACATCTGCCTAGTAAGCACGGAGATCGGGTTCGATTCGCAGTCGAATCACAAATTTTATTCATTCTTAATATTTATGATTAAAATTGTTGCGTTTCAAATCACACACATATTAGTTTGGATATTCGTCTCGAATATGTCAAAGACATTAATGATAAATCTGCAACATTGAATTAAAGCTTTTGACGTGAGGGAAATAGTGCTTAGACTCTTCTGAGGCGCCTTAATCGCTAGTGATGCCGAGCGCCGTGGCTCTGCGCACCTGGTCAGGGGGCTCAGCGCCCTCTGTAATAAAAAAACCTAAAAACAAATATTCAATGTGGAAACAAGAAAGCTCTGAAACAACGACCGCAATGAATATATCTATTTCAAGAAAAAAAAGCAAGAAATGATGCAGTGGTCTAGCGGCCTGACATCTGCCTAGTAAGCGCGGAGGTCGGGATCAATTCGCGGTCGAATCTCAAATTTTATTCAATTCTTCATATTTATGATTAAAATTGTTGCGTTTCAAATCACACACATAATTGCTCTGATTTTCGTCTCGAATATGTCAAAGACATTAATGATAAATCTGAAACATTGAATTAAAGCTTTTGACGTGAGGGAAATCGTGTTTAGACTCTTCTGAGGCGCCTTAATCGCTAGTGATGCCGAGCGCCGTGGCTCTGCGCACCTGGTTAGGGGGCTCATCGCCCTCTGTAATAAAAAAACCTAAAAACAAATATTCAATGTGGAAAAAAGAAAGCTCTGAAACAACGACCGCAATGAATATATCTATTTCAAGAAAAAAAAGCAAGAAATAATGCAGTGGTCTAGCGGCCTGACATCTGCCTAGTAAGCACGGAGGTCGGGTTCGATTCGCGGTCGAATCACAAATTTTATTCAATTCTTCATATTTATGATTAAAATTGTTGCGTTTCAAATCACACACATAATTGTTTGGATTTTCGTCTCGAATATGTCAAAGACATTAATGATAAATCTGAAACATTGAATTATAGCTTTTGACGTGAGGGAAATCGTGTTTAGACTCTTCTGAGGCGCCTTAATCGCTAGTGATGCCGAGCGCAGTGGCTCTGCGCACCTGGTCAGGGGGCTCATCGCCCTCTGTAATAAAAAAAACCTAAAAACAAATATTCAATGTGGAAACAAGAAAGCTCTGAAACAACGACCGCAATGAATATATCTATTTCAAGAAAAAAAAGCAAGAAATGATGCAGTGGTCTAGCGGCCTGACTTCTGCCTAGTAAGCACGGAGGTCGGTTTCGATTCGCGGTCGAATCACAATTTTTATTCAATTCTTCATATTTATGATTAAAATTGTTGCGTTTCAAATCACACACATATTAGTTTGGATTTTCGTCTCGAATATGTCAAAGACATTAATGATAAACTGAAACATTGAATTAAAGCTTTTGACGTGAGGGAAATCGTGTTTAGACTCTTCTGAGGCGCCTTAATCACTAGTGATGCCTAGCGCCGTGGCTCTGCGCACCTGGTCAGGGGGCTCATCGCCCTCTGTAATAAAAAAACCTAAAAACAAATATTCAATGTGGAAACAAGAAAGCTCTGAAACAACGACCGCAATGAATATATGTATTTCAAGAAAAACAGCAAGAAATGATGCAGTGGTCTAGCGGCCTGACATCTGCCTAGTAAGCACGGAGGTCGGGGTCGATTCGCAGTCGAATCACAAATTTTATTCAATTCTTCATATTTATGATTAAAATTGTTACGTTTCAAATCACACACATATTAGTTTGGATTTTCGTCTCGAATATGTCAAAGACATTAATGATAAATCTGCAACATGGAATTAAAGCTTTTGAAGTGAGGGAAATCGTTCTTAGACTCTTCTGAGGCGCCTTAATCGCTAGTGATGCCGAGCGCCGTGGCTCTGCGCACCTGGTCAGGGGGCTCATCGCCCTCTGTAATAAAAAACCTAAAAACAAATATTCAATGTGGAAACAAGAAAGCTCTGAAACAACGACCGCAATGAATATATCTATTTCAAGAAAAAAAAAAGCAAGAAATGATGCAGTGGTCTAGCGGCCTGACATCTGCCTAGTAAGCACGGAGGTCGGGTTCGATTCGCGGTCGAATCACAAATTTTATTCAATTCTTCATATTTATGATTAAAATTGTTGCGTTTCAAATCACACACATATTAGATTGGATTTTCGTCTCGAATATGTCAAAGACATTAATGATAAATCTGAAACATTGAATTAAAGCTTTTGAGGTGAGGGAAATCGTGCTTAGACTCTTCTGAGGCGCCTTAATCGCTAATGATGCTGAGCGCCGTGGCTCTGCGCACCTGGTCAGGGGGCTCATCGCCCTCTGTAATAAAAAAACCTAAAAACAAATATTCAATGTGGAAACAAGAAAGCTCTGAGTCAACGACCGCAATGAATATATCTATTTCAAGAAAAAAAAGCAAGAAATGATGCAGTGGTCAAGCGGCCTGACATCTGCCTAGTAAGCACGGAGGTCGGGTTCGATTCGCAGTCGAATCACAAATTTTATTCAATTCTTCATATTTATGATTAAAATTGTTGCGTTTCAAATCACACACATATTAGTTTTAATTTTCGTCTCGAATATGTCAAAGACATTAATGATAAATCTGAAACATTGAATTAAAGCTTTTGACGTGAGGGAAATCGTGTTTAGACTCTTCTGAGGCGCCTTAATCGCTAGTGATGCCGAGCGCCGTGGCTCTGCGCACCTGGTCAGGGGGCTCATCGCCCTCTGTAATAAAAAAACCTAAAAACAAATATTCAATGTGGAAACAAGAAAGCTCTGAAACAACGACCGCAATGAATATATCTATTTCAAGAAAAAAAAAAGCAAGAAATGATGCAGTGGTCTAGCGGCCTGACATCTGCCTAGTAAGCACGGAGGTCGGGTTCGATTCGCGATCGAATCACAAATTTTATTCAATTCTTCATATTTATGATTAAAATTGTTGCGTTACAAATCACACACATAATTGCTCTGATTTTCGTCTCGAATATGTCAAAGACATTAATGATAAATCTGAAACATTGAATTAAAGCTTTTGACGTGAGGGAAATCGTGCTTAGACTCTTCTGAGGCGCCTTAATCGCTAGTGATGCCGAGCGCCGTGGCTCTGCACACCTGGTCAGGGGGCTCATCGCCCTCTGTAATAAAAAAACCTAAAAACAAATATTCAATGTGGAAACAAGAAAGCTCTGAAACAACGACTGCAATGAATATATCTATTTCAAGAAAAAAAAGCAAGAAATGATGCAGTGGTCTAGCGGCCTGACATTTGCCTAGTAAGCGCGGAGGTCGGGTTCGATTCGCGGTCGAATCACAAATTTTATTCAATTCTTCATATTTATGATTAAAATTGTTGCGTTTGAAATCACACACACAATTGTTTTGATTTTCGTCTCGAATATGTCAAAGACATTAATGATAAATCTGAAACATTGAATTAAAGCTTTAGACGTGAGGGAAATCGTGTTTAGACTCTTCTGAGGCGCCTTAATCGCTAGTGATGCCGAGCGCCGTGGCTCTGCGCACCTGGTCAGGGGGCTCATCGCCCTCTGTAATAAAAAAACCTAAAAACAAATATTCAATGTGGAAACAAGAAAGCTCTGAAACAACGACCGCAATGAATATATCTATTTCAAGAAAAAAAAGCAAGAAATGATGCAGTGGTCTAGCGGCCTGACTTCTGCCTAGTAAGCACGGAGGTCGGCTTCGATTCGCGGTCGAATCACAAATTTTATTCAATTCTTCATATTTATGATTAAAATTGTTGCGTTTCAAATCACACACATATTAGTTTGGATTTTCGTCTCGAATATGTCAAAGACATTAATGATAAATCTGAAACATTGAATTAATGCTTTTGACGTGAGGGAAATCGTGTTTAGACTCTTCTGAGGCGCCTTAATCGCTAGTGATGCCGAGCGCCGTGGCTCTGCGCACCTGGTCAGGGGGCTCATCGCCCTCTGTAATAAAAAAACCTAAAAACAAATATTCAATGTGGAAAAAAGAAAGCTCTGAAACAACGACCGCAATGAATATATCTATTTCAAGAAAAAAAAGCAAGAAATGATGCAGTGGTCTAGCGGCCTGACATCTGCCTAGTAAGCACGGAGGTCGGGTTCGATTCGCGGTCGAATCACAAATTTTATTCAATTCTTCATATTTATGATTAAAATTTTTGCGTTTCAAATCACACACATATTAGTTTGGATTTTCGTCTCGAATATGTCAAAGACATTAATGATAAATCTGAAACATTGAATTAAAACTTTTGACGTGAGGGAAATCGTGCTTAGACTCTTCTGAGGCGCCTTAATCGCTAGTGATGCCGAGCGCCGTGGCTCTGCGCACCTGGTCAGGGGGCTCATCGCCCTCTGTAATAAAAAAACCTAAAAACAAATATTCAATGTGGAAACAAGAAAGCTCTGAAACAACGACCGCAATGAATATATCTATCTCAAGAAAAAAAAGCAAGAAATGATGCAGTGGTCTAGCGGCCTGACATCTGCCAAATAAGCACGGAGGTCGGGTTCGATTCGCGGTCGAATCACAAATTTTATTCAATTCTTCATATTTATGATTAAAATTGTTGCGTTTCAAATCACACACATAATTGCTCTGATTTTCGTCTCGAATATGTCAAAGACATTAATGATAAATCTGAAACATTGAATTAAAACTTTTGACGTGAGGGAAATCGTGCTTAGACTCTTCTGAGGCGCCTTAATCGCTAGTGATGCCGAGCGCCGTGGCTCTGCGCACCTGGTCAGGGGGCTCATCGCCCTCTGTAATAAAAAAACCTAAAAACAAATATTCAATGTGGAAACAAGAAAGCTCTGAAACAACGACCGCAATGAATATATCTATTTCAAGAAAAAAAAGCAAGAAATGATGCAGTGGTCTAGCGGCCTGACATCTGCCTAGTAAGCGCGGAGGTCGGCTTCGATTCGCAGTCGAATCACAAATTTTATTCAATTCTTCATATTTATGATTAAAATTGTTGCGTTTCAAATCACACACATATTAGTTTGGATTTTCGTCTCGAATATGTCAAAGACATTAATGATAAATCTGAAACATTGAATTAAAGCTTTTGACGTGAGGGAAATCGTGTTTAGACTCTTCTGAGGCGCCTTAATCGCTAGTGATGCCGAGCGCCGTGGCTCTGCGCACCTGGTCAGGGGGCTCATCGCCCTCTGTAATAAAAAAACCTAAAAACAAATATTCCATCTGGAAACAAGAAAGCTCTGAAACAACGACCGCAATGAATATATCTATTTCAAGAAAAAACAGCAAGAAATGATGCAGTGGTCTAGCGGCCTGACATCTGCCTAGTAAGCACGGAGGTCGGGTTCGATTCACAGTCGAATCACAAATTTTATTCAATTCTTCATATTTATGATTAAAATTGTTACGTTTCAAATCACACACATATTAGTTTGGATTTTCGTCTCGAATATGTCAAAGACATTAATGATAAATCTGCAACATTGAATTAAAGCTTTTGACGTGAGGGAAATCGTGCTTAGACTCTTCTGAGGCGCCTTAATCGCTAGTGATGCCGAGCGCCGTGGCTCTGCGCACCTGGTCAGGGGGCTCATCGCCCTCTGTAATAAAAAAACCTAAAAACAAATATTCAATGTGGAAACAAGAAAGCTCTGAAACAACGACCGCAATGAATATACCTATTTCAAGAAAAAAAAAAGCAAGAAATGATGCAGTGGTCTAGCGGCCTGACATCTGCCTAGTAAGCACGGAGGTCGGGTTCGATTCGCGGTCGAATCACAAATTTTATTCAATTCTTCATATTTATGATTAAAATTGTTGCGTTTCAAATCACAGACATATTAGTTTGTATTTTCGTCTCGAATATGTCAAAGACATTAATGATAAATCTGAAACATTGAATTAAAGCTTTTGACGTGAGGGAAATCGTGTTTAGACTCTTCTGAGGCGCCTTAATCGCTAGTGATGCCGAGCGCCGTGGCTCTGCGCACCTGGTCAGGGGGCTCATCGCCCTCTGTAATAAAAAAACCTAAAAACAAATATTCAATGTGGAAACAAGAAAGCTCTGAAACAACGACCGCAATGAATATATCTATTTCAAGAAAAAAAAGCAAGAAATGATGCAGTGGTCTAGCGGCCTGACATCTGCCTAGTAAGCACGGAGGTCGGGTTCGATTCGCGGTCGAATCACAAATTTTATTCAATTCTTCATATTAATGATTAAAATTGTTGCGTTTCAAATCACACACATAATTGTTTGGATTTTCGTTTCGAATATGTCAAAGACATTAATGATAAATCTGAAACATTGAATTAAAGCTTTTGACGTGAGGGAAATCGTGCTTAGACTCTTCTGAGGTGCCTTAATCGCTAGTGATGCCGAGCGCCGTGGCTCTGCGCACCTGGTCAGGGGGCTCATCGCCCTCTGTAATAAAAAAACCTAAAAACAAATATTCAATGTGGAAACAAGAAAGCTCTGAAACAACGACCGCAATGAATATATCTATTTCAAGAAAAAAAAGCAAGAAATGATGCAGTGGTCTAGCGGCCTGACATCTGCCTAGTAAGCGCGGAGGTCGGGTTCGATTCGCGGTCGAATCACAAATTTTATTCAATTCTTCATATTTATGATTAAAATTGTTGCGTTTCAAATCACACACATATTAGTTTGGATTTTCGTCTCGAATATGTCAAAGACATTAATGATAAATCTGAAACATTGAATTAAAGCTTTTGACGTGAGGGAAATCGTGATTAGACTCTTCTGAGGCGCCTTAATCGCTAGTGATGCCGAGCGCCGTGGCTCTGCGCACCTGGTCAGGGGGCTCATCGCCCTCTGTAATAAAAAAACCTAAAAACAAATATTCAATGTGGAAACAAGAAAGCTCTGAAACAACGACCGCAATGAATATATCTATTTCAAGAAAAAACAGCAAGAAATGATGCAGTGGTCTAGCGGCCTGACATCTGCCTAGTAAGCACGGAGGTCGGGTTCGATTCGCGGTCGAATCACAAATTTTATTCAATTCTTCATATTTATGATTAAAATTGTTGCGTTTCAAATCACACACATAATTGTTTGGATTTTCGTCTCGAATATGTCAAAGACATTAATGATAAATCTGAAACATTGAATTATAGCTTTTGACGTGAGGGAAATCGTGTTTAGACTCTTCTGAGGCGCCTTAATCGCTAGTGATGCCGAGCGCCGTGGCTCTGCGCACCTGGTCAGTGGGCTTATCGCCCTCTGTAATAAAAAAACCTAAAAACAAATATTCAATGTGGAAACAAGAAAGCTCTGAAACAACGACCGCAATGAATATATCTATTTCAAGAAAAAAAAAAGCAAGTAATGATGCAGTGGTCTAGCGGCCTGACATCTGCCTAGTAAGCACGGAGGTCGGGTTCGATTCGCGGTCGAATCACAAATTTTATTCAATTCTTCATATTTATGATTAAAATTGTTGCGTTTCAAATCACACACATATTAGTTTGGATTTTCGTCTCGAATATGTCAAAGACATTAATGATAAATCTGAAACATTGAATTAAAGCTTTTGACGTGAGGGAAATCGTGTTTAAACTCTTCTGAGGCGCCTTAATCGCTAGTGATGCCGAGCGCCGTGGCTCTGCGCACCTGGTCAGGGCGCTCATCGCCCTCTGTAATAAAAAAACCTAAAAACAAATATTCAATGTGGAAACAAGAAAGCTCTGAAACAACGACCGCAATGAATATATCTATTTCAAGAAAAAAAAGCAAGAAATGATGCAGTGGTCTAGCGGCCTGACTTCTGCCTAGTAAGCACGGAGGTCGGCTTCGATTCGCGGTCGAATCACAAATTTTATTCAATTCTTCATATTTATGATTAAAATTGTTGCGTTTCAAATCACACACATATTAGTTTGGATTTTCGTCTCGAATATGTCAAAGACATTAATGATAAATCTGAAACATTGAATTAAAGCTTTTGACGTGAGGGAAATCGTGTTTAGACTCTTCTGAGGCGCCTTAATCGCTAGTGATGCCGAGCGCCGTGGCTCTGTGCACATGGTCAGAGGGCTCAACGCCCTCTAAAATAAAAAAACCTAAAAACAAATATTCAATGTGGAAACAAGAAAGCTCTGAAACAACGACCGCAAGGAATATATCTATTTCAAGAAAAAACAGCAAGAAATGATGCAGTGGTCTAGCGGCCTGACATCTGCCTAGTAAGCACGGAGGTCGGGTTCGATTCGCAGTCGAATCACAAATTTTATTCAATTCTTCATATTCATGATTAAAATTGTTACGTTTCAAATCACACACATAATTGCTCTGATTTTCGTCTCGAAAAGACATTAATGATAAATCTGCAACATTGAATTAAAGCTTTTGACGTGAGGGAAATCGTGCTTAGACTCTTCTGAGGCGCCTTAATCGCTAGTGATGCCGAGCGCCGTGGCTCTGCGCACCTGGTCAGGGGGCTCATCGCCCTCTGTAATAAAAAAACCTAAAAACAAATATTCAATGTGGAAACAAGAAAGCTCTGAGACAACGACCGCAATGAATATATCTATTTCAAGAAAAAAAAGCAAGAAATGATGCAGTGGTCTAGCGGCCTGACATCTGCCTAGTAAGTACGGAGGTCGGGTTCGATTCGCGGTCGAATCACAAATTTTATTCAATTCTTCATATTTATGATTAAAATTGTTGCGTTTCAAATCACACACATATTAGTTTGGATTTTCGTCTCGAATATGTCAAAGACATTAATGATAAATCTGAAACATTGAATTAAAGCTTTTGAAGTGAGGGAAATCGTGCTTAGACTCTTCTGAGGCGCCTTAATCGCTAGTGATGCTGAGCGCCGTGGCTCTGCGCACCTGGTCAGGGGGCTCATCGCCCTCTGTAATAAAAAAACCTAAAAACAAATATTCAATGTGGAAACAAGAAAGCTCTGAGTCAACGACCGCAATGAATATATCTATTTCAAGAAAAAAAAAGCAAGAAATGATGCAGTGGTCTAGCGGCCTGACATCTGCCTAGTAAGCACGGAGGTCGGGTTCGATTCGCAGTCGAATCACAAATTTTATTCAATTCTTCATATTTATGATTAAAATTGTTGCGTTTCAAATCATACACATATTAGTTTTAATTTTCGTCTCGAATATGTCAAAGACATTAATGATAAATCTGAAACATTGAATTAAAGCTTTTGACGTGAGCGAAATCGTGTTTAGACTCTTCTGAGGCGCCTTAATCGCTAGTGATGCCGAGCGCCGTGGCTCTGCGCACCTGGTCAGGGGGCTCATCGCCCTCTGTAATAAAAAAACCTAAAAACAAATATTCAATGTGGAAACAAGAAAGCTCTGAAACAACGACCGCAATGAATATATCTATTTCAAGAAAAAAAAGCAAGAAATGATGCTGTGGTCTAGCGGCCTGACATCTGCCTAGTAAGCGCGGAGGTCGGGTTCGATTCGCGGTCGAATCACAAATTTTATTCAATTCTTCATATTTATGATTAAAATTGTTGCGTTTCAAATCACACACACAATTGTTTGGATTTTCGTCTCGAATATGTCAAAGACATTAATGATAAATCTGAAACATTGAATTAAAGCTTTTGACGTGAGGGAAATCGTGTTTAGACTCTTCATAGGCGCCTTAATCGCTAGTGATGCCGAGCGCCGTGGCTCTGCGCACCTGGTCAGGGGGCTCATCGCCCTCTGTAATAAAAAAACCTAAAAACAAATATTCAATGTGGAAACAAGAAAGCTCTGAAACAACGACCGCAATGAATATATCTATTTCAAGAAAAAAAAGCAAGAAATGATGCAGTGGTCTAGCGGCCTGACTTCTGCCTAGTAAGCACGGAGGTCGGCTTCGATTCGCGGTCGAATCACAAATTTTATTCAATTCTTCATA
Source organism: Locusta migratoria (assembly GCA_026315105.1). Taxonomy (NCBI): domain Eukaryota; kingdom Metazoa; phylum Arthropoda; class Insecta; order Orthoptera; family Acrididae; genus Locusta; species Locusta migratoria. The sequence continues at coordinate 32,419,863 of CM048745.1, forward strand.
TTTATGATTAAAATTGTTGCGTTACAAATCACACACATATTAGTTTGGATTTTCGTCTCGAATATGTCAAAGACATTAATGATAAATCTGAAACATTGAATTAAAGCTTTTGACGTGAGGGAAATCGTGTTTAGACTCTTCTGAGGCGCCTTAATCGCTAGTGATGCCGAGCGCCGTGGCTCTGCGCACCTGGTCAGGGGGCTCATCGCCCTCTGTAATAAAAAAACCTAAAAACAAATATTCCATGTGGAAACAAGAAAGCTCTGAAACAACGACCGCAATGAATATATCTATTTCAAGAAAAAAACAGCAAGAAATGATGCAGTGGTCTAGCGGCCTGACATCTGCCTAGTAAGCACGGAGGTCGGGTTCGATTCACAGTCGAATCACAAATTTTATTCAATTCTTCATATTTATGATTAAAATTGTTACGTTTCAAATCACACACATATTAGTTTGGATTTTCGTCTCGAATATGTCAAAGACATTAATGATAAATCTGCAACATTGAATTAAAGCTTTTGAAGTGAGGGAAATCGTGCTTAGACTCTTCTGAGGCGCCTTAATCGCTAGTGACGCCGAGCGCCGTGGCTCTGCGCACCTGGTCAGGGGGCTCATCGCCCTCTGTAATAAAAAAACCTAAAAACAAATATTCAATGTGGAAACAAGAAAGCTCTGAAACAACGACCGCAATGAATATATCTATTTCAAGAAAAAAAAAGCAAGAAATGATGCAGTGGTCTAGCGGCCTGACATCTGCCTAGTAAGCGCGGAGGTCGGGTTCGATTCGCGGTCGAATCACAAATTTTATTCAATTCTTCATATTTATGATTAAAATTGTTGCGTTTCAAATCACACACATATTAGTTTGGATTTTCGTCTCGAATATGTCAAAGACATTAATGATAAATCTGAAACATTGAATTAAAGCTTTTGACGTGAGGGAAATCGTGATTAGACTCTTCTGAGGCGCCTTAATCGCTAGTGATGCCGAGCGCCGTGGCTCTGCGCACCTGGACAGGGGGCTCATCGCCCTCTGTAATAAAAAAACCTAAAAACAAATATTCAATGTGGAAACAAGAAAGCTCTGAAACAACGACCGCAATGAATATATCTATTTCAAGAAAAAACAGCAAGAAATGATGCAGTGGTCTAGCGGCCTGACATCTGCCTAGTAAGCACGGAGGTCGGGTTCGATTCGCGGTCGAATCACAAATTTTATTCAATTCTTCATATTTATGATTAAAATTGTTGCGTTTCAAATCACACACATAATTGTTTGGATTTTCGTCTCGAATATGTCAAAGACATTAATGATAAATCTGAAACATTGAATTATAGCTTTTGACGTGAGGGAAATCGTGTTTAGACTCTTCTGAGGCGCCTTAATCGCTAGTGATGCCGAGCGCCGTGGCTCTGCGCACCTGGTCAGTGGGCTTATCGCCCTCTGTAATAAAAAAACCTAAAAACAAATATTCAATGTGGAAACAAGAAAGCTCTGAAACAACGACCGCAATGAATATATCTATTTCAAGGAAAAAAAAAAGCAAGTAATGATGCAGTGGTCTAGCGGCCTGACATCTGCCTAGTAAGCACGGAGGTCGGGTTCGATTCGCGGTCGAATCACAAATTTTATTCAATTCTTCATATTTATGATTAAAATTGTTGCGTTTCAAATCACACACATATTAGTTTTAATTTTCGTCTCGAATATGTCAAAGACATTAATGATAAATCTGAAACATTGAATTAAAGCTTTTGACGTGAGCGAAATCGTGTTTAGACTCTTCTGAGGCGCCTTAATCGCTAGTGATGCCGAGCGCCGTGGCTCTGCGCACCTGGTCAGGGGGCTCATCGCCCTCTGTAATAAAAAAACCTAAAAACAAATATTCAATGTGGAAACAAGAAAGCTCTGAAACAACGACCGCAATGAATATATCTATTTCAAGAAAAAAAAGCAAGAAATGATGCTGTGGTCTAGCGGCCTGACATCTGCCTAGTAAGCGCGGAGGTCGGGTTCGATTCGCGGTCGAATCACAAATTTTATTCAATTCTTCATATTTATGATTAAAATTGTTGCGTTTCAAATCACACACACAATTGTTTGGATTTTCGTCTCGAATATGTCAAAGACATTAATGATAAATCTGAAACATTGAATTAAAGCTTTTGACGTGAGGGAAATCGTGTTAGACTCTTCATAGGCGCCTTAATCGCTAGTGATGCCGAGCGCCGTGGCTCTGCGCACCTGGTCAGGGGGCTCATCGCCCTCTGTAATAAAAAAACCTAAAAACAAATATTCAATGTGGAAACAAGAAAGCTCTGAAACAACGACCGCAATGAATATATCTATTTCAAGAAAAAAAAGCAAGAAATGATGCAGTGGTCTAGCGGCCTGACTTCTGCCTAGTAAGCACGGAGGTCGGCTTCGATTCGCGGTCGAATCACAAATTTTATTCAATTCTTCATATTTATGATTAAAATTGTTGCGTTACAAATCACACACATATTAGTTTGGATTTTCGTCTCGAATATGTCAAAGACATTAATGATAAATCTGAAACATTGAATTAAAGCTTTTGACGTGAGGGAAATCGTGTTTAGACTCTTCTGAGGCGCCTTAATCGCTAGTGATGCCGAGCGCCGTGGCTCTGCGCACCTGGTCAGGGGGCTCATCGCCCTCTGTAATAAAAAAACCTAAAAACAAATATTCCATGTGGAAACAAGAAAGCTCTGAAACAACGACCGCAATGAATATATCTATTTCAAGAAAAAACAGCAAGAAATGATGCAGTGGTCTAGCGGCCTGACATCTGCCTAGTAAGCACGGAGGTCGGGTTCGATTCACAGTCGAATCACAAATTTTATTCAATTCTTCATATTTATGATTAAAATTGTTACGTTTCAAATCACACACATATTAGTTTGGATTTTCGTCTCGAATATGTCAAAGACATTAATGATAAATCTGCAACATTGAATTAAAGCTTTTGACGTGAGGGAAATCGTGCTTAGACTCTTCTGAGGCGCCTTAATCGCTAGTGACGCCGAGCGCCGTGGCTCTGCGCACCTGGTCAGGGGGCTCATCGCCCTCTGTAATAAAAAAACCTAAAAACAAATATTCAATGTGGAAACAAGAAAGCTCTGAAACAACGACCGCAATGAATATACCTATTTCAAGAAAAAAAAAAGCAAGAAATGATGCAGTGGTCTAGCGGCCTGACATCTGCCTAGTAAGCACGGAGGTCGGGTTCGATTCGCGGTCGAATCACAAATTTTATTCAATTCTTCATATTTATGATTAAAATTGTTGCGTTTCAAATCACAGACATATTAGTTTGTATTTTCGTCTCGAATATGTCAAAGACATTAATGATAAATCTGAAACATTGAATTAAAGCTTTTGACGTGAGGGAAATCGTGTTTAGACTCTTCTGAGGCGCCTTAATCGCTAGTGATGCCGAGCGCCGTGGCTCTGCGCATCTGGTCAGGGGGCTCATCGCCCTCTGTAATAAAAAAACCTAAAAACAAATATTCAATGTGGAAAAAAGAAAGCTCTGAAACAACGACCGCAATGAATATATCTATTTCAAGAAAAAAAAGCAAGAAATGATGCAGTGGTCTAGCGGCCTGACATCTGCCTAGTAAGCACGGAGGTCGGGTTCGATTCGCGGTCGAATCACAAATTTTATTCAATTCTTCATATTTATGATTAAAATTGTTGCGTTTCAAATCACACACATAATTGTTTGGATTTTCGATACGAATATGTCAAAGACATTAATGATAAATCTGAAACATTGAATTAAAGCTTTTGACGTGAGGGAAATCGTGCTTAGACTCTTCTGAGGTGCCTTAATCGCTAGTGATGCCGAGCGCCGTGGCTCTGCGCACCTGGTCAGGGGGCTCATCGCCCTCTGTAATAAAAAAACCTAAAAACAAATATTCAATGTGGAAACAAGAAAGCTCTGAAACAACGACCGCAATGAATATATCTATTTCAAAAAAAAAAAGCAAGAAATGATGCAGTGGTCTAGCGGCCTGACATCTGCCTAGTAAGCGCGGAGGTCGGGTTCGATTCGCGGTCGAATCACAAATTTTATTCAATTCTTCATATTCATGATTAAAATTGTTACGTTTCAAATCACACACATAATTGCTCTGATTTTCGTCTCGAAAAGACATTAATGATAAATCTGCAACATTGAATTAAAGCTTTTGACGTGAGGGAAATCGTGCTTAGACTCTTCTGAGGCGCCTTAATCGCTAGTGATGCCGAGCGCCGTGGCTCTGCGCACCTGGTCAGGGGGCTCATCGCCCTCTGTAATAAAAAAAACCTAAAAACAAATATTCAATGTGGAAACAAGAAAGCTCTGAAACAACGACCGCAATGAATATATCTATTTCAAGAAAAAAAAGCAAGAAATGATGCAGTGGTCTAGCGGCCTGACATCTGCCTAGTAAGTACGGAGGTCGGGTTCGATTCGCGGTCGAATCACAAATTTTATTCAATTCTTCATATTTATGATTAAAATTGTTGCGTTTCAAATCACACACATATTAGTTTTAATTTTCGTCTCGAATATGTCAAAGACATTAATAATAAATCTGAAACATTGAATTAAAGCTTTTGACGTGAGCGAAATCGTGTTTAGACTCTTCTGAGGCGCCTTAATCGCTAGTGATGCCGAGCGCCGTGGCTCTGCGCACCTGGTCAGGGGGCTCATCGCCCTCTGTAATAAAAAAACCTAAAAACAAATATTCAATGTGGAAACAAGAAAGCTCTGAAACAACGACCGCAATGAATATATCTATTTCAAGAAAAAAAAGCAAGAAATGATGCTGTGGTCTAGCGGCCTGACATCTGCCTAGTAAGCGCGGAGGTCGGGTTCGATTCGCGGTCGAATCACAAATTTTATTCAATTCTTCATATTTATGATTAAAATTGTTGCGTTTCAAATCACACACACAATTGTTTGGATTTTCGTCTCGAATATGTCAAAGACATTAATGATAAATCTGAAACATTGAATTAAAGCTTTTGACGTGAGGGAAATCGTGTTAGACTCTTCATAGGCGCCTTAATCGCTAGTGATGCCGAGCGCCGTGGCTCTGCGCACCTGGTCAGGGGGCTCATCGCCCTCTGTAATAAAAAAACCTAAAAACAAATATTCAATGTGGAAACAAGAAAGCTCTGAAACAACGACCGCAATGAATATATCTATTTCAAGAAAAAAAAGCAAGAAATGATGCAGTGGTCTAGCGGCCTGACTTCTGCCTAGTAAGCACGGAGGTCGGCTTCGATTCGCGGTCGAATCACAAATTTTATTCAATTCTTCATATTTATGATTAAAATTGTTGCGTTACAAATCACACACATATTAGTTTGGATTTTCGTCTCGAATATGTCAAAGACATTAATGATAAATCTGAAACATTGAATTAAAGCTTTTGACGTGAGGGAAATCGTGTTTAGACTCTTCTGAGGCGCCTTAATCGCTAGTGATGCCGAGCGCCGTGGCTCTGCGCACCTGGTCAGGGGGCTCATCGCCCTCTGTAATAAAAAAACCTAAAAACAAATATTCCATGTGGAAACAAGAAAGCTCTGAAACAACGACCGCAATGAATATATCTATTTCAAGAAAAAACAGCAAGAAATGATGCAGTGGTCTAGCGGCCTGACATCTGCCTAGTAAGCACGGAGGTCGGGTTCGATTCACAGTCGAATCACAAATTTTATTCAATTCTTCATATTTATGATTAAAATTGTTACGTTTCAAATCACACACATATTAGTTTGGATTTTCGTCTCGAATATGTCAAAGACATTAATGATAAATCTGCAACATTGAATTAAAGCTTTTGACGTGAGGGAAATCGTGCTTAGACTCTTCTGAGGCGCCTTAATCGCTAGTGACGCCGAGCGCCGTGGCTCTGCGCACCTGGTCAGGGGGCTCATCGCCCTCTGTAATAAAAAAACCTAAAAACAAATATTCAATGTGGAAACAAGAAAGCTCTGAAACAACGACCGCAATGAATATACCTATTTCAAGAAAAAAAAAAGCAAGAAATGATGCAGTGGTCTAGCGGCCTGACATCTGCCTAGTAAGCACGGAGGTCGGGTTCGATTCGCGGTCGAATCACAAATTTTATTCAATTCTTCATATTTATGATTAAAATTGTTGCGTTTCAAATCACAGACATATTAGTTTGTATTTTCGTCTCGAATATGTCAAAGACATTAATGATAAATCTGAAACATTGAATTAAAGCTTTTGACGTGAGGGAAATCGTGTTTAGACTCTTCTGAGGCGCCTTAATCGCTAGTGATGCCGAGCGCCGTGGCTCTGCGCATCTGGTCAGGGGGCTCATCGCCCTCTGTAATAAAAAAACCTAAAAACAAATATTCAATGTGGAAAAAAGAAAGCTCTGAAACAACGACCGCAATGAATATATCTATTTCAAGAAAAAAAAGCAAGAAATGATGCAGTGGTCTAGCGGCCTGACATCTGCCTAGTAAGCACGGAGGTCGGGTTCGATTCGCGGTCGAATCACAAATTTTATTCAATTCTTCATATTTATGATTAAAATTGTTGCGTTTCAAATCACACACATAATTGTTTGGATTTTCGATACGAATATGTCAAAGACATTAATGATAAATCTGAAACATTGAATTAAAGCTTTTGACGTGAGGGAAATCGTGCTTAGACTCTTCTGAGGTGCCTTAATCGCTAGTGATGCCGAGCGCCGTGGCTCTGCGCACCTGGTCAGGGGGCTCATCGCCCTCTGTAATAAAAAAACCTAAAAACAAATATTCAATGTGGAAACAAGAAAGCTCTGAAACAACGACCGCAATGAATATATCTATTTCAAAAAAAAAAAAGCAAGAAATGATGCAGTGGTCTAGCGGCCTGACATCTGCCTAGTAAGCGCGGAGGTCGGGTTCGATTCGCGGTCGAATCACAAATTTTATTCAATTCTTCATATTTATGATTAAAATTGTTGCGTTTCAAATCACACACATATTAGTTTGGATTTTCGTCTCGAATATGTCAAAGACATTAATGATAAATCTGAAACATTGAATTAAAGCTTTTGACGTGAGGGAAATCGTGCTTAGACTCTTCTGAGGCGCCTTAATCGCTAGTGATGCCGAGCGCCGTGGCTCTGCGCACCTGGTCAGGGGGCTCATCGCCCTCTGTAATAAAAAAACCTAAAAACAAATATTCAATGTGGAAACAAGAAAGCTCTGAAACAACGACCGCAATGAATATATCTATTTCAAGAAAAAACAGCAAGAAATGATGCAGTGGTCTAGCGGCCTGACATCTGCCTAGTAAGCACGGAGATCGGGTTCGATTCGCAGTCGAATCACAAATTTTATTCATTCTTAATATTTATGATTAAAATTGTTGCGTTTCAAATCACACACATATTAGTTTGGATATTCATCTCGAATATGTCAAAGACATTAATGATAAAACTGCAACATTGAATTAAAGCTTTTGACGTGAGGGAAATAGTGCTTAGACTCTTGTGAGGCGCCTTAATCGCTAGTGATGCCGAGCGCCGTGGCTCTGCGCACCTGGTCAGGGGGCTCAGCGCCCTCTGTAATAAAAAAAAACCTAAAAACAAATATTCAATGTGGAAACAAGAAAGCTCTGAAACAACGACCGCAATGAATATATCTATTTCAAGAAAAAAAAGCAAGAAATGATGCAGTGGTCTAGCGGCCTGACATCTGCCTAGTAAGCGCGGAGGTCGGGTTCGATTCGCAGTCGAATCACAAATTTTATTCAATTCTTCATATTTATGATTAAAATTGTTGCGTTTCAAATCACACACATAATTGCTCTGATTTTCGTCTCGAATATGTCAAAGACATTAATGATAAATCTGAAAGATTGAATTAAAGCTTTTGACGTGAGGGAAATTGTGTTTAGACTCTTCTGAGGCGCCTTAATCGCTAGTGATGCCGAGCGCCGTGGCTCTGCGCACCTGGTTAGGGGGCTCATCGCCCTCTGTAATAAAAAAACCTAAAAACAAATATTCAATGTGGAAAAAAGAAAGCTCTGAAACAACGACCGCAATGAATATATCTATTTCAAGAAAAAAAAGCAAGAAATAATGCAGTGGTCTAGCGGCCTGACATCTGCCTAGTAAGCACGGAGGTCGGGTTCGATTCGCGGTCGAATCACAAATTTTATTCAATTCTTCATATTTATGATTAAAATTGTTGCGTTTCAAATCACACACATAATTGTTTGGATTTTCGTCTCGAATATGTCAAAGACATTAATGATAAATCTGAAACATTGAATTAAAGCTTTTGACGTGAGGGAAATCGTGTTTAGACTCTTCTGAGGCGCCTTAATCGCTAGTGATGCCGAGCGCCGTGGCTCTGCGCACCTGGTCAGTGGGCTTATCGCCCTCTGTAATAAAAAAACCTAAAAACAAATATTCAATGTGGAAACAAGAAAGCTCTGAAACAACGACCGCAATGAATATATCTATTTCAAGAAAAAAAAGCAAGAAATAATGCAGTGGTCTAGCGGCCTGACATCTGCCTAGTAAGCACGGAGGTCGGGTTCGATTCGCAGTCGAATCACAAATTTTATTCAATTCTTCATATTTATGATTAAAATTTTTGCGTTTCAAATCACACACATATTAGTTTGGATTTTCGTCTCGAATATGTCAAAGACATTAATGATAAATCTGAAACATTGAATTAAAGCTTTTGACGTGAGGGAAATCGTGTTTAAACTCTTCTGAGGCGCCTTAATCGCTAGTGATGCCGAGCGCCGTGGCTCTGCGCACCTGGTCAGGGGGCTCATCGCCCTCTGTAATAAAAAAACCTAAAAACAAATATTCAATGTGGAAACAAGAAAGCTCTGAAACAACGACCGCAATGAATATATCTATTTCAAGAAAAAAAAGCAAGAAATGATGCAGTGGTCTAGCGGCCTGACTTCTGCCTAGTAAGCACGGAGGTCGGCTTCGATTCGCGGTCGAATCACAAATTTTATTCAATTCTTCATATTTATGATTAAAATTGTTGCGTTTCAAATCACACACATATTAGTTTGGATTTTCGTCTCGAATATGTCAAAGACATTAATGATAAATCTGAAACATTGAATTAAAGCTTTTGACGTGAGGGAAATCGTGTTTAGACTCTTCTGAGGCGCCTTAATCGCTAGTGATGCCGAGCGCCGTGGCTCTGTGCACCTGGTCAGAGGGCTCATCGCCCTCTGTAATAAAAAAACCTAAAAACAAATATTCAATGTGGAAACAAGAAAGCTCTGAAACAACGACCGCAATGAATATATCTATTTCAAGAAAAAAAAGCAAGAATTGATGCAGTGGTCTAGCGGCCTGACATCTGCCTAGTAAGCACGGAGGTCGGGTTCGATTCGCGGTCGAATCACAAATTTTATTCAATTCTTCATATTTATGATTAAAATTGTTGCGTTTCAAATCACACACATATTAGTTTGGATTTTCGTCTCGAATATGTCAAAGACATTAATGATAAATCTGAAACATTGAATTAAAGCTTTTGACGTGAGGGAAATCGTGCTTAGACTCTTCTGAGGCGCCTTAATCGCTAGTGATGCTGAGCGCCGTGGCTCTGCGCACCTGGTCAGGGGGCTCATCGCCCTCTGTAATAAAAAAACCTAAAAACAAATATTCAATGTGGAAACAAGAAAGCTCTGAAACAACGACCGCAATGAATATATCTATTTCAAGAAAAAAAAGCAAGAATTGATGCAGTGGTCTAGCGGCCTGACATCTGCCTAGTAAGCACGGAGGTCGGGTTCGATTCGCGGTCGAATCACAAATTTTATTCAATTCTTCATATTTATGATTAAAATTGTTGCGTTTCAAATCACACACATATTAGTTTGGATTTTCGTCTCGAATATGTCAAAGACATTAATGATAAATCTGAAACATTGAATTAAAGCTTTTGACGTGAGGGAAATCGTGCTTAGACTCTTCTGAGGCGCCTTAATCGCTAGTGATGCCGAGCGCCGTGGCTCTGCGCACCTGGTCAGGGGGCTCATCGCCCTCTGTAATAAAAAAAACCTAAAAACAAATATTCAATGTGGAAACAAGAAAGCTCTGAAACAACGACCGCAATGAATATATCTATTTCAAGAAAAAAAAGCAAGAATTGATGCAGTGGTCTAGCGGCCTGACATCTGCCTAGTAAGCACGGAGGTCGGGTTCGATTCGCGGTCGAATCACAAATTTTATTCAATTCTTCATATTTATGATTAAAATTGTTGCGTTTCAAATCACACACATATTAGTTTGGATTTTCGTCTCGAATATGTCAAAGACATTAATGATAAATCTGAAACATTGAATTAAAGCTTTTGACGTGAGGGAAATCGTGCTTAGACTCTTCTGAGGCGCCTTAATCGCTAGTGATGCTGAGCGCCGTGGCTCTGCGCACCTGGTCAGGGGGCTCATCGCCCTCTGTAATAAAAAAACCTAAAAACAAATATTCAATGTGGAAACAAGAAAGCTCTGAGTCAACGACCGCAATGAATATATCTATTTCAAGAAAAAAAAGCAAGAAATGATGCAGTGGTCTAGCGGCCTGACATCTGCCTAGTAAGCACGGAGGTCGGGTTCGATTCGCAGTCGAATCACAAATTTTATTCAATTCTTCATATTTATGATTAAAATTGTTGCGTTTCAAATCACACACATATTAGTTTGGATTTTCGTCTCGAATATGTCAAAGACATTAATGATAAATCTGAAACATTGAATTAAAGCTTTTGACGTGAGCGAAATCGTGTTTAGACTCTTCTGAGGCGCCTTAATCGCTAGTGATGCCGAGCGCCGTGGCTCTGCGCACCTGGTCAGGGGGCTCATCGCCCTCTGTAATAAAAAAACCTAAAAACAAATATTCAATGTGGAAACAAGAAAGCTCTGAAACAACGACCGCAATGAATATATCTATTTCAAGAAAAAAAAAATCAAGAAATGATGCAGTGGTCTAGCGGCCTGACATCTGCCTAGTAAGCACGGAGGTCGGGTTCGATTCGCGATCGAATCACAAATTTTATTCAATTCTTCATATTTATGATTAAAATTGTTGCGTTTCAAATCACACACATAATTGCTCTGATATTCGTCTCGAATATGTCAAAGACATTAATGATAAATCTGAAACATTGAATTAAAGCATTTGACGTGAGGGAAATCGTGTTTAGACTCTTCTGAGGCGCCTTAATCGCTAGTGATGCCGAGCGCCATGGCTCTGCGCACCTGGTTAGGGGGCTCATCACCCTCTGTAATAAAAAAACCTAAAAACATATATTCAATGTGGAAACAAGAAAGCTCTGAAACAACGACCGCAATGAATATATCTATTTCAAGAAAAAAAAGCAAGAAATGATGCAGTGGTCTAGCGGCCTGACATCTGCCTAGTAAGCACGGAGGTCGGGTTCGATTCGCGGTCGAATCACAAATTTTATTCAATTCTTCATATTTATGATTAAAATTGTTGCGTTTCAAATCACACACATATTAGTTTGGATTTTCGTCTCGAATATGTCAAAGACATTAATGATAAATCTGAAACATTGAATTAAAGCTTTTGACGTGAGGGAAATCGTGTTTAGACTCTTCATAGGCGCCTTAATCGCTAGTGATGCCGAGCGCCGTGGCTCTGTGCACCTGGTCAGGGGGCTCATCGCCCTCTGTAATAAAAAAACCTAAAAACAAATATTCAATGTGGAAACAAGAAAGCTCTGAAACAACGACCGCAATGAATATATCTATTTCAAGAAAAAAAAAAAAAAGCAAGTAATGATGCAGTGGTCTAGCGGCCTGACATCTGCCTAGTAAGCACGGAGGTCGGGTTCGATTCGCAGTCGAATCACAAATTTTATTCAATTCTTCATATTTATGATTAAAATTGTTGCGTTTCAAATCACACACATATTAGTTTGGATTTTCGTCTCGAATATGTCAAAGACATTAATGATAAATCTGAAACATTGAATTAAAGCTTTTGACGTGAGGGAAATCGTGTTTAGACTCTTCTGAGGCGCCTTAATCGCTAGTGATGCCGAGCGCCGTAGCTCTACGCACCTGGTCAGGGGGCTCATCGCCCTCTGTAATAAAAAAACCTAAAAACAAATATTCAATGTGGAAACAAGAAAGCTCTGAAACAACGACCACAATGAATATATCTATTTCAAGAAAAAAAAAGCAAGAAATGATGCAGTGGTCTAGCGGCCTGACATCTGCCTAGTAAGCACGGAGGTCGGGTTCGATTCGCAGTCGAATCACAAATTTTATTCAATTCTTCATATTTATGATTAAAATTGTTGCGTTTCAAATCACACACATATTAGTTTTAATTTTCGTCTCGAATATGTCAAAGACATTAATGATAAATCTGAAACATTGAATTAAAGCTTTTGACGTGAGCGAAATCGTGTTTAGACTCTTCTGAGGCGCCTTAATCGCTAGTGATGCCGAGCGCCGTGGCTCTGCGCACCTGGTCAGGGGGCTCATCGCCCTCTGTAATAAAAAAACCTAAAAACAAATATTCAATGTGGAAACAAGAAAGCTCTGAAACAACGACCGCAATGAATATATCTATTTCAAGAAAAAAAAAATCAAGAAATGATGCAGTGGTCTAGCGGCCTGACATCTGCCTAGTAAGCACGGAGGTCGGGTTCGATTCGCGATCGAATCACAAATTTTATTCAATTCTTCATATTTATGATTAAAATTGTTGCGTTTCAAATCACACACATAATTGCTCTGATATTCGTCTCGAATATGTCAAAGACATTAATGATAAATCTGAAACATTGAATTAAAGCATTTGACGTGAGGGAAATCGTGTTTAGACTCTTCTGAGGCGCCTTAATCGCTAGTGATGCCGAGCGCCATGGCTCTGCGCACCTGGTTAGGGGGCTCATCACCCTCTGTAATAAAAAAACCTAAAAACAAATATTCAATGTGGAAAAAAGAAAGCTCTGAAACAACGACCGCAATGAATATATCTATTTCAAGAAAAAAAAGCAAGAAATGATGCAGTGGTCTAGCGGCCTGACATCTGCCTAGTAAGCACGGAGGTCGGGTTCGATTCGCGGTCGAATCACAAATTTTATTCAATTCTTCATATTTATGATGAAAATTGTTGCGTTTCAAATCACACACATATTAGTTTGGATTTTCGTCTCGAATATGTCAAAGACATTAATGATAAATCTGAAACATTGAATTAAAGCTTTTGACGTGAGGGAAATCGTGCTTAGACTCTTCTGAGGCGCCTTAATCGCTAGTGATGCCGAGCGCCGTGGCTCTGCGCACCTGGTCAGGGGGCTCATCGCCCTCTGTAATAAAAAAACCTAAAAACAAATATTCAATGTGGAAACAAGAAAGCTCTGAAACAACGACCGCAATGAATATATCTATTTCAAGAAAAAAAAGCAAGAAATGATGCTGTGGTCTAGCGGCCTGACATCTGCCTAGTAAGCGCGGAGGTCGGGTTCGATTCGCGGTCGAATCACAAATTTTATTCAATTCTTCATATTTATGATTAAAATTGTTGCGTTTCAAATCACACACACAATTGTTTGGATTTTCGTCTCGAATATGTCAAAGACATTAATGATAAATCTGAAACATTGAATTAAAGCTTTTGACGTGAGGGAAATCGTGTTTAGACTCTTCATAGGCGCCTTAATCGCTAGTGATGCCGAGCGCCGTGGCTCTGCGCACCTGGTCAGGGGGCTCATCGCCCTCTGTAATAAAAAAACCTAAAAACAAATATTCAATGTGGAAACAAGAAAGCTCTGAAACAACGACCGCAATGAATATATCTATTTCAAGAAAAAAAAGCAAGAAATGATGCAGTGGTCTAGCGGCCTGACTTCTGCCTAGTAAGCACGGAGGTCGGCTTCGATTCGCGGTCGAATCACAAATTTTATTCAATTCTTCATATTTATGATTAAAATTGTTGCGTTTCAAATCACACACATATTAGTTTGGATTTTCGTCTCGAATATGTCAAAGACATTAATGATAAATCTGAAACATTGAATTAAAGCTTTTGACGTGAGGGAAATCGTGTTTAGACTCTTCTGAGGCGCCTTAATCGCTAGTGATGCCGAGCGCCGTAGCTCTACGCACCTGGTCAGGGGGCTCATCGCCCTCTGTAATAAAAAAACCTAAAAACAAATATTCAATGTGGAAACAAGAAAGCTCTGAAACAACGACCGCAATGAATATATCTATTTCAAGAAAAAAAAAAAAAAAGCAAGTAATGATGCAGTGGTCTAGCGGCCTGACATCTGCCTAGTAAGCACGGAGGTCGGGTTCGATTCGCAGTCGAATCACAAATTTTATTCAATTCTTCATATTTATGATTAAAATTGTTGCGTTTCAAATCACACACATATTAGTTTGGATTTTCGTCTCGAATATGTCAAAGACATTAATGATAAATCTGAAACATTGAATTAAAGCTTTTGACGTGAGGGAAATCGTGTTTAGACTCTTCTGAGGCGCCTTAATCGCTAGTGATGCCGAGCGCCGTAGCTCTACGCACCTGGTCAGGGGGCTCATCGCCCTCTGTAATAAAAAAACCTAAAAACAAATATTCAATGTGGAAACAAGAAAGCTCTGAAACAACGTCCACAATGAATATATCTATTTCAAGAAAAAAAAAGCAAGAAATGATGCAGTGGTCTAGCGGCCTGACATCTGCCTAGTAAGCACGGAGGTCGGGTTCGATTCGCAGTCGAATCACAAATTTTATTCAATTCTTCATATTTATGATTAAAATTGTTGCGTTTCAAATCACACACATATTAGTTTTAATTTTCGTCTCGAATATGTCAAAGACATTAATGATAAATCTGAAACATTGAATTAAAGCTTTTGACGTGAGCGAAATCGTGTTTAGACTCTTCTGAGGCGCCTTAATCGCTAGTGATGCCGAGCGCCGTGGCTCTGCGCACCTGGTCAGGGGGCTCATCGCCCTCTGTAATAAAAAAACCTAAAAACAAATATTCAATGTGGAAACAAGAAAGCTCTGAAACAACGACCGCAATGAATATATCTATTTCAAGAAAAAAAAAATCAAGAAATGATGCAGTGGTCTAGCGGCCTGACATCTGCCTAGTAAGCACGGAGGTCGGGTTCGATTCGCGATCGAATCACAAATTTTATTCAATTCTTCATATTTATGATTAAAATTGTTGCGTTTCAAATCACACACATAATTGCTCTGATATTCGTCTCGAATATGTCAAAGACATTAATGATAAATCTGAAACATTGAATTAAAGCATTTGACGTGAGGGAAATCGTGTTTAGACTCTTCTGAGGCGCCTTAATCGCTAGTGATGCCGAGCGCCATGGCTCTGCGCACCTGGTTAGGGGGCTCATCACCCTCTGTAATAAAAAAACCTAAAAACAAATATTCAATGTGGAAAAAAGAAAGCTCTGAAACAACGACCGCAATGAATATATCTATTTCAAGAAAAAAAAGCAAGAAATGATGCAGTGGTCTAGCGGCCTGACATCTGCCTAGTAAGCACGGAGGTCGGGTTCGATTCGCGGTCGAATCACAAATTTTATTCAATTCTTCATATTTATGATGAAAATTGTTGCGTTTCAAATCACACACATATTAGTTTGGATTTTCGTCTCGAATATGTCAAAGACATTAATGATAAATCTGAAACATTGAATTAAAGCTTTTGACGTGAGGGAAATCGTGCTTAGACTCTTCTGAGGCGCCTTAATCGCTAGTGATGCCGAGCGCCGTGGCTCTGCGCACCTGGTCAGGGGGCTCATCGCCCTCTGTATTAAAAAAACCTAAAAACAAATATTCAATGTGGAAACAAGAAAGCTCTGAAACAACGACCGCAATGAATATATCTATTTCAAGAAAAAAAAGCAAGAAATGATGCTGTGGTCTAGCGGCCTGACATCTGCCTAGTAAGCGCGGAGGTCGGGTTCGATTCGCGGTCGAATCACAAATTTTATTCAATTCTTCATATTTATGATTAAAATTGTTGCGTTTCAAATCACACACACAATTGTTTAGATTTTCGTCTCGAATATGTCAAAGACATTAATGATAAATCTGAAACATTGAATTAAAGCTTTTGACGTGAGGGAAATCGTGTTTAGACTCTTCATAGGCGCCTTAATCGCTAGTGATGCCGAGCGCCGTGGCTCTGCGCACCTGGTCAGGGGGCTCATCGCCCTCTGTAATAAAAAAACCTAAAAACAAATATTCAATGTGGAAACAAGAAAGCTCTGAAACAACGACCGCAATGAATATATCTATTTCAAGAAAAAAAAGCAAGAAATGATGCAGTGGTCTAGCGGCCTGACTTCTGCCTAGTAAGCACGGAGGTCGGCTTCGATTCGCGGTCGAATCACAAATTTTATTCAATTCTTCATATTTATGATTAAAATTGTTGCGTTTCAAATCACACACATATTAGTTTGGATTTTCGTCTCGAATATGTCAAAGACATTAATGATAAATCTGAAACATTGAATTAAAGCTTTTGACGTGAGGGAAATCGTGTTTAGACTCTTCTGAGGCGCCTTAATCGCTAGTGATGCCGAGCGCCGTAGCTCTACGCACCTGGTCAGGGGGCTCATCGCCCTCTGTAATAAAAAAACCTAAAAACAAATATTCAATGTGGAAACAAGAAAGCTCTGAAACAACGACCACAATGAATATATCTATTTCAAGAAAAAAAAGCAAGAAATGATGCAGTGGTCTAGCGGCCTGACATCTGCCTAGTAAGCGCGGAGGTCGGGGTCGATTCGCAGTCGAATCACAAATTTTATTCAATTCTTCATATTTATGATTAAAATTGTTACGTTTCAAATCACACACATATTAGTTTGGATTTTCGTCTCGAATATGTCAAAGACATTAATGATAAATCTGCAACATTGAATTAAAGCTCTTGACGTGAGGGAAATCGTGCTTAGACTCTTCTGAGGCGCCTTAATCGCTAGTGATGCCGAGCGCCGTGGCTCTGCGCACCTGGTCAGGGGGCTCATCGCCCTCTGTAATAAAAAATCCTAAAAACAAATATTCAATGTGGAAACAAGAAAGCTCTGAAACAACGACCGCAATGAATATATCTATTTCAAGAAAAAAAAGCAAGAAATGATGCAGTGGTCTAGCGGCCTGACATCTGCCTAGTAAGCACGGAGGCCGGGTTCGATTCGCGGTCGAATCACAAATTTTATTCAATTCTTCATATTTATGATTAAAATTGTTGCGTTTCAAATCACACACATATTAGTTTGGATTTTCGTCTCGAATATGTCAAAGACATTAATGATAAATCTGAAACATTGAATTAAAGCTTTTGACGTGAGGGCAATCGTGCTTAGACTCTTCTGAGGCGCCTTAATCGCTAATGATGCTGAGCGCCGTGGCTCTGTGCACCTGGTCAGGGGGCTCATCGCCCTCTGTAATAAAAAATCCTAAAAACAAATATTCAATGTGGAAACAAGAAAGCTCTGAAACAACGACCGCAATGAATATATCTATTTCAAGAAAAAACAGCAAGAAATGATGCAGTGGTCCAGCGGCCTGACATCTGCCTAGTAAGCAGGGAGGTCGGGTTCGATTCGCAGTCGAATCACAAATTTTATTCATTCTTAATATTTATGATTAAAATTGTTGCGTTTCAAATCACACACATATTAGTTTGGATATTCGTCTCGAATATGTCAAAGACATTAATGATAAATCTGCAACATTGTGTTAAAGCTTTTGACGTGAGGGCAATCGTGCTTAGACTCTTCTGAGGCGCCTTAATCGCTAGTGTGCCGAGCGCCGTGGCTCTGCGCACCTGGTCAGGGGGCTCTGCGCCCTCTGTAATAAAAAAACCTAAAAACAAATATTCAATGTGGAAACAAGAAAGCTCTGAAACAACGACCGCAATGAATATATCTATTTCAAGAAAAAAAAGCAAGAAATGATGCAGTGGTCTAGCGGCCTGACATCTGCCTAGTAAGCACGGAGGTCGGGTTCGATTCGCGGTCGAATCACAAATTTTATTCAATTCTTCATATTTATGATTAAAATTGTTGCGTTTCAAATCACACACATATTAGTTTGGATTTTCGTCTCGAATATGTCAAAGACATTAATGATAAATCTGAAACATTGAATTAAAGCTTTTGACGTGAGGGAAATCGTGCTTAGACTCTTCTGAGGCGCCTTAATCGCTAGTGATGCCGAGCGCCGTGGCTCTGCGCACCTGGTCAGGGGGCTCATCGCCCTCTGTAATAAAAAAACCTAAAAACAAATATTCAATGTGGAAACAAGAAAGCTCTGAAACAACGACCGCAATGAATATATCTATTTCAAGAAAAAAAAGCAAGAAATGATGCAGTGGTCTAGCGGCCTGACATCTGCCTAGTAAGCGTGGAGGTCGGGTTCGATTCGCGGTCGAATCACAAATTTTATTCAATTCTTCATATTTATGATTAAAATTGTTGCGTTTCAAATCACACACATATTAGTTTGGATTTTCGTCTCGAATATGTCAAAGACATTAATGATAAATCTGAAACATTGAATTAAAGCTTTTGACGTGAGGGAAATCGTGTTTAGACTCTTCTGAGGCGCCTTAATCGCTAGTGATGCCGAGCGCCGTGGCTCTGCGCACCTGGTCAGGGGGCTCATCGCCCTCTGTAATAAAAAAACCTAAAAACAAATATTCAATGTGGAAACAAGAAAGCTCTGAAACAACGACCGCAATGAATATATCTATTTCAAGAAAAAACAGCAAGAAATGATGCAGTGGTCCAGCGGCCTGACATCTGCCTAGTAAGCACGGAGGTCGGGTTCGATTCGCAGTCGAATCACAAATTTTATTCATTCTTAATATTTATGATTAAAATGGTTGCGTTTCAAATCACACACATATTAGTTTCGATTTTCGTCTCGAATATGTCAAAGACATTAATGATCAATCTACAACATTGTGTTAAAGCTTTTGACGTGAGGGAAATCGTGCTTAGACTCTTCTGAGGCGCCTTAATCGCTAGTGATGCCGAGCGCCGTGGCTCTGCGCACCTGGTCAGGGGGCTCATCGCCCTCTGTAATAAAAAATCCTAAAAACAAATATTCAATGTGGAAACAAGAAAGCTCTGAAACAACGACCGCAATGAATATATCTATTTCAAGAAAAAAAAAAGCAAGAAATGATGCAGTGGTCTAGCGGCCTGACATCTGCCTAGTAAGCACGGAGGTCGGGTTTGATTCGCGGTCGAATCACAAATTTTATTCAATTCTTCATATTTATGATTAAAATTGTTGCGTTTCAAATCACAGACATTTTAGTTTGGATTTTCGTCTCGAATATGTCAAAGACATTAATGATAAATATGAAACATTGAATTAAAGCTTTTGACGTGAGGGAAATCGTGCTTAGACTCTTCTGAGGCGCCTTAATCGCTAGTGATGCTGAGCGCCGTGGTTCTGCGCACCTGGTCAGGGGGCTCATCGCCCTCAGTAATAAAAAAACCTAAAAACAAATATTCAATGTGGAAACAAGAAAGCTCTGAGTCAACGACCGCAATGAATATATCTATTTCAAGAAAAAAAAGCAAGAAATGATGCAGTGGTCTAGCGGCCTGACATCTGCCTAGTAAGCACGGAGGTCGGGTTCGATTCGCGGTCGAATCACAAATTTTATTCAATTCTTCATATTTATGATTAAAATTGTTGCGTTTCAAATCACACACATAATTGGTCTGATTTTCGTCTCGAATATGTCAAAGACATTAATGATAAATCTGAAACATTGAATTAAAGCTCTTGACGTGAGGGAAATCGTGTTTAGACTCTTCTGAGGCGCCTTAATCGCTAGTGATGCCGAGCGCCGTGGCTCTGCGCACCTGGTCAGGGGGCTCATCGCCCTCTGTAATAAAAAAACCTAAAAACAAATATTCAATGTGGAAACAAGAAAGCTCTGAAACAACGACCGCAATGAATATATCTATTTCAATAAAAAAAAGCAAGAAATGATGCAGTGGTCTAGCGGCCTGACATCTGCCTAGTAAGCGCGGAGGTCGGCTTCGATTCGCTGTCGAATCACAAATTTTATTCAATTCTTCGTATTTATGATTAAAATTGTTGCGTTTCAAATCACACACATATTAGTTTGGATTTTCGTCTCGAATATGTCAAAGACATTAATGATAAATCTGAAACATTGAATTAAAGCTTTTGACGTGAGGGAAATCGTGTTTAGACTCTTCTGAGGCGCCTTAATCGCTAGTGATGCCGAGCGCCGTGGCTCTGCGCATCTGGTCAGGGGGCTCATCGCCCTCTGTAATAAAAAAACCTAAAAACAAATATTCAATGTGGAAAAAAGATAGCTCTGAAACAACGACCGCAATGAATATATCTATTTCAAGAAAAAAAAGCAAGAAATGATGCAGTGGTCTAGCGGCCTGATATCTGCCTAGTAAGCACGGAGGTCGGGTTCGATTCGCGGTCGAATCACAAATTTTATTCAATTCTTCATATTTATGATTAAAATTGTTGCGTTTCAAATCACACACATATTAGTTTGGATTTTCGTCTCGAATATGTCAAAGACATTAATGATAAATCTGAAACATTGAATTAAAGCTTTTGACGTGAGGGCAATCGTGCTTAGACTCTTCTGAGGCGCCTTAATCGCTAGTGATGCCGAGCGCCGTGGCTCTGCGCACCTGGTCAGGGGGCTCTGCGCCCTCTGTAATAAAAAAACCTAAAAACAAATATTCAATGTGGAAACAAGAAAGCTCTGAAACAACGTCAATGAATATATCTATTTCAAGAAAAAAAAGCAAGAAATGATGCAGTGGTCTAGCGGCCTGACATCTGCCTAGTAAGCACGGAGGTCGGGTTCGATTCGCGGTCGAATCACAAATTTTATTCAATTCTTCATATTTATGATTAAAATTGTTGCGTTTCAAATCACACACATATTAGTTTGGATTTTCGTCTCGAATATGTCAAAGACATTAATGATAAATCTGAAACATTGAATTAAAGCTTTTGACGTGAGGGAAATCGTGCTTAGACTCTTCTGAGGCGCCTTAATCGCTAGTGATGCCGAGCGCCGTGGCTCTGCGCACCTGGTCAGGGGGCTCATCGCCCTCTGTAATAAAAAAACCTAAAAACAAATATTCAATGTGGAAACAAGAAAGCTCTGAAACAACGACCGCAATGAATATATCTATTTCAAGAAAAAAAAGCAAGAAATGATGCAGTGGTCTAGCGGCCTGACATCTGCCTAGTAAGCACGGAGGTCGGGTTCGATTCGCGGTCGAATCACAAATTTTATTCAATTCTTCATATTTATGATTAAAATTGTTGCGTTTCAAATCACACACATATTAGTTTGGATTTTCGTCTCGAATATGTCAAAGACATTAATGATAAATCTGAAACATTGAATTAAAGCTTTTGACGTGAGGGAAATCGTGCTTAGACTCTTCTGAGGCGCCTTAATCGCTAGTGATGCCGAGCGCCGTGGCTCTGCGCACCTGGTCAGGGGGCTCATCGCCCTCTGTAATAAAAAAACCTAAAAAAAAATATTCAATGTGGAAACAAGAAAGCTCTGAAACAACGACCGCAATGAATATATCTATTTCAAGAAAAAACAGCAAGAAATGATGCAGTGGTCCAGCGGCCTGACATCTGCCTAGTAAGCACGGAGGTCGGGTTCGATTCGCAGTCGAATCACAAATTTTATTCATTCTTAATATTTATGATTAAAATGGTTGCGTTTCAAATCACACACATATTAGTTTCGATTTTCGTCTCGAATTTGTCAAAGACATTAATGATCAATCTACAACATTGTGTTAAAGCTTTTGACGTGAGGGAAATCGTGCTTAGACTCTTCTGAGGCGCCTTAATCGCTAGTGATGCCGAGCGCCGTGGCTCTGCGCACCTGGTCAGGGGGCTCATCGCCCTCTGTAATAAAAAATCCTAAAAACAAATATTCAATGTGGAAACAAGAAAGCTCTGAAACAACGACCGCAATGAATATATCTATTTCAAGAAAAAAAAAGCAAGAAATGATGCAGTGGTCTAGCGGCCTGACATCTGCCTAGTAAGCACGGAGGTCGGGTTTGATTCGCGGTCGAATCACAAATTTTATTCAATTCTTCATATTTATGATTAAAATTGTTGCGTTTCAAATCACAGACATTTTAGTTTGGATTTTCGTCTCGAATATGTCAAAGACATTAATGATAAATATGAAACATTGAATTAAAGCTTTTGACGTGAGGGAAATCGTGCTTAGACTCTTCTGAGGCGCCTTAATCGCTAGTGATGCTGAGCGCCGTGGCTCTGCGCACCTGGTCAGGGGGCTCATCGCCCTCAGTAATAAAAAAACCTAAAAACAAATATTCAATGTGGAAACAAGAAAGCTCTGAGTCAACGACCGCAATGAATATATCTATTTCAAGAAAAAAAAGCAAGAAATGATGCAGTGGTCTAGCGGCCTGACATCTGCCTAGTAAGCACGGAGGTCGGGTTCGATTCGCGGTCGAATCACAAAATTTATTCAATTCTTCATATTTATGATTAAAATTGTTGCGTTTCAAATCACACACATAATTGGTCTGATTTTCGTCTCGAATATGTCAAAGACATTAATGATAAATCTGAAACATTGAATTAAAGCTCTTGACGTGAGGGAAATCGTGTTTAGACTCTTCTGAGGCGCCTTAATCGCTAGTGATGCCGAGCGCCGTGGCTCTGCGCACCTGGTCAGGGGGCTCATCGCCCTCTGTAATAAAAAAACCTAAAAACAAATATTCAATGTGGAAACAAGAAAGCTCTGAAACAACGACCGCAATGAATATATCTATTTCAAGAAAAAAAAGCAAGAAATGATGCAGTGGTCTAGCGGCCTGACATCTGCCTAGTAAGCGCGGAGGTCGGCTTCGATTCGCTGTCGAATCACAAATTTTATTCAATTCTTCATATTTATGATTAAAATTGTTGCGTTTCAAATCACACACATATTAGTTTGGATTTTCGTCTCGAATATGTCAAAGACATTAATGATAAATCTGAAACATTGAATTAAAGCTTTTGACGTGAGGGAAATCGTGTTTAGACTCTTCTGAGGCGCCTTAATCGCTAGTGATGCCGAGCGCCGTGGCTCTGCGCACCTGGTCAGGGGGCTCATCGCCCTCTGTAATAAAAAAACCTAAAAACAAATATTCAATGTGGAAACAAGAAAGCTCTGAAACAACGACCGCAATGAATATATCTATTTCAAGAAAAAACAGCAAGAAATGATGCAGTGGTCCAGCGGCCTGACATCTGCCTAGTAAGCACGGAGGTCGGGTTCGATTCGCAGTCGAATCACAAATTTTATTCGTTCTTAATATTTATGATTAAAATGGTTGCGTTTCAAATCACACACATATTAGTTTCGATTTTCGTCTCGAATATGTCAAAGACATTAATGATCAATCTACAACATTGTGTTAAAGCTTTTGACGTGAGGGAAATCGTGCTTAGACTCTTCTGAGGCGCCTTAATCGCTAGTGATGCCGAGCGCCGTGGCTCTGCGCACCTGGTCAGGGGGCTCATCGCCCTCTGTAATAACAAATCCTAAAAACAAATATTCAATGTGGAAACAAGAAAGCTCTGAAACAACGACCGCAATGAATATATCTATTTCAAGAAAAAAAAAGCAAGAAATGATGCAGTGGTCTAGCGGCCTGACATCTGCCTAGTAAGCACGGAGGTCGGGTTTGATTCGCGGTCGAATCACAAATTTTATTCAATTCTTCATATTTATGATTAAAATTGTTGCGTTTCAAATCACAGACATTTTAGTTTGGATTTTCGTCTCGAATATGTCAAAGACATTAATGATAAATATGAAACATTGAATTAAAGCTTTTGACGTGAGGGAAATCGTGCTTAGACTCTTCTGAGGCGCCTTAATCGCTAGTGATGCTGAGCGCCGTGGCTCTGCGCACCTGGTCAGGGGGCTCATCGCCCTCAGTAATAAAAAAACCTAAAAACAAATATTCAATGTGGAAACAAGAAAGCTCTGAGTCAACGACCGCAATGAATATATCTATTTCAAGAAAAAAAAGCAAGAAATGATGCAGTGGTCTAGCGGCCTGACATCTGCCTAGTAAGCACGGAGGTCGGGTTCGATTCGCGGTCGAATCACAAATTTTATTCAATTCTTCATATTTATGATTAAAATTGTTGCGTTTCAAATCACACACATAATTGGTCTGATTTTCGTCTCGAATATGTCAAAGACATTAATGATAAATCTGAAACATTGAATTAAAGCTCTTGACGTGAGGGAAATCGTGTTTAGACTCTTCTGAGGCGCCTTAATCGCTAGTGATGCCGAGCGCCGTGGCTCTGCGCACCTGGTCAGGGGGCTCATCGCCCTCTGTAATAAAAAAACCTAAAAACAAATATTCAATGTGGAAACAAGAAAGCTCTGAAACAACGACCGCAATGAATATATCTATTTCAATAAAAAAAAGCAAGAAATGATGCAGTGGTCTAGCTGCCTGACATCTGCCTAGTAAGCGCGGAGGTCGGCTTCGATTCGCTGTCGAATCACAAATTTTATTCAATTCTTCATATTTATGATTAAAATTGTTGCGTTTCAAATCACACACATATTAGTTTGGATTTTCGTCTCGAATATGTCAAAGACATTAATGATAAATCTGAAACATTGAATTAAAGCTTTTGACGTGAGGGAAATCGTGTTTAGACTCTTCTGAGGCGCCTTAATCGTTAGTGATGCCGAGCGCCGTGGCTCTGCGCATCTGGTCAGGGGGCTCATCGCCCTCTGTAATAAAAAAACCTAAAAACAAATATTCAATGTGGAAAAAAGATAGCTCTGAAACAACGACCGCAATGAATATATCTATTTCAAGAAAAAAAAGCAAGAAATGATGCAGTGGTCTAGCGGCCTGATATCTGCCTAGTAAGCACGGAGGTCGGGTTCGATTCGCGGTCGAATCACAAATTTTATTCAATTCTTCATATTTATGATTAAAATTGTTGCGTTTCAAATTACACACATATTAGTTTGGATTTTCGTCTCGAATATGTCAAAGACATTAATGATAAATCTGAAACATTGAATTAAAGCTTTTGACGTGAGGGAAATCGTGTTTAGACTCTTCTGAGGCGCCTTAATCGCTAGTGATGCCGAGCGCCGTGGCTCTGCGCACCTGGTCAGGGGGCTCATCGCCCTCTGTAATAAAAATACCTAAAAACAAATATTCAATGTGGAAACAAGAAAGCTCTGAAACAACGACCGCAATGAATATATCTATTTCAAGAAAAAAAAGCAAGAAATGATGCAGTGGTCTAGCGGCCTGATATCTGCCTAGTAAGCACGGAGGTCGGGTTCGATTCGCAGTCGAATCACAAATTTTATTCAATTCTTCATATTTATGATTAAAATTGTTGCGTTTCAAATCACACACATATTAGTTTGGATTTTCGTCTCGAATATGTCAAAGACATTAATGATAAATCTGAAACATTGAATTAAAGCTTTTGACGTGAGTGAAATCGTGTTTAGACTCTTCTGAGGCGCCTTAATCGCTAGTGATGCCGAGCGCCGTGGCTCTGCGCACCTGGTCAGGGGGCTCATCGCCCTCTGTAATAAAAAAAAACCTAAAAACAATTATTCAATGTGGAAACAAGAAAGCTCTGAAACAACGACCGCAATGAATATATCTATTTCAAGAAAAAAAAGAAAAAAATGATGCAGTGGTCTAGCGGCCTGACATCTGCCTAGTAAGCACGGAGGTCGGGTTCGATTCGCGGTCGAATCACAAATTTTATTCAATTCTTCATATTTATGATTAAAATCGTTGCGTTTCAAATCACACACATATTAGTTTGGATTTTCGTCTCGAATATGTCAAAGACATTAATGATAAATCTGAAACATTGAATTAAAGCTTTTGACGTGAGGGAAATCGTGTTTAGACTCTTCTAAGGCGCCTTAATCGCTAGTGATGCCGAGCGCCGTGGCTCTGCGCACCTGGTTAGGGGGCTCATCGCCCTCTGTAATAAAAAAAACCTAAAAACAAATATTCAATGTGGAAACAAGAAAGCTCTGAAACAACGACCGCAATGAATATATCTACTTCAAGAAAAAAAAGCAAGAAATGATGCAGTGGTCTAGCGGCCTGACATCTGCCTAGTAAGCACGGAGGTTGGGTTCGATTCGCGGTCGAATCACAAATTTTATTCAATTCTTCATATTTATGATTAAAATTGTTGTGTTTCAAATCACACACATATTAGTTTGGATTATCGTCTCGAATATGTCAAAGACATAAATGATAAATCTGAAACATTGAATTAAAGCTTTTGACGTGAGGGAAATCGTGTTTAGACTCTTCTGAGGCGCCTTAATTGCTAGTGATGCCGAGCGCCGTGGCTCTGCGCACCTGGTCAGGGGGCTCATCGCCCTCTGTAATAAAAAAACCTAAAAACAAATATTCAATGTGGAAACAAGAAAGCTCTGAAACAACGACCGCAATGAATATATCTATTTCAAGAAAAAAAAGCAAAAAATGATGCAGTGGTCTAGCGGCCTGACATCTGCCTAGTAAGCACGGAGGTCGGGTTCGATTCGCGGTCGAATCACAAATTTTATTCAATTCTTCATATTTATGATTAAAATTGTTGCGTTTCATATCACACACATATTAGTTTGGATTTTCGTCTCGAATATGTCAAAGACATTAATGATAAATCTGAAACATTGAATTAAAGCTTTTGACGTGAGGGAAATCGTGTTTAGACTCTTCTGAGGCGCCTTAATCGCTAGTGATGCCGAGCGCCGTGGCTCTGCGCACCTGGTCAGGGGGCTCATCGCCCTCTGTAATAAAAAAACCTAAAAACAAATATTCAATGTGGAAACAAGAAAGCTCTGAAACAACAACCGCAATGAATATATCTATTTCAAGGAAAAAAAGCAAGAAATGATGCAGTGGTCTAGCGGCCTGACATCTGCCTAGTAAGCACGGAGGTCGGGATCGATTCGCGGTCGAATCACAAATTTTATTCAATTCTTCATATTTATGATTAAAATTGTTGCGTTTCAAATCACACACATAATTGCTCTGATTTTCGTCTCGAATATGTCAAAGACATTAATGATAAATCTGAAACATTGAATTAAAGCTTTTGACGTGAGGGAAATCGTGTTTAGACTCTTCTGAGGCGCCTTAATCGCTAGTGATGCCGAGCGCCGTGGCTCTGTGCACCTGGTCAGAGGGCTCAACGCCCTCTGAAATAAAGGAACCTAAAAACAATTATTCAATGTGGAATAAAGAAAGCACTGAAACAACGACCGCAATGAATATATCTATTTCAAGAAAAAAAAGCAAGAAATGATGCAGTGGTCTAGCGGCCTGATATCTGCCTAGTAAGCACGGAGTTCGGGTTCGATTCGCGGTCGAATCACAAATTTTATTCAATTCTTCATATTTATGATTAAAATTGTTGCGTTTCAAATCACACACATATTAGTTTGGATTTTCGTCTCGAATATGTCAAAGACATTAATGATAAATCTGAATCATTGAATTATAGCTTTTGACGTGAGGGAAATCGTGTTTAGACTCTTCTGAGGCGCCTTCATCGCTAGTGATGCCGAGCGCCGTGGCTCTGTGCACCTGGTCAGGGGGCTTATCGCCCTCTGTAATAAAAAAACCTAAAAACAAATATTCAATGTGGAAACAAGAAAGCTCTGAAACAACGACCGCAATGAATATATCTATTTCAAGAAAAAATAGCAAGAAATGATGCAGTGGTCTAGCGGCCTGACATCTGCCTAGTAAGCACGGAGGTCGGGTTCGATTCGCGGTCGAATCACAAATTTTATTCAATTCTTCATATTTATGATTAAAATTGTTGCGTTTCAAATCACACACATATTAGTTTGGATTTTCGTCTCGAATATGTCAAAGACATTAATGATAAATCTGAAACATTGAATTAAAGCTTTTGACGTGAGGGAAATCGTGTTTAGACTCTTCTGAGGCGCCTTAATCGCTAGTGATGCCGAGCGCCGTGGCTCTGTGCACCTGGTTAGGGGGCTCAACGCCCTCTGAAATAAAAAAAACCTAAAAACAAATATTCAATGTGGAAACAAGAAAGCTCGAAACAACGACCGCAATGAATATATCTATTTCAAGAAAAAAAAGCAAGAAATGATGCAGTGGTCTAGCGGCCTGATATCTGCCAAGTAAGCACAGGGGTCGGGTTGGATTCGCGGTCGAATCACAAATTTTATTCAATTCTTCATATTTATGATTAAAATTGTTGCGTTTCAAATCACACACATGTTAGTTTGGATTTTCGTCTCGAATATGTCAAAGACATTAACGATAAATCTGAAACATTGAATTAAAGCTTTTGACGTGAGGGAAATCGTGTTTAGACTCTTCTAAGGCGCCTTAATCGCTAGTGATGCCGAGCGCCGTGGCTCTGTGCACCTGGTTAGGGGGCTCAACGCCCTCTGAAATCAAAAAACCTAAAAACAAATATTCAATGTGGATACAAGAAAGCTCTGAAACAACGACCGCAATGAATATATCTATTTCAAGAAAAAAAAAGCAAGAAATGATGCAGTGGTCTAGCGGCCTGACATCTGCCTAGTAAGCACGGAGGTCGGGTTCGATTCGCGGTCGAATCACAAATTTTATTCAATTCTTCATATTTATGATTAAAATTGTTGCGTTTCAAATCACACACATATTAGTTTGGATTTTCGTCTCGAATATGTCAAAGACATTAATGATAAATCTGAAACATTGAATTAAAGCTTTTGACGTGAGGGAAATCGTGTTTAGACTCTTCTGAGGCGCCTTAATCGCTAGTGATGCCGAGCGCCGTGGCTCTGTGCACCTGGTTAGGGGGCTCAACGCCCTCTGAAATAAAAAAAACCTAAAAACAAATATTCAATGTGGAAACAAGAAAGCTCGAAACAACGACCGCAATGAATATATCTATTTCAAGAAAAAAAAGCAAGAAATGATGCAGTGGTCTAGCGGCCTGATATCTGCCAAGTAAGCACAGGGGTCGGGTTGGATTCGCGGTCGAATCACAAATTTTATTCAATTCTTCATATTTATGATTAAAATTGTTGCGTTTCAAATCACACACATGTTAGTTTGGATTTTCGTCTCGAATATGTCAAAGACATTAACGATAAATCTGAAACATTGAATTAAAGCTTTTGACGTGAGGGAAATCGTGTTTAGACTCTTCTGAGGCGCCTTAATCGCTAGTGATGCCGAGCGCCGTGGCTCTGTGCACCTGGTCAGGGGGCTTATCGCCCCTCTGTATTAAAAAAAACCTAAAAACAAATATTCAATGTGGAAACAAGAAAGCTCTGAAACAACAACCGCAATGAATATATCTATTTCAAGAAAAAAAATCAAGAAATGATGCAGTGGTCTAGCGGCCTGATATCTGCCTAGTAAGCACGGAGGTCGGGTTCGATTCGCGGTCGAATCACAAATTTTATTCAATTCTTCATATTTATGATTAAAATTGTTGCGTTTCAAATCACACACATATTAGTTTGGATTTTCGTCTCGTATATGTCAAAGACATTAATGATAAATCTGAAACATTGAATTATAGCTTTTGACGTGAGGGAAATCGTGTTTAGACTCTTCTGAGGCGCCTTAATCGCTAGTGATGCCGAGCGCCGTGGCTCTGCGCACCTGGTCAGGGGGCTTATCGCCCCTCTGTATTAAAAAAACCTAAAAACAAATATTCAATGTGGAAACAAGAAAGCTCTGAAACAACAACCGCAATGAATATATCTATTTCAAGAAAAAAAATCAAGAAATGATGCAGTGGTCTAGCGGCCTGACATCTGCCTAGTAAGCACGGAGGTTGGGTTCGATACGCGGTCGAATCACAAATTTTATTCAATTCTTCATATTTATGATTAAAATTGTTGCGTTTCAAATCACACACATATTAGTTTGGATTTTCGTCTCGAATATGTCAAAGACATTAATGATAAATCTGAAACATTGAATTAAAGCTTTTGACGTGAGGGAAATCGTGTTTAGACTCTTCTGAGGCGCCTTAATCGCTAGTGATGCCGAGCGCCGTGGCTCTGCGCACCTGGTCAGGGGGCTCATCGCCCTCTGTAATAAAAAAAACCTAAAAACAAATATTCAATGTGGAAACAAGAAAGCTCCGAAACAACGACCGCAATGAATATATCTACTTCAAGAAAAAAAAAGCAAGAAATGATGCAGTGGTCTAGCGGCCTGATATCTGCCAAGTAAGCACGGAGGTCGGGTTCGATTCGCGGTCGAATCACAAATTTTATTCAATTCTTCATATTTATGATTAAAATTATTGCGTTTCAAATCACACACATATTAGTTTGGATTTTCGTCTCGAATATGTCAAAGACATTAATGATAAATCTGAAACATTGAATTAAAGCTTTTGACGTGAGGGAAATCGTGTTTAGACTCTTCTGAGGCGCCTTAATCGCTAGTGATGCCGAGCGCCGTGGCTCTGCGCACCTGGTCAGGGGGCTTATCGCCCTCTGTAATAAAAAAACCTAAAAACAAATATTCAATGTGGAAACAAGAAAGCTCTGAAACAACGACCGCAATGAATATATCTATTTCAAGAAAAAAAAGCAAGAAATGATGCAGTGGTCTAGCGGCCTGATATCTGCCAAGTAAGCACGGAGGTCGGGTTCGATTCGCGGTCGAATCACAAATTTTATTCAATTCTTCATATTTATGATTAAAATTATTGCGTTTCAAATCACACACATATTAGTTTGGATTTTCGTCTCGAATATGTCAAAGACATTAATGATAAATCTGAAACATTGAATTAAAGCTTTTGACGTGAGGGAAATCGTGTTTAGACTCTTCTGAGGCGCCTTAATCGCTAGTGATGCCGAGCGCCGTGGCTCTGCGCACCTGGTCAGGGGGCTCATCGCCCTCTGTAATAAAAAAAACCTAAAAACAAATATTCAATGTGGAAACAAGAAAGCTCCGAAACAACGACCGCAATGAATATATCTACTTCAAGAAAAAAAAAGCAAGAAATGATGCAGTGGTCTAGCGGCCTGATATCTGCCAAGTAAGCACGGAGGTCGGGTTCGATTCGCGGTCGAATCACAAATTTTATTCAATTCTTCATATTTATGATTAAAATTATTGCGTTTCAAATCACACACATATTAGTTTGGATTTTCGTCTCGAATATGTCAAAGACATTAATGATAAATCTGAAACATTGAATTAAAGCTTTTGACGTGAGGGAAATCGTGTTTAGACTCTTCTGAGGCGCCTTAATCGCTAGTGATGCCGAGCGCCGTGGCTCTGCGCACCTGGTCAGGGGGCTCATCGCCCTCTGTAATAAAAAAAACCTAAAAACAAATATTCAATGTGGAAACAAGAAAGCTCCGAAACAACGACCGCAATGAATATATCTACTTCAAGAAAAAAAAAGCAAGAAATGATGCAGTGGTCTAGCGGCCTGATATCTGCCAAGTAAGCACGGAGGTCGGGTTCGATTCGCGGTCGAATCACAAATTTTATTCAATTCTTCATATTTATGATTAAAATTATTGCGTTTCAAATCACACACATATTAGTTTGGATTTTCGTCTCGAATATGTCAAAGACATTAATGATAAATCTGAAACATTGAATTAAAGCTTTTGACGTGAGGGAAATCGTGTTTAGACTCTTCTGAGGCGCCTTAATCGCTAGTGATGCCGAGCGCCGTGGCTCTGTGCACCTGGTTAGGGGGCTCAACGCCCTCTGAAATAAAAAAACCTAAAAACAAATATTCAATGTGGAAACAAGAAAGCTCTGAAACAACGACCGCAATGAATATATCTATTTCAAGAAAAAAAAGCAAGAAATGATGCAGTGGTCTAGCGGCCTGATATCTGCCTAGTAAGCACGGAGGTCGGGTTCGATTCGCGGTCGAATCACAAATTTTATTCAATTCTTCATATTTATGATTAAAATTGTTGCGTTTCAAATCACACACATATTAGTTTGGATTTTCGTCTCGAATATGTCAAAGACATTAATAATCAATCTGAAACATTGAATTAAAGCTATTGACGTGAGGGAAGTCGTGTTTAGACTCTTCTGAGGCGCCTTAATCGCTAGTGATGCCGAGCGCCGTGGCTCTGTGCACCTGGTTAGGGGGCTCAACGCCATCTGAAATAAAAAAACCTAAAAACAAATATTCAATGTGGAAACAAGAAAGCTCTGAAACAACGACCGCAATGAATATATCTATGTCAAGAAAAAAAAGCAAGAAATGATGCAGTGGTCTAGCGGCCTGATATCTACCAAGTAAGCACGGAGGTCGGGTTGGATTCGCGGTCGAATCACAAATTTTATTCAATTCTTCATATTTATGATTAAAATTGTTGCGTTTCAAATCACACACATATTAGTTTGGATTTTCGTCTCGAATATGTCAAAGACATTAATAATCAATCTGAAACATTGAATTAAAGCTATTGACGTGAGGGAAGTCGTGTTTAGACTCTTCTGAGGCGCCTTAATCGCTAGTGATGCCGAGCGCCGTGGCTCTGTGCACCTGGTTAGGGGGCTCAACGCCATCTGAAATAAAAAAACCTAAAAACAAATATTCAATGTGGAAACAAGAAAGCTCTGAAACAACGACCGCAATGAATATATCTATGTCAAGAAAAAAAAGCAAGAAATGATGCAGTGGTCTAGCGGCCTGATATCTGCCAAGTAAGCACGGAGGTCGGGTTCGATTCGCGGTCGAATCACAAATTTTATTCAATTCTTCATATTTATGATTAAAATTATTGCGTTTCAAATCACACACATATTAGTTTGGATTTTCGTCTCGAATATGTCAAAGACATTAATGATAAATCTGAAACATTGAATTAAAGCTTTTGACGTGAGGGAAATCGTGTTTAGACTCTTCTGAGGCGCCTTAATCGCTAGTGATGCCGAGCGCCGTGGCTCTGTGCACCTGGTTAGGGGGCTCAACGCCCTCTGAAATAAAAAAACCTAAAAACAAATATTCAATGTGGAAACAAGAAAGCTCTGAAACAACGACCGCAATGAATATATCTATTTCAAGAAAAAAAAGCAAGAAATGATGCAGTGGTCTAGCGGCCTGATATCTGCCTAGTAAGCACGGAGGTCGGGTTCGATTCGCGGTCGAATCACAAATTTTATTCAATTCTTCATATTTATGATTAAAATTGTTGCGTTTCAAATCACACACATATTAGTTTGGATTTTCGTCTCGAATATGTCAAAGACATTAATAATCAATCTGAAACATTGAATTAAAGCTATTGACGTGAGGGAAGTCGTGTTTAGACTCTTCTGAGGCGCCTTAATCGCTAGTGATGCCGAGCGCCGTGGCTCTGTGCACCTGGTTAGGGGGCTCAACGCCATCTGAAATAAAAAAACCTAAAAACAAATATTCAATGTGGAAACAAGAAAGCTCTGAAACAACGACCGCAATGAATATATCTATGTCAAGAAAAAAAAGCAAGAAATGATGCAGTGGTCTAGCGGCCTGATATCTACCAAGTAAGCACGGAGGTCGGGTTGGATTCGCGGTCGAATCACAAATTTTATTCAATTCTTCATATTTATGATTAAAATTGTTGCGTTTCAAATCACACACATATTAGTTTGGATTTTCGTCTCGAATATGTCAAAGACATTAATAATCAATCTGAAACATTGAATTAAAGCTATTGACGTGAGGGAAGTCGTGTTTAGACTCTTCTGAGGCGCCTTAATCGCTAGTGATGCCGAGCGCCGTGGCTCTGTGCACCTGGTTAGGGGGCTCAACGCCATCTGAAATAAAAAAACCTAAAAACAAATATTCAATGTGGAAACAAGAAAGCTCTGAAACAACGACCGCAATGAATATATCTATGTCAAGAAAAAAAAGCAAGAAATGATGCAGTGGTCTAGCGGCCTGATATCTGCCAAGTAAGCACGGAGGTCGGGTTCGATTCGCGGTCGAATCACAAATTTTATTCAATTCTTCATATTTATGATTAAAATTATTGCGTTTCAAATCACACACATATTAGTTTGGATTTTCGTCTCGAATATGTCAAAGACATTAATGATAAATCTGAAACATTGAATTAAAGCTTTTGACGTGAGGGAAATCGTGTTTAGACTCTTCTGAGGCGCCTTAATCGCTAGTGATGCCGAGCGCCGTGGCTCTGTGCACCTGGTTAGGGGGCTCAACGCCCTCTGAAATAAAAAAACCTAAAAACAAATATTCAATGTGGAAACAAGAAAGCTCTGAAACAACGACCGCAATGAATATATCTATTTCAAGAAAAAAAAGCAAGAAATGATGCAGTGGTCTAGCGGCCTGATATCTGCCTAGTAAGCACGGAGGTCGGGTTCGATTCGCGGTCGAATCACAAATTTTATTCAATTCTTCATATTTATGATTAAAATTGTTGCGTTTCAAATCACACACATATTAGTTTGGATTTTCGTCTCGAATATGTCAAAGACATTAATAATCAATCTGAAACATTGAATTAAAGCTATTGACGTGAGGGAAGTCGTGTTTAGACTCTTCTGAGGCGCCTTAATCGCTAGTGATGCCGAGCGCCGTGGCTCTGTGCACCTGGTTAGGGGGCTCAACGCCCTCTGAAATAAAAAAACCTAAAAACAAATATTCAATGTGGAAACAAGAAAGCTCTGAAACAACGACCGCAATGAATATATCTATGTCAAGAAAAAAAAGCAAGAAATGATGCAGTGGTCTAGCGGCCTGATATCTACCAAGTAAGCACGGAGGTCGGGTTGGATTCGCGGTCGAATCACAAATTTTATTCAATTCTTCATATTTATGATTAAAATTGTTGCGTTTCAAATCACACACATATTAGTTTGGATTTTCGTCTCGAATATGTCAAAGACATTAATGATAAATCTGAAACATTGAATTAAAGCTTTTGACGTGAGGGAAATCGTGTTTAGACTCTTCTGAGGCGCCTTAATCGCTAGTGATGCCGAGCGCCGTGGCTCTGCGCACCTGGTCAGGGGGCTCATCGCCCTCTGTAATAAAAAAAACCTAAAAACAAATATTCAATGTGGAACAAGAAAGCTCCGAAACAACGACCGCAATGAATATATCTACTTCAAGAAAAAAAAAGCAAGAAATGATGCAGTGGTCTAGCGGCCTGATATCTGCCAAGTAAGCACGGAGGTCGGGTTCGATTCGCGGTCGAATCACAAATTTTATTCAATTCTTCATATTTATGATTAAAATTATTGCGTTTCAAATCACACACATATTAGTTTGGATTTTCGTCTCGAATATGTCAAAGACATTAATGATAAATCTGAAACATTGAATTAAAGCTTTTGACGTGAGGGAAATCGTGTTTAGACTCTTCTGAGGCGCCTTAATCGCTAGTGATGCCGAGCGCCGTGGCTCTGTGCACCTGGTTAGGGGGCTCAACGCCCTCTGAAATAAAAAAAACCTAAAAACAAATATTCAATGTGGAAACAAGAAAGCTCTGAAACAACGACCGCAATGAATATATCTATTTCAAGAAAAAAAAGCAAGAAATGATGCAGTGGTCTAGCGGCCTGATATCTGCCTAGTAAGCACGGAGGTCGGGTTCGATTCGCGGTCGAATCACAAATTTTATTCAATTCTTCATATTTATGATTAAAATTGTTGCGTTTCAAATCACACACATATTAGTTTGGATTTTCGTCTCGAATATGTCAAAGACATTAATGATAAATCTGAAACATTGAATTAAAGCTTTTGACGTGAGGGAAATCGTGTTTAGACTCTTCTGAGGCGCCTTAATCGCTAGTGATGCCGAGCGCCGTGGCTCTGTGCACCTGGTCAGAGGGCTCAACGCCCTCTGAAATAAAAAAAACCTAAAAACAAATATTCAATGTGGAAACAAGAAAGCTCTGAAACAACGACCGCAATGAATATATCTATTTCAAGAAAAAAAAGCAAGAAATGATGCAGTGGTCTAGCGGCCTGACATCTGCCTAGTAAGCACGGAGGTCGGGTTCGATTCGCGGTCGAATCACAAATTTTATTCAATTCTTCATATTTATGATTAAAATTGTTGCGTTTCAAATCACACACATATTAGTTTGGATTTTCGTCTCGAATATGTCAAAGACATTAATGATAAATCTGAAACATTGAATTATAGCTTTTGACGTGAGGGAAATCGTGTTTAGACTCTTCTGAGGCGCCTTAATCGCTAGTGATGCCGAGCGCCGTGGCTCTGCGCACCTGGTCAGGGGGCTTATCGCCCTCTGTAATAAAAAAACCTAAAAACAAATATTCAATGTGGAAACAAGAAAGCTCTGAAACAACGACCGCAATGAATATATCTATTTCAAGAAAAAAAAAGCAAGTAATGATGCAGTGGTCTAGCGGCCTGACATCTGCCTAGTAAGCACGGAGGTCGGGTTCGATTCGCGGTCGAATCACAAATTTTATTCAATTCTTCATATTTATGATTAAAATTGTTGCGTTTCAAATCACACACATATTAGTTTGGATTTTCGTCTCGAATATGTCAAAGACATTAATGATAAATCTGAAACATTGAATTAAAGCTTTTGACGTGAGGGAAATCGTGTTTAGACTCTTCTGAGGCGCCTTAATCGCTAGTGATGCCGAACGCCGTGGCTCTGTGCACCTGGTTAGGGGGCTTAACGCCCTCTGAAATAAAAAAACCTAAAAACAAATATTCAATGTGGAAACAAGAAAGCTCTGAAACAACGACCGCAATGAATTTATCTATTTCAAGAAAAAAAAAGCACGAAATGATGCAGTGGTCTAGCGGCCTGACATCTGCCTAGTAAGCACGGAAGTCGGGTTCGATTCGCGGTCGAATCACAAATTTTATTCAATTCTTCATATTTATGATTAAAGTTGTTGCGTTTCAAATCACACACATATTAGTTTGGATTTTCGTCTCGAATATGTCAAAGACATTAATGATAAATCTGAAACATTGAATTATAGCTTTTGACGTGAGGGAAATCGTGTTTACACTCTTCTGAGGCGCCTTAATCGCTAGTGATGCCGAGCGCCGTGGCACTGCGCACCTGGTCAGGGGGCTTATCGCCCACTGTAATAAAAAAACCTAAAAACAAATATTCAATGTGGAAACAAGAAAGCTCTGAAACAACGACCGCAATGAATATATCTATTTCAAGAAAAAAAAGCAAGAAATGATGCAGTGGTCTAGCGGCCTGACATCTGCCTAGTAAGCGCGGAGGTCGGGTTCGATTCGCGGTCGAATCACAAATTTTATTCAATTCTTCATATTTATGATTAAAATTGTTGCGTTTCAAATCACACACATATTAGTTTGGATTTTCGTCTCGAATATGTCAAAGACATTAATGATCAATCTGAAACATTGAATTAAAGCTTTTGACGTGAGGGAAATCGTGTTTAGACTCTTCTGAGGCGCCTTAATCACTAGTGATACTGAGCGCCGTGGCTCTGCGCACCTGGTCAGAGGGCTCAACGCCCTCTGAAATAAAAAAACCTAAAAACAAATATTCAATGTGGAAACAAGAAAGCTCTGAAACAACGACCGCAATGAATATATCTATTTCAAGAAAAAAATGCAAGAAATGATGCAGTGGTCTAGCGGCCTGACATCTGCCTAGTAAGCACGGAGGTCGGGTTCGATTCGCGGTTGTATCACAAATTTTATTCAATTCTTCATATTTATGATTAAAATTGTTGCGTTTCAAATCACACACATATTAGTTTGGATTTTCGTCTCGAATATTTCAAAGACATTAATGATCAATCTGAAACATTGAATTAAAGCTTTTGACGTGAGGGAAATCGTGTTTAGACTCTTCTGAGGCGCCTTAATCGCTAGTGATGCCGAGCGCCGTGGCTCTGCGCACCTGGTCAGGGGGCTTATCGCCCTCTGTAATAAAAAAACCTAAAAACAAATATTCAATGTGGAAACAAGAAAGCTCTGAAACAACGACCGCAATGAATATATCTATTTCAAGAAAAAAAAGCAAGAAATGATGCAGTGGTCTAGCGGCCTGACATCTGCCTAGTACGCACGGAGTTCGGGTTCGATTCGCGGTCGAATCACAAATTTTATTCAATTCTTCATATTTATGATTAAAATTGTTGCGTTTCAAATCACACACATCATTGTTTGGATTTTCGTCTCGAATATGTCAAAGACATTAATGATAAATCTGAAACATTGAATTAAAGCTTTTGACGTGAGGGAAATCGTGTTTAGACTCTTCTGAGGCGCCTTAATCGCTAGTGATGCCGAGCGCCGTGGCTCTGTGCACCTGGTCAGAGGGCTCAACGCCCTCTGAAATAAAAAAAACCTAAAAACAAATATTCAATGTGGAAACAAGAAAGCTCTGAAACAACGACCGCAATGAATATATCTATTTCAAGAAAAAAAAGCAAGAAATGATGCAGTGGTTTAGCGGCCTGACATCTGCCTAGTAAGCACGGAGGTCGGGTTCGATTCGCGGTCGAATCACAAATTTTATTCAATTCTTCATATTTATGATTAAAATTGTTGCGTTTCAAATCACACACATATTAGTTTGGATTTTCGTCTCGAATATGTCAAAGACATTAATGATAAATCTGAAACATTGAATTATAGCTTTTGACGTGAGGGAAATCGTGTTTAGACTCTTCTGAGGCGCCTTAATCGCTAGTGATGCCGAGCGCCGTGGCTCTGCGCACCTGGTCAGGGGGGCTTATCGCCCTCTGTAATAAAAAAACCTAAAAACAAATATTCAATGTGGAAACAAGAAAGCTCTGAAACAACGACCCGCAATGAATATATCTATTTCAAGAAAAAAAAGCAAGAAATGATGCAGTGGTCTAGCGGCCTGACATCTGCCTAGTAAGCACGGAGGTCGGGTTCGATTCGCGGTCGAATCACAAATTTTATTCAATTCTTCATATTTATGATTAAAATTGTTGCGTTTCAAATCACACACATATTAGTTTGGATTTTCGTCTCGAATATGTCAAAGACATTAATGATAAATCTGAAACATTGAATTATAGCTTTTGACGTGAGGGAAATCGTGTTTAGACTCTTCTGAGGCGCCTTAATCGCTAGTGATGCCGAGCGCCGTGGCTCTGCGCACCTGGTCAGGGGGCTTATCGCCCTCTGTAATAAAAAAAACCTAAAAACAAATATTCAATGTGGAAACAAGAAAGCTCTGAAACAACGACCGCAATGAATATATCTATTTCAAGAAAAAAAAGCAAGAAATGATGCAGTGGTCTAGCGGCCTGACATCTGCCTAGTAAGCACGGAGGTCGGGTTCGATTCGCGGTCGAATCACAAATTTTATTCAATTATATTTATGATTAAAATTGTTGCGTTTCAAATCACACACATATTAGTTTAGATTTTCGTCTCGAATATGTCAAAGACATTAATGATAAATCTGAAACAATGAATTAAAGCTTTTGACGTGAGGGAAATCGTGTTTAGACTCTTCTGAGGCGCCTTAATCGCTAGTGATGCCGAGCGCCGTGGCTCTGTGCACCTGGTCAGGGGGCTCATCGCCCTCTGTAATAAAAAAACCTAAAAACAAATATTCAATGTGGAAACAAGAAAGCTCTGAAACAACGACCGCAATGAATATATCTATTTCAAGAAAAAAAAGCAAGAAATGATGCAGTGGTCTAGCGGCCTGACATCTGCCTAGTAAGCACGGAGGTCGGGTTCGATTCGTGGTCGAATCACAAATTTTATTCAATTCTTCATATTTATGATTAAAATTGTTGCGTTACAAATCACACACATATAAGTTTGGCTTTTCTTCTCGAATATGTCAAAGACATTAATGATAAATCTGAGACATTGAATTAGAGCTTTTGACGTGAGGGAAATCGTGTTTAGACTCTTCTGAGGCGCCTTAATCGCTAGTGATGCCGAGCGCCGTGGCTCTGCGCACCTGGTCAGGGGGCTCATCGCCCTCTGTAATAAAAAAACCTAAAAACAAATATTCAATGTGGAAACAAGAAAGCTCTGAAACAACGACCGCAATGAATATATCTATTTCAAGAAAAAAAAGCAAGAAATGATGCAGTGGTCTAGC
This sequence comes from Locusta migratoria, assembly GCA_026315105.1. NCBI lineage: Eukaryota > Metazoa > Arthropoda > Insecta > Orthoptera > Acrididae > Locusta > Locusta migratoria. Next base: position 32,460,102 of record CM048745.1, read on the forward strand.
GGCCTGACATCTGCCTAGTAAGCACAGAGGTCGGGTTCGATTCGCGGTCGAATCACAAATTTTATTCAATTCTTCATATTTATGATTAAAATTGTTGCGTTACAAATCACACACATATAAGTTTGGCTTTTCTTCTCGAATATGTCAAAGACATTAATGATAAATCTGAGACATTGAATTAGAGCTTTTGACGTGAGGGAAATCGTGTTTAGACTCTTCTGAGGCGCCTTAATCGCTAGTGATGTCGAGCGCCGTGGCTCTGTGCACCTGGTCAGGGGGCTCATCGCCCTCTGTAATAAAAAAACCTAAAAACAAATATTCAATGTGGAAACAAGAAAGCTCTGAAACTACGACCGCAATAAATATATCTATTTCAAGAAAAAAAAGCAAGAAATGATGCAGTGGTCTAGCGGCCTGACATCTGCCTAGTAAGCACGGAGGTCGGGTTCGATTCGCGGTCGAATCACAAATTTTATTCAATTCTTCATATTTATGATTAAAATTGTTGCGTTTCTAATCACACACATATTAGTTTGGATTTTCGACTCGAATATGTCAAAGACATTAATGATAAATCTGAAACATTGAATTAAAGCTTTTGACGTGAGGGAAATCGTGTTTAGACTCTTCTGAGGCGCCTTAATCGCTAGTGATGCCGAGCGCCGTGGCTCTGGGCACCTGGTCAGGGGGCTCATCGCCCTCTGTAATAAAAAAAACCTAAAAACAAATATTCAATGTGGAAACAAGAAAGCTCTGAAACAACGACCGCAATGAATATATCTATTTCAAGAAAAAAAAGCAAGAAATGATGCAGTGGTCTAGCGGCCTGACATCTGCCTAGTAAGCACGGAGCTCGGGTTCGATTCGTGGTCGAATCACAAATTTTATTCAATTCTTCATATTTATGATTAAAATTGTTGCGTTTCAAATCACACACATATTAGTTTGGATTTTCTTCTCGAATATGTCATAGACATTAATGATAAATCTGAAACATTGAATTAAAGCTTTTGACGTGAGGGAAATCGTGTTTAGACTCTTCTGAGGCGCCTTAATCGCTAGTGATGCCGAGCGCCGTGGCTCTGCGCACCTGGTCAGGGGGCTCATCGCCCTCTGTAATAAAAAAACCTAAAAACAAATATTTAATGTGGAAACAAGAAAGCTCTGAAACAACGACCGCAATGAATATATCTATTTCAAAAAAAAAAAGCAAGAAATGATGCAGTGGTCTAGCGGCCTGACATCTGCCTAGTAAGCACGGAGCTCGGGTTCGATTCGTGGTCGAATCACAAATTTTATTCAATTCTTCATATTTATGATTAAAATTGTTGCGTTTCAAATCACACACATATTAGTTTGGATTTTCTTCTCGAATATGTCATAGACATTAATGATAAATCTGAAACATTGAATTAAAGCTTTTGACGTGAGGGAAATCGTGTTTAGACTCTTCTGAGGCGCCTTAATCGCTAGTGATGCCGAGCGCCGTGGCTCTGCGCACCTGGTCAGGGGGCTCATCGCCCTCTGTAATAAAAAAACCTAAAAACAAATATTCAATGTGGAAACAAGAAAGCTCTGAAACAACGACCGCAATGAATATATCTATTTTAAGAAGAAAAAGCAAGAAATGATGCAGTGGTCTAGCGGCCTGACATCTGCCTAGTAAGCACGGAGGTCGGGTTCGATTCGCGGTCGAATCACAAATTTTATTCAATTCTTCATATTTATGATTAAAATTGTTGCGTTTCAAATCACACACATATTAGTTTGGATTTTCGTCTCGAATATGTCAAAGACATTAATAATAAATCTGAAACATTGAATTAAAGCTTTTGACGTGAGGGAAATCGTGTTTAGACTCTTCTGAGGCGCCTTAATCGCTAGTGATGCCGAGCGCCGTGGCTCTGCGCACCTGGTCAGGGGGCTCATCGCCCTCTGTAATAAAAAAACCTAAAAACAAATATTCAATGTGGAAACAAGAAAGCTCTGAAACAACGACTGCAATGAATATATCTATTTCAAGAAAAAAAAGCAAGAAATGATGCAGTGGTCTAGCGGCCTGACATCTGCCTAGTAAGCACGGAGGTCGGGTTCGATTCGCGGTCGAATCACAAATTTTATTCAATTCTTCATATTTATGATTAAAATTGTTGCGTTTCAAATCACACACATATTAGTTTGGATTTTCGTCTCGAATATGTCTAAGACATTAATAATAAATCTGAAACATTGAATTAAAGCTTTTGACGTGAGGGAAATCGTGTTTAGACTCTTCTGAGGCGCCTTAATCGCTAGTGATGCCGAGCGCCGTGGTTCTGCGCACCTGGTCAGGGGGCTCATCGCCCTCTGTAATAAAAAAACCTAAAAACAAATATTCAATGTGGAAACAAGAAAGCTCTGAAACAACGACCGCAATGAATATATCTATTTCAAGAAAAAAAAGCAAGAAATGATGCAGTGGTCTAGCGGCCTGACATCTGCCTAGTAAGCACGGAGGTCGGGTTCGATTCGCGGTCGAATCACAAATTTTATTCAATTCTTCATATTTATGATTAAAATTGTTGCGTTTCAAATCACACACATATTAGTTTGGATTTTCGTCTCGAAAATGTAAAGACATTAATGATAAATCTGAAACATTGAATTAAAGCTTTTGACGTGAGGGAAATCGTGTTTAGACTCTTCTGAGGCGCCTTAATCGCTAGTGATGCCGAGTGCCGTGGCTCTGCGCACCTGGTCAGGGGGCTCATCGCCCTCTGTAATAAAAAAACCTAAAAACAAATATTCAATGTGGAAACAAGAAAGCTCTGAAACAACGACCGCAATGAATATATCTATTTCAAGAAAAAAAAGCAAGAAATGATGCAGTGGTCTAGCGGCCTGACATCTGCCTAGTAAGCACGGAGGTCGGGTTCGATTCGCGGTCGAATCACAAATTTTATTCAATTCTTCATATTTATGATTATAATTGTTGCGTTTCAAATCACACACATAGTAGTTTGGATTTTCGTCTCGAATATGTCAAAGACATTAATGATAAATCTGAAACATTGAATTAAAGATTTTGACGTGAGGGAAATCGTGTTTAGACTCTTCTGAGGCGCCTTAATCGCTAGTGATGCCGAGCGCAGTGGCTCTGCGCACCTGGTCAGGGGTCTCATCGCCCTCTGTAATAAAAAAACCTAAAAACAAATATTCAATGTGGAAACAAGAAAGCTCTGAAACAACGACCGCAATGAATATATCTATCTGCCTAGTAAACTAGAGGTTGGTTTCGATTCGCAGTCGAATCACAAATTTTAATTCAATGCTTACATCTGCCTAGTAAGCACGGAGGTCGGGTTCGATTCGCGGTCGAATCACAAATTATATTCAATTCTTCATATTTATGATTAAAATTGTTGCGTTTCAAATCACACACATATTAGTTTGGATTTTAGTCTCGAATATGTCAAAGACATTAATGATAAATCTGAAACATTGAATTAAAGCTTTTGACGTGAGGGAAATCGTGTTTAGACTCTTCTGAGGCGCCTTAATCGCTAGTGATGCCGAGCGCCGTGGCTCTGCGCACCTTGTCAGGGGGCTCATCGCCCTCTGTAATAAAAAAAACCTAAAAACAAATATTCAATGTGGAAACAAGAAAGCTCTGAAACAACGACCGCAATGAATATATCTATTTTAAGAAGAAAAAGCAAGAAATGATGCAGTGGTCTAGCGGCCTGACATCTGCCTAGTAAGCACGGAGGTCGGGTTCGATTCGCGGTCGAATCACAAATTTTATTCAATTCTTCATATTTATGATTAAAATTGTTGCGTTTCAAATCACACACATATTACTTTGGATTTTCGTCTCGAATATGTCAAAGACATTAATAATAAATCTGAAACATTGAATTAAAGCTTTTGACGTGAGGGAAATCGTGTTTAGACTCTTCTGAGGCGCCTTAATCGCTAGTGATGCCGAGCGCCGTGGCTCTGCGCACCTGGTCAGGGGGCTCATCGCCCTCTGTAATAAAAAAACCTAAAAACAAATATTCAATGTGGAAACAAGAAAGCTCTGAAACAACGACTGCAATGAATATATCTATTTCAAGAAAAAAAAGCAAGAAATGATGCAGTGGTCTAGCGGCCTGACATCTGCCTAGTAAGCACGGAGGTCGGGTTCGATTCGCGGTCGAATCACAAATTTTATTCAATTCTTCATATTTATGATTAAAAATTGTTGCGTTTCAAATCACACACATATTAGTTTGGATTTTCGTCTCGAATATGTCTAAGACATTAATAATAAATCTGAAACATTGAATTAAAGCTTTTGACGTGAGGGAAATCGTGTTTAGACTCTTCTGAGGCGCCTTAATCGCTAGTGATGCCGAGCGCCGTGGTTCTGCGCACCTGGTCAGGGGGCTCATCGCCCTCTGTAATAAAAAAACCTAAAAACAAATATTCAATGTGGAAACAAGAAAGCTCTGAAACAACGACCGCAATGAATATATCTATTTCAAGAAAAAAAAGCAAGAAATGATGCAGTGGTCTAGCGGCCTGACATCTGCCTAGTAAGCACGGAGGTCGGGTTCGATTCGCGGTCGAATCACAAATTTTATTCAATTCTTCATATTTATGATTAAAATTGTTGCGTTTCAAATCACACACATATTAGTTTGGATTTTCGTCTCGAAAATGTAAAGACATTAATGATAAATCTGAAACATTGAATTAAAGCTTTTGACGTGAGGGAAATCGTGTTTAGACTCTTCTGAGGCGCCTTAATCGCTAGTGATGCCGAGCGCCGTGGCTCTGCGCACCTGGTCAGGGGGCTCATCGCCCTCTGTAATAAAAAAACCTAAAAACAAATATTCAATGTGGAAACAAGAAAGCTCTGAAACAACGACTGCAATGAATATATCTATTTCAAGAAAAAAAAGCAAGAAATGATGCAGTGGTCTAGCGGCCTGACATCTGCCTAGTAAGCACGGAGGTCGGGTTCGATTCGCGGTCGAATCACAAATTTTATTCAATTCTTCATATTTATGATTAAAATTGTTGCGTTTCAAATCACACACATATTAGTTTGGATTTTCGTCTCGAATATGTCTAAGACATTAATAATAAATCTGAAACATTGAATTAAAGCTTTTGACGTGAGGGAAATCGTGTTTAGACTCTTCTGAGGCGCCTTAATCGCTAGTGATGCCGAGCGCCGTGGTTCTGCGCACCTGGTCAGGGGGCTCATCGCCCTCTGTAATAAAAAAACCTAAAAACAAATATTCAATGTGGAAACAAGAAAGCTCTGAAACAACGACCGCAATGAATATATCTATTTCAAGAAAAAAAAGCAAGAAATGATGCAGTGGTCTAGCGGCCTGACATCTGCCTAGTAAGCACGGAGGTCGGGTTCGATTCGCGGTCGAATCACAAATTTTATTCAATTCTTCATATTTATGATTAAAATTGTTGCGTTTCAAATCACACACATATTAGTTTGGATTTTCGTCTCGAAAATGTAAAGACATTAATGATAAATCTGAAACATTGAATTAAAGCTTTTGACGTGAGGGAAATCGTGTTTAGACTCTTCTGAGGCGCCTTAATCGCTAGTGATGCCGAGTGCCGTGGCTCTGCGCACCTGGTCAGGGGGCTCATCGCCCTCTGTAATAAAAAAACCTAAAAACAAATATTCAATGTGGAAACAAGAAAGCTCTGAAACAACGACCGCAATGAATATATCTATTTCAAGAAAAAAAAGCAAGAAATGATGCAGTGGTCTAGCGGCCTGACATCTGCCTAGTAAGCACGGAGGTCGGGTTCGATTCGCGGTCGAATCACAAATTTTATTCAATTCTTCATATTTATGATTAAAATTGTTGCGTTTCAAATCACACACATATTAGTTTGGATTTTCGTCTCGAATATGTCAAAGACATTAATAATAAATCTGAAACATTGAATTAAAGCTTTTGACGTGAGGGAAATCGTGTTTAGACTCTTCTGAGGCGCCTTAATCGCTAGTGATGCCGAGCGCCGTGGCTCTGCGCACCTGGTCAGGGGGCTCATCGCCCTCTGTAATAAAAAAACCTAAAAACAAATATTCAATGTGGAAACAAGAAAGCTCTGAAACAACGACTGCAATGAATATATCTATTTCAAGAAAAAAAAGCAAGAAATGATGCAGTGGTCTAGCGGCCTGACATCTGCCTAGTAAGCACGGAGGTCGGGTTCGATTCGCGGTCGAATCACAAATTTTATTCAATTCTTCATATTTATGATTAAAATTGTTGCGTTTCAAATCACACACATATTAGTTTGGATTTTCGTCTCGAATATGTCTAAGACATTAATAATAAATCTGAAACATTGAATTAAAGCTTTTGACGTGAGGGAAATCGTGTTTAGACTCTTCTGAGGCGCCTTAATCGCTAGTGATGCCGAGCGCCGTGGTTCTGCGCACCTGGTCAGGGGGCTCATCGCCCTCTGTAATAAAAAAACCTAAAAACAAATATTCAATGTGGAAACAAGAAAGCTCTGAAACAACGACCGCAATGAATATATCTATTTCAAGAAAAAAAAGCAAGAAATGATGCAGTGGTCTAGCGGCCTGACATCTGCCTAGTAAGCACGGAGGTCGGGTTCGATTCGCGGTCGAATCACAAATTTTATTCAATTCTTCATATTTATGATTAAAATTGTTGCGTTTCAAATCACACACATATTAGTTTGGATTTTCGTCTCGAAAATGTAAAGACATTAATGATAAATCTGAAACATTGAATTAAAGCTTTTGACGTGAGGGAAATCGTGTTTAGACTCTTCTGAGGCGCCTTAATCGCTAGTGATGCCGAGCGCCGTGGCTCTGCGCACCTGGTCAGGGGGCTCATCGCCCTCTGTAATAAAAAAACCTAAAAACAAATATTCAATGTGGAAACAAGAAAGCTCTGAAACAACGACTGCAATGAATATATCTATTTCAAGAAAAAAAAGCAAGAAATGATGCAGTGGTCTAGCGGCCTGACATCTGCCTAGTAAGCACGGAGGTCGGGTTCGATTCGCGGTCGAATCACAAATTTTATTCAATTCTTCATATTTATGATTAAAATTGTTGCGTTTCAAATCACACACATATTAGTTTGGATTTTCGTCTCGAATATGTCTAAGACATTAATAATAAATCTGAAACATTGAATTAAAGCTTTTGACGTGAGGGAAATCGTGTTTAGACTCTTCTGAGGCGCCTTAATCGCTAGTGATGCCGAGCGCCGTGGTTCTGCGCACCTGATCAGGGGGCTCATCGCCCTCTGTAATAAAAAAACCTAAAAACAAATATTCAATGTGGAAACAAGAAAGCTCTGAAACAACGACCGCAATGAATATATCTATTTCAAGAAAAAAAAGCAAGAAATGATGCAGTGGTCTAGCGGCCTGACATCTGCCTAGTAAGCACGGAGGTCGGGTTCGATTCGCGGTCGAATCACAAATTTTATTCAATTCTTCATATTTATGATTAAAATTGTTGCGTTTCAAATCACACACATATTAGTTTGGATTTTCGTCTCGAAAATGTAAAGACATTAATGATAAATCTGAAACATTGAATTAAAGCTTTTGACGTGAGGGAAATCGTGTTTAGACTCTTCTGAGGCGCCTTAATCGCTAGTGATGCCGAGTGCCGTGGCTCTGCGCACCTGGTCAGGGGGCTCATCGCCCTCTGTAATAAAAAAACCTAAAAACAAATATTCAATGTGGAAACAAGAAAGCTCTGAAACAACGACCGCAATGAATATATCTATTTCAAGAAAAAAAAGCAAGAAATGATGCAGTGGTCTAGCGGCCTGACATCTGCCTAGTAAGCACGGAGGTCGGGTTCGATTCGCGGTCGAATCACAAATTTTATTCAATTCTTCATATTTATGATTAAAATTGTTGCGTTTCAAATCACACACATATTAGTTTGGATTTTCGTCTCGAATATGTCTAAGACATTAATAATAAATCTGAAACATTGAATTAAAGCTTTTGACGTGAGGGAAATCGTGTTTAGACTCTTCTGAGGCGCCTTAATCGCTAGTGATGCCGAGCGCCGTGGTTCTGCGCACCTGGTCAGGGGGCTCATCGCCCTCTGTAATAAAAAAACCTAAAAACAAATATTCAATGTGGAAACAAGAAAGCTCTGAAACAACGACCGCAATGAATATATCTATTTCAAGAAAAAAAAGCAAGAAATGATGCAGTGGTCTAGCGGCCTGACATCTGCCTAGTAAGCACGGAGGTCGGGTTCGATTCGCGGTCGAATCACAAATTTTATTCAATTCTTCATATTTATGATTAAAATTGTTGCGTTTCAAATCACACACATATTAGTTTGGATTTTCGTCTCGAAAATGTAAAGACATTAATGATAAATCTGAAACATTGAATTAAAGCTTTTGACGTGAGGGAAATCGTGTTTAGACTCTTCTGAGGCGCCTTAATCGCTAGTGATGCCGAGTGCCGTGGCTCTGCGCACCTGGTCAGGGGGCTCATCGCCCTCTGTAATAAAAAAACCTAAAAACAAATATTCAATGTGGAAACAAGAAAGCTCTGAAACAACGACCGCAATGAATATATCTATTTCAAGAAAAAAAAGCAAGAAATGATGCAGTGGTCTAGCTGCCTGACATCTGCCTAGTAAGCACGGAGGTCGGGTTCGATTCGCGGTCGAATCACAAATTTTATTCAATTCTTCATATTTATGATTATAATTGTTGCGTTTCAAATCACACACATAGTAGTTTGGATTTTCGTCTCGAATATGTCAAAGACATTAATGATAAATCTGAAACATTGAATTAAAGATTTTGACGTGAGGGAAATCGTGTTTAGACTCTTCTGAGGCGCCTTAATCGCTAGTGATGCCGAGCGCAGTGGCTCTGCGCACCTGGTCAGGGGTCTCATCGCCCTCTGTAATAAAAAAACCTAAAAACAAATATTCAATGTGGAAACAAGAAAGCTCTGAAACAACGACCGCAATGAATATATCTATCTGCCTAGTAAACTAGAGGTTGGTTTCGATTCGCAGTCGAATCACAAATTTTAATTCAATGCTTACATCTGCCTAGTAAGCACGGAGGTCGGGTTCGATTCGCGGTCGAATCACAAATTATATTCAATTCTTCATATTTATGATTAAAATTGTTGCGTTTCAAATCACACACATATTAGTTTGGATTTTAGTCTCGAATATGTCAAAGACATTAATGATAAATCTGAAACATTGAATTAAAGCTTTTGACGTGAGGGAAATGGTGTTTAGACTCTTCTGAGGCGCCTTAATCGCTAGTGATGCCGAGCGCCGTGGCTCTGCGCACCTGGTCAGGGGGCTCATCGCCCTCTGTAATAAAAAAACCTAAAAACAAATATTCAATGTGGAAACAAGAAAGCTCTGAAACAACGACCGCAATGAATATATCTATTTCAAGAAAAAAAGCAAGAAATGATGCAGTGGTCTAGCGGCCTGACATCTGCCTAGTAAGCACGGAGGTCGGGTTCGATTCGCGGTCGAATCACAAATTTTATTCAATTCTTCATATTTATGATTAAAATTGTTGCGTTTCAAATCACACACATATTAGTTTGGATTTTCGTCTCGAATATGTCAAAGACATTAATGATAAATCTGAAACATTGAATTAAACCTTTTGACGTGAGGGAAATCGTGTTTAGACTCTTTTGGGGCGCCTTAATCGCTAGTGATGCCGAGCGCCGTGGCTCTGCGCACCTGGTCAGGGGGCTCATCGCCCTCTGTAATAAAAAAAACTAAAAACAAATATTCAATGTGGAAACAAGAAAGCTCTGAAACAACGACCGCAATGAATATATCTATTTCAAGAAAAAAAGCAAGAAATGATGCAGTGGTCTAGCGGCCTGACATCTGCCTAGTAAGCACGGAGGTCGGGTTCGATTCGCGGTCGAATCACAAATTTTATTCAATTCTTCATATTTATGATGAAAATTGTTGCGTTTCAAATCACACACATAATTGTTTGGATTTTCGTCTCGAATATTTCAAAGACATTAATGATAAATCTGAAACATTGAATTAAAGCTTTTGACGTGAGGGAAATCGTGTTTAGACTCTTCTGAGGCGCCTTAATCGCTAGTGATGCCGAGCGCCGTGGCTCTGCGCACCTGGTCAGTGGGCTCATCGCCCTCTGTAATAAAAAAACCTAAAAACAAATATTCAATGTGGAAACAAGAAAGCTCTGAAACAACGACCGCAATGAATATATCTATTTCAAGAAAAAAAGCAAGAAATGATGCAGTGGTCTAGCGGCCTGACATCTGCCTAGTAAGCACGGAGGTCGGGTTCGATTGGGGGTCGAATCACAAATTTTATTCAATTCTTCATATTTATGATTAAAATTGTTGCGTTTCAGATCACACACATATTAGTTTGGATTTTCGTCTCGAATATGTCAAAGACATTAATGATAAATCTGAAACATTGAATTAAAGCTTTTGACGTGAGGGAAATCGTGTTTAGACTCTTCTGAGGCGCATTAATCGCTAGTGATGCCGAGCGCCGTGGCTCTGCGCACCTGGTCAGGGGCCTCATCGCCCTCTGTAATAAAAAAAACCTAAAAACAAATATTCAATGTGGAAACAAGAAAGCTCTGAAACAACGACCGCAATGAATATATCTATTTCAAGAAAAAAAAGCAAGAAATGATGCAGTGGTCTAGCAGCCTGACATCTGCCTAGTAAGCACGGAGGTCGGGTTCGATTCGCGGTCGAATCACAAATTTTATTCAATTCTTCATATTTATGATTAAAATTGTTGCGTTTCAAATCATACACATAATTGTTTGGATTTTCGTCTCGAATATGTCAAAGACATAAATGATAAATCAGAAACATTGAATTAAAGCTTTTGACGTGAGGGAAATCGTGTTTAGACTCTTCTGAGGCGCCTTAATCGCTAGTGATGCCGAGCGCCGTGGCTCTGCGCACCTGGTCAGGGGGCTCATCGCCCTCTGTAATAAAAAAACCTAAAAACAAATATTCAATGTGGAAACAAGAAAGCTCTGAAACAACGACCGCAATGAATATATCTATTTCAAGAAAAAAAAGCAAGAAATGATGCAGTGGTCTAGCGGCCTGACATCTGCCTAGTAAGCACGGAGGTCGGGTTCGATTCGCGGTCGAATCACAAATTTTATTCAATTCTTCATATTTATGATTAAAGTTGTTATGTTTCAAATCACACACGTATTAGTTTGGTTTTTCGTCTCTCTCTCTATTTTTTTTTTTTTTAATTATTACGGGCCTCCATCCTCCCTTCTAGCCCGTCCTTACGCTCGCCACTTTTCCCCTACGTCGGCGCAAGCTCGCCTCAGCCTGTTTAGAATCGGAATCACTTCCTTTTGCTTTATCAAGCATGCAAATCAATCCCAGCATCAACTGTGTGGAAAACAAACTTCTCTAAGTGTAGTTCTTGTTTGGAATGAGAATAGATATTGATAACTGATTCATGAAAATTGTAATGCAAGCACAGCGCCACTTCTTTGTGCATTGTCATGTCACTATGTGCCCCAATTTTCTTGATCCCTTGATAAAGGTTGTAATGGCTTTATATAATAGTGTATATTATTAATAACTTTACAGTAAGGTAATTACACAAATAACAGAACATAAAGGCCACCCTGGCAGTAGTGTCACCACTACATTGGTGAAATAAGAAAACAAATTCCTCAGTCACGTAATTACACAAATAACAGAACATAAAGGCCACCCTGGCAGTAGTGTCACCTCTTCATTGGTGCTATTGATTGGATAGGGACCACATTTAATGTAGAAATCATTCCATGATGAATGTTTATGTTTGGCACATCTGTTGAACTGGGATCCAAATAAAAAGTAAATGAAAACAAAATCATTTTTCTTGAAGGAATAAGAAGAGAATTTCTGAGACGAGTCTTCACTTTGTTGCCATTTCCTGTTCGGTGGAAGAATCCTAGGATGATCTTATTTGTTGCGGGTCTAAGTTAAGGTCGAATGTCGTCAGTATCGAGTTATTCAATTATTTTGTTTGCCTTCCATCATTTAACCATTGATTACAATATTTAACATATTGCGAAATGTGAGCCTGTAAGTCTTATGTTGGTATATCTTCATATGTTCTCTCGCTATGTATGCGTAGTAGTCATGGAAAGTTGCTCCTCTATTGCGTATGATGAAAGAAGCTGTGTGGCCGATGATCCACGTTGCTGTGTTATTTTTGGACCGTGGATATCGCAGTTTCTGTGGTCGAAGAACCTCTTCAAGGTCGACGCGGTTTGGTACTGTACGGTCCAGCACCGATAATCTTTGACGAAGAAAGTTCGAAATTTCTTCTGCATGTCCTCACGTGACTCTATGAAATAGCGTGTCGGTTCGTCCACATACAGTGCAAGATGGTACGTGATGAAGACCTATCTTGTGTAGCTTTTCGTTTGTCGCTATTTTGTCGTTTACGACAAGATACCCGTCAGCTGTTACGTATGACGGTAGTATGTCGTGGTGCACATTTCTCCAAACGATATTCCATTGCGTCAATGGGTACTTGGCTTCTATACGATTCCTGTGGTTTGTGACCGTAAGTAGTTCATATAGTTTTTTGTTATTGAAGTTCCTGGTGTTGTCGACACAGTGCCGAATGTAGCTCATTTCCGTGTAGTAACGTCTCACGTGACGGTAAACAAGCGGAATATTGCTGATGTTGATCGGAGCATCGAGGCTGTGTGGTTTCCACCGCGTGGTGAGGTATTTGATTATGCTGGTGCTACGATTGTAGACTTCCTTCCTGATTCGGTTGACAAGCAGGGTTGCGCATTTCTTCGAAACATTTATGAGGTTTAGGCCGCCTTTAGAAGTGGATAAGGTGAGAGTTTCATATTGCACCTTAAAGATGTGGCCCCTGAGGAGGAACCAGCAGAGCGCTCGTTGTATGCTGCTCGCGAGGTGGTCGGATATTGGCAGTATTTGCGCAAGGTAATTCATCCGGCTTGTGATGGAAATCTGCACAGTTCTGACTTTCTGCATGAGGTTCAGGTCACGGTCAGAATGTAGTATCAATGTGGCACGTAATTTGTTTAGCATGTCTTTCCAGTTTTTCGTCAGAAACCTGTCTGGTTCAGACTCGAAAGAAACACCGAGAGTTTTGTGACACGGTTTTTATGTACACCAGTCAACGTCCGATATATCTCCTATTCCACGGCCAATTTGTAGGGCTGTGGTTTTAATTTTGTTCAGTTTTGCTCCTGAAACGGATGCGAAAGCTGCTAACTCATTGCCGACGGCCGTCAGTTGTGATGTCGAAGAGACAGCAATACATATATCGTCAGCATAAGCAATACACGACACAGTGTGAGAGCCTATGTGAATCCCGATGCCAGTTTGTTTTAAATTGGTCAGTAGAGGCTCAACTGCCAAGGCATATAGCAGGACAGAAAGCGGACATCCTTGACGGATAGACTGCTCTATTCTCACCTCCTTAGTGAAGTGCCCATTAAGGAGAATTCTAGAGGAAATGTCGGTGGTGAGTTTCCGGATGAGATCGATGAATTTACTTCCGAACCCTAATTTCGCCATGCTGCGGAAGAGGAAGGTGTGACACACGCGGTCATATGCCTTTTCGAAATCTAAGAATACGAGAGCGCCTCGGGCTTCGTTATCGGCGTACGTGCAGATTAATGTCCCTCATGTCACAGGCAGCGGAGATCGCACTGCGCCCCGGGACTGCGCTATATTGATGACGACATAGTATCTTGTTCATGACGGGTTGCATCCGCTGTGTTATCGATCTTGTGATGATTTTGAAATCTGCATTCAGTAGCGTGATGGGCCTCATGTTTTCCACTTTGTGGCTGTTGCCTTTCTTCGGCAGGGGTATTATGATGCCTTCCTTAAGTGCCTGGGGTATATCTCCCATCTGCCATACATCGTTTGTCAACTCTTGAAGTGTCGGTCCGAGGATGTGCCAGTAGCGTTGGTAGAACTCGGTACCGATGCCGTCTGGTCCAGGTGATTTTCCTTTCTTTGCTCCGTGAACTGCGAGCTTTATTTCATCCTCTGTAGAGGACGATTCCAGGTTTGTTTTGTCCTCTGGAGACAGACGACAGCTCAGAGCTGCGAGGTAGGTATCGAGGTGAGGTTCATCCACTGGTTGTCTCTGGTACAGTTTACGGTAGTAGTCGTGGACGTGAGCGGCAATGTCACGTTGCCGAGTGACAACGTTCCCGGTATCATCAGACACTGCCTCAATCATCTGGGCTTTGCGCCGTTTGGCTATCCGCAGAATGTGATACAGAGAGGCACGTTCTACAGTAGCAACGTCTTTTGGGTGGGATCTGGTGATGAGTCCTTCCATGCGACGTCGTTGGATATCTGTTATTTTCGCTTTGTAACGTTTAATCCGTAAATAGGTGTCATCGGTTAGGATATCGACATTGTTGTATAAGTCTCTCAAACATCTGTAATAATGTTCTATTGTTTCCTTCTGCCAATAACTCTTTTGACGGGCATAGTTCATGAGTACCCGTCGCAGTTTAGGCTTCGCATAATTGATCCACCATTGCAGGACAGTGGGATAACGTAAGCGGTGGCGCTGGAGCTGTTGCCACACCTCTGTCACCTCCTCTTCAAGCTGTGTATCTTGCAAGAGGCTGACGTTCAGTTTCCAGTATCCTTTGCCTCGGTAAATTTGCTGGCGCTGGAGATTAATGTAGCACTGATGTGAGGCGTGGTCTGAGATGTTAACCGGAGCAATATCACAATTCACAGTATGACGCCGAAGTGCGTCTGACACATAAATTCTATCGATCCGGCTGGCAGACTGATGCGTGACAAAGGTGTACACTATCCGCTCCCCGTGAATTATCTCCCATGTGTCGTGGAGACGCATACCTTCAATCAGATGTTGCAGCTCAATACACCTGTTCGTGTTTGGAGTTTGGTCCTTGTCGTTTAGGACGCAATTGAAGTCTCCACCGAAAATAAGTTGTTCGGGAACACATATTAGTTTGATTTTCGTCTCGAATATGTCAAAGACATTAATGATAAATCTGAAACATTGAATTAAAGCTTTTGACGTGAGGGAAATCGTGTTTAGACTCTTCTGAGGCGCCTTAATCGCTAGTGATGCCGAGCGCCGTGGCTTTGCGCACCTGGTCAGGGGGCTCAGCGCCCTCTGTAATAAAAAAACCTAAAAACAAATATTCAATGTAGAAACAAGAAAGCTCTGAAACAACGACCACAATGAATATATCTATCTGCCTAGTAAACTAGAGGTTGGGTTCGGTTCGCGGTAGAATCACAAATTTTAATTCAATGCTTCATATTTATGATTAAATTTGTTGCGTTTGAAATCACTAACATATTATCAATAACTTGTTATATCTCGGCCACACAGTGTTAGAAATGCTGTATATTGACATAATGCCAAAGAATTGTCCAAACACTGTAATTAATTATTTATTTATATCTCACACTAGATATCTTTCGGCATTTAATGCTATCGTCAAGTGTTTCTGTAAAAACATTTACTTATATGAGTATGTATCCAAATGCAACATCAATATATTTTATAAATGACATTTTACAAATGTCACTTAGAAAGTGTGCAGTGCGTACCGTATTTAGACGTTGTAAATGCTTCATCTGACTATTTATTAGGTTATTATTTGTATGTTATTTCTGAATTGTTGCCAGTTACAGCATCTGTCAGTACCTCAGAATACTATAAGTTTACAAATATTTACACTTTTTTCTTTCTGAGAGAAACATAAGTTAATAGATATGGCATTATTTTCTTTAGTATATCTGTCGTCTATGTTGTTACTAGAAAGTATGGTTTAAAAATTATATTTGAAATTTTGGGGTATACTAGACATTAAAGATTTATATTTGACATGGTTATCTGTATTTCGTCTTTGGTTGATTTTAACATTATATCACAATCTCTGATTTATGTAAGCTCCGTTACCCTTTATCCAGCATAAATTGATCAATAAAGTTATCAATGTAATTTTTGTGTTTAAAACCGGTTTGATCGTTTAATAAATAACCTACATGGCAGAAGTATTTTTCTATAAGGAAATATACATTGTCAAATATTAGAGGAGTTATGGACTTACTAAGATTTAAATGTGCTAAATACATATCTTGATTAAGGAGTTCTTTGTGCATAATCTTCTTGTTGATTTGTAGCTTCATCCACAGTCGTGCACTGTAATGCTTGATAGCACGGGAGATATGAGGTTCAGCAGAGATCTTGATGGAAGCATATGTAGGAATAATCTTCTGATGCAGACATATTTTGTTAAATTTTCTACTCTCAATAAGGCTAATTAATTTTATCATGTAATAAATACTATATAGTCCAAACTGGACGTAATTTCACCATTCGTTATAAAGACCACATTAGGGAGAGTAAGAAAAACCCATCTACCTTTTACCAGCACTTGCAATCCGAAAATCACACAGTAGGCACTATAGAAAACGCACTAAAATTTTTACATGTAATGCAAAAGGGATATGAAATGAATATTCTAGAAGAAATTGAAGTATGTATCCACGCAACTAGCGACCCAAGCAATTAATTAAACGATCAAACCGATTTTAAACACAAGAATTGCATTGATAACTTTATTGATCAATTTATGCTGGATAAAGGTTAACGGAGCTTACATAAATCAGAGATTGTGATATAATGTTAAAATCAACCAAAGACGAAATACAGATAACCATGTCAAATATAAATCTATAATGTCTAGTATACTCCAAAATTTCTAATAACATTTTTAAACCATACCTGCTAATAACAACATAGACGACAAAAATAATGAAGAAAATAATGGCATATTTATTAACGTATAAGTTTCTCTCTGAATATAGTACGTACTGCACACTTTCTAAGTGAAAATGGTAAAATGTTATTTACGAAAATTTATTGATGTTGCATTTGGATACATACTCATATAAGCAAATGTTTTTGCAGAAACACCTGACGATGGCATTAAATGCCGAAAGATATCTTGTGTGAGAAATAAATAAATAATTAAGTACAGTGTTTGCACAATCCTTTCACATTATGTGAATACACATATTAGTTTTGCGGTTCAGCAAAAGAGGCCGACAGAATATTTTTACTTGAAAGTGGGTAGCATATGCAAAAATGTTGCAAAATACTGCTCTGTTATATAAAAAATTAATGTTTGTTTGTCTGCCTATGTGTTCGCATTTTATACACGGCCATACCGTACATCAGCGTGCAATAACACTTTCTCAATTAATTGCTTGCACTCGCGTGAAAGTTGTACGCATACTTAAATTAACTTTGTATGATAGATGGCGGAGGGTGCTGTGCAATTAGTTAATTCACCTTCACGCTGAAATGGCTGGGCGGAATTCAATGAAATTAACCCATTTCAATCGACAGAGAAAATATTTTTGCTTTTCGACACTTTTTCTCTATTTAAAAGTATACGTAATAACTGGTTAAATCAATGTGATGAGGAACAAACGTTTGTATTTCCTTCTATTCAGGAATCGTCTAAACTTCTTACTGCTAGTTTGAAAGTTTTAAAGACACTTCATGATTCAGAAGAGTACAAATGAATTTTGTTAGGACCATCGTTGTCAAAGATTGTATTGCATCCTTCAATTATTCAACGTCAAAATCCTGCGCAGTGCGTCTTTTAGATGAAAAGGACATGTAAGCTCCTCACTCATTTTTCAAAGAACCATGTTCCGTAGGGAGTGCAGAATTTATTCAGATTATGGTTTTGTCTTGATACTGCTAAAAGTGGTTCTAATATTTATTCCCCTTTCTCGGGACTTCTAAAACACACTTACTTTTTTTACCGGTGTCGATGAACACATGTCATCATCTGCAGAAATAAAAATATTTTTATAATGTTCTCCAATTTCAATGAAATAGAGTTACTTGTGAAAATGTTATATAAATAAAAGAACATTGTCAAACGATTAAAATTTACATCACCAAAGTGGATCGCGCATTTCACATTTAAAAAGTGTGTGTATTCTTGCCACAAGTAACACGGAGACTTTAATGTATTACATTTTCACAAGTAACTCTTAATTTTATTGAAAACAGGAGAACATTATATTTTTGTTTGTAGGGGTGACATAGTTTATCGAAACCGGTAAAAAAAAAAAAAAAAAAAAAAAAAAAAAAAAAAAAAAAAAATTTACAGCTAATAAACTAGCGATCTTGGCTGAAGTAAGTGTGTTTTACATACATTTTGGATCGCTCTCCATAGGCGTAATATACCATTTGACTCCTACAGCTGTTGTGCGGACTGAAAATGTATGACAGTTTCGACGTCTACACCCAAGTTACATGGTGGAAATCGCTCAGCGAGCTGCTAGCCCCGTCGCGCTTTTGTCTGTGTGCAGCACTCAAGCTATGCCGTCTCTAGAGGTTGTCGCAGGCCTTCCTTCACGTACGCCTCGAGCTAGCTCGTGTGACGTCACGCACTGTAGGTCGCGATCGTGTAAATGACTGGCTGGCCGCTAGGACCATACGGCCCCAGCGGCCAACCACTAAGCTACAGTACTGACCTACTACCAGTTGCGCTTTCATTGAACTGTAATGAGTAAAATCGTCTCATGATACACGTTTATATCCTGTCCCTTAATATTAGTTTTCCTTCCTTTTATTCGTGCAACTCTATTGGTTTTGCACAAATACTACGAGTTTTATATTTCTGTTCCATTTTAAGTCATTGTATCAATTCTTATAGACTCATTTATTAAAGAGATACCATTATCGGTGGCTACTAATCGTGCACGTCAGAGCAAGGAAACGTCTCGCTAACCACCGATATACTACTTGATAACTAGCAGATTGAATGACCTTTTTTGTTTAGTTTCTAAATGAGCCAATGTATGTTAAAAATCTAGACATAGTTTATTGGCAGTCAGGGTTATAATACATTCGTTAAGTTGTCCATTCATTACTCCTGGCTTGTTAGAAAACGACACTTTATATTGCCGCCACAGACCACGAACGCTGACTGCCGGCGTGGCGCAGGGGATGATGTCACGGACTGCAGTGCTGAAGACCGCCGCTTCAATAACACACACACCGGCGAAAATTTATTTGTTTGTAATTAACAATTCCAGATAGTTCTACATCTTTCTTATGTTCTACTTGTTTCTTATGTTAACTGTTCCTCTAATTTCTGGAAATTCTGTCTGTATATAATTAGCATAGCACTCTACCTGAGAGGCAGTCAGTGCTGCGTGTATGTTGAGTTCGTAATAAACGTGCTTTGAGTATAAGTGCTGTGTTCAGTTGCCTTCGAAGTCAAGGAGAGATTTGTATCACAAATTGTCACGAGCAGTCACAACTTATCCCAAAGGGATGAACGGTGAGCTCAACGTCATCAAGGAAGACCCATTCCCTGCTGTTAGTACAGACAACACGCTGGAGGAAACAAACGTGGAACTGCCAATAGGGACAGGACTGACCTAGGAACAACGCCAGCGGGTGTTAGGTATACTACGCCAATTTTCGGGTGCATTCACACCTCAGCAGGTGAAAAGTCAGAACGAAACGGCCCACGATGAAGCACCGTATCAATACTGGGGATCATCCGCCAATTAGCCAGCGTTCGTTTAAAGTGTCGGCAGCTGAAAGACGGATAATTCGGGAGGAAGTGGAGAAGATGTTGCGAGATGACATTATTCAACCTTCAATCTTGGTAGTCTTCGGTGGTCCTCGTAAAGAAGAAGGATGGCACGTGGCGATTGTGTGTCGACTATCGGCGGCTGAACAAAATCACCAAGAAAGATGTCTACCCACTGCCGCGCATTCGAACGCATTATGGAAAACTTTCTTCGACACCTTAAGTGGACGACGTGTCTCTACTATTTAAATAACATTGTCGTTTCGTCGAAAACATTTGAAGAACATCTAAGTCGCCTATCAACTGTGTTGAAGTGTGTTCAGATTGCAGCTCTCCGCCTCAATCCAAAGAAGTGCCTCTTCGTCGCCCAAGAGATAAAAATCCTGGGACACCTAGCGGAGATGGTATTCGTCATGATCCAGATAAAGTAATGGCAGTCACAGAATTTCCAACTCCTCAGCACATTCGTGTTGTGAGTAGTTTTCTCGGACTGTGCTCATACTACCGACGTTTCATAAAAGGATTTTGTAACAAGGCACGTCCATTAAAAGAACTTCTGCAGGGAGACGCCAAATTTTACTGGAATGAGACAAAAGAAAGGGCTTTGCGGGCACTTAAGGAGGCTCTAACTTCCGCACCAGTGCTAGCCTTGTACGACGGGAATGCAGGAACGGAACTTCACATAGACGCCAGTGGTTATGGGATTGGTGCAGTGCTTGTACAAGTTCAGGAAGGTGCTGAAAAAGTAATAGCCTATGCATTACAGCTGAACAGAGGGAAGATACAGCACTATTAAAAACGATAGAGCCTTGGAGAAAGGAGAACCGACCAATGGAGTGTTCCAAATTATAAACGGAACATTATATAAGGCCAACTACGATATAGTGAGCCCCAAATGGCTACTGGTTGTTCCAGCTCATCTCCAGCCAGCTATTCTCAAATATTTCCACGATGCTCCAATATCAGGTCATCTGGGATTCGTGAAGACCCTTGACGGAATCAGACACAGGTATTACCGGAAAGGACTCGACCGCTCTGTCAAGCACTATGTGAGTGACTGTAAAGAGTGAAAGCGACGGAAGCATGTGCGGCAATTACTTCCAGGGCACCTCGTACCGATTCCGCCGGCAGCAGCCCCATTCCACCGAGTTGGGGTCCATCTTTTAGGGAGGTTCCCGAAGTCGACGACCGGTAACCGTTGTTAGTCTGCACTGACTACCTCACACGCTACGCTGACAACAAACCTGTGCCGACTGCAGAAGCTCCAGAGATCTCCAAAATTCCTTGTAGAAGACATTAATTTGAAGCATGGAAAAGTATTCCAGTCAAAACTAGTATCAGAGGTAATGACGCGGTGCGACATTGTCCACAGAATGACAACTGCATACCATCCTCAGACAAATGGTCTTACGGAACGTTTTAACAAGACGTTAGCCGACATGCTGTCGATGTACGTCGATGTTGAGCAGAAGGATTGGGATACAATTCTGCCAGTCGTGAAATTTGCTTACAATACCGCAAGACAAGACACCACAGGCTTCACTCCGTTTTTCCTGCTCCATGGCCGTGAAGCTGTGACGACAATGGATACACTGTTCCCGTTCCAACCGGAAGACACTCAGGATGACTATGTTAAACAACTCATCACCCGGGTGGAAGAAGCAAGACAGCTGGCTCGCATACGGACACTGGACGCCCAGGAGAAGGACCGTCAGCGGTATAACGACAAGCACCGACCTGTTGTGTACAGTCCAGGTGATCTGGTATAGATTTTTACCCCTGTACGGAACGTTCGACTGTCAGAAAAGTTATTGAAGCGATACTTTGGTCCGTATCGTGTCATACGCCGCCTGTCAGACGTCACATACGAAGTTGAGGATTATGAGCAGTCGTCGTAACGTCAAAAATGAAGAGACATTGACACGTCCTGCGCATGAAGCCTTACTACGATCCTGAAGAGCAGGTAGACGACAATGGCTTCTTGTTCAATGACTCTAAGGACAGTAATGTTCCTCATGAAGCCACGACAGGAACGTCTATCATCGATAGTCACGGAGAAGGGAAGGATTCCCTTGAACTGTCATACAGAGGATCCCTGACACGGTAAAGACATTGCAGCTGGCTCCACAGGGATAATAACAGAGGGTCGCTGTTTCTCCAGGAGAGGGAGCAATGCCGCGAGTGACTACGAACACTGACTGCCAGCGTGGCGTAGAGGATAGCGTCATAGACTGCGGTGCTGAAGGTCGCCGGTTCAATCGCCCCCACCGCCGAAAATTTACATCTTTGTATTTAACAATTCCAGAAGGTTCTACACCTTTCCTGTGTTCACTTGTAAATTCTACTTGTTTCTTATGTTAACTGTTCTTCTAATTTCTTGTAAATTCTGTCTGTGAATA
Organism: Locusta migratoria; assembly: GCA_026315105.1. Taxonomy (NCBI): domain Eukaryota; kingdom Metazoa; phylum Arthropoda; class Insecta; order Orthoptera; family Acrididae; genus Locusta; species Locusta migratoria. The sequence continues at coordinate 32,482,168 of CM048745.1, forward strand.
AATAGCAGATCACTCTGCCTGAGAGGCAGTTAGTGCTGCATGTAGGTTGAGTTCGTAACAAACGTGCTTTGAGTGGTCAGTTGCCTTCGAAGTCAAGCCTGCTCCCATTTCAACGCGACAATATTTCATCTGGTCCAATTCATTAACGATACTTACTTTAACTCGTATTTCAGCAACTACTGACTCAGTCTCATCTTAACTGAGATAATCATCTCTCCTGTAGAAATAACTGTCTTCGACTACATCCGATTGTTGTGATTTTCAGTCCCGGGTCTGGTTTGATGTAGCTCTCCACAACATGCTAGACGAGTCTACTCATTACTACATCAGTCGACATCTATTTGAACCTGCTTTCCGTATTCGTCTCTGGGTATCTCTTTACCGTTTATACCTTACAAAAATCCCTCCATTGCTAAAAGTCTCAGAATGTGTACAACCAGTTGATCGCAACTTTGAGTCAACAAATCCCCACCATATCTAACTTTTACATCTCTTTCTTTTCAAATTCTGTAACTTTCCTGTCCGATTAAGAGTTAGAACTTTCACGCTTTGACTCGTAGAATGCCTGTTTTGTTTCACTTAATGACAACATCCTCGTGAGTAGTCCCTGACTGCAGGGAAGGTGTTCTAAAACTACAATTTATAGGCCACTTACGGATTATGCTGAACTTAAACTTGTTTATTCAGATAAAAAACACAAGAAATATGGGGAACCAATTTCGTTAATACAATAGAAATGCATCTCTTAATGCGGTCGGTGCCCAGCCTAAATTATATACGACTTAAAGTTATTGGGGGGAAGGATTCACAAACAACAGTCATTCGCTCACACACACACAATGCCACAGCGAAACTCACCAAAATCAGCGTGCTGAGACGAGGCGGAAGCAGGGCCGCTATCGTAGGCGAAATTCAGTAAGTCGGAGGTAGCACAAAACACAATATACAAAACACTTTGAAGCTGGCTCTGGACTGCCGTGCCGGTTTTGAAATGAAGCGCGTGTATAGCCAAGGTAAATTATATCTGAACTGGACCGCGAGCAGAACACGCTAAAGGCGACGCATGGCTACGTTACATGGACGCACTCTACTGAAGGCGAACTGGTTGAAAATTGGATTCACTATACAAAATCACGGTCGATTCTTAAGTTGCAGTCTGTTAGAAATCGATCTTGGTACTGGTTTTATATGAGAAGTGGCGTGATTTCAGGCGACTAGCTGCAAACTCCGGAAGTCAAAACTCAGTCCCACGTGGTTCCGAAAACCAATTAAATTGAATAAATTCCGTTTCGGAAAAATAAAGATAATTAACTACTGCATGTAACCCATAGAAATGCTTAGAATCATATAAGGAAGCGAATGAAATACAGCTAAACGCGATAGAGGGCGATTACAGGGACAGATGAGGTCCTGTCTCAGAAAAACCACAAAAATGAAATAATTACAAAGTCGAAAAAATAAGAATAAGAATTACGGCATGCAACCCATAGAAATGTTTAGAATTACATGAAGAAGCGAAATAAATGCAGCTACACGCGATACGGAGCGATAACAGAGACAAATGAAGTCCAGTCTAAAAAAACTCATATAAGTGAAATAATTGTAAAGTCGGAAAAGTAAAATTAAGATTTGCAGCATGCAATCCATAGCAACGTTTAGAATTACATTAGGAAGTTATTGAAGGACATTGTACACGGCTCAGAATTAGTGACAAAGATAGAGTGAGTACTACAAGTCGGAGAGCAAACAGCAAAATTAAAATTGGTGGGGAGGGAAGATCGCGAAGTATTTGTGAAAATGAGAAGGATACCCGCATATTTACTTTCCTGATGGTCATGGAACAGACACGAGTGGAATCTGAAGATTTTGTTCTACGAACCGACCACGTGGAACACATATCAGTCACGGAAGGAAACAATGAGAAGATTTTTACATGCACTTTAAAAAAATAAACATATCACCTACTAGAAATCGGGCCCCACAAACCTAGAAAGTATTTACACAGAGTTCATACACCGCCACATGATCACAAAAGGTTTTAACATACCAGGCCGTCATCAAACTGCACTAGAATGACACACACCTCGTTTATCTATTGGAAATCACTGAATTGAAAAACGAGAACACATTTCCACACACGATCGGAGAAAATATTGCAAAAAATGATTCTAAGTTCACGAGTCTAAGTTAAACGTGCTAGACAATGGAACGCTACCATCTCCCAACACAAGAGGACAACTAACCTTACTTCACCAGAAGACCAGCAGAGAATGGACAGCCGAGTGGCCAAGGAGGCGCGAAAAGCTACCGGAAGCCGGAAAGCCCAATAAACAGCGTGGTGGGGACGGAGTACGGGGCTCGCGCTGGAGAGGGCTCACCGACTAGCTAGTAACCAAAGGGTGTAGAAAGCTCTCTGGTGTTATCAGCAGCTATCGACACTGAGCCAGAGAGAACGCTGCAAAGCGAGCTATTCCTACCCACATTCATACAGCCATAGATCCTCGCACCCAATTAAAAGTGAAACAACTGCACATTCCTACAGGGACAGTAGCGTAGCGGAGAAGCCGTACTTATGCCACATTAATTGATATAATAATGAATTATTAACGTAGTAAAGTCTGAAGAACCGAGCAATATTAACTAATATTTTAACACATGAAAGAACATGGGATTGAAGTTTTAACAAAATGATAAATCTAGCGACATTAAATAAATTATAATTTTAGAGAAATATACAAAAAAAAATATTTAAGATGACAGACGGTCAATTTTCATCACCTCTTCGTTAGTTGAAAATTTTGATGTAGGCTGAGGTAATTAAATTACATCATATATAACAAACTTTTCAAAACTAACATGTGGTTGCCTTATGGGCGACATAGACACCTGGGGCACGACGCACAAAAACAGCAAATACAACTACAACAACAAAAATACTCATTGAAACATAGTAATTGCCATGAAAACTAAAACAATGGAGATGCAGATGTGGCTGGTGAGACCACGGTATTGGTACAACATTAATAACAATGCAAAATTGACAAGGAAACGTAGATAGATAAATCATAAATATAAAATCTACATGAGGTTGGAACACAAACAAAATAAGATCACAATTTTGAATGTGTCCTATTATGCTAAAAAAACAGTTCCTCATTAAAAAGAATGGATAAAATGTTTTTAAAATCACTCCAAATTAGGAAGAAAGTGCAAAATTGACAAGGAAACGTAGATAGATAACTCATAAATATAAAATATACATGAGGTTGGAACACAAACAAAATAAGATCACAATTTTGAATGTGTCCTGTTATGCTAAAAAAACAGTTCCTCATTAAAAAGAATGGATAAAATGTTTTTAAAATCACTCCAAATTAGGAATAAAGTGCAGTAAGCATTACAGTATGTTCCTGACAGATTTTTAAAATTCTGAGGGCGACCTGGGTCGCTACAGGGATAGGGCCTCTTTCCAGGTGAATCGTATTTTGAACTGTCAGAGCGTTCAGTGTTTCTACTACTGACACCACTTTTCAACCTGATGCTTTCCTTCACATTGTCGTCCACTCCACTGGTTTTCAAGTCAATAAACACTGTTCTCATTAGTTCGAACCGCCTACGGTTAATTTCCCACTGTTGTTCCTCGAATCGGAGTAAGTCCCGAAATTCCTCCAATTCATTTACAACAGCGTGAGCTGCCCTGTCTGCCTCTGTCTTCCGGTCTGTAGAAGCTGCGCCACCGAGGTGGCCAGTTCTTCAAAGCGCGCGCCTAGTTCATCTGTGCACGTTTTCGCCCGACCGTCTACCAAATCGACTCTCTCGTTAAGAGAGTGGACCTCAGTCTTAACTAATTCGACTCTCTCCTCACGAGAGTGGATATTAGTATCCACACGATCAGAGAGGGCAGATATAGCTTCTTCATAGCCTGAAACTTTAGTCGCGTTTTCTGAGATATTATTCATTGCTACCTCAAGGCGTTCCTAAACTAGCCGCACTATATCGGTGCGCAACCCATCCAGATTATTGTTAATAACTTGAACGGTGCTACTTGGCGCTTCCCGGCATTGTGCTGAAACACTGGTAAGTTCGGCCTGGACTAAAGCATTTAGCGCTTCCATCCCTGCTTTTAATTCTGCATTTAATTTCAGAATAGAAGCATTTTGCGCTTCCATCCCTGTTTTTTTTTAATTGCTGAACAGAAGCATCGTGTGCATCCATCTCTGCTTTTATTTCTCTTATGAAGACCATGAGGTCGCTTAGTGCAGTATCAGAAACGCACACGGGCCTAGCAAAACAGGTTGAATATGTTTGCGCATTAGCAGAAACCGGCATATTGGTATGCAGTTCGCTTCGTTCGCCACTGCCCTCACCTCCGGTCGCGTCCACGTTTAAACAAGTCGCGTTTTCAACGGAACGCGGCCGTCTGTACTCTCAACATTTTCCCTTTCGGTAGAAAGATCTGACCTAGACGACTTTTCACGGTCCTGACTTAGGTTTAACCGCCTAGAGCAAGTGGAAACGGACAAAGCAGAACTATTCTCCATAGTCACAAGTAATTTTGAACAGAAGTAACAAACATAAGATTAGCCTAACGTAAGCCGCGTAACAAAACACAATTAAAAACCTTCACAAGCAATGCACTGTGGCTGTGCTCTTTTTACAAAAACAATAAAATAAAATAAACCTTCCAAAATTACAAAAATAGTCACTGAAACACACGACTGCTGAGAACATAAAATGAAATAGATTAATGCACGCTGCTAATCTCACACATTCATCCACTGGGAGGGGAAATTTTTTTTAAGAATATTCCCGCACGCATTTACAGCAAAAAACTATTACATTAAACAGATGACCCGTTAGAAGAGCGAATCCTGGCAGCGGTACGCCAGAGAAAAGTCGACCACTGTACAAAGCAAGAGCTTTGTTTTATCACTAAAATTAGCAAATGAGGTCTGTGTGAACTACCGGTTACTCCCTCCTACAAAGCCTTGTTCCTGGGCCAAACTTAGAACTGACTATTTCCAAATTACTTCAATAACAGGAAGTTAATACTACAATGGTCAATATACATGGCAGCTCACACGTTAATACACACACAGACATCAATAAGCAAGGCACCACAATTAAAGTTATCTTAGAAAGGTGGCGCAACGGAATTTAGACATAAGAAAAATTGCATCTGAGCTTGCTCTCAGCACTTGTAAAGAACAATATTAAATAAATAGGGAAGTGGCTCTAAAACTGCAATTTATAGTCCACTTACGGATTATTCTGAACGGTGCCCAGCCTACATTATATATGATTTAACGTTACTGTTAGGAAGGATTCACAAACAACACTCATTCGCCCACACACACGCAGTGCCACAGCGAAACTCACCAAAATCAGCGTGCTGAGACGAGGCGAAAGCAGGCGCCGCTATCGTAGGTGAAATTCAGCAAGTCGGAGGTAGCACAAAACACAATATAAAAAACACTTTGAAGCTGGCTCTTGTCTGTCGTGCCTGTTTTGAGACGGTTCGTGTGTATAGCCAAGTTAAATTACATCTGAATTGGACCGCGACCAAACACGATAACGGCAACACACGGCTAAGTTACATCAACGCACTCTACTGAAGGCGAAGTGGTTGAAAATGGGATTCATTATACAAAATCACGGTAGATTGTAAGTTGCAGTCAATTAGAAATCGATCTTGGCACTGGTTTTATATGGAAAGTGGCGTGAATTCAGGCGACTAGCTGCAAACCCCGGAAGTCGAAACTCGGACCCACGTGGTTCCAAAATCCGTTTAAATTGAATAAATCCCGTTTCCGAAAAATGAAAAAAATTAACTACTGCATTCAACCCATAGAAATGCTTAGAATCATATAAGGAAGCGAATGAAATAAAGCTACACGCGATAGAGAGTGATTACGGAGACGGATGGGGCCTGTCTCAGAAAAACCACAAAAACGAAATAATTACAAAGTCGGGAAAATAAGAACAAGAGTTACGGCATGCAACCCATAGAAATGTTTTGAATTACATGAAGAAGCGAATGAGATGCAGCTACACGCGATATGGAGCAATTACAGAGACGGATGAAGTCCAGTCTCCAAAACTCGAAAAAGTGTAATAATTACAAAGTCTAACAAATAATATTAAGAATTGCAGCATGCAACCCATAGAAATGTATACAGTCACATAAGGAAGCTATTGAAGGAGGTTGTACAAGGCTCTGGGATGAATTAATGACAAAGATAAAGTGAGTACTACAAGTCGGAGAGCAAACAGCAAAATTAAAATTGGTGGGGAGAGAAGATCGCGAAGTATTTGTGAAAATCAGAAGGATACCCGCATATTTCCTTTCCTGATGGGCATGGAACAGACACGAGTGGAATCTGTAGGCTTTGTTCTATGAACCAACCACATGGAACACATATCACTCACGGAAGGAAACGATGTGAAGATTTTATACATGCACTGTACAAAAATGAACATATCACCACTAGAAATCAGACCCAACGAAGCTAGAAAGTATTTAAGCAGAGTTCATACACCGCAACATGATCACAAAAGGTTTTAACATACCAGGCCGTCATCAAATTGCACTAGAATTACACACACCGCGTTTATCTATTGGAAATCACTGAATTGAAAAACGAGAACACATTTCCACACACGATCGGAGAAAATATTGCAAAAAATGATTCTACGTTCACGAGTCTAAGTTAAACGTGCTAGACGATGAAACATTACCATCTCCAAACACATGAGCAGGACCAACCTCACTTCACCAGAAGACCAGCACAGAATGACCAGACCGAGCCGCCACGAGGCGCAGGAAGCCACCAGAAGAAGGAAATTCCAAGAACAACAGTGGTGGGGACGGAGAGACTCGCAGTAGAGAAAGATCGTCGACTTGACAGTAAAGAGTGTGGAAACTGTGGTGTCGCACAAGTCCAAAGTGTGCGCCACCTACTTTCGCCACGCGCCGCCATGCACGCAAGGCGCAGCGTTCTTACGACGTCAGCCACGAGCGCCCTCTGCTACAACTCTGCTCGTTGCCACCACTGAACGACATAGTTCACTTGGGACTGAGATAGGAACCAGTTAACACTTTGGAATCTGAAAGGCACCAGTGAAGACTTAGCTATCGGATAGGCACTAGGCAAGACTCTAGCTCAACTATGTATCAGCATTCTGCAGTACTGAGCTATGTAAAAGTTAAGTATTGTATAAATTCTGTGCAATATATATCTCGTTCTAATTTACTCTAGTGTTTCTAGTTTCTGTTGTCCCACTGGCTGCTCACCTTCGTACCTGCACAAGCGTGCACCCTTTATTCCCGTGTCGGTCTCATCCTACTCGGCCACCGACACCTACGACGGAAACGAGATACAAAAGCGGCGATGAGTCTGGGACACAAAAGTGGCGACGAGGATGGGTTACAAAAGTAGTGACGAGGAGTGATAGACGAACCTTGGACCAGCCCGCTTGCAGCAGCCAGACAGCAGTAGTCGGAACACGCAAAAATTGCTCCTGCCCGCCTACCCTTATTATAAGATTTTTGGGGGAACATATTCTGTTACGTGTTTTGTGGACTTTTTTGTTGCAGAGCGTCCTCTTTCATATTGCATTTGTGTTTTGTTATAAGTTACTTGTATGCACGGCGCCTAATCGGTCAGCATGGCCGCTAACCCGAATCCAAACTTAATGGAAATTATTCAGTTAGAGACGGCGCAAATCTCGCAACTACTCCAAGCAGAGTCCCAGCTAACAGCGCAAGCAGCTAACCAACAACAACAGCCGCTGCTTCATCAGACCACACCTGCCGCCGCAAAGCTTCCTACGTTTCGCCAGTACAACGAATGTGAGGAAGAATGGAGCGACTATTTCGCGCAGTTTCAAGAGCATTTACTTGTTCTTGTGGACTTTCTTATAGTGACGTGATGTTCAGAGATGCGATTACGCAGAACATTCAGGACCCCAGAATTAGCGCAGCAATTCTAAAACAGTCTGAGCCCTCATTAGACAGTGTACTGCAGCTTATTGAAGCGCATGATACCTTTGACCTAGCAGATGTAGAAATGCAAAGCCACAGTGTTAATTCAGTCCGCCGCAACGGACGCTTCCGTACTCATAGTTCTCAGTATAGCACCAGTGATTCTTTAAATTGTACAGGCCGTGCTGAACAGACAGTGAACAGTAGGCAGTGTAAAAGTGCGACACAAAGGTCGCCCCGTCGTGTTAGAAACAGTAATTGGAATAACGGGCGCCAACGTTCATTTCAGAAAAATGTACGTAAATCTTGCCCTCAGTGTGTATCTCGCCACAAACGTGTGCATTGCCCTAGTCGCAACGCAACCTGTTATCAATGTGGCAAATTGGGACATGTGCAGACAGTGTGTATGCAGAATAAACATTCAAAGAACGGTACCGTTAGATACAGTGCTTTGCCGAGTGCACGAACAGTTCATGCTGTCAATGTCATAGACACTGTGGAATTGAACAGTGCTTTACTTCGTTCTCAGTTGGAAGAAAATTCTTCTGCACCTACTGCAAAACTATGTAGTGAGCCACGCCGCAAGCGCCGACGAGCGCGTAAATCAGTGCAACGGAAAAGGGTTCGGGATAAGCAAAATAACTATGTACAGTGCAATCCTGTAGTGAACCTAGTGCCTTCTACAACTTCTCCTTCTAAAAGTGTTCAGTACTATGTAGATAGTGACAGTAGACTTGTTATAGCTACTCAAAAGTTTAGTGCAGTAGTTAGTGAATCAGTAGTAGCCTCGCAATGTGCGGACGCCGATCCGGCGGTAGTGCCATCTAGTGACAATGTCGTTAATCCGCTGCGTGCCGAGTCTGCGCCGCTTACTTCACTACGCGGCCCGCGCATGCGCAGCAAACAAACCGTAGCAGACGTTGCCCACATTCAAAAAACTGTTGTCACGCGTTGTCACGCGGATGTTCAAATGTTTGTAAATCTATCGGACCAAACTGCGTGGTCATCAGTCCGTAGCTTACAAACTACTTAAAACTAGGTAAACTAATCTAAGGACAAACACACACACCCATGCCCCAGGAAGGACTCGAACCTCCACGGCGAGCAACCGCACGAGACGCTTTAGACCGCTCGGCTACTCCACCGCGGCTGCCCACATTCGCGCACCTGTCGAGCGCCAAAAGCAAAACCTTTTTGTGACTCTTTACATAGACAATAAGACTGTGCAATTTCAGCTCGACACTGGTTCCGCTGTCACATTAATAAATAAAGATACTTATGAACTTCTGGGTATGACAAAATTGTCGCCGTCACAGCAAGTGTTAACAGCTTACACAGGTCAAAATATTCCCGTGCTGGGAACGTGTAGCCTGCCTGCCTTTTTTCAAGGTGTAACAAAAACAGGTATTTTGTTGTTCTTCAGGTCAAATCTACACAGAACATTTTTGGACTAGATGCTTTTGACTTGTTTGGTTTATCTATTCAAAGAGATGTGCTTCAAATTTCGTCAGTAGTGCCTCAGGACAAAATAAATGCATTATGTGAGAAATATAGTGACTTGTTTTCGCCGGAACTAGGTTGTGCAAAAGACTTCGTGGCACATGTAACTTTAAAAGAATATGCAGTTCCAAAATTTCGTAAAGCTAGACCAGTGCCTATCGCAATTCGTGATAATGTCGCTGCAGAACTTAAAACGTTGGCAAGATAGTGGTGTGATTTCTCCTGTTTCTGCGAGTCAGTGGGCCTCGCCTTTAGTAATTATACCCAAGCCGTCAGGAAAACTTCGTCTCTGTGCGGACTTCAAATCAACAGTGAACAGTCAAACAATTGTAGACACTTATCCCCTGCCCAGACCTGGAGAAATTAGGAGAGTCTCGCTTCTTTTCTAAGATTGATTTAGCAGAGGCATACTTACAGATTCCACTTGATGACGAGTCAAAAAAGTTTTTCGTCATTAATACTCACATGGGCCTTTTTCAATTTCAACGCCTCCCATTTGGCAGTTCTTCCGTCCCCGCTATTTTTCAGCGTTTCTTGGAACTGCTGACAGTTTCTGTACCGTGTTGCTCGAACTACATAGATGATATTGTGGTATCCGGACGTACAGTTGAAGAACATTTAGGAAACCTGGAGTGCCTTTTCAAAGTTTTGTCTGCAGCAGGTCTACGTTGTAATAAAGCAGTGATCGTTTTTTCAAACTGAAATAGAGTACCTAGGCGATGTGATTAATGCCCAAGAAATTCATCCCTTACAGTCACATCTTAGAGCAATCAAAGACTTACCTCCTCCTAAGAATGTGCACGGATTGCAAGCAGTAATGGGAAAGCTTAACTATTATTTCAGGTTTATTCCCAATGCCTCTCAGATTGCAGCTCCACTGCATCGCTTACGTAGGAAGAATGTTCTTTTTGTATGGTCTAAAGATTGTCAGGTTGCCTTTGGCAAATTAAAGTCTGCACTACTCAGTGATGCACGTTTGATTCCCTTTGACCCACAGAAGCCTGTAGTGTTAGCAGTTGATGCCTCGTCGTACGGTCTGGGTGCAGTCTTGTCGCATCGTATTGGATGTCACGATCGTCCTATTGCTTTTGCATTCAAGCTACTGACGCCAACGCAACAGAATTACAGCCAGATAGAAAAGGAGGCCTTAGCAATCATTTACAGCGTTACAAAGTTTCATCATTCCCTCTATGGCAGAAAATTCTGTTTGTTGGCAGACCACAAGCCTCTCACGTCGTTGTTCTCACCCACAAAGCCAATTCTGCCACGAACGGCACAAAAGCTTCAGAGGTGGTCCTTAATACTGTCTAATTATCAGTATGAGATTTTGTACCGACCTACCACTAAACACGCCAACGCGGACACACTTTCCCGACTTCCGGTTGTCCAGGATGTGTCACTTGATTCTTCAGAAATGGCATGTTGTCAGATAGACTCCAGAGATGCTTCCGCTGTCGTAGGCTTCCTTTGAACTCTCGTCGGGTTGCTGAGGAAACAGCTGCGGATGCAGACCTAAGTGTGATAGCACGATTTGTTCGCTCAGGGTGGCCTGCCAGAGCCAAAGACATTGATCGGCCTCTGTTTCGACGTTATTTTGCAAAACGTCATGCATTATCTTTAAGTCAGGGTGTTCTGTTGTTCCATACGGACAACGACCAAACAAGAGTGATTATTCCTCGTTCCCTGCAACGAGAAGTGTTACGCCTCCTGCATCAAGGACATTGGGGTATTGTTCGGACAAAGCAACTGGCCAGACGTCATTGTACCTGGGTTGGTATGAACGCTCAGATAGAGAGCATGACGTCACAGTGTACTGTTTGTGCGGAGCATCAGGCGGATCCTCCGCAACGTTTCTCAGACTGGCCACGCCCCAAGGAACCATGGCAACGTTTACACATTGATTTTAACCCGACCTTTCTGGAATACGCGCTGGTTAATTGTTGTAGACGCTTTCAGCAAGTTTCCTTTCGTGATTGCCATGAAGTCAACGACAGCGTCTAGTACAATTAGTGCCTTAACATCAGTGTTTTGTATCGAAGGTTTACCTGAAACTATCGTCAGTGACAATGGACCTCAGTTTGTTAGTGCGGAATTTCAACAGTTTTGTCGTGTGAATGGCATTCAGCATATCACCATCGCACCTTTTCACCCTCAGTCCAATGGTGAAGCAGAACGTTTCATTCGAACATTCAAGTCTCACATGGAAAACATGAAAGGTCAGCACTCCAGGCAGCAAGCTCTTCAAATTTTCCTGTCTACGAATCGGTGCATGCCACGTGACGGCCCGTCTCCTGCCGAGCTGCCACACGGCCGCCGTCACCACACTCTCCTTCACCTGCTGCAGCCTCCCACGCATCGAGTCGGTTCGTATGGCGCTTCGCGTTTTCAGGTTTCCACGCCGGTGCTGTACAGGGTGTTTGCTGGCAACAAGAAGACATGGTTGCCAGGCATCATTCAGCGCGTGCTCGGTCGCAATATGTATGTTGTACGTTCTTCCACAGGGTGGGAGCTGCGGCGCCACACAAACCAATTGCGCCTGCACAGGCCTCGCGATCCTGTCTCCGGTTTCTTGATTCCAGACCCAGTTCACCGCCAGGGAGCACAGCCACATCGCCCGCCGACGGGTCCAGCGTCTCCGGACTACGAGATCCCTATGGACGTCGACGCACCTCCGACGCAGTCGTCGCCGCCGCTGTCGCCGCCGCAGATGACAGCGTCACCAAGAGGAACTCCGGGACCGTGCGTGCCCCCGCTGCCTGGGCCACGCACCTCAGAAGAAGATGACCTGCTCCCTCTGAGCGGAGGCGGGCGCCCTTCCGCTGGTTTTGGCGGGTTTCCCGGCGGATCGCAAGGTGTAAACCGGGGCGCGGACGGCGTCTCGATCCCAGCCTCAGCTACGATGGTCGTCCCACCACTAACGCCCCCGCCCAGGCCCTCCTCCCAGTGCCGTCACCGTGTCCCTCAGCCCTACGCCACGACGGCGCGGCGGTTTGGTGGGGAGGGGTGTGGTGTCGCAAAGTCCAAAGTGCGCGCCACCTACTTACGCCGCGCGCCGCCATGCACGCACGGCGCGGCGTTCTTACGACGTCAGCCACGAGCGCCCTCTGCTACAGGTCCGCTCGTGGCCACCACTGAACGACATCGTTCACTTGGGACTGAGATAGGAACCAGTTAACACTTGGGAATCAGATAGGCACCAGTGAAGACTTGGCTATCGGATAGGCACTAGGCAAGACTCTAGCTCAACTATGTATCAGCATTCTGCAGTACTGAGCTATGTAAAAGTTAAGAATTGTATAAATTCTGTGCAATATATATCTCGTTCTAATTTACTCTAGTGTTTCTAGTTTCTGTTGTCCCACTGCCTGCTCACCTTCGTACCTGCACAAGCGTGCACCCTTTATTCCTGTGTCGGTCTCATCCTACTCGGCCACCGACATCTACGACGGAAACGAGACACAAAAGCGGCGTCGAGGCTGGGACACAAAACTGGCGACGAGGATGGGATACAAAAGAAACCTCTGTGGTAGCATGAGCAGCTATCGACTCTGAGCCAGAGAGAACGATGCAATGCGAGCTGTCACTCCCCTCATTCAGACAGCTATAGAGTCTCATCCCCACTGCCGCGGTGGAGTAGCCGAGTGGTCTAAAGCGTCTCGTTGTGGAGCGTGGGGTTGCTCGCCGTGGAGGTTCGAGTCCTCCCTGGGGCATGGGTGTGTGTGTTTGTCCTTAGGTTAGTTTACCTAGGTATAAGTAGTTCGTAAGCTACGCAGTTTGGTCCGATAGATTTACAGACATTTGAATTTTTTCGTACCCACTTCAAAGTAAAGCAACTGCACATTTTCACAGGGACACTGGCTTAGCGGAGAAGCCGTACTTATGCCAAATAAATGAACATAATAATAAATTATGAACATAACAAAATAAGAAAAACCTAGCAATATTAACTAATATATTAAAACATGAAATAAAAATGCTATTCCTCAAGCCTTGAAGAGAGTGGGTTTCAAGTTTTCACAAAATGATAATCTAGCGACATTAAATAAATTATAACCTTACAGAAATATACGAAAAATATATGGAAGACGACAGACGGTCGTCTTTCCCTTGCGGAATACTTTACCTAAGAAGAGGCCATCATGATATCTTCATACAGTATAGCTCGATGTCCTCGGGAAAAGTAAGTAACGACTGTAGTTTCCTCTTGCTTTCAGTTGTTTCTAGTAAGTGCATGGCAAAGTCATGTTAGCTTATGTTACAAGGCCAGCTCAGTCAATCATCCAGACTGTTGCCTTTGTAACAACTCAAACAGCCGGCTGCAGCTCCTCTTCAGGAACCACACGTCTGTCTGGCCTCTCCGCACATACCCCTCCACTATGCTTGCACCTACGGTATTGCTATCTGTATCATTGACACATGCAAGCCAACCCACCTCGGTAATGTCTGAAGTTCAAAAATGTTCAAATGTTTGTAGAACTTACGGGACGTAACTACGGGGTCATCAGTCCCTAAGCTTACAAACTACTTACGACCTAGCTATGACTAAGGACGGCACAAATATCCCGAGGGGGGATTCGAACCCCCGACCGTAGTGGCCGTGCAGACCGTGACTGGAGCGCCTCATTCCCCTCGGCCACCACGGCCGGCTCTGAAGTTCAACTGATTATAAAAATAAAAATTGGAATTACCAGTATTATCAGGATCCTAAAGCAAGTGTTGAACGTTGCATAATATAATACTAAATAATTTTTCCCACTTCCATTAATCACAAACATTGCCGAGTTGGGATGGCTTGCGTGCCTCAACGATACAGTTGTACAGTAGGTGCACCACACCGTAGGGGAGTCTGTGGAGAGGCCAGAAGTTGTGGCTCATGAAGAGGGGCAGCAGCCTCTTCAGTAGTTACAGGGACAACAGTCAGGATGATTGAGCTGGCCTTGTAACATCAGCTAATGTCCAATGTGGCTTTGCCACACAGTTACCACGAACGGCTGAAAGCAATGGGAAATTACAGGCTTTACTTTTCCTGAGGACATGCATCTCTACTATATGAATATATGATGATGGCATCCTCTCGGGTTAAAAAATATTCCAGAGGGAAAAAAAAGACCCCCACTCGGATCACCAGGCGGGGACTAGTCAGGAGGATGTTGTCATCAGGAAAGACAATACTGGCATTCTACGGATCGGAGCGTGGAAAGTTAGATTCCTTAATCGGATAGGGAAATTAGTAAATTTAAAAAGGGGAATGTATATGTTGAAGTTAGATATAGTGGGGATCAGTGAAGTTCGGTGGCAGGATGTACGGGATTTCTGGTCGGTTGTGAACAGGATTGTAAATACAAAATCAGTTGGGGGTATCACAGGAGTAGGACTGATAATGAACAAAATACTATGAGCAGCACAGTGATCGCATTATCATTGTCATTATCATTATCATTGTCAAGATAAAGCCAACAGCGACAACAGTAGTACAGGTTCATATGGCAACTAGCTGTGCTGATGATGAGATCAAAGAAATGTATGCAGAGTTAAAGGATATTATTCAGACAATTAAGGGAGAGGAAAACTTAATTTTGATAAGAGACTGTAATTCGGTAGTATGACAAGGAAGAGCAGGAAAAATAGTAGGTGAATATGAACTGGGCAAAAGTAATGAAAGCGGAAGTCGCCTGGTAGAATTTGCATGAATCATGATTTAATCGTAACAAACACCTGGTTTAAGACACACAAAAGAAGGTTTCATACGAGGAAGAAGCCAGAAGACACCGGAAGGTATCACATATATTTTATATTAGTAAAACATAGATTCCGGAACCAGGTTTTAAACTGTAAGACATACCCTGGGGCAGATATAGACTCTGGCCATAACTTATTGGTCATGAACTGTAGGCTGAAACTGAAAAAACTGCAGAAAGGTAGGAAAATAAGGAGATGGACCTTGGATAAATTGAAGGAACCTGAATTTCTTAAGAAAGCAGTGTGGCACCGCGTCGAACGCCTTTTTGAAGTCGAGAAAAGCACAATCTGCCTGTTGCCCTTCATCCATGGCTCGCAAGATGTCATGTGAGAAAAGGGCAAGCTCAGTTTCACATGAACGATGTTTCCTAAACCCGTGCGGATTCATGGAAAGAAGCTTTTCCGTTTCAATTAAATTTACTATATTCGAACTGAGAATATGCTCCAAAATTCTACATGAAACTGATGTCAACGATATTGGCCTGTAATTGTGTGGGTCAGTTCTCTTTCCTTTCTTATAAACGGGAGTCACCTGCGCTCTTTTCCAATCACTAGGAACTTTGCGCTGAATTAAAGATTCGCTATAAAAGCAAGCTAAGTAGGGAGCCAACGCCGCAGAATAGTTTGCAAAACCGAACTGGTATTCCATCAGGACCAGCAGACTTTTTCGCATTTAGCTCTCTCAGCTGCTTCTCTACACCGGAAATACGCATTGCTATGTCCCCCATTTCGGGATTAGTACGTTGATCAAATGATGGTACATTTGTGCGGCCCTCCTGCGTGAAAGATTTCTTAAAGGTTAAATTTAGAACTTCAGCTTTCCGTTTGCTTTCTTCTATTACTGCCCCGAAAAGATCAACGAGTGACTGGACAGTGGGCTTTGACCCGCTTATCGATTTTACATAGGACCAGAATTTTTTCGCGTTCTCGGAAAGATCTTTTGCTAAGGTATGTCTGTGATAATTATTGTACGCTTCACGCATCGATCTTTTTATAGACGCACGAATCTCTACCAACTTATGCCTGTCGCCATTTGCGTGTTCTTTTTTGAATCGAGAGTGCAACAGCCTTTGCTTTCTCAGCAGCTTTCTAACATTATTATTATACCACGGTGGATCTTTTCCATCCTTAATCGTCTTTATTGGCACATATTTCTCTAACCCTTTATTAACAATGCACTTAAATTTAGCCCACAATTCCTCTACATCCATAGTCCCGGAATTAAACGATGCCCATTAATTTTCTAAGTGTGATCGTAACATTTGCTTATCGGCTCTTCCCAACGAAAACACCGTCCTAGCCTTCTTGATTGGTTTATGAACTTTGGACACCATCGACGCTATGACGATATCATGATCACTAATTCCTGTCTCTACACAGACATCGTTAATAAGGTCAGGCCTGTTTGTGGCTATAAGGTCTAGAATATTTCCATTGCGCGTGGGTTGCCGGTTTAACTGCTCAAGACAGTTTTCGGAGAATGTGTCCAAAAGTAGCTCGCAAGACTGCTTGTCTGCACAGCCTGAAATATAACTAGCGAGGTCCCAATCTATACTCTTAAGGTTGAAGTCTCCTCCGACTAATATTACATGGCTCGGATACCTATGCACTACCTGGTGTAGACTTTCTTTGAATGATACTAAAACTGCTACAGCAGCACTTGGGGGCCGGTAAAACACCCAACTATTAACTTTACTTCTTTTAGACCTGTTATACGTGCCCAGATAACTTCACAGTTACTTTCAATATCGGTCTCAGCAGAAACAATATCTTTATCCACAGCGATGAACACTCCTCCTCCAGTTGTATCTTTCCAATATACATTCCACGTTTCGCTAAATATTTCTGAACTTGCCACATCATGATTTTGCTAGCTATCTGAGCGCAATAACTTCCATGCAGTGCGGCAAATTCGGGAACTTTGTTTGTAATACTCTGTAAGTTCGCGGCAAATATTTTGATGTTCTAATTTTTGATCCGAACGTGCCCTGAATTCGCTGTTTGAATGCTGACAGGCGAGTGCCATCAGAGTTAGCGCCTTGCCTAAAAAAAAACCCATGTGCACTCCACAAGTACTCTGCTACCCAGTAGTCGCTTCCTTAGTGTAGTGCACCCCTGATCTATCTAGGGGCCCTCTACAATTCCCCACCTTAAGTCCCTTAACCTTTACAAACATTTGAACATTTTGATTTCGCCACCCGATAACGCAGATCCAGAAATCTGCAGCCATGATTGTCACAGAGTCGGCGAAGCCTCTGGTTCAGAACCTCCACTCGGCTCCAAACCCGATCAACCCTGGGAACAATGCTACAAATCGACAGCTCTGCTTGCACCCCGCGTGCGAAGGCAGCAGCCTTCACCAATTTCGCCAGCCGCTCGTAGGACCTGAGTTTTGCGTCCGAACCTCGTCGTCGCTTTTGTGTCTCGTCCGCCGGTTGTCGTAGGTGTCGGTGGCCGAGTAGAAAGAGACCGACACAGGAATAAAGGACTCACGCGTTTGCAGGTATGGAGGTGACCAGCCAGTGGGACAGCAGAAACTAGAAACACTAGAATAAATTAGAACGAGATATATATTTCATAGAGACTTAGTAATACTTAACTTTTACATAGTTCTTGACTGCAGAATGCTGATACATAGATTGGATAGAGGCCTGCCTACTAATGATTTGTAGTGCCTTTCCGATAGCCAAGTCTTTACTGGTGCCTATCTGATTCCGAAGTGTCAACTGGTTCCTATCTCAGTCCCAAGTGAACGATGCAGTCCAGTGGTGGCCACGAGCGGAGTTGCAGCAGAGGGCGCTCGTGGCTGACGTCGTAAGAACGCCACGCCGTGCGTGCATGGCAGCGCGCGGCGTAAGTATGTGGCGCGCACTTCATACTTGTGCGACACCACACTGAGGATGTCCGCAGAACCCAAGCGACAAGCGTCATTGGTCGACTGCACCCCGCACCCTCTATAGCCGCCGGCAAGGCCGCCTCCACATCTCGGATGAGGACCCCCGGCAGGCACACTGAGTGCACGTTGGAATTCCTTCCGGATCTCGACGCTGTCTGCCTAAGGGGCTCCATCACGCGCCTAACATTGGAGGTCCCAATAACTAATATTCCCCTCCCCCCGTGCACCTGCTCGGACCCTGCTGAAGGAGTGGCCACACGTCCACTCACAGGACGAACGGGCGCGGACGGACGTCCAGCCTCCACATTGGCCTTCCGCCTCGAGTGACGCGAAAGCCGTACAACCCGCCACTCCCCTTGCGGAGAAAGCGGCTCGACGATGTCCGGTATACCTGAAGGTGCGTCGGTAGCAGGGACAGAGAGCGAAGCGTGAGACACCTGAGGTGTCCCACTCGACGCACCAGACTCCCCACCATCGCTGCACCCCGAGACAACAGCCTGCAGACGGCTGACCGTAGCCAACAGCACGCTCAGCTGTTCGCGAACTGCGGCCAACTGCTCTTGCGTCCGCACACAGCAGGCACACATCCTATCCATCCTATCGATACAACTAACTGCAGAAAGTGGAAATAAATAAACAACTTTTAACTAGCCTAGTTCTCTAATAAAGGCTGACTGAACTGTGGTCAGTGGTAACTACGATGTCAAATCAGCAATACTGAGTCCGGCAGTTTTCAAAACAAACAAGAATATCTGTGGAATACACCGTTATCAAACGCGCGGGAATATAAGCTTAGCGCTTTTTAATATGTGGCACAGGTGGCATCTGGCACTGGACTAACTGATAACGAGCTTTAGTACCGGTCTCTAACTTGTTTTGAAATACACCAGTCAAAGACGAAGACTAAACACAACGGTATTTATCAAATACGATAGAATAAACTTTTAAAACAGTAGTACAAACGAAATCTGCCAAGTACGCGGGAATAAACCTCTTAAAACAGAAGTACTATCGAAAATGAACTAGACTGGCAAATTAAAAATCACCCAAATTAAATTCAGATACTTAGCGCTGTTTACGATGTGGCACTGGTGACAGCTGGCACTGGACTGACTGATAACGAGTTTTAGTAACGGTCTCTGACTTGTTTTGAAACACGCCAGTCAAAGACGAAGACTAAACACAACGGTATTTATCAAATACGGTAGAATAAACATTTTATACATGATTAAACGCTACTGGGGGAAGGATTCACAAACAACACTCATTATCTCCCACACACGCAATACCACAGCGAAACTCACCAAACACAGCGTGCTGAGACGAGGCGGAGGCAAGCGCCGTTATCGTAGGCGAAATTCAGAAAGTGGGAGGTAGCACAGAACACAATATACAAACACTTTGAAGCTGGGTCTGGTCTGTCGTGTCTGTTTTCAGGTGGTGCGTGTGTATAGAAAGTTAAATTACATCCGAATTGGACCGCGAGCAAACACGCTAACGGCGACATTCGGCTACGTTACATGAACGAACTCCACAGAAGGTGAAGTGGTTGAAAATCACGGTGAATTCTTTAATGGCAGTCTGTTAGAAATCGATCTTGGTACTCGTTTTATATGAGAAATGGCGTGAACTCAGGCGACTAGCTGCAAACCCCGGAAGTCGGAACTCCGACCCACGTGGTTCGGAAAACCGATAAAATTGAATAAATTCAGATTCCGATAAATAAAGAAAATTAACCATAACATGCATAGTAGAAATGCTTAGAATTATATAAGGTAGTGAATGAATTATTACAGCTACACCCGATAGGGGACGATTGCACAGACGGATGAAGTCCAGTCTCAGAAAGACCACAAAAATGAAATAATCACAAAGTTCCAAAAATAAAATAGGAATTACGGCATGCAACCCATAGAAATGTTCAGAATTACACGAAGAAGCTAAAGAAATGCACCTGCACGCGAAAGGGAGCGATTACAGATAAGGATTAAGTCTAGTCTCCAAAACTCGTATAAGTGAAATAATTACAAAGTTGGAAAAATAAAATTAAGAATTTAAGCATGCAATCATGTTTAAAATTACGTAACGAAGCAATTGAAGGAGGTTGTATAAGGCTCAGAGAGAATTACTGACACAGATAGAGTACGTAATACCAGTCGGAGAAGAGACAGCAAAATTAAAATATGTGGGGAGAGAAGATTGCCGATTATTGGTGGAAATCATAAGAATACCCGCATAGATACTTGCCTGATGGGCATGGAACAAACAAGAGTGGAAGCAGAAGCCTTTTTTCTATGAACCAACCACGTGGAACACATATCACTCACGGTAGGACAGGATGAGATGAAATTTTAAATGCGCTGTATAAAATGAACATATCACCTACTACAAATCGGACCCCACAAAGCTAGAAACTATTTACACTGAGTTCATACACCGCCACATGATCACAGAAGGTTTTAACATATCAGGCCGTTACCAAAATGCAACTAGAATCACACACAACACGTTTATCTATTGGAAATCACTGAATTAAAAAACGAGAACACATTTCCGCACACGATCGGAGAAAATATTTAAAAAAGAGAGAGAGAGAGAGATTCTAAGTTCACGAATCTCAGTTAAACGTGCTAATCAATGAAACGCTACCATCTTCAGAAACAAGGGTGGAACCAACCTTGCCTCACCAGACGTCAAGAACCATATCAGCGGTGTTGGCGACCGAGTGACTCGCCAACCAGCTTGCAACCAAAGGGTGTGGAAACCTCTTTGGTAGTGTCAGCAGCTATGGATACTGAGCCCGAGAGAACGATGCAAAGCGAGCTGTCATTCCCCACATTCAAACAGCCTTAGATTCACGCACGCACTTAAAGGTAAAACAACTGCACGTTCTCACAGGGACAGTGGCGGAGCGGAGAAGCCGTACTTATGCAACACTAATTAATATAATAATACATTATTAACATAACAATATAAGAAAAACCTCGGAATATTAACTAATATTCTAACACAGGGAATAAAAATTTTATTCCTCAAGCCTTGAAAAGAGTGGGCTTCACGTTTTAACAAACCGATAATCTAGTGACATTAAATGAATTATAACTTTACAGAAACTACACAAAAATAAATAGAAGACGACAGACGGTAATAAACGAACCGTAATGCATGCTTTAACATGAGGAACTTAACTGTGTGCATTCCTTATGGAATTTCCCGTCGCCTTTTACAGGAAACTATGATTGACCCATATACCAGGCCCACTCGAATTTTGTAGACGAGAAAAAGTACGCGGCTCAGAGTACTAGGTCATGCCCATGATTAATGCGATCACAGTATGGGATGAATGCCCGAATTTGGTAAATTAAGCGTGGTACAGATAATCACTTTCTTTAGTAAATTTTACCTGGAACCGAGGTAAGATGTTGAAATTCGAAGTAAAAAAAAAAATCTTTTAAACGTTCATTGCAAGGTTCTTGTGCTAGATATTAGAAGAATAAAACTGTTGAAAAGAAATACTGCAAAATTTCAAAGTCTAATAAGCACTTTCGTTAAATATCTCAAAAAGAAATATGTCTTGTTGAAAATTCCTAAGATAATCTTTTTCCATCACGGATATTGCTCACAGAATCCGACGTAAAATATATCGAGTAATGGAAGTTTGTTCCCTGTCTTCCAGTTAAATAAATTATTTATGAGTCCCTACACTGGTATAAATCAGAGAAATTCTTTCAAAAGTTCCAAAATTATAAATTCATTTCAATATATAGATATCTTCTTTCCTTATTGGATGTAATAATTACTTTTCACACACTGGTACCTGAAGTAAAATTGTACCTTTTATTACGAAAGTTTTAAGTCCATGTAGTACAACGCATATAATCATAGCGTTCTAGTAGGAGCTCAACAACAAGACTCACTTTCTTTTCTGAACATACAATACTGAACAACTCATGGCAATACATTTTTTCTTTTATTTCTATTTATTTCATTGTGACGGTTGGTAACGGAGGTCTTTAAAGAGGATCTTCTCTGAGCGTGTGGCTGTCGACCCGCGACGTTTGGTGGCCAGGTACTTCATCATTGGCTCCAGCAGAGAAGATGCTATTTTCGTAGGTTGCTCCGTTGTCACCGCACATGAAACATTAAAAAAACAACACACATTTCTTTTAAGAATGAAATAAACTTATTAAGTTTCAACATTATTAATAACAGCATATATAAACATGTTCTTTTACCTGCGAAAATGAGCTGACGTAAAGGTAGCAGCAGGGAATAATATTTCGTCCCACTACATACTCCACACATAACCTCAGTTTAGCAGAGAACAAAATAGGTAATAAATGTATTATTAATTGTAAAAGTCTTGCCTTCTTTTAATATAGTTAATCAGTGTTCCTCACAGTTCTTATGTCACCATACTCTAAATAATATTTCCTGTTTCCATTTCTGTCTAATTATAGAACAGTTCATAAGTTTCATATCTATCAGTTCATCCCTTATTAGCCTTTGAATAGGTCAAGGTTTTTTTCTTATTAGTACTAAATGGTTATTATATATCGTAAAAATATTATATGACAAGAGTCTCATTTATCCATTTTAACTCATCACTTAGTGATCATTATTTTTATTTTTTATTTTTTATAGAAATGTTCTTTATTTAATTCTTGACATAATAATTCATTTGGTCGTAATGACATTACATCTTAAATATAATATTTGTAATGTATCAGGACAGAGCAGTCACTAGTGGGTGAGAGTCAATGTCAAACAAACTATCCATTGTTTATCGAAAAAGAAAATTTCAATTGCCATTTCTTTAAAGTGAAATTTCCTTTCCTTCTGTAAACGGGCTTCTCCCAATACATATTCTTATAAATTATGCAACATTACCTCATTTATCGTAAAGGTACAAAAAATATCAGTTGTATTTACCTGTAGTGAACGTGGTACTACTGTTCTTGCTTACGAACATTAATGTTGGGTCATGGAAGTAGCATTTAAATACCTATGGGAAACCTGCGTATAAAACCAGTTTGTTCTCATGCAAAAGTCTATAAAAAATAACTTCGCTATTTCCCGTGAACATAACTCCTGACACCCCTTAGTCCAGAATTCATCAAATATTATTCCTAGCATCCGAGCCCTTTTATATCTACCATCCTAGTTCCTAAGCATATTACAAGTGTATCTCTATTATTCTTTATTAATAATTGAATGCTAGAAGTAATCATAAAATACACCTAACATTCGTTACTCTGCATGTAAACGTCTTAAGTTCTTCAATAATTCTAGATTATTACAGATCAGTTGTGCCAACCTAAATTTTAGCATAGCGGTCCTGTAAGTAAAATTTAACGATGAACGATGTCTTAAGTAACATCTCAGGAAGGCGACAACTTAAGTAAAAATCTTAGCGGGCGTTTCTTGAAATATTTCAAACCAGTATTATGTGGCAGAGCAAACTCAGTCACCCATTATTTTATAAGTTACAGAGGCAAACACACTTATATATATATATATATATATATATATATATATATATATATATATATATATATATAGGGTGTTTCACTAAGGGTGTTTGCCTCTGTAACTTATAAAATAATAGGTGACGGGAAATTTTAATGCGGTAGGTCAACACCAGAAATGTTATACTTTCTGCGGAGCTATGAATATAGTTTATTGTATAATTTTACAAAGAGTTACACCACAAAGATATAATTTTTTAAATGGAACAATAGTTTTTTCTGTTCTGTCGTGTATTGGATTCGTTTAAACCAGCTGCGACCAAATCAATTTAAACTACATTCCTATCACTGTTAGTTTGGGAGCTACAACCCTTCAAAGTTCCGGGGGCGGAGGCTGCGATAGCGTAGCTGACTGGCCGAGTGGCTATCCCCTGGGGCACGGCCCACTGTCTCATGACCACCATCCAGTCAGCTACGCTGTCATGGCTCTGCCCCCTAATCTTTGAAGGGTTGTAGCTCCCAAAATAACAGTAATAGGAATGTAATTTAAATTGATTTGGACGCAGCTGGTTTCAACAAATCCAATGCACGATAGAAAAAATTATTGTTCCATTTAAAAAATTATATCTTTGTGCTGTAACTCTTTGGAAAATGATTATATATATACATATATAAAAATTATTCTCTGGGGAAAAAATAATACAATCATAGTAAAGGCCTTTTTTTTTCTTTTTTTTTTTTCTTGTTGCCACCTTTAATTATCACTCTTTACGTAAAATACATCTTACGACATTCGCTTCCACTCGGCTTCGATCTATAATCCGCTGATAATGAAATTCACTTCAACAATACGATCCTCAGTATGTACAGTCAGCATAGATTTATTAAAATCTAGTATAGCTTTATGTTTATATAACCAGTCAATACCTAGAATTAAGGCTATATTCAATTTATCTACGACAAGAAAATAATGAGAAAACAACTGTTGGTTTATTATAAAAGTCAAGTAAACTTCCTCAGTAATGTTTGGACTTTTCTTTCCAGTAACACCTACAATGTTGACACCACTTACTCGTAATACTGGGCAATCCCAGTACCTCCTTTTAATTCTAAATAATACTAACTTCGCTACCCGAGGCAATTATAATAGTCCCTACAGTGTCCTTAACATAGCCTTTAATATCGGGCTAACAATATTTTTTCTTTGTAATTAACTTCACGAAGCAAATCGTGTTGCCAAGTACCCTCATCTTGGTGTGATAATGAAAAATTACAATGGGTCGTACAGAACATTGCTCTGCTGTCCTCTTTAGGGACGGTTCTAGTTTTCCGAATTGTCTATTATTATATCCCCTATATTACGACCGTCATCAGTTACTTGCTTCTTCACCGAATCAATGTGTAAGTTACCTGTCCTCCGTACTTTAGCATTATTTTCCTGGCCCACTACAGTTTCTTTACCTCTGTATTGTCTCTTAACATGAAATAAACGGCTCTGATTATTATTATATTTGCGAGATTATTATAATTACGAGAATTATTTTCTCTATTGAGATTAATTTTCTCACCTTCCCGTTCTTTATTTAAATTATCAAGCTTTTCTAAATAGTTCAATAATTCCCGGGGCCGTGACCATTCCAGTTCTATCATTTTTTCTTAATACAGCAATCTGCTAATGAGAACCCGTATCAAATGCTCTTCCATAATAGGTTGTTCAATAAGTTTTACACGATTTAACCCTCCGTCGGGCGCACCTCCAGATGAAACAAAATCAGGCGTACCCGGCCTGAGAGGCCACCCACATATTTTGTGGACTAGCTCCGCCATGTTAAATCAAACTCAAAATGCGTGTTGGCTAGTCTTGAAGAGGATCTAAAGGAAGGAATTACAGCAAACTTAAAGCATAATAATGGATTTATTGAACACAATACACCTCAAACTAAAGTGACCAAAATTACCAATTTCCCACAAAGAGCATTAAAAATTGGTCGAACAGACATTCATAAAAGTAATGAAGTTATTTTTTAGGACATTATGCTGTCTATTCTGACACGGAATCATCTTTTCTCGCCACATTTGCAGCCAAAAACCGATGCTATAGCTCCCAAATCAACAGCTGAAACACAGGTATGGCACAGAACGTATACGTCGCTCAAGCAGATTGGTTGATGACAAGCTGAACATTCGTGATTCTTCATCCTCCTAACTCTTGTTTCAGCCACGCATGGTCGACGTTTTAGCCATTTGGGAGTAATGTGGGAGAACTTTCCCGTTCCTTGTGGGGAAAAATTTTTTCAGTGGAGTTTGCAGCCGAATCGACATTCCACATATATTCATAGCATACACAGGCTAAATTGTCCAGTTAGAAGTTGATGACAAGGTTTTGCAATTGGTGGCGTCATTTGTAGCAATATCTTTTACACTGGATGTTGTGTAATAATGATGTGACTCTTCACACTATGAATAGTAGAAGGTATCTACTTAGACTACTTCGTCGTCTTATCGTTTCCAAAATAAAAACTCCTCACATATTTCTCTTCTTCATACTCCCGAGCTGTTCCCTAAACTTCCTGTTCAGTTGCTGAGTCCTCCTTGCCTTCTCCTACCTCGTCCTGAGAGTGGGTGTCTCTCTCATCGATTAAATCTTCGGGTGCGGCTCGATCTTCAGCAGTTTCGTCCTCGAGGAGGCGCATTATTTCCACAAGATCATTGGCTTAGAAGCATAATATACTTTTCTGGACATTTCAGCAGAAAATATGGATGTGATAACGTAGGAAAAGAAAGGAAAACTGAAATTAGAACTCGATCAGTCTGAAGGGCCAAGGTCGTCGAAGCCTTCTTTTTTCCGAAGGTAACGGTGAAAATCACAGAGGACAGACTTATTTTGATTGAAACGAAGTAATAAAATAAAAATATCTTGAAAAATCTCACCTTAAAAACTATAACGTAATTGGGCGCAGACGGCCTGTGAGGCCCAAGGAGTTCCCCGTGATCCGCGTGGAAATCGATGGCAGCCTTCGGATCTGCACTGTGTGAGGTTCCCAAAGTTACGCGAGTAAACGGAGAGGGGCCACCACTGTTAAGCACGGGAATCAAAAAAGTGTTTTGCTGGCCTGTGAGGCCGACTGCATCCGAAGGAGGGTTAAGTGCCATTCAAAATATTTTCTGAATCCTCCCCACTGTATAAAATAATAAGGTGAGTCTAAACGTCTAATAAATCTAAGACTAATACATTTCTTTAAACTGATCCACAAAATTGTCCCAATTTTTAAATTCGTTTTTATGTAAAATAGCCCACTCGGTAGCATCCGCTTCCAAATGTCCTAGCACAAACTGTATTCTTTTTTATCGTTACTTTTAGGAGGAAAAGTATTTTCAAAGGCCTTCAAGTATATCATTGGATGAAGCTCGCCTCCAGGTTTAAAGTACGGAAATTTACTATCCGTATTAGATCCTGTTGAAACATTCAATTTCTCCCACCACTCTTTAGGAGGTATTATTACATTTGATTTGGCTTGCGATAGCGAAATCGCATCGTTTATGTTGGTATTCGAAACTTACTTAGTGATGGAATTGTTACCCTCTAAATTTTCGATCTCGACCCGACTATCGTTCTGCGAGATGTTGTCAGCCCTATTACCAGGAATGATTTCTTGTTTATCGATCTCTGCCAAACGTTTGTTAACCTGCTCAATACTTATCTCTGTATGAGATAAACGATTTATTAACTCTGACTCTCTCAGCTGTTCACAATGTGAAGGCTCGCCGCCAGATTTATTTCTTTTATCTCTGACAGTTTCGAGGTTATTACATATTTCAGAGCCGGCCGCGGTGGCCGAGGTGACTGAGGCGCTCCAGTCACGGTCAGCACGGCCACTACGGTCGGGGGTTCGAATCCCCCCACGGGCATGGATATTTGTGCCGTCCTAGTTTGTAAGTAGTTCATAAGTAGTTTGTAAGTTTAGGGACTGATGACCCCGTAGTTAAGTCCCATAAGCTTAACAAACATTTGAACATATTTCAGAGACCAGACCATTAACATTTTCTAGTTCGGTGTGGTCTCTGTCAACTTGTTGAAGCAGAGAGTTTAATTCTGGATTATCTATTGCAGAAATTTCTACCGCTTTGCTAGAAACCTCTTTAATTGATTCTAATAAGTGCTTACGTACAGTTTCCGTGTGACTAGAAATCTTATTCTCTATTTCTTCGAATAATTTAATATTATTCTTTTCTATTTCTGTAACTACAAAGACGTTAATATTATCTAAACGGTACGTTAACTTTTGGATATCATTACGCATTTGCACCTTTTCCTCCCGCGATTCGTGAATGTGCTTTTCTAGTCTGCTATTAAGCCCAAGTGTTACGTTTTGTGTTTCAGTCTTAGATGCTACTATCTGGCCCGATAGTCGTTCCTGTGTTATCTTAACTGCTTCTAACTGGCCCGATAGATGTTCCTGTGTTCAATCTTAGATGCCTCTATTTGTCCCGATAATTGCTCCTGTGTTTCAATCCGCCTCGATATCATCTTTTCCTGTGCTTCAATCTGAGATTGTCTAAATTATTCATTTTCTTTCTTTAATTGATCAAAGCCTTACGAGAATTTATTTAATAGATCCTTAAAGTCTGTATAAATTCTGGTTTCCAACTTATCTATTTTCCTTTTCAACGCCCTTGCGTCTCTACCAGATAATTCAGTCTCAGACATTATTGAGTTTTCTTCCGTAGCTACCACACACGAAACTATGCCTTCACCAAGCCTATCAACCACAATAGCACTGCCAACTTGAAACAAACTCACCGCGTATATTATTACAGCACTATGATGTCGGTGGTCAGTTGGCTGTGATGGTGACCTGTCGTGGTGTTGAAGACTGCACCTCTGCGATCTGCAGGATGCTGACTCGAAGACTACTTCGTCTGTGACTGCGACTGCAGTGGTAGTAGCTGCGACACCGGTTGACGGAACTGTAGACAGGTCACACCCACGACAGCACTGCTGATAGGCCGCATCACGACCTCTCAGGAGAGGGAATGGTGGACCTGTTGGGCTACAGAGAGAGGTTGCCGGGAACAGCAATGTGCTGCTTCCCAACCGAAGCGTCGTCTCGTTGACTGTCTGCGGGACCGTACTGCAAGGCTGCCCTCGTCTGCTGCTCACGCCCGCCAAGTCGTACCAGGCTGCTTCAGTGCGTCTTCTTTTCTTCTAATATCCTGCACCCGAATGCCAGATTCTGCAGACAGGTCCTGTTTTGAAGGTCGCCACGTTGCGATGGAACAGTCGATTCTTCCTTTATATTATATTTCAAGAGTAAATTTTTGTTCCTATTTGATTTAATCGAACTTCGACCCTGACCATTCCACTACAATCGAATTAGAAAAACTCAATTCAAAGTAAAATAATAAAAAATAAATAAATAAATAAATAAATCTTTTAAATGTTCATTGCAAGGTTCTTGTGTTAGATATTAGAAGAATAAAACGGTTCAAAAGAAATACTGCAAAAAAAAAGGTCTTGTTGAAAATTCCTAAGACAATCTTTTTCCATCACAGATATTGCTCACTGAATCCGACGTAAAGTATATCTATTAACGGAAGTTATTTCACTGTCTTTCAGTTAAATAAATTATTTCTGAATCCCTATACTGATATAAATCAGAGAAATTCTTTCAAAAGTTCCAAAATTATAAGCTAATTTCAATATATAGATAACTTCTTTCCTTATTGGATGTAATAATTACTTTTCACACAATGGTACTTGAAGTAAAAGTTCATCGCGACGGTTGGCACCGGAGGTCTTCAAATATAGACCATAGATAATATAGACTGCGCGTGACGTCACTATACCGAAACCAACATCTAAGTCACGTGACTCGGAGCAGGGAACCGTGTTCAGTGTTCGTCATTACAAGCAGTGTGAAGTGCAGCCGAGACTCGCAGTTCTTCTCATTCCTAGTGTAAATTAAGCGTAGATTTCAACAATAAAAGTCTTATCGTATTCTTATTACATATTCAGTAGTACCCTGGGCGTTAGTTATCCGTTATTCTCAATATCAATGCAGAGGTTACAGTTTTTACTTGTGCCTAGATGAAATGTATTCACAGTTCTCATTATAAGCAGCAGAACTGTAATTCTTAAGTGAATGCTTGTTTTTGTTATACCGTAAATCTTTTAGTTTGTAGCTTACACAGGAGACGAAATATTAGTTTGACAAGCAGCATTAGTTTTCATACGATTCCTCAAGAATATCTGAAACCGGTATGCATCCATAATGTCCTATTTTAATATAATACAAGCGTTTACATTTTATGACTATTTCCACATACAGTGAAGCCAAAACGTAAAAGAAGAAAAATATTGGCCATTTACGTTAAATAACAATGTGATCAAAGAATTATTGATGTTCGTCACAAGAACTGGTGTTGTAGTGATAATAAAAAGTCTGTGTTCACCTTAATCGCTGTGAAACGCTATTAATGGCAGATCTGCACCAGAAATTACTTACTTGCTGACATGTACACTCAGTCAAGACACGCTGAAATAATTTTCCATTAAAAAATCATCTTGGTCAGTTGGGAAAAAAGGCAAATTTCATAGTGCAACACAAACATTGAGGATATGTTGTTTTTTTTCTTGTAAAAGCAATTGAAAATAATTTTTTCCTGGTCACATGTAAAAACGATACTCACCGTATTAATGTCAATAATGCGGAGAAATCACGATACGTTTCTATATTAAATGTGTAATAGGAATACGAGAAGTCGTTTTATTGTTAAAATCAACGCTTGACTTCATCTGTACAATTGAGACGCTGTTTTTCCTAATGACGAAGCCTCAGTCACGTGACTCAGGGCAATTAGATGTTGGTTTCAAACTACAACACAGCAGAGATAGGGACGTGAGCTGTCTATGTTATCTTTGGTCTATGTCTTCAAACAGGATCTTCTCTGAGCGTGTGGCTGTCGGCCCGCGACGTTTGGTGGCCAGGTACCTCATCTTTGGCTCCAGCGGAGAAGATGCTATTTACGTAGGTTGCTCCGTTGTCACCGCACATGAAACATAAAAAACAACACACATATCTTTCAGGAATAAATCTAAGACTCAACATTATTAACAACAACATTTATAAACATGTTCTTTTATCTGCGAAACTGAGCTGACGTAAAGGTAGTAGCAGGGAATAATATTTCGTCCCACTACAATCACTAGTGTATGTCTTGATTTAACTTTTTTTTATTCAGGTTTAGGAGGTTAATTTATCCATTTTTTTGTTTTATTACCAAGCTTACTATGTATTTTGACATTTTAAACACGGAATTTTTTAGGAATCGAGGGGGCGCTAGAGCAGTACCGCATTCTGACGCTGGTGTTCCAAATGGACAGTAAGCGAGTCTAAGACCACTAATTATATTAAAAATTTCTTTAGTTTTGTTATGGTTTCTACTCGCCCGAGGGACAAAAAGATTCCAATGATCTGCAAAGTGGCCGGGAACTAGACTGTAGGCAGTAGATGCAGTAGTTGGTCCCAGCATGTAGTCTGTCCGGTAGATTACAGTAGCGCGAGCTTAGGCTGGTGGCAGGTCAGTGTGATATTATGAATAAGTATTGCAGCGCTACGCCGCGCCAAATTGCGTCTGCTATGTGCTGATTGTTCCTGCTGGCTCCTTCTAGTGAGTGCACTGTGGGTGTGTCTCTGTCCGACATTGGCCACGGCATCAGCACTACTAAATTAGCTCTGTTTAAGTCCCTGTGATAGTTTTAGGAAATTTGTTTCCTTAAACATTTCTCATACATTCCAACTTTTGTTTGATAAGTGTCTATAATGATTTGTAAAAACTAACTGAGCAGAATAATGTAGTTTCTTCACGATTGTGTAATTTACATTAATGTTTTCACCTATCTGATTATGAATGATCTGAGTAATTTTTGTATTTGTAACTTGATGTGATATGTATGTGTGTTACATTGCATCGGCATAATGAACGCCACTGGACAACAAATATGTGTCAAGGAGTTTTCTAACTGCCAAGGAAGCAGTTCATGCTCGCCACACTGCCACGAGAATCACGGGCAAGTGTCGTCGGCCGCCGACCGTGGCGCGACGCCGCAGACAGTGGTGGCCGAGTGAGCACACCTAGCTCCGAGGGCGGCCGAGTACAGGCTGTTGACGTAACGCGCGCAGCTGGGCTCGCCTCGCCCCCACCGTGGCTCCGAGCAGCTGGCAGCCGCTGGCGACCACCGCGCTGGGTGGCGCTAGTCCGGCCTGCAGCAGAGGAGGTCGTGTTGTGTGCGCCTGCGCCTGCGCCCAACAGGCACCAATGGAGACCGGCACCAATAATGCGCGCCCAGTCAGCATGGTCGGAAACGCCTCCTGACGCAGCCGTCGCCTGCAGCTGGCAGAGTCTGGAAGCGAGGTCGCTGCTGGTATGGCTGTCGACACGCGCCCTGCCGAACGCCACGCAACGAGAGCAGCAGGTGTCTGACACGACAAGACCAGTTGCTACGTGTGCCAGAACCTCGAAAGGCCTAGGAACATACTTGCTTAAAAAGCTTCTATGCTTCGGCACTTAGGCGTTCCACACCCTTGGTTCCTGCTTAGATATCGGAACCTCACAAATACTATGCCACGAAGGCATGGTAATGCCTTTTGTGATCGCTCGCCATCGAGGGTGCTCACAAAGTTCCTCTTGCTCTGTGTCTAATGCATGATGACTGATACAAACATTGGCACTGAGACAGCGAGGACAAGACGTCGGCGAGGCGAGATGAACGTGGATCTGAAACGAGGGACAATCAACTACAACCCTAGACACTGAACGACAGCTTGGCAGTAGTAAAGTGTTAAATATGTGTGGATTGTAGTTTCCACCCAATTATCCCGAAGAGTACCTCCTCCCCGTCGATGCCCGTAAGTTTTTATCGCTGTGTGGCGAAACTTCAGTCATTTAAAAAAAAAAAAAAAAAAAAAAAAAAGATGTGAACACTTGCCATAGTGGAGCAAACTTGACATTTCTTTAAAGACACTTCCATGAGTGAAATACCCATCTGGTGTATATCATTTCTTTTGTGTTAATTTGTAAAATTTTTGTTTATGTATGTATTGTTGCCCTCCCATATGAATGATCTAATCTTCTTTTTGCGCACCACCTTCATTTCTATTTCTTTAATGTTGTTTAAGTAATTTAAAATCTTTGTTCATCCTGCATTATTGTGTCTTAGTTTATGGTTTGTTTGAAAATGCTCATTATGTGCCCACAATGCCCACAGTAGGTAGATTTTTTTTTTAATTTGCTGTTCTTATTGTGTCTGTGTGTAAATAAATTTAATCTGGATCCAATCCAGTATAACTGAATTGGTTCCAGACTATTTATCGCCCCTAATCGGAGGGTGATGAAACACGTGCACTGATTGTATGGTCGTGTTCCATTTCGGTTTAATCTTTAACCTAAAGTGTTTCTGCACAATTAATGTTATGCATGTCAATTGTTTCATTATTTTTATCAATGAACAATGCCCCATATTTTTATATGTTTCCACCCATGTGATTGAACTTGTATGTTTATGTGAATGTGGAAGGTTGCTTTTAATATTGACTGACTGCCATGCAATGGCTTACAGTCGCCGCCTCCAGCTTTTTTAGGCCTCATTTTGCTGTAGTTAAGAACACATGATCCCTTTTTCATCTGCGCTAGTGTCTGCTGGGTGGTCAGAGACAAGCTTACTTGGTAAGATGGCAAGGTGGCCGTGTTGATAGTGTCTTACCAACCTAATCTTAGATGAAAGAGGTGACCAGAGACCTTTCTGCGAGTGGTTGTAGAGGGAATGTCTTGGCCAGGTAGCAAGGGTTAGTAAACACTAGTCTCTGAACACACACTGTGTCGCCTTCAGCACGCTCTATATCCGGTGTATATGGGTGGAAGGTTTAACGGTGGCTTTAGAGTTTCTCTCTTCACTCTTCATTTTGACGGTAATGACTGAGGAAGTAAGTACTCCGCCGAATCGTGCTGAGGGGAAGGCATGCTGTAAGCACGTTTATTTCTTCATGTTCAGGCAGTGTTGGTTTTTCAGTGATAGTCCTCTTGAGTAATTCTTTCGCTATGCAAGGCAAAGTGTTATTCAATTTACACAACCTGAGTAAATTCAGTGTAAATTTATTATTTGCATTTTCATTCCAGTGAAGATCCTGTGTCCGGTTTTAATCAAGTCATAATACATGTTTTTGGCCTTCAGCCTTTGTGTATGACCAGTACATTTGAATTTCCTTAGTGTTTTTAATCAACGTTTTCTGCGTCATTTCTGTATCCATGAATATGCTAAATCTTTCTCATATTTTCTGATTTGATTCCATCTTTCATGTCTTGTATCACCGATTCCACAAAATGCCTTCATATCAGTCATTACTTTGGGCTTCAGCCATGGTATTATTAATACTAGCTTTCTACTGTAGGAATGCTTGCATGTGCCCTATTTGCTTATTCTGAATTAACTTTATAAATGCTATGAAATTCGGTGTGGTCACACACCACATGGTAATTAGGAATAGTGAGCTGCTGCCTCCCTGAACATGAGTTCGTTTGGTGCACAGTATAATTATAATTTGTGATCAAGAAAAATGACACCTCATCAAGACCCTGCCAATGATTCGTTTCAGCGCTGCTTTCATGTGTTCCAGCCATATAACATACCACCAAGCATTAAGCTTGTGTCTGTGAATAAATGAATGTGCTTTCAGCTACCCATTGTGTATTTGAAAATTTCCTCCCACATTACCTCCATATTCATAAAAGGAAGAAACAATTTTAATACAGGCAGTAATTATATGATTTAATTCATTTTTGTAGGTGTCTGCTCAATTTGGTCTCCCTCGTTTATTTGCTTGTTATTTTACTGAATAGATTATGATTTTAAAGCATCAAACCACCACTTTATGATTTCATGCTTCCTGTCCCATGTTTAATTATCTATTCATTTTTTTAAATTGATTTTGTGTTTATTGTAACGCTGGCTGCTCCCTAATAGTGTGAGTAGTTTGGTAAATTTCTGTTACGTATGCCACTCATAAAGTAATTTAGAGCAGCAGTGAGCGTTTTATCTTACATTTGCAGAGCTTAATTGCTCGAGATCTTGCTTATTTTAATAACAGGCTACTTTCAAACCTTACGACCTCGCCAGGTTAGTCTCAATTTTCTTGATTATCAGCTCCAACCTCACATTAGTGTCATAGAAATCACTGTAAGAAGAATGTTGCGATGTGTAAAATAGTTTTTCACTCCTGCAGGCACTGCGCACTATTTTCGGTTTACATACTAAACCTACGCTGGCACTTGGATCTTCACACAAACAGACTTGACCGCCGCACTACTTGTAGCACACAACTTCACTTATACCACACTGTAAGAATCCTGGACCTACTATAAAGTTAGTACTTCGACAATTTTTACCTTCTTCTGTACATTTATCAAATTTTATGTTTTTTCTCCAAGCAATTGGTGGAGTTTCAGGTACCAGAGACATCCTGCTGTTGCATTGATTTTAAACTTTATTTTCTACAGATTTCCTCTTTTAATTTCCATGGAGTTTCCGTTTCTTGAACAAACCTTAAGGTTTAGTCATTATAGAAACACAGATTACTATACACCGCACTAAAACTTTCAAGAATATTCGTATTCACAAACAACAGCAACCGACGAGACACGTCTTTCAAAGTGAACTTTTGTTTGCAAACGCGCCTGCGTATTTGAGTATCGAAATGGGCTCCAGTAAGTAAACAGTACATTTCTATACAAAACACAATAAAAACCAACACTCTAACTGTAAAAGTGCTGGAGGTATAATCGTTTTTTTACGAAAAGAGGCGTAAATTATTACAGAGTGACAGATGTCATACTTTTTTGTTTTAAAATATGTTGTTCTAACTCTTGGACAGGAATAAAAAGTACATATAAATGTTGAGAAAATAATGTTCTTATTATGCAAAAACATGAAAACTGATTTTTGAAAAATTTCTGCCTACTGTCTTACCTTAATTTTCAAACTAATAAACAAATTATGACTCTTAAAAATAAATGTGTTCTGAGAAAAAAAAAATTACGGCATTACTTAATGAACGACACTCGTGCACCGCTCCTTGAAAATGCCAGGCCGAGTTCTTTTCTCATCCTCCCCAAACAATTCGATCGTGTGCTCCGTCTGTAACGACCACACTGCTGAGGGGACTTTAAACCACAATCATCGTTCCTTCCTTTCTACACATCTTGAGAGCCGTGCTTCCCCTCAAGATTAAAGCGACCACGGAACCCACGTGTATGATTCCCAGGTATGTATTTAATCTATCATAAGTTACACCATTATATCTCTCTCATCTGCCCATAGTCTGCACTGTTCATTTTTACGCAATCCAAAGCTTATGACGTCATACGTGTCTGAAATATGCTGCAAATGGAAAAAAGAACTTATTTATTTATTTCCTTGTGACAGATTGCAGAGTGCTTTCAATCTCAAATAGTGAATGAGTAATGTTTCTTATTCACGTGTCGCATGATTTGACAGTTTCCTGTGACTGTCTGGTTTATGAGGTCAAATCTTCTGATGTATGTGATGAAAGTGGTCGTCACTTGCGAATGTGTTTGTCAGTTATGGTTGAAATCGGTGCAGTACTTTATAAGGAGATGTCAAACACATTCATGCATACATACTTACATTTTTATAACATAAAATTGTTTATAGTTTTCTAATGTAACTCTCTACGTTGTATTTTATTTTATTTTATTTTATTTTATTTATTTATATATATATATATATATATATATATATATATATATATATATATATATATATTTTTTTTTTTTTTTTTTTTTTTTTTTTTTTTTTGGAATTAGAGGCCACAGAAGGTAAATAAATATATAGGTATTATCAACAGGGTAACCTTTGATGTCTTGTTGTATGAAAGTACAACTTATAAGGAATGGTACGGATACTTTATTAAGAACTACAACAACAGATCATGGGATGGTAAACCTATGTGCTAGCCGTGTGCTGTCTGTTTTTATAGGCATGTTGGAAACATTATTGCAGGGCCTAAAGTTTGCTATTGGCTTCCAAAAAAAGCTCGAATTACACAACCGAGCAGATGCAATAACAGTCCATAGCATTATTCATTATCAACTTCCAGCACCGGTTTTGCTGCCAACGTTATCGTACTTATGGAACGCATCAAAATTAATTCCCGGTGTAAACGTTTATTCAGGACAGAAAGAGGGCAAAAAATTTTCAATTGTTTGTAGACCTAGGGGACAAACTGTTGAGCTCATCGATTCCTAACGTTACAAACTATTTATACAAACTTACAAAAAATGTTTAAATGTAAACCTATCGGAACAAACTACGTGGTCATCAGTCCATAGCTTACAAACTACTTAAACTGAGGTAAACTAACCTAAGAACAACACACACACACACACACACACACACACACACACACACACACACGCGCCTCAAGGAGGACTCGAACCTCCGACGGCGAGCAACCGCGCGCTCCGCAGCGAAGCGCATTAGACCGCTCGGATACTCCACCGCGGCTAAACAAACTTACGATAAGGACAACACACGCACCCATGCCAGACGCATTACTCGGAACACCAACGGGGCAGGAAGACTAAAGTTGGATTGTTCTTGATTGTCTAGTAGTTTCACTTGGTAATTTAAACGTGATTTGTGAACTGAGAAGGTAGAAGTTCTGTAGCCATGTATTGGTGTATATTCTTTTAAGGAAACCTGTCATGATACATTACTAAGTATAAAATATCACAGCAGGTGCACATGATAATCAATGCTTCTCTGAAGTGTAAATGGTTTGTTACGATACCATTTATAATAAGTATATAAATAGATCCTTATGTATAAAGCAGGATGTGTGTGTGTTTGTCTGTTTTTGTCATTGTCTGTGTATATCAGTTGCACACAAATCCATACTTTTGTTCCAATCTTTACCATGTTTTGCACTCGCAAGCTTCAATACAAGAGGACGGTCCCCGTAAAGAATCACGCACTACAAATAGTTCATGTGGTATGACGTCATAAAAAAGGACATGCACTAACAACTGTTGTATCAAGAGATAATGCTGCACTTCTTCTCTTCCACCACTGGACCAGTGTGAACCAAATTTGGTACACATATTCCTTTCAATGAGGTGAAAATTTCTGAAGGGGTAAGAACCACATCCGACACATGATTCATGATTTATAACGTTCTAAACTAAAGGAGTCGTAAAAAATTGCAACCTCATTCGACAAGACTTCATTCATACACTATATGAGAATGAAAATATTTAACTACTGGTAACAAACTTTGAACATAATTTCTAAACTTCCTTATATTTTTATCGCTGACAAACACAGCAAAATGATGAAAGGGAAAAAAGTTTATCGCATAGTACTTTTCGCTCTTCATGGATAAAAACTACGCCATTCTGTATGACGTTGCAATTTATAATTTCTAAACTACAAATTGTAGGGGCAGAATATTTTGC
Organism: Locusta migratoria; assembly: GCA_026315105.1. NCBI lineage: Eukaryota > Metazoa > Arthropoda > Insecta > Orthoptera > Acrididae > Locusta > Locusta migratoria. The sequence goes on from CM048745.1 coordinate 32,520,284, forward strand.
AGACAGTATACTAACATACAGCTGAATGTACCAGTAGCGTAGCTACGTAACCAAGGACCCTGACATAAATATGAAACTGACACCCTATTTAAACCAGTGGTCAATTAATGATATTTTGTTAGTGGGGGCCAATTCAGAACAAGAATTAGAACTTCTAGTGTACTTCCCCTAGAAACGCAAGGGAAAATAAAGAAAATTTAGTAATTTAAATTGTTTTCGATTTAAAACGTGGATGAAGTGAAAAATGTTCTCCATCATTAAAAAAGTTTTAAAGGTGTAGAAATGTGTGTCTTTCTCCAGGTAGTTTTACGTATATAACTGTTAACATTTGTGTCACGTGTTATATAACCATTTTCTGTGTGTGGTCTGCTAAGCACGAGAAGGACCTTAGGATGAGAGTTGGATCAGGAGGGGGTGTGAGGGTGGTAGGAGGAAGGGGAGCTTCAGAATCGCGGCTTCTGTCGCTACACCTACGCACGGAGAGTGCTTGAATTCGGTTCTAGTTTTGTTCAGCGTTGGAATAGTTCAGTTTCACAGCGCAAAGATAACAGGACCAGCGTATGATTAAGGAAGCAGATGCAGTAAAGGAGGAACAAGGTTTATGTACTATGCTGAAAGCAAAAATTATAAAGCGAACTTTGTCGAACTGAGGCGTTGTCACGCGGATGTTCAAATGTTTGTAAATCTATCGGACCAAACTGCGTGGTCATCAGTCCGTAGCTTACAAACTACTTAAACCTAGGTAAACTAACCTAAGGACAACACACACACCCATGCCCTAGGGAGGACTCGAGCCTACACGGCGAGCAACCGCGCGCTCCGCAACGAGACGCTTTAGATCGCTCGGCTACTCCACCGCGGCCCCACGGGTATGAACAAGGAAAATGTATTAGGCAGAGCCTAATATCTACGACGGAACACCAAAGAAAATATTTGATTATGCGGAATATGTACAACGCGAAAAACGGGAATATAAGACAGCACGATATGTGGTGCTAGTGCAGACGATGTATTTCACAGTTGAAATTCTTTTAATGATTTTCTTGCCAAAGGTGATTTGTTCGTACATTCTCCTATTATTATCAAATGCTTTGAAATAAATGAACCGTCTTTATGCTACTCGAAAAAGAAAATGCAAATTCTGGTATAGCATTGAATTTCATGTGCAAGCATAAGGAGGCTACGGAATTTAGATTTTGTTGTACAAATGTTTGTTAAGCTTATGGGTTTTAACGGCGGGGTCATGAGTTCCTAAACTTACAAACTACTTATGAAATAACTTACACTAAAGACTACACAGGATTCGAACCTCCGACGCGGGATGCCGCAAGATCCGCAACGTGGCGTTCCAGACCGTTCGGCTACTCCCATACGAATTCAGATTATTTTTTTCTTTTCTTTTTCGGCGATCTTTAACAGAGAGACGGTGTAATTTGGCGCACATCCATCTTTCCAAACACAATGATCGACGTGCTACCGCACAACGGTCGGTCAAGAGCGCTACGATCGAAAATCTTGATTAGCAGCACGTTGTGTGGCAAGTTGTTCCAGAGCGTGCTGTGGCTCCACTAGGTACACAGGACGTCCGGCGTACTCCACGTTCGGAGAACACGTCCTTTGTGACGTTTATGCTCTGGAAGTGGGAGACGTTTTTACTTATTAAGTTCGTGGCTGTGGAGCATTGTTGTTCAGATTCCAAACAAAGCCCAAAGTCGAAAATTCTTCTGTCGGTTTACTTTATTAGCCGACGGTCGAGCGGTCTGTGGCGCTATGTCAAGGTTCACCGGGGTTCGGATCACCCTTTGGGCATGAATAATCCGTTCCTATTGCTGTTAGTTAAAGGTAGATGTAGATCGTCTGTAGTTGCCCTTGAAAGATACTCATTGACGTAAGACGTGCAATATAAAATGAAATGAAAAAAAAAAAAAAAAAATTCCTACTTCGTTCCTCGTTGAGTCGTAGAGGGTCCTTGAGGTTTGCGATCCCTTGAGTTTACGGTTTCTCAATTTATTAGCTACACTTCCGCCTTCAGAATCCCCCACACATTTCATTCATACAGAAATTATCTGCCACTACTTTAAGTTGTTACACAGCATTTAAATGTGTGAAACTAGTTGCTGTATCTCACCTCAGGAGATAATAACTGATACGGAAATTACGTTGAATGACAAGACAAAAGTTGTATAACAGTGCCGATTGACGCGCAATAACCTTGAACTATCGCCTGTCGACGATAGTGTCATCGACCCATACTCCCTCGGCCAATTGCCGGACCGCAGATCAAAGGATGCCGCCAAACTCGAACAATAGCGCACTTAAGGATGATTGATAATTTACATTTAGGTCCTTTTGATTCGCTACTTGTCCGACCGCTATCAATGGACGCCGCCATAACGCACTTAAGGATTGACAGGTTGCAACACCTCCCTCGGCCACACACGACGCCCCCCCCTTCACCCCTCGGCGCCGCCGCCAGACAGGCAGCACCTCCGACAGGTCCAGACCTGTAGACCCCTCGACATGTCTGTACTCGCACCCGCGACCGCTACTCACTCGGCCGATTGCCGGACCGCCGCCTCCGCCGCCGCCGCCGACAGATCCTACCCCCTCTTCCACCACCACGCTCGCGACCGCTTCTCAAACGACGCCGCCACCCGCCATACCCGCGAGGACAAACAATACCGCGACGATTGTCTTGCCCGCAGACTGCATCGACACCGACACCGCCCGGCAACTAAAAAAAAAAAAAAAAAAAAAAAAAAAAAAAAAAAAAAAAAAAAAAAAAAAAAAAAAAAAGCCTGCGCGCCGCACCTCGCGCGTCAGTCGAAGATGAGTGGTGACGGGGAGAAGAAGGTTCGTTTTAATACAGATGCTTACGAGGCGCACTTAATGATCAGTTGGAGATTTGCATACACAGCAGCTCGTAAAGACGAGTGGCAGCAATATGCACTAGATCGGGAGCGCTTCCACCGACGAATACAGCAAATGGAACGTGTCTTAGCACCTGTGATTCAGAAACGCTGCATATAAGCAAAATTATATCACCAACTTTTTCTTCTTTGTCGGTCATACTGAAACTGAATGAATTTATATATAGCTAATTGTAGGCCTTTACTTGACTTAGTCGATAACATGTCGGGGTGGGAGAAACAACAAAATTTCGTAGTTGGTGACTGGTCTGGTGATGGGTTCGGGGAGGATTCCCAGAAGAAAAAGAACAGATCATTACTTTCTGATAATATACGTGCAATAATTGTAGGTCCGTCTAACTGCAGTAAAACAAATATTCTTATGACGTTGTTCACGCATATAGATGGAGTGTACTTTGAACATGTTTGTGTATTTTCTAAAACTCTCTCTCAACCCACATTATTGCAGGAGATACTACGAGGCGTAAAAGGAGTGACCTATTAACGTACAGTGAAAGTGGTGATATCCCCCCTCCTGAGCAAGTAAAATCCAACACCGTATTCATATTTGACGATGTTGCAGTTGAAAACCAATACCAGATTCGTAGATATTTCTGTTTCGGGAGGCATATGGGCGTTGCTGTATTTTATTAAAGCCATACGTATTCCATATTCCCACAACAGTTGCTGCGGGATAATGCAAACCTCATTATAGCATTCAAACAAGACAATTTGAATTTAAAACATATTTACAACGCCCATGTCGGAACTGATATGTCATTCAGCGAATTTGTAAGGATCTGTGCAGACTGTTGGAATCATTCGCAGTACGGGTTTCTAGTTATAGATAAAACAAGGAAACTGAATGACGGTAGGTACCGACGGAACTTTCAAGATTTTCTACATATATAACGGTGCATATAACTCAGTGCGACAGTCTACGCACCGACATGGACAAATTCGCACGTATGTCTAGTGATCGAAGCGTACAAAGGCAGAACATACGCATGTACATGGATTCAAAATTCCAAACTCTCGAGCGTCGAATTGAGAAAGTACATACAGATCTAAAGCAGTATGCTAAGCATCTCCTAGTACTTAACAATCAGGTAAATGCACGTGTTGATGTACACTTAGCAAAAAAAGTGGATCACCCCTGAATTTCTAAGTGGAGGCCGCACCTGATGCTATGCAACCACCATAGCATAGCTGTGTCGCAGGTCGTCAAATCATTCCACAGTACAGCTATTACTATAGGTACTAAGTAAGTCTCCTATTTCTCCTTATGGCATTCAGGCAAGGTGCAAACCAATGCTTTCGTACAACAAATATTAGAATACACGTTATTAGAGATGAGACAGTAACACTTGTAAATTAAATTTCGTTGCAATAAGTGAAATGTCAGATACGTTATCACACTTGTTTAATGGCATGTTATGTTTTTGTTCGTGATCTGAATCTCAACACATTGTTAAGCAAACAACAGTGTTTACGATTACAGGTTACGCACTTTTTCGTGGTCCCTCTCTGATCGGCGGAAGTCGGCTGAGTTCGTGTGTCTACGGAATTATTATGCTCTCTACCAACCTTACCTCGTAACACCATTGTACACCGTAGGCCTCGTCAATGTATTGTTGATTCATGCTTGGCATTGATTATTGCTTACATTTTGATATTTGCTAAAATACGTCCACATACCCCGACGACTTCTTTTAGAAAAAAGAAGGCTGTCCCTGAAAATTTATGAAGAATATTAATTCTGATTATTATTCAATTACGACAGTAAAATTAAGCATAATGCATAGCTGCACCTGATTAATAAGTCTCTTTAAAATTTAAATATTTCGTAGATATACGTTCCAGTTTTCTATTACTCAAATATTAAAGTGATAATTTAGTGTTACATCTGTGACGCCTTAACCCCTTACATGTTGTTTCTTTTAAAACCTATAATCTGTACGCCGTAAGTTGGCGGCACTGGTAGAAAGAGGCGGGTCTTGTTGTTACAGCCAATACTCTACGAGCTGAATGTAAGCTTGAGCTCCCAACATTCTCCGCTCAGAGCCCACGTTTAAGTGCGTGATCTCTATGCATAAATAGACGTAAAACACTAACGTTTTCATTAGTATCGGTTTCGAAGACCGATTTCTGAACCCAGAAATAAATAATAATCTTAGCACTGCACCAGGAATTGCATGAAGCTCATATTGTTGCTGAGAGGTAACCGCTGAAGATATGTAATGTAGTCATACATCATGAAGTTGTGGACTAGAATGCAGTATATTGATGATTTGTTAACCTAGCGCAATCAGAAGTCAGATATTAAATATGTTCACAAATAGCGTTACACTAATACTTGAAACGACGATACAATTAATTTTTTTCCCGGCAGGAACTCGAACCCGGCACTATTTGCTACAGTATAATAGGAAGGAATACTGCTGATATTGTTTCTTCCGGGGACTCCAACCCCGCACACACGATGAGGCGTCAACTATCACATTGTCGTTCACTTGTATTTACGATCATACCGTTCGTAGAGACAAACGGTCAAACGGTTGTAGAGCTTATGGGACTGAACTACTGGATCATCAGTCCCTAAACTTACAAACTACTTATGAACTACCTTATACTAAAGACGACACAAACATCCACGCGCGACGAGGGATTCGAATCCCCGACCGCAGTGGCCGTGCAGACCGTGACTAGCACGCCGCAGACCGCTCGGCCACTGCGGCCGGCTCCAAGAGACATGGAGGGGTTTGGTATTTTGCGAAAACTTTATTTAACTTAGTAGCGCATGGACATGTTCAATGTTGATTTGAAACAACGCAGAGACCTGAGTTCTTTACTTTTCGTTACTGTAGATGAAGATGGTATGTTTGTGGCCGTTAAAACCTGTTACCCCTCGCGGGAATCGGGTCCGTTCCTTAGCCATTGCAAGTTAACCTCATCCCGGCCTCCAGCGATTAACAGATGTGTTAGTATAATACTTTTTTTTTCATAATGGAGTACTCATTAGACGGTACGACCAGTCAGAGCTCAAAGGTGTCTGGCTACGTAAGACATTCTTGGCAGCATGGGAAGGCCACGTGCTCATATGCGCCTTATCGCGAATTTTGCATGAAATTATATTACGTTTTAGTATGCTAAATTACGATTTGGTATTACATTTTGCTATAAGCTTATTCAACTGTGGGCTTATTTTAATCACGTTCAAAAAAACGTTCAAACGTTTGTTAAGCTTAAGGGACTTAACTGCGGGTCATCAGTCCCTAAACTTACGAACTACTTCCGTACTACCTTATACTAAAGACGACGCATACATTCATGCCCGAGGGGGGGATTCGAAGACCCGACCGTAGTGGCCGTGCAGACTGGAAATGGCGCGCCGCAGTCCCCTCGGCCACCACGGCCGGATTTAATCATGTATGTTGGGTAGTTGTTGCCACGATAACTTGAATATTACGCATTTTTAAAGTTATGAGGAGCGTGGATTATGCATTAGAAATAGGATTCTGAAATTGTGTAAATAACTTCGTTTTGACATCTATTGTTCACCACGTTCAGGAACACAAACAGACTTAGATGAAGGAGGTTTCTGTGATTTACTAGTATGGTCAATGACAAGGTATCCGATAACTGGCAAGTGTGTCGAGCAATTATTCTTCACGGTGTGGTTGCCTTCAATAGTCATATTGAGGTTAAAAAGCAGAATTGTGGATTCTGATACAATGTCGCATCGAAAATGTGATGCTAAGCATAATATCCAACTGGGAATAATGGGGAAGAACTTCAGTCTCTGCCATTTCAAAGGTTGGATACTGGGATTTATCGGAATAGATGGTAGATGGCCATTTCAGTGGAGACATCAGTGCTTGCACGGTAAGGTTCAGTTGTCCATTATATCCACGTGCTTTTCGAAAGCCAACGGCAGAGAAATAACGACAGTGATTTAAAAAAAAAAAAAAAAAAAAAAAAAAAAAAAAAAAAAAAAAAAAAAAATTAAAAAAGCCCTGCCAAGCACAAAATTGTGGAAAGAAGCACGTAGATGCAGATAAATATGTCAAAGTGGTAGTAGGAGATAGGGCGGGATCTAATGAATAAGAGCGCAGAGCTGGAAAATAAAAGAGTGAAATGCTTCAAAAGTACTCCTTACTTAGACATATATCACAGTTTGTTTTAGGGCCGAGAGAAAAGCAACGAATGTTTTATAGAACGAAGGATGGATTATCGCTGATATAAAAGAACACTGATTCATAGAGAGGACCGATGGACAGTAAAGAAGCAGACATTAAAAGAGACAGTATTGTTTCAACGGAAACCACAATTTTTTTACAGCGAGTTGAGGCAATAGACCAAAAGGGAAACGGAGGTTATAATGTAAGGGAGGTGAAAGAGTGAGTGAGTGAGAGAGAGAGATAGAGAGAGAGAGAGAGAGAGAGAGAGAGAGAGAGAGAGAGAGAGAGATTGGAGGAGACATTAACAACGAAAAAAAAAATGCGCCAAATCGTTTGCATCTTTTGTGAAGCACGGAGGGTTTATTAATGGATGAAGGGAAGGAGAGAGACGTATTTGAAATAACAAAAACTACTTAAACAGCGTCCATAAAAAAAAGTTTGTAAATCTATCGGACCAAACTGCGTGGTCATCAGTCCGTAGCTTACAAACTACATAAACTAATGGAGGACTCGAACTCCGACGGCGAGCAACCGCAGCGTCTATCTAAACTGATTACTCTGTATGGGTGTAAATGAAATAAAAATAGGATATTGAGTGAAATGAGAAGCACAGAATTAAAATTTGTGCCACGGGCAGGAATCGAACCCAGACATCCATACTTAACTTTAATTCAATACTTTTCCTTCCACTCAATGTCTTTCACATATTGACACGAAAAACTGTCTCTAGGTATATAAATTTATAATAAAACAGGATAGTAAAGGAACTGTATATTTAAAAAAAACAATTTTAGACAGGCTCAAAGGAAAAAGGAACTCATATTTTACTTTACTTGCCAAGAGATCTTCCATGTTCTCTCACTTAGGAGATTTAAAAAAACAAAAACATTAAAGGATTTATTTATTCAGAGTCCCTCATTATTTGTTTCTTCCATAATGCCTCTCAACATATAATCTGTACGTCATCGGACCAGCTTCTCTTCAGTAAAAGCGACGACACTATCTCGACTTGATTGCTCGCAGTGAGACGGCCTGGTCTGTATTTCTGTTTACCGCTCTTACTATGAAGCCAGGAAGTAAACATTCTGTATTTACGTCAGAGCCCTGCGCTCTGCATTAGATCTAGACGTAATGCAATATGTGTTCGTCTTAGAAATGTAAGCGTGTTGTAAAATTAAACAGTTCTGGTGGCAACAACACAAATGTATACATGTAGTATATCATTCACGTTTTGTGCACGTTTGTACACATGTTTCTGAAACAATAAGTGCTACGCAACGGAAATTACCTTCTGCTGGGACCATTCATTTACACGGTTGTTCTTTTATTCACAGTGCAGTTTTTCGTAATGGGTTCATATAACCGCTTCAGTTTCAAAAATGTTCAAATGTTTGTCAAGCTTATGGGACTTAACTACGGGGTCATCAGTCCCTAAACTTACAAACTACTTACGAACTAGGACGGCACAAATATCCATGCCCGAGGGGGGATTCGAACCCCCGACGGTAGTGGCCGTGCTGACCATGACTGAAGCGCCTCTGTCACCTCGGCCACCGCGGCCGGCGCTTCAGTTTGTCGACTGATCCACGCTTATACGAAGATCGAGAAAAACAAGTGCCAAGAAAGAATATGTGCGAGTTCTAATTATCATTATGTTATTCTTAAAATTCAAATCAAATGTTGGAATGTGTGAGAAATCTTATGGGACTTAAATGATAGGGTCAACAGTCCCTAAGCTTACACACTACATAATTAACCTCTTCTAATAACAACACACATACTCCTATGTCCGATGGAGGACTCGACCCTCCTACGTGAGCAGCAGCCTGGTCCATGGCATGGGATTTAGACCGCACCGGTTACTCTGCGCGGCCCCCTTACAATTGTAACATCATACTTTGTACGGCAATGAGTACAAAAGCTCTTTGCACTCGTAGGAGAAGGTTGGCGATAGAAATCTCATAGAAGAAGCATGCTACACTGAAAATGAGATTTGTTTTTATATTGCGTCCCCACCTCATCCCCCTGACCTCTCCGCCCCCACCTCAACCTAAATAAGAAAACGGAAAACGTCCGATACCTTCTTTCCGCTAAATCACTATACCGCAAAATCTGATATCTTTTTCCAAGCTTTTCAGTTTTTCAACTCTCCATTTATACCGTCCGGTAATAATCGCACATTGCTCAGCAATACTGCGGAAGAGGTGGAGCAGTTGTAGGGTTGGCAGTCTCCTTGGGTGGAGTTTTAATCTGTTAATGATTGTGTCAAGAACAGACCGCTTTTTTTATCTTCGCCAAAACAGGTATTTTTCCCAGTTAAAGTTGTTTTCAATTTTACCCAGCTGAATTTTCTTTAGATGTATAATCCTTAACGATTTCTCAAGACCTTACGAAAATTTTCTGGTAATCATGTGGTAAACTATACACATATTTATGTTTAGGGTCAATTGTCGCAATTAGCGCCGTGAAGATATAACTTCATTATCATTTTAAAATTGGCTTTGCTTTTCTGAGATGTTTACTAGACAGCAGCATAATCTGCCACAAAATTTTCTCAGTTCGTTGTTCTGTCAAAGAGTGGGTAAAATGTTACTCTCGCTCTAGTTGGTAATTGAGAGCCGCTGCCTCTTAATCTTTAGAGAGCTTAGACATTTTCATGTAGGAAGTGAACAGCTGCAGCCTTAATCGCCTCCTCATAGTCCTTGTGAAGGCTGATGCATAGGGACCGAGAAGAGTTGTAGTTGCTCCGCGAAATTGTCTATAATCGTATATTTGATAAGTAAATGACACACCGAAGTTAAATTTCCAGACATTTTAATTGGAATGCCACCAATATGTGAATGTTGAAAGAGTCTTCTATATACATATAAGTGTGGTGACCGTTCTTTCGAAAGAACAGACACCACATAAATATACATAATTAAGGAGAAGATGACAACAGATCCAACCTTTAGTGCAAATGCATACTACGTCTGAACTCTTGAGGTAATCGGCAAAATGCCACGAGCAGCCAGTGCAAATTGCAAACGTCAACTAAGTAAGCAGTTTGAGGAAGATTGAGTCTTTTTCGTAACCAGGTGTGAAAGGGGGGGGGGGGGTTGCCCGCGCACCTGCGATGATCGTTGATTTCCCTCTCGTGCAATGGTTACCGTAACTGCTCAGAGGGCAGTAGGAGCTGGGCCCGAATTCCGGCTGAGGACAACTGTTCAACTTCCTCAATGCGTGCACTCAGTGACCACAAGCAGCTCGTGTCAGATTATTTCTTTTAATCTGCATTCTTTTGTCATTCCAGGAAGCAGTACAACTTTCACCAGACGTGATCCACCATGTTGTCATTTCACTACCATAGTCGTATCAGGAAGATCATTCGTCAACAGGCAATGTCTCTCTCGAGTGGTCCAACACCTTAGAAGAACATCTTGTGAACGCTCGATGCAATGGCTTAATTACTTCTCCTACGACGTGATGTCGAGCATAAAAGTATTTATAGTGAGGGAGACGGATGGATGGTTGCCCAGACACATAAAGGATTTCTACATCTTTACTCTTGTGACACTTTGGCGATACTATATTTGCATGAACTACTGAGTACTCTCAAACTAATTCAGTATTTATAGAGTGCCGAAACGATTTTTGGTATCTTCAGGCATAATCAACTTCGAACCATATCGCTTTCCTAAGGAGTATAGTCACAGTTGCGCGACTGGGATCGTGATGTCCTGTCTGCAAGGTTAAATTTTGCAGTAACTGACGAGGAATCATCTAGTGAAAAGGACTTGGCGACTTAATTCTTCCAGCAAAGGGAAGTAGACTTCTCCTATTTCGAATATATGTTCTAAATATTTAATGAGCAATTAGAATATTGCTCTTAGATTTGAGGCAGTTAATGCTGCCGACTACTAAACTGAGAAAAGTAAAGTCAATAGCGAAATGATTTTGAATTTGCATCTTCACGGCGCAAATGGTGACAATTGACCTTAAACATCAATATGCATTTGGCTCTGAACATGGATACTCAAAGAGTTTCGTCAGCATCCTAGATATCGATAAGCAAAGCAAATTAGATGTTTATACATATAACGACCACCCCCATGAACCACAGCCATTGCCGAGGTGGGGTGGCTTGCGTGCCTCAACGATACAGATAGCCGTACCGTAGGTGCAACCACAGCGGAGGGGTATCTGTGGAGAGGCCAGACAAACGTGTGGTTCCTGAAGAGGGGCAGCAGCCTTTTCAGTAGTTACAGGGGCAACAGTCTGGATGATTGACTGAGCTGGCCTTGTAACATCAGCTAATCTGGCTTTGCCACACAGTTACTGCGAATGACTGAAAGCAAGGGGAAACTACAGCCGTTAATTTTCCCGAGGACATGCAGCTCTACTGTATGAACATATGATGTTGGCATCCTCTCGGGTAAAATATTCCGGAGGTAAAATAGTCCCCCATTCGGATCTCCGGGCGAGGACTACTCAGGAGGATGTTGTCATCAGGAAAGACAATACTGGCATTCTACGGGTCGGAGCGTGGAATGTTAGATCCCTTAATCAAGTAGGAAAATTAGAAAATTTAAAAAGGGAAATGGATAGGTTGAAGTTAGATATAGTGGGGATTAGTGAAGTTCGGTGGCAAGATGAACAGGATTTCTGGTCAGGTAAGTACAGGATTATAAATACAAAATAAATTTGGGGTATCACAGCAGCAGGTTTGATAATGAATAAGAAAATAGGAATGTGGGTAAACTACTATGACCAGCACAGTGATCGCATTATCATTGTCAAGATAGATACGAAGCCAACACCGACAACAGTAGTACAGGTTTATATGCCAACTAGCTCTGCCGATGATGAGGAAATCGAAGAAAGATATGAAGAGCTAAAGGAAATTATTCAGACAATTAAGGGAGAGGAAAACTTAATTGTTGTGGGAGACTGGAATTCGGTAGTAGGACAAGGAAGGGAAGGGAAGATAGTAGGTGAATATGGTCTCGGCAAAAGGAAAGAAAGAGGAAGCCGCCTGGTAGAATTTTGCACAGAACATAATTTAGTTATAACAAACACCTGGTTCAAGAATCACAAAAGAAGGTTGTATTCGTGGAAGAGACCAGGAGACACCGGGAGATACGACATAGATTTTATAATGGTAAGTCATAGATTTCGGAACCAGGTTCTACAGTGTAAGACATACCTAGGGACAGATATAGACTCTGACCATAACTTGTTGGTTATGAACTGTAGGCTGAAACGAAAGAAACTACAAAAGGTAGGAAAATAAGGAGATGGGACCTGGATAAATTGAAGGAACCTGAGGTTCTTAAGAATTTCAGAGGGAGCTTTAGGCAACAATTGACAGAAACAGGGGAAAATAAAACAGTAGAGGAAGAATGGGTAAAATTGAGAGATGAAATAGTGAAGGTAGCAGAGGACAAAATAGGTAGGAAGGAAAGACCTACAAAAAATCCTTCGATTTCACAGGAGATACTAAATTTAATCGATCAAAGGAGAAAATATAAAAAAGCAGTAAATGAAACAGGCAAAATAGAGTACAGACGACTAAGGAATGAGATTGACAGGAAGTGTAAAATGGCTAAGCAGGAGTGGCTAGAAGGCAAATGCAAGGATGTAGAAGAATGTATAAATAGGGGAAAAATAGATACAGCCTACAGGAAAATAAAAGAAACATTTGGAGATAAGAAAAACAGCTCTATGAATATCAAGGACACTGATGGAAAACCAGTTCTCAGCAAAGAAGGGAAAGCTGAAAGGTGGAAAGAGTATATAGAGGGACTCTACAAAGGAAATGAACTTCGAGACAATATTATAGGAAGGGAAGAGGATGTAGGTGAAGGTGAAATAGGAGATACTGTACTGAGAGAAGAATTTGACAGAGCCCTGAAAGACCTAAGTCGAAACAAGGCCCCTGGAGTAGATGATATTCCCTCAGAGTTACTGAAGTCTCTGGGAGAACCAGTCATGACAAAATTGTTTCACCTGTTGTGTAAGATGCATGAGACAGGTGAAGTACCCTCAGACTTTAAGAAAAATGTTATAGTCCCCATCCCTAAGAAAGCAGGTGCAGACAGGTGTGAAAACTACAGAACCATCAGTTTAATAAGTCATGGCTGCAAAATATTAACGCGAATTATATACAGAAGGATGGAAAAGCTGGTAGAAGCCGACCTCGGGGAAGATCAGTTTGGGTTCAGGAGAAATGTAGGAACACGGGAGGCAATACTCACTTTACGGCTTATCCTAGAAGATAGATTAAGAAAAGGCAAACCTACATTTCTAGCTTTTGTAGATTTGGAGAAGGCTTTTGACAATGTTGATTGGAATAAACTCTTTCAAGTTCTGAAGCAAGCAGGAGTAAAATATAGGGAACGTTAGGTTATTTACAAGTTGTACAAAAACCAGACAGCGGTTGTCAGAGTTGAAGGGCATGAAAGGGATGCAGTGGTTGGAAAGGGAGTAAGACAGGGTTGTAGTCTTTCTCCATTGTTGTTCAATTTGTACATTGAGCAAGCTATAAAGGAAAGCAAGGAGATATTTGGAGAAGGAATTAAAGTTCAGGGTGAAGAATCAAAAACATTGCGTTTTGCCGACGACATAGTAATTCTGTCAGATACAGCAAAGGACCTGGAAGAGCAATTGAACGGAATGGACAGTGTGCTGAAAGGTGCATGTAAGATGAACATTAACAAGAGCAAAACTAGGGTAATGGAGTGCAGTGTAAGAAAATCAGGTGATGCTGAAGGAATTAGATTGGGAAACGAAGCAATAAAGGAGGTAGATGAGTTTTGTTACTTGGGCAGTAAAATAACAAATGATGGTCGCAGTACAGAGGATATAAAAAGCAGAATGGCAATGGGTAGGAAAGCGTTCTTGAAAAAGAGAGATTTGTTAACATCGAATATTGATTTAAACCTAAGGAAGTCCTTTCTGAAGGCATTTCTATGGAGTGGTGCCTTGTATGGGAGTGAGACATGGACGATAAACAATGCAGACAGGAAGAGGGTTGAGGCTTTTGAAATTTGGTGCTACAGAAGAATGCTGAAGATTAGGTGGGTGGATCGTGTAACTAATGAGGAGGTACTGAACAGAATTGGGGAGAAACGGAATTTCTGGCATACCTTGACTAAAATAAGGGATAGATTGGTAGGACACATTCTTAGACATCAAGGAATTGTGAATTTAGCGTTGGAGGGAAGTGTGTGGGGAAAAAAATCGCAGGGGAAGACCAAGAGATGGATACAGTTTCAGACAGATGTAGGTTGTCGTTCTTATGTGGAGATGAAGAGGCTTGCTCAGGATAGAGTAGGGTGGAGAGCTGCATCAAACCAGTCTCCGGACTGAAGACCACAACAACATATAACGAAATTCGTAGGGGGTGCAAGTAAAAACAATGTGAACTGTGAATAACACATGTTTTGGCGAAGGTGAAATAAATAGTCTGTTATAGACACAATAATCAGGAGATTTAAACTTCTCCTAAGGAGACTTCCAACCCTACAATTGTTCCACCTCTTCTGCAGTATTGCTGAGCAGTGTCCCATTATTACCTGACGGGATAGACGAATGACGTCGAAAAAATTGAAAGAATATATCAAACTCGCACGTACGCTATTTGGCACTTGTATTTATTATTATTATTATTTCGAGCTTCGTATAAGCGTGGAACAGTCGAAAAACTGAAGTGATTCTATGAACCCTTTACGAAACACTTCACTGTGAATAACAGGATAATCGTGTAAATGAAGGGCCCCAGCAGAAGGTAATTTCCGTTGTGTAGCACTTTTTGTTTCAGCCACATTAAGAATACTTTAGCCGACCGGGGTGGCCGAGGTGACTGAGGCGCTCCAGTCACGGTCTGCACGGCCACGACGGTCCGTCTGCCACATCGGCTCCGGGCCGTGTTTACAAGTGCTTCCTCGCTGCGGCCGGCGGCGTTCTTCGCGTCCGCTGTTCTTCTATTTGCTGTATCTACGTACTTGTAAGTAATGGCTGATTGTGAAGATCGCGAAAATAATGTGCAATTTGAATTTGACAAGTCGGTTCCGCGGCCGTCAGGTTTCGAAATCCATGGTTGGTTGAAAAACGATCTGAAAATTAATGAAAGTGACGTACTCGGTTTACAACTGGACGCTTTTCTGAACTCTCTCTTTGTCAAACTTAGTACTCCAGAACTGTGTGACACAATTGTAAATGTAGAAGGTGGTGTCCGGAAATTTAAACACTTTGATGGAACAGTGAGTAATGTGGCAGTGTCTAACGCCGGTTACGGACTTAGGACAGTTAGAGTGTTTAATTTACCGTTCGAAATGAAAGATAAGACAATTGAAAACTGTTTGTCACCGTATGGAACTGTGTTGTCTGTTACTAGGGAAAAATGGTCATCTGCATATATCTATCAAGTGGAAAACGGAATTCGTAGTGTCCGTATGATAGTACGAAAGCACATTCCGTCCTTCCTTGTAGTGAAAGGCCACAGGGCTTTTATTACATATAACGGACAGCCGTCGACGTGTTCGCACTGTAATGCCACGGGACACTACAGACAGAACTGCCCACGCCGCAGGCGCCCCGCGCAACTACCGGCGGGGGAGGCGGCAGACGCCGTGACGTACGCCTCGGTCGCGTTAGGAGGGCCCACCTCACCGACGCGTCGCGCTGCCGCGGATGAAACTGTCATGCATGTAGACGCCGCGCTCGCAGCCCCTCAAAATGAAACGGTCAGTGACGTCACAGCCGACGCTCAGAATGTAGCCGACGGTTCCGTGGTAGTTGCGGAAAAGGTAGCTAATCAGATACCACCTGAAGACGCGACGGGATCAGAACCCACCCCAGCTGAAGTTCCACTGGCGGCAGGTGCGGCGACTATGTGGACATCCCAGGTGACAGACGCCCATCTCGAGGTCCATCCTGACGAGTCGGCGACTACTGTGACAGATTCCGCAACCGTTGAAGATGTGCGTCCTACTGACGTCTCCTCAAATGTAGTCCCGGAGAGTCAGACGACGGGACTCGAACCAGCGCAATATGTTAAGCCTGCCGTGTCGACTCCGGTAGAGGTGACATTGTCCACGTTGACAAGATCAGAAGCCGTGCAAGATAGCGTCCCCCCCGAAGTGTCAGCGGTTGGAGTTTCTGCCACCGCCGCTGCAGATCGTCCACGCGAACGGGCAGACAGCGCGGGTGGCCGCAAGTCACGTCGCGACAGGGCAGCAGAAAGGCGCGCGCGCAGAGAGAAGGGCCGCAGTACCAGCTCCTCGGGATACCCGGAGCGGCGGGACTCCAACCAGAGGGGGTGGAGTCGGTCCCCCGAATCTCGTCAGTATCAGCGCTCGGCGTCGAAGTCGCTGCAGAAATCTGCGTCAGTGGCTTCGTCACGGTCGGATTTAGATTCTCGGCAGGAAGCACAAGCGGGCCGTGGTTATCAGCAGCCCATGACGAGTGGACAGGAATACAGGATGGAGGAGGTGGTCCGGCAGATAAAGGAAAAGCTCAGTGCACCCGACACCGACTATCATATGGCAATGGACTTGTCACGGGACTCGAACCCGGCGCAAGCCGCGGTCAAAAGAAAGGCCGAAGACGACCCGCAGCCGCGCACGCGCGTTTCTCTGCAGGGGGCCGCGGCAGGCCACGACACTGGACAGCAAGTGTCGAAGTCTTGGGCGGAGGAGATGGAAGAGGGTGAGACCTAGTCTCGCGCCGTCGTTGAATTCCCTGACTAAATGGTGGCACACCCACCATCACTTGTTGCCACTATCAACATCAATAGATTTGTGTCAATTGTAAAGTTTGAATGTTTATTACAATTTTTGAATTTTTTGAAGGCAGACGTTGTTTTTCTTCAGGAAGTGGTGACCGAACTTGTTCACAATATACCCGGTTACCAGGTGGTTTTAAATTTCGATCCGGAGAGTCACAGTGGAACTGCTATTTTGATACGTGATGGTCACGAATTCAGTGATGTTGCCACTATCCCAAATGGACACGGAGTAGCGTGTACCATAAATAACATTCGTTTTGTAAATGTTTATGCTCCCTCGGGATCTGATTGCAAACCGCAACGTCGAGTCTTTTACAGTTCGGACATTTGTCACCTTTTTAGAGGCCCATATTTGCCTGTCATAATGGGCGGTGATTTTAATTGTGTACTCGACGACCGAGACCAGGAACCGAACCCATACAAGTGCATAGAGTTAGCAACGCTCGTGACTGAAATGAATCTAATCGACACGTGGCGCCACTTACACCCCCACGATCCGGGGTTCACTTTTTACTACCCGACAGGTAGGAGTCGCCTCGATAGGATTTATATTTCTGGAGAAAAGAAAGACTGTGTACTAGAATCTGCGGTACACCCAGTGGTGTTTTCTGACCATGCCGCATATGTCTGCCGTTTTCATTCACTGATGGCTCAGAAGCCACGTACGAAATGTAGGTGGAAGTTCAATGTACGTCACCTTACCAACACTGGTTTCGACGTTGTGATTAATAGGGCATGGAGTAGTATTTTAACTTATCGCCATTTCTACTCTTCTGCGTTATCGTGGTGGACAGAATATGCAAAACCAGCGCTACGAAAAAGTATTATTGAATTTAGTCAATCTGTTTGCCACTGGGAACGTACCACCTTGCAATTTTACGAGACATGTCTCAACGACGCAATCAATATGCAAACAGACAATCCGTCTTTCCGGATGGCGAACATCAGGCAAATTAAAACCAGACTCTTGGCCTTGAAGAAGGCGTCGTTGCGTGGTAGCGTGGTGCGCAGCCAGGCGGTTGCGGCCGGTCAGCTGGCAGACGAGCAGGCCTCGCTGTTCCACCTGCTGCGCGAGCGCCGCCGCGCGGCTAGGCGTGACGTCACAGAGCTGCAGGCGGCCGGCGGCGCGCGGCTGAGGGACAGGGCGAGCATTCTGGCAGAGGCGCGCAGGCACTTTGCGGACTTGTTTAGCGCAAAAGCAACGGACAACGCCGCCATTACAGATCTATTGCGAGGTGTCCCTCACGTTTTAACAGTCACGGACCGCCGTCACCTCATGGAACCGTTCACCGTAGAGGAAGTAAAACAGGTCTTACAACTATGTGCAAAAAACAAATCGCCCGGTGCTGACGGCCTCCCGCCAGAATTTTATCTCCACTTTTGGCACTTGTTCGGTTCAGTTTTAGTTGAATGTTTTAACGAACTTTTAAATGGAGTGGCAATACCGGCGAGTTTTCCGGAAGGAATAATCACCTTGGCTCCGAAAACCCGAGTGAACAATAGAATTGACAGTCTCCGCCCGATCACGCTTTTAAACGGTGATTATAAACTTTTTACAAAATGTGTTGCGTCCCGTTTAAAGCCTGTTATGTCTAAGATCCTCAGTGACTGTCAGTTTTGTGCAGTGCCGCAAAGGAATATCTACGACGCGGTCACTACATACCGTGACGTCATCGCATACACCACGATGCAGAAAATTCCCTTTGGAATACTTTCCGTCGACTTTGCCACGGCGTTTGATCGCGTTAGTCACCATTACCTAAGAAAAGTGCTTTCTAAACTTGGATTTGGGAATAAATTCACGGCCATGCTATTCAATATTTTTAACAGCTCGACATCGCGTGTGACGATCAATGGTTTTTTGTCCGCACCTGTTGCCGTCGATTGCTCCGTCAAGCAGGGGTGTCCTCTCGCTATGGCCCTGTTTGCAATCTCACTGGACCCCTTGTTGCGACGCCTGCACAGTGCATGCGTCGGACTCAGTGTAGGAGGGAAGAAACAGGTTTGCCGCGCGTATGCGGATGACGTCGGCCTTCTTGTGTCTACGGAAGCTGACTTGGACACCATGCGCAAGGTCCTGACATTATATGAAAATGCATCGGGTGCATGTATCAACAATCGTAAAACTGTGTTTCTTCCTATTTATGGCGCAGCGAACAGATTCCGACGTCCCTGGTTTACCGTGAAACAAGTGCATAAGATCCTAGGTGTTCGTTTCTCGGCAAATCTTTTGAAGACAGCGGCACTCAACTGGCGCCTGACACTGCATGCAATACGCGCTATGGCGCACCTCACTGCCACCCGCACCCTGGCACTGACGCAGCGGGTTTCGATCGTCAACGTGTGTCTGCTCAGCAAGGCCTGGTTCCTCGCACAGGTCTTCCACGTGCCCAAAGAGCTAGGACGAGCCATCACACAAGCAGCCTATTGGTTTCTGTGGAGGGGTGAAATTTTCAAAGTAAGCCATGCTACCTGCACATTGCCCCGAGAGGAAGGAGGCCTCGGCCTGACGCACTTCGCTGTCAAAGCGGCGGCGCTACTGATCCACCGCACGTGCGCCGTTATAGAAAAGGACCCGCTCGGCCCCACGGCCGTTCTGTTCGATGTTCTCCGGCCCGCGTCTGAAATAGCACCTCTCAACCCCACTGCCATTCCTTACCGGCTGCGACATGTGAGAGAGTACTTTGTTCAGAAAAGTTACCTGGACGACGAAGACCTCCACCCGAGGACGCGGACTGTAAAAATCGTCTACCACGGACTGCGAGGACAGCCAGCTGCCAATAAAATGGAGATGCGTTTCCCAGGGTCTAGGTGGAAGAATGTGTGGGCGAATGTCCACGCCCCCTTCCTTGCAGCGGACGTGGTTAGTTGTTGGTATAAAGTCGTGAATCGAGTCGTACCCACCAACGAAACACTGCACCGGATTTGCCTGCGCGCTTCCAGCCTTTGCGTAGACTGCTCACAGGAGGACACGTTGGAACACCGTTTCCTGTGCCCCACGCGTTCGCCCATCTGGAACGTTGCAACCGGGATGCTGGCGTTTATAAATCGCACCGCCGTGGACACCTTCTCGGTGGACGTAGCCCTCATCCCTGACTTCAAGCCATACCCTGCCACCAAGTGTGCCGCAACAACCTGGATCGTCGCGCATACTATCTACGCCGTTCTACAATTACAGTTGACACAGGTCTATCAGTTTATGATCTACCTTCAGGAGGAACATAACAACCTACGCCGTACAAAGGACTATTCTACTCGTTTTGCTCGGTTTTTGATCGTGGCAATTGAACATGCATACCAAAATCTTTTGTGAGGGGAATTCAATGACAGTCCAAACCCTAATCGGACTACGACTTTTGGCTATGGACATGGTCTCTGGTTATGATGTAATCCGACGGAACACTATCGTGTGACTATTAAACGGAAAGAAACATGATGCAGTAAAATTATATGTTTGTGGCATGTCACACTTTATGTGCGTGTGCGTCTATGCAGAACTCAGCTTTGTTTTATCCTTACCTTTCGGTTTTGTTGACACGGTTTAAGAGTGTATAGTGCTTCGCAGGTCTGCCCACCGACCTTCAGTGTTGAGGATGTTGTTTTTTTTTTTATTTCCATGAAGAGAATTATCTCTTCTTCATGTCTATGATTTAATTCTCCTTTACCATTTGGACTTTTAGTTGAGACCTTTTACCATCGAACTTGAAGTGCATCACTGAAGAATACAAAGCACTGTACAGCGGAACTGTTTAATTTGCTTCTTACATCGGAGTGTTTTACGTTCACCTGCTATTACTATAGCTTGGAAGCTCGCCGACGAAGGCGAAAAATGGAGAGCGCAAGGACGGGGTGTAGGGGAGAAGGGAGCCCCAAAAAAAAAAAAAAATAAAATAAAAAAAAAAAAGAAAAAAAAAAAAAAAAAAAAAAAGAGCATGGATATTTTTGCCGTCCTAGTTCGTAAGTAGTTCATAAGTAGTTTGTAAGTTTAGGGACTGATGACCCCGTAGTTAAAGTCCCATAAGCTTAACAAACATTTGAACATTTTTAGAATACTTTATAAGTGCACAAAACGTGAATGATATACTACATGTATACATTTGTGTTGTTGCCACCAGAACTGTTTAATTTTACAACATACTTACATTTCTAAGATGAACATATATATCATTACATCTAGATCTAATGCAGAGCGCTGAAAACAGAGAATAGTTTCCTGTGTCGTATGATTGCTATCTATATGGCAGCTACGTTTATCATGATTGTATTCTTTAACTTCTTTAAATATTTGAATGAAATGTCAAAAGGTAATGTGACTACTCATTTAATTGCAAAATAGCTCTATCTGTGGTAGTTTGTACTACACATTTGGGTAGGTTTGCAGAAACGTTTGATACTTGGAGGGTTGAGCCTGGCTTTGCGACCGGGGCCTGTATTAGCCGTGGCATGCGAGCTACGAGCAGGCCGGTCAACCACAGCTGGTGCCGAGGCGAGGCTTGGCGGAAGCCAGCCAACAGACCCCCCAGCACGCGCAAAGCGGGGCTCTGATGTAAATACAGAATGTTTACTTCCTGGCGTCACAGTAAGAACGGAAAGCAGAAATGCAAATCAGGCCGTCTCGCTGCGAGTAATCAACTCGATATAGAGTCGTCTCTTTTACTGAAGAGAAGCTGGTCCGATGGCGTTATAGATTATATGTTGAGTTGCATTCTGGAAGAATCAAATAATGAGGGGTTATGAATAAATTATTAGTTTTTATTTTTTTAATCTCGTATCTATTTTCATATTGCCTAAGAGAGCAGAGCGAGCGGTTTCTCGCCGTCGGAGATTCGAGTCCTTCCTGGGGCATGGTTGTGTATGTTTGTCCTTAGGTTAAGTAGTTTGTAAGCTAGGGACTGATGACCACGCAGTTTGGTCCGATAGATTGACAAACATTTGAACATTTTTGCCTAAATGAGAGACTATGGAAGATCTGTTGGCAACTGAAATAAAGTATGAGTTTCTTTTTCCTTTGAGCTACCTTTAAACTATAGTTTTTTTTTAGTATATAGATCCTTTATTATCTTATTTTCTTATAAATTTATATACCTAGAGACAGTTTTTCGTGTCAATATGTGAAAGGCATTGAGTGAACGGAAAAGTATTGAATTAAAAGAAGTAAGGAAGTCCGGGTTCGCTTGCCGCCCGCCGCGGCAGCATGGCGGAGCGCATTGATGCGCTATGCTACGATGTGCGAGGCCATTCCCCGTCGTGGGTTCGAATTCCCCCACGGACATTGATGTTTGTGCCGTCTTTAGTATAAGCTAGTTTATAAGTAGTTTGTAAGTTTAGGGACTGATGACCCCACAGTTAAGTCCCTTAAGCTTAACAAATATTTGAACATTTTAGACAAGTGACATGTCACAGTTTGTCTTAGGGCTGAGAGAAAAGCAACGAATGTTTTACAGAACGAAGGATGAATTATCGGAGATATAAAAGAACACTGCTTCATTGAGAGGACCGATGGACAGTAAAGAAAGCAGACATTAAAAGAGACAGTACGGTTTTAACGGAAACCACTAATTTTTTACGTCCTGGAGGAATAGACAAGAAGGACGACTGAGGTTATAATGCATGGGAGGTGATAGAAAGAGAGAGAGAGAGGGGGGGGGATGGAGCAGAAATTAACAACGAATAAATGCAAGACCGAATCGTTTGCATTTGCATACTTTGTGAAAATTAGAGAGTGTATTAATGGATGGAGGGGAAGAAAGAGGCTCTTTTCAAATAACAAGTCATGCTTTGAGAGCGCTAATGGAAACCGATTACTCTGTATGCATTGAGACAGGGTATAAATAAAGTAAACTTAGATTAATAAACGGACTGTATATTAAAAAAGAACACTCTAATTAAAACGGCAACTAAAAAGAATAACTAACTCATATTTTATTTCTTTCGCCAAGTGAACTTCCATTGGCTCTCACTTAGGAAGAAAAGAAAAGGAAGATGTAACAAAACTTTATAGAGACTTCAATATTTTATCCAGAATCCCTCATTATGTTTACTTCTATCATGCGTCTTGGCATAGACTCTATAAGTCGTCGGACGTAACACCCTGAAGAAGCAACTTCCTCCCATGCCTCCAGAACACAGTCCCAAAGAGCGTCCGGCGTAGTTGGCTGGTTTTGTGGCCTGTTCTCTGTTGACGTCCTGGCGATGCGGTTCATGTCAGCCGCCCGCGGCGGCCAGTTCATGACATTGACGCCGATCGTGGAGAGCTGCTGCTGGACGAATGCAAATTTGAGAATAGGAGAATGGTCCTCTTGCACCATGAAGTCCTCTTCTCCATACAGCATTCTCACTGACGGAAGCAACACGTTTTCCATATCATTGTGCACTAAAAACAATAAGTGCTGCACGACTGATGCCCTTAATTTACAAGCTTGTTCTGTTATTCAGAGTTATGTGATCCGTAATGGGTTTATAAAGTCGCTTCAATTTCTCGACTGTTCCACAGTTATACGAAGCTCGAAAAAAGTGCCAAAACATATGCGCAAGTTCTACTTACTCTTATGTTATTCCTACAGTTGTAATAAGATACTTTGTGCGGGAGTGGGAAAAAAGCTATTGCGATTGGAAGGAGTAGGTTGGTGATTGAAATGTCATGGAAAAATCGGAACCGGCCGCGATAGCGAAGCTGTCTGCGACGCGCCACTCACGGTCTGCACGGCCACTACGGTCGGGGGTTCGAATCTCCCCTCGGGCATGGATATTTGTCCCGTCCTTAGTATTAGCTAGTTTATAAGTAGTTTGTAAGTTTAGTGACTGTTGACCCAGTAGTTAAGTCCCATAAGATCTACAAAAATTTGAACATTTGAAAAATCGGAGAGCAGTGAAAATGTTCTTGTTTTAATTTTGCTTCCGCACCACATCCCCCTTCCCTCTCCTCCCTCCCCCCCTCCCCAACAACGGAAAACAGCCGAGACCTTCATTCCCACAATTCGCTACATTGCACAATCTGATATAATATTACTACTTTTTTGACGTCCTCCCTCTATCCCGTCAGGTAATAATGGGACACAGCTCAGCAATACTGCAGATGAGATGGAACAATTACAGGGTTGGCAGTCTCCCTAGTAGACGTTTAAATTTTCTAATGGTTGGGTCTATAACAGATCGTTTGTTTCACCTTTGCCTTAATACGTGTTATTCCCAGTTAACGTTGCTTTTAATTGCACCCCAGGAATTTCGTTTTATGTATAACGTTCAAATTTAATTTGCTTGTCGTTGTATAGAATGCTGAGGAAACTGTTTTGGTAAACATGTTCAGAATCAAATGCATATTGCCGTTTAAGGTCAATTGTCACAATTTGCGCCGTGAAGATACAAATTCATAATCATTTCGCTATTGAATTTGCTTTTCTGAGTTTAGTACTCGGCAGCATTAACTGCCTGAAATCTAAGAGCAATGTTCTGATTGCTCATTAAATATTTCGAATATATATTCAAAAAAGGAGAAGTCTACTTCAATTTGCTGGAAGAATTACACTTGTCACGTCCTTTTCACTAATTGACACCTCGTCAGTTACTGCAGACTATTACCTTGCACAAGACATCACGATCCAAATCGCACAACTGTGACTATATTCCTTAGGAAAGTAATATGGTTCGAAGTTGATTATGACTGAAGATAGCAAAAATCATTTTGGCACTTTATAAATACTGAATTAGTCTGAGAGTACTCAGTAATTCATGCAAATATAGTATTGCTAATGTCTCACAAGAGTAAAGATTTCGAAATCCATGCTGGCTTGATGTTAGTTAATACGTGATATATTTGTTCAAACGTCCTACTACAGTCGACATCAATACGATGCATCTGTAACTCAGTGGGTTACTTTTAGCCGGTCGCGGTGGCCGAGGGGACTGAGGCGCTCCAGTCACGGTCTGCACGACCACTACGGTCTAGGGGTTCGAATCCCCCCCTCGGGCATGGATATTTGTGCCGTCCTTAGTATAAGGTAGTTTATAAGTAGTTTTTAAGTTTAGGGACTGATGACCCCGTAGTTAAGTCCCATAAGCTTTACAAACATTTGAAATATTTTTGGTTATTTTTATTTTCTGTCTTATGTATCTGTGCAACATTCCATTCGTCTCTCTCACTGTAAATACTTCAATGCTCGACATCGCGTCGTAGGAGAAGTAATTGAGTCATTGCATAATGTGTGCAAAATATGTTGTCCTATGGTGTTGGACCACTCGAGAAAGACATGGCATGTAGAAAAATTGTCTTCCTGGTACTGATATGAGAGTGAAATGAGAACATGGTGGATTATGATTGGTGATTCTAATAGTTGTGTTGCTTCCTGGAATGGCAGAGAATGGGAGAATTGTTACGTTGTCGTCCGAGGTCAACGCTGAAGATAGACTCGGGGTTTGAGTCCCAGGCAGCACAAAGTTAGTTATTGCGCTGCTTCAAAATGTTTGGAAATGTTTGTAAATCTATCGGACTCAACTGCTTGGTCATTAGTCCGTACCTAACAAACTACTTAAACTAAGTAAACTAAGCTAAGGACAACACAAACGCCCATGCCCGAAGGGGGGACTTGAACCCCCGACGGCGAAGGGCCGCGTCCAACCCAGCAAGGCGCTCCAGAGCGCACGACTAATCCGCAGCAGTTTGCGCTACTTGTAGCGGAACATGTGCACATCCCGCAAATGGTGAGAAAACAGTAACTATTTCATATCTTTACGTATATATATAATAAAAATAGCGAATATAGCCGGGTTTGAGTCCCTGCCGGGAAAGAAGTCAATTGTATCGTCATTTCATGTTGAAATATAGCGCTGTTTCTGAATTTATTTAATATATGACGTGTGATCGTGCTTAGTTAACGATTTATATTGTCACCTTTGAGTTGCACTGTATTATATACATTTAGTGGTTACCTCTCAGCAACAATTTGAACTTCATGCAGATCTTGATGCAATGCTAAAGTTAACCATACATTTCTGGGTTCGGACAATGGCCTTGTAAACTGATAACTATGAAAACGTGAATGTTTTAGGTCTCTTTACGCATAATCGAGTCTCGATCAGAAACGCAAGCTGTTTTTCGTCAACAGTGCGTTCAAATTCAGAGCATGAACAAAAACGCATTGTGTAATTGACTGAGTTTGATAAGGTATACGATTTTTCACTTATTGTAATGATATTGAATTTACGTTGTTTTCTCTTCTCTAATAACATGTATTCTAATGATTTTGTTGTGGACTGACTGCCATAAGGAGGAATATTCTCTACTGCTTCTTTGGTACCCATTGTGAATAGTCGAACGACTGTACTCTACAGGGGTTTTGAATGTGGAGTACCCGCAACACAGCTACGTTAGTTGGGTTGCATTCAGCAGTGATCCACTTTTTTTGCTGTCAAGTGTACTTGAAAAAAATGTGAGCACGTTAACTACAAAGATCGATGATATTGAGGGCGAAAAAATCACAGCGTCCGCAGTTGTTATTGAGAATAATAATAATAATAAGAAGATTAATAATGGCGGCCCTATATAAGAGAGCATGCGACCCAGAAGTCTGTTTAGTACGTGTTGAGATGTCGACCAAACAGAAAGTCATCCAAGCGCGAAAGACCGTTCGCGAGGAATTAAGACTGTTAAAGTTGGGGCAGCTGAACCGCGAACAAACATTAAGAGAAACGTTCAAACCGGTTACTGATTCCCTCGAGCATTTCAAAACGACTTCACGTCCAGAAGAAGAAGAAGAAGAAGAAGACTCAATCGCGAATTTCATCAGCAATCATAGCAATTCTAGAATAGACTAAATATACGGTGTTCGCAAAGTAAAACCATATATGCTAGGCTCAAAGCCTATAAAATTAACCGAGAACACAATTCAGATTGGTGACAGCGAGTTTGAAAGAACCCCCGGTCTATTGGATCTTATTTTCCTAAAACCTACTAAAGATGAAAGCAAGAAATACACATCGGCAGATCTGAAGCGCTATGGGGAAATATTACAATTGACTGATGTGCATAAGAAGCCGCGAAGCCAAAGCAGCTTGAAATACAATAAGATTATAAAACCTTTGCTAGAGGGGAATGAAATTGATGGTGATGTTATAGACATTCAAAATAAAAGTATGGATATCGGGCAAGCTCCAGAGTATATATATTACAGTCATCCAGATGAAGTAATAGACTACGTCTGCAAGAAATACACATCGGCAGATCTGAAGCGCTATGGGGAAATATTACAATTGACAGATGTGCATAAGAAGCCGCGAAGCCAAAGCAGCTTGAAATACAATAAGATTATAAAACCTTTGCTAGAGGGGAATGAAATTGATGGTGATGTTATAGACATTCAAAATAAAAGTATGGATATCGGGCAATGGCATCAATAGCTGCTGGTAATACAGCTCACTCGAATGAGATTGTTTCCATAATTTCACAACTTAGACAACAAGGCATCATCGAATAAGAATGGAGACAGTGGTCCGTGAAATCCATAGACCAGCACGTAGAACGTATCCTCGTAGACATGTTATGATTAGAGGCTTAGATGACTTATGGAAAGCTGACCTGGTGGATATGAAAGAGTATTCTAGAGTGAATAGCGGTTTCAACTATATTTTAATGATCATCGACACACTCGAAATTTGCGTGGGCATTGCCGCTGAAAACCAAAACAGGAAAGAACGTTGAACGAGTGTTTGAGCAACTACTGCAGACGGGTATGAATCGATGCCCTGTCAACCTTCAAACAGAGCACGGGACTGAGTTTTATAATGTATATTTCAAGAGAGTTATGGATCGGTGTGGTATTAATCACTACTCAACATACACGCATCTGAAGGCAAGCATCGTGGAACGACTGAACAGGACCATAAAAGCTCAAATGTGGATGCGTTTCAATCTCCGCGTCTCGCATAAGTGGACTGATACTCTCCCCGAGATAATTTCAAAGTACGACAGAACAGTACACATGACTATAAAAAAATAAACCTATTGATGTTCGAGATAACGAACTCCTAAAAACAGTCTACTTCAGCATTAAGATGCTAGACCCACGAAAGCAGAAGTTTAATGTGGGGGACTTGGTGCGCATATCAAAGTACACAACTACTTTTGAGTTAGTAAAGCGTGACTCATATGCTTTAGAGGTGTGAATTTTGTGTGTCGTATTTTGTAGTAAAAAGATCCTATTTAGCCGTTGAGTAACAATATGTACATATATAATTTTAGAGTACGAGGGTTGGAACTTAAATAGTGGCAACACTGCTGAGGGAACACTATGCATTGGGATATATTATTGTCGCTGATAGCACACGTTGTTGACATACCTACCTTAGCTCCGAGCAAATGGACTCGCCCGTCCCACGTCACCGGCGTGCACACAATCGAGGGAAACACTGTTACTTGTGAGCGAGCAGTCTAATATAATGGTGTCACTATGTTTTCGAAACAGGAACAGCGAATGGATCAAGATTGAATATGCCAGAGGTCGAACAGCACGACAGTGTTGCTCAAACTATTTCTTATGAAGTTAGATTGGCTTTAATAATGTTATTATTCATTAATTATTTAATTGGGAGTTTTAATATATATGATTTTATGAGTTTTCTTTAATCGTTTTTCTTTTTCTCTGGCTTTATTCTTTTTCTCCCAAGAGGCGTGGGGGGAATCGGCATTGCCGTTCAGAACAGTTGCACTTTGGTAAGAACTTTTAACCGATGTCGGCAAGATGTGGCATACATGCATCGGGCAGGTCGCCCTAGCGTCTCTGAAGAAGAATTACACACTGTTGCCGTGTTAGTGGACAGTCATCGACGCCAGACGATTCCTGAGCTTGCTCACGAATCTGGATTAGAGCATACGACTTTGTTTGCTTCGCATGCTGAAGGAACACATTGGTATGTGAAAAACAGCATCACGATGAGTTCCGTATGAATTGGCGGAAATGCAGAAATGGATATGATTCCGAAGATGAAGGAACCATGTGATGGCATTCGCTTCAGAACTATTCCAAGGATTTGACAGGCAGTAGACCGCTCCATTCACACCATCAATACAACAGCCTCCTCTAATGGTATACTACGTTTTTCATATCGCTGGCAAGGGTTTCTACAAAACGCTGGTGACTACTTTAAACGACAGTAACAGGTTCAAACACGTAACGCTTTTGTATCAACAAATAATACAGTTTCTTGAGATAGGTATTAAACATAAGGAGAGGCACTGATTTATAATTTTTTCTGTGGCTGGGATTCGAACCCAGGACCTCCTGTTTACTATGTAGGCGCTTTAGACCACTTTTTTATTTTAGTTTTAATTTTTTTTTTTTTTGCTAGTCTACAGCCTTCCGCCCACCAAAGTCGCCTTCTTCGGCGTCAGCTTCAATCGGCCTTTTTTGAAATTTTATTTATTTTGATGCTTCATTCCATTTTGTACTTGCAAATAAAAGTCCTTTTTGTGGAAGTTTCGTTAAGAAACAGAAAAAAAGAAAAAAAAAAAAAAAAACTGATTGGACGAATTTTCGTCTTGCTGTTCCACAACTTTGGAACGTAAGTATACAAAACAAAAATTAGTGCCACTTCTTTAGTAGCAAACATATTCTATTGTTCGTCTATTTACAATTGGAGAGAATAACTTTTTACTTATTTTTCTATGGCCCTGCCCACCATCGATTTCAAAGTTGGTCTTCTCGGTTTGTTTCCGTAGTTGTTCGTGTCCGGTTGAGGTTCAGTTTCTTCTGTTATTTACTAATAGTTAAGTGTTTCCTTCTCTAACTCTGAAATACGTCAGAAGGCTGGAGCGCAGAATTTATCTGTAATAGAGAGAGAGAGAGAATGGAGATATATCTTGTTTGGAGACCTAAACTTATTACGGTCGGGGGTTCGAATCCCCCCTCGGGCATGGATATTTGTGCCGTCCTAGTTCGTAAGTAGTTGATAAGTAGTTTGTAAGTTTAGGGACTGATAACCCCGTAGTTAAGTCCCATAAGCTTAACAAACATTTGAACATTTTTGAAACTTATTCTGAAATATAGCTCTTTTCTTCTAGAACAGCGGTGCTCAAGCAGTTATTGAAAATCTCTAATGTCTGGCTGGTAAGAATGGAGTACAGCGGAGTGGCCAGTGCCGCCTGTCCGCCTGTCGTGCAGCAGGCCGCTGCTGCCTCCTACCTCCTGCCTCCTGCCTCCTGGTGCCTGGCGCCTGCGCGGTTGCGCCTGCGGCTGCCGCAGCTCGGACAGCGCTCGCAGGCGCGTCCTTCCCGGCGCGCTCAACTGATCCTTCTGAATCCTATCCAGTGTGACCCTGGAAGAAGTGATTCATATACAGGCCTCTGTGTTGTAGGAACATGTGTAAACTAGATCACTCAAGTGCAATCTCAATGCTGATAATGGCTTTTTAAAAGTTGTACTAGAATGGAAACGGGAGAACCTAGCAGTAACTAACTGCACGATTTCACACTGTAATTAATTTCTGGATTTTTAACATGTTAAAGTAGCAAGAAAAGGAAAAAAAATGAAGCATTAAATGCTATACGGCAACACAAATATTCATTCTTGCCGTGTCACTTTATAGGTGCAGACCAACTAGATGATCGTGGAAACTACTACGAACTCACTTTTAGTAATACTGCAAATAAACTACAGTGAAAAATGAAAAGTTTTCAATTCTATAACTCGCACTGCAGAATAAAATGTTCAAATGTTTGTAATTCTATCGAACCAAACGGCGTGGTCATCAGTCCGTAGCTTACAAACTACTTAAACCTAGGTAAACTAACCTAAGGACAACACACACACCCGTGCCCCAGGGAGGACTCGAACCTCCACGGCGAGCAACCGCGCGCTCCGCAGTGAGACGCTTTAGACAGCTCGGCTACTCCACCGCGGCCACGGCAGAATATTGTAAATCTTTAATCCTCCCCTAAATTTGTGTCTTCAACCATTACTTTCCAGCAATTGAGTCAGGATTAAGATTTTCGTAGCCAGTAGTCAAGCAAGAATACGTCGACACTTGTGTATCTAGACACAAAATTCTCCTTTCCCAGAAGCGACTGTAGTGCGGTTATAGCAGCACAATTACTGTAACCTTCTCTGACTTAATTTTATTGTTTGGCCTGGCCAAGCTACATTTTAATGCAACTGAAGCTGTACATTCATTAAATTGAACTACAGTTGCGGCAACAGCAAGCATCCAGTCATGGAGAAACTAATAATTTTTAATTTTTGTTCACTTGTGCTTTGCTTCAAGTGGATCAAGACATGTAGACCGAACAAACAACTAGGTTATATTTAAATCGGAAATGGTATCAACGTCAAAAATATGTGGGTTTTTAGTCACAGTTTTTCAAGCTTCTTTCCCATCTGTAGCCGGTCGCTGTGGCCAAGTGGTCTACGGCGCGCCAGTCACAGTCTGCACGGCCGCTACGGTCGGGGATCGAAACCCCCTCGGGCATGGATGTTTGTGTCGTCTGTAGTATAAGGTAGTTCATAAGTAGTTTG
Source organism: Locusta migratoria (assembly GCA_026315105.1). Classification (NCBI taxonomy): domain Eukaryota; kingdom Metazoa; phylum Arthropoda; class Insecta; order Orthoptera; family Acrididae; genus Locusta; species Locusta migratoria. The sequence goes on from CM048745.1 coordinate 32,551,644, forward strand.
TAAGTTTAGGGACTAATGACCCCGCAGTTAAGTCCCTTAAGCTAAACAAAAATTTATTCTCTTCTGTAGGAGAGTTTCATAGCTTTACTCGGATAGACAAATATGTGGGCAACTTCAGGAAAATGTGAGAAACTGAATTTGGTTTCAAGTGCCAATAAATTTTGGGCAGTTCTACTTAGTTTCTATAAATAATGAATTTATCAGCTTTTACCTTTCCAATATTACACTTTCAATAACGTGAGCATCACAAATGTACGAGTTTCTTGTTAGCGCCTTGTCTTTCCTTGGGATAGCTATTTTTCCATTTGTTAAAATTTTCTAAATCTTTTGGCGACGTGAAAACGTGTCTTAACTTCTTAGAACTTCTATATCCTGATTTGTAACCAGGCACAGAACACGAAGGCGTCGTCACATCAGTTTAGGAGACTGACACTCTACTTACTATTCGTTTCAATCGAAATATTTGCTTGGCATTCACGTCTTTCAGTTTAATTAAATATCGAACGCACTAGAAAACTCTACCTCTGCATAATTCTTCATATAAAACCCGAAATATACATAAATCGTCAACGAAACACGCGATAGAGCGTTAATAAACATGAACACAATAGCGCACAAAATGATCGCAGCGCTGTGCAGAGCGAGATTCCCGCCTAAGCTTATTCGGCCAGTGTTATCGGAGAAGAGAGATCACACTTTTTATTTCTGTACGTTATGCTTCCTGGGAAGATTCGAAATTTGTTTGTATAATGTGTTTGGGGAGTACTGTGGTGCGGTGGAGTAGCCGATCGGTGTAAAGCGTCTCGCTGCGGAGAGCGCGGTTCCTCGCCTTAGAGGTTCGAGTCCTCCCTGGGGCATGGATGTGTGTGTTGTCAGTAGGTTAGTTTACCTAGGTTTAAGTAGTTTGTAAGCTACGGGCTGATGACCACGCAGTTTGGTGCGATTGATTTACAAATATTAGAACTTTTTTTTTTTTTTTTTTTTTTTTTTTTTTTTTTTTTTTTTTTTTTTTTTTTTTTTTAGTGTACTGTGTTTAATATGCAATTCAACCGTAAATATGAAAGCACCACAAGTGCACTATCACTACGGAAATAAACATTCCGTACGTAACTGGAAGAGTGCAGAAAGTTGAAATAAGCAGTTGACATGATATAGATGAAACAACTAATTATTTTAACTAGAGATTTATCAAAAATGGGGTCCCACAAGGTTCGGTCCTGGGACCTATGCTGTTCTTAATATATATTAATAACTTGCCATTCTACATATACGAAAATGCTAAGCTAGTTCTTTTTGTTGATGATATAAGTATAGCTATCACACGCTTAACAAACATGAATTAACTGGTGAAATTGTAAATGATATCTTTCAGAAAGTTATTAAGTGGTTCTCTACAAATGGACTCTCATTAAACTTTAAACCCAGTATATAAAGTTTCATACAGTAAATGTCACGACACCATTAATAAATTTAGACTTTGAACATAAATCTGTAGCTAAGGTAGCATTTTCAAAATTTTTGGGTGTTTGCATTGACGAGAGATTGAATTGGACGAAACATATTGAAGAACTCTTGAAACGTTTGAGTTCAGCTACATATGCTGTCAGGGTCATTGCAAAATTTGGTGATATACATCTCAGTAAATTAGCTTACTAAGCCTATTTTCATTCACTGCTTACATATGGGATCATATTCTGGGGCAATTCAAAACTGAGTAAAAAAGTGTTCCTTGCACAAAAGCGTGTAATCAGAATAACTGCTGGAGCCCACCCAAGATCGTCCTGCAGACATTTATGTAGGGTCTTCACTGTAGCTTCACAATATATACTTTCTGCGGAGCTATAAACATAGTTTATTGTATCATTTTCCGCAGAGTTACAGCACAAAGATATAATTTTTTTAAAATGGAACAATAGTTTTTTTTTCTATCGTGCATTTGAATCGTTGAAACCTGCTGCGTCCAAATCAATTTATACTACATTCCTATCACTGTTCGTTTGGGAGCTACAACCCTTCAACGTTTCAGGGGCAGATACCTCACGCTGTACATAATACATGGCTGTGTGGTGGGTGATGGATGTTATGGCGGTGGAAAGTTGATATACATGAGATGCTCAAATGTCCACTTCCATGAACCACAGACATTGTCGAGGTGGGGTGGCTTGCGTGCCTCAACGATACAGATAGCCATACAGTAGGTGCAACCACAGCGGAGGGGTACCTGTGGACAGGTCAGACAAACGTGTGGTTCCTGAAGAGGGGCAGCAGCCTTTTCAGTAGTTACAGGGGCAACAGTCTGGATGATTGACTGAGCTGGACTTGTAACATCAGCTAATGTGGATTTGCCACACAGTTACTGCGAACGGCTGAATGCAAGAGGAAACTACAGCCGTTACTTTTCCCGAGGACATGCAGCTCTACTGTATGAACATTTGATGATGGCATCCTCTTGGGTAAAATATTCCAGAGGTAAAATAGTCCCCCATTCGGATCTCCGGGCGGGGACTACTCAGGAGGATGTGATCATCAGGAAAGACAACACTGGCATTCTACGGATCATAGCGTGGAATTTTAGATCCCTTAATCGGGTAGGGAAGCTAGAAAATTAAAAACGGGAAATGGATAGGTTGAAGTTAGATATAGTGGGGATTAGTGAAGTTCGGTGGAAAGAGGAACAGGACTTTTGGTCAGGCGAGTACAGGATTATAAATACAAAATCAGTTGGGGGTATTACAGGAGTAAGTCTGATAATGAATAAGAAAATAGGAATGCGGGTAAACTACTATGACCAGCACAGTGATCGCATTATCGTAGTCAAGATAGAGATACGAAGCCAACACCGACCACAGTATAACAGGTTTATATGCCAACTAGTTCTGCCGATGATGAAGAAAGATCGAAGAAATATATGAGGAGCTAAAGGAAATTATTCAAACAATTAAGGGAGAGGAAAACTTAATTGTTATGGGAGACTCGAATTCGGTAGTAGGACAAAGAAGGGAAGGGAAGATAGTAGGTGAATATGGTCTGGGCAAAAGGAATGAAAGAGTAAGCCGCCTGATAGAATTTTGCACGGAACATAATTTAGTTATAACAAACACTTGGTTTAAGAATCACGAAAGAAGGTTGTATACGTGGAAGAGACCAGGAGACACCGGGAGATAAACAGATAGATTTTATAATGGTAAGACAAAGATTTCGGAACCAAGTTATAAGCTGTAAAACATACCCAGGGGCAGATATAGACTCTGACCATAACTTGTTGGTTATGAACTGTAGGCTGAAACTGAAGAAACTACAAAAAGGTATGAAAATAAGAAGATGGGAACTGGATAAATTAAAGGCACCTGAAGCTAATTATAGTCGACATGGTCGATTTGAGAATGTCTGCAACTGCACTATGTTATTTTAAATGTGTTTATTTCCGTCAACAGTTGCAATAAAATTGTTTAATAACATGTTTCGATCATTTCGATCATCTTCAGATCTTTTAGTTGCGTCCGCAACTCGTCTGGCTAAGTACTAAGTGGTACTAATTGGTACTAATTGGTACCAATTAGTACTCAGCCAGACGAGTTGCGGACGCAACTATAAGATCTGAAGATGATCCAAATGATCGAAAAATGTTATTTTGTGGAGATGAAGAGGCTTGCTCAGGATAGGGTATTGTGGAGAGGTGCATCAAACCAGTCTCCGGACTGAAGACCACAACAACAACGATCAAATGTGTGTCTATGTTCCGCAATACGCCGTCGAAAGGTTCTGCGGACGAGACGTAACATTGCCGGTGTGACTGAGCGACATGCGTCCTCGATGCCCCGTTTTAGATCATCTGGGGATGTGGGCTCAGTAACATAAACACGATACTTTAGTAATCCCCACAAAAAGAAATCTACTGGTGTTAAATCGGGCGACCTTGCGGGCCATGAATGAAGACCATGGCGCCCCAACCATCTTCCTGGAAATCTGTTGTTTAGTTTTTCCACAACAGGACGCGCAGTATGGGCTGGGTGACCATCGTGCTGCATCCACATATGGACTCTCGGTGTAGACACACCTTTTGAAGGAGATCACCCAAATTGTCGCCTATAAAAGCGCGATATAACTCACCTGTCAGTGTACCTGGGAAGTAGTGTGGACCGATGATTTTATCCTCATGGATTCCACACTACACGTTAAAAGACCACCTACGTTGACGGTCGACAGGTCGTACCCACTGAGGATTGTCTGCGGCCCAGTAGTGCATGTTATGGCGATTCACTGCACCATAATTTGTGAACGTGAACTCATCAGAGAACATAACACTTTGTAAAGACTCCAGCGTGAAATTACGCATGGCCCACTCACAGAATGTCATTCTTGCACGGAAATCGTTCCCATGCAGCTCCTGGGTCAGTGACAGGCGGTACGGGTGGAACCTGTGGCCGTGCACTATACGCCACATGGATGTGAGACTGACACCAGCGACTACAGCAACGGCTTGTAAGCTGACATGAGGATCGTGGTGTAGTGCAGCTAAAACAAACACCTCCGTCTCCTCACTTCTTGCAGGTTTTCGTCTGTTACTGCGGCGCATTACCAATCTGCCTGTTTCCCGAAGTCGGGGCTCTTCGCCTAAGATATCTCACGGCAAAAGCCGTGGCTGCTTCAGTGGCATCGTGTCGGCACTCGCCGAGCATCAGCAACATGTCTACGTACTCGTTGTTCGTGTATGCCATCGTCATCCGATGTCAGTAACTGTGGTATATTGAGCCCCGGTTGTTTGTATGGCTCCAACTGTCTGGTATACGGCCGTGTGCGGCGACAGTCGGCAGCCTAACAGCGCATTGAGGAAGCTTCTCGATCCATGACACCGGCGACGTTACAACTCGGCCGCACCACATTTAGAAGGCGCATTGCATTATGTGCAGCGTTTGTGGTATCTGCCCCCAAACTAACAGTGATGGGAATGTAGTTTAAATTGACTTGAACGAAGCTGGTTTCAACGAATCCAAAGCATGCTAGAAAAAATTATTGTTGCATTTAAAAAATTATATCTTTGTGCTGTAACTCTCTGGAAAATTATACAATAAACTATGTTCATAGCTCCGTAGAAAGTGTAACATTTCTTGTGTTGACTTACCGCATTAAATTTTCCCATCACCTATTATTTTATAGGTAACAGAGGCAAACACACTTAGTGAAACACTCTGTATATATATATATATATATATATATATATATATATATATATATATATATATATATATATATATATATTCACTCATGAAATTTGTTATTAGCAATCCAACCAAATTCAGAAGTAAAATTAGTGTGCATAGTTACAACGCTAGGAGCAAGGGTGATATTCACTATTCAAGGTTAAATGTAACTTTGGCACAGGAAGGAATGAATTACGCTGCAACAAAAGGCTTTGGTCACTTACCAAGTAGCATCAAAAGTATGACAGATAGCCAGCTAGTATTTAAAACGAAATTAAAGGAATTTCTGAATGGAAACTCCTTCTACAATGTAGATGAGTTTTTAGATAAAACTTTATATATATATATATATATATATATATATATATATATATATATATATATATAATTTTTTTAACATATTGACTATCATGTATAGACAACATTTACTAAACTCACACGTTCCACATCATTACAAAATCTCGTATATATGATCTGTGGAACAAGTACTAATCTAATTTAATCTAAACGATGGGCAAGGAAAACTAAATTAATCGGTACTCCGCGTGACTATGCTGAAAGTGAGAAATTGCCGCTTTTTCTTTGGAAAAGTCCATATGAATAAAGAATTATGGACAGTATTTCCCTCTCTAAATTCTTGAATTTCCGTAATTTACAGACATTGCAGAAAGTATTTGAATATGGGTTAAAAATAAAAATAAATAAATAAATAAAGCAAGAAAAACCTTCATTCAGAATTTTTATGACGCCCTTTTCGGTGCGCCCACAGTATGGCCTATCAACAGTCCGACTTGAGTTGTTAGTAATACCGCGCTATTCAGTTGTGACAAACTGCTATTACAATTATATTGCAGATTTGATTTCATTTTATAAAGACGGTATCAGTATAAATATTGCACTTGAAAATTTAAACAGTGTATTACAAACTGTTATTTTTCTGTAACGTGTGTCTGCCGTTCAGAGTTTCACAGAGTTAACACACTGTTTATCTTATTAAACACGAATGCAAACAGAGGGATGTTATAAGTCAGTGGTATTGTAGATTCGATTTCAAAGCAGAGCTATTTTTGTTTGAACTACTTTCCATAAAAGTCTGTTCAGCCTTATAAATTTCACCAGTCAAGTAACACCATTTACCTCCAGCGTTCTCTCTTGATATATGCTACCTCATGAATAACAGATACATCAAGTTAGGTAGTAGCAGGCTGTAGAATTCTAAAGAAAAGCCAGTTGTCGACATCCATAGTAGACGATTTAATAGTTAAATCAAATTTAAGCAAAAATGGTCTAACACACTGTCATTTATTTACTTTTGAAAATATGAGCCGATTTTTACTAACTTTTAATACTTGAGTGTATGTTACACAGTAGCTGTAAATATATGTATGTTTTATATTATATCTGCTATATTATTATTTGGTGCCTGTTACTCATTTCATTCTAAGCTTAAGCTCCAATAATGTATAACAATAACAGGTCATTTTTGCATTCTGAGTAGTGAGTAGTTATAAAATTGGTCCCACGTTTGCAAATATGATCACCTTAAGAGGCAAGTATTACAAGTAAAAAATTAGTAGAAGTCAGAGGACTACATACATGCCAGTTTGCCTACTGAAATTACTGTTTCTGCAACACTCTTTCACACAATCAACATTAATTGTAAATACTTATTGGTGTGATATCTTTCGAAAGAACAGACATCACACCAATATATATAGAATATTCACATACAACGATGGCGACCTGGATTCCACTCTTCATCGCTATTATGATAAAATCGTTGGACCTCATGTGGAAATCCCTGATGGTGAAAATCTGGAATATGGTCGACGGACGCTACTTGCGTAGCGTGGTTTTAGTGAGAATTCTGGGCGAACGGGAGACGCGCTCCGGATAGACAAGAACTTTAGGCGACTGCTGGCCAAAAGTTTGTGATCGATTAATACACCTTAACTTAATACTTTATCTTTTTCCCGAAGTTTTCAGTTCTTTCCAGCACTAAGATCACAGGGTGTAGTAATAAATATTGATGTTTTATTAATTTTTTTCGAGTTTTTTTATATCAGGTGGGATAATATTGTTGCGTTGAAATGGAAGCAGGCTTGACTTCGAAGGCACTGAAAACGGCACTTATACTGCAAGCTGGTTTATTACGAACTTAACATACACGCAGCACTATGTGCCTCTCGGGCAGAGTGCTCTGCTATTTATACACAGACAGAATGTACCAGAAATTAGAAGAATAATTAACATAAGAAAGAAGTAGAATTAACAAGTGAACATATGAAAGATGTAGAACATTGTGGAATTGTTAATTACAAGGAAATAAATTTTTGCCGGTGGTCGGAATTGAACCGGCCCCATTTTGCATCGCAGTCGGTGACGCTAGCCCCTGTGAACATAAATAAGATGTAGAACATTCTGTAGCGGCAATGTGTTTTTCTTAATTGGCTCTATTTCAATGGCCCGACAACGCTTGAATATAAATTCAGAGACTGAAGGCGAGATGTCATGGCTGCACAATACAGATCCCAATTTACGGTAACGTTTACATTCGTTATTTGTCCGTAAAGTGACGCATTAATGTTTAAACAAGTTACCGTTTTTAGTAACGGGTTAATGATTAATGAAGTTAACTTTTGGGTTATCGCTGTCCAGGTCTGACAACTACCACTGCGGCAGTTCATAGAATATTGATTAACGTACGTTACGAACAAAGATATTTAACAAAAACGTAACTGCTTGGAAATGGCTATCAGAAGGTAACAGTGGTGTTTCAGATGGCCTCTCAAACCTTTTAAGTTGTTACATATCTTTCTTTGAAATTAATTATGATTTGTCTAAAGCACAAGTGCACACAATTCTAAAAAACTAGGAAAATGTTAATGAACAATACCTTCAGCTATATTTCAAAAAACTATGTACCCTTCTATTAACAATTATAATTTAAAATAGATTTTGATTATAAAACAAATATGTGTAATTATTTCGCAATGTTATTTTGCCCTGTGATAATGTTGTGGTCCACTTGGAATAAAACTTTCGAGAATTCAGCCCGAGAAGGAAAATGGTTAAGTATGGCTGTTCTAGAGCATTCCGTTTCATCAGTAATTAGTTCTTCATTTGTTCATTTTATCGTTATTTAGGTTATAATATTTATTCGTGCAATTAATATTACTTTCATTCTACAAACTCCATCGTCAAAGGTATTGTTTCATGTGCAATTTACATGATGGTTCTTGTAAGGAAAATGTCGTATTGATGCTGGTAATCCTTTATTTTCAGTAGGTTTTGATGCTGAGTCCTTATGTATGTCCAAACGTCTTGTTCGCTCTTTTCAGAGTTTTTCAGTATGTAAAATACTGTATGTCCCCTTAACCAGTTAACCGCATTGTTCGTCTTGGGGTAAAATATTTCATCGGGTAATTAGATGCTCGAGGGTGCTATTGCATGCGGCGATGTTCTCTGAATGATCGCGCCGGCCGCGGTGGCCGAGGGGACTGAGGCGCTCCAGTCACGGTATGCACGGCCACTACGGTCGGTGTTTCGAATCCCCCCTCGGGCATGGATATTTGTGCCGTCCTTAGGATTAGCTAGTTCATAACTAGTTTGTAAGTTTACGGACTGATGACCCCGTAGTTAAGTCCCATAGACTCTACAAACATTTGAACATTTATTGGAATGATCGCTAATTTTCTTCTGACTGACTGCCAGATGGTGTTCGCATCACCACAAATAAATTAGTGATCATCAGTGTCATTTAGATTACAGGTGATACACATAGGAGAATCGGCCATGCGAATGGAATGAAGGCGTTCGTTCGTTGTCATTTTTCAGTTAACGGCGTAATACTAAGTTGCCTTCACGTCAGTTGGTAAGTTAGAATGATGGATTTTTATTCCAGATATTTAACCAGTTGACTGCATTGAACTTTGTTTTTATGATATTTTTGTTATGGAACTGCATTAAGTTTTTGTATACTTATTTGACACGAATCAAATCTTTCTCTGCAATCCTCATCCTAAGATAACTGCGCTCTGTTAAGGAATGTTTTAAGTGGTAGAGTGTACTGGGGATGTGGTGACCATCAATTGGGGCATCGCAGTTGGCCGGTACTATTTCGTTAAAAAATGCTGCTATGCTATTCGGTGACCTCTTCCACTGTTTGTTCGGCTTGCAGACGTACAGCGCGTGTGTTTTGTTATACACGTCTACAAGGCTTAAGCCACCGTTAGCAGGCGGTAACGTCAGAGTATGAAATTTTACTTTAAACATGTGGCCGCGGGTGACGAAATGACCAGAGGCAGCCAGGGTCTTTTGCCACGTCTTGTGGCACTGGCAGGACTTGTGCCACGTCATTTATTGTGGATATTAGGTAGACATTTAAAAAATTGCACTCGCTGTATTTCGTCAATCGTCCTGAGCGTATGTTGGTCGATGCTGGCACGTATGACATTAAGTAATTTTCTATAGTTCAAAGCAATTGCCTGCCGGATGTTTTGTGCATATTCCATTCCAAGACATTTTATTGTGGGGGTGTCCTTTATTGGTCCTTGAGTGGGAACTCTTAAGCCACGCCCAATACTCATTAGTGCACATTTATCTACTATTTCTAGTGCCTTGCATATCTCTTCGTTATCTCGTACCAGAAATACACCGTCGTCAGCATAGGCATTGCACACTATCTTCTCTCCATATATTGTTATGCCTTGGAGATGTTGACCTAAACGGAAAAGCAGAGAGTCAATGGCTATTGCAAATAGGGACATAGATAGTGGACACCATTTTCTCACTGAACTCTTTATTGTGATGGGTTTGCTGGGCTGACCGTGGATCATGACCGTGGAGGTAGCACCTTCAAAAAAATTCTTTTTAACTCCGATATAACGTTGCGGAAAGTTCATGTAACCCATAGTGTGGAAGAGATAATCATGATTGATTCTGTCGAAAGTGTTTCTCGAAATCTAATGAAACGATCGCACATTTTATTCTACAAGGTCCAGCAATTGATATGATTATAGTAACACAGTGTGTGGTGGATGGACCTGTCGCGTCCTACGCTGCATTGATACGGACCAGTGACGGTGTTCATTACGGATTTTAATCTCTCATTCCAGATGCGGGAAAATATGTTGTAGTCACAGTTCAGTAATGGAAGCGGCATGATTTTTCGGGACTAGAACTATTATTCCCCCTCGAAACTCACTTGGGATATCACTACTGGGATTCATTAATTCGTTGCAAATTCAAGTTAGCTTAGGTATCATATTCTCCCGAACGTGAGGTATAGCTCAGCTGGAATTCCGTCAGGCCCAGAAGATTAATGTGTTGGACTTCGTGTCATTGCATCCGCCACGTCATCTTCCGTTACGTCAGCTAACAGGATATCTGGTCCAGCTTCCGTGTCAGTCCTGTTGTAAGAAACTTTTGCGCTATAGTGTCCATTTTGGTGTTACTTAACAGACTGGTGAAGTATTTATATAATTCGTTCTGAATCTCAATTTGATGCGTAATCAGTCTACCATCCATGGTACGTATTTCAGTTAATATTTTCTTCTGGTGGCCCTTTCTTTCATTTATCACGTGGTAAATTGACGTCTGTTCTCTTTTTACATCGTTTTGAAGCCTTGTTCGTATTTTGCAGCCTTCCACCTTTTTCCGTTTCAAAGCTAAGACTTTGACCTGATATCTTTTTATCTCTAAATGGTTGTTGATTACTGATATATCATTAGTGTACAATTCTCGAAGAACATTAAAATAAAATTCTGTCGTCTGTTTCTGCCAGTCATTTGTAGCACGTGAGTAGTTTATCAGCGCTCGTCGTATCGGCGGTTTAGCACATTTAAGCCACCAAGTCAGTGACGAGGGGTATGAGGTGAATTTCTTCTCGCACTCAGTACATACACTATTCAATATTTCGTGACATTCAGGGTTTTGCAAATGTGCCACATTTAACTTCCACAGTCCTCGTCCCCGGTAGGTTTTCTGTCTTTTAAGGTTCATGGTGAAAATATATGCTATGTGATATGAAAATATGGTGGGCCATAACTCGGTCTGTAGCACTTGCGTTTTTAAATTACCGCACTCATATATCCTGTCGATGCGCCTGGCAGAATGACTTGTGATATGAGTAAAGCCTGGCAGTGCGCCTTTTTGGAGCTCCTAGGTATCAATCATGTTCAGGTGTTTGATTATGTCATCAAGTTCGGCACAATAATTAAAGTTTAGCGTTTGATCTTCAGCCGACAAGACGCAGTTACAATCCCTTCCTAAAATTACTTGGTCATATCTTCCACAGAAAAAAGGGAACTATATCATCTTTAAAAAATTCAGCTCTACGCCGCTAATTACTATAGCCAGAGGGTGCGTAGATGCTGATGAGCCTAGTACCGTTGATGGTTACAGCTAGACCTCTGGCATTTGTCAGTTTTGCAACATCGTTGACAATAATACCTTGTTTGCTTAGTAATTCTGTTCCGAGCTCATAATCGTTCCATGAATTGACAATTGCATTACATCCTGTGATATCATCAAGTTGGATGTCTGTAATTGCTTGCAACATTTCAATGTCGATATCTGCTGCATAAAACATATCTTGCAAGGACTTGAGTTTTAAATGGCTGCGGATCTTATTGATGTTTATCATTCCGATTTTATAGGATTGTAATGCAATTGTGAACAGTTAGATTGACAACATAGGTGAATAAAATCTCTTTAGTATATCGGACGTGTAGGTTACATCCGCTTCGTTTTCTCGCCCCTCAGTACTTTTTTCATTTCTTCGTCCTCAGAGTAATGTGCAGTTTCATCTACTCAGTTCCCTCTGCTCGCGTGCTGTGTGGACGTCTGTTTACTTCCTCGCTGCGGCCGGGCGCGCGCTTTCAGTGTGTAGTGAGTTGGACGCTCTTGTAGCGGAAATAGTAGCTTTATGTATCAAAATGTGTAGATCATCAAGACGAGTTAACCTAAACGGAAATACACTTTGAAGTTCTCATTTGTCGATCACTATGCTAGACCAAGAGCACTTGAAGCAGAAGCGTTCCTTCGAGATGTAGTAAAGCTCAGTTTTAGTGAGATAGTCGGGATCCATTTATCGATTGTAAGTAGCACTGTTTACGTAAAAATGATTAATACTGAATGCTGTGAAAAGGTTATCGAACAATGTAGAGGCAAACTGAAATTTCATCACTGTGACGACAAAGTCGGTACAGTTCAAGTTGATTATGCGGGATTTGGGACTAGAACTGTTCGTGTCTTTGAACTCCCCTTCGAGATAATCGAAGATGAGATTAATTCAGTTCTAAAACCGCATGGGAGCGATACTGCTGAAAAATGTGCCCTAAAAGAGATCTTGACAAACAAATACCCCTCCAAAATATAAGGAATAATGGGGAATCTCACTACTGAATCACAGACAGATTAAGTAAAAATGTACTTCATTTATTTCACACAAACTATCAGATCCATTAACTGACGAAAATAGGCAAACTTTTCAAAACTTTAAAAATATCAAGCACTCACTTAGAATACATGAACAAATACAAAAATGACACTAATAAATGACTAGAAAGTTCCTACTATAATTTCGGACAGTGGCAAATACCTCACAACACGAAGGAGGCCATGTGATCGTGCTGTAATTACGAGCGCTATATTTAAGAAAACTGTCGAAAGGAAGAATCGTAACTCTGTTCGCCGAGATAAGCAGTTGCAAGCAATACTCAACCAAATGCTACTGAAGCCGGCGTCGCTGGAACTCGGTCGGCGGTGACATTGCGTTAGAGTGCTGCCAATCTCGGACCGGTCAAAAAAATAAAAAGAAAATAAAGTAAAATAACAACAAATAAATAAACAAAAATAATAAATAAACTTCTCAAGACAGAAGCGTGAATGCCCTACTCTCAGCCTCTGTGTCCACGATAAGCACACAGTGTCTAACTAAACCACAGGCTCGGCTATATCGCGCCAACTCGATGATTATTAGACACAAGATTGTCGAATGCGGAATTGACACCAGATCTAGAAATAACGTTATCAGCGCGTCGGTACTGCTGATTCAAACTGGCTGAGGCTTTTCACATGTCTATGATACTCAGGTCGACAGGCACAAGTTTAGAAGGGGCCTAAAAAGTGAATCTGAAACTCCAAGTCCTCAAAGCGTAAGAGGTTAAAAATAATCGATGTCTCAAAACGTACACAAGAAGCAACTACGTCGAAGCCGCTTCTGGGGCGCTGCTCCGCACTCTACCCGCTAAGTGCGAGGCTACCCCCTCACTAGAAAGCAAGAGCCAATCGGTCTCTAGGCACCAATTTTCCTCCAATGGGCGGACGCAGCGCCAAGATAGCTTCGAAAATCTGTGCTCCCGCTCAGTGCAGTCCAGTGACGACCGTTCGCACGCTACACGCCCCACATAGCCGTTTGCGCGGTACGTATTCCTCCGCGGGTGGGTCACTGACCTGAAGGGATGAGCACGACGCAACTATCGACGCCCCGTGGCGCGCGCCACACCGCCGCTATACCCCCGGCCTGAGGGTCGGGTCCGCTGAGGGGCACACCCGAACTGGGCAACTGTCAGTGGCCATTAGAAGGGTACCGTAGAAAGGACAGTTCATCCCCCACTTAAACTGGGCAACTTCCGCTCGCAGTTAGCAGGACGGCCCTAAATGAAATCGCAAGTCCTGTGAATGACACTAGCTCGCTGCCATCTGTGTACAATCACATAGTGTCTCGTTTTGTACTTCAGTTTAGTCATGGAAGCGAATAATAAGGCAGAAAGGCACGATTTGCCTCCTGTTATTAGTGATCGTGCTAATAAACATTTGATCTGTTACAGTTATAAATTCGAACCTTACAGAAGAGTTGTAGGAATGGAAGACCACGGATGGCGATGCTGCGGCAAACGTTCGCAGTGTGCTGTTAAGCTATTTACAGTAGGCAGCGAACAAATGTTTTCCAGTTCGGAAGGCACTCGTGACCACGCACTTGTGACAGAAAACTTGTTAAACAGGAGAATGATATCTAATTCTCTAAAAACAAAAGGCGACGCTATGGTTGAAAGACCGTTAAAGCTTATACGCAATGTAGTTTATGCCAATCCAACAACCGCGAACACATTAAGAGGGAAGGACATGAGGTGTATTCGTAACAATATTATTCGCACTCGTCTAAATTGCGGAAAATGCCGAAATTGGTGATGGCAGTGCAGATTACTTTGTCACAAGTCGAGGTGACAACTACAAAAGGCAAGGACTTTGTCCTTAATAATGACATGCAAAATGGACATGTTTTCACAAGCGACTCAAGTCAAAAGTATTGATGTCAGTAGGAAACTATATTGTTGAAATGTTTGTAGAGTCTATGGGACTTAACTACGGGGTCATCAGTCCCTAAACTTACAAACTACTCATGAACTAGCTACAACTAAGGAAAGCACAAATATCCATGCCCGAGGAGGGATTCGAACCCCAGACCGTAGTGGCCGTGCAGACCGTGACTGAAGCGCCTCAGTCCCCTCGGCCACCGCGGTCGGCGAAACTATATTGATGGATGCTACTTTTCAGTACGCAGAGAAACACTTTCTTTATTCACGATCTACAGTTACTCTGGTGGCTTTTATATACCATTAGTGTTCATTCTTATAATAGATAAGAAGAAAGAAACGTATTTGAAAACAATACAATGTATTCACGATGAATGTAGGAAGAGGTGGTTTTACTAATCTGGTCAGCATACATCCACCAGACAACATCACAAAATTAGCGGATTACATGAATGAAAACTACTTTGATGATGAAGGTGCAGTCTCTTCTCCGAAAGTTTTAGCAGCAGGTTGCGCCTCGTTGTGGAGGACGACTAACGCTTCCGAGAGCTTCCATTTCCAATTCATTGCCTCATCTGAATCTCCATACCCAAACATCTTTGACTTTCTGAAAAGTCTGAAGCGTGAACGAAGCAAAAAATATTATCACCATCCAAACAGACTTAGAAATCAGGAAGAGACACGCGTTCTTGCAACGGAAATTAGAATTATTTAGGAATGGTGAATTTTGCAAATTAGACTTTGTAAAGTGCGTTACACACCAAGCAGCCGTGAGCAAAATATGAGCCTAACTAAATGCATTTGTTATCTGCTATTAGTTTTTTATGTGGAATTTGTAATAAAATCTTTGTATTTGTATATAATTTATTCTTTATATCTTGTTCCTTGGCACAGTATTGACATTATTCTACAAATAGAGGCAGAGGTCGCGCACTTGGTAAGTTTAGATTTGGAAGCATTTTGCGAGATTGTGCAGTTAGACTACCAGGAGCAGGTATGAGTTGCCGAGTTCGTGCGCGCCTGTCAGTCTAATCGGAGCAGGTAAAAGTTGGCCAGTTCGTGCGTGCCTCTCAGAGGGCAGTTTGGGGACAGTTGACCAGTTCGAGTCTTCCGTTTATCAGCAACAGGTAGAAGTTGCCCAGTTGGGACGAGAAGCCGCTGACAGCCACTGCGCGGCCCTCTCGCTGTGAAATGAATGGGTGCCTTCTCACATGGACTCGTCACCTCTCTCTCCCTCGCTCTGGTGCCACCCAGAAGCGCTTTAGGAATGGACATAATTCACTGTCTTGGCCTCCCCGTGGAACTCAAATGAATGAAAATATCAATAACTTCTAAAAATTAAAAATAACGTAGGCGGGCAGTTCTCGACGCCTTTCAACTTTTACGATTATGCTGCTTCTTTTATTGTTTTGTTTGATATATAAAACTGTGAAAACAGTTTTACGATTATCTTACAACAGTAGTTCAGAATGACAGTAATCTCTAAATTTATATACATTAACGAGCGAACTGCAGTGTTTCGTTCTATTGAAGTGAATGGTGACGTAGTCATCGTCACAAATACATTAAGCTCATCAGGTAAAAGAACCTGTGGAAAGTTTCTCATCTTGATTTAATACACAAAGTCGTGCTGTATACTTGCTGATGTCAGACACCAACAGACGTGGAACCTTTGTTTGCAGGGAGGATAGGTTTTGAGATTTCGTATGGCTGTCCTTTCTCCTTCTGGAAGGTTGCTTTTGTTAGGAAGGGACGTTTGGAAGGATGGTGAGGCCAACGTCTTGTTGTTGTTGTCTTCAGTCCGAAGAATGATTTGAGGCAGCTCTCCACGCTACACTATCATTGACATGCCTCTTCATCTCCTCATACGAACGACAATTCACATCCATTTGAATCTGCTTCCTGTTTTAAATTTTCCAACCTCCATATCCGATTAAGGGATCTAACATTCGACACTCCTATTAGTGGAATGCCAGTGTTGTCTTTTCTGATGACCACATACTCCGGAATAGTCCCCGCCCAGAGATCCAAATGGGGGACTATTTTACCTCCGGAGTATTTTATCCGTGAGGATGTCATTATCATATATTCACACCATAGAGCTGCATGTCCTCGGAAAAGTAACAACTGCAGTTTCCCCTTGCTTTCAGCCATTAGCAATAACTGTATGACAGAGCCACATTAGCACATTTTACAAAGCCAGATCAATCATATAGTTTGTTGCCCCTGCAACTACATACAAGGCCGCTGACGCTCTTTGGGAACTACATCTTTGTCTGGCCTCTCTATAAATACCCCTCTGAACGCAAATCATACCACCTCGCAATGTCTATGGTTCATGTGGATAGGAGGCCAGCTTAGCTGTGAGGAATACCTGGACGTTGATCATGGTAGAGTATTGGATGGTCACGGTTGCACGGTAATAGAGATGGACAGTGCATATGGGAAGATGGATTTTACAGATCATTCTATATCCAACACCTAAGCATAGATTCAGGAAATATCGAAACCAAACGATCGATTCACCGATATCGATCTAACAGAATGTGATTCGTGTTCATTGATGGAATCGTTCGAGAGTCCATCAGAAATGCATGCATTCATGCATGCACTGTCGTGTCTTTAAGATAGAGTGTTTAGGAACTGAGAGGCTGGTTGTGGGAGCTGTGGGTATTTGGTGGGTGAAGTTAAGCAAACATAGTCAGTTCCGGTTCTATTTTTTTTTTTTTTTTTTTTTTTTAAAATCTATCGGACCAAACTGCGTGGTCATCAGCCGTAGCTTACAAACTACTTAAACCTAGGTGAACTAACCTACGGACAAACACAGACACCCATGCCCCAGGGAGGACTCGAATCTCCACGGCGAGCAACCGCGCGCTCCGCAGCGAGACGCTTTAGACCGCTCGGCTACTCCACCGCGGCTCTATTTGTTTTAATTAAGATATATATATATATATATATATATATATATATATATATATATATATATATATATATATATATATATATATATATATATATATATATATTACAATAATAGGCTGAAGGCACAGCAAGACAGTTCAGATAAGTGATGCGAGGCAGAAGACCAAGTTGAGAGAACCAATATTTGATAAGTTAATAAGACTCGAATTTTAGTAAAAAGAACTCTAAAACGCAATAACAGACGGAATGAGCCCAACAATTTAAGCGGAAGTAGAAGGTCTTAATTGAAAGCGACGCTTGTAAATACAATATTACAAGTGCCCCCTGCCATTTACATGAGAACAGCTCAACTTACTTATCAAAACTTAAGTAGGGCTCCAAAATTTAAGTAAACACAGCCCTTTAAAAATACAATTACGAAAACACACTTAATATGAGATCACAAATTCAGTTCAATTATTATAGAGGCTGGTAACTGGAAACTGTGCTCAATCATATCAACAGGCAGAAGGCCAATAAAATAACACAAAATAAAATTTACAAATGAGCCTTATAATTCAAATGAAAACAGCTCAGCTTACTTGTCAAAAGCACACTAAATGTGGGGAACTGGCTAGTCATTAATTTAATACACCCACACAGATAAAACAGATGAGCTGACTCAAAACAAGAAGGAGAGGAATAAGGTGCCAAACGGTCAACAAGAAATACAGCTCTGACACGAAGGGACTTATACAAACGGATAGAAGGCCAAATTACAACCGCGGCGTGGCGATACCTCACGGAGGGAAATTTTTCTGCAACAAGAAAATAAAATAACAATAAAAAAACAAAGCTATACAACTACCGCCCGTGCAGCTGCGAGCTATCAGAGGGACACAAGCCAGATAAATTCCCCAGTTGCGTTACCAAGTTTATGTTCATAGAATATTTGCTACTCAGAGTAAAGAGAAAATAATTCAAATGATCCGAATTAAAAGTGCGGTATAATACATGAATAACCAACTAACAATGTAGACACAGGAAACGATGGGCCGTGGGGAACGACCACCGATCCTGGAAATTTTACACACACAAATTGGCGGAAGAGGACTGTATCAGTCACTTAACTTATTTACTCCTTTCTCCACGACAGGTGCAGGCACCCTCACGAGGGTGTCAACGAAACATGTGATACATCCCAGATGGAAAGCGGCCGGGACGACGCGAGGCGCAGCCGGGACTGAGTGCGGAGTACTCTAGACTAGCAGTTGTTGACATCTCCGCCACTTGGCGAGGGACGGACGAGGTGTTCCACGGGCGCTAGACGAAGTAAACAGCCCGCGCCGAGGTGCTGTGATAAACTGACAGAAAGGCCTCTCCGAACCAACTTCTTGAGCTCATGGCATGCACGGCTCCCCACGGACAGAGTCCCACCCGGGACAACTTCGATGCACACGCCGGGCCCGGCCACAAACGGCCCCTTAATCGAATTCACTCGACCCTGGCGATACAGTGCATCCTATCAAACTCCCTGCCTGATCTCCTGTACAACTGCCACGGCGCGACACCGTAGCGCCACACGCGGCAAGGAACCACCAGTAAGACGACAGTCGACGCGCGATAGATCGAACAGCGCCACGAGCGGTGGACGCACTGAGAGATCGATGGTACTTGCGCCAGTAATTAAATCAAGGACAGGCTCAATCGAAGCTCAAGAATCCATGATAATTCAATCTGAGGACCGATTTTCGAATCACAGCCAGGAATGCTTACCAGGGATCACCATAACGAGTCTTACGACTATTCTGCTGCTTTAATTCTTGCGCCACATGTAGTAATCGTTTGTCCCTATGCGGTACGTAATGAACTGAACGAGCACTCATGGTCAGTACACAATGTGCGGCGAATGGAAATTACGAGCGGTCTGGGAGGCGTGCGCGCATAGCGTAATTGTATCGCTTGTAAGAGAGAAATTTGTTGATGTTGAATATTAATATAAGCCTAATGAAGTTCTTTCTGAAGGCATTTGTATGGAGTGTAGCCTTGTATGGGAGTGAAACATGGAAGATAAATAATGCTGACAGTATGAGTAGAGGGGCTTTTGAAATGGGCTACAGAATATTAGGTGGGTGGATCGCGTAACTAATGATGACTTACTGAGCAGAATTTGTGGAAAAGGAATTTCTGGCATACCTTGACTAAATGAAGGGATCGATTGTTAGAATAGAATCGTGAATTTAGCGTTGGAGGGATGTCTGTGAGGTAAAAGTCGCAGAGAGAGACCAAGAGATGAATACAGTAAACAGATTCACATGGATGTAAGTTGCCGATATTATGAGGAGATGATGAGATTTGCTCAGGATAGAATGGGTTGGAGAGCTGTACAAAACCAGTCTCCGGACTGAAGACCACAACAACAACATACGGGTGAGAAATGAAACTTGGCTAGATTTCATGTTAAATAATAATAATAAAATATATGTATATATATTGACTTCAACTGCGAATGGGTAAAGCTGAAAATGTGTACCCAGCCGGGATTCCAACGCGGGTCTCCTGCTTTCTAGGCTGTTAAGCTTACCCCTACACCACCGGGGACACAGTGATCACCGCACCTGCAAGGACTACCTAAGCACGCCTCCCGTCAGACAAAAACTTCCAGCTCTACCCTGCCCACAGTACTCAAACTTGTAGTCCATATGTACTAATTCCCGTAAGAGTAAGGGCTCCAAACTTCCCCCCCCCCCCTCCCCACTAACGGAAGGACAATTGTCTGTCACTGGCAGATCATATATAAACAAGTGGCACCTATTCCTAAAGAACAGACGTCACTTCTATTCCTGCAGTTGTTATTGTTTTCATATCACAGAATATACGACCTGAACCGCGAATGGGCAAAGCCGTGGGCAGGGTAAAGCTGGATGTTTGTGTCTGACGGAAGGCGTGCTTAAGAAGTCCTTGCAGGTACGGTGATCACTGTGTTCCCAGTGGTGTAGGGGCAGCGCAACTGCCTAGAAAGCAAGAAGAGAAGTCTGTTCTCTAGGAATAGCCGCGACATGTATATATACAAAAGAAGTAGCTGAAGAAAAAACTTATTTACACCTTCCCTTCCAACGAAAATGATATCAAGAAATAGCAAACCAGATGCAGCCCAGTAAACTACAGATGAGTTGCAGTTATTGCATAAACTTATCAGTGCTACGAAACTGAAAGGCATTTATTCTTACAGAAAACAAGTAAATATATCTAATTATTGGTTCTATAGAAATTATGGGACTTTGAAATATCATAGCGTAAATAGTGTAGAACCTGTTGGTGATTTTTCATCTACATCTATATGGACGAAGAGCATGGCAGAGGGATCATCGAACCAGTTATGATGTTTCTCTACAGGTCCATTCTCTCATAACTCGCGGGAAAAAGAGACATCTAAATCTCTCTGTTTTCTGATTTCTGTTATTTTATTATTATGATATTGTCTCCCTTTGTAGTTGGGTCGTAACAATATATGTTCACATTCTGGAAGAGATTTCACAGATAAATCCCACCGAAACAAACAACCCCTGTTTTTTTATGATTTCCACGCCAACTCGTGCATCATTTCCGTGACACTCTCTTCCCTATATCACGATAATACAAAAGGAGCTGCCCTTCTCTGAACATTCTCTGTACTGTCTGTCAGTCCCACCTGGTGTGGATCCCACAATGCGCAGCAGTACTCCAAAACAGAACGTACAAGTGTAGTGTAGGTAGTTTCTTTACCAGAACTGTTGAATTTTCTAAGTGTTCTGCCAATAAAACGCAGTCTTTGGTTCGCCTTTCTTACAATACTTGGTTTGTTCTTTCCAGTTTAAGCTCTTAATTGTTATTCCTAGGTATTTAGTTGAATTGGCGGCCTGTAGATTTGACTGATTGAGTAAATGAATTTTAACAGATTTCTTTTAGTGGTCATATCGATGTGTTCAAACTCATCATTAATATGGGCGAACTGCTAATTTTTCACCGTGTAGATGTCTAAAACTTTTTGCAGTTGCTTTTGATCGTCTGGTGACTTTGCTAACCAATAAATTACAGCAGCATCCGTGATTCGGCAAATTGTTCTCTTACGGTGTCAAGGACTGTAATAGAACACTTACAATTTGTAAATACGCTTGTCTTCTAAATATTGTCAACGTAGGCTATAATGTAATAAAAGAAACAAAAAAGTCATACAAGCAGCCTAACTGATTCAAGAACACTATTTGTGGCTGACGACAGGATCGCATGTACCAATACAAAATGATGTGTATAATAATTATTTCAGACAGTTATTATCAGTAGGTATGGTCTCGGCCAGAAAGACCGCTCTGAGTAAAATGAGGCAGATTCCTACGTTGGTATCGCACCGTGATTTGTGGTTGCAAACATTTCCCATTAAAGGTACACGAAAATAATGCTATGCCAGAGAAGTCACTACTCTACCTGTTCTCAGACAGCGTTGAAACCATTACCACAACATCTCTTATACCCCGATAGCATCTGTCTGCATCCGACACCAATCGACGTCGTCGTTTTTTACTTTTCCAATTTTTAATTTTTTTGGTAGCGTATCCTACCACCCTCGTATCTGTTGAGTAATCTGCCAAAGAACACAGATGTTTGCGAAACTCATATAATTTCCGTTCAGTTTCAGGTTCGCTAAATGGAACAAAATTGAGCACAAAGTTTTTCTGTTGGTGAGCAGTTTTGTGCGAAATTTAGTCAGATATCAGATTTAATAGATATCGTTTATTTGATATTTAGTCAATATGTTCACCAGAAACGGAAGTCTTCGTAGATAGCGAGTAAGCTGTTTTACAAAGAGATATGTGAAACACGCATGCTACAGAGAGCCTTTCACAGAAGTTTAGAAAACAATCGTAAAATCATACATAAGATATCAGCATGGTGCAAAAATGGCAATTGGCCCTTAATAAAGAGTCATCCATATGACCACTGAAAGTAACCCGTTAATCTTCATTTATACGACAAATCAGGCAAAACTAGAGGCCGTAAATTCAACTAACTTCCTAGGAGTAACAGTTACAATTAGCTTAAGGAGGAAAAAAAAAAAAACACAGAAAATATTGTAGGGAAAGCGAACTAAAGACTATGTTTCGTTGGCAGAAAACTTAGAAGATGCAACACCTTTGCTAAAGAAACTGCCTACACCACACTTTTGATTCCTATTTTGGAGTATTTGTTCGGCATTGTGGGATCCACACCAGGTGGGACTGACGGACGATTTAGAGAAAGTACAGAGAAGGGCAGCTCGTTTTGTATTATCGCGATATAGGCGAGCGACTGTCACGGAAATGATTTACAAATTGGGGTGGAAATCAATAAAAGAAAGACCTTCTTCGCTACAACGACATCTATTTGCGAAATTTGTTTCACCAACTCTCTTCCGAATGCGAACATATTTTGTTAGCGCCCACATATATAGGAAGACATGATCATCAAAATAAATTAAGATCATATAGAAAACGGAAAGATTTAGGTGTTCCTTTTTTCCTGGAGGTATTAGAGAATGGAACTGGAGGGAAACATCAGAAAGAGGTTTGATGAACCCTCTGCCATGCACTTCAACGTGACTTGCAGAGTATTTATGTAGTTGTAGAAATCGCATGATGATAGCACACCGATCTAAGATGACATTCCCTCCAAATCAGAGCGCCCAGTGTTCCTCAATTCGTGAATTAAAAGCCGTTTCTGCTGAGTCAGCTCATTCGCGCTATCAGACGAAGAGTCACTCACTCTCTGCCACGATGTAAAAAAAAAAAAAAAAAAAAAAAAAAAAAAAAAAAAAAAAAAATGTTTACATTATTGAAAGACAACACCCGATATATTATTAATAACGAGTCCACCGCAGCCGCTACAAATTTTTAATATATGTGGCGAAAAGCTTCCGCTGGATTAAAACAAAGCCGCGGCGCGGATTCATACGTTTATTGAGCCTTTCAGTATTAATTGGAATTTGCATCGCAATAACGCCGCCTGCTCGCCGAAGTGGCAGGCCTGTATGTGCGCGCGTGGAACATTCGGTGCCCTGCTCTGCCGACGTCACTTCCGGTCGCTTTTATCGCGCAGTAGGACTGCCAGCGACGCCGAAAGCAGCCACATACTTCCTGCTAGACATTTCTGCTCCTGCACTAACAGCAGTCAAGTCTACGCAAGGGCGAATTGGAAATATTCAAAGAGCAGAAGTATTACTCGGCAAAGCCAAGTGGTAATCTCGCATCGTCGTGTTTACGCCGGAGAAACAGAGACGGGGCAGCAGAATGGCGCATATGTACGCTTCAGTGTTCTTGTTAAGTGGGCCGCTGCTAGCCTGTTTAGCGGAAGACTAAAAATAATTTGGAAATTCGAATGCAGTGTTTGATGCAGTGGTTAGATGTTAAGCCTGCCTCCATTATACTAATCCTTTCAGTGGCGCTTTCTGAGTATTTTATTCTTCTCACGTTTAAAAAGAAAATTTTGAAGCAATCATTGGTTGAACATTACTGCAGTCAAGCATGTCCAATACTTACGATGGTTAGAAGTATTCCGAATGGATAAAGAAATTGCGAGTACTCAGAAAGGGTAAAGACAAAGATAGTAATCAAAACAAAGTATTTCTACCAATGAACAATAATGAAAATTAATTTCAATTAAAAACAATATCTAGAATACTGATTCTACGATATATTCCTGACAGCAATATCTTACCTTAGCTGTTTAGGGATACCCGCGGTGGAGTAGCCGAGCGGTCTAAGGGTCCTCGCTGCGGATCGCGTGGTAGCTGCGGCGGAACGACCTCTTCGTACGGCGGAACGTGTGCTAAAACCTTGTCTTCAAAAGCACTCGTCTTGTATGATTAGGGTTTTTTTTTGTGGCCGTGTCAGACTTCGTAATCCTTGAGGTGTCCACTCGCCCATAAAATTTTATATAAAATAAAAAAAAAATATGTTCATGTAAAATCTTTATACGTTGTAATATTTCAAAATCAGATCCTTGCGCCGAGGGAAGAAGTCTTTAACTGTCACGCTTGTTAAAATATTTCTAAGTTCTCTCATAGATAAGACGTTCAAAAGAAATTCTTCAGTTTGTGGTCGTTGCTATAGCCACAGAGAAAAAATAATATTTCTTCAATGATTATCGATCAATGTGTATGATCGATTAATCAAAGTTCTAAAAGAAACATTTATCGAAGTCTTCTTGACGTAACTTTTCCACAAATAAAAATTCATAAAAAATTCTTCCTTCACATTGAAGAATATTTAAATTAAATATTCTCCTCGTTTCATTAATATATTATTTATCGTAAAATAATTCTTCATAAATGATGTACTCTGACACTTTCGTCAAGTTTAAACACGATAACATTTATTGCTTTCTATGATATTACATACGTAGTCATTGACAGACAAAAGGAAACTGACTTTTAAAATTTGCTGTTTTAACATGAATCTTCTATAATAATGTCATCTCTTGCGACGACAACCGCAGAGATCAACATCTTCTTGCCTCGTGGCCGTCGACCCGCGACTTGATGTGGCCGGATATTTACTCCTTGGAATCGGCGTCGAAGATGTTGCCCTCGTAGGTTGACTCGCCTCACAGCACATGAAACAAACAAAAAAACATACAAAAACCTTCTTTAAGAATCATAACATTAAACATTTACATAAAATCATTTAAGAACACAAATATAAGTAAGTTATTCTGCGCAAACTGAGCTGACATGAGATATGAAGCGGAGACAGTAATCCGTCCTATTACATACCCCACCCGAAAGCTCAGTTTAGCAGGTAATCAGAATGAAATAAAATTCTTTTAGCCAATCTTTTAGAATATAAGAAGTCCTGCTTCATAAGCTATGTGTGATAATTATCAGAATCATGCTTTAATTAATTAAACAGTTTCCACACAAACACTACGAGAGTCACTTCAAACAGGTTTAGTTAGTCATGGCTCTTATTATCCATGTAATATTCTGAATGTCACATAACTTTTATCTTAAAGAAGAAAATAGTTTATTGTTCTCTTAAAAATGTTTATGTATAGACTCTGAATGTCTGTGTATTTTATACACCACTATTGTACAGTCATCATATTTCTTGCTTGCCTTCATGATACATTAAAATCTTGTTTGACGTTTATGGACATATACCTATATATATATATGAAACATTATGTGCATACGATAATTGTCTGACAGAATATCCAAACGGTAATAAATCAGTGTCAAATATTTTCTCATGACGTTATACCTAGATATTCTATGGAATAAATTCCTTCCCTTCATATCAGAATGCGCTTGTTTAAATTAATTTCAATTCAAATACGAAAAATACAATTTATTCCCTAAATAAATTTAGGAAAATCTTTTTTATTGTTGAAATATGGTTAGGTCAGAAAAGGATCAACCACATATTATTATAGTGAACACACTGTACATAAACCCTATGTCGTCTGTAACTATCTCGTAAATAAATTATTTGACCGATAAAATTATACATCTAGTCAGTTTAATAATTCTCGTAATTTATACTTATCGATAAACCGATAAATCATCGTCTTCATCATGGACGTTATCGAAATAATACGACCAGTTGCTGTGTCAACGTAACGTCTCTGACGTGTTGCCAACTGCTCGAAATTACACCTACTTATATTATTTTCGTACGTTAAATTCACAATTATAGTGAACTAGTCTTAATAAGATATTATATACTTTAAAAATTCTTAATTTGCTTCCTTATATAATCGGTAGATATGACTAAAACACTACCACAAAGCTTTCGACATTTCGTCGCCTCAAGTAAAATTTTTCCAGTCAACCGTTGAGATACTCACTAGGCTATAACAATGTATTTTTGTACACTCTTTGTACTTACCTCACCATACGTATATGAAAAAAGAAATATATAAATAAATAAATATTCTCTTCTGAATAGAATTATTCTCTATATTTCTTAATTACATGAGGTCATAAGAAGATTAATTTGCATTGTCGTTGAAACATCGGCACGGCGCTTTCCTTTCAGCCTTCGTACGTATTTTAGGATAATAGATGCAGTATTAACTAACTATGAGAACTGTACAGTGTCAAGTTTGGCCCATGCAAACTTATATATATATGACACATCACTAAGTTCTCGCAAGCCGTAGCTTCGGACGCCTCATGGTCCACATTTCATTTAATATAAACATCCATTCCTATTACGACTACAATCCGAGTTTCCTTTTCCATTTACTGCTAAAATCTCATATGTACCTCTGTAGTCTTATTATAGCTTAAGACTAAAAGAAAAATTTAATAAATTCATTTTATAGAGAATATCTCCTAATATGGAAAGACTCGCTACCCTTCAACATAAGTTACATCATATTCATTATGTGTATTCGCTGAGGAGTACAGTGTACTATATATGTTGCCTTTGTATACACAATGAAAGATCTCTATTCGGTGAGCTGTATAAAAACTTACTTATACTTAACAGACTAAAAATTAGTCATCGTCTTGTGTCAAAATCTAGTTCTCGTCAGTCGGTTGGATGATCGTGTTACTATGTTACGCATTCTCACCCCTCTTTCGGCAAGAATGGCTTAATTTGACTTACATTATAAAGTCCCTTTATTATTCCTGTTGAAGGCTCTTGCAACACTACAGCCTTCGGATGAGGAACTTTGTATACCGTACTACATAAGGGCCTTCATATAAAAAGAAAAACTTCTTTCATTCTTCGTTTTCTTTACGACTCTTAGGATGAGACAAAGCAAGTACCAAATCTCCAATCTGGTAACAGGGTACTTTAGCTTGCTCGTTATACTTCCTGGGTCGGGGATTCGAATCCCCCCTCGGGCATGGATATTTGTGCCGTCCTAGTTTGTAAGTAGTTCATAAGTAGTTTGTAAGTTTAGGGACTGATGACCCCGTAGTTAAGTCCCATAAGCTTAACAAACATTTGAACATATTATACTTCCTGATTCGTTGTTCAGCGTTTTTAATCAGTTGTTCTTTAATATCATTTTCCTGTATAGGGTTAATTTTATTTAATGGAGGCCAAGGAATAGCAGTTAATAAAAGTTCTCCTATGATACGTTGACCTAAGATCTCAGGTGGTGCTAAACCAGTACTTAAGTGAGGCAATTCATTTAATATCTTTTCAAATTCTGGAATTAACTTAGCCCATCGTGTATGTCTGGAAGCACAATATGTCCTACAAAGTCTACCTAGCTCTTTCATTACTCGTTCCACCGGATTTCCTTGTGGATGGTATTTGGAAATGAGAATATGTTTTATATTATATGACCTTAACAACTCTTTAAATTTGTTGCTGATAAAAGCACTACAATTATCAGATAATATTCTCTTAGGTGTGCCCCAATTAACAAAATAATCTCTACTAAGACAACGTATTACACTTGAAGTTGTTGCTCTTTTTAACATGTACAACTTCACATATTTCGACCAGCATTCCAGTATTACAAAGATATAACTAAAACCACCTGAGCTGCATGGTAAAGGGCCGAAAAAGTCTATTGAGAGAATATCCCATATTCCAAGAGGAATTATAGAATATAATTTATAATTATGGGGATTATTTCCTAGTTTTACCTTATGACACAATTCGCATGTTCGAATAATAATTCTAACTACACGTGTCATATTCCTAAAATAGTAAAACTTCATGAGATGTTTGGCACATTTGTGGATACCAAAGTGACCATATCCTTCATGTATGTATACTACCAAGTCATGTACGACGGCTTCAGGTACACAAATCTTCCAATAGGGTCAAGTCGTTGGTTAACTTTAGTAGCTGTTAATATTTGCTTCATTTTCTGTTCATTTTCTTTATTGGTCAGGAAATACACATGATAGTTAGTCCCTGGTTCCTCAGTGATCGAAATATTTTCCATCCCTAGAGGAAGCCTGCTTAATGCATCTGACACTACATTCTGTGAACCTTTTATATAACGTATTTCATAAAGTAACTCCTGTAAATACAAGACCCATCTCATTAACCTACGGTGTAATAACCTAGAATTGGACAGAAAAACCAAAGCCTGATGGTCGGTATACACAATAGTTTTCCTTCCGCTAAGTAATCCACGAAACTTTTGGAAGCTCCAAACAACTGCAAGAGCTTCTTTTTCCGTTACGAAGTAATTTCTTTCGTGTTTATTCAAAGTTCTGCTAGCAAAAGCTATAGGACGATGTAATCCATTTTCGTCAGTTAATTCGCCCTGAAAGATCTCACACGAAATTCCGTAATCGGAATTCTTCTTCAAACTTTGGATGGTATAGCATTTTCGCGTTTATTAAAGCATTCTTTATTCTATTGAAAACTAATTCTTCTTCCTGTCCCCAACTCCACACAGACTTTTGTTTAAGCAAATCTAAAAGCTTAGGATTTGTAAAATCAGTTCCTGGAATAAATCTTCTCAGGAAACTTACCATTCCTAAGAAGGATTTTAACTGCTTCTTATTCCTAGGACTAGGGCATTTAGCAATAGCTTCAATACGTTGAGGATCCGGTCTTACTCCCTTACTATTCACTAAATGCCCTAAAAACCTCACTTCCTCTCTCCCGAAATATGATTTAGACAATTTTAAAGTGATACCATTAGCAATCAACCTTTCGAACAACTCCTGTAAAACAGAGAGATGTTCTTCCCATGTTCTTGTAACAACAAGGATGCCATCAACGTACACAATTATCTTACTGGATAGTTGTGGACCTAATGCAGAGTCTAACGCTCTTATAAAGGTTGCCACAGATATGTTAAGTCCAAATGGTAACGCCTTAAATTGGTAAGACTTACCTTCAGAGAGAAAAGCTGTATATTCTCTTGAGTCAGGATGTAAAGTAACTTGATGATATCCAGCTGTTAAGTCCATAGTACTCATATAACGAGATCCTGCAATTCTTAAAAGTACTTCCTCCAGAGGTAAAGGTCTATCCCTTTCCATCTCAATGATTTTACTTAATTCCCTATCATCTAATACTAGGCGAACTCCACCTCCAATCTTCTTCACCGCCCACAATGGACTGTTGAAGGGACTACATGATCTCTCAATGACACCTTGTTCCAACATTTTATTTACCTCTCTTGTGGCAGCTTCTTTTAGCTCCACAGAAATTGGATAAGGTTTCTTAAAGAACGGTTTTGGGTTCTTAATCTTAAGCTTACATACATAGTCTTTAATACATCCAGGTTTGTCTGAAAAAACTGACTTAAATTTTAATAACACTAATTCAAGTTCTTCTTTCTCCTGCTGAGAGAGGAATGTATTTGAATAACACTTATCTTTTATTTCATTATAGATACTATCATTGAAATCAGAATGATAACCTTCCTCTGCTACCTCCTCACAATGTAATGATAAGTTCATGGCATCCACGTATTTAAGATGCAGAGACTCATAATTATTATCCTCATCTTTGAGGTGGTCAAACTTAAAATCTTACCATACGGTTTGGTTTCCTGCATAAACTGTAAGAGAGGAATTCTTAAAATCCAAGAGAGCCTCTTATATAACCAATCAACACCTAAGATTAAGGCTACATTTAATTTATCCACTACAAGAAATGAATGCGAGAAAGCTTGCTGGTTAATTGTAAAAGACAGAAAAACCTCTTCATTGATGTTTTGACTTTTCTTGCCAGTAACCCCTACAATTCTTACATTACTTACTGGTAACGTTGAAAATTTCCAACATTTCCTCTTGATTTTAAATAATTCTTTGGATAGTATACTAACCTCACTACCAGAATCAATAATGATATTTACTTCTGTATCTTTGATGAAACCCTTGATGACTGGTTTAAAATTCCTTACTTTCTTTATGTTATTATCTTGAAACAGGAGATCATCTTGTATACTAACTTTATCTGATCGATTTAAAGAAAAATTACAAGTGGGTCGTATAGAACATAAATCTACGGTCCGCTTTAGTAGACCCGCACTAAGGGACGGTTTTAGTTTCCCGAATTTTTTATGATGATGTCACCTATGATCTCGCCATTATCCGTTATTTGTTTTGTGTTCGATTGATTACCTTGATCGCGTATTTTACGTACCTTCGAACCACCTTCTTTATTCCCTATAGTACCAGTATCTTTATAGGGTCTCTTAACTTGACAAAAACGACTTTGATTTGCGTTGTTTCCTTTACGAGGCTCAAATCGATTATTGCCGTTGTTCCGAACATTATTTTCTCGGTTATTCCTAAGTTGCTCGTCCTCCTTTTCTTTGTTTAAGTTGTCGAGCTGTTCTAGGTAATTTAATAAATCTCTCTGACGTGACCATTCCCTTTCTATCATTTTTTCCTTAACATAATAAGGTAGTCTACTAATCAATACCCTGATTAGATGTTCTTCCATTATAGGATGCTCTATCAGTTTTACCCGATTTAAATGCCATTCAAAATACTTTCTGAATCCTCCCCAACGTTTTGAATAATAGGGTGGGTCTAATAATTCAAGAGGAAGACGTTGTTGCTCCCCTTTTGACCAATATTTTTCTTTAAAATGGGTGATAAAATCATCCCATGTCTTAAATTCACTACGGTTTAGAATAGCCCATTCAGTAGCACTAGCTTCTAATTGTCCGATTATAAATTGTATTTTTCGTCTATAATCCCAGTTCACAGGAAATGAACTCTCTATTGCTTTTACAAATATAATAGGATGCAAGCCACCCTCTGGGTTGAAGGTCGGAAATTTATTTGCTGCTTCTGAGGTCACTATTGAATGACAATTTCCTTCACAATCATTAACTGGTCTTGTTTTGTTCACTTCACATTGCGAGGAAGTAGTCGCATCGTTTTTATTATCTGCTGACATGCATGCTATAATTATATTGTCAGCGCTTAAAATTTCACTAGCTGTACGACTATCGTTCCTAGCAATGTTGATAGAACTGCTTTTACTGTTAGTCATATTATCTTTGGCACTGAACTCTGCTAACTGATTATTAATTTCGCGCAACTGGAGCTCAGTATTGGACACACGGCTTAACAGTTCCGCGTTTCGACTGTCACCACAGTTTGAATATTCTGCCGACTGATGGTTTTCACTATCTCTGACTTTCTCAATATTATTATAGATATCAGAGATTAAAGTTTTAATATTCACTATCTCAGCATGATCTTTTTCCACTTGCTGGGATAACTGGTTTAAAACAGGATTTTCTATCGAAGAATTTTCTACGTTCCTGATAGAAATTTTTTGGATAGATTCTTGTAACTCTTTCCGAATATTTTCGGTTTGTAATATAAGCTCTTCATGGATCTTAATATTATTAACTTCTATCTCGTCACGTATCTTAATATTATTTGTTTCTATCTCCTCACGTAACATAACATTACTCTTTTCTATTTCAGTAGATACTAAAACATGAATATTATCTAATCTATGTGTTGGCTCAGCGATATCTTGGTGCATTTGAATTTCTTCTTCACGTGACTCTTTGATATGTTCCTCGAGCCTATTATTGAGACCTAATATTTGTCCCTGAGTCAGTTTGAGCCGATTCTATCCTAGTTTGAGCCGCTTCCATTCTAACCATTTGTTCCTGGGTTTTGTTTTGAGAAGATTCTATTTTAGTTTGAACCGATTCCATTCTAGCCATTTGTTCCTGGGTTTTGTTTTGAGAAGATTCTATTTTAGCTATTTGTTCCTGGATTTTGGCTAGCGTAACTGCTATCTGTCTAAACATGTCCTTAATTTCAGTATTATTTTATTCTCAATTCTATTTATGGATTTGTCTATTTTCCTATTGAAAAACCGTCCTTCCCTACTAAGTGGAGGTAATCCTACTTGTTCGTCACCCGATATTTCACCTTCTGACATATTGGCTAGATATGCACTGTCTACACACGCAAAATAACCTTTTGAACACTGTTCACTGTCACACACCAATATTGCCTACGTGAAATTGACTCACCAGATGTTTTAATTTAAATTTATTCAGCTCCGTGATAGGTGAGATGTTACTCGCAGCCACACCAACTGCCGTCTGCATTGCACCGTATGATGCCGATGCCGGTGTGTCTGCTCTCTCTCGCAGACGCTGCCGACGACCCCAACTGCTTTGTCACCAGCGGCCCTTCTTGACTGCACTGCGCACCGTAATCACCCACGACAGCGTCGTAGCGATGCCGCAGAGATGACTGCTCACAGCTGCTGGACTGGGCCTGTTAAGTTTAAAAGAGAAAGGGTGTCGGGAACAGCAAGGTGCTGTTCACGGCTGCAGCGTAGTCTCGTAGAATATCTGGGTGACCGTTCTCCAAGGCTGCCCCCGTCGTCAACCAGACCTCTCGTTGATTGAGTGACATAGGCTGCTTTTGCACACGAGACCTTTATCATCGGTCGCCACGTGCGGCGGAACGACCTCTTAGTGCGGCGGAACGTGTGCTAAAACCTTATCTTCAAAAGCACTCGTCCTGTATGATTAGGGTTGAATGTGGCCGTGTCAGACTTCGTAATCCTTGAGGTGTCCACTCGCCCATAAAAATTTATATAAAATAATAAAAAATATGTTCATGTAAAATCTTTATACGTTGCAATATTTCAAAATCAAATTCTTGCGCCGAGGGAAGAAGTCTTTAATTGTCACTCTTGTTAAAATATTTCTAAGTTCTCTCATAGATAAGACGTTCAAAAGAAATTCTTCAGTTTGTGGTCGTTGCCATAGCCACAGAGAAAAAATAATATTTCTTCAATGATTATCGATCAATGTGTATGATCGATTAATCAAAGTTCTAAAAGAAACATTTATCGAAGTCTTCTTGACGTAACTTTTCCACAAATAAAAATTCATAAAAAATTCTTCCTTCACATTGAAGAATATTTAAATTAAATATTCTCCTCGTTTCATTAATATATTATTTATCGTAAAATAATTCTTCATAAATGATGTACTCTGACACTTTCGTCAAGTTTAAACACGATAACATTTATTGCTTTCTATGATATTACATACGTAGTCATTGACAGACAAAAGGAAACTGACTTTTAAAATTTGCTGTTTTAACATGAATCTTCTATAATAATGTCAACTCTTGCGACGACAACCGCAGAGATCAACATCTTCTTGCCTCGTGGCCGTCGACCCGCGACTTGATGTGGCCGGATATTTACTCCTTGGAATCGGCGTCGAAGATGTTGCCCTCGTAGGTTGACTCGCCTCACAGCACATGAAACAAACAAAAAAACATACAAAAAACTTCTTTAAGAATCATAACATTAAACATTTACATAAAATCATTTAAGAACACAAATATAAGTAAGTTATTCTGCGCAAACTGAGCTGACATGAGATATGTAGCGGAGACAATAATCCGTCCCACTACATAGCTCGCCGTCGGAGGTTCGAGTCCTCCCTGGGGCATGGGTGTGTGTGCGTTTGTCCTCAGGTAAGTTTAACTTAGTTTAAGTAGTTTGCAAGCTACCGACTGATGACCATGCAGTTTGGTCCGATAAATTTACAAATTTTTTGAACATGTTTTGTTCAGGTAGCTTGGCTGGCAGTATCTTTAGAACTACCTCCCACGCCGAACTCGTCTTCCTCAGCTGTCCCTGTCATCTACCGACTCGGTCGCTGACGATGATTCGTCACTTGAATCCAGCCCGACTGTCCATCAGAGCATTTCTTCTCCAATAGTCCTCGTACACTTTCTCTACGTGACATACCGCCTTTCTCCAATCTTCTAATGCCACAAAAGCATAACTGTAATTATTTTCACTCCATGAGCCAACCGCTTGAGATATTTTTTATTTTTTTACAATATTCCAAATTAATTCGATGGTATTCAGTTTCTGGACGGTACGGAGGCAGTCGAAGAGGTACAAATCCATTCTCTTGCAAACTTCTGGCACTACAATAAACGGAAGTTCGCTTTTCCGTAGGTCGGAGTCATAACGTATGTTGTTGTTGGTCAGTCAGGATTGTATTTTACTTCTTAGAGAGCTAGGGTATAGCGGTTTATTCTCTTTTTTATTGTGATATGGAGCATTATCAAAAATTATAATGCTTCTTGGAGTTAATGTTTACAAACATTTGAACATTTTTAATTGCGTTAAACGCAAGCCGCCGCGCCTGTCGACGAAGACACTTTCCACGCTCACCTCCCATTCTCGCACTTACAGGTAGCAACGCGCACTTGGTGGAACCGCAGCCCGGCTGTACCTTGTCACGTGACCAAGGTAGTTGCTGCCGCTGCCGCTGCCGCGTTGCCAGCTAATATGTATGTTTTACATCTCCTCCTAAAGTAGAAGACTGATGTGGGACGAACTTGCTACACATAATGGTTTGTATCAGACAGTCGATATGAGGATAACATCAATGTATGACAGTTATGGAGCTACGACGACTGAAAACTTCCACAGCTTGCGTCAATGTTGCACGTCTCCTCGTAAACTAATAGACCGATTTCAACCAGATTTACCGCAAATGTACACTTAACAGCAAAAAAAGTGGATCACCCCTGAATTCCAAGACTTCCAACTCTACAATTGTTTCACTTCATCTGCATTATTGCTGAGCAGTGTCCCATTATTACCTGACGGGATAGAGGACGCCGAGAAAATTGAAAGACTATATCAAACTCGCACATACGCTATTTGGTACTTGTATTTATTATTATTATTATTATTTCGAGCTTCGTATAAGTGTGGACCAGTCGAGAAACTGAAGTTATTCTATGAACCCAAAACGAAACACTTCACTGTGAATAAAAGAATAATCGTGTAAATTAAGGGCCCCAGCAGAAGGTAATTACCGTTGTGTAGTACTTATTGTTTCAGTCACATTAAGAATACTTTATAAGTGCACAAAATGTGAATGATATACTACATGTATACATTTGTGTTGTTGACACCAAAACTGTTTAATTTTACAACATACTTACATTTCTAAGATGAACATACATATCTTTACATCTAGATCTAATGCAGAGCGCTGAAAACAGAGAATAGTTTCCTGTGTCGTATGATTGCTATCTATATGGCAGCTACGTTTATCATGATTGTATTCTTTAACTTCTTTAAATATTTGAATGAAATGTCAAAAGGTAATGTGACTACTCATTTAATTGCAAAATAGCTCTATCTGTGGTAGTTTGTACTACACATTTGGGTAGGTTTGCAGAAACGTTTGATACTTGGAGGGTTGAGCCTGGCTTTGCGACCGGGGCCTGTATTAGCCGTGGCATGCGAGCTACGAGCAGGCCGGTCAACCACAGCTGGTGCCGAGGCGAGGCTTGGCGGAAGCCAGCCAACAGACCCCCCAGCACGCGCAAAGCGGGGCTCTGATGTAAATACAGAATGTTTACTTCCTGGCGTCACAGTAAGAACGGAAAGCAGAAATGCAAATCAGGCCGTCTCGCTGCGAGTAATCAACTCGATATAGAGTCGTCTCTTTTACTGAAGAGAAGTGGTCCGATGGCGTTATAGATTATATGTTGAGTTGCATTCTGGAAGAAACAAATAATGAGGGGTTATGAATAAATTATCAGTTTTTAATTTTTTATATTTTTTTAATCTTGTCCCTATTTTCATATTGCCTAAGTGACAGACTGTGGAAGATCTGTTGGTAACTGAAATAAAACATGAGTTTCTTTTTCCTTTGAGCTACCTTTAAACTCATTTTTTTTTAATATACA
This sequence comes from Locusta migratoria, assembly GCA_026315105.1. Taxonomy (NCBI): domain Eukaryota; kingdom Metazoa; phylum Arthropoda; class Insecta; order Orthoptera; family Acrididae; genus Locusta; species Locusta migratoria. Next base: position 32,587,748 of record CM048745.1, read on the forward strand.
GTTCCTTTATTATCCTATTTTTCTTATAAATTTATATACCTGGAGACAGTTTTCCGTGTCACTATGTGAAAGGCATGGATTGAAAGGAAAAGTATTGAATTAAAAGAAGTATGGAAGTCTGGATTCGATTCCCGCTCGCCGGCGGCGTGGCCGAGCGCATTGATGCGCTATGCTACGATGTGCGAGGCCATTCCCCGTCGTGGGTTCGAATTCCCCCACGGACATTGATGTTTGTGCCGTCTTTAGTATAAGCTAGTTTATAAGTAGTTTGTAAGTTTAGGGACTGATGACCCCGCAGTGAAGTCCCTTAAGCTTAATAAACATTTAAACATTTTAGACAAGTGACATGTCACAGTTTGTTTTAGGGCCGAGAGAAAAGGAACGGAAGTTTTACAGAACGAAGAATGGATTATCGGAGATATAAAATAACACTGCTTCATGGAGAGGACCGATGGACAGTAAAGAAAGCAGACATATGGCTTTTAACGGAAACCACTTATTTCTGTACGTCTTGGAGGAACAGACAAGAAGGACGACTGAATTTCTAATTTAAGGGAGGTGATCGAAAGAGAGAGAGAGAGAGAGATAGAGAGAGGGAGAGAGAGAGAGAGAGAGAGAGAGGGAGAATGGAGGAGAAATTAACAACAAATAAATGCAAGACCGAATCGTTTGCATTTGCATACTTCGTGAAGGTTAGAGAATGTATTAATGGATGGAGGGGAAGAAAGTGGCTCATTTGAAATAACAAAACATGCTTTGAGACCGATAATGTAAACCGATTACTCTGTATGTATGGAGACCGTGTATAAATGAAGTAAACTTAGATTAATAAACGGACTGTATATTAAAAAAGAACACTCCAATTAAAACGGCAACTAAAAAGAATAACTAACTCATATTTTATTTCTTTCGTCCACAATTTGTCCACAATTAATACGTATAATTGTATATGTATAAATTATTTGCTGCATATCTACTATTTTTAGTCGGCCATGAAATATTTAAGTGGCAGTCTACAATATAAAACGTACGATACTAAGAATAATATTAAATACAATAAAATACATATATAAATGTAATGCGTTTTACTGGGTTCAAGTCTTGTGTTTCTGTGATGGAATCTATGTTCTGACACAAGAATATTACTACCTCAAAGAAAAGCAGAGCAAAAGAGTAAAACAAAGTTTATTGAAAAAATACGGATATAACGTGGTGAGTGATGTAGTGGTGCCCATTTGCTTCTGAAACTGTTACTGGTAAACACTACATATCAATAATTGTAAATATATTATAATACTAGTAGTATAGTACTGTAATTTATCGATTTTTTGTCTGTAAGGGATATTGAATTTTTAATTACAGCGGTTGATTCTGCCAAGTCTCCTGAATTCATTCATATAATTATATTTGCTGTATGATCATTCCCTCATTTTATATGGATTTTTAGAATAATGTGTGTGGGTATATTGTATTTCAGTTGCAATCTGTAATAGCCGCCCTCGCTCATCCAAGACCGCCGTTTTCTGTTTCCGGGCAGATTAGGGAAACCCTAACTACCTGTATTCCATTCACTAGGTCCAAACTGTTAACCGACCAGCTGGGGAACCCACCAGGCTGACAAAACTCGCATTTCACATGGGAATAATCAGCTTCCCCCTGTATCTCTAACGTTACAAGACATTCGTAGTTTTTCATTTGAAAACTCTCGTAGCAAAAAACATATAGTAATTGTATTAGTCCTGTAAAAAGATCCAGATGTACACTTGACAGCAAAAAAAGTGGATCACTGCCGAATGTAACCCAACTAACGTAGCTGTGTTGCGAGTACTCCACATTCAAAACCCCTGTAGAGTACAGACGTTCGACTATTCACAATGGGTACCAATGAAGCAGTAGAGAATATTTCTCCTTATGGCAGTCAGTCCACAACAAAAAAATTAGAATACAGGTTATTAGAGAAGAGAAAGAACGTAAATTCAATTTCATTGCAATAAGTGACAAATCGTCGAGAAAATTCATAGAATGACACAATGAGTTTTTGTTCAGGCTCTGAATTTGAATGCACTGTTAACCAAAAACAGCTTGTGTTTCTGATCGAGACTCGATTAGGCATAAAGAGATGTAAAACATAGACGTTTTCATTGGTATCGGTTTACACGGCCAATGTCCGAACCCAGAAATGTATGCTTAACTTTAGCATTGCATCAGGATCTGCATGAAGTTCAAATTTTTGCTGAGAGGTAACCACTAAAGGTATATGATACAGTGCAACTCATAGGTGACAATATGAATCGTTAACTAAGCACGATCACACGTCAAATATTACATAAATTCAGGAACAACGCTATATTTCAACTTGAAATGACGATACAATTGACTTTTTTCCGGGCAGGGACTCAAACCCGGCTATATTCACTATGAGATGAAATAGTTACTGTTTTCTCACCATTTGCGGGATGTGCACATGTTCCGCTACAAGTAGCGCAAACTGCTGCGGATTAGTCTTGCGCTCTGGAGCGCCGTGCAGCGTTGCGCGCGGTCCTTCACCGTCGGGGGTTCGAGTCCCCCCTTCGGGCGAGGTGTTTGTGTTGTCCATAGCATAGTTTACCTTAGTTTAAGTAGTTTGTAAGGTACGGACTAATGATCAAGCAGTTGAGTCCGATAGATTTACAAACATTTCCAAACATTTTGAAGTAGCGCAATAAATAACTTTGTAATGCCTGGGACTCCAACCCCGCGTCTATCGCCAGCATTGACTTCGGACGACAAGGTAACAACTCTCCCATTCTCTATCATTCCAGGAAGCAACACAACTATTAGAATCACCAGACATAATCCACCAAGTTGTCATTTCACTACCATATTCGTACCATGAAGACAATTTTTCTACAGGCCATGTCTTCCTCGAGTGGTCCAACACCATAGGAGAATATCTTTTGCACACATTATGCAATGACTCAATTACTTCTCCTACGACGTGATGTCGAGCATTGAAGTATTTACAGTGAGGGAGACGGATAGAATGTTGCACAGATGAGTAAGAAAGAAAATGAAATCCACTGAGTTACAGATGCATCATATTGATATCGACTGTAGCAGGACGTTTGAACAAATACTTTTCCCAGCGTTATGAAATATGTAGAAATATATCACGTATTAACTAACATCAAACCAGCATGGATTTAGAAATCTTGACTCTTGTGAGACTTTAGCGATACTATATTTGCATGAAGTACTGAGTACTCTCAAACTAATTCAGTATTTATAGAGTGCCAAAATGATTTTTGGTATCTTCAGCCGTAATCAACTTCGAAACATATCACTTTCCTAAGGAGTATAGTCACAGTTGTGCGATTAGGATCGTGATGTCCTGTCTGCAGTAACTGACGAGGTGTCGACTAGTGAAAAGGACGTGACAAGTGTAATTCTTCCAGCAAAGTAAAGTAGACTTCTCCTGTTTCGAATATATATTCGAAATATTTAAAGAGCAATCAGAACATTGCTCTTAGATTTGAGGCAGTTAATGCTGCCGACTAGTAAACTTCACAGAAAAGCAAAGTCAATTGCGAAATGATTTTGAGTTTGTATCTTCACGGCGCAAATGGTGACAGTTGACCTTAAACATGATTACCAAAAGAGTTTCGTCAGCATTCTAGACATCGACAAGCAAAATGAATTTGAAGGTTATACATATAACGAAATTCCTGGGGTGCAATTAAATACAACGTTAACTGGGAATAACACATATTTTGGCAAATGTAAAACAAACGATCTGTTATTGACCCAACCATTAGAAGATTTAATTGTCTCCCAGGGAGACTGCCAACGCTATAATTGTTTCACCTCTGCTGTAGAATTACTGAGCAGTGACCCATTATTATCTGAGGGGATAGAGAGAGGACGTCGAAAAAGTAGTAATAATATATCATATTGTGCAATGTAGTGAATGATGGGAATTAAGGTCTCGGTTGTTTTCCGTTTTTTTCCTTCAAGTTGGAGGGGGGGGGGGGGAGAGGGAAAGGGGATGAGATGAAGACGCAAAATTAAAACAAGAACATTTTTATTTTGTTCAAATGTTATTATTCGCACTCGTCTAAATTGCGGAAAATGCCGAAATTGGTGATGGCAGTGCAGATTACTTTGTCACAAGTCGATGTGACAACTACAAAAGGCGAGGACTTTGTCCTTAATAATGACATGCAAAATGGACATGTTTTCACAAGCGACTCAAGTCTACAGTATTGATGTCAGTAGGAAACTATATTGTTCAAATGTTTGTAGAGTTTATGGGACTTAACTACGAGGTCATCAGTCCCTAAACTTACAAACTACTTATGAACTAGCTAATACTAAGTACGGCACAAATATCCACGCCCGAGGGGGGATTCGAACCCCCGACCATAGTGGCCGTGCAGACCGTGACTGGTGCGTCGCAGATCGCTTGGCCACTGAGGCCGGCTCAGATTTTTCCATGACATTTCAATCACCAACCTTCTTCTTCGAATCAAAAATGCTTTTTTCCCGCTCCCGCACAAAGTATGTTGTTACAACTGTAAGGATAACATAAGAGTAATAGAACTTGCGCATATGCTTTTTGGCACTTTTTTCGAGCTTCGTATAAACGTGGTACAGTCGAGAAATTGAAGCGACTTTATAAACCTATTACGGATCACTTAACTCTGAATAACAGAACAATCATGTAAACGAAGGGCATCAGTCGTGCAGCACTTATTGTTTTTAGTATTGCATACTAATCAACAGTTTTGACCCAATCTCGATGAAATTTGTCACACATTACTTCCAAACCAAGAGAAAGGTCGCTGTTGGTGTCAGGATGAATACAACACATAGTCCAGATAACATGTCATAAAGAATTATATGTGCGACAACTGTGGCATCACGCGACAATGTTGTGTAACTCCTAAGTCACTGGACTAATTTCTATCAAATATGGTGCACGTGTTGCTTACCACAAGATATGGTTTAAAGCTAGCTACGACACATTTTTCAGGGCATGTGACATGAACAACGAGGGGCTTGATAAACCATCCAGTCACGCAAATATTATAATTTGCGTCTTCACTACTAACTCTATTAGCAAAACATTTTACTTGCAGTTTACTAATGTTCCACTCTATACCCATGGAAAATCACATTATTCTTGTGGCACACTGTTCAGGAGAAATGACGTCAGAAGGATTGAGCTACATTAAAAGGAAACTAAAGCCTGATATTCATTACAGATGTAGGTGAAATGGAGAGTCTGACAGGACGGAGTGGACAAAGAGGATAAAGTGACATAAACTAACATGTTGCTGATGTGGTATTCAGTCCGGAGACTGAGCAAGCCTATTCATCTCCTCATAACAACTACAACCTGCATACATTTGAATCTGCTTACTAAATTCATCTCTTGGTCTTCCTCTACGGTTTTTACCCCATACCCTTCCCTCCAAAGCTAAATTCACGATTCCTTGATGTCTAACTTTGTGTCCTACCAATCGATCCCTTCTTTTAGTCAAGGTATGCCAGCAATCCCTTTTCTCCTCGATTCTGATAAGTACCCCTTCATTAGTTACGTGATCCACCTACCTAATCTTCAGCATTCTTCTGTAGCACCACATTTCAAAAGCCTCTATCCGCTTTCTGTCCGCACTGTTTATCGTCCATGTTTCACTCCCGTACGAGGCACTACTCCACACAAATGCGTTCAGAAAGGACTTCCTTACACTTAAAATAATATCTGATGTTAACAAATATCTCTTTTTCAAAAACGCTTTTCTTCCCATTGCCATTCTGCATTTTATATCCTCTGTACTGCGCCCATCATATGTTCCTTTTCTGCCTAAGTAACAAAACTCATCTACCACCTTTACTGTTTCATTACCTAATGTAATTCGTTCAGCATTGCCTGATTTTTTAAGACAGCATTTCATTACCCTTGTTTAGCTCTTGTTAATGTTCATCTTATATGCTCCTTTCAACACCCTGTCCATTCTGTTCAACTGCTCTCTCAGGTCCTTTGCTGTCTCTGACAGAATTACAATGTCATCAGCAAAACGCAAGGTTTTTATTTCTTCACCCTGAACTTTAATTCATTCTCCAAATTTCTCTTTGATTTCATTTATAGCTTGCTCAGTGTACAAATTGAACAACATTGGAGAGAGGCTACAACCCTGTCTTATACCCTTCCCAACCACTGCATCCCTTTCATGCCCTTCAACTCCGGCAACTGCTGTCTGGTTTTTGTACAATTTGCAAATAACCTTCCGTTCCCTATATTTTATACCTCCTGATTTCAGAATTTGAAACAGTGTATTCCAGTCAACATTGTCAAAAGCTTTCTCTAAATCTACAAAAGTTAGAAATGTGGGTTTGCCTTTCCTTAGTCTATCCTCTAACATAAGCCGTAAGGCACGTCTCGGTCTCCGCTTGTTCGCATCGACGGCACTTCAGATGTGTTATGACCCGTATCTCTACCCTTCATTCGTTCTCTGCGAAACTACATTTCAGCAGAATAATGCGCGTCCGAGTGTTTCAGGTCCTGCACAGGCCTTTCGGGACACGGAAAATGTTCGACTGCTGCCCTGGCCATCACATTCTCCAGATCTCCCACCATTTGAAAACGTCTCGTCAATGGTGGCTGGACAACTGGCTCGTCACAATTGCCAGTCACTACTCTTGGTGAACTGTGGTATCGTGTTGAAGGTGCATGGGAATCTGTACCTGTACACAGCATCCTTTTAATGCCCAGGCGTATCAAGGCCACTACTGATTTCTCAGGATCTATGCAACATATTGCGTGAAAATGCAATGGCCTGCCAGATCTACAGGGTGGTGACTCGTCAGCGCCGCCGGCTGGCGAAGGCTCCGGTGTGCGCCGAGCACGCCCGCCGTCGCCCGACTCAGTTTAATACGGGTCATTTCCCACATACCGAATACAAAGAAAAGTTTATTACTCACCTGCATTGCGCAAGAAGGAGCTGGAACTGCCTCCCTTCGTTGTTAAACCCTTTCTGACAACTAATGAGGAAGTTGCTTATTACACTCTGAAGTTCCCTCTCAGAAATTGGAGCGATTTCATGGCGAATTTAGGTTTTTAGTTCATCTAAAGTGTGGGGATTTGATTTGGACACTTTCTCTTTTAATGCTCCCCACAGACAAAATTCGCACGGGATTAAATTGGGAGTTCAGGAGCAGCCCCTGCACTTTTAAATAATAGGAGTGTGGTGCGCTGTTATCGGCGAGGGAATAAGAGGCCCTATATGTTTTCAGGAAACAATTAATAGTGACTGGTATGGTGAAAATATATTGTGACCTTTTTTGCCCAGGGAGAACGTGCTTTCGCGTCATTTCAGCAAGACTCTGTGACGGCACATACAGAAAACTTATCATTACGGGAAACTGGTAATGTGTTCGGTGAAAGAATTATCACTAAGAACATTTGGCACCCTCGAAAAAATAAAATAAATAAATAATAATAAAAATAAATAAATAAATTCAAATGTTTGTATAGCTTATGGTACTAACTTTGGGGTCATTAGTCCCTAAACCTACTAACTACGTATGAAGTACCTAAACTACCTAATACCAAAGACTTCACAAATATCCATGCCCGTGAGGGGATGTGAAACCCCGACCGTAGTGGCTGTGCAGAACGTGACTGGCGCATCGCAGACCGCTCGGCCACTGCGGCCGGCGTTGGCTCCCTCGTTCTCCTGATTTAATCCAGAGCCGTTTTTATCTGTGGGTATCATTAAAAGAGAAAGTGTAAAAATCAAATCCCTACATTTCAGATGAACTAAAAACAACGTTCGTTGTGAAGTCACTGCAATTTCTGAGAGGGAACTTCAGGGTGTAATGAGCAACTTCCTCATTAGGGATCAGAAATGCTTCAACAACGAAGGGAGGCAGTTGCAGCGCCTCCTTGCGTAATACCAGTGAGTAATCAGTTTTCCTTTGTGTGGGGTACGTCAGAAATAACTTGCGCGCGCGCGAAGCCGTCGCCAGCCAGTCGCTCGCCGCTAAGGACTGATCACACTGCAGAGTGACGCGTTTGTCCAGTGAGTACCCGTTACTCACCTGCAGTTCTTCCTGGTGTAGCAGTTACAACGGCCAGTAGTGTAGTTGACGATGGGAAAGGAGTCTCGCCGCGGTCGCGTGGATGAGCGTTCCGAGGCGGTTAGCTGCGGAGCGTTCCACTGCTCGCTTTCGGTTCGAGTCCTCCCTCGGGCATGGGTGTATTAGTTATCCTTAGCATAAGATAGTTAAAGCAGTTTAGAAGCCTAGGGATTGCTGACCAGAGTAGTCAAGTCCCATAGATTTGAAATGAGTCTCGGCTTAGCCGTCCAGCACCAAACTTTAGTTAACCGCCCACTCCTCTGAAAAGACGCTGTGTCTGACCAACGCGGGCCCTCCAGCCTGTCCGTAGCTGTGGTGTCTTTTCACGCTGATTGCGTACATACAGAAAGTGTGCTCGTAACGTAAGCATCGCCCAGTGAGATTCCGTATGTTGACGTCAGTGCTGTCTCCAGTGACAGCAGTTATCTTCTAATTGTTCACACGGTCCTCAGAAACTACATTGACTGCGTCCCACAATCGCAGTTACCAACTACATTGCCTGGGAGTACATAAATTATTTGTGACCAATCCTTATCTTAAAAAGGTCTCGGGCATATTTAAATGGTTCTCAAGTGTCACTAACAAGTGACTTGTTAGTAAGCTTCAACGTAGTGTCCCTCTTCACCAACTGGTTGCTGCATTTTATGAATTATTATTATTTTCTTATTCGAAATTGACAAATCACAAGCCTTTGTTCGTTTTAATATTTAGATATTTTTATAACATAAACAGCAATTTTGTTAATTTACTGTCTTAGAATCATTTTAATGTTGTCACCTGTGTTCAAAATGTTCAAATGTTTGTTAAGCTTATGGGACTTAACTACGGGGTCATCAGTCCGTAAACGTAAAATTACTTATGAACTACTTACGAACTAGGACGGCACAAATATCCACGCCCGAGGGGGGATTCGAACCCCCGACCGTAGTGGCCGTGCAGACCGTGACTGGAGCGCCTCAGTCCCCTCGGCCACAGCGGCCGGCTTCACCTGTGTATTTTCATCTTTTTCTCCCATTCTAAAGAGATCTCTGGAAATTTTTTGAAACCTCTTTTGTCGGTATTGTTACAGAATTATGTTTCTTGACTAACGTCAGAATTGATCTAAAATCAGTGGTTTGTTACAAAAATGTTATAAAACATGCATATTAACATTATAATGCCCATGCTTCTCAACTGTTGTTGAAGAAGAACCTGTGTGAATCAAGGCTTTTTTTACGGTTCCGGAACTCAGTCAGTAAAAATAGAATCCTTGCTGGATCACTCTCTCAATAAATTCAGTTGTTTTAGCCAAGATGTCAAATGTAAGTAAAGTCATTGACTGTGACTGTGATTCTTCATAAATATGTCAAATGTATGTAAAAGTCATTGTCCGAAACGATGTATCTTCATAACGTTTTTGATACAAAAGGTGAAACATGCCAAAATGAGCAAAGACGTGTTGTTGGGTGTTTAATACGTAAAGCGAAATCATTAACACTATGTTCATTGTTGGTATTCGTAGACAAAAGATCGCTGAAATCTGTCACAGACGTTCGCTTCCTTGTTGTACTAACCCATACTCATTATGCAGCAGCGGTGCTTATTAGTTCTTTGGTGCGCTACAGCGCCTCTATTGTTTGTTTGCTATCCATACTTCAAGCATATCCTCCATCTAAAACAATTTCACTAATTCCACTTTTATGATACGAAGTTGCTCCATGCAAGTCCGTGAAGTAGTTTAGGAGATTAGGTATTTCTAATAGATAACCAGAACATTACTGATTTCGATGAAATCATGCCTATATGTTGCCCCAATCTTAGCAAAAATTTCTTGTGAAAACCGCATGAAAATTTCAATTGGTTTTTGTAATACGTTGGGGATACATGTTAGAAATAGGCATATCTTAATGAATAAGATGTAGCTTACTTCATACATCAGTTATATTCGCCATTTAAAACATTTATTTCATGATCATTCATATCTATGGACAATGGGCTGCCGGCCGCGGTAGCCGAGGGGACTGAGGCGCTTCAGTCACGGTCTGCACGGCCACTACGGTCGGGGGTTCGAATCCCCCCTCGGGCATGGATATTTGTGCCGTCCTAGTTCGTAAGTAGTTCATAAGTAGTTTGTAAGTTTAGGGACTGATGACCCCGTAGTTAAGTCCCATAAGCTGTACAAACATTTGAACATTTTGACAATGGGCTGAAGCATTAAAAGCTGAAATATAATAAGTAATAAGTATTTCCTTACTGAAATAGAAACATCACTGACAACAATTATTATTCTTACGGTTGTCTCTCTTTCCGTTAGAGGCGCTATTGTCGCTCCAAACGTGAGACTTCATAGCGGTTGTACATATACGTTACGTTAGACTTTGATATCAGTATGTAAATATATGGATTAAACACAGCGAGGATTGTAGCTGTTTAATATTCATTGCGTTGAATCATTTTTATTAGAACATAGGAACCAAGAAAACGATTTTCGGAAATGTGGTAAATTTAAAAAGTCAAAGAGTAAGTAGTATTTTCAAAGGGTAATAATCCGATCGCTGCCCAGAACTTCACACGAACACCCGCAGCGCTATCTATAAGTTCTTTGTTGCATTACGCCGTTCTTTCCGAACACGAAATAGACCTAAAACTTCAAATTACGATATCTTTTACTTACCTGATCTGATTTTGATGAAATGAAGCCTATATGTTGTCCCAGGATATTCTCTATTTATCTGTGATACACCCATGAATGTTCATTTAGTACTTTTGGAGATTAATCTCTACAAATGAACACATGCGATGGCTTTCAGAGAAATGTTTAAATTGTGATATCTAACTTTTTCTGATCCGAAGCCCATGAATGTTCATTTAGTACTTTTGGAGATTAATCTCTACAAATGAACACATGCGATTGCTTTCAAAGAAATGTTTAAATTATGATATCTAACTTTTTCTGATCCTAAGTGTTTCTGTAACCGAAAGATACCATCACGTTTGCTGTGAAAACACTCTGAAAATACGTCTATTAGTTATAGAGATGAAAGAGAAAGATAGCCCCGACGGTTGTCGATGAAAAGCGTTAAATTCTGATGTTCTTCTTCCCGTAATAAGATTTTTATGAAACTAAGACTATATGTTGTCCCAAGGTACGCTGAAGTTACCTGTGAAAACCCCATGCGAATTCATGAAGTAGTTTTGGTGAAATGGATTCTAATAGATGAACAGATAGACACGACGGTCTATGAAAATACTTCTTGATCCCATTTTAATAAAATCATGCCTAGATCCTGAACCAATCTTCGCTCATGTTTCCTGTGAAAACCGCATGTTAATTCGTCCTGTAGTTTTGAAGATTGAAGCGAACAGCGACAGGCCTACATTTACAGATTTATTATTAGTATAGATACGTTGTATAATTGTATAATTTTGCAAGACTACATTGATATGTATAATTGCTGTATGTCGGTAAAATCTGTTTCGAATACGGTTAATAATGAAGAAGTAATAGATTAAAAGGAGACGATTGATGGGGCGGTTTTCCATGAACGTTACTCTTTACGTCATCATATCTCATGAACTACGTGTCGTACTGTGATACAATTTCGAAGGTACATTCATCTTTATATGTGTTTACTGTCTGTAAAATTTCCTGCGGCCAAAATTTGTAGTGTACAAATTACAAATTGTAACGTCATACCGAATACCTTAGTTTTACACCATAAACAGCGAAGAAGTAGTAAGGGGGGAACTTTTTTCCTTTCATCATTTTTATGGTTGACAGCGAGAAAAAGTTTAATAAAGAATTGAAATTATTTTTAAAGTTTGTTGCAAGTCGCTCATTACTCTCATTCTCATATAGTGTATTCAAAATGTCTCATCGCATTATGTGGCAGTTTCTTGCTATTCTTATTGTTTATGATGCTATATATCCTGAACCATACCTCGTATGTGGTTCGTAATCCTACAGCAATTGGTATTTCACATAAGGAACATGTGTTCTAAATTTGGTTGAAATCGGTCCAATGGTTTAAGAGGAAATGTGCAGCATTGTCTTTTGACGCAGCGGCTTTTTCGCGCATCTCATTGTTTATGACGTCATATCTCCTAACGTATGTGCTGTAGGTGATTCTCATCCAGACAGCGATTGTTGGCTTATATTAAGGAACATGTGTACCACGTTTCGTTGAAATCGGTCTAGTAGTTCAGGAGGAGATGTGGAACATACATACATACACACATACAGCCTATTTTATAAGATATAAGATAAATAAGAGTGCTGTTTGATAATCCCACTAAGTGAAACAAAAATGTTTCCAAAAATGTATCATGTTCAATGTAGCTTCAGTTTTACTACTTGCTCAAGTTTTAAAATCTCACAATTTTATACTCCTGTATTAACAATTGTTTCTTCCATTATGCTTTAAATTTAAAACTCGCGGCTGAAGAGCAGCGTATAAGGCCGCTGCCCGCCTTTTCATTTGTAGATGGGTTTGAATACTACAATGAAGAAAAAAACCTCTGATCCCATTTTGATAAACTGATGTCTTGTATAATCGCAGCATACACTCAGATTTCTGTGGCAATCCCAGGAAAACTTGTGTAGATTGAAAATTAACGTGTTCAAAGGCACAGGTAGGCATGACGGCCGTAAATAAAAATCTTCAAATTACGTTTCTTTCGGTGATTTGATTTTTGTGAAAGGAATCCAGTATGTTGCATCAAGATAAGCTTCGATTACCGTTAAAACCCCACGCAAACATATTCATGAAGTTGTTTGAGCTATATTTCTAATAGATTAACAGACATACACGTTGGTTACTGAAAGGATCCCTATCCTGTACATTGACTCACAGCTACACTCAAGTTTGCTGTGAAAACCGCATAAAAATTCGTCTGGACGTTTTAAACATTGGAGTGTACAACGACATGCGTACATTTAATTTTTTATTCGTGATAGATAATAGACGATTTAAGGAAAAAGGCTGAGTTTCAGCATTATCTTATATCTCCCTGTTTCTATATTACTTATGTATAATTAGAGGTAGCTCAAAATTTTTGCACAACATTAGGGTTATAAATCAAACCATTTCTGAGAGAACCATTGAAATATTTTATTATACAGTGGTAGTGAGAACAAAAGTACTATTTTTCTTTTATTATTTACTAACCGGTGACAGCACAGCTTGGAAACAAAGTTCACGTCAACAAACAAATTTTACAGAAACATTTTAAGCGTGTAGATTTCTGCAAGAGTTATGTTTACACATTTTGCCAGGTTTCACATATATCATTACCATGTTTGATATTTTTTCATAACAAATAGACAAGAAAGGTGGGAGGAAGACATTACAATCATTTGAGTCGAAGTAATTTTATTTCCCTGAAATCAATCTGTTCACTTAAGAGTTGGGCAGAATTCTTCTTGTGTTGCGTATATATTGTCGCGTTGAAACGGAAGCTGGCTTGACTTCGAAGGCAACTGAACACAGCACTTATACTGAAAGAACGTTTATTACAAACTAAACATACACGCAGCACTGACTGCCTCTCAGGCAGAGTGCTCTGCTATTTATATACAGACAGAATTTACCAGAAATTAGAAGAACAGTTAACATAAGAAACAAAATTTACAAGTGAACATAAGAAAGATGTAGAACATTCTGGAATTGTTAATTACAAAGAAATAAAAATTTGCCGGTGGGCGGGATGGAAGCGGCGACCTTTAGCACCACAGTCCGTGACACTATCCCCTGCGTCACACCGGCAGTCGGTGTTCGTGGTCTCCCTGTCCTGGAGAAACAGCGACCCGCTGTTATGATCCCTGTGGAGCCAGCTGCAATGTCCTGGATCTTGACAGTGTCTTGGGTCCACTGTATGGCAGTTCAAGAGAATCCTTCCCTTCTCCACGATTATCGACGACAGACGTTCCTGTAGTGGCTCCATCAGGAACATTACCGTCCTTAGAGTCCTTGAACAAGAAGCCATTGTCGTCTTCCTGCTCTTCAGGATCGTTGGAAGGTTTCATGCGCAGGACGTGAACGATGTCTCTTCGATTTTTTACATAATCCTCCACTTTGTATGTGACGTCTGACAGGCGGCGTATGACACGATACGGACAAAAGTATCGCTTACATAACTTTTCTGACAGTCCAACCTTCCATATAGAGGTAAAAATCCACACCAGATCTCCTGGGCTGTACACAACAGGTCGGTGCTTATCGTTATACCGTTGACGGTCCTTCTCCTGGGCGTCCAGTGTCCGTATACGAGCCAGCTGTCTTGCTTCTTCGACCCTGGTGATGAGCTGCTTAACATAGTCATCTTGAGTGTCGTCCGGCTGGAACGGGAACAGCGTATCCGTTGTCGTCTCAGCTTCACGGCCATGAAGCAGGAAAAACGGAGTGAAGCTTGTGGTGTCTTGTCTTGCGGTATTGTAAGCAAATGTCACGACTGGCAGAATTGTATCCCAATCCTTCTGCTCGACATCGACGTACATCGACTGCATGTCAGATAACGTCTTGTTAAAACGTTCCGTAAGACCATTTGTCTGAGGGTGGTATGCAGTTGTCATTCTGTGGACAATACTAGATTTGACTGGAATACCTTTTCACGATCAGATATCATGACACGTGGTGCTCCGTGCTTCAAAATAATGTCTTCCACGAGGAATTTTGCGATCTCTGGAGCTTCTGCAGTCGGCACAGGTTTGGTGACAGCTTAGCGTGTGAGATAGTCAGTGCAGACTCTTATCCAACGCTTACAGGTTGTCGACTTCGGGAACCTCCATAAAACATCTATCCCAACTCGGTAGAATGGAGCTGCTGCTGGCGGAATTGGTGCGAGATGCCCTGGAGGTAATTGTGGCACATACTTCCGTCGCTGGAACTCTTGACAGTGATTCACATAGTGCTTGACAGATCGGTAGAGACCTTTCCAGTACTACCTGCATCTTATTCTGTCTTTGGCCTTCACGAATCCCAGATGACCAGATATTGGAGCATCGTGGAAATGTTTGAGAATAGCTGGCTGGAGATGAGCTGGAACAACCAGTAGCCATTTGGAGCCCAGTGGATCGTAGTTGCTCTTATACAATGTTCCGTTTATAAGTTGGAACTCTCCATTGGTCGGTTCTCCTTTCTCCAAGGCTTCTACCGTTTTTAATAGTGCTGGATCTTCCCTCTATTCAGCTGTAACGTCATCTATTTCAGTGAGGACTGAAATTTCATTAATGCTGTTGTGTTTCACTAGTGGATTCCTCAAAAGGCAGCCGGCATCCTTGTGTGGTGGCGCCCGTTCTTGAATACCACTGTGACATCATACTCTTGGAGTCTTAGTGCTCATCTTGCTAGTCGACCTGATGGATCCTTCAAGCTAGTCAGCCAACACAAAGAATGGTGGTCTGTCACGACGGTGAATGGTTCGTCGAATAAATACGGCCTGAACTTGTTGACAGCCCAGATAACCACGAGACATTCTTTTTCAGTTGTAGAGTAGTCTATCTCGGACTTTGAGAGTACTCTTGACTTTTTCAGCACCTTCCTGATCTTGTACAAGCACTGCACCAATCCCATAACCACTAAGGTTTGTGTGAAGTTCCATTTCTGCATTCTCTTCGTACAAGACTGGCAGTCGTGCGGAAGTTAGAGCCTCTATAAGTGCCCGGAAAGCTCTTTCTTTTGTCTCATCCCAGTAAAACTTGGAGTCTCCCTGCAGAAATTCTTGAAATGGACGTGCCTTTTTACAAAATCGTTTTATGAAACGTCGGTAGTATGAGCACAGCCCGAGAAAACTTCTCACATCACGAATGTGCTGAGGAGTTGGAAATTCTGTGACTGCCCTTATCTGGATCAGGACGGACACCATCTCCGTTGACTAGGTGCCCCAGAATTTTTATCTCTTGGGCGACGAAGAGGCACATCTTTGGATTGAGGCGGAGTCCTGCAGTCCGAACACACTTCAACAAAGTTGACAGGTGACACCGATGATCTTCAAATGTTTTCGAGAAAACGACAGTGTCATCTAAATAGCAAAGACACGTCGTCCACTTAAGGTGTCGAAGCAAGTTGTCCATCATGCGTTCGAATGTGGCTGCAGCATTACAGAATTACTTTAAATTCATACAGGCCATCAGGTGTAATAAAAGCCGCCTTCTCCCTGTCAGCTTCGTCAACCTCGATTTGTCAGTAAGCTGTCTGCTTGTCCAAAGTTGAGAAGTATGTAGCTCCTTTCAAGCAATCTAAGGTGTCCTCAATGCGCGGCAAGGGGTAGACATCTTTCTTTGTGATTCAGTTCAGCCGCCGATAGTCAACACAAAATCGCCACGTGCCATCCTTTTTCTTTACGAGGACCACCGGAGACGATCAAGGACTCTCCGAAAGTTGAATAATGTCATCTCGCAACTTCTTCTCTACTTCCTCCAGAATTATACGTATTTCAGCTGGCAACACTCTATACGAACGTTGGCTAAATGGAGGATGATCCCCAGTTATTGATACGGTGCTTTATCGTTGGCCGTTTCGTCTGCTTTTCCCCTGCTCAGGTGTGAATGCACCCGAAATTTGCGTAGTATGTGTCTTCATTGATGACGTTGAGCTCACCGTCCTGGATTGGTTCAGCTGTCCCGATACACATTCACTTGGGGATAGGTTGTGACTGCCCGTGACAATTTGTGATCCAAATCTCTCCTTGACCACCGGTAATGCTTATGATAGCCGCTGGTATGTAAATTTCTTTTTTGAGCCTGATAAACTTTTTACTATCAACAAAAACTTCACAGTTTAACCAGTCATGTGTGTTTGTGACTGCAACTCTTCTCATTGTCAGCGGCGGTATCGTCACATTTTCAACGACGAGTAACTTCCCAAAAAATTCTGTATTACATGTATCCGGCGGAACAACTTCTTCAATTTGCAGCTCAGAACTTCCACAGTCAATGATAGCTTGGGATGCCTGAAGGAAGTCCCATCCGAGGACGACATTGTGACTACATGCTGTTAACACGACAACATCAAACGGCTGGGTGCTGTTGTTGATGGTTATTTTTGCGACACAAGTTCCTGCTGGATGGACGTACTTTCCATTCGCGTCCTTCAGCACAGTTGCCCCCGTATCACAGAACATTGTCTTCTTTAGTGTGCGGCGGTAATTGTCCTACAATACAGAAAAAGAGGCTCCTGAATCAACAAGTGCCCGGACAGGTTAGCCTTTTTTCTTTTTTTTCTCTATGGGACTTAACTACAGGGTCATCAGTCCCTAAACTTACAAACTACTTACGAACTAGGACGGCACAAATATCCATGCCCGAGGGGGGATTCGAACCCCCGACCGTAGTAGCCGTGCAGACCGCGATTGCAGCGCCTTGGTCTCCTCGGCCACCGCGGCCGGCACAGGTTAGCCGTCGATAATGACGTTGATGAGATTTCCCGACATCTTGGTGACTGTCGTCCATGGAGGATTTTCATCTGCGGCGGCCTCACCTCCCTAGATGGTCGCCTCGCTTAGTTTTCCTGGGCGCGGCGGCTGGGGAGCGGCTGGTACCTCTGTACGGCGACGGTGAACGGCTGCGGCGCGTCGGGGAGCGACCTCCTCTAGGGTACGGCGATGGGCTTCTTCCCATAGGTCGACTGAACTCTTCAGCAGGTCATTGCCTGGGATATAACTGCTCTGATGGCTGACGTCTTGCGGCAAAATAATCGTCGAAGACTCGTCTTCTCTCTTTGCAGTAGCGTACGACATGCCCAGAGCGCCCACAGTGGAAACACAGTGTTTTCTGTCCTCCAGACGTCTGTTCTTCTTTGGAGCGTCATAGTTACCGCGGGAGTTGGTTGTGTTCGCTCTGCTATTTCAGCACCTCAGTCCGTGACGCTATCCCCTTTTTTTTTCTTTTTTTTTCTTTTTTTTTTGGGTCTCCTTCCTCCCCTTCAACCCATCCTTACGCTCGCCAAAGTCTGCATTCTCGGCCCGGCTTCTTCGCCTTTAAAATAATTTATTTCCTCTATATAAAATAATATCGTAGCTCTCTACAAAAGAAGGTGCATAATCTTTTTTCGTCAGTGAAGTCACTGCATAGAAACTGACATTTACAAAGGAAACTTAAAATTTCTTCGGGAAAGAAACTTGGGAACGTTGTCCTGCAACACCTCTTAAGTCACTGATTTAACGTGTGTTCTTTTTATTGTCTCCATACTTCCACCTCAGCATATCGACAGCACTCAAGGCTCGTCTTCTCGATATGTGCTTTATTATGTTTCCCCAAGCAGTATGCCTGGTCTCATTTTCCTGGTTACCCATTTTCATCGTGCGTTCTCTCAACTTGTCGTCTCTAAGCCCTGAGTGCGCCAGTCACCGAAAGTCGCGCATGTCCTGGTGATTTCCTTTGTTCTTTTGTCTTTCCCTAAGTACTGGAGATGAAAGTCTTTTGAAAATAAAAATAAAAATATAAAAGAAAGGTAACTCAACCCCTCTACGTCGAGATTAGCCAAGGTGAAATAAACCATCTTCTTAAGGAATTACAGAAAAATGATCTAAATGAACAGTAATAGACAGACGGTGGCAAACCTTGAATACTGGATGCCGCACGTCCCTTTATTTCCACATTCGTCTTTCTTCGTCCTGTGTTCGTTTCTTTTTTTTCCTGTTTGTTCTTTTTCCCTTCATATACTCGTTATTTGTAGTGCCGTGATGTAATTTGCAAATCTTTTCCTGTAATTAGCACCCTTCTCCAAGAGTTGGGCTCTTGTGGCGAGGTATACTCTATAGCCTGAGTATGAGGCCTTGTCTTGTGCACTGGTTATGTAGTATAGTGTATGCCCTACTAACCAGGTCCACGTGTTTTTCTTGCTGATTGGGTAGTAATTGCCGTCAGGTTTCAGTACCGACATGAGAGATATGTGTTGCGGTGCTGTTCTGCAAATTGAAGCCAGGATTTTCCTGCACCATTCCCATATGAGTTTATTTTCTCCACAGACAAATCTGTGTTGCAAGGTGTCGATGAGATGGCACTCCCTGCATTCGTCGGTGACGGACAAATGTATTTTGTGAAGTTTCTCTCTTGTTGGTATCGTCTCATTCACTATTTTGTACCAGGTTGATCTTATATCCGTATCGAGCACTTTGTTGTTGATGTTTTTCCATATAACAGTCCAATCCTTATCGGGGTATTTTAATTCCATTCGGTTCACCCTTCCACTGTCGTTCATAAGGCGGTACAGTTGAGCGGTGGTAAGTTCATGTAGTGGGGCGCTCGATTTCATTCGGAGGTAGCTAATTTCTAAGAGAAACATCCTAATGTGGTTCACCTTGTAATGCGTGTCGCCAAGGTGAATTGGTACTTGTATACTCTGAGGCTTATATATCCTTATGGCCATACTTAGCGCACTATCCGGATATTTGTGGCACAGCTGAATAATGCGCCTTATCAGAAGTGCCTTGCATTTATATGAAACATCGTTGAGACCAAGGCCTCCTTTTTCTGGTGGAAGGGTAACGACATTGATCCCCACCTTGAATATATTTCCCCTCCAAATATACTAACCTATTGCCGACATAATTTTCCTGGCAACACTGTCTACCACAGGTATTATCTGTCCAACGTACCATAGTTTCGAGAGGATTCTGGTGTTGACGAAGTGTACTTTCTGCACCAAGTCCTGTTCACGTCCTTTGTTGTATTGTAAGTAGCCTCTCGTCATGGCCAGAAGGTCCTTACAGTTGCCTGCAGTTGTTTTCAGAGGACAACTGCTCATCTTTATCCCGAGCACCTTCATGGTATCGCACACTCTGTATGGGCAGTTGGCATCTGTGCGAAATCCACTCCCTATCGGCATGAGACGAGTTTTCCTGTAGTTTAGTGTAGAACCCGATGCTCGTTCATATTCAGCCATATTAGTGGTAACGTCTCGAAGGTCCTGCTCCGAGCGTACAATGACACCCACATCGTCCGCAAATGCTATGCATTTTATCGTCGTAGAATAGAGGGTTAGACCATGAAGCTTGCAATTAAGCATTCTAACCAAAGGCTCAATTGCTATAACATATAGGGGCATAGACATAGGACACCCCTGTCTGACTGACCTTTGGATAGGGATCTGACGGGTGAACTGACCATTGACGATGAGTTTGGAGCTGGCAGAAGTGTACATATTTTGAATTATCGTAATAAAAGGTACACCAGATCCGAGATGATTCATGATATCGAACAGGTAGCGATGTGAAACCCTGTCAAAAGCCTTACATTGGTCTAAAGCTAAAATTGCTGCCTGAGGGCGTGTTAAGGCACTGAAAGATATGATCTCCCTATAATCTGCTAGACTCTTGAAAATAGTGCGTCCCGGTACTGCTGCTGTCTGGCTATTATGTATGATGTTTTCTAGAACATTTTTAATTCTAGCTGCTATGACACGGGCTACAATCTTATAATCAGAGTTCAGGAGAGATATAGGACGGAATTTATTGATATCTTCATGTGGGTGTTCTTTCGGAACCAGTACTATTACACTGTCATTGAAGCCTGCTGGTAGTTGCTGACCCGCTTTGATTTCATTACACATGCTTACAAAGCATAGTTCCATTAGATACCAAAACTGTTTGTAAAATTCTATTGGTAGTCCATCATTTCCGGGCGATTTATTAGGCTGAGCCTTTTTCAGTGCCTCCTGTAACTTGTCCGCGGCGATGTCACAACTTAATGATTCCCTGTCGGTCTCTGTAAGTGTCATTGTAAGATAACTTTTCATTGTACGTATTGCTTCGTCATCCTCCAGCTCTGCTGTGTACAATCGCTGGTAGTAATCCGTTATATACTCTTTTATTTCAGCCTGAGTCGTCGCGAAATTACCGTCTTCTTTCTTTATACGAGTGATAAGTTTTTGTCTTGCGCGACGCTTCTCTCTCCCGAGGTGGAAGGGTGACGTATGTTCGTCGGAGGTGCAATTATCATCTCTGGAACGGATTTTAATTCCTTCCATTTGTTTCCGTTTCAGAAGGGATAACTTTGCTTTAATCCTTTTAATTTGGATGAACTTCTCCGGCGTGAGAGGTATATCAGAATACAGTTCACGAAGACATCAAAAGTAAAACTCAAAGGTTTCTTTCTGTAGTCGGTTCCTCTCATAACTATACGCTTTCAAAACGCTGATTAATTTAGGTTTTGCGCAGTGGCACCACCACAGAAGTACCGATGGGAACGTGTGTTGTTGGCGTAAACAGGTATGCCAGGCCTCTTCTCTCAACTCTTGGTCCCTGAGAATATCGACGTTTAACTTCCATCCTGTTCTGCCACGGAACGTTTTCTGCCGTGTCATGCGAATGGTGCAGTGATACGCTGAATGATCTGAAAAGTACAGTGGCCACGTTTCCGTTGCAGATACTGTCTCCCGCAAAGTTTTACTGACGTAAATTCTATCCAAGCGACTGGCAGTTGTCGCAGTATGATACGTAAAACACCGTTGGTCGCCGTTTATTATTTCCCAAGTATCCTCTAGTTCTAATTGGTGTACCGTTTCTGCAAGAGTTGGACATCCATTAAAGTTCGGCCATTGGTCCTTGTGCTTCAAGACACAATTAAAGTCGCCTCCGACTACAACGTCCTCCCGATTGCGCCGGAGGAGATACAATAAATCACTGGCAAAGAACTGGGCTCTACTTGTTCTATTTTGGTTCCCGGAAGGGGCATATATATTTATGAATCTAACTCCATTAATGAGACACGATATCCCTCTGCCATTTTCCAATCGCTCGACATCCGATACAATCACGCCCTCTTTGGTTAGGAGAGCAGTTCCCGAAGTACTACCTGGGGTGGTGTTTCTGAGTACATCGTATCCCGGAATATCTGGGTGAAATTCGCTGTCTACCTCTTGCAGCAGAGCTATATCAGCATCACAGCTGTATAAATAATCACGAAGACTGTGTATCTTCTGTTGTGAGATGATCTTGTTTATATTTATGGTGGCTACCTTGTAATCCTGAAACGCAGGCATTCAGTGTTAGAATTACACTCTCCAACCAGGGCGCAGAGGTACGATGTCGATAAAAGCATTAATGGTTGTTAGAAACGGTACTCTGTATCATCCGACGGGACTGGAGAGGCAGGTCGTATAATTCTTCTCCCGTTGTGGCTGATACATCGTCTGTTGGTGGTCCAGCTCTACCCGTTTCTTGCTCCATTGTCACATCTTCCCCGTCATCTGCCCAGTTCAGTATATGGGCTGAGGCAGTCTTGCTTTGTGTGCCGTTTTCCGTTAGACTTTGCCTCTCCCTACCGACGGGTTGTAATCCCGGTGGGTCTTCCACAGCTTCATAGTCCCCCGGCTTGATATTAGGTGGGGAGATTTCCGACACCCGTTTGCTACCATTCTGATGCTTCGGATCGGAATTTGCTGATGTGGTGTCAGGTAAAGTGAGACCAATTTCCGTCAGTTTCTCGGGCAATATTGGCACTGTCTTCTCTGCGTCTTGATGGGCTATTCTTCGTTTTTTGTGTCTCTTGGGAGAGACTGCTGGTTGATTTTTTGAGGAGCAGGTTTCCTTTCCCGGAGTTCGTTCTTCGTTTACCACTGGGTTGGATTCCAGTTCGCTTCTGGGACTCGGACGCTTTCCGTCTTCTTGGGCTGGAGCACCGTATTGGAGGCTGGCCGAGCTCGTACCCTCCGGTTGATCATGTTCCATTGACACATCTTCGGTAGAATTATCTTGGTCGGGAATGTCCATAGACGTCTCTTGAACAGCTTCTGTAGTACCGGACGGTTCACTGAAATGAGGGTGCTCCGGCGTGTTCATGCGCAATCGGGCCGCAGCCACATAAGAAATCGGGAGGGTCGTCATCCTGTCAGCTGGCGCTGTTTCGCCTGAAGGTACCTGTGTCACCCTTCTCTGAATACATTGGGCTCTAACATGACCAGTTGAACCGCAACCAGAGCAAGTACGCGGTTGACCGTCGTACATGATAATCGCCCTATAGCCACAGATCGAAATATATGATGGAATATGTGTCTTTAATTCTATCTTCACCTGCCGAACACCGTTCAAAACAGGTACCTTAAACGACATCCATTTTTCAGGAACATTGCTGATGACCTTTCCATATTTCGCCAAAGCGGCATTAATTTCTTCTGCAGGAACTTCAAACGGTAGTTCGAATATTCGGACTGTCCGAATACCAAACCCCGCGTGCGTCACTTTAACTTCACCAACATTCCCATCACAGTGCTTGAATTTAAGATCACCAGCACAGGACTGCACAATTTCGTCACAAATTTCCGGACTTTTGAACTTAATATACACAGTACTGCTAACTATTGAGAGATGGACACCGATAATATCGCCAAAGGAACTTTTCAGTGATTCCTCAATCCATGATTCAATTTCATATGACTTCGGTCGTGCATAGTTGCAATCAAATACAAACTTCAAAGTATCTCTTCTTGGTACTTCAGTCATGTTCGTGTTCTAGTCATGATTCACACAATAACACGTTATTGCGGCCGCTACGAGAGCGTCAACTCACCCGGAAACAGCGCTCAGGCGACAGCAGCAGACACGTAAACACCGCCGCGTCCGCTCGCCACGGCCCCAGCCGGCCGACTGACCCCTTCGCCATGCCGGCAGTCGCTGTTCGTGGTCTCTCGCGGCAATAACTCTCTTTGTTCTAACAGGTTGAGGCATAATCCTTTTAGAGCAGTGTGAAGATCCTTAAGTTGTTTTCAATCACACCCTGGCAATGCTTGTTCTCAATTATATGCTGCCCAAAAACTGATTTGCTACTAGCAATGTTTACTGTGTTAACAGTACTGTATTTGGAAACTACGCACCGTTTGTCCAATATAATATTTTTCACATTTGTTACATATCAATTTAGGGACATAAGAATTTGAACATTTGTTATTTATTTGTTATTATTAGGGTATTTTTCAGCCTATGTTGTAGGATGTTATTCATTGAAAAGGCAAGAATGTGATCAGTAGTGTTAAATAGTCTATTTATTTTTTCAGATATATTTCCTCCATATGTCATGCAGGCATATCTTCTCCCTTCACTTCTCTCTGATCAGTTCCAACAGTCTTTTTCACTTTGTTAAATACTTAATCTGCAATGTTCATAGTCAAATTATTGAATTTAGCTATTTGTCTCAATATTTGTAATTCCTTTTTTATTTCGTTATTATCCTATGGGAGTTTGAAAATTCCATGGATCATTGCTAGGAAAAAGTCTCTTTTATGTTATTTACCTTCATTTTTTGAGATGGTTAAGACCAAAAACTTATGCTTTTATCTCTTTCGTGTTCTACTGTGAATACAGTGTTACAGTCAATATTATTAAATTTCTGTAACATATCGTTTATTTCAGCTGGAGATTCCTTATATAAAATAATTGTATCATCTACAAATCTCTTATAACAAATGATTTTATCTGTAATTTTAGCATTATTTTCAAAAATTTTTATTTCATTGGAGTTGACAAAGATGTCAGCCATAGTTCCTACTAATGAATTACCCATTGCTAGTCCATCTTGTCGTGATATATTTTCCCATTATAAGAGAAGTAATTAAATGCTAGGTGGTCTCCTATAATTCTATAAACTCTTTCACCTCTTGGTAGGTCATTATTTTGCGCTGTAATAAATTTGCTTTGATGATTTCAATTATTTCATTGACAGGAATGTTGGTGTATAAATTTTTTATATCGAAAGATGCAGAGTTTGTATTTAGCAGTTTATTAATATAAAAAATTTGCTAGGCTAATTCATAGCTGTTTTTCGCAGAACAAATTTTTTCACAGATATAAAATGTTTTTAGAATATCATTTATTTTTCTATTTAATTTGTGTGATGGACATTATCTATTGTTTACGTTCGGACATCTAGTACAAATTTGCTTGGAGGGCTTTAACTGTGAACTTAATTTTGGAAATTGCGGATTCATAACTGCCAATGTGTTCTTTTCTTTTGTTAAGAATAAGAAATTATCGTCAGCTAGCTTCTTTAATTTATTTTGAAGTTTTTGTGTGGGGTCTCTTTGAAGATCAGTTACATTATTTTCATTTAAAAAAGCTATTGTCTTAGAGATATAGTCATATTCTTTGACGTTTACAAGAGAGTTCCCTGTATCTTATTTTGTGATTAACGCACGTTCACCATTTAGTTTTGCATTAATATTGTTGACTAAACATGTGTCCTTATTTACTTTCCTTTTTTTTTTTTTCTTTGATAATACAATCTTTTGTTTTCAGTGCAATCTTATATGTATCTGCTTTAGAAGTCTCCGAAAGCACTTGTCCAGCTCTACAACATCAATGGAGCTACAGTCCTGAAAGACGGTCCAAAGTAAGGACCGAAACTAGTTGACTATATAAATAATCCATTGCACTCTAGACTGTGTTATATATAAATTGAACATGATAGATGCTAAATACATGTAGTATGGTAAAAATATCTTCAACGTTGGCGATAAACACACAATGAGAAAAGTGCAGTAGACATGATGAACACAACGGACACACTGATAAAACTAACGTAAGCGGCATTTGTTTGAAAGCGACGGACACATTATGAAGACACTCAGAACGCTGTACGAAGCACCGATTAAAACTCGATCATCAGGGAAGATGGAAGAGTTGGATGTGTGGGAGGAGGGGAAGGAAGGTGGTGGGAAAAAGTGGGGAGGATGTAGGGACTGCATGGTAGTGGGGAGGATGTAGGGACTCCATGGTAGTGGGGGGGGGGGGGGGCAAGCGATGGGAAAACGAGGGGGAGGGGCGTTGTATTCACAGGAAGAGCATCAGGGTTGGTAGGAGCAAAGACAAAATTATACAGACAATAATACAGACGGGAAACCTCTGTAAGGGCCCGGCCACATTCGCAGGGGTGTGGGGTGGGGGTGCTTAAGCAGTTCCGTAGGCCGTCAAATGATGGCGCTGAGGTCAGAAACAACCCATTACAACTGGCCAGAGCAGACGGCATTTCCCCTCAAACGCCGGCACACCGGACACGTCCGTGGCCTTGTGGCACGATCTTCCCCTCCACGATATTGAGGAAAGACAAAGATGGCACAGCGACGGATGTTAAACTGGACGGAGAGCAGACGGATGAGGCGTAGAAGTTGGTCGTCGGCAGAAAAGGAATGTCGGAAGACACAGTAGGAGAGGGGAGGAACTGGTGTCTGTGGGGGAAGAGGATGGTTTCCAAGACCTTTCTGAACAAAGTGATGAGGTCTGCGATGGGGGTTTGTCGGGTTTGGGAAACATCAGAATGTGGGAGATTTTCCACAGGTCGGGACAGAAGCTGATGTACAGGATGACATTGTAGAGGGTGCCTGCAGGTTAGACGGTCGTGACCAGGATCAGAGAAAGTGAAGATTCAATTTAACCATTTGACCAGAAGCGGTCTGTGTATGTCCATCTGTACAGGCAGTTCTCTAACAGTACTCACCTAGGGTAAATTAAATACCAATAAACTGCTTTGGGCAAATTGTAACGTCAACTCCGCTCGGGACTGACACACTCACACTATAAACCAAAAAACACGTTCCTTAAGTTACCCTCTGCTGTTACACCGCAAATATTCCGATTATCCTTTCCGTAAAACAAATAACAATTTCAAAGTACCAGCATTACTGCTTCCGGCAAATCGCTGCAAACTAACGCAGTAATCAGATTACCAACAAAAGTTCCATTAGGTTTAAGCCTGACTGCGTAATAAAATTTCACCCTGCACAGCTACACTTATTGACAAGGAATAGCTGCATTTAAGTCACTTCAAAATTATTCCTATAACTTTTAATAACAACAATTAATTATTCCCGACCCTTAAAAGAGGCTAAACTGTTTGACGGATCTTATTTCCCACAATCACCAATACGTGATGATCTGCCTATCGGAGCTCACAGATCGAACTATACCAAGCAACTGTAAATACTCTTATGAACCAACAACACATTTTGGAGATCTTCATATTTCACCTTACAATAGTTTTAATGTTCTTTTCTGATCAATACTCTTCAAGCTCCTTTGTTTTTAAATGTGATCTCTGATGTCATGCCTGAAGTTTCATACCAATTTTTCTTTTGCTACAGTGCAGAAAAATCTACAACATACAAGAAACAAATAAATCGTAATTTTACAAATATTACATAAATTCTTATTTTAATGGAAAATTTCAGAAATAATCATTAATGTAATATAGTTTTATAATAAACTGAAACGAAACCTTTCGAGAACTCCGTAACGAACCAGAAAAATATTTTGTCCCATAACACTACGCCACGCACTGCCACCCGGTCGTGGTTATGGTGGTAGGCTGAGCTTGTCTCATCCTGTTAGTAAGGCAGTCTGATCGCGGGGCACAGTACTGGGTAAGTGTGACACGCAATCGGAACTGTACGTTGTACGTAGGACGAAGTAAATTCCAAGAAGAGATTACATTGTTAGACCAAAATGATTACGTTCCATTTTCTTCTCTGTTCTGGAAAGATGTCTCTACCGTTGGAGCTTGGAGTTCTTTTCTGCCTTTGAGACCGCTGATAGGGTATCACCTGTAACCACAGGTAGGAGTCCTAAACAGGGACTACCACCAGGAGGGAGACGGAGCCAGAGTTCTTTCAACGAGGTTCTTACCCCTATCCCTCCTCCTTCGGAGCTTGGGACCGACAGTGGTGAAAAAATTGTGTGTCCAGAAAAAATACTATACAAATTAAAAAGTAATAGAGAAATTTAGTGCAGCTTACAAAGCATAACATAAACCATAAGGCATTTTTGGGCTTATATACAGAACTGAGCACGACGGGTTATGCAAACAAATTTTTAAATATCTTTGGGATAAGAAATCGACAATAGGGGATATTTAACAATTTAGGATAGATTTGGAAAGAACTAATATGAGAGAAAAAGATGCACCAGAAATAGAGCTTCTTTAAGAAAAAGAGGGTTACAAATGGAAGGATTGCAAGGCAGAAGGGACAAGAAGACTTGCTCAAATTTAATGAGAGAAAAATAGTACACAGTGAAACGATGAAACATTACTGGAGGAAAAAGGAGGAAGAACAAAAGAAGGAGCATTGAAATTAGTATCGTTCTTAGATGACACAAACGGAAGAAGGAAGGATAAGAAATATATTCAGGTACTGCTAAATTTTGTGACTTACGATTTCCACTATATGTGTAAAAGAGGGCTTATTGTTCCATTCGTCCGAAATACTACCCGACTTACAATGTTTTGTAATTTAGATTTCAGTAATGGCGAATAATTAAAAAATATATCTCTGTCCATTTACGTCAACTACAGGTTATCGAAAATCAACAGAGGCACTCAAATAAAAGTCGAGAGAGAGTCAAAGTTAAAAATCGCATGTGCAGAGTAAACATATAATTCTAAAGGCCTAATTTGTAAAACTATTAGACGAAGTTTTGTGGAGTTTTCATAGGTAACTTAAGCGTATCTTGTGGCTCCAAGTTGGGTATACATAATTAAAATTGGAGCAGGGAACGAAACTGTATCGCAATTTCAAGTTTTAAAAGTGTGCTCTGCTTACTAAATGTATAATGATGCTACATATGGTTGTGTTAATTTCGTAGTACGTCAAAACAACAGTAACGCTCTTAATTTGTTTTGGATGACAAATAGTTACAACTGTATATTCTAATGTTTACCACAGCGAATGGAATTTATTTCGATAGGACATTCGGATTTAATGATTCTCATTTGTTTATAAACAACTTTGCCGAGTTTTATTTGGTTCTTTTATCGATTGCCGGTTCCCGTAACACATTATAATCATCAGTTGTAATTCCATGTGCCATTAGTGCTCAAGGACTGTTTTATTTATTTATTTATTTATTCGTTGAAAACTTTCAGCAATCAGTGGTAAGATAAATACAAGAGAACCAGTTTGATAATACACATGGCAATCCTGTACAAGTGGTTTATAACTTGGCGTGTATATTAACTAACTGGTTCTTTTGTATTTGTCTTAGCAATGATAATCATCACACAGTGGTCGAAATATAGATATGAATATACAAAATACCTGCGACTGATTGCTGAACAAGTTTCTACAAAACATTGTACTCATCCTAAAATTGGTTTTTCGTAGCGTGTGGCGGCCTCGTTGGTAGTGATTTATGGTTAAAAACCAGGTGGCTGGATTTAAGGTGCCAGTAATAAAAATGTTCAAATGTTTGTTAAGCTTATGGGACTTAACTACGGGGTCATCAGTCCCTAAACTTACAAACTACTTATGAACTGCCTTATACTAAGGACAGCACAAATATCCATGCCCGAGAGGGGATTCGAACCCCCGACCGTAGTGGCCGTGCAGACCGTGACTGGAGCGCCTCAGACCCCGCGGCCACCGCGGCCGGCTGCCAGTAATAGGTCGTGAGTGATGTAATAAAACAAACGGCAGCGGATGTGTTCATGCTCTACTACCATTAAAAGTCGGATTTGACGTCTGTTTCCGCTTCTGCTTCTGCTATCACACCTCCGTCGCAGACCACCCAAATCTTAAGGGTATACAGGGTGAATCACCTAACACTTGCGCCACAAACATTGCGGGAACGGAAAGTGCGATTGATGTGCGGTATTCACAGAATGGATTGGTCGTAAGGGGCTCGTATTTTTAGCCAACACATAGATTATAATATTACTTATAAATTGTATTTTTATGCAAACGCACAGTTTTTTAAATGGAACAATGCCTGTAGACATTACGAAAGTATAATTAGGGTGCACTAGAATATCAGTAGTGTTTTTGCAAGTCATTTACGAGATATCGACATTTGCGTGTACCAGTCAACACGCATAGTTGCTAGGTAGGATGATGATATGTTTGCTTATAGCGTGCTTGTGTGTTCCTTGATGCACTGCAGCTCGCTAGTCAGATAGTGTGTAACAGTTCAAGCGGTAGGTCGTGAGTGTACGATGGATTTTACCATTGCAGAAAAAGCCGTCATGCTCGTGGTGTATGGAAACAGTAGGAAGAATGCCGTTCGTTTTTGTACTGTGAATGCGGCAAGATATCCCAATAGATGTCACCCATCTCGGCCATTATTCATCAACCTCTTCAACGTGAAAGTGGTAGTTAACAACGAAACAACATAACAGAAGGAAACAAGTAACGATGGACAAGGGGCAAATTGATGTTCTTACTGCTGTTGCAGTTGACCCGCATGTCAGCTCCCACGTAATCTCACGAGGAAGTGGCATGAGTCAGGCATTCTCCATCGATATAGGTTCCATTCCTATCACTTCTCTCTCCATCAAGAGCAGCATGAAAACGATTTTTCAGAATCGTGTTATGTTCTGTAGATGGGTTTTACGATAGGATACTCCAGATATATCATGTATCTTGTTTAGTGATGAAGTCACATTTACCAATCATGGTCAGGTAAACCACAGAAACATGCACTGTTGGTCTGCTGACAATCCCTCTTTGCTTCGACAGGTGGACCGTCAGCGTCCATGGAGTGTGAACGACAGGTGTGGGATAGCGAACCAGCAGCTCATAGGCCCGTATTTCATAGACGGGACACTGACCGCGCCCACGTATCGCAGCCTTCTAACATATTATATTCTACGGATGCTAGAAGACGTTCCTCTGCAGACTAGGAGGAATCTATGGCGCTAACATGATGGCTGTCCAGCCCATAATCCACCATTAATAAAGCACGTATTCATGAATTGTTCCCAAATCAATGGATTGGACGCAGAGGACCTGTATCTTGGTCCGCCCGTTCCCCGGATTTGACGCCTATTGAGTAATTTCTGTGGGAAAAGCTGAAAGATGCTGTCTACAAGGACATACCAACCACACCTGATGATATGCAACGATGTATTAGTGCAGGTTGCTCGGAAATATCCGCTGAAATTCTAGCGCGTGTGCGGCCGTCGTTCCATACCAGACTAACAGCGTGCATTTCTGCTACCGGTGGTGGTTTCGAAAACAACCTGTGATGGTCATTTGTCGCGTTACTGGTTGGAATCCACATAACTAGTGTATGTACCTGTGTTGTTCTTTACTATGTGTTACCATAGGTATTTTACAAGTGTCGGTGTGGGAACGTTTCAAAAGACGATATCTCGTAAACGACTAGCACTAGAATCCTGCAACAAACACTACTGATATTCAGGGGCACCCTAATTTTACTTTCTTAATGTCTACATGTTTTGTTCCATTTTAAAAACTGTATGTTTGCATAAAAATACACTTTCTAATATTACTATCTGCTTGTTGGCTAAAAATACTACCACTCCATTCTGTGAAAACCGCACATCAATCGCACTTTCCGTTTCCGCAGTATTTGCGGTGTACGTGTTAGGTGATTCACCCTTGTATATTACGAATTGCTGCTCTCACGCTAGACAGTAATTTTGAGATTCGTCGTTATTGCAGCCCTACCCTGGCAATTTACCAGAGCAGCATTGTGTACAGTTCAGGATGGTGCAATTAAAGGCCGCAGTGGAGTAGCCAAGCGGTCTAAGGCGCCTCGTTGCGGAGCGCGCGGTTGCTCGCCGTCGGAGGTTCGAGTCCTCACTGGGGCATGGGTCTGTGTGTTGTCCTTAGGTTCGTTTACCTAAGTTTAAGTAGTTTGTAATCTACGGACTGATGACCACGCAGTTTGGTCCGATTGATTTACAAACATTTGCAGTTAAAGACGAGCAGGATGATTTAAACGATTTCGAAACCAGTTATGATATTATTGACGGAGAAGGTAGAGACCTACAGTTCCTTTCAGCAGGATGGAGCAATGACCCATACAGCCGGCAGAACCTTGGAGAACATTCATACAGTCTTCAAGTGTGACAGGTCAACAGATCCGTCAGCGTGAGATTACTCTCGGTAGGGAGCGTTCAAGTCTAAGATGTATCGCGCAACTTCCGTAGTCCTAAAAATCTGCAACAGGAAATTTTGAATGAGATGGCAATAATTCCTGCAGTCCAGCTTTAATCCCACAGTAACTTGCTGACCACAGCCCAAAAGCGTCAAGATACGAATGAACTAAATTACACTAAGAAGGAAACACACACACAGTCCGGAGCATGATGCCTTAGACCACGTTAGCTACTCCCACTCGGTATTAATAATAGCTGGAGTGCTTTTGCACATGATTCATGAAAATTATAACTGTTGTGGAGTTGCTACTCGCCACAACGCCGGCGTTCTCCAAACGTCGCGGCGCCACTTCAAGATGAGATGATAAGTCGCTCCATAGTACTTCGGCCACCGGGGGCGCCCGCTGTCTCGGTACCTCTTTGCCTGCTTCGCGCGCCGGCCAATAGGAAGAAGGGGCTTTTAATCAAATTGCGTGGTTATGGTATATCGCCCCAAATTTGCGACTGGATACGGAATTTCCTGTCACATAGGACACAGCGTGTAGTAATCAGTAGTAAAGCATCGATTAAAACAGACGTGATATCGGGCATTCCACAGGGTAGTGTTATTGGTTCTCTGCTGTTCTTTATTTACATAAACGATTTGGGAGAAAATCTAAGTAGCTCTCTTAGGTTGTTTGCAAACGACGCTGTCATTTACCGTCTAGTAAAATTATCTGAAGATCAAAACCAACTGCAGAACGATCTGAATAAGATATCACTCATCATCATCATCATCATCATTAGAGACTGATTATGCCTTTCAGCGTTTAGTCTGCAGCATAGTACCTCTAATAAAATTCCTCCATGATCCTCTATTCAATTCTAACAGTGATGCGTCGACTGATGTTGTGCCTTTTACTATAAAATCATTCTGCACCGAATCTAAGTACTTTCTTCTTGGTCTACCTCGACTCCTCTTATCCTCCACTGCCGAGCTCATGAGTCTCTTAGGTAACCTTGCTTCTTCAATGCGTGTAATATGACCCCACCATCTCAGTCTGTTCGCTCTAACAGCTTCATCTCTTGTGTTCATTCCCAGTTTTTCTTTGATTTCCTTATTATGGACACCCTCCTGCCATTGTTCCCATCTATTAGTACCTGCAATCATTCTTGCTACTTCCATATCTGTAACATCTACGTTATGAATAAGGTAACCTGTATCCACCCAACTTTCACTCCCATAGAAGAAAGTTGGTCGAAAGATAGAGCGGTGCACTGCTAACTTAATCTTGGTACTTCCTTCTTCCTTGCCGAAAATAGTAGATATTAGTTGAGCATTAACTGCATTAGCTTTGCTGCACCTCGATTCCAGTTCTTTTATTATGTTGCCATCCTGTGAGAAAATACATCCCAGTTACTTGAATGTGTCTACCTGTTCTAACTTTGTTCCTCCTATTTGGCACTCAATCTGTTTAAGTCTCTTTCCAACAGACATTACTTTCGTTTTGGAGGTGCTGATCTTCATATCATAATCCTTGCACCTCTGATAGAGCTCTGAAATATTAGGTTGCAACCTTAGAACCGAATCTGCCATTACCACTAAGTCATCCGCATATGCGAGACAGCTTATTTTGTTTTCACCTATTTTAATCCCGCCCTGCCAGTCTACTGTTTTCAACATATGATCCATGAATAGTATAGGTTAGAGCCCTGTCTTACCCATGAAACTACCCTGAACCATGAGCTTAATTTGCCATCTACTCTAACTGATGGCTGACAGTCTACGTAAAGACTTTTAACTGCCTGCAGAAGTTTGCCTCCTATACCATAATCATGTACACCTGACAGTAGCTTCCTCCTAGGGACAGGGTCATAAGCCTTTTCTAGATCTAGGAAACATAGATACAACTCCCTGTTCCACTCATAGCAGTTTTCCATTACCTGCCGTAAGCTAAAGATCTGGTCCTGACAGCCTCTAAGGGGCCTAAACCCACAATGATTTTTATCTAACTTGTCCTCAAGTAATAATCACACTCTCCTTTCAAAAATAGCTGAGAATATTTTGCCTACAACGCTAATTAAAGAGATACCTCGATAGGTGTTACAATCTTTTCTGTTTCCATGTTTGAAAATTGGCGTGATTGCCGCTTTCGTACAGACAGATGGAGCCTGTCCGATTTCCCACGCCTTCTCAGTTATCCTGTGTAACCATTTGAGACCTGATATTCCGCTATATTTGACGAGTTCCGGCATAATTTATTGCACTGTAATCTATTGACCATTTTCTCCACTTCCTCATTTGAGATACTGTTTCCATCGTCGTTCCTAAGCCATTCTACCTGAAAATCTGACACATCACTGAACGTTTCACCTACATTGACAAATTCTTCAAAATATTCCCTCCATCTGCTCAAGGCATACACAGGACTGACTAGCAGCTTTCCTGACCTGTCAAAGACGCGTGTTAATTCCTTCTTCCCTCCCTTTCGGAGATTGCTGATTAGGCTTCAAAATGGTTTTCCCGAGGCTTGACCCAGGGTTTTTAGCTTATTTCCAAAGTCTTCTCATGATTTCTGCTTGTAGTCTGCAACTATCCGTTTGGCTTTGTTTCTTTCTTCAACATATCTTTCTCTCTCTGCCTGATTTCTAGTATGGAGCCATTTTTGGAATGCCATCTTTTTCTTCTTACAGGCTGCCTTGACTGTGTCATTCCATCAAGCTGTCTGCATCTTCCTGCCTTTTCACACTGCTTCCGGTAGTGTGTCCCTGTATCTTGACCATTCCTGTTCCAGTGACTGTAAATCATTACTTTCACCTAACTGGTACCTTTCCGAAATCATTGTTATGTATTTGTGCCTAATTTCCTTGTCTTGAAGCTTCTCCACTCTTATCCTTCTACACATAGACCCGCTTTCTGCTCTTTTGGCCTCACAAAACCAATTTCAATGCAGATTAAATAATGATTAGTATCATCAAAGAACCCCCTGAAAACACGTGTGTCCTTGAATGTCTTCCTGAATTCCTGGTCTGTTATTATATAGTCAATGACAAATCTGGTTCCCCTTCCTTCCCAAGTACAGCGGTGAATGTCCTTATGCTTAAAGAAGGAGTTTGTGATAACTAAGACCATACTGGAACAGAAATCCAAGAGCTGTTTTCCGTTCCTGTTGGTCTCCATATCCTCTCCAAACTTACCCATAACCTTTTCATAACCTTCTGTTCGATTTCTAATCCTGGCGTTGAAATCACCCATGAGTAAAACACTAGCCTTATCCGTCACTCTAACAACTACATCACCAAGTGCGTTGTAAAATCTGTCCATCTCATCTTGATCTGTGCCTTCACAGGGTGAATACACTGCCACAATCCTGATGTTCTTGCTGGAGATGGTCAAATCTATCCACATCAGTCGTTCATTTACATACCTTATTGCAATTATGCTGGGGTCGATAGCTTTCCTGATGTAAAACCCTACACCCCACTGTGCTCTTCTTACTTTGACTCCTGAGAGATAGACCATGTATTCTCCGACTTCGTCCTCTTTCTCTCCCCTTACTCTAACGTCACTAACAGGTAAAACATCTAACCCAATCTTACTTGATGCCTCCGCCAGCTCTACTTTCTTCCCACTGTAATCCTCATTGATATTAATAGGTCCCCATCTCATTCCAGATAATTTGCCAAATAGTATCGGAGGAGTCCCTGGTCTGCCAATTAGAGGTGGGACTCCATCACCTCCAAAGGTCGAGGCATTTTGCTCTGATTGTTGCCAGCATGATATTGAAGTGCCTAGGAAGCAGGTTACTAGCCTTACTTGCCGAGGGCCCCACTGGATTTTATCCCTAACTGTTGAGGGACTAACCGGTGGATTTGGTAGTCTGCCGTCTGAGCACAAAGGTGGCCACTATTGAGAATATTCCAAAGTAACTGGTATTCCAACTGTCGGGACCACATACTTGGCCACTCATACGTTGCCCGTGGTTCATGAATTAGGACATGACTACAGGAACCCACACCACAAACCACAAGATATCACTATGGTGTAAAAAATCAGAAATGTTCAAATGTTTGTAAATCTATTGGACCAAACTGCATGGTCATCAGTCAGTAACTTACAACTACTTAATCTAAGGAAACTAACATAAGAACAAACACACACACCCATGCCCCAGGGAGGACTCGAACCTCCGACGGCGTGCAACTGCGCGCTCGGCAGCGAGGTGCCTTAGACCGTTGGGCTACTCCACCGCGGCGTGTAAAAATTGGCAATTGACTCTAAATAATGAGAAGTGTGAAGTCGTCCACATGAGTACGAAAAGAAATACGTTAAACTTTGTTTTAAAGATAAATTAGTCAAAAGTGAAGGCCGTAAACTCCACAAAATACCTAGGAATTACTATTACTTCAGACTTAAACTGGAAAGAACACGTAGATAATGCCGTATGAAAGGCAAACCAGAGACTGCGTTTCGTTGGTAGAACCCTTAAAAGATGCAACAAAACTACTAAAGAAACTGCATACACTACACATGTTCGTCCTTTTTTGGAGTATTGCTGCCCAGTGAGCGATCCTTGTCAGGTGGGTTTGACGGAGGACATCGAAAGAGTTCAAAGAAGGAAAGGTCGTTTTGTATTGTCACGATACAAGGGAGACAGCTTTACGGAAATGATATAGGATATGGGATGGGAATCATTACAACAACGGCGCTTATCGCTGCTGCGTGGGCTACTTACGAAACTCCAATCGCCAACATTCTCCTCCGAATGCGAAAATATATTGTTGACTCCCAATTGCATAGGTAGAAATGATCATCAGAATAAAATACTAAAAATAAGAGCTAAAATGGAGTGATTCAGGTGTTCTTTGTTCACGCGCGCTATTCGAGAAAGGAAATGGGACATACATAGTATATAGGTGATTCGATGAACCCTCTGCCAGGCCCTTAAATGTGATTTGCAGGGTATCCCATATAGATGTAGATGTATAGCCAACAATCTCAGCACAAGCCGGAACAACCATCTGTAGCCAGGACTCTGATACATTGCAGAACTGTGTGAATTTTATGGGACTTAACTGCGGGGTCATCAGTCACTAAACTTAAAACTCCTTATGAAATAGCTTGAAGACAACACAAACATGCACACCTGAGGGAGGATTCGACGCGGGATGCCGCACGATCCTCAACGTGGCGCTCCAGATCGCTCGGCCACTCCTGCGCGGCAACTGCGTATAGCAACGAAGAATTTGTAGCATCACAAGCACATCAAAAGTTAAGGATTCTTTTTATCGGTAATAAAAGTTCATATGGACCAATCAATTCCTTTAGTTGATGACCCTTGTCCACATCCTTCCTAGTCATGATTCACCTCGTACCCACATCATGGAGACACAAGAATATGAATGGGGGAGTTGGGTAGAAACCGTTCATCACTACCAGTAGACACCATTTGAAATACTTGATGATACATGCCATTTTCCATGTATAGTGTTTTAAGGGGAGATGGAGGTACCTGTGCTGCACATGTTACAATCACTAAGTTTTAGGAACATTTATGAACCACCTTCCAAACTGAAGAATTTGAAATTTTTTCATCATACAGAGTGGTTTAGTATTGCAGTTATGATGGAGGGATTTTGGAGTATTTTTTCTAGTTTTCTTTCAATATTTTTATATTAATGACTCAACTTTTTTACAAAAAGTGCTTTATTTAATAAAATTGAAATGAAACTACTTAATATATTGCTAATTGGCTGTGTTACAATTTGCGTTTGACCACTAGGAGTGCTGTATAAAAATTTGATATGAGTGGATTTTGAGAAAATATTCCTTACATTTGGAAAATTCTAATTCACGGGAAATGGCTGTCAAAGTTTTTCAATATATTCCTGCACTATAGAATTGATTATCATGGTCTTCTTCTTCATCCTCCAAAATCTTCCATTTTGGTCTTCTTTTCTGGCCTGTTGTTCCATCACATTTCATATTCCTTTTTCTTCTTTATGCTCCTGTTACCCTCTCTCTGTCAATATTTCTTAGTGCTCATACAGTGTTCACTCTATCTTTAAATCCTAATGCCTTCAACACTTCATACTTCACATTGTTTTCTTGGTTATAGGTGGTATTGCATTAAAAATCCCGAAGTGTAGTTTTTATGCTTACAAACACTCTTTTGGGAATCACTGTCCAAATGAAATTTTGTACACTCTCATTGGGATTCTCGATTTTCCGTATAGACATTTGTGTAATAATTCTGCCTGTGCAAAGTCATGAAAAATTGGTTTTATTGTGTTTACCACAGCTGCTGGCGAACCACGCTTGTGATCATAGTCGTTTCTTGGCATTATATTTGCACCAGCAATCTTTTGAGCACAAGCTGGAAGAGGCTGTGTGAAGGAACAATGCCCACATCGCTTTTCGCATGTCACTAGCATTACTAGTATTTTGCCTTACTGCATACCCATAGTACATCTGTAGACGTTCAATCACCTCAGCAGAAAGCTACCTTTCCTTCCTATTGACTTTCCATGACAGACACAACAATGACGTAATTCGTAACAATAACAAAGATTCGATGTTTGGCGCTCTCAGCCCTTCATTTGTCACTCAAAACAATGTAGCCAACCCTTGCACACTCACTGTATGAGTAACATATGGAAATATTCAACGTGAGGGCGAGAAGAGCCAAGTAGTTCGCCAAGAAGTCACGAGAGGGTGTGAGATGCATTCAGCGGCCCCGCAGGCGCGGGAGAAAATGGCACTAACTGCACTTCTAGGACGAGGAGAACGCTTATTCAAAGTTTGCATTAAAGAGGAATGTTCCAAATAATTGTAATAGCATAAAAATCGTATTTTTTGGATTTGACCATTTCTGGTTCCCTTGAATGGTTTGCTGAAAATGAAATTTTCTCTGAAGCTAAAGCATCAATTAGAAGTGTCTAGAAGAAAAACCCGAGCTGAATAGTTAACTAGTTACACTACACACATATTTCAGTGTATGATGAATATTCTGTCAATGGAAACATTCCAAAGTAATGTTTTGTTTATATTTCAAACCAGGTTCACAAGAAGGGGCTTGGGAAAATTAACAGAAAAAGTAAATGCGTCCCAAGAGAAAATATCACTAACTATAATAGTTGAAGTTAACGTACCTCAAGCCATTGAGTCTTTGGACACGCTTTCTGAACTTTCGACATTCAAAAATTATCCATAACTACGACAAGTATTAGCAATCGTTCATGGGTCTTGGGAATGACTTAGGATGGACTGGTTATGGCCGGTCATCCTTCATCATTCTCTTGGTGATCATATCTAATGCCTCTTCCAAAGGCTGACTTTAAACTGAAAAGAAAATCGTCATTTGGGCAAAAGGGAGAAAAAGTATTTCCTCAGCAAACAAATATGGTTGAGAACCTGAATGAAATCCAGGAGTGAGAAGAAATACTGGAAACAGAAACTTAATGTTTATCTTAATATTTTTATGCAATATTATTAGTGAAATAGTAGCTATTCAGACAATTTTCCAGTTCCGTTATGTCAGTTTTAACATCACTTTTCAGTTATGAGACTCATCGATAACGTATTTCATTTGTATTACTTAAATTTACTATTAAAATCTGATTTTACTTCTGGTAGTTATTTTCGAAAAGAATTACTAATCTATCCTTAATAGAAATTGTAAAAAATATGGCAAATAGTATTTTTCCCCGTCAAATTGAAAATTACAAACGTAGCATACATGAGCAGCTTAGAGGTGTTATTATTAATGACAAAACGAGATTAACACTGAGTCTCATGTTTTTATACTAGTTTCGGTATGGAGTTTAATGTCCGAAACTAAGCATCGAGAATAAAAATAAAAATAAAATAGTAATATTTCGATATGTACATCAGAAATAGGATTACAAAACTATCTAAAGTAGCAGATACTGATTCTGAAAATGTATATCCGTGTACAGATTTAATTGTTCCAAACAGCGCTAAGTCACGTACTGTTCGCTACACCCAAAAGCCATATTTATCCATTTTCACATTTTTTCCGCCTGTTATTCACTTAACGAGTTCCAGTACGCCACTATACTCGAATCACCCCTCCCAGGTAATTAACGCTAAAACAATGGCAACCGCTCTAACACTGTACACGTACAACTCGGTCGCAGTTTGAGCCCTCACTGCCCGTTTCCAGTGAACTCGATGATAATTAACACTTGTTTTAACTAAAATCGTTTCAAAGCGTGAAAATTAGGGAAATAACGGGGATTGTTTTGGAGCTTTAAAGCCAAATCAAACACAGATGGACATTTCGTGTGGGAAATGTTCCGCATTTCACCCGCATGGTTCCTACTCGTTTGGTGTAATTATAAATATTTTTTTCCTGCCAATATTCACGTCGAGATACAAAGTTTGAATTCGGTATCAGATATTACTATAATGTGACGAAAGAACACGTACCAGAAAAAACCCGCTGTTTGAAAATTTCTCATTTAATAAATTCGAACTAAGGATCGACAGGTAAGTCAACAATAATTTCTTATTTCTTTCGATGAAACAAACAACAGTCGATTAACTATAATTATATAGCCAATGAAAGATTGCATCGAGAAATTTGGAGAGGGAATTAAGGGAATTAAAGTTTATGGAGAAGAAATAAAAACATTGCGGTTGGCCGATGACATAGTAATTCTGTCAGAGACCGCAAACGACCTGGAAGAGCAATTAAATGGAATGGACAGTGTCTTGAAAAGAGGGTATAAGATCAACATCAACAAAAGTAAAACAAGGATAAAGGAATGTACCGCCGGAATGTCAGGCGATGCTGAAGGAACTACATTAGGTAATGAGACAATAACAGTAGTAGATGAATTATGTTACTTGGGGAACAAGATAACTTCTGATGGCCAAGATAAAGAAGATTTAAAATGCTGAATGGCTGTGGGAAGAAAAGAGTTTCTGATGAAGCGAAATTTGTTGAAATCCAATATTACTTTAATTGTAAGGAAGTCCTTCCTGAAGGCATTTGTCTGGAGTGTAGCATTGTATGGGAGTGAAACGTAGACGATAAGGAGTTGAGACAAAAAGATGATAGAAGCTTTAGAAATGCGGTGCTGCAGATGAATGATGATGGGTAGATCACGTAACTAATGAGGAGTTTCGGGCATATCCTGACTAAGAGAAGGCATAGATTGGTGGGGCATATTCTGAGACATCAAGCAATCGTCAACTTAGCGTTAGAAAGAAGTGTGTGGGGTAAGAATCGAAGAGGGAGACCGAGGACGATTACAGTAAGCAGATTGAAAATGATGTATGTATTCTCAGATGAAGAGTTGCAGAAGAGACGGTTGTGTGGAGAGCTGCATCAGACCAGTCTGCGGACGGAAGAGCACAACAGGCAACGAGAGTGGTACACCTGCCTAACATCGTGAAGGACCCCCGGTAGAACGCCGGAGTGTAACAACACGATTTAGCGTGGACTCGACTGATGTCTGGAGCATTGCTGGAGTGAACTGACACCAAGAATCCAGCAGATATGTCGATACACCGGTAAGAGTACGAGGATGTTGAGAGCTCTCCTGAACGCTCGTTACCAGGCATCCCAATTATCAATATTAATAATAATAATAGTAATAAAATAATGTAGAAGAAGCTCTATTACACTCCCACGAATAAACCACTTAACTCTTAATAGGATGGTGGTCGATGTATTGCCCATGTACCATCAGTGCGAAACAGTGTACGTTATAAAGTTGCTCTTTTTCCTCCTTGTTTTCACTCGTTTCATTCGAAATTTGTAATAGTTCATAGTGTTTAGTAATGTTTTATTGTTTTAATATTGTAATGTGTCCAGTTTTTATAATTCAGTAAATTAGT
Source organism: Locusta migratoria (assembly GCA_026315105.1). Classification (NCBI taxonomy): domain Eukaryota; kingdom Metazoa; phylum Arthropoda; class Insecta; order Orthoptera; family Acrididae; genus Locusta; species Locusta migratoria. Next base: position 32,629,516 of record CM048745.1, read on the forward strand.
TAATAAACTGTATCTTCTTTGCATTCCAAATGTCCTTTTTTAGTTACCTATTCCATATATATAAGAAGGTGGTCTTTCTAATAACCACGATCCACATTAGTCTAAGCGACACCCAAAATGGATAGCCACCTATTTCTTTCCTTTCACTCCCTCGTTATATGAACATAAAGTTATTCTGAGTATATTACATGCCTATATAAGTCAAATGGAATGGAATAAAAAATATTAATTTTCAAATTTTCAAAAAAGAAAATTTTGTCTCACAGAGTGTTAACTGATTTTGAATAAATTGCGTTAAATAGCTTCAACGCCTAAGAGAAACATAGACTACTTTATAAAGTGCGTAATTCAAGATATTTTTTGATTTCCAATATGTAACTGGAAGTATGGACCAGATTAGCAACAACGTTTCTCTTATAGCTTCTGAGATAGTGAGATAGTTAAGGCCTTTAGCGCGAACTGATTACATAAGCTAGGACTATCAAAAATATTTTTATGTTAAACTATACATGGATACGTAGTTATTGTGTCCTATTAGGACGTGATACTAAAAGATATATTTTATATGACCTTTCAGAAATTCCATAAATTTATGGTTTTTTTAGAAGCTTTAAGCCCTTTGCGCGAACTGAACATATTAAGTTAGATTTTTTAAATTATTTTTTCGTTAATAAGCACATAAATACGCAACGTTCGAGCCCTATTACAACTCGATACTCAAAAATTCACTTTTTTCGGCCCACCCTAATATATATAGGGTGTTTCACTAAGTGTGTTTGCCTCTGTTACTTATAAAATAATAGGTGACTGGATATATATATATATATATATATATATATATATATATATATATATATATTGATTTTTGATTGTAAATACTGGCCGTAAGTGGTAATTTGAGTTCTACAAGGGCAACATAAAATACGCGATTAACCTTAATAGTTCATTTTACACAGAATAAACCAAATAAAAATCTAAAACAAAAAATATTTCTATTGACCACTGATGATACTTTAAAATAACGCTAAATATATCTGGTCTGAATTAGATTATTTTACTGTTGCAAAAGACGGCAATGTAATCTACAGAAACCTGGAAAACAAGTTAAGAATCAGAAACAATCTGTTGGCCAGTCTGCAAGACTCACCACCACTAGGAGCAACCTCTGTGGATGTCCAGCGCAACTTTGGACGAAACTTAAGGAACAGAAATCTTTCATAGACCAAGGCCGTATAATCCTGAAGAATCATCAACAATTAGGACAGCCCGCCGTGAAAGCCTTCATTGTAGAATGCGTTAGAATTACAGTAGGATTTCCAGAACACAGTGTTTCACTGGAAGTGAATAAGGCCTAATTTGGTAGTTTCTCAACAGTTTGACGTTATTTATAAAACTTTATTACTATTTCTTTGACATTTAATATAATTTAAAATTGAAATAGGAACTTAACAACACAAAATATTCGCATTATAAAGTAGCTATTTATTTTATTCACTTTCAAAATAAACAAAGCAGGATTACCTAAATGTTCCGTCAGAGGGATGGTTTGGGAACTTCTCAGAATATCGGGGAAGTAAAAGTGCAATCTGGCTCATATGTTCTACAGTGCATCAACCATGTTGCAACAGTGAGCACTGCAATGACTATATAATATTCTCTCAGTGGCCCAGAGAACAAAATTTGAGGGTTGAAGATAACAAGCAAGGAAATGAAATACAGTCGCAGATGTTAAAAGTGACCACCATTAATTTCTCTGCACATTTGGGCATTGGTCAGTGTGTTGTAAAATGCGGGTCGAAGGTAGAAAGCTTGAATTGATGCCGTTTAATCCGAATTTCCCTTCTGCATTCCTTGAAGACTAATGTGGGTTACTGCGATACCTCTTAATCTTGATGGCCTGCACAAAAAGCACTTGCCCATTGACAGTTCATGATTTAGGAGACAAACTGGGGCTACGATTGGACGCTTTTAGGCGTGAAGCTGTGTAAACGTGCACCAAGGTACGACCGCAGCTATGGGCAGTTTCTCCACTCTGTTCGAAACGGAAGATATTTTCCTCTTCCCAAGTATCCACAAATAGTTTCTGAAAGTATTTAATGCGCCGACGCGAACAATAATACAAGGGGTAGACTCTGCCCCAACCTTCTGATCATCCAGTGGGTGTGGATTCTCCTCTGCCCAGAACTTGCGATTCAGTGAGTATAGGAACCATCTTATGGGAAAACAGATTTCATTAGTCAGAAATATCCATGTCCAAACCATTCATTGTCACTTCAACAAACAGCCACTCAGAAAACTTGAGGCACTGAGAGTCATCTGCTGGTTTTAATGCATGAAGTACAGACACTCGGAGGGGATATATTTGCAGGTTGTAACGTGAGAGGCCACGGAAAGGAGTACACAATTGTATGATGCCATTGCTATATTGCAGCAGCCGAAAAGAAATTAAACAATAAGTAAATCTTAATTTCCATTAAAAAATAAATAAATAAATAACCAGCTGCGTCACAGTAGACATCTCCTTCAATTCAATGTTTCCGTCTGTAGCGCTTAAATGAGGAATTCTTACAAAATAATACTGTATAATATTTAAATATGGAAGTTCAGTTTCTAGACGTACTCAGAGATTTCTTGTTGGAAACTTCATTCGTAATTTAAGTGAACTTCTTAGTATTTTGTTAAATATTTTTATTAGAATTACACATGCGACGCTTGTCGCTTGCGTATCCGTACTCACCTCCAACTACTTTTGCTTCCGACAGGTAACTTTTTTCTTCTGCTTGGAGAGAGAATGGAAGCTCTCGTCGTCTTTTATATTGTAACCGCGATACTTAACGGACGCCACGTCTCTGCAACGAATATGTATGAGCTCGATTTATTTTTATTTCATTAACCCTCCCCCTCAGTTTGATTTCAAATACTTTTTTTAAAATTCAAAATGCCCTTCCCTATTTCCATTATTGTTCATTCATTGTAAAACAAAGGGGCTGGTCATTATTACAATTCACTTCGCGATTGAGTAAGATCAAACTCGACTGTTGCGTGAATTTAATTCTCAGAACATGGCAATCAATGTTTTGTTCAGACACAGTCCGATATTCTGTAATTTTATTCAGCTCTTCTGACAATAACTTAACGCTGTCGTGAAACTTGATTACGCGAAGCGTGAAATAGCAAAACATCTATCTACAGCCGAAAGTTTGGTCTCCATCACTGTTCCAGTACAAAACAATGTCTGCAACACATCTGGACTTCATGCGGCATGTAAAGGTAACTTTTTGCAAACTTTCCTTTGTATTCGTACTTTTTGGAGTTGTTTTAACACCTGACATCCTTTTCTTATTTATTTTGTTTTAATTATCTCTGCAGCTATCTCAGAGTTCATTCAATTTCGTAAGCGGTAATTTACCTCTTCAGCCCCGAGGTATCATATATGATACGTCTAGGTTTTATTTTTTTCTTGGGCGCCCACGCAGCTGAAAGTTTTCTTGTCTGTGGTATCATGTACTATTGACATCGACTTTGCTGCAGCACATTTGTTCATCCTTCTCCGGAATGGTTATAGTTGGCATCACCATCTGAAAACTTCGGATTCCGCAACTCGACAACATGTGTCGACGAAATAAAGGTAAAGAGATATTCTTTCCTTATTGAATGTGTTTTTACACGTCTAAATATCTTTTCGAATGTGTACAGACATCCGTCAGTTAATATCTTACTATAAATCGACGTAATAACAGATTATAAAGCTTTAAACGTTCGCGTATCATATACGATACCTCGGGATTCAATGCCGACTTTGCTTACATCAGTGGAAGTGAGGTTACATTTTTTTTCTCGCTTCATTCTCAGGGTGGACTTGTGACAAAGATCTTTGAGTTGGTGGACAGAATTAATCCAGATGATTCTGACATAGAAATTGATGAATCTGATGATGAAGATGATGTTTTAATGCAATGAAATGAAACTGAAGATAGTTCGTGTCCATGTTCCTCGCCCATGTCTGCTAAAGGCATACTATACTAACATGGGAAGTGTATACGTGTTAGACAGGATGTTGGGGAAATATTCCGTGAGAGCCAGGGCCCACAAATGGACTATTAGAGTGATTCATCACTTCATGGATTTAGCAATTGCTGCTGCATGGTTGCGAAGAAATATACAATGCGATACTACTAGTTCAAGCTTGATATTGCTGTAAACTTAATATATTTCTACAAAAGGTCAAGTTTGTAGATGGAACCTGAGGAGCAATAACCAGACTCGGATGAGGATTGTTCCCAAGAAAGAAAGATGCCACGATGTTCTGTTCCACTACCACCAATGGAGATAAGGCAATCAAGTATGACTCATTTGCCTGAAATGATGAACCATGTTCAGAAGAACAGGAAAAAATGCAGGGCAGAAGGCTGCAAAGGCCTCACATTTGTACGGCGTGAGAAAGGTAAGGTCTTCCTTTGCTTCACTACTGACAGGAGTTGTTTCAACAAATTCGACAAAACATAAAATTAATTACAAATTGTAACACGAACTTTTTCTGATGCATGGGGTAAAATGAAAAAGGCAACAAAAATTTGAAATTTTGTAACGGTAATTTTGTTTGAAAATTTTGAATTGTTTAATCGCCATTACGAAAAGTTTGTGTTTTGAAATATTATTAAATGCTACAGCAAATAAGAACTATAAGTAAAATGTTTGTGGAGATTTACGTTTGTAATAAAGCAACATGAAACTACATATACTACTGTATAACAGTCTTACTCAAGTTCCGAGGTATCGTATAAGATACCAACTATGAAAAACAATCAGTATGCTTACAAACTCTTTTTGGACTGTAATTTATTGTTAATTAGAATTAAAATAAACCGAATAGTACAAAAGTAGTTCATTTACATTTACAATATGTGCTCGGGACCTAAGAGGTCAATCCAGTCCTGTACAACAGCACTCAAAAACCGAAAGTAACAATACAACTAAAACTCACAATGCTATGGAAAAGTTAGTAACGAAAATCGGCAATAACTTAGTCTTGGTACTGACTTCCTTGAAAATCAAATTTTTGTAATCCTATGGGACCAAACTAAGTTGGTCATCAGTCCCTAGTCTTACAATCTACTTAAACTAAGGTAAACTAAACTAAACACAACACAAAATTCATGGGAGGATTCGAACCTCCGACGTGGGAGGCCTCGTGATCTGTAACGTGGTGCTCCAGACCGCTCGACTACTACCGCTCGGCCTCCTTGAAAAAATGAAATGTTTGTAGAGCTTATGGAACTGAAGTACGGAGACACCAGTCCCTAAACGTACAAATTACTTATGAACTAGGTTACACTAAACATGGCACAAACATCCATGCCCGAGGAGGGATTCCAACCCCCGACGGGGAACTGCCTCGAGCATCGTAGCATAGCACATCAATGCGCTCGGCCGCTCCGCCGCGACACTGACTTCCTTCCTGCAGAAGAAAGTAGATCTTAGCTGAGCACTCACTACAGTAGCTTTGCTACAACTTGATACAAATTCGTTTACTCTGTTGCCATCCTGTGTGAAAATACATCCTATATACTTAAAATTGTCTACATGCTCTAAATTTGTTCCTCCTATTTGGCACTCAATCTGTTTAAGTCTCTTTTCTAAACACATTACTTCCTCATCTGGTATTTGGGTCGTCTTTCTGTTGCAAAGAATTTTTCCCCGACATCTTTCGTCATACCGCCTATAGTTGGCTTCATGTAGGAAGGCGCTTCCGCCCATAGGGGCGGAGCGACAGGGGAAACTTTGAAGGGAGGAGCTACGGCCGAGAGCCAACAGTTGCGCCTGCGGGAGAAACATTGCATAACTCGCGACCAGACGCGCGACTAGAGAATGGACTTTATTGGCTGCTAGAGCAGTAATGGAGGGGGAAGCGCAGAACGGCTGAAAACTAGGGCCCCTTCCTACGTAACGCGGACTTTAGTAGTGCAGGTACATATTCGTATACGGGTCTTAGTATGTCTTGTATGTGTAGGTATTGTATCATGAAATTTATTACATGGACTATGCTCCAGAATGAACGCTGAAGGGCATAAGACCGGCGAAATATGTGAGTGCGGCAAGCAATATATATGGACCAAACACAGCTCTGCATCTCAAAACATTGCTAGGAACCTATTAGGTGTATAAGACTAGCACACAGAGGAAAATCGTTCGTATCAGACCACGCGATTAATGAAGGGCACACTTTCAACTCGGAATACTGCTGTGCCGAGCATCAAGCTTCTAGGAAAGTATCAACAAAGAATCCTTAGAAATATGGATTCACGATAACCTGGTAAAGAGAGATATAGCACAGCAGCTTAGCGATGCATGGAGTGCCGCGCTAGCGACAGTCCGTCGGGAACGCGCCCGCCAGCGCCCTCTGGCCCAAACGCGAGCAGAATGACCGCACCGGGAGTCGAACACGGGCATCCGTCACCCCAGCACGGGCACCGGCCGCCAGCCCACCGCAGCCTCCCGTGATCCAGTGGAGTGGGGAGGTGGCACCGCGAGTATAAAGGCCGTTGCTCAGATCCCAGCACTTCGCTTGAAGATGGGTAGTACGTCACTTCCTGAAACGTCGTGATACATCAACGCTACCTTTCGGCTGCAGACCCGAGAGATCTCCATCAGCAGTCCACGCTGGGAAAGCCTACAGTAGCAAAATCTGTTATTGTTGATTGATCAAGTTTTCGCATGGTATCTTCATCATAATATTCCAGAATTTAGCAAGTAGCTAAACCCACACACGCTGGTTATTCAAGGCAGCAAGCAGATATCCACCCAGAATCGTCGAATTCGACAACAAAAAATCTTACGAGTATTAATGATCATAGTTATTACATTCTTTTCGCAGAAGGAAATGAACTGTATTCAACGCACCTCTAAGTTTAAAGCCCTCGCCACTAATTTACTCTTGCATTTTTATTGCGGGATTATTTATTTGTTTCGGTAGTATCGGATTGCTACAAGTTCCACGTGGAGTATTCGTCAGCGTGACCGACATGATATGATGGCGTCAGGTTACTTTGGTAACACATTTCCTGGTGAACTGCAAATAATATTCGGTTTTTTCTGTTTCCCTTAAATTTATGACTTGAGAATAAATACCTGCCCCGACGCGGACTAAGCTCTACATAGGACTCTGCCGGCACCTGGCCTCACTTTCTCGTCGCGTACTGCTCGCTGCACACTCCCGCGGCGGCACTGCACTGCCAGCACTGCCGCCGCCTCTGCACCGCTTCACCCACACTGACAGAGCTCGCACGCGCTCTGTGCATCACGTGCTGACCGTACTCGTAGCGGATGCGTGAAACGGTGTGCTACCGATAGTGTGTAATTAGTCAGTGTTTTGTCGCGCGGGAGTAGCCGAGCGGTCTGGAGCGCCACGTTGCGGATCGCGCGGCCTACCGCGTCGAAGGACCAAGATCCTCCCTCGGGTATGGATGTTTCTGTTGTCTTTATGTCAAGTTAGTTCATAAGACGTTTGTAAGTTTAGAGACTGATGAACCCGCAGTTATGTACCATAAGCTCAACAAACATTTAAACATTTTCAATGTTCAAATGTTGTAAATCTATCACACTCAACTGCGTGGTCTTTAATCCGTAGCTTACAAACTACTTAAACTAAGGTTTGATTCCATTTACAGGATGGTGCTCAACGACCACACAATGATGAACACACCAAATGTATTGAGCAGCATTGGCCGTTAATGTTTTATTTATAAACAACAGATCGATTTCAATCACATAGTGACCCATCTCCAGTGTATCCTTCAAACTATAGAACAAGATCATTAAATCAGTATCGAATTAAAAACAAATACAAAAATAAACTTGAATACAATTTCAAATATAATATATAGACAAAATACATACCAAGCATTGTGAATGCCCTGAATGTAACTGCAACGGCAAACATAAAACTGCAGTGTCAAAGTTTGAAATAAGCGCGCTGCTTACAAACGACATGCAGCGGCACTGTAGGGATGGCTGTTATTAACGCCCTCTATTACTTAGACATTCCACAAATTTTTATGCACTTTCAATCAAACAAAATAAAAATTAGAATGTATTTTTACACATAAGGTATATAAGCTGGATAACAAATAAAAATGAAAAATCAGAATACAGAAATATATAAAATATCAGGTAAAAGACAAGAGTATGATACTAAGCGTCTTATGCCACTTATGGATACTACTAACGTAGCAAGTTATTTCAACAGGAAAATTTTAAAACATTTTAAAATTTACATGAGAAGTACCATGAAGGATAGTACCCTTTATACAGTGATTATAGCTACGCTGCAGAATCTCGAAAAGGAGGAAGAAGAACAAGGGGATATAATTTTAATTTTATGACGTAGTAACGAAAGTTAATTGCAGCGCCATCTCGTTTTCCGTGCTTGAAGAACGTTACATAGCGTTGAGAAAGTTATAGTAAAGTATAAACAGTACAACAGTCACAGAAGTAAAGTAGGCATAAAATATAATGCAAAAGGTCTAAGTTGTACAGAGTAGTATGATTTAAAGTTAAAAATATAAAATAACGTATCGCGTAGAAGAACGTAGATATCGTTCATTACAGATGAACAAAGTACATAAAATGGAGGGAATGTACTCGTTTCCTCGCTGAAGCACGTTACATATAATTGACAAAGTTACAGTATAACAATACATTACTCAGCAAAGCATGTAAAAGAAACAATAAAAGGACAAAGCAGTACAATGAAATGTCACGACGAAAGAGACCAGACACCACTTTTTTTCTTTATTGTGACTTCAATTCCCCTATAAAGAGGCGGGCTGCCAGTACTCACTGGCGCTCTTCAGCCTACAGAAATAAAACTTGACATAGGAGAGATATACAAACATAAAGGAAATAAAACATTGGAGACAACACATATACAAAACGGAGATGTGAAATGGAGATAAAAGAAAGTAGATAAAATTGAGGTAAACAGTGGCGACATAAAAGATTTGGAACGGCGACAGTGATGAATAAAAAAAAGCTGCCCGAAGTTTAGTCGCAGACACACAATTAAAATGAGCGGAGGGTGCCAGCTACGGTGAGACCGTCCGCTATTTTGTAGTTAAAACAAAAAGCACAACACACACTCGGAGAAAAACACAAGTTAAAACTGATGGTGTTGGCTGTGGGTTGGCCGTCCACTGTTGGCTGTGGGTTGGCCGTCCACTGTTGTAAAATAAAACAATGTAACTAAAACGCACCACACTTGTCGAAGCACTCACATGGAAGCACAAAGAAGGTTCTACAGATGGTGGAGCACTTACAGGATTGAAGATGTGGTGTGGGGGCGAAATGGGGATGAGAGGAGATGGAGAGTGTGGGGAGCCACAGGGCCTTTGGGGAAGGGACGGGGGGGGGGATGATGTCCCAGGAAGCCACGGGGAAAAAGGAATGGGAAGGGTGGTCAGAGGAGGATCCGGAGGGACAGCTGGGGGGATGAAAAGGGGAGAAAGGACGGGAAAGGAGGGATAGTTGGAGCCCTCTGGGAGAGAACGGAGATAGGGAGCAAGGGGAAGGATCACAGCTGGTATGAAGGGTAGACAAGGGTGGAGGGTGGACAAGTGGAGATCAGGGGGAATCTGTGGTGGATGCGCGGAAATGGACCAGGTGCAGAGAGGAGGGGATGGACTAGAGGATTAGGCGGATCTGATTGCGGGATATGTAATGGAGGCGGAGATGTTCAATAAAGAGAACGAGTCGGGGGAAAGGAATGAGATCATAGAGGATCCACGTGGGCTAGGGGCGAACATGGGGATACGTAAGGTGAGGCGGAGGGCATGGCGCTCTAGTATCTCCAGAGATTTGTAAAAGGTTGGGGGAGCGGAGATCCAGGCTGGATGGGTGACATATAGGATAGGACAGATGAAGGATTTGCAGGTATACAGGATGGTAGAAGGGTTGAGGCCCCATGTTCGGACAACAAGGAGTTTGAGGAGGTGGAGGTGGGAGTGTACTTTTTCTTGAATAGTGCGTAGATGGGGAGTCCAGGAGAGGGTGCGATCAATAGTGAGGCCCAGGTTCTTTAGGGTAGTGGTGAGACGGATGGGACGGTTATGGAGAGTCAGATAAAAATCTCGGGGATGGCAGGTAGTTGTAGTACGACCTACGATGATCGCCTGGGTTTTGGTAGGATTTATAGACAGGAACCACTGGGTGCACCAAGCGGCAAAGAGGTCAAGATGTTCTTAGAGCAGGTGGTTGGAACGGACAATGCTGGGAGCTAAGGCAAGGAAAGCGGTGTCATCAGCATATTGGCAGAGGTGTACAGGAGGGGCAGGCTTAGGCATATCAGAGGTATAGAGGAGATACAGGAGGGGAGAAAGGACAGAGCCTTGGGGCACACCAACAGAGGGATAGAAAAGTTGGGAGTCGGTGTTGTGGATGGTAACATAGGTGGGGCAGTTGGAGAGAAAGGAGGCAATGACCCGGACAAGGTTGATGGGAAGAGCATAGGTTTGGAGTTTAAAGATCAGGCCAGAGTGCCAGACCTGATCGTAGGCCCGTTCGAGGTCTAAGGACACAAAGATGGCAGCACGATGGGAATTTAGGTGGAGGGAAAGGAGTTGTGTGAGTCGCAGGAGTTGATCGTCAGCAGAAAAGGAAGGACGAAAGCCACATTGGGTGTCTGGGAGAAGGTGCTGGAGCTGGAGGTGGTGATGGATGCGACTGGACAGGATGGATTCGAAGACCTTGCTGAACACTTGGGTGAGGCAAATGGGGCGGTAGGAGGAGGCATCAGAGGGGGGTTTATTGGGTTTGAGGAACATGAGGACTCTGGAGATTTTCCACAGCCGGGGGTGGAAGCCAGAGTAGAGGATGGTGGTATAGAGGGAAGCAAGAGTGGTGAGGAAAGGGAGGGGACATGCCTTGAGGTTGCAGTATGTGATGCGATCGTAGCTGGGAGCCGTGTTGCGTTTGGTGCGATCAATTGCTTGTCGTGTGCAGTGATGGGGGTTAAACATGTGCATTTTTTCCTTTATTGTATTTTTAAGCCAACTGTAAACAGTTGGCAGGCTGGCAGCAGCTGCGGTGGCTGCTCTTCAGCCATGTGATATACATGTAATGACAAGAATGGAGAAATACATACAAAATAGAGGGATAAAATTGCGGAAAAAGACAATCGACACACTGAGTTTTTGACGGACAAACGGAACAAACATATATCAGAAAACGAGAAACAAACGAGTAGTATTAAAACACACATAGTTCAAAAAACACTTTGCCACAACGACAATTTAAAAGTACATCGCAGAAACACTAAGGATAAAAACGAAGACAGTGGACGGCGCACAGAATAAAACTTGGGGACGGCGAACACGGAGGCACTGATTAAAAACACACGACACTGGACACACTGGCACTGTACACGTAGGTAAAAAGTCGAGACGCCCCCGCAGGGTTGGTGAGGGGGTTGGAGGGGGGGAGGTGGGACAGGGATGGGGGAAGTGCGGGGGAGGGTGGAAGGGGAGGCAGGAGAGAGAAAGGACGGGAGAGAAGGATTGACGAGACTCTGGGCATGGGAGAGGGGTAGCCAAGCGGGCGGGAAGAAAAGGGACGGGAGAGAGGGAAGGGGTGCTGATGCTATGGGAAAGGGATCATAGTTGGTATGAGGGGTAGATATCCGGATGAAGTTCGGTATCCGGTAGAGGAAGGGTGCGGAGTTCCCCTGGGAGAGGATACAGAGCGTATGGAGGCGAAGGCCAGGATGAACGGTTTGGCGGACCCGTAGTAGAGGCCCAGGATTGGTGAGAATAGGGTATACGAGAGGATTTTGGGACTCGATTTTGCGGGTTGTGTAAAGGAGACGGAGATGTTCGAGGTGTTGTTGGAGAGAGGGAAGGGGATTAGGTCATAGGGGATCCGCGTGGGGGAAGGGAGTCTGATACGGTATGCGAGGTGGAGGGCGTGACGTTCTTGGATCTGGAGGAATTTGTAGAAAGTAGGAGGGGCTGATATCCAGGTGGGGTGGAAGGAACAAAGGACGGGGCGCATGATTGATTTGTAGGTGTGAAGGACAGTGGAAGGGTGGAGGCCCCACGTCCAGGCGGTAAGGAGTTTAAGGAGGTTGAGCCGGGACAGAGCTATCTCACGGAGGGATTTGAGGTACGGAGTCCAGGACAGGTGGCGGTCAAGGGTAAGGCCAAGGTATTTTAGGGTGGGGGTGTGACGGATTGGGCGGTTGTGGAAGGTAAGATAGAAGTCGTGGAGGCGGAAGGAGCGGGTAGTACAACCTGTGACTATTGCCTGGGATTTTTCTGGATTGATGGAGAGGAGCCACCGGTTACACCAGAAGGCGAACTCGGTGAGGTGGGACTGGCGCAAAACCTGGGAACGGGCAAGGGAGGGGGCGACGGCCAGGAAGGCAGTGTCATCAGCATATTGGAGGAGGTAGACAGGAGGTTTGGGTTGAGGCATGTCAGCGGAGTAGAGGAGATAGAGGAGGGGAGAGAGGACGGAGCCTTGGGGCTCCCCGGCGGAGGAGTAGAACATACGGGAGTCGGAATTGCAGACAGTGACATAGGAGGGGCGGCAGGTAAGGAAGGAAGCGATGAGGAGGACGTAATTAATGGGAAGGGCGTAGAACTGGATCTAGAAGAGGAGACCGGAATGCCATACCCGGTCATAGGCTTTTTGGATGTCGAGGGATACAAAAATTGCAGAGCGATGGGAGTTGAGTTGGACGGAGAGGAGATGAGTCAGGCGAAGGAGTTGGTCGTCGGCAGAGAAGGAGGGTCAGAAGCCACATTGGGAGAGGGGGAGAAACTGGTGGTGGTGGAGGTGCTGGTGCATTCGACGGGAAAGGATGGTTTCCAGGACCTTGCTGAACACGGAGGTAAGACTGATGGGACGGTAGGATGAGGTCTGGGACAGGGGTTTGTCGGGTGTGAGGAACATGAGACTGTGGGAGGTCTTCCACAGGTCGGGGCAGAAGCCAGTGAAAAGGATGACGTTGTAGAGGTTGGCAAGGACTTCATGAAATGAGAGGGGGATGCGCAGAGGTGGCGGTAGGTCAGCCAGTCGTGACCGGGGGGCAGTGTTTCGTTTTGTGCGAAGAGTGTCGAGTATGTCACGGGCAGTAATGGGAGTGTTCAATTCTGAGGGAGGAATGTGGTCCAAGTACTGGAAGCCAGGGGCGAGCGGAGGAGAGGTGTCGGTGCGCTTATGGACGTCTGGGAAGAGAGAGTAGTCAAAGAGGGGATCATCAGGAATGGAAAATACGTCGGAAAGGTAGGAGGCAAAATGTTCTGCCTTACTGGCGTTGTCAGGAAATGGACGATCATCATGGAGGAGTGACTGCCAGTAAGGCAGCGGAAGGCACGCCAGTATTTGGAGGAGTAGACCGGGAGGAGCAAATTAAGGCGGGTGCATGTCTGACGCCAGTCCCGGCGTTTCTTCGCGGACAAAAGGTTCCTGATGTGTCTTTGGAGTTGCCGGTGGCGTTGGAGAGTATCCCGGTCACGGGTCCAGAGAAATGAGCGGTACAGACGGCGGGATTCGCGGAGGAGAAGGACGGCATGTTGAGGAAGGGTAGGATGGTGAGGGTAGATCGCCCGGGTGGGGATGTCGGCATGGACCGCGTCAGCAACGGTCGGCTGGAGGAAGAAGGAGGCCTGGTCAATGTCGGCGGGAGTATGGAGGGGGAGTGGGTGGCTTGCGACCGAGATGTTTATGGAGCGACGGTAGGCATCCCAGTCGGCACGGGAATAATCGTGGACAAGTTTGGGAGGGGGCATGGGACGAGGAGCACGGGCAGGGCGGGGGCGGTGGTCAAAGGTAAGTAGGACAGGGGCGTGGTCACTGCCTATTAGATCGAGGACATCCGCCATGATGAGCCCAAAGAAGTTGGGGGACGCCAGGACGACGTCGGGCGTGGTGTTGCTTTCGGGGCGGGTTGGGCGGGAAGGAGGAAGGACGTCGCCCCGGAGGGAGGTGGTGACGAACTAACGCCACCGCCGGAGTTCACCGGGGTGACGGGAACCTGTGCAATGTTTGGTCCTTATATATATCCACACGCCATATGCTTGCAAGACGAGTACATTCGCCACACTTCATCTACATTGAGTGATATCAGCATTCTTTTGCCATGGTATTTCAGTTTACATCTTTTAACATTAAATCGCCCACCTTGTGCGACTTTCACCTTAGATCCTATGTTGTATACTACGTTTTGTTGACTAATGTGTTGTGGTAACGAACTTCGTCAAATATATGCTATGTGCTTTAAACAAAGTAAAGTACACTACCCAGACGGCATCTAAATTCAATAATATATGTTTATTTCGTCATGGCACTTGATTTTACAGTTTTTAATATCAAATCGCACCACCTTTTATTGCTTTATCCTTCTGTGACGCTTTAAACATACTTTGTGCTGACTAATGTATTGTTTTTATTGTACTGTAACAACATGTAACGTTCCTCAACCACGAAAAATGAGTGCATTTCTCATATACATCCACGTGGAGTGGTGTCTGGTCTCTTTCGTCGTGACATTTCATTCTACTGCTTTGTCCTTTTATTGTGTTTTTATATGCTTTGCTGAGTGATGTATTGTTATACTGTGACTTTGTCAATTATATGTAACTTGCTGCCGGCCGCGGTGGCCGAGGGGACTGAGGCGCGCCACTCACGGTCTGCACGGCCACTACGGTCGGGGGTTCGAATCCCCCCTCGGGCATGGATATTTGTGCCGTCCTTAGTGTTAGCTAGTTCATAAGTAGTTTGTAAGTTTAGGGACTGATGACCCCGTAGTTAAGTCCCATAAGCTATACAAACATTTGATTTTTGTAACGTGCTTCAAGCACGGAAAACTAGATGGCGCTGCAATTAACTTTCGTTACTATGTCACAAAATTAAAATTACATCCCGTTGTTCTTCTTCGTCATTTTCGAGATTTTGCAGCGTAGTTATAATAACTGTACAAAGGGTACTATCCTTCACGTTACTTCTAATTTAATTTTTAAAATGTTTTAAAATTTTCCTGTTGAAATAACTTGCTACGTTAGAAGTATCCATAAGTGGCATAAGACGCTTAGCATCATACTCTTGTCTTTTACCTGATATTTTATATATTTCTGTATTCTGATTTTTCATTTTTATATGTTATCCAGCTTATATACCTCATGTCTAAAAATACATTCTAATTTTTATTTTGTTTGATTGAATATGCATAAAAATTTGTCGAATGTCTAAGTAATAGAGGGCGTTAATAACAGCCATCCCTACAGCGCCGCTGCATGTCGTTTGTAAGCAGCGCGCTTATTTCAAACTTTGACACTGCAGTTTTATGTTTGCCGTTGCAGTTACATTCAGGGCATTCACAATGCTTGGTATGTATTTTGTCTGTATATTATATTTGAAATTGTATCCAAGTTCATTTTGTATTTGTTTTAATACCATACTGATTTAATGATCTTGTTCTATAGTTTGAAGGATACACTGGAGATGGGTCACTATGTGATTGAAATCGATCTGTTGTTTATAAACGGCCAATGCTGCTCAATACATCTGCTGTATTTAAACTAAGGTAAACCAAGCTAAGGAGAACCCCCGACGCGTGAGACCGAGCGATACGCAACGTGTCGCTCCGGATTAAAGTTACTAAGGTGCGTAAATGAACACTATTTTTACTTCAGGTGCGGCGATAGCCCATAGTAAACATATTCATGTCACTATCTCTTCAAACAATTACCGTCATTAATCGTGACTAAGTATACATTAGTGAAAACTCAGTTGACTTCTTGTACAGTGATAGAAAAAAAAGGCCGTAAAATGAAAGTTTAGCTTGTACACGCGGCAACAATGAGCAGTAGCTGAGTAACTATATGATTTGTTGTGCCTGTGAGAAGTTATTTGAATTTTGTTGAAAAATAATTAAATTCTAAAAGCCTTGCAATGATGAAATGATTAAATAAAATGTTTGCCCCAATCTTTGTGAATTGTAACTACCCTCGTGTGACTCGCTGTTGGCTTGAATGAATATTTATTTACATTGAGCCGCGAGGGAGTGGCCACTTCGGTCGGGCCTGCTAGGAAAAAGGGGGTAATCACGTCTCCGACTTTCACGTTGTAAAAACTGTTCATGGTATAGAGGACCACCTCAAGTCGTTTTATATATTTCTTTTTTCCTGCATGTTTTCAATTGCCTGTAAAAATCGAAAATGCCTAACTTTCATTCTGCGCGAGTTTTTAGTTTCTTAACGCTTCTCACACTGTCTTCAAAAATAAATAAATAAAAATAAAAAAATAAAGAATCGTTATAAAGACATTCTTTTACATGTGGATACAGCATGTTAGCTTTCTAATAAATCATTAACCTTTTTTATAATTCAAAATAACACTCTTCCTCAAGAACGTACACAATTTATTCGAAAAGTGGGAAAGCGGGTAGCTTACTGTTCGCTGCGATTTAGACCGTACATTACAGCGAGTGAAATAGAAATAAAAGTACAGAAAAGATTTTGAAACGGTTGTCGGAATGAACCTTTATCGTTTAACGTATAACTGCGTTAGACATCCATCTCTTCATCAGTCTCTACCTGTTCGTCCCATTCCCCAGTCTCCTCTTTGTCTTCTTAGAACTAGTGTCATATTTAGTGTTATGTTCAAAACCTTATATCTCCGAAAGTTCTTGACCAAATGTTTTGAAATTTAAACATAACTTTCTATTGGAATATGGGTATGCTTCATATAGATGAGTTTGCAGTATATATTGTAAATCAATTTACGCTACTGGCCATTAAAATTGCTACCTCGAGAAGAAATGCAGACGATAAACGGATATTCATTGGATAGATATATTATGCTAGAACTGACTTGTGATTATATTTTCAAGCAATCTGGGTGCATAGATCCTGAGAAATCAATACACAGAACAACCACCTCTGGCCGTAATAACGGCTTTGATACGCCTGGGAATTGAGTCAAACAGAGCTTGAATGGCGTGTAACGTATAGATGCCCATGCAGCTTCAACACGATACCACAGTTCATCAAAAGTAGTGACTGGCGTATAGTGACGAGCCAAGTGCTCGGCCACTATTGACTAGACGTTTTCAATTGGTGAGAGATCTGGAGAATGTGCTGGCCAGAGCAGCAGTCGGAAATTTTTCATATCCAGAAAGGCCCGTACAGGACCTGCAACATGCGGTCGTGCTTTATCCTGATGAAAAATAGGGTTTCCCACGGATCGAATGAAGGGTAGAGCCACAGTTCGTAACACATCTGAAATGTAACGGCCACTGTTCAAAGTGCCGTCGATGCGAACAATAGGTGACCGAGGCGTGTAACCAATCGCACCCCATACCGGGTTGATACGCCAATATGGCGATGACGAATTCACGCTTCCAATGTACGTTCACTGTGATCGCCAAACACGGATCCGACCATCATGATGCTGTAAACAGAACATGCAATCATTAATTAAAACTTCCGGGCTAAGTTACCGTGGTCCATCGATAAAACCTCTTACACCCGACGTTTCGTTGCCTACTGTGGGCAACATCTTCAAGGGTGAGTGGACTAAGCCCGGAAGTTATAATTAATAAAGACGCCTGCCGTGAAAGCCCACATTCTATGAGAACCTGGATTCATGCGAAAAAATGAAGTTTTGCCATTCGTGCACCCAGGTTCGTTGCGTACACCATAGCAGGCGCTCCTGTGATGCAGCGCCAACGGTAACCGCAGCCATATGGTGTCAGAGATGATAGTCCATGCTGCTGCAAACGTCGCCGAACTGTTCGTGCAGATGGTTGTTGTCTTGGAAACGTCCCCATCTGTTGACTCAGGGATCGAGACGTGGCTGCACGATCCGTTACAGCCAAGCGGATAAACTGCCTCTCATCTTGACTGCTAGAGATACGGGGCCGTTAGGATCCAGCACGGCGTTCCGTATTGCCCTCCTGAACCCACCGATTCCATATTCCGCTAACAGTAATTGGATCTCGACCAACGCGAGCAGTAATGTCGCGATACGATGAACCGCAATTGCGATAGTCTACAATCCAACCTTTATGCTTACACGAGGCATCACAAAAACGTTTCACCAGGCAACGCCGGTCAACTGGTCTGTGTATGAGAAATCGGTTGAAAACTTTCGTCATGTCAGAACGGTTCAGGTGTCGCCACCGTCGCCAACCTTGGGTGAATGCTCAGAAAAGCTAATCATTTGCTTATCACAGCATCTTCTTCCTGTCGGTTAAATTTCGCGTCTGTAGCACGTCATCTTCGTGGTGTAGCAATTTTAATGGGCAGGAGTGACATAAATTTTATAATGGGTAAACGTTGATACGAAATATACACAGAGCTGGGAAAATCACGTATTACTATAAAAGAGGAAAAAAAAAAAACCGTGCTCTCGAGGTATTTGGAGGCCTCAAAAGACAAGAGGTCACTGACTAGAAGCATGTAGTTCATTAAGAAAAAATGTAAATATGCTCAAAATACGGTATAAATGAACAGGCGTGATATGCAAATATGCTCCAAATACGGTGAAAGTCAACATGCGCAATACACTTTAAAAAAATGCATAGTCGACCATCAGCTATTTGCTGTATTTAAAACTTCACCGGTTTCGGATATTACTCATCATCATAAGAGTAAACTTAACAGGGTGATTGAAAACTACATATTTGATCATATATACTTACCCATAAGGTATAGATCAACTTTTAATATGTTGTTGTCCAGAAACAACACTGGGAATGAAAGGTTAAATCAATTCACGCAATACCTCCACCTTCATAGACATTCAACCCCGAAGAAGTACCCAATGTAACCCCTAGCAAACACAATATGCATCTATTTACGTCCCATTCGTATCCACTCCACAGAACCGTTTTCACTTGCCTCGCTTTCGTTTAGCTATGCAGCCACAACGGACGACACATTACTTCGGTAGTCTCGGTACTGCCGTCGACGCCGCTAATTCCAGGGTAGCAGTAGAGGAGAGAAGGTTCTCCAGCTTACCCGCCAGCTCATTTCCGTTCCCCCTGGCGCGGTCGTATTTACGAGGGGCGCGAACCCCGGCCTTTTGGGCTCGGTTAGTGGGCGCCAAAGGCGGGCCTCGAGGCCGCGCGAGGGCCTTTTCTGTGTCGAGGGCCTGCCCAGCCTGCGACATCGACCGGCGGGCGGCGGCGAGTGCGCCCCGGCAGGCACGCCTCCCGCCCCGCCTGATCCACTCTGCGAACGAGCCAGTTCCAGTGCCACTGGACTACTGTCCATCTCACAGTGATTGGCCATGACTTTCAGCTCACTACCTGGTCACGTCGCCCGACGAACATCGATGTTTTATACCTCGCAGGCAATTTGTTCGTTTATTATGTGAGAAGGAGGTTTTGATTTTTCCACAAAGATCTCGAATTCGTCAAGGGTGTTAAGCATTAGGCCTTTTGGTGCGCTGTGTAGTATTTTCAGGCTTTGTTCTATTTCTGCTAATCTGTGGTTATTTCGTGTGAGGTGTCGTTTGATACATCGGTCGTTGCTGACTCGCGTGTGTTCCTTGAATCGCTGCCTGAATGACCTGTCCGATTGTCCTACGTAACACCCTTGAGGAATTAGAGACCTTTGTGGAAAAATCAAAATCTGCTTCTCACATAATAAACGAAGAAATTCATTTTACGAAAAACTGGTTCTTTAGTCTTTTCGCCGATCATTTGTAGACCATTCCATGGTAACGAATATAGCTGATAGATTATGCCTCAATCTATGCACCAACTCCGTTAGGCACTTCCATAGTAACAACAGTCGCCAATAGATGGCGACGCTTTGCATTTCACTACAGTGCAGCTAACAGTTTTCCTAGCCGAATGGCTTCCCTGATCTTAACAAATTACGTCCTTCCACGAACATTCTGTTATTCCATACAGTCCCATCGTACCTCGTAGTAAACTGTATTACTTAAAGTCCATTTTTGCATTAACAGTCAGGTGTATTTGTTATTAAAAATTACAAGTGTGTTCTTGGCGTCATAAAAGTACCTCACTATACTTGCTACTAGAGTATAAGCAGTTGTATCCTGATGCAATGCACACCTTACTTATTACTATAGTAAATCTAAGGTTCTTTCGTGGAACTGCATAATTGGGTTAATATTACTATAAAACTGTAAGAGTGCACAAAATTATATTCTATAACCTGTAGTTGCTCCATCAACCATTTCCCCCTTCCCCCCACCCTTTTTACTTAAAACATTCATTCATTTTAGGAGCCTTGATTGTAATGCATTTGACCAGTATAGCTCAAAAGCTGTTTTATTTCATGCTTTATAGTAGAGGTAGCATGTGCAATACACTTATAGAAGATGATATTTTAACTACCCTAAGAGCTTATATTGAAGATATAGTTTCACATCAGCATTGCCTAAACTGTAATACTGTACATAGTACTTCCTCATGTTACAAGGAGTAATCAAATTTATATGGGTGTGACACTGCTTTGAGATATTGCATTGCTGTTGTTGCCAGCATTGTGGTTTGTACGAGACGGGAGTGCGGGCCTGTGCGGTGTGGAGGCCACCGTGTGGTTTTTGTAAGCGGATGGTGCTGGGTGGCTGTTCTTGCTTCCAGCACTTTTGTGTCCGTCCCCCTTCACCCCCTCCCCTCCACACACCTTCCTCACCAGAATACTGTGTAGATAACATGATTTCGGTGACTGCCAGCAATGTGTCACTAAACACTATCTTTCCTAACGATGTCAAAATGTAGTATGACAAATTTGGTGCAGTACTCATACAATTGTATAATGTAAAAGAAAAGTTTTGTACACAGTGATTCTAAAGTTTTATAGTTGTAAGTTTATAATTGTATAACATAACAGTAACAAAATATTGTGCAGGTTTAAGGTATTATTACAAAAAAGTAAATAAATGAAAGTATCCCAGAGGGAGTGAGTGCGCATATGTGAGTGAGAGAGAATCAGAATGACAACATCGTCATCTGGAGGATTCTCCACTTAATAACTGACCGCATCGCTGAATTTAGTATGCACTTGACCATCCTACAGGGATGTTCTGGGGGAATTTTAAATTTTAAATTTATTTTATTTTTGACATGTGTTTTTGACATATGTCTTTGACAGTCATTTTTTAAAAGGAATGTTTAGTTTCACTTTTTAATAAGTTTTAAAGAAATGGTGAATGTGATGATTGTGTTCTCATTTATGTTTTATCGAAATGTTCGTTGAATATTAATTCCATTGTCTTGATGTAGCCTTCGATAATGACGGAACGTCGAAACGCGTAAGGCCTCAATAAATTAAAGTTAGTGGTCAAGACTCCAAAATTTATTTCCAGTGCATCAGTATGAACACGTCTCATAAATGTCTAATGGAGACAGCAAGGAATATGCGATAATGTTTAAGAGAAAGCGTCCTTTTTCTGGCTTTTTTCGGCTAATGTCAAATTTAAGGATGCACAGAAATCATATCGAAATCAGTAGAAAGTTTCCCTTTGCACAGTTTAAAGATGCAACCTTGTTCTATTTACAGACGATGTTTCGTTATTTTCAGGTTAGTCGTTTCGTTCCTATAATATAAAACCCAAGAAGCTGCGATTAAGCTTACCGTTGTAGCTATTGAGACGGAGAGGGCATTGCTGTTAAGCTTGAACTTTTGTTGGTGACATCAGATGCTATTACTAACATACTGTCACCCTTTCTGTCAGTTAAGAGTTTGTAAAGCAACTGCGTCAGTGGCTGCAGTGTATGCGACGCTATAGCGGAGCGCGGTTGTCTCAGCAGCGCGCCGCCGCTGCTGTACAGCGCCAGGAGCGCCTTTTCAACCGAGAACGGCAACTCAGCGCACGCGAACACGTAGCGCGTAGGGACGAAGCAGCCGGCACGTTAATGGCATGCTATTAGAGCTGTGTGTGGATTTATGAGCATAAAAAGGCAAGGGCAGAGCTTGTGTTTACACTTTTCGTATGTACCATCATTAGGCGTACTGCAGTGGGCTGCGGCTACCATTATTAGGACAAAACGAATAATCAGGAAATAACGGAACTCCGTCTGTAAATACAACGACGTTGGATGTTTAAACTGTGCGTACGAAATCTTTCTCCTAATTACGGTTTGATTTCTGTGCATCCTTAAATTTGTAATTGCTGAAAAAAAATCAGAAAAAGCACGCTTTCACCCAAATAATACCGCGTATGTTGTCCCCTTTTCAAACAAAATGTAATATTCATACACCAAATAAAAGTAGACGTTTCAACGATTCCGGCGAGGTATAAAAATCAATATTCGTCGTGCGATGTGCCCAGAATCTGAGTTCAAAGTCAGACGTCAATCATTATGAAATGGACAGTAATAGTAGTTGTTGGCGTCCGAGGGACTTGAAGATCCCGTGCCGTCCTCACATGTTTCCTCCAGATGTTCGTCTTTTTGTAATTCAATAGTTAAGTAAACAAATAACAATCAAAAGGTTTTGACTAATAATCCAATATCTTAGAAGGAACAGAAATTTGCAATTATCTCCTAGTTTTCGCTAAGCAAATCTTTCCTCGTTTTCGTAGAGCAGAACGACCCATAACTCACCTCGTGCATGTTGGTTGCACCTCCCTACCGATCCTCCCAGTGTTAGGTGTGGTATTTACAGAATATTTGTTTATTACCAATGTTACTGAATTGTTATTTTACTCTGATTTATATGCACTACAGACTGAACGTCTGTTATTTTAGAGAAATGAGGCATAACCGATGTAAACTATTGCTCGGTTATAGCCGTCGCTAGCTTTCTGTGCACTAACTTTATAAGAAGCCTCCGTCACCAGTTCCGTGCATCTCTCCACAGTTTGAGGGCGCCAAGGAAATCTTTGCATTTGAATGACAAGCTTTGTGTCAGAATTGAATGATATCATATTCAGTTTGGTTCGTAGAATTGGGATAAACGACATAATCAATAATGCCAAAGTAATGAGAGGCTTGAAAGCTTATCTGGGGATGTTACGAACGGCCTTTTTCTTTAGTACCGTTTTTAGTGCATTCAAAATCTGCGGTGGACTAACTTCTGATCGAGAGTCGTTGCCAGCATAACATTTCCTAATAGAGCAAAGAATGCTTTTCATTGTATTGCTCAATCAACTACTTGAAGTAATGTAGTGGATAGAAATAGTTGAAAACAATGTTTCGGCCCATCACTTACGTATTCTTACGTATTTGCTTTTTTTTTTTTTTTTTTTTTTTTTTTTTTTTTTTTTTTTTTTTTTTTTTTTTTTTTTTGTGAAACCATGGAGTAGTGTTTTATTTTAAAATGAAACCAAATATTTATTTTAAATATTCGGATTTGATAAACTGACGTACATCCTTAGGAATCGATTGGATGTAGTTAGCCCTGGGGACTGGGACAATTGACGAGGGTCCTGATTGGGTAGTCTTCGGTACAGAGTCCCACGATGACTGCATTTGTAACGTTGTGATGCGTATTTCCAGTTATTTGTTCTCATTCTTTAGCATACATCGTCTGTTTCACTACGCCAAGTGCTCCTGGGTCTTCCCCTTGGCCTTTTACCACAAGACAACACTGAACAATCTCGACACAAATTGGTCTTTTCATTACATGTTCAGCCCGTTGAAGGCTTCTAGCATCTATTTTGTTGACTGTCGATGGTTCTTGTTGTAACTTGTGAATTTCTGTGTCCTCTTCGCCTGGATGAAAGAATGGTTGCATTCACCAATTAGAAATCACGTCGGATATCCACTTTAGTGGAGTATATGCATTCTCAATTTTATTGACCTTCCTTTCTGCCATATTTTCCAACAAATCGACATCGAAACTCCGGAGCTTATATATTTTACTGGAAGAAGCTGACTCCTGTGAAAAACTCCCTATTGTCCATTATGAAACCGTAGCTTGTTCAGTTCGTCACTAAAATTCGTACCTGCAGCATATTCAAGAATTGAATTTTCAATGCAGTTCCTTGGCATTTTCTATCAGAGACTTGCCCAATTTTGACGTTTATCACCCGATTCTTCGCACATCGAAAATGTGTGCAACGTGGTGAAACGATGGATACTGCCACTGCAGATGATCTTTGGCTAGACCACACAGTGCCACTGCAGATGATCTTTGGCTAGACCACACCGTGCCACTCGCTCCTGATAAGCGTCTCCCACATAACACATGAAACTAGTTATAGTGGCTCATGGCCCGGTGCCTACTAGTCTTAGGTTGACCAGACGTCCGGATGATTCGGGACATGTCCAGCTTTAAAGCTTCTTTTCGGAAAGCTGACGTAATAAAAATTTTGTTTACAATTATTCCAGTACTTTTGCTTTCTGTTTAAACAAATTATCGAGAGATATCAACAGGATCGTCGATTTTATCATGTATCGTCCGTTAACCGAGAGTAAATATCCCTTATTATAATTTATCCACCGTACTTTAGTTCTCGATTCAGTTCACATGGTCTTTCTCCGCAATTCGCCGTAAGGTGCGTGACGGAGGGTATACTGTACCACTACTAGGCATTTGCTTTCCTATTCCACTCCCAAATTGAAGGAGGAAAAATAGAATGCCTATATGCCTCCGTACGACCCCTAATTTCTCTTATCTTCTCTTTGTGATCTTTACGCGAAATGTAAGTAGGTGGCAGCGAGAAAATGAAAAATTCATTTGCATAAAGGTTAAACAGTTACTGAAAATTTGCAACAGAAGAAGGCTTCAGTAAAGATGTAAGACCTTCTATGCAGGAGATTACGTTGTATCAATCATTTCGTGAATATTTGAAACGATGGCACTGTGTGTTTCATGACTTTTCGTGGTTCAAATGGATGTCTGTTAAAAAGGATGTTAACTACAGTGATGTACTTTTTCCATTTTGCATTTTCAAATGTACATATAAAACTTCTGAAATTAAATATGTAAAATATTTTGACCATTTCTGTAATTTGGATGTTCTGGAAACAGAACAATAATGACATATAATTGAGTGGCTTATCTTTTAGTGGACAATGGACCAAGTTTCTTTTATGAAAATAAGTCTGTTGATTGTCATTCATATTTATCAAAACTTGCAAAAACGTTTTCAGGTTTTTTTTCTTTCCGCGGGTGGGGCGCGATGGCAGCACCTGAGGCGCTCTTCAGCCTACAGAGATTACACATTGAACGAAGAAATTAGAAAATAGAAATGAAGTACAAAAAAATGCTTTACATATAACACAGCGACAAAATGGAAGATGAGCATCGTTTAAATGGAGTGACAGGTGTGCAGTATCACATAAAATCACAAAGCGACGAAAACGGAGAAGGGCTACAGTTAATCACTCAGTCACTCGGACAGTTTAAAGAAAGTTGCATTAAAAAATACTGACGATTTACATTCCGACGGAAAGACAGACGATGCACACGCAGATGATGAGGTGATGATGAATGTGACGGGTGAAGATGGGGAGGGAGGAAAAGCTGGAGGGAGCGGAGGAGGGGCTAGGGGTGGGGGGAGGGTGAGCGGTGGCCATGGGGCCGAGGGAAGGAAGCGGTTTGGATGGTCCTGGAAGCTGTAAGGAGCGGGAGCAGGGATTCTTGAGGGACTGTCAAGAGGGGGGGGGGGGCGAGGAAGGAGGGGAGCAGGCCCTCTTGGTGGGATGAAGCACCGAGGGGTGGGGGGGGGGGAGGAGAAGGAGGAGGATCAGAGATGGTACGAGGAAGAGAGCCTATATGTAGAGAGAGTGGCCAAGCGGCCGGTGGCCGCCATGTCTTTACCAGACTGCGTGCGGGGCATACAGTTACATGGCGACCCTGGCAGAAGCGCAGCCGCTTGACGATTGAAGTAAGTCAGCAGTTCCACCCGTGACACCGAAGCACATATTCTAGCTTACTAATCAGTGTGCGGTTAAGGAAATGCAATTCATCTATGTTCATACAGCCCTAATAAATTTGTAAGCAAATAAGTCTCGTGAAAGAGTTTCTATGACTGTCGGTTGTTAATACCATATTTCACGATGTTCTGACAATTTCAACAATTGCCAGTTGATTAATAAGGAAGAGAGGTACTTCATGTTACGTATCTCAAAGAAAATAATGCTATTACTGAATTTTTTCTCTATATATCCATCGATAAAATTGGTACAGTATTTTCGCTTTCCGCCACGATGTAATGCATTTTAAGATCTTGTAACATTTTTCTAAACTAGGAAATACCAAAAACATCATTCTGTAGGTACTTTTACGGACACTGTATGACATAAAATCGGAAAAATAACAATACTATCTCCAGTGAAACAGCAGAAACAGACACAAAATAGATAACTAAATTATATACAATGAGTCAATAGTCCCGCCTCCCCTCTCCATTTCTCACGTCACATCCTGTAAACAATTATAGGATTGTGAATAGTAGACAGCCAAGGGGGAGGTACCGTAGCCATGTTAAAACATACCTTGTAGCTCGAAATGTCAAAAATCAGGAACATGAACTAACAAGAGGCTAGAAAACGCTGTTTAAAAAATTTTACCGCTTACCGTATTCGCACTCGCTACCTTCACATTATGAATTCAGTAAGCAACTACTACACCAAGCGGAAATTTCGGAGGCAGTCGTTCTATTACTGAATTTGATCAGGGCTTTTCTTGCTTGTCGAGTGGGGTGGTGGTGGAAGGGGGTGGGAGTTGGAGGGAGTAGAAAATATTTACTTCAGAAAGGCAGGAATAATTCTTTGGTTTCCGTAAGTCGCCTTTACACTTCCCACTATCTCAGTTAACGTTCACCGTCCACTGTTCCCATATTTCCTCATTCGTTGCGAGCGCAATCATCATATAACAATCCTTACTTCGGTTTTTACAGCCAACAGAGTAACAAAGAGGCATTTCTCTTGACTGCCTTGAATGATAATGTGTATTACATAATTAATTACACTCACCAAACCACTTCAAACTAACATATAATCTTAAAAATTCCCACGAAGTTCTAAGGTTATCGTCAATGTCCAACGAAAAACATGTTAATATACGTATGTAGAACCGCCAGAAGACGTGCAAAAGTGGAGTAGTGCGTACCGTAATACAACCTGTACGTGAATGCACAGTGAAATGGCTGTCAGAAGCTTCTAAGAAACACAACAGTGCAGATAAGCACACTGTAGCTATTCACTCACTTGTAAAGCCCGCCAAATCTGGTAAAAATATGGCCTCCTGGGCTCTCAGCCAATCAGGAGCAGTCGCACGCACGGCCACTCTCTTCCTACACAGGCTCTCTCGTACGAAGGATAGATGTCTGGGCGGCGAGCGTCGTCAGGGAAGGGGGGCTAAAAAATTGCCATGGGAAATGGTAAGGACGGTGGACAAGTGGAGAGCAAGGGGGATACAGTGGTAATGGCGGGGCAACGGACCAGGATTGGAGAGGAGAGAATGGACAATAGGATCTAGTTTACGGTAGAGGAAAAGGAGACGATGTGCTCATTGAAGCAGACAAGGCGGGGGAAAGGGATGAGGTCACAGAGGAGCCGCGTGGGGGATGGGGGATAGGAAGGGATACGGAAAGCGAAGCGGAGGGCGTGTCGAATACAACTTGAAAGTATTTTCCTATAAAAAGGAAACCTAAACTTCTGAAGAAAACTGGATCTTCAGGGAAATACTATAAAAGTTGTGGAATACGTATTTCCTATGTCTGTTAATAAAGTCTTTTATTAAATTTATTTATTATAAATGCACACAATGTGCATATACAAGGAGCGCTTGAAAATTCCGCTCAAAGCGCGGGAGATGGCAGCACCTGCATAAATCGAGTTCATGTTTAGTTAGTACCATCTTTGGAAAGAACGCACACTAATTCTCAGCCATATTGGTCTATTTCTTTGCCATTCTTGTGGATCAAGGAAGTCAAGTGATTATCAAAGAATGGACGAAAAACAATTTCGTGTAGTGATTAACCATTAGTTCATGAAAGGCAAAACGCCTCAGGAGACCAAAGAGAAGGCTGATAAAAGTTATGGTGACTCTGCACCTTCGTTTAGAACAGTTTATGTTCCAAAATTTTCGGAGTGGTATAATGACACGGTTTCATTTCCTCGCTATTATCAAAAGGAAATTTTGTATTTTTTATTACTTCGGTAAGTAAAACGATTATCTATGGATGTTAAAACATCACGTTCAATTATTTTTTAAAGACACAAGATAGTAACTACTCTTGGCTTGTACTTCGCAGCGATAGCATCTTGCAGACGGGAGCTGTACTTTATCATTTTACGTGACCGCCGTTATATGGATTTTGTGCAAGGTAAATATATGTGCTGTGCACAGATTTTTTATTATCAATAAACTCCACCTCTCACTTATATTCGCACTTTAATTTTTATTAATAATTTTGCCTTTTCCTCCTTCCGCCAATGACGTTTCTTTATCAGCCTTGTTGAATTACCCTAACAAGGAATGGCACAGTTTTATAATATTGAGTGATGATATTTCATGACCTGTCACTCTTTTTCAAAATGTATTCCATATTCTTATCATTTACTGGCAATGGATTCCAACATTCCGCAATTTTTTTTTATTTTTTTTCCCCAGATTCATTTGGAAGTCCGATGTGATTGTCCTACGAAGTGTTCCTATCCGTATTTTATCATGTAACTTATCTCACTTTACGGTCTTTTTCACGAGTCGTAGTCTCATATTAACGAAATGCCATCCACAGTTCGGCAAGTGGTTATTATATTATGAAAATTTCATTTACAGCCAAATTTCAACCAGCGATTGATCTCTTGTTAAAGGTAACCGCCCCCCTCGATTCTTTTTGTAATATTCTGCCTGCACAACACTCCACCGTTGATTACCTTGGCATTTCATTTAAATGCATGTAATAATTTTCCAATTTTTTCCGAATTTTACTGATTGCGATCTTTCATAGCTTTAAACTTCAAATCTCTTCTTTCCGTAAATTTGTTAATCTCAAACATTAACAGCCAGGCTGGAACATTATGAAAACATTTGGCGACCATTCACATGATTTTCATCGTGTCTCAGATACCGCAAGATTCTCAGTTTATTAAAATAGATCTTTCTATATAGTTGTCTTTCTGATTTCATGCATCTACACCAACGAAATTGTGCTATTCTTGGAAGTAATTGTTGGAGAATAATTGACTACTCGTGTGGATGAATATTTTGATGGAAATAATTGTGACGAAAAAATTAAAAGAACGGACGGACAACAGCATCCGGACTGAAGACAAGGTAAGTCCAGGACTGCACCATAACTGTAAACGCTTTTGGTCTTCTTTTACTATTATTTGCTTGCAGGATATCAATTTTAGCTTTTCCATATTTTACCAAATTTTTCCTAAGTTTTTCATTATTAGTTACCGCGTCAACAGTAGAGCTTTCTACAATTTCAAAGATGGATGCCTCACCCACTTGTAGCTGCGATCCTAAACATTTTTTGGATTTATCTGTGTTTGCGAGCTGCAGTGCTGTGTTACTAGCATCTTTGACTGTAAGTAAACAAATACTGTTACCTCACGACATCCGGTCGTCCATAGACTATACAAACATTTGAACACATGAACATGCACTCCATTGGCTACAACTAGCGCCCTTTAAGTTACCATGCTATAGGAGTTTTATAAAACACGTTAATTTTCGACAAGAGAATTATGATTTCTACCGCAGCAGGCATATCCGCTACGTAACATAATGCACACCAGCTGTAAAGTAGCATACGATTAAACAGACGATGCTTCGACGAATGATCACTGCACCACCAAATTCGATTTCTTTGGAGCTCTACTGCGATATGTATTTAGGGTATATCGACAGTTTTTACTTAAATTACGTCCCATCTAGCCTACAACACTTTCTGTAAGCGCCAAACATTTCCAACATAGTAACAGAACTACACCTGCAGTCTATAAGAACCTACAACAACAAACGAATCTGGCCATTCCAACTCCTTTTTTGTCCCAACTAGCATGCTGCAAGCTCTGTATACGTCCAAACGCAACCCAGACAAAGCCATCACTAACCCAGTACCAACTCTCAGCTCTTCCGCATAGTTACCACAGACGGAGTTATAACCGCAATCAGTAACAGACAAGATCTCCCAGACACAGCACATTTTAATAAAGTTTCGATCTCTATCTCCACCCAATAACTACGTTGGTTGCTTGACCCGTTCCTAACATCCAACCACAACTTTGTTTCCCATGCATAGCCCGGCAGACAATATTTCTGGTACGCTTTCTATCAGCCATTAGACTATATACCTCGAGCATTCGCGCACAAACGCACAAACCATCATCGTATTCCACTCCTTCTAACAAATTATTACTCTGGATAAACATCTGTAACACAGTGTAAAAAATGATCGACGTACACGCGCAGAACAGTTATCAAGAAAAGATCTAGATCAAAGCCAAGTTCTTATAATCCTTACAAGCAGCAACGCAAAATAGTCTACACTATTTCGAACTAATACAACACCAGATTCTTTTTATCGATCTCCAAGAGCAATCCTTTAGAGACTAAACATACGATTAAATGCACCTCCAACGTAGGTAACTAATCCTCTTTAAGTTATCTGACTCGATGCGTATCGACCAAAGAACCTTAATTTACCACTGCAATCATCTCCTATACGCTACCGAGAGACGTTCATTCGTAAACACAGCTAAAAGAAGATACAAATGCCCCACATCCATGCTACTAAGTATCTAGATGCATTTCCACAATTGTGGATCACATCTGCGTTGCATCGAATTTCACGACTAAGCAGTTCTAAATAGGTATTTCGAGCAAGCTAGCATGCATACTCACATTCCATGATATTTCTGGCTGCAGGCGAGTGCGGACCTGTTGACTCATCGTAGGCGATGGTTTGGAGCGTGTACGTCCTATAGATGTAAACACACTAGTCGACGCTCGCACCATACTTACAGAAGTTATCGGTTTAATTTTTTTTTGGCCGCACCAGATTCCAAATACACGAAAGATATTTTACGAAGATAGAATTTCAATGATTGTAACAACAGACATAAGAATAAAAAACGATCGAAATGCCACAACTATACCATAGCTCTTAATACACGATAATCCCATAAAGAGAAGAAAGTCGAAGCTATGGCATATGTGTAAGTCCGGCTTAAACAGAGAAAAACGAAATGCATTATCGTATGGAGAAGGGACTACATTGTATGCAAATGTGCAGGACTGGGTGCAGTCATTTGCAGAGTTAAAAACGGATGGAATAACAAGCAATCGTTTGCAATAATCGTAAAACCTAGTGCTCCATACGGAAATTACCACAGGAGTTGGTAACGTATCCACATAGCGACGCATAGTGCTATAACCAGGAAATAATGGGAAAAGTTAAAATTCCCGATTGTTCTCAACTCGAAACATTGCCCGAAGGTGCAGAGCCATAAAGGACTTGGAATGCAGGAGGAAACGAAGATACGTAATGGAGTTCGAGAACATAACTTCCCTGTACCTTTCGAACTTCTAGCTGAACCGGTAATAGGAGACGCCGATGTGGATCTATAACTACGAGTTACAGCAGAGAAAATTAAACTTACACATAACAAGAATAATAAAGAACGATTTGTATTCTGTGTCTAGCTTCTCGAGTAGAACGTTTCGCTCTTACAGGGTTTAGGAGAAGATACCAGAAGAAGGTTGCTTGTTACCAGAGAGCAGTAACTCCCTTGGTAAAGTATCTGTTAGGGAGGTGTAATTCTGTGTTGTTCTTTTCTACAGCTAAGCAAACGTTCGTTTAAATCGTTGTTGCTCGGTACATTGCTGCATGGAGTGGGGTTTGACATATTGCACATTGGTTCATCTTGTATAAATTTCGTTCTTCTTCTTACCGAATTTCTAAAAAACTATGTTTCGTTTCTGTAATAGCTACATCGCAAATTTGCGCTCATCCTACTGTCTGTATATGTATCTGTGTATAAAAGGTAAAAACACGGCTTGTCAGCTGCGAGGAAATGTTGCGGTATTTGTCGGTAATACGCTTGAGTGGCTTATTTTTCTTATATTTATATATCTACTAACACAACACCCGAAAATTTTTTATCGAGAAACTAAACAAACGATTAAACACGCCCCCAAAAGAAGGTAACTACCTACGTTTAAATCACATAACCATAGGGGGTTTATTGATTTCGATGCTTCACGACCGAAGAACAATAACTTTCCACCGCTAACATCGCCACAAGGTTAGCAGGAGGCATCCATTCACATCGTAAGCAACACTAACAGATGACATGAATACACCACAACCATTATACTTTGCGTTTCGTGGATGTGATCTGGAGGCTTCTCCGACCATCCCTTTTATATATTTTCCGATACCACACCAGGAAGGAGTTGCGGCGGATGTGTGTCTTCGCTATAGCCGGGAGGTCCTCCCAGCTGTTGCGCTTTGGGACTCGCCACCGTCGCGTTTCAGCCGAATGTTTTGTCATATGCAGGATTCGAATCCAAGCTCCTGTCTCTATACCACAAGTTCCGAAGAACGCATCTAGAATATCGCCTATATGGAGGTTATTTAGTACTTCGCCTGGAAATATCAGTCAAAACCATAATTTGGAGAACGTCCTGGAGTCTTGCTAGGGGACAATCCGCTGGTTGTGGTGTGAATTTTGTGATCCGTGTCCTGATTTACCCTAAAAAGAGAGATAGAGGTATATTTGCTGCATTTGAGCACTTACTCCTTAGTTGGGTCGACAACAGGGTTAATACAATATACGATTACCGGATGGATAGTGTTTTTTATCTTGAGCTAGACTGTTTAAGCCATCCCCCATTAAAAAAATTACATCGCTACGTGCAGTTAATGTCTTATGTGCGCGAAAAGAAAACTGGAAATGGCGGCTATCGAGACTAAGAGAAGGAAGCTAGAATATATGGCTAAAGCAACTGCCATAAAGGACGAGTACAAACTAATGCTGGAGAAAGACGAAGCTATGGCACATGTGTAAGCCAGACTTAAACAGAGTGTGTGGAGAAATCTGGCTACGACCGGGACTTATAAAATATTTGCTATTTACAGTAAACAGGGAGAATGGTCACGCGTCGGTGTACTGACCGAAAGTAGCGGAACACATGAAAAATGTGTAGCATTCTCGTTTGGAGAAGGGACTACATTGTATCCAAATGTGGAGGACTAGGGGCAGTCATTTTCAGAGTTAAAAACGGATGGAATAACAAGCAATCGTTTGCAATAATCGTAAAACCTAGTGTTCCATACGGAAATTACCACAGGAGTTGGTAACGTACACACATAGCGACGCATAGTGCTCTAACCAGGAAATAATGGGAAAAGTTAAAATTCCCGATTGTTCTCGTCTAGAAGCATTGTCAGAAGGTGCAGAGCTATAAAGGACTTGGAATGCAGGAGGAAACGAAGATACGTAATAGAGTTCGAGAACATACCTTCCCTGTACCTTTCGAACTTCTGGCTGGAGCAGAAATAAGAGACGCCGATACGGATATAAAACTACGAGTTACAGCGGAGAAAATTAAAGTTACACATAACAAGAATAGTAATGAGCGAGTTGTATTCTGTATCTTGATGTAAATGACCTTATTTCCTGTATGTAGACATATGTGCTAAATGTAGTAAAAGTATTGTGCTTTACAATTTGTGTTCTTATTTACTATCTACGGAAACATGAGATTAAAGGTACTAGCTATGTTGTGCGAGAGGATTAGTGTAGGATGTACGAATCTTCCAGTTTTTGCTTATTATGAGCCTCATTTGGACATCCACCGAGTACAAGAAGAAGTGGTTAGGGTTAAGTGTTTACAGTATTTGTCGGTAATACGCATGTGTGCGGTTGTCTCTTTATGGCTTGTAAAGGCTGTTTTTATTGGGATGATGGTGTATTAAAAGCTATGGTATAGCTGCAGCATTTCGATCGTTTTTTATTTTTATGTCTGTTGTTACAATCAATGTAATTCTATCTTCGTAAAAATAGCTCTAGTGTATTCAGAATCTGGTGCGGCCTGGAAAACCGATAACTTATCCAGTTCAGGTGCGATCGTGGACAGGTATGTTTACGTACACACGCTCCTAACCGGAGTCTACGATGAG
The DNA here is from genome assembly GCA_026315105.1 of Locusta migratoria. NCBI lineage: Eukaryota > Metazoa > Arthropoda > Insecta > Orthoptera > Acrididae > Locusta > Locusta migratoria. The sequence goes on from CM048745.1 coordinate 32,663,584, forward strand.
TCAACAGGTCCGCACTTACTGCAGTCAGAAATAACATGGAATGTGAATATGCCTGCACGTATTTCGATAGTTCAGTCCGAACAGCTGGATTGGTTCGTTTGCTCTAAAAAGGGCTAGACAAGTGTCCGCTGGGCTGTAAACGGGGAAAAAAATCTGTAACACCTATTTCTTGTAGAGACTTACAGGGATTAGGAGAAAAAAATTCCAGAAGACAGGTTGTCATATAGCGGTGATTCCGTTTTGTTGTATTATACAGCTAAGCAAAATGTTCGCAAAATGTTTGCTGTGGTTTGAGTTATTCTTATCGATTTTCTAAAACACTATATGTTTCGTTTCTGTAATATATGTATATCGAAAAATTAACGCTCATCCTACTGTTTATGTATAACGACTCGCCTTATATGGTAAAAAGAAAACGTGTTTGTGCCAGCTGCGAGGGTATAATACATGGAAATGTTGCAATATTTGTCGGTAATACGCTTGTGTGTGTGTGTATGGTTGTAAATTCCGGATAATTGTCTTGAATAAGCTAAAAATACCGATTTTTTCGAATGCACTTATATAAATTTCAAGCTCTTATACAGAAAAAAATAGCGTGAAATACCTATTTCGGATGCAATTTCTTTAAAAATTAAGTAATTTTCAACCTCTTCTCCAGAAAAAATATCGATTCGTTACAATACCGAGGTGATTCGTCTGGGAAAATACCATTGAATGCCTTTGGAGTAGTTGTATTATTATTTAGGATACATAGTTAAAATCCTGAACGCTGCTTGTTAACGGTTGTGAATGTTTTTTTTTTTTTTTTTTTTTTTTTTTTTTTTAAGGGTCGGTTAGTCATACATACGATTCATTGCAAAACACGGGTGATTCTTCTTTCCCGGAAAAAAGAAATGGTATCTCAGCCTCTTACAGGGAGCTGAGTTGTAGATGTGCACATAGAAGCAAAGTGTAATGGTTGTGGTTTATTCATCTCATCTCATCTTACGATGTGAATGGATGCCTCCTGCTAACGTTGTGGGGATGTTGGCGGTGGAAAATTATTGTTCTTCGGTCGTGAAGCATAGGGTTCTACATAACTCAGATAGTTTGGTGTCTTGAATGCATCTTGATATCGTTGTGGCGATGTTTGCGGTGGTAAATTATTGTCCTTCGGTCGAGAAGCATCGAATTCAATAAACCCCCTATTGTTAAGTGATTTAAACTTAGGTAGTTACCTTCTTTTGGGGGCGTGTTTAATCGTTTGTTTAGTCTCTCGATAAAAAAATTTCGGATGTTGTATTAGTAGATATATAAATATAAGAAAAGAGTTTGTTGTTGATCTGAATCGTTCCTTGTTATCTGTTCTATGTGTGTCAGTCATTTTTACGATGTAATTTGGTGTGTCACAGATGTTTATCGAGAGTATAGATTTGTTAGAAGGTTAGTGTTTGCGCTCGAATGCTCGAGGTATGTAGTATATTGCCTGACAGAAAACGTTCCAGAAATGCTGTCTGGTGTAGTATGCAACGCAAGAGAGGTGCATGATTAATCGGCTAGATGTTCGGAAAGGATCTACCAACGACGTAGAGTTACCGAGTTGTCGTTTGCTAGTTAGTTTAGAAATTTAGTAGAAAAGAGCTGGGTTGGAGATGGTTGTTGTGCCGTATGCTAGATGGTGTATTGCCTGTTTGATCGCGTGTTTAATTTTACGAGTTGTATGTGATGGTAAATTATTTCCGATCTTTTAACTTATACATAGGTTGTAAATTCGACTAGTTCGTCATGGAGACAATGCGACGTTACATGGCGGCATGCTGGATCGAAAGTCGGCAAGGAGACTCTGGAGAACAACTCGATGAAATCGTTTGGCTGAAGATCCTGTACCACATCATGCAGTTTAAGATGGCGGGATGGATGTTGTACATTTTTAGCATCGGAGAAACCGTTTTTCAGAGTTTAGAAATGACGTGGGTTGAGCGTCATATTAGATTTCTAAGGGTACTAAAAACGATTTTATTTTTACACTGTCCTGGTTAACATGCGTGAAAATTGATAGAGAGGGTTCGAAAAATGTGTTGAGAAAAACTTATACATGTAATTTTCACATGGGGAGTCTATATGTCATCGACTTTATTTTTCTCTAGTAGCGGAAACTGTATCATATGGCGATAGAGAGGGTGGAAGGGTTGTAAAGAATGTGCGATTGCATGCGATTAACATTTTTTTCCGAATAATTACTTTCGAAGAGTAGGACAACACGTTTTGTATAGGGGTGAGAATATCATGGATTTCGGTTGGGTTATAGCAGAGGGTTTGGAGAAAAATATTTGTTTTTACGGTAAATAGGCAGGAAGAATGGTCACTAACGGAAAACATGTCGCGATGTACCTAGATAAGGGATATACGGAATAAGTCGAAAACTTATATCTATCGCGAAAAATAGTGTTACCTTTTTACATGATTGTTATTTATCATTGTTCGTGCCGCAATTTAATTAAAAATGCAACCTCTGTGTAGTACTAAAACATTCTGGTTCTTTATGGTTACCTATAAATTTCAGTCGGGATTCTCAATACAGAATCATTTGGATGAGTGTAGGGATAATTTGGAAAGAACATACCATAATTCTTCACTAATACTAAACTTCCATTCTAATCTCATACAGTTCAGAAAATCTGTCCACTCATTGGAGAAATTTCATACCAGGCTGAAGCAAAGATTAGTAATATTTTAGTACTGTTTAAAACCGTTCATCAGTGCTATTTTTATCAGGAGACATTATTTTATAGGATCCCCAAGACATTGACATACCGTACAATAATAATACAGTTAACACGAAGATCAGGGGAGAAGAAGCTACAAAGTCGTAATGTGATGCTGTAAAATAATACTTTTAAATTTACTTTGCGTAATTGTTTCTAGCTACATTTCGCACCTTTATATTTCATAATTTATTCAAGAAACCCACAGAAAATAAAGCAGTCATTTTACTTGGCATGACATTCAATATTAGCTTCTAACATTATGGGAATACCTCGTGAACCTTTATACTGCACTAGTATATTGACTTCGCCGGTTCATTCCACAACATTTTCTAGTAAAGCGCACTTCTCAAGATTTTGAACATAAAACACACGAACTCTCGCACAGCAGTCAACCACTTTTCAAGACATCTTTGTACATCTTTCAACTACAGCTGCATTCAGCAGCCACCCAGTTTTATATTTGTCTTCTACCAGAGCTTTGATATTTATATAGGCCTACACATAAATTTATTTATTATTTATCTGTAACCTGCTATTAATGAATGTTAGGATTCCAAGACCTTCAACAAATAATTTACTTTCTGAAACTTCCTGGCAGATTAAAATTGTGTGCCGGAACCGGGACTCGAAAATGGGACCTTTGCCTTTCACGGGGACGCGCACTACCGACTGTGCTATCCCGACACGACTCACGATGCCGCCTCACAACTTTACTTCCGCCAGTACCTCGCCTTGCCCGCGAAACATCCCTTATGCTGTGGCTAAGCCATGTCTCCACCATATCCTTTCTTCCAGGAGTGCTAGTCTTCCATGGTTCGCAGGTTCGAGTCCCGGTTCCGGCACACAGTTTTAATCTCCCAGGAAGTTTCATATCAGCGCACACTTCGCTAAAGAGTGAAAGTTTCATTCTGGAATTTACTTTCTTTTTGAATTTCTGGAGCGGATATATGAAAATATGTCAAGTAATGTTCGTAGATGTTTTTCCTTGAGCTACTTAATGATCGTAGCTGCGTTACACCGTGAGGGAAAGTATGACTTCATTTCAGGGAACACATGAATATTTAAGTCTTTTTATCCCCGAACGTAATAATGACCATATTGTTTTACTCTTGTACATCAATTTCTTACATTCAGAAGTGAAAATTCCTGAAGATTAATACTCCAGGCTTTATATAACTCTCGAAATACTCAAATAATTTGGAACTTCTTCTTTCGATATCGATCTTCAGTTTGCCCACAACTTGAGGAAGGATATATGAGCTGGTCACGCGACCCCAATCTAAAGCTTTTTCTTTTTTTTAGAGAGCGACTTAATCCCTGTGAGTCACTCATTCCTCCAAACCTCCGTGATCAAATGTGGTACTTATTTGTGGTAATATAATATTAAATCAATCATGTCGACAGTGTACGGTTACAACACGAAGTTTTACCACGTGGGGTTGCCTGCATGGTCTAAGGCTTAATGCCATGTATCGGGTGGCCGAGCCCGGCAGAGGTTCGAGCCCTCCCTCGGGTATAGCTGTTTCTGTTGTCATTAGCATAATTCAGTTTAATTAGTGTGTAAGACTAGGGACTGCAGCAGTTAATTCCCATAGGACTTTACACACAGCACGAAGTTTAACGACGCTTATCGATCATAACTGCTCAGTCAGGGGCCATGAGGCTGAAGATCGACGTCAATAATAGCTTGTTCCATCATTCAGCTTTGCCGTCGTCAGCCATCCCCCCCTTCCACACACACACACACACACACACACACACACACACACACACACACACACTAATAAAAAGTGTTGTGAGATTTACCTCTGAACAGCATTTATGCTGCCACGCTTGTTGTGATCCAGTTCCTACAGAAACGCGCGTAAAAAAAAAAAAAAAAAAAAAAAAAAAAAAAAAAAAAAAAAAAAAAAAAAAAAAAAAGTCGAGTATCTGCAGAGAAACGTTCTATTCCCTCTTCTATTCCCCCTTCCCACTAAGCACTTCAAGTAATTTATGGTGCAGTAATCAGTCCCTAGCCTTCAACACAACTTGTTCTAAGAACAGCATACACAGGGATCAAGCCTCCGGTGAAAGCGGCCGCGCAGTCCCCGACGATATGGTGCCGTAGACCTTGCTGCCATCCCCGCGCAGGGAAACTATTTCATTTTTCTATAGCAAACCCTTACAACGTGATGAAACACGGAATGAGGCCTTCGGGAGACCTGGGTTAGTCCTAAGACGGGCCATCAAAATTAGGATTTCTTTGGTTACCCTAATCGCACCAGGCAAATTCTGAAATGTTTCGTTGAATATCCCACGGCCACTTCTTTCCTCTCTAATAATCAAAAAACGCAGATCAAAAGTTCTTCCTCTGGTAACCACAGCTTTTGACAAGAAGGAAAACATTAAGCCTTTTATAGTTTCCTTTACAGTGAACGATTTCGGCTTTCAACATATTGAGAGCTTGAAGTCAGCATATCGAAATTTTCTAGTTTCAAAACACCTGTTTCACTAAGCATTCACAAAAATTTTACCGTATAAAAGTTAGAAGGCAAAATCTGCACAACAAAGTGTGGATGCCTCACGAGTCTCTACAAACAGTCAAGCCAAAAACGAGGCAATATGGCTTGAAGCGCGATAGGAACAGACAAAGAAAAAAAGAAAAAGAATCTTCCTGTCTTCGGCAACAGCTTATAGGTTATATAAACGACACAAATTTTAAGAAAAATCAATTCACGTGTAAGAATAATAATATATTACATACATCAGCAAACATTTATCTTTAGTGGAAGGAAGGAAGGAAGCTTGGAGTTTAACGTCAGTCGATTATCCTTAGTTCTAAATGCAAATGCAACAAATTTTAAGCAAAAGCGAATCAACTTCAACCCTTGTATATAACATATTCCGTACGTGTTATCGACAGCACGTTGTGTTGCATTTACATTTTGTTTAACTTAAATTAAATTGCATTTTATGTTACTGCTAGTGGTTTACTTCAGTTGTTATGATCTAGGAAATTGTCGTTACTGTAATAGCTCCAAAGTGAAATAAAAGGGACATATTCCTGAAATCAATTAGTAGCATATTGTATTAAAATTGGTAACTCGTTTACTCACATTTTTGTTTCATTAGATTGATCATCATAAAATGAAAATTTAATGATATTAAATAAGAAATCCGCAACTTTTACTGCTGTGAATATCATTCTGCTTATGTACCCCGTGTGTCTTTCGTTTTTCTTCCAGAATATGGACCTACTTACCTCTTACTTTCCTTCATCCCACAGGCAAATCAACGACCAATATCGTCAGTGAAGCGAACCCGAAGCATCGACTCATTTTTTATGCCTGTCCATAAGCGTACTGCAACTTCTGGGTGTCAGCTTGATGTGGAGGAACGTACTGAGGATGTGACTCCTGTCACAGCAGCTTCTTCCCAACCCGTCCAGTCTACCGCATGTGTCAGTTTTAGTGACGTGTCGCTGACGACTACTTCTCCTGAATCTATTTCGTGTGCTGAGTCTAGTGTCCCCTATGATATTGGAAATTTCTTAGATAAAAGTGTTGATGACTACACAAAATATCAACTATTATCGAACCCCTGGCAACCGAATGATGAGTATGAATTTACATTTTCCTTACACGTGATGAAAGGTAAAGAGGTGAAGCGATATTTTGGGTATAAATACCTCAGCTTGTCTTTTAACATGCACATAAAGGTTTATTTTGTAAATATTGTCCGTTTTTTGCTACTGGAGGTGTTGGTGGAGGTAAAAAAACTGTGTCATTACAAAAACTTGTGACCAAACCGCTCAATAACTGCAAGGATATTTCAGGGCAGAATGGCGATTTGGAAGCACGTGCCAGTCACAATCATCACAAAAGAGCTGTAGAACAGGGGAACGCATTCCTCAACACATTTAATACACCTCACTTGGAGGTAATAAACCGTGTATACCAGCAGCACAGCAAAGAAGTGGAAGAAAGCAGGGAACGACTTCGCCCTATAGTCGAAACAGTTAGTTTCCTTGGGCGGCAAAATCTAGCATTCCGTGGACACAGAGATGATGGTCAGATTTTTCCTAAACATGCAAGTTCCGAGAGCTCCATTGCTGCTGTGCACGAAGGAAATTTTAGAGAATTACTGAGACTTAGAGTGTCTGCTGGGGATAAAAAACTAGAGCAACACCTGCAGTCAGCTTCTTCAAATGCTACCTATATAAGTAAGACAACTCAAAATGCTCTCATTTCATGTTGTGGAAGAGAGGTTTCCGAACAAATTTGGAGTAGCGTACGCTCATCCCAGTTTTATTCTATACTTTTTGACGAGACAACAGATGCTTCTTATCTCAGCTAAGCCTTACGTTACGATACATACATAACGATAATATCCGTGAGGACTTCATCAGTTTCCTTGATGCGTTTCCAGAACTTGCTCATTCAAATCTCGAAGATGGCTACCAGTCTGATGAAGATTGCAAAGACTCCAGGCAGCTAGTTAACACAGCACAGCAGGTAGACGGAACTTCCGCAGCTGAAGAGTTATCGTTAACTGGTAAAGCTCTTGGTAAAATTGTCCTGTACCAGCTGAAGAATAGGCTCAATCTTCCACTGGAACGTTGTGTGGAATTGGAACTGATGGATGTGCAGTTATACTTTCCGAAGCTCGGGTGCTGCCACTGAAGTGCAGAAGGAGGCCAAGAACGCTGTTAAGACACCATGCTACAGTCACAAACTAAATAATTCTATATCCCGTAGTTCCAAGGTGCCTGCTATCCGGGATGCTGTATCTGTCATGAAAGAAGTTATTAATTTCTTCAAGACGCATCCTAAAAGAAAAAGTGTCTTAATGAACATCTTGGGTTGTGCAGTCAAATCACTTTGTGAGGCCCGGTGGGTAGAGAGGCATGAAAGTGTTTTTCAGTTTTCAGATGACCTTGCTAAAATTGTGGAGACTCTCGGAAAGATTGCTGAATGGCGTGACCCGAGAACAGCTGGTAAGGCTGCTACTCTGATCTTAAATTTGTGCAGCTCACAGTTTCTATAGTCATTACTATTTCTGAGCGATGTGCTGTCTCTAACGCAACCTCTAAGCAAACTAACCTGCAATTGACCTCAATGACAGTGCTTCACACGTAAAGAACACTATTAACATTCTAGTCAGCCGTCGAGAAAATTTGGTCACTAGCTTCAGTAGCATATGGATTCGTGCAGAGAATCTTGCGGATCAACTTGGCGTCGAGCTCAATATTCCTCGCATACCTCGCCACGATCGACGCCAAGTTTATCGCAACCCTCAAACAAATACGGCAGAAGAGTATTACAGAGCAACAGTCTATGCTCCCCTACTGGACTTCATAATAAGTGATTTACGAGAAAGATTCTCTGCTGAAACATGGGATGTTTTTAACCTTTCTGTTTTCAGTCCAGAAAGTATTGTGAAGATCGCTGCAGGTGAAACTGAAAAAATTTCAGAGTCTCTCATCAATCGCTTCTGTTCCCTGCTTGACGTAGCCAAAAACATTGCTTCTCACATATTAAGGGATGAAATGTTGTTGTGGCGAGAGAAATGGAATCAAGAAAGGGAACGACAAAAATATCTTCCAACCATAGCTTTTGGTATATTGGCCACATGTGACAAGGATGTATATCCTATAATACATAGGCTTTTATTAGTACTGGCAACACTTCCAGTAACAACTGCATTTGCCGAAAGATCATTCTCGACATTGCGGTGGCTGAAAACGTATTTAAGAATATCGATGAAAGAAAAACCTCCTCCAAGGTCTTGCACTTATGCATATTCATTACCAGATTCCTATAGATATAGAAAAAGTAATTACAAGATTTTCAAAAACTGGCTGTAGAAGGAGATTAGAATTTAACATATTGTGTATATTGTATTTAATATTAAATTTCACCATGTTCATAATTTTACATTTTTATTGATTATTGTTGCATAAGAAGAAATAATATTATTGTTAATACTTGCAGTCATGAGAAAAACAGCTTACTATGAGTATAATATAATGTAATTAACAATGTAAGATGATAAATCTTCCCATTCCATTCTTGTGGCTTTTTATGTGAATAAAAATTTGGCAGCCAAGACGGTCTCTCAATCATGAAATTTCAGATGATTTCCTGAATACACTCAAATTTACTATTTAACATTTGTATCGTCATTATTGCATATAAACACGTATACAGCAATCTGTCAAAATTTGAAAGCAATTAGTGAACTCATTTCAAACATTTAAGACTGGACACAAATAACCGTTTGCATTTTTTATATTTTTTATGTCAGCAGACAAACATAGTGGCATACAAATGCACTTGTCAGATTTTAAAGATATTTATCAACTAATGTAGTAAGTAATTTGATAAACAAGACACACACACACACACACACACACACACACGCACACACACACACACACACACACACATATATATATATATATATATATATATATATATGTGTGTGTGTGTGTGTGTGTGTGTAAGTGAATATTTTGGAAGGCAGGTAAGCTACAGTACCAAAAAATTTGCCCCCCCCCCCCCTGACCGAAATCCTGGATCCGCCCCTGTAACTACGCAAGATCGCTAAAGAGAGAGAGCGAGTGTTAAATTTCGGAACTTTCTGCATGGCTCAGCTCCATTAAATAAATGCAATGGGACCTATCCTTGTCAGAGTGGTGCGTCTGCGTAGAAGGTATTGATCATTTGGAGATGTAACTTAGGTGCTTTTGTTTAAACACTTTGCATATGTTTCTTTTATGTAGCCTGCCGAGAGAGCGCTATGCGTTCTGGACGATTGTTAACGGTGCTTGCAGATGTATATTTACAGACGTTGTGTTAGATGTCATTGCCGATTTTCGTTATTTGAAATTTTTGTATAAACAATATACCGTCGTCTGCTGCTGCTGTTGTTGTCGAAAGAGTGGTTGGCATACAAATTACATTCAGTTCGATGGCTGTTGCTTGCATCGTCTAAACGAAGATATACATTTATAGATTTAAGGTTGCGGTCGTGTTCCGAAACGGACCATTTCTTTTCTTTTGGTTAGAATTGTTTTTGTATATCGAAAGACTATATGTTAAGATGGATACGTACGTTTGTGGCGTTCGTTACCGTAACCTGCACTATTATTATTAAACACGTCTGTCGGCTTTAGTCTATGCGAAGAGCATGGAGAGATATGGGAGTGTAACTTCTTACTTGCAAATTTTGCCTATGAGTTTTAATATTTTACTACTACAGGCTGTAGTATACGAGACCGACTATGCATTTCTGTTCTAAATTGTTTTTTAGCATTACACCGAAATTCTTGTTAAAAATACATACAAAGAACACTATGGTAGCTTCATTTTTTCCAAGAATAATAATAATAAACGGCGGAAATTGTTGTTACATAAATCGAGATCTGGCGTACGGATCGCTGCGGCGCGCTTAATAATAAATAAGCAATTTAATTGGCTGCTGACCTGGCGGGGCGCGGTCACCGTGAAAAGAGTGTAGTACGCCCCATCCCTGGGCGGAGGGTTCGGCAGGCGGGGGTGGTGTCGATGCGGTCAAGACAATCGTTGCGGTATTGTGTGTTCTCGCGGGTAGGGCGGGTGGCGGCGTTCTTTGAGAAGCTTTCGTGAGCGTGGAGGAGGTGGGGATAGCATCTCTCGGCGGCGGTGGCGGAGGCGGCGTCTTTTGGGAAGCGTGTATAGACGAGTATAGACATGTCGAGGGATCTACAGGTCTGGACCTGTCGGAGGTGCTGCCTGTCTGGCGGTGGCACCGAGGGGTGGAGGGGGGCGTCGTGTGTGGCCGAGGGAGGTGTTGCAACCTGTCAATCATCCTGTGGCGGGGTCCTTTGATTTATTTTACTACTGTAATATTTGTAAATTTAGGCCTAACAAGTCGTCAGACTGTTTAGGCCTAAATTTACAAATAATACAGTAGATAAAGGTGTAGGAAATCACATACTGTTTTCCTCAATACTGATAAAAATGCAAAGTACAAAACTAAAAATGTAAAATGCTGGAAATCGTGCCCCAGTCTCCTCTACTTAGCAGTATAAATAGGGCGACTGCCGACCTACCTCAAACTGTAACTGGTGCACATAATCTGGAAGACTTCTTGTCGACAGTTGATACGATTGACTTAATTTACGAAGATGACCAAGCTAGGAACGGACGTAGTAACCACAACAGTACCTATGGCAACGCCAGCCGGTACGCCAACAGTAAGCACCCTGTCGACCGGGCCGAGCCGAGCCGAGCCGGTATATGCCGAGCTGGCGCACTTCGACGGCAAGGGTGTTCACATTGCGCGCCGGGCCGAGCCGAGACGAGGAATAGAGGGAAAATCAGACTTTCCGATTTTCAAGTTGTAAAACACTTTGACGGTGTATAAGACCACGCCACATCGTTTTCGCCGGCGGTGGACGTAGTGCGAAGCACTGCATCTCCGAAAAAAAGGAATTTCTGGCCACGTTTGTCGCGTCCTCGTGATGTTTTAATGACACATAACCAGAAAGCAAGTATAAATAATTTTTTTCTTGGGTGCCTACCGATTATAATTGACAGTGTTTTGCTATGGTTTTAAATGAGGGCATACGTTATGAAAGGCCTACGACTAATTTCTTGTCCACATTACACAATAAATGAATTTTTTTTTTTTTTTTTTTTTTTTTTTTTTGTTTTTTTTTTTTTTTTTTTTTTTTTTGCTTCCTCGTGGGCTTGTCCTCACCCACAGTGAGCCGAAGATCGAAGGAGGTGGTGACCGACTGAGCCAGTTAACAGTTCACTGATTGTGTTATTATATATGTTCTGTTGTCACACTGTAGTGACCTATCTGATTTTAAGCACATAAGAAACAGGTGGTTAAGGATTCATCCTACGAATTTCGACTGATCTCTAGAACAGATTTTCCTTGTGAGAACAGCTAAAAAAGATTCTGAATTTTTTATTCATTTTACAGAATTAATAGTAATAAAATAAAAACGTAAACAACATATTTTCAAAATTGTACTTCAACCCATCTCCACTTTCAAAGAACTCAACACATGTCTCAGAATTTTATTATTTATTTATTTATTTTGTTAAGAAGGTGTCTGAGGGAAACTGCGTTTGTACGAATATTTTGCTGAATCATCTGTTGACAATATTGTTTGTCTCTACGGTATTTCCATTTTTCTTTTAAATGTTAACTGAATGCGCTGATATAGTTTAGACTCATGGTAAGCAACATTAAGTTTTAAGGACTACAGCAAAATTACTTCATGATATCTCCATTTACTGTAATTTCTATCTTTGTCTAATTTTGGAGATATGGAAATTATTTCAACACTATAGCTGCCGAATCTGTCAACCTTAGGAGCAGATCTGTTTTCGGGTGTTTCTTTTAGGTGCAATTCAAAAGTTAAGATTAATTTTAAAACAGAAAGTGTACCTGATCTGTTTAAGAAAAATGAGATTTGTAGGAGCTAGTTGCGGCTCTGAAGTTACAGGAAATAATTATAGAACTCACAATCTTCGACGGTATGGCCATAATATTAGAAGCTAGAAAAAATTCTCTTAACGTGTTAACTATAGGGGTTTTTACGTAAGTAGGAAATTGCAAATTTTGCAGTAGATATAAATTCTTATTGCATGAGGATAATTTGAGTGATGTTTAATGTATTTGCTTTGTTGAGTCAAACTGCACTGCGTATCGATTAAACTCTAGTGATCCAAACTGAGACCAGCTAGTTTCATCATTAAGTTCAAATGTTCAAATGTTTGTAGAACTTTTAGGACTTATCTACGGGGTCATCATTCCCTAAGCTTACAAACTACTTATGAACTACCTTAGACTAAGGACGGCACAAATATCCATGCCCGAAGAGGGATTCGAACCCCCGACCGTAGTGGCCGTGCAGACCGTGACTGGAGTGCCTCAGTCCCCTCGGCCACCGCGGCCGGCGTTCATCATTAAGTTATTTAAGGATACGGAAGTCTGATACATTCTGTTTATTTTTACAACTAATAAAAGTCGCATCTTTAGGTGGTCCTCACAGATGTTCTCAACGTTCAATACGTCTCCGTTCTTCGAAAACAGCTTTCCCTTGCAGTGATCCGATTTTCGGCATAAGCACATCCAAACCTTACTATCGCGTAACCACTGTAATGGGCAGAAGGCCTGCTCTTGGCTATTGTAATAACTTCCATACTGACGGTCGCATCACGAAATGCGGAAGTGAACAGGATGCATATGTCGGTACGGATGGAAGGGGGGGGGGGGAGGAGGAGACAGGGGCTGCCTTACGTCAGAGCAGAAAAAAATGTGTGGCAAATGTCAGGTGTGGCACGTGTCCAGATACCGATCTATCAAGGGGATTCGTACAATTCCCCACCCGATAAACCAGGTCCAGAAACTTGCATGATGTCTGTGTGTACATGACAGATTATGAAGGCTAATTGGAAATTGACATCGCAGTATGGGGGCGATCTGTAGTGATTAATTAAATCTTCAACATGAAAGCGCCAACACCGCAATTGATTAATTAATAAATTGACTACCGGTTTCGATGGGCTATGCCATCATCATTTGGTCGTATAAATTCTATAATGTGGTCATGTTTCGTTAAAAATGGAGATTAAACAGAAAATGAAACATTGCATTGAGTCAAAATAAAAAATACACAAATTACGTTATGATCTACTTCTAAGACCAGACCAGCCCTTTGAAAATTACCAACAGAGCTGTTGTAAACAGAATACCGTGTTATTAATGATGATTGCCCTAATTTTCTCTTCAGAAATTTGTGTTATGTTTCTGTAATCTACTTCAAACGCACAGAAAAAGGCTTACTTACTCGGAAGTAGTTCAAAAATTTTTCTTCACTTTTTCTCAACTCACCGCATAAACAATTAAATTCTCCTACAGCCATCGCTGCACTCGTTCATTCTACGTATCCATTCGTAATCGCTATGAAATGAGAGAGCTCTGTTTTGTACGAGAAACGAATTAATGTGTTGAGGAGAAACGACATCGTCCCAAGACGGCCCATGAACTACTGTTCTCCGTTGGCAAGACTAGGCCGTAGAATCCAGTTCTCCGTGCCTCTCATCTCAGCGTTGTGAACGCTCTACTAAATAGCATCGCAGGGGGTAAAGTGATTGCTGTCACGTCGCGGGCAATGTCAATGATACATTTGGCCAGTAGGAAGAAGCGTAATTTCATATCGGTGACTGGCATTATCGTTTCACGTCACTATTCGGTTTATCAACGTAAGCCTTTTTTAAATAATTGCAGTAAACCTGCTGATTATTTCTTGGCTCAATAATTTCGGTCTTTGCTAATTTTCATAAGCCACTTATTACAAAGCACAGTGTATTAATTGGTGGAGACGTTGAATGTGGCTAACTAATATCTCAATAATATGGTTTATATATTTCGTTCACTTTGCATCACAATGGTTTCTTTTTCGTATACCATGGCGTAATTTTAATTATTTATTTCAGGTGTTACATACTTCAGTGTGTTTCACTTACTTCACTCTGCGATTTTTTAATATCTTTGATTTTATTCAGCGTGAAATACAGCATTACACTCCAGTCTTATGTTAACTGTCTCACATTATCTGTCTGTCATCACTGTAGTGATGTCTGTAAATTGTTGTTGTGCCGTTATAATTTTCGGTCTATCGATTTTGGTTGCGTGTTTGGTGTGTTATTAAGATAGGATGCAGTCAATTTCATGTTCCGGTTAAACCGCTGTGAAAATGTATTCAGCTCGTGAGTTTCACATGTAATGCACACCTGAAATATCATTATGTATTGTTATTTTTTATAAAAATTATGCGGGGTACGTGAGTACCCTGTATTTGAAACTGCACTGTGGATGTTCATTCAGTGAACTAAAGCGATATGCTATATTTTTAAATAAATGTTTTATACCATAACCACCGTTATTATTATAATTATAATATATTTTAATATTGTGATGGTTCGGGCACTCGACTCATAATGGACTCTTCGTAGAATTTTATCCCATCGTTAAAGCTTTTCAGATTTGTATTCAATTTCTGTCTGTATAGATTATTGAGTAGACATTGCTTTTACTGTGTGTTGGGTTCTATTGTGTATTCAGTTTGTTATCTGTACATAAAGTTGACATCCGGGTGTTAATTCAAAGTCCACCTCATGTCCATGCATGAGGGTTCTTCTGGTAGGACAAAGGAACACCCGTGTGCCACTCACGGCTTCCTGGAACCGGGTCTTGCAGGTAGCGAGATTCAATTAACGACCACTAAAGCGGCCAGCACAGACTCTCCGCGAAACAGCGAGTATCTGCCTCCCAGTGGGGAGGCGGGAACACCAGGCCGCAGCGCGCTGTTAGCAGACTCTCGCCGGTCTGGCGCAGCCTCATTACGACCACTCTGCTTCCTCCAACATTCGTTCCTTCCCCGGTGATAACTGTGTCTCGAAAGAATTATCGACTGTTTAAGGTCATACCATTTATAGTGGAGCAGTATATGTCTCAGCTTCGCATGAAGTAAATTCCACATGAAATTACTAGCCACGTCGGAAACAAATCTGGCAGTGACAGAACGTAATTCTCTTTCCTCGGTAGAAATGCATTTTTATTTCACTTTTTGGGGAGGGTGTTATACAATGGATAATATTTCAAAATTTGCGCAATAGAAGCACAGTGTTTTCGCAAAGATGTGATGTAGTTTTAACTAGCCATAGATACCCAAGGAAACAAAATAAAAATATAAAACTTTCCCCAAAACTCACCAAGTATACGTAACATAATTTTTATTGTTGTACCTCGGAAGTACTGACAGCGTAATGAAACGAAGCTCTATTATCCCTAGGTAATTTTCCAATGATTCGGAATTAAATTCATTCAATTTTTTTTATTTTTTTTTTATTTTCTAAATGTAAATATGCTCCATGCAAAGACACGTCCATGAGCGTTACGCTCTCTAATATTGGTGGTACTCCACGCATGGTTTCAGAACCACGGAAACTGTACACTTCATGAGGACTTAAGGAGTTGGCGGTATTAACTTATATTTATGAGGATTAGGACAATTGTTGGCAGTAGCCATCTTCAGTTATATGGATAGATCATTTCTGCACTGAAATAAACGTTTTTTGCCACACCGGAATGGTCGAGCGCTCTAAGGCATCTTGCTCCGGAGTGCGTCGCTGCTCCTCATCTGAGGTTCGAGTGCTCCCTTGGACATGGGTGTGTGTATTGCCCTCAGCAAAAGTTTGTTTAATTTGTTTGTGAGACTAGGGATTCATGACCATTGCAGTTTGTTCCCACAGCTTTACAAACATTTTAGAAGGTGAAAAAAAAATGGCGAAATATTTCAGAAATCTCGTCAACTGTGAAGAACCCATAGAAAAAAATGAACTTTAGCAATGCAATAACAGCGAACACTAGTTTGAACCACTCACCACCAAGGAACTAAAAACATTCATTTTACATTTCAAGAACTATGTGACGTTACAGATACAGGGGGTAGCTGATTGTTTCCACGTGAAGGGCAGGTTTTGCCAGGTTGATGGGTTAACCAGCCAGCCGGCTAACAGTTTGCACTTAGTCAATGGAATACAGGTAGTTAGACTTTAAATAATTTGCTCGGAAACCGGAAGCTGGCTGAGCGAGGGCGGCTCTCCCAGATTTCAACTGAAATAAAATATAGCCACATAAATTAGTCTAAAAATCCATACAAAATCAGGGAGTGATCATACGGCAAAAATAAATATATGAATGGATTCAAGAGACTTGGCAGAATCAAACGCTGTAATAACAATTTCAATATACCTTACAGATGAAGAGCCGACAAATTTCAGTACTATAATAATAATATTGTAAGGCTTATATTTACATTTATTGATACGTGGTGTTTATCTGTCACAGTTTAAGAAGCAAATGACAGCATTGCACAACGCTACCTATCCTGAACGACGTACCCAGTTATTTCCGTATTCTTTCAATAAACTTTATTTTACTCTCTTGTTCTGCTTTTCGTTGAGGTAGTAATATTCTTGTGACAGAACATATATTCCGCCACAGAAACACAAAACATGAACCCAGTGAAGCGCATTCCATTTATAAATGTATTTTATTATATTTAATATTATTCTTAGTAACGTTCATTTTATGATGTAGACTGCCACTTCAATATTTCATGGTCTACTAAAAATTGTAGATATGTATCTGATAATTTACATGTAAACACTTATTTCTATTTGTGGATAATTACTGAATATATTTGCATAAAAAGCCATGATAAAATCAATATTAATTGTGTAACTATATTTCGACGGCGGCAGTATATTCGAACAGTGAGACGCCACACTTACTAACAAAGAACTTCAGTCTCAACCGATTTTAGTATTGTTAAATATTCATTTTTTGTTAAATGTAAACAACATTTTAGGGAGGTGGTCAAAGCATTTAATTCTGTGATATTCAAATGTATAATATTTTGGAAGGGAATTTGTATTTTAAAGATGAGGCATTAGGATGCGCGGAAAGATACAACTTTGGGAGCAGGTTTAGACATATCGTGGACCCAACATGATTTGTGCATTTGTAGAATAAGTATGCCTGATCACGGTATATCTAATTAAATAAATATGCAAATATCAGATAGAAAAATTATATATTTATAGATCTGATAAATTGGGGTCGCCACTATGTTTTACAAAACATTGGAAATATATTCTTGACCTAACAGAAGAGTGGCGTAACAGAGCAAGACCCATAATTAATAATAATAATAATAATTATCTATCATAAATCAATTGATGAAAAGATTATCAGATCATTCCCCATACTACCAATAGAAACAAACTATTTTCCTTCCAAAATGGTGACTGGGGTTAGAGAAATAAGGTTATACAAAACTGGTAAAAATAACATATATTGGCAAAATTGTACAAACTAACAAAACATACAATTGTATGTGACTAGTTACCACACTGTGATCACAAAAGTTAAAAAAAAAAAAAAGTTTTCTTCAAGTACCTCTAAAATTAAAAATACACTAATACAAATGACATTAAAAATTAATTCAAATGACTGGCTATATAGTGTAGGAGCCTATAATTGAAAGTCCATATACAAATAGATCTTGTTATCTCACCCCACTCCGAGAGAAAAGTAAGAAGATAGATACAGCAAACGATCCCATTGGAAACGAAGAGAGACTGGAGCGGCGCAAGCAAATATTTTACCAAACACTGGATGACGGTCGTGCAACGGCGGCGCCGATGTCAGTCTGCTGCAGCAGCTGTGGATTCTATCCGGGAAAATACATTCACTTCTCCAAGAAGAGATGCGGCAGTATTTACTCTAGCATCGGCCTCTGTACCCACGGTCGCTTCAGACTCCTCGCAACACACACAGCTTTCCTACGCCAAGTCACATACGACGGAGCAACAACAGGAATTTGTTTGCAAACTATCACCAGTCGGCATCTTGGCGCCTAATTTTACTACTGCTGGCGACAGTGTCCTGCTGTGCCAGGCAGAATTCACTTAGCAGACATGCGGACTTGGAACGTTCAGCCATTTACTTTGGTAAACTATGCAACCTGCTACTGACAGTTTAGGGACGGAAAGAAAGCAGGGCATCCGGCAACCACCGAGCTCTTTTTTTTCGTTCCCCTACAGCCCACACAGCAAAGAAACACCGAGGCGCCCAGACAGGCACCGGCCGCTCTAAACAGCTAACGCAATGTGCGACATCGCGACATCGACCCGGAAATCGTAGGTAGCGGGCGGTCAGTTGTGTCGCCATGCAAAACCGGCCGGCCCATCCGAATGCAGTATAGGGACCCCTCGCGTGGCAAGACTTCTCTGAAACGCCAAAAAGGAGACGGCACCACACCGGATTCGTTTCATCTAGCCGACCGCCCAAGAGCCCCGACCCACACTCCTCTAACGCCAACTCGACAGTAAGGAAAGAAATGGAAATTAGAAGCACTACATCAAAAAGAGTAACTTGAACGCGGTGATGAAAGGTTGTGACGCTGGGTGGTCGGAAGCTGCATTATGATCTTGTGACTTAAAGAGATAGGCATGTGTTGACATAAAGAAGTTACGGAACTGTGACTGGAGAACTTAGTCTCTGGTTGTAAAGTGGTAAACTATGGACGTTAGTAGGGCTGTGGAACTGTGATAATTCATCAAACATGTACTCGTGTGATGACGAACTGTTTTATAAGAAATACTGTAATTAATCGTGGATTAATTTGGAACTGCAGTGTTCGATGGACCTCACTAATTTACTAGTTATAATTTGGAACTTCTACTCTCGAGTGCGTGTGATAAATATTTAGTTAATTACGGATGTGTAAAGTACGACCACCTCCACATTTTCATCTGCAAAAAGAATAGTAAACTCCATTTATAAAGAATTACTTCATGATTGAATCACTTCTTTATCTTAGATTCCATTTTGTTGGTTATTCAGAGGTTTCATTGATGTTTGTTTACTTATATTGTCTTATCATCATATGCAGATTGATAGACTGGCTAAACTACAGATTAATTATTGGTCTTGTTTAAACAGACTGGGTAGATGTTTAGGGCATAGTAGGTGACATACAGAACCGTATTAACACAGACAACGAGCCATAAAACTTTTACCACCCACGGTTAAGTATTGCCAAATTCTTATTGGTGAGTACCGATAGGAACGTCTAAACTGCGGTTTTCTCGTCTGGGATGAGAAATAAACCAACATTTTTTTTTCGTTCCGTTTTAGTAAAATTCTATGAGAATAGTTACAGTAAATTTTGCAGTACACTCATTTTGAAGCCATGTCTAATGCATATTGAGTGATGATTGGGGGTTCAGAGATTTATAGTAAAGCAGCAGTTACGTGCTTGTTACAATAGGAAGATAGGACCGGTATAGGAATTGGTATTCGGACCGGTGAAGAACGTGGTCCGCGAGTTACAAATACATTTGCGAAGAACTTCACATCGCGGACACAGACGCAGTCAACAGCGACCAGCGGTTTCTAGTACTACACGGCGGTAGTTCGAGGATGCAGTCAACACACATCGGCGACAGCGGCAGAGGCACCGTGGCAGAAAAGCTAAGTAACAACGTCGATGATGTAAATCTGTGTGAGCCTGGGAATGGATCCTTTGTTAACGAAATGCCGGTAATTAAGCAGTCACCAAGAGTGTGTGGCTGCGAAAATATTAGCGGAAGTGCTAGCCCGAGTTCTGAGAGAGAAAATGTAAATTGGGGAGGCTATAGTAAGGCTAGTAGTCCAGTTGCTGGAAACATAGATGATATGACAGGAAGTTCATTCAGATTTGTGCAATATACAATCAGAAGTGGGTTATGTAAACGTAGAAGTGGGTAACGTAAAAAAGGAGCTAGGCTTGAGTTTGAACAAAGTTTGAAAGAAGACCGTCTGCCGTCTTCCATATTTTTTTGTATATTTCTGTAAAGTTATAATTTATTTAATGTCGCTAGATTATCATTTTGTCAAAACTTGACCCCCACTCCTTCCAAGGCTTGACGAATAGCATTTTTATTTAATGTGTTAAATATTAATTAATATTGTTATGTTTCTCTAAATTGTGTTATATTAATAATTTATTATTATATTAACTAATGTGGCATAAGTACGGCTTCTCCGCTACCAGTGGCGGCTGCTCCTTAAGGACTCTGGGGCGGCGCCCTCCCAAAAATATCCAACACGGAATACGTACCAATCGTTAATCACAAATCGACTCCAATAATTTTCGTGTAGCAGCAGCCCGTATAAGTGAATGATCAATGTTTTTAGTCTAGGTAGTCTGCTAGCCAGGGTCAGCGAATGTTTTCAGAATAGGCTGACTGTCGGACTCTACACGATCCGTCCGCGCTGTGTAAAGGCTGGCAATGGGCGCTTGGGGTGAGTGGTGGTACTGGGGGTTGGGGGGGGGGGGGGGGTAGTGTGCTGAACCGGGCCGCTTAGGACGGCGTCCGCGACAAGGGCGCCAAATATACAAAGGCGCACCGCCACCGGTCAGGCAGACAGGCACGTCAGGCAGTGTCTTCGCGGAACTTAACAGGTGCAGTGCGTGTGATACTAGTGTCGTTGTTGTGAAGGTGCGTGTTATTGCCTGTTTTTCTAGTTTCCTATTTAGAATGAATAATATAAATAGCGTAAACTACATTTTAACATTTGGTAGTCAAGGTTACGACCACTAAAGACCTGATTTGAACATTGTACAGACACAAAATGCGTGCAAAAGCAAAAGTAGTTTCACTAGGAAATTTAATCCTGCTTTATATAAACATGCAGACTGGCTTTGTGGATGTGAAATAAGAAATGCTTTCTTCTGCTACACGTGTCTGGTAATGAATGTTGCAGAACATCCTTGGACCACAGATGGGGTAACAGACATTAAACATTTAGCCGATAAAGTTAAAAAACATAAATTAAGTGAACTTCACATAAATAGTAACATCGAATTCGTTATGCTTGGCAAAGTCGATATTAGATGCCAGCTGGATACAGCTTATTGACTGAGGATTAAGAAATTTAATGAAGATGTTTCTAAGAATCGTTACATCCTTAGCAAGTTGATCGACTGTATAAAGTTCTGTGGGAAATTTGAACTTGCACTGAGGGGACATGACGAAACGGATGCTTCAGATAATCCTGGTACTTTTCGGGGTTGGTCAATCTCATGGCAGAACTAGATTCCACTTTGAAGGGACATATTGAAAAAACCAATAATCGTGTTTTTTTGGGGGGGCTTTCCAAAACAATTCAAAACGAACTGCTGGACTCTATATATACTGTGTGCCATCAGTTAATTTCCAAAGAAATGTCAGAAACAGATTAAGTCGCTATTGAAGTTGATGAAACGACAGATTGTGCTACCTTGTCTCAACTAGTATTTATTATTCGATACGAATTAAAGGGGGAAAGTATATGAAAGGTTCATAAATTTCGTAACACCCAAAGATCACACAGCTGATGCAATAAGTACTGAAGTGTTCAACGAGCTTAAAAAACTAAAGATTGACGACTCTCCAGAAAAATTGATAGCTCAGAGTTATGACGGAGCTTCGGTTATGAGTGGCAGGCACACTGGGGTGCAAGCAAGAGTGAAAGCAGTGTATGAGGGAGCAAATTTTGTACACTGTTATGCCCACAAACTCAATCTAATTGTAGAGCGCTGTGCAACACAGCACGAACAATGAAAATATTTTTTAGCAATTTACAGGGATTCTTCACTTTCTTCTCAAAGTCAGTGAAAAGGATTGCCGTACTGGATAATATTGTGAAGAAATTTCTTCCAAGAAATGCTGACACAAAATGGAATTTTAAAACGCGAATTGTGAACACCGCATTTAAGTACAAGAAAGAAATAGCTGAATGCCTTGGGTTAATTGAGGATGATGTCAGCAATGATTATTCAACAACTAGGAAAGCAGTTGGACTTGGCGAACTTATAATCGACCAACAGTTTCTCTTTTGGCTTGAGTTTTTCAATACGTTCTTGCCACACTGCGATATTTTATTTAATCAGCTGCAATGTAGAGATGTTGATAGTGCGAAAGCTCTTAAAAAAGGCTCCGATTTCAAGTCAGCTATACAACTGACTAGAAACTCTCTTGATGTCGATCATAACTGGGAAACTGGGGATGGAAATGAAGAGGTCACCGACCCAAAGCGATTCCGTTTTTTAGACTGTCGTAAAACTGTTGCAAAGGAAGTTTGTGACCTTGTTATGGCTAACATTGATGAGCGTTTCGCATTTATCAATCACTTGTCAGCATCTGTATTATTGCAACCCAGTTTGTTTCCAAAATATAAGCTGCTATTCCCTGAATAAGAATTTCAGACCACAGTTAAAATATTTCACTTAAACGGAAATGAACTGCAACAGGAATTGACAGTCATATACAGTAGAAATGATTTCCAAACAGCAAACGAAGCTTTAACACTTCTCAATTGTATATACGAGAATAATTTAGAAACTGTGCTACCGGAATCAGTGAAACTCATGCGTATCATTTGCAGAATACCAATGACAACAGCGGAAAGTGAGAGGTGTTTTTCTACACTCAAAATAATCAAGGCTTTCACCAGAAACACAATGAAAACGGAGAGACTTAGTGTGTTAGCTATGTGCTCTATAGAAAAAAACAATTTTAAATGTGCATAATTTTAATGAACTTGTGATTGACCATTTTGCTGAAGGGAAGGAGAGAAGACTGGACTTCGTCTACAAACATATTAATTAAGGTAAGAACGCTAATTTGATTTTATTTCATACCAATGGTAGGCAATGAAAACCTCGTGACTACATTTGTTGGTGACAGTCTTCTAATTTCAGTAACATATTATGTTTGTCGCTGATGAAGCATTTGTGTTCTCTGAACACTTACTTATATAGTGACTCACACAACGAATTTACTTCTTACCACTTAACATTACTTTAAGGTACAGTTTTGGGTCTCTTGTGAAATCTAATAAAATGGAATTAAGAGGTTTTCATTGCCTGCAGAAAATATTAAAAACTACAAATATTGCGTAAATTTGTTCTTATTTTAGTATAGGAGGAAAAAGTCGTGTTAGATGAAGGGTTAAATTACGTAACTAGCTAATAAAATTAATGCTATATTCTCCCCGTTCAAGAAATGTTCTGAAGGGACAAAATGTCGTGTACAATTGAAGAGACATGCCGCCCCTCCTAATAAATAGCCCACCAGCCGCCACTGTCCGCTACGCCACTGTCACTGTGAGAATGTGGACTTGTCTTACTTTTAAGTGGGTGTGAGAATCTATGGCTGTCTGAATGTGGGGAGCTATAGTTCGCTTTGCATCGTTCTCTCGGGCTCAGTGTCGATAGCTTCTGGTACTACCAAAGAGGTTTCTACACCATTTGGTTACAAGCTAGTCGGCGAGCCCTCTCCAGCGCGAGTCTCGCTCCCCGTCACCACCACGCTGTTTCTTGGGCTTTCCAGCTTCCGGTAGCTTTTCGCGCCCCTGTGGCCGCTCGGCTGTTCATCTATACTGGGCGTCTGGCGAGGTAAGGTTGGTTCTCCTCTTCGTAAGCCGCGAGATGGTAACTTTTCGTCGTCTAGCATGTTTAACTTAGACTCTTGACCTTGGAATCATTTTTCGGAATATTTTCTCAGTCGTGTGCGGAAATGTGTTCTAGTTTTTCAATTCAGTGATTTCCAACAGAAAAACGTGGTGTGTGTGATTCTAGTTGCAGTTTGATAACGGCCTGGTATGTTAAAACCATTTTGGCGATGTATAAACTCTTTGTAAATACTTTCTAGCTTTGTCGGGCCTGATACCTAATAGGTGATATGTTCATTTTTGTACAGTGCATGTAAAAATCTTCTCATCGTTCCCTTCCATGATATGCGTTCCATGTGGTTGGATCATAGAACAAAGCCTTCAGCTTTGTCCCATACTCATCAGGCAAGTTTCTTCTCTGACTTGTAGTACATGCTCTGTCTTTGTCAGTAATTCTGTCTGAGCCTTGTACAACCTCCTTCAATAACTTGAATATTTAATTATAAACATTTCTATGGGTTGCACGCTGTAATTCTTACTTTTATTTTTCTTACTTCGTAATTATTTCACTTTTACGAGTTTTTTGAGACTGGACTTCATCCTTCTCTGTAAGCGCTCCCTATCGCGTCTAGCTGCATTTCTTTCGCTTCTTCACATTTCTATGGGTTGCATGCCGTAACTCTTATTTTTATTTTTCCGGCTTTGTAATTATTTTATTTTTGTGTTTTTTTCTGAGACAGGGCCTCATCCGTGTCTGTAATCGCTCCCTATCGCGTGTAGCTGTATTTCATTCGCTTCCTTATATAATTCTAAGCATTTCTATGGGTTGCATGCTGTAGTTAATTTTCTTTATATTTCGGAAACAGAATTTATTCAGTTTTATCGGTTTTCGGAACCGCGTGGTCCGAGTTCCGACTTCCGGGGTTTGCATCTAGTCGCCTGAATTCACGCCATTTCTCATATTAAACCAGTACCTAGATCGAATTCTAATAGACTGCAACATAAGAATACCCAGTGATTTTGTATAATGAATCCGATTTTCTACTCCTTCACCTTCAGTGGAGTGCGTTCATGTAACGTAGCCGTGTGTCGCTGTCGGATTCATCGGATTCAAATGTAATTTAACTTCGTTCTACACCCGCTCCACCTCAATACAGGCACGACAGACCAGAGTCAGCTTCAAAGTGTTTTTGTATATTATGTTTTGTGCTACCTCCGACGTGCCGAATTTCGTCTACGATAGCGGCGCCTGCTTCCGCCTCGTCTCAGCACGCTGATGTTGGTGAGTTTGGCTGTGGCATTGCGTGTGTGAGAGCGAATAAGTGTTGTTTGTGAATCCTTCCCCCCAGTAGCGTTATAACATGTAAAATTTAGGCTGGGCACCGTCTGCATTAATCCATGCAAGAGATGCATTTTTACTGTATTAACAAATTCGGTTATCCATTTTGATTGTTTTCTATCTGAATAAACAAATTTACGATCAGCGTAATCCGCAAGTTGCCTATAAATTTTAGTTCCATAGCACCTTCCCTCTTTTATTTACTATTGTTCTTCACAAGAGCTGAGGACAAGCTCAAATGCAAGTTTTCTCATGTCGACATTCCGTTGCGCCATAACTGTTTTCTTAGCTACCTTTCTAAGATAACTTTAATTGTGGTGGCTTGCTTATTAATGTCTGTGTGTTATAACGTATGAGCTGCTGTGTATATTGACCACTGTAGTATTAACTCGCTGTTATTGAAGTAATTTGAAAAGGGTCAGTCCTCAGTTTGGGCCATGGAACTAGGTTTTGTAGCAAGGAATAACCGATAGTTGACACGGCTCTCATCTCCTAATTTTAGTGATAAAACAAAGCTTTTGTTTCGTATAGTGATCGAATTTTAATTTCAAGAAAACATGGAAAGTATGAGTGTGGAATTAAGTAGTAATGTTGAAAATGTAAATTTCAGCTGTAAAAATTAAAATCAGAAGTGAATGAAATACAAATTAAACGATGTGCAGACAGAAGTAAGGATGGATTTGTTAAGGGTATGAGTAACCAAGATTAAATTAAATTGGTAAAAATACAGCTTGAAGGTAGAGCACAGTCGTGAGTTAATTTAAATTAGCATTTGTTCGAGACCTATGGCAAGTTCGAGATTTGTTTCTTGAATGAGCAATGAAGCGAAGCAAAGCAAACGCGGCTTCAAAACGAATTTCTTAACGGTCCAAATTTCAAGTATGCCATTGGTTCAATGCGCAAATTTTATGTGTGCAAACTGAATACGTTAATGCATACAAATCTGCCGCTGGGAGCTCTGACGGAAATCACGACATTAAAGAGGCGATTACCAGATGATTTGCGATGGAATTTGGTGCATAGTCCGACGCAATTGATTGATGAATTTTTAGATTTTCAAAACCTTCAACTTGGCTGCATACTACAATGGTTATTCACAGCAGTAAAAGTAACAGCCAACCAGTTGCAAATTAAAGTTTAATAAACTTCACCGCAGTCGGAATTGATATAAATCAATCTTCTTCAGAAAATACATGGACCTATAATGAATAAGAAAATACTACCGTATTAAAACCATAGAATGTTTAACTATAGAATTACAACAAAATTTAGTCTACAGGAAACAAGTAATTACATTATTACTGTGGAAAAGTTACACGCGTCAATCTTTGTACACATAATGTAGCCCTTTAGACAAAGGCTCGTCAATCATCTAGTAAACTCCGTGCCGGCAGCGTGGCTTAAGGGCCCCCCCTGGAAAGTGGGCAACACGCAACACAGTATCCCGAGCTATCGACCGAACCGTGAACCCTCAAACAAGCGGCCAGGCGTGTTCACAAACGCCCTGGCCAGCGACGTATCAGCCGACTCCACTGTACGACTCGCCGGCCAACCTGCGCTTCAGTTCCTGGCCGGTCCACCAGGCGGGCCAGCATCGCAGCTCTGAAGCGAGTCTCTACAGGCTCCCTGGCGCCACCACGTTCTGCTGGCAAGCCCTTTTAAGACGGCCACCCAGCCTCCAGCGGCATCATCTCTGGCCTAGGAAAAAACGGGGAAGTGTGGACCCTAACCCCGACTCCACCAAGTCCAAGAAAGCTCCCGCCCTCTTGCTGAGCCAATGGACACTGCGCCCATCCCCCATACAACCAACCTGACCTGTTCATGTATGTACTGTCCCATCCTGATCCCAGAGTCCTCGACCACAAAAACCTCTCCATCCAAACCTGCAAATACTTCCCCTCAGCCCCCATCTCCCAAATTATTCCCCGCCGAGACTTTGTCCTCCTGAAATTCCCGCCCCACCCTCCACACCGACATCCTCACCCGCATCCCCAAGGTCCTTTTCGGCCCCCATGCCACACTCACACCCTACTATACAGCCTCCTCTGCCTGTCAACCACCTCCTCCCCGCCGACCTCCAACCCTCACCGCCGTGATCACAATGCTTAGTCCTTTGATCACGGAGGAAAAGCTGTTGGAACAACTAAACTCCCACCCAGATATCTCCATCTGGTCCGCTATGCGGATCAACAATGATTCCGCCCCCACCCGTTTCATGCAGAATTTTACCGAATCCGCATCTTCCACTGACCGCCTCTTCCTTGAGGGTGTACTGATCTACTATCGCCGCCACACGGTAGAACCCTCCCGATCACCCCGCTCCCCCCTCCCGCAATCCTACCGCTGCGCCAGGTGCCTTGTTTATAACGATCACTTGACACAGCACTTTAAAACCTCCCACATGTCCCCACTGTAAAGACTCCCACCTCCACAAACAGTGCCCAAATGTCACCTCCCCTCCCACCTGCAGCACCTGTAGCGGCCCTTACGCCACCTATTCTTACAAGTGCAAATCCATCCCTCTCCCTGCTCCCTCCAAGCCTGAAGTCACTGTCCCCATCCGCCCCATATCCTCCTATGCACTCCAATCAATCCTTGGTTCCTCCCACCACCGCTGAAGACGTTATTCGGTTCGTTACCACCGTCCTCACCAACATCCAACCTTTCCAACGACCGCAAACTCTCCACCAGATTGCACTGGTCGCTAGGTCCATGTGCAATCTGGACACCTTTGCCACCTTTCCCGGGCCCACTCCCACTTCACCTTCTCCTGCCTCAAGACCCTCCTCTCCCATCCCCAACCCTCCCTCCTCTACCCCATAATGGCAGGCCCATCGTATACCCACATGCATTCACTCCCCAACAAGAACCTTTTCCTACACACTCTCCCCCAACACCATGTGGATGCCTTCCTGCTCAACGAGACCTTCCTCCATCCCCGCTGTCCCATCAACACAAATCCTTACCTTCTCCATCGCACTGATGGACCCCCACCCCTAGCTTGAGGCGGGGTGGCGATTGACCATCTCACCACCCTATCCGGCTCCACCCTCTCCTTAACGGCCCTGCCCAACACCTGATCCTCAGCCTCTTTCTTCCCTCCCTGTCACCCTTGCCACTATTTACATGCACCACCACTGCCCTATCCCGTACGCTTTCCTCTCCCACATTGACTGCACCTTCCCGACCTATGTGATTGCCGCCAACCTCAACCTTCATTCCTGTCACCCCGCTGAACTCTGGTGGTGGCGTTAGTTCGTCACCACCTCGCTCTGGGGCGACATCCTTTCCCTTTCTCAGCCAACCCGCCCTGAAAGCAACACCACACCCAATGTCATTCTGGCATCTCCCAACCTCCTAGGGCGAATCACGGTCCTTGATGTAATTGGCAGTACTCACGCCCCTGTCCTACTTACCTTTGACCACCGCCCCCGCCCTGCCCGTTCTCCTCATCCTATGCTCCCTCCCAAACTTGTCCACAATTATTCCTGTGCTGACTGGGATGCCTACCATCGCTCCATCGACACCCCAGCGCAAGCCACCCACTCCCCCTCCTTACTCTCGCCGATATTGATCTTGCCTCCTCCTTCCTCCTGCAGACCATTGCTGACGTGGTCCATGCCCACATCCCCACCTGATCGATTTATCCTCATCATCCTACCTTTCCTCCATAGGCCGTCCTTCTCCTCCGCAAATCCCACCATCTGCACCATCTGGACCTGTGACAGAGATACACTCCAACGCCACTGGCAACTCCTCTTATCCGTGAAGAAATGGCGGAACTAGCGTAAGACATGCACCCGCCTTAATTCTCTCCTCCCGGTCAACTCCTCCAAGTACTGGCGTGCCTCCGCCGCCTTATGGCAGTCACTCCACCCCCCACTACCTGCTCCTCCATGATGACCGTCCTTTTCCTGACAATGCCGGTAAGGCAGAAAACTTTGCCTCCTACCTTTCTGACGTCTTTTCCATTCCTGATGATCCACTCTTTGACTACTCTCTATTCCCAGACGTCCACGAGCCCACCGATACCTCCTCTCCTCCGCTCGCTCCTGGCTTCCAGTACTTGGACCACATCCCTCCCTCAGAATTGAACACTCCTATTACTGCCAGTGACATAATCGACACTCTCCACACAGAACGAAACACCTCCCCGGTCATGACCGGCTGACCTACCGCGACCTCCTTGCATGCCCCCTCTCCTTCCACAAAGTTCTTGCCACCCTATACAATGTCATCCTTTCTACTGGCTTTTACCCCGACCTATGGAAGACCTCCTGTATTCTCATGTTCCTCAAACCCGACAAGCCCCCATCCCAGACCTCATCCTACCATCCCATCAGTCTTACCTCCGTGTTCAGCAAGGTCCTGGAAACCATCCTTTCCTGTCAAATCCACCAGCACCAGCAACTCCACCGCCGCCAGCTCCTCCCCCTTTCCCAATGTGACTTCCGACCCTCCTTTTCTGCCGACAACCAGCTCCTTCCCCTGACTCATCTCCTCTCCGTACAACTCAATTCCCGTCGCTCTGCAATTTTTGTATCCCTTGACATCCAAAAAGCTTACGACCGTGTATGGCATTCCTGTCTCCTCTTCAAGATCCAGTTCTACGCCCTTCCTGTTAATTACGTCCGCCTTATAGCTTCCTTCCTCACTCGCCGCCCCTTCTATGTCACTGTCTGCAACTCCGACTCCAGTTTGTTCTACCACTCTGCCAGGGTGCCCCAAGGCTCTGTCCTCTCTCCCCTCCTCTATCTCCTTTATTCTGCCAACATGCCTCAACCCAAACCTCCCATCTATCTCCTTCAATATGCTGATGACACTGTCTTCCTAGCCCTCGCCCCCTCCCTTGCCCATTCCCAGGTTTTGCTCGAGACCCTCCTCACCAAGTTCGCCACGTGGTGTAACCTGTGACTCGTATCCGTGAATACAAATAAATCCCAGGCAATCATCATAGGTTGTACCACCTGCACCTCCTGTCTCCACGATTTTTACCTTACCCTCCACAACCCCCCCAATCTGTCACACTCCCACCCTTAAGTACCTTGGCCTTACCCTTGACCGCCAAATTTCCTGGACCCTGTACCTCAAATCCCTCTGTGAGAAACCTCTGTCTCGCCACAACCTCCTTAAACTCCTTACCGGCCAGACGTGGGGCCTCCACCCTTCCACTGCCCTTCACACCTATGAATACATCATGTACACCGTCCTCTGTTCCTTCCACTCCGCCTGGATATCGGCCTCTCCTATCTTCTACAAATCCTTACAGACCCTGGAACACCACACCCTCGGCCTCACATACCGTATCCGACTTCCATCCCCCACGAGGATCATCTATGACCTAATCCCCTTCCCTCCTCTCCTACAAACCTTGAACACCTCCGACTCCTTTACACTACCCGAAAAATAGAGTCCCAAAAACCTCTGATATACCCTAATCTCACCAATCATGGGCCTCTGCCACGACTCCACTAAACAATCCCTCCCGGCCTTCACCTACATACAATTTGTGTCCTTTCCCAGTTCAACTTCCGCACCCTTCCGTTACCGGATAACGAACTTCGTCCACATATCTACCCCTCCTACCAACTCTGATCCCTTCCATGTAGCGCCAGCGCCCCTCCCCCCTCGCCTCCTTTCTCTTCCGCTTGGCTGCCCCTATCCCGCCCCCAGGGTCTCGCCCAGTCCCCTTTCTCCCTTCCTCCCCACACTTCCACTACCTCCCCCCTCCCCCACGCTTCCCCAATCCCTATCCCACTCCTTCCCCCTCGCCCCCTCCCTCGCCCCTCCAGAGTGTTCGTGACTAGTGATCTTTTGATATGTTTTTAACCTGTGCGTCGCTGTCAACGTCCGACAAATTTTTTACCGTGTGCACCGTCCACCTGTCATCGTTTTGGGAATGTGTGTGTCCATCAATGTACTTTTAATCGTCACCGTGGCTCTAAACAGTTTTATGAATATAATGTGTGTATTTTATCTCCGCCTTCTTCTCTCTGTCTTCCAAATATTTTGTCTGTAAGTTTTTCTTTCTACTGTTCTCCAATTTTGACCTTGTATGTCACTTTAATTCTGCAAATCTTATTCTGTGTTTCATGTTCATTTCCTCATCTCATTTTATGTGTCTCTTTGGGCTGAAGAGCTGCCACCGGAGCTGCTGCCAGCCTGCTGCCTGAAGTTACAGGCAGCATTAAAACATCAATAAAGGAAAAAAAACCTCCAGCGGCAATTAGTCTTCGCCGATGATAACCGACGCATTGAAGAGTCCTCCAGAAGCCAAAACAGATCAACACCTTCCTCGCCGGAACGCTGTCAGCCTACCTGTACTATTCTTGGATTAATTACTGATTGTAATAAACTTCTTACTATTGCAGATTGGTTGTGCATTGATTATAACAATACATATAAAAGATAACTTACGCTTTGTAACAGATGGCGCGGCGTGCTAACCACTGACTGACCGTCTGACTAAGATGTGGACGCCAGGTAAACATGACACGTGGCGCATGCGCCTAATGACGATGATACAGCGACAGTAGTCAATACATGTCAATAACAAAAAGCTGTCTGCACGCGAGATGGAGCTGGTCATTCCATATTTCACCATCTCTAAAGTGTAAATGCCTAACAAATCAACAACTCCTCCCAAAGATCGAGCTTTCGGCCTTTGTCTTCTCTACGTAAAACCAAAGTGTGTTCTAGCTTCTTTGGCGTATGGTTAGCAATAAAAAAGTATTCAAAAGCAAATGTGGAGTACGTATATTTTCTCCATTCTTTCCTAATATATGTTCTCTATATCTTACTTTCACTGCCCTGACTGTTTGGCCAATATATAACAGGGACAGTCGTTGCAGATTAGTTTATAAACGCCAGAATTAGATAAATTATCTTCAATGTTTCTAGCAGTATGTAGGTGTTTCTTCAAACTGTTATTTCTAGAAAATGAGACATTGCAGTTGAAACTCTTTATTAGAAGACGTCTGATGCTATACGAAATGTTGCCTAAGAATGGAATGGATATGAATTTTGTGTCTTTAATATAGTACAACCTTATATAAAGAAGGACACTTTAAATGAAGAAGCCCACTGTCTGCCTTTGTTTTTAACAAAATATTTTAAAGACCTTTCTAATTTTAAAATAGACTATATATGGAACAGCATTATTTTTGGCTCTGTAACTTTAAAGACGAAATCTGCGCTAGGCATTAAAAGAAACTGTCGAAGTTTGCTCAATGTACAATTTGCACAACATTGGAGAATGGCTACAAACCTGTCTTACTCCCTTCCCAACCACTGTATCCCTTCATGCCCTTCAACTCTGACAACCGCTGTCTGGTTTTCGTACAAGTTGTAAATAATCTTACTCTCCCCTCAATTTACTCCTGCTTGCTTCAGAACTTGAAATAGTTTATTCGAATCAACATTCTCAAGAGCCCTTTCCAAATCTACGAAAGGTAGAAATGTAGGTTTGCCTTTTGTTAATCTGTCTTCTAGGATAAGCCGTATAGTGAGTATTGCCTCCCGTGTTCCTACATTTCTCCTGAACCCAAACTGATCTTCCCCGAGGTCGGCTTCTACCACCTTTTCCATCCTTCTGTATATAATTCGCGTTAATATTTTGCAGCCATGACATATTAAACTGATGGTTCTATAGTTTTCACACGTGTCTGCACCTTCTTTCTTTGGGATGGGGATTATAACATTTTTCTTAAAGACTGAAGGTACTTCACCTGTCTCATACATCCTGCACACCAGGTGAAACAATTTTGTTATGGCTGGTTCTCCCAGAGACTTCAGTAGCTCTGAGGGAATATCATCTACTCTAGGGGGCTTGTTTCGACTTAGGTCTTTCAGGGCTCTGTCAAGTTCGTCTCTCAGCACAGTATCTCCTATTTCATCTTCATCTACACCCTCTTCCCTTCTTACAATATTGTCTCGAAGTTCATTTCCTGTGTAGAGCCCCTCTATATACTCTTTCAACCTTTCAGCTTTCCCTTCTTTGCTAAGAACTGGTTTTCCATCAGTGTCCTTGATATTCATAGAGTTGTTTTTCTTATCTCCAAATGCTTCTTTTATTTTCCTGTAGGCTGTATCTATTTTTCCCCTGTGTATACATTCTTCTACATTCTTGCATTTGCCTTCTAGCCACTCCTGCTTAGCCATTTTGCACTTCCTGTCAATCTCATTTCTTAGTCGTCTGTACTCCATTTTGCCTGTTTCATTTACTGCATTTTTATATTTTCTCCTTTGATCGATTAAATTTAGTATCTCCTGTGATATCCAAGGATTTTTTGCAGGTCTTGCCTTCCTACATATTTTGTTCTCCGCTGCCTTCACTATTTCATCTCTCATTGCTACCCATTCCTCCTCTACTGTTTTATTTCCCCCCGCTTCTGTCAATTGTTGCCTAAAGCTCCCTCTGAAATTCTTAAGAACTTCAGGTGCCTTCAATTTATCCAGGTCCCATCTCCTAATTTTCCTACCTTTTTGTAGTTTCTTCAGTTTCAGCCTAAAGTTCATAACCAACAGTTTATGCTCCGAGTCTATATCTGCCCCTGGGTATGTCTTACACTTTAAAACCTGGTTCTGAAATCTATGTCTTAACATTATAAAATCTATCTGTATATCTCCCGGTGTCTCCTGGTCTCTTCCACGTATACAACCTTCTTTTGTGATTCTTAAAGCAGGTGTTTGTTATAACTAAATTATGTTCTGTGCAAAATTCTACCAGGCGGCTTCCTCTTCCATTCCTTTTTCCCAGACGATATTCACCTACTATCTTCCCTTCCCTTC
The DNA here is from genome assembly GCA_026315105.1 of Locusta migratoria. Lineage (NCBI taxonomy): Eukaryota > Metazoa > Arthropoda > Insecta > Orthoptera > Acrididae > Locusta > Locusta migratoria. The sequence continues at coordinate 32,697,496 of CM048745.1, forward strand.
CTTTTCCTACCACTTAATTCCAGTCCCCCATCACAATTAAGTTTCCCTCTCCCTTAATTGTCTGAATAATTTCCTTTAGCTCTTCATATATTTCTTCGATTTCCTCATCATCGGCAGAGCTAGTTGGCATATAAACCTGTACTTCTGTTGTCGGTGCTGGCTTCGTATCTATCTTGACAATGATAATGCAATCACTGTGCTGGTCATAGTAGTTTACCCGCATTCCTATTTTCTTATTCATTATCAATCCTACTCCTGTGATACCCCCAACTGATTTTGTATTTATAATCCTATACTCACCTGATCAGAAATCCTTTTTATCCTGCCACCGAACTTCACTAATCCCCACTATATCTAACTTCAACCTATTCATTTCCCTTTTTAAATTTTCTAATTTTCCTACTCGATTAAGTGATCTAACAATCCACGCTCCGACCCGTAGAATGCCAGTATTGTCTTTTCTGATGATCACATCCTCCTGAGCAGTCCCCGCACGGAGAATGGGGGACTATTTGACCTCCGGAATATTTTACCCGAGAGGATGCCATCATCATATGTTCATACGGTAGAGCTGCACATCCTAGGGAAAAATAACGGCTGTAGTTTCCCCTTGCTTTCAGCCGTTCGCAGTAACTGTGTGGCAAAGCCACATTAGTTGATGTTTCAAGGCCTGCTCAGTCAATCATCCGGACTGTTGCCCCTGTAACTACTGAAAAGGCTGCTGCCCCTCTTCAGGAACCACACGTTTGTCTGGCCTCTCCACAGATACCCCTCCGCTGTGGTTGCACCTACGGTACGGCTATCGGTATCGTTGAGGCTCGCAAGCCACCCCACCTCGGCAATGTGGTTCATGGGAGTGGCAGTCCAGTCCAAGGAAGCTCCGAAGCTCGTCTTCTCATAGTTTGCTGCCAAATGCTGATAGTTCCACAATAGTTGTGATGGTCGTGTAAACCGCTCGGCTACTCCACCGCGGCTATGAACACGTAGAGGACATACAGACAAACATTTATTTGGCGTGATACGTGAGTTATTGTTGAAGGGAAATGAAATAAGTGAGACATGTGGTAAATTTGATCCTTCTGAGATAGGTACTACTGAGAAAGGTATTTGCGCCTTTATTTCTGTTGATGAGGATGCTCCAACAGCTCTTGATGGGATTGTGAATTATGAAAGGAAGGTGATGGATGAAAGTGTTGATGCTACGTTACAGGAACCATTATCTGTAGTGAAGGAACGAAAGTTTGACATTGGTGACACAGATAATATTTCTGGAGAAAATTTGATGTAGGTTACAGATGTGGCACTGAAATTGTCAAATAACGAGTGTACTAAAGATGTGAATGAGAAGCGATGCAGTAACGAAGTAATACATAGTGATTGTTAGAAAACATATTTGAATAACTCTGAGCCAATGATAAATCGGCGGGGGTAAGTGATATATGTAGTAAGTTTTTAAGAGCATTGCCTGAAGTCGATAATGTTATTTGTGATTGTGAGGTATTCGGTAAGAACGATGATTTATGTGGGGAAGATATTGTATGTTCTGAAAATAGTTATGTGAATGAAGCAGCTGGTATAGTGACCTTTCCTATTCATGAATGCAATTTTGAGATAGACAAGGGCAGAGATGCAGACGAGTTAAGAGCATAGAATTTGTGGGATCAATTTACGAAGGGAAGAGAAAGTCACAGCGTTATTAATGAAAATTATAGTGAGTTAGGAGAAGGGGTAAACGTTGATTGGTTTGGCAAAAGTGAACGCGTATTTTCTGTTACTGACTGGCGGTGGTATGGGAAGATTTTAAAGAACAGATCAGCTGATGCCGCTACCGCCGGCGCAGGCCAGCCAACAGTCGCGCACAAATACTCAGACTCCCTACGCTAAAATCAGTAACACGAATTCACAGGAACATAGACAAACACACAACGGGGTCGGTAGAAATTCTAATAGACAAACATGCAACGAGGGAAATGTACCAAGGCTCATAACGGACAACAGATACCATCCAGGTTATAGTCATAGAGGAAATACTGGAACAATATTCGAAAAAGGGGCAGGAATTTTAACACGGGGAACACACAACAAAACACATACATGGGCAGACAATATCCGAACCATAACCCACCCAACGATAATCCAAAGACAGACTACGTGCCGGTGGCACAGGTAACGGCTGACTGCGGACGGCAAACGACTTCGGAACCACCACAGTCTACTGTGACAATAACTGAAGTCACGGAACCTGTTCAAAGTACATCCATACAAATTGAAATCGCTCTTTTCAAGCCTTCCGCGTTTGACTGGGATCGAATGAAACATAGAGCCACGGGTCGTAACACATCTGAAATGTAACGGCCACAGTTCAAAGTGCCGTCGATGCGAACAAGAGGTGAGGGAGACGTGTAACCAATGCCACCCCATACCATCACGCCGGGTGAAACGCCAGTATGGCGATGACAAATACACGCTTCCAATGTGCGTTCACCGCGATTTCGCCAAACACAGTTGCGACCATCATGATGCTCTAAACAGAACCTGGATTCAAATCAAATGTTTGTACAACTTAAGGGACTTAACTACGGGGTCATCAGTCCCTAAGCTTACAAACTACTTATGAACTAGCTAAGACTAAAGACGGCACAAATATCCATGCCCGAGGGGGAATTCGAACCCCCGACCGTAGTGGCCGTGCTGACCGTGACTGAAGCGCCTCAGTCACCACGGCTACCGCGGCCGGCGAACCGGATTCATCCGAAAAAATGAGGCTTCGCCATTTGTGCACCCAGGTTCGTCGTTGCGTACACCATAGCAGGCGCTCCTGTGATGCAGCATGAAGGGTAACCTCAGCCATGGTCCCAGAGATAATTGTCCATGCTGCTGCAAACGTTGTCGAATTGTTAGTGCAGATGGTCGTTGCCTTGCAAACACCATATTTGTTGACTCATGGATCGAGACGTGGCTGCACGATCCGTTACAGCCATGCAGATCAGATGGCTGTCATCTCGACTGCTACTGATACGTGGCCGTTGGGATCCAGCGCGGCGTTCCGTATTGCCCTCCTGAACCCTCCGGTTCCATATTCTGCTAACAGTCATTGGATCGCGAGCAACGCGAGCAGCATTGTCGCGATTCGATAAGCCGCAATCGCGATAGGCTACAATCCGACCTTTATCAAAGTCGGATCGTCATGGTAGGCATTTCTCCTCCCTACACGAGGCATCACCACAACGTTTCACCAGGCAACGCCGGTCAACTGCTGTTTGTGTATGAGAAATCGGTTGGAAACTTTCCTCATGTCAGCACATTGTAGGCGTCGCCAAACTTGTGTGAATGGTCTGAAAAGCTAATCATCTGCATATCACAGCATCTTCTTCCTGTCGGTTAAATTTTGCGTCTGTAGCACGTCATCTTCGTGGTGACGAGTGCATTTTATATATGTGTTGCTTGGAAGAAGTAGATGATTTATTATGGTTTGCCGGCCGCGGTGGCCGAGGGGACTAAGGCGCTCCAGTCACGGTCTGCACGGCCACTACGGTCGGGGGTTCGAATCCCCTCTCGGGCATGGATATTTGTGCCGTCCTAGTTCGTAAGTAGTTCATAAGTAGTTTGTAAGTTTAGGGACTGATGACCCCGTTGTTAAGTCCCATAGACTATACAAACATTTGAACATTTTATTTTATTATGGTTTGTGATCGGAAACCTTTATTTATTCATTGGACGTGGAGTGTACAAGCACATGTACAATTTATATGCCTTTTTGCCCCACGAAATTATTGGATAGTTACTTATGCGGACAAGTAATGTAGTTTTTTGTCAATGGAGAGATGAGAATATAAGATTTCGTTTGCCCAGTAAAAATATTTTTTTGCTATAACTGTTTAAGCTATCATGGAAGGATATACCAAGCTATAGAGATTTTGCCAACTTTTATGCGAATGATCAGCTGACAATAAAACAGAAGACGTAGAATCATGTTGCATGACAATACAAGGTTGCAAGCTCACAATCTGCATAACGTAGGTACGAACTTAAAATTTCTCCGCTTAATTACTGTTGTAAGCAACAACTGCAGACTATGCAAATAATTTAAGGTACAGGGTACACACTATTTAATTGCTATATAAAGCGCAGCTTGACACTTAATAGACAGAGATAATTCTTTATCACATCGTTAACTTATGGACTTTTTTTTCTTTGTCACACTTCATTGATGTAAAATGCTTTGGATTTACTTGAGTAATGCAGCTGCTAGAAATATTTATCATTTATTTAGGTTATGCATTTTTTTTCCTTTGACAACCACACTTTGTGTGAAACACGTGAAATTTCACAACATAGCATGGCATGGATTATTTACTACTGAAACACAGTAGACTTAAGCCTAGATTTAAGACCTTTTATTTCAGGAAGAAGAAACGAAGAGTACGTGTGGCGGCCACCTCTGGAATCATTTACTTTACCATCTAACCCATGAGGCGCATTTTCAGTGAAAGACTTACTAACGTTTCACACAGACGCAGAAAGACGCAGACACTCACATACAAGAATACACACGTATATCTGAGTGCCAAACATGGTTAGTTGGATGGTGTGAGAAGATGAGGACTTTCCGAAGCTACGATTGATTATTTATGCTTTATGTTGCTTGTTCGCGAATTGACGTTAGGAGTGATCTTTGCTGTTATGAATCTAGACTGAATAAAAGTGATATAAGTAGAACTAGCGAGACTATGTTGCAGTTCGAAACAGTACGAACAAAAGTTACGGGAGTCGTACCACGCGATTCTGCCACGATGGAAGGCAGGCACAGAGCAAGGTCAACAAATATGAGGTTGAGCAGTAAGCGCTAAGCGCTCTGATTTGCAGTGAACAGCGCGCACCTAAGCGGCCTGCACAGGCTTCGTCCGCTATGGCACGGAATTTGCATTTGTATTAAGTTTTTGACGAAAAATATTGTTTCTACCTGAAATTCAAAGTGCTATTCTGCTGTAAAATATTGCAGTTAAGACTGCTGGGTCATATTCTATCGTAGATTTAAGCGTTACGTTGTGTAACATATCAGATCACAAACATATTGTCAATGTCTATAATATGAACTGCTGACTATAAAAGAAGAGGAATCTTTGAAACACTTTTTTCCGTGGCACATTAAGCAATTCCGACTGTAAATCCCTTACATAGTCGGTCTCTCTGAAAAGCCGGGAGCGTATTCGAGAATGAGCATAGGGTTACCAGATGTCCGTCTTCCGAAAAAGAGGACATTTCTAGTTCATAAAATAACTCTCTCTCTCTCTCTCTCTCTCTCTCTCTCTCTCTCTCTCTCTCTCTCTCTCTCTCTCTCTCTCTGGTATTGACAATTCAAGTAATAGTGATGTGTCTACTGTATTATCATAGTCTTGTTTGAAATACATCTTACTCATATTACGAAATTTGTTCATCTTCTTACAAATTAAGAAGCGTGAAATGTTGACACCTTTAGAACGAATTACATGAGTACATATCAGTGAAGCCCCAATATTTCATCACTTCAGCACTTGCAATTATCGTCTGAAGTGCTGAACATTTTTTTCCCAACTTATAAGATACCTTGCCGATCACCCCTGTTTTCACCTGAATTTTTTTACGGAAACTATAGTACTGGTGACTTTAAAATCGTCACGAATAAAGTAACTGTAAAAATTATGTAAGAGTTCCTTGATATAGATATGCTCCCATTTCGAACCAGACCGACGTGACTACATAAATGATCAGCATCTAGATTCTAGTGAGTGAATGGAATATATAAGGCCTAGGTGAAAAAAGCAATAAATAAAATAAACTTTTTATTTACCGTAAAAAGTCTCGAAATTAATTATTAACAACTACTCAGTTTTTAGGACAAAAGCTTTAAATCGATATTTTCAATACACTGTTTATGTAGTTGCATTTCTTTGGTCCTAAACAGGGGAAAGGTGAAACGGCAATTGTGACTGTGGCATCTGACCTTATTTCTATGAAATTTTGAACACGGTTTTAACTTATGTGTAACGAAGCTTTTGATCTTAAATTCGTAAGTGTGGTTGACAGACAACACACAGAACTGCCGAGTCTTATTTTTGGGTGTAACACAACACTCCGACCTGAGAAAGGGGGGAGGGGGCACAGTTTCATATTATACTATGTGTATTGCACTGTCTTGCATTGTTGCAGACGAATGTTTTTAATTGGCCGCCTAGAACCTCGTATTCCGCAACAGTTGCCATGCCAATTATTTCAATTGTTCTGAAGCAGCTTGACGTCAAGAGCAGCGGAGGCACAGAAACGAGAAAATTAAAAATATCACATTGTTTCAAGAAAGGTTAAATTCTCTAGAGTTAGTGATTGTGACGCTTCAGATAGTCGTATTTACGCACTTCCGAGTTGAAGGAGTTGCACAACGCAAAAAAGAGGACATTTCCCCATTTTGTTAAAAAACCCGGCCGGACCATTTTCAGGGTACAGAAAAGACGGGCAAAAGAGGACGTCTGGTCACCCTAAATGAGCAATGTTTACAGTGTCCTTCCTGTAGCATTCGGAGAGCCATACTTTCTTTAACGTTTAATGTCGAGGAAAAATATGAAACTTTGTTTCAATTTCCTTTGTGTTCCGACTGTAGGAATCACAACCAGTAATAGCACATCCTGGCATTGTATAAATAATAACAAAAGCATTTCAAAGAATTGCATCGGGAACGATAGCACGCGCGACAAGCACTGGGGAAATAAATATACTTTCCACTGTAAACTTTATACTTCCAAACTATTAAGCAAAACAAACTATTTAACCCCCTCGTTCCTAGTGTTATTCCTCGACAACAACGTATTACAACTTGATTTATACCGTATTTTCTGTATCAATTCTTAAAGACGCATTGTTGTTGAGAACAAGATGCTTCTATTGCGACATTTAGCCGCTTGGTACGGCGTGTAGCTGCTTTTGAGGCATTGATCGCTCCGTCTTGGAGGTCGTGTTGCGTTGCCGTCTGTACGTAGCTGAGAGTGTGAGCGTGAGTGTGGTTCGTGTTATTTTGTTTTATCAGGGAGCTGTCTTATCGGTGGTGCTGTGGCGAAGATTATGCTAGCATTATTGATCTTGCAGTGACAACTGCTAACAAAATAGTCCACGCAATAAAATACCTCGATACAAACGTCTGGGTTCTGCATGAAATACACTACATAATAAAACAATAGTTGGTCAAAAATTTTAAAACTCGTATTTTTAAGTTTAGTGCTCTGTATTATTACAGACAACACTAAACTTTACTTTTTCCAAAGTAACACACACACAGACTCCCACAGTGAGGTCATGCGCGTCTCCTACTGCGCATCGCTCACTGCACCCCCCCCCCCCCCCCCCCAGGCACAGACTGACCCAGCGGCGCGACGTCACTTCATTGCTGATTGTTGACAGCGCTATGCAAACAAAGCTCCACAACACCGTGTAATCGACAGCATTCTTCAAATCAAAAATGCGCAAAAAATATGTACGGACCCGCAGGAAGCTGCGTAAGCATGCATAGAGACTGAATCTATTCAGCGATAACTAAAATATTAATATAGAATCAAATCAGATGCTTTAAAATGTTAGCATAAATTTAAATCACATGCCTTAGTATAAAATATTTTATCCATTTCAGCAACTATTCAGGTTATATATTAATAAAATGCAGCTACCAGTTGTGATAATATTTGTTTTTGACGACCGGTTTCGGCATCTTGAGTGCCCTTCTTCGGGTCTCTATACAGGCAAACAAGTGCATTGGTATTGCAGTAAATGCTATAAAAAGTACAAAAGTCGGTTACAGAAATTTGAAGCGGTTAGATTGAAAAAAAAAAATGTTCATATAATGGGATAAAAATAACACATTTTAGTATTGTTGCTTAATAAATGTACATGCTAGCACGAGAATGAACGCTAAGTGTAGAGAACATGCAATGAATAACAATCAGCTGGTAACAAAGTATCTATGTTCAAAATTAATGTTGAAATGTTTGTATAGCTTATGGGACTTTACTACGGGGTCATCAGTCCCTAAACTTACAAACTACTTATGAACTAGCTAACACTAAGGACGGCACAAATATCCATGCCCGAGGGGGGATTCGAACCCCCGATCGTAGTGGCCGCGCAGACCGTGACTGGAGCACCTCAGTCCCCTAAGTATCTATGGATGAGTCTCAAAGTTAAACAGTAAAAATAAAAAAAGGAAAATAAGGCTACTCGACGTAGTTGAAACAAGAAGCGTAAAGAGAGGAGCATGTGACTGATAAATCAGTCGCTTAACAGATTAATATTCAGTAGTATAACAAGTACAATGATAAGTGGCGCCACAGGCGGAATATTTCGGAACTAGCAGCTGACACAGTAGTAGGATGCTTAGAATACCACTGTCAGGGCATCTGTCAATGTAAAAAATTTCTCACTGTGTCTATGGCTTCAAATATTAATGGCGATATATTGAGAAGAAATTCTCATACAACAAATAAATTATGGATGTGGGTTATAAGTTTTAAGATGCGTGGACTAATGTGCAAAGAAATGTGAATGGTGAAATACGACCGTCTGTCGTCTTCGATATATTTTTTATAAAATTGTAATTTATTTGATGTCGCTAGATTAGCATTTTGTTAAATAAGAACCCCACTCTTTGTGGGCATAAGGAATAGCATTTATATTCCATGTTTTATAATATTAGTTTACGAAATGTTAGTTAATATTGCTAGGATTTTGTTAGTTTAATAATTTATTATTGTGGTTATGAATGTGGCAATAAGTACGGCTTTTCCGCCATGCCACTGTCCCTGTGAGAATGTGTACTTGTTTTTCTTCTAAGTGGATGTGCGGGTATGTATTGGCTGTCTGAATATTGGTGGTAATAGCTCACTTTCCATGGTTGTCTCTTGCTCAGAGTCGATAGTTAGTCGTTACCAACCCCTGCTGCTGATGCGACCAAAGAGGTTTCTCCCCGCCATTGGTTACAAGCTAGTCGACGAACCCTCTCCAGGGCGAGTCTCACGATCTTCTGTCCCCACCACCAATGTTCCCTTGGGTTTTGCCCAGTTTCCGGTAGCTTTCGCGCCTCCTGCCCGCTCGGTGGTCACTTTGTGCTGGGATCGTGGTAAGGTATGGTTGGTTCTGCTCATATGTCCGTGGAGGTGGTAGTGATTCGTTGGCTAGCATGTTTTACTTAGACTCTTGAACTTAGATTCATTTTTTGTAATATTCCTTCCGATCATGTGCGGAAATGTGTTCTAGATTTTCAATCCAATAATTTCCAACTGATAAATGCGTTACAAGTTGCAGTTTGATAAGGGCCTGTCATATTCATACCTTTTGTAAGTATGTGATGGTGTACGAATTCTGTGTAAATTCTTTCTAGCTTTGTGGGGCCTGATATCTAACAGAGTGATTTCCTTCCAAGAGTGATGTGTGTTCCACATGGTTGATTCTTAGAACAAAGCCTTCAGCTTTCACTCTTGTTTGTTTCATGCACATCAGGCAAATACCTATGCGTGTATCCTGATTTCAACTAACATTTCGCGATCTTCTCTCCCTGCCTATTTAAATATTGATGTTTCTTCACCGAACTTGTAGTATGCACTTATTCTTTATCAGTAATTCTCTCCGAGCCTTGTACAACCTCCTTCAGTAGCTTTCTTATGAAATTCTATGTATTTCTAACGGTTGCATGCCATAGATTGTATTCTCACATTTGTTTCTTTGTAATTATTTCACTTTTATGGTTTTGGAGACTGAACTTCATCCGTCTCTGTAATCGCTCCCAATCGAGTGTAGCTGCATTCCATGCGCTTCCTTTTGTAATTCTAAACATTCCTATGGGTTGCATTCTGTAGATTTTATTTTTATTTTTCCGACTTTGTAATTATTTCACTTTCCCGGGTTTTGAGACTGGACTTCTACCCTCGCTGTGAATGCTCCCAATCGCATGTTGCTGCATTTCAGTAGTTTCCTTATGAAATTCTACGCAGTTCTAGGGGTTGCATGCTGTAGTTAATTTTCTTTATTTTTCGGATATACAATTTATACATTTTTATCGGTTTAGGAACCACATGTGTCCGAACTACGACATCAGGGGTTTGCAGCTAGTCACCTGAATTCACGCCACTTCTCATAAAACCAGTGCCTAGATAGTTTCTTCTCAGATTGACTTAAGAATCCGCCGTGATTTCGTGCAATGACCCGATTTGTAACCACTTCACCTTCAGGCGTATGTCGCCGTTAGCGTGTTTGCTCGCGGTCTAATCTAGATGCAACTTAACTTTGCTATATTCACGCACCATCTCAAATCTGGCACGACACACCAGAGCCAGCTTCAAAGTGTTTTTGTATATTGTGTTTTGCTACCTCTGACTTTCTGAATTTCGCCTACGATAGCGGCGCCCGTTTGTGCCTCACTTCAGCATGCTGATTTTTGTGAGTTTCACTGTTGCATTGAGTGTGTGTGTGAGTGTTGTTTGTAAGGGACTGATGACCCCGTAGTTAACCTTTTTTTATAACAGTAACCTCTTATCTGGGTACCTCCTACCAGCATGAAGCTTTTATTTCGTACAGTGGCCCACTTTTATCTGGCTTACCGCTGCCTGGATTCGCTCTTCTAGCGGATCATCTGTTTAATGAAATAGTTTTTTGCTTTTAATGCATGGGGGAGTATTTAAAAAAAATCCCATTGGGTGAATAGGTGATATTAGCAGCGCGCATTAATCTATTTCATTTTATGTTTTCAGCACTCGTGTGTTTCAGTGTTGTTGTTTTTTGTCATTTTGTATGGGTTATTTTATTTAATTGTTTTTATAATAAGAACACAGCCACAGTGCATTGTGTGTGAAGGTTTTAGTTCGTGTTTCGTTACGCGATTTTTTTTTGTTAGGCTAATCTTGTATTTGTTACTATTGTTGTTATAAACTACTTGTGATGATGGAGAATAGTTCTGCCTTTTCCGTTTCCACTGGTTCTATGCGATTAAACCAAAGTGAGGACCGTGAAAAGTCGTCTAGGTCATATCTTTCGATTGAAAGGAAAAAAGTAACGAACACAGACGACTGCGTTCCCGTTGAAAACGCGACTAGTTTAAACGTGGACAAGACCGGAAGTGAGGTCAGGGGCGACTAAAGTGAACCGCATACCAATATCCCTGTTTCTGCTACTTTGCAAACTAGTTCAACCAGTGTTACTAGGTCCGTGTGCGTTGCAGATACGGCTCTAAGCGATATCATGGCTTTCATGAGAGAAATCAAAACAGGGATAGAAACGCAAAATGCTCCAATCCAGGCCAAACTTATCAAGGTTTCTCCTTAGTGCAGGGAGGCGCAAAGTAACACCGTACAGGTTATTAACAATAATCTGGATGGGTTGCACACCGATATAGTGTGGCTAGTTCAGGAACGGCGTGAAGTAGCGATGCATCCTATCTGAGAAAACGTTTGTTTGTTTGTTTGTTTGTAAAGACTATGGGACTTAACTACGGGGTCATCAGTCCCTAAACTTACAAACTACTTATGAACTACTTACGAACTAGGACGGCACAAATATCCATGCCCGAGGGGGGATTCTAACCCCGACCGTAGTGGCCGTGAAGACCGTGACTGGAGCGCCTCAGTCTCCTCGGCCACCGCGGCCGGCTCTGAGAAAACTCGACGAAAACTTTAGGGAATGCAGAAGCTATACCTGCCCTCTGTGACCGTTACTAATATCCAGTCTCTTGAGGAGAGAGTGAAATTAGATAAGACTGATGTTCCTCTCTTAATTTGGTAGACGGTCGGGCGGAAACGCGATGCACCCGCATTGAAGTGCTGGCCACCTGGGTGGTGCAGCTTCTACAGACCGGGGAGACGGCGGCGGAGGCAGTTGGCGACCTGCTCCGGCTCAAGGAAGGACACTGGGAAATTAACCGTAGGCGACGCGACGTAGCGATCGAGCTAGAAGTACACGTCGCGCGACTGGAGCAAGTCTCCGTTGCATTGCCGCCTCCCCTGCAAGTAGGAAATGCCTCCCGCAATTTGTGTGGAGGTCTGCCCTGTTGTTCTGACTGAGACGATTCAGCTTTCGAGAAGGACGAATTCGAATCTCTGCGTGTCTTCTTCCCATAACAGAAAGCCCGAGTCGAGTGCCTGTGTGAGAGCCAGTGCAGGCATTTGATTGTAACCACTTTCTGACAGTGAACAAGTACCAGGCCTTCCGAAACTCTGCAAGCGGGACACAACCCCGTTCGTGGCTAGAGCAATTCGATTACTCTGAACTGGCCAGAAGGGCAAAAATTAGAGTATGAGTGCGGATATCTCGCGGTAGAGCCTGCCACGTGGATGCGACCTCTCTTGAGATATTGCCGCTACTATGACGATTTTAGGGAACATTTCCTGTCTGCTACTGGTAGGAGAGGCAGCAGGAACGAGTAAAAAGAAGCATTTTAGTGATACCCCACATTGAAAATAGCAATTGCAGGAGTCTCGGCGAATTCTTTCAAGGAATGATGATTAGAAACCAGTTCCTCGACTATCCATACCCTCCGCGCGAATTAATCAGAATATGCGCGTTGAAGCTTCCGTGAAGTGTACGCAATGCCGTCGTTGCGGAAAGCGGAAAGGAGGACATTGAGTTTTTCCAGGCTCTCCTGGAGGACTTTGACGATGATTAAGGATCTAGAAACGACGGCAACAGCTCTCCTAGGAGAAATAATCAGAGTGACAAAACCGCTAGGAACAAACGCAAGGCGGAAAGTATTAGCAGCAGGGAGTCCGATCCTTCCAATGCTGAGAATCAGCCGCAGCAGAGGAAAGAGCAAGGTTATTGGCGTGATAAACTTGCCAGTTATCGAATTCCTTGTCATTGACCATACTAGTAAATCACAGAAACCTCCTTCATCGAAGTCTATTTGTGTTCCTAAACGTAATGAATAATAGATGTCAAAACGAAGTTATTTTCCCGATTTCAGAATCCTATTTCTAATGCATAATCCACATTCCTCGTAACTTTAAAAATGCGTAATACTCAAGTTATCGTGGGAACAACTACCCAACATTCTTGATTAAAATGAGCCCACAGTTGGATAAGTTTATAGCAAAATGCCATACCAAATCGCAATGCAGCATACTAAAACGTAATATAATTTCATGCAAAATCCGCGATAAGGCGCCTAGGACTACGTGGCTTTCCGTGCGGCCAAGAATGTCTTACCTAGCCAGACACCTTTGAGCTATTTGACTGGTCGTACCGTCTAATAAGTAATGGCTAAGGTATGGGCCCGATTCCCGCGGGGGGGGCGGGGTACAGTTTTTAACGGCCACAAAAATACCATCTGCACCTACAGTAACGAGTAGTAAATAACGCAGGACTCTGCGTTGTTTCAAATCAACATTGAACATGTCCATGCTCTACTAAGTTAAACGAAGTTTTCGCAAAATACCAAACCCCTCCGTGTCTGTACGAACGGTATGATCCTAACTACTAGTGAACGACAATGTGATAGTTGACACCTCATCATGTCAGGTAAAGAGTTAGGGTGTGCGGGGTTGGAGTCCCCGGAAGAAACAATATCAGCAGTATTCCTTCCTATTATACAGTAGCAAATAGGGCCGGTTTCGAGTTCCTGCCTTGTATCGTCAGGTACTAGGGTAACGCTATTTTTGAACATATTTAATATCTGACTTCTGACTGCGCTTAATTAACAAATCATCAATATACTGCATTCTGTTCCAAATCTTTATGATGTATGACTACATTACATATCTTCAGCGGTAACCTCTCAGCAACAATATGAGCTTCATGCAATTCCTGGTGCCGGCCGCGGTGGCCGAGGGGATTGAGGCGCTCCTGTCACGGTCTGCACGGCCACTGCGGTCGAGTGTTCGAATCCCCCCCTCGGGCATGGATATTTGTGCCGTCCTTAGTCTTAGCTAGTTCATAAGTAGTTTGTAAGCTTAGGGACTGGTGACCCCGTAGTTAAGTCCCATAAGTTCTACAAACATTTGAACATATTGCCGGGTTTAAGTCCATGCTGGGAAAGAACTGTATCATCGTTTCAAGTTCAAATACAGCGCTATTTGTGAATTTATTTCATATCTGATGTGTGATCATGCCCAGTTAACGACTAATATAGCTTCTGCGTTATTTTCCACAATTTTATGACGTTTGTCACATGTGAGTTGCACTGTATTATATACCTTTAGTGGTTACCTCTCAGCAACAATTTGAATTTCATGCAATGCTAAGGTTGACCATACATTTCTGGGTTCGGACATTGGCCTTGTAAGGAAAACGTCAATGATTTACGACTCTTTATGCCGAATCGAGTATCGAACAGAAACGCAAGTTAACAGTGCGTTCAGATTCAGAGCACCAACAAAAACTCATGTCATTGAATGAGTTTCATAAGGTATCCTATTTGTCACTTATTGTAATGAAATTGAATTTACGTTGCTTTCTCGTCTCTATTAACTTGTATTTAATGTTTTTTGTAGGATGTTATTGAATTACATGAGGACTGGCTGCCATAAGGAGCAATGTTCTCTACTGCTTCTTATGGTATCCATTGTGAATAGTCGAACGACTGTACTCCACAGCGGTTTTGTGTGTGGAGTACCCGCAACACAGCTACGTTACTTGGGTTGCATTCAGCAGTGATCCACTTTTTTTGCTGTCAATTGTACCTAAGACAGGTGAGAACATACGGAACGAAATCGAAGTGCGGATACTTGAATTAGTAATTACCAAGAATGATCTTTCAAAATATTACTTTGTCATCGACCAAGGAGCTAATATGAAAAAGGCACTTGAATCTTACGACCGTTTTCCTTGCATTGACCACTGAACTTCATCATACATTTCAAGATACGTTTTCAGAGGATGAAGCCCCTGAAGTCCTGTCGTGTCTTTTATAAGCAATAATTATAGTAGGCTATTTCAAGAGTTCGGCCACTCGGGGCGTCTGCGGCACTTATATATATATATATATATATATATATATATATATATATATATAGTCTATGGAACTTAACTATGGGGTCATCAGTCCCTAAACTTACAAACAACTTATGAACTACTTACGAACTAGGATGGCACAAATATCCATGCCCGAGGGGGGATTCGAACCCCCGACAGCAGTGACCGCGCAGACCGTGACTGGAGCGCCTTAGTCCCCTCGGCCACAGCGGCCGGCGCAAGAAGCTGTAACTCGGTGGAACCGTATACTGTTAATGCTCAATTCCGTCATAAGTCAAATCGACGATATTCGATATGACGAAAAACGAATTGTATGGTCATAATTCTCTTCTAAAGTTATTGACAGATCAATTTTTTTTCATAAGTTAACGTATTTTCCTATTACTTTTAACTCAGTCATTCCTTCTCGATCCTGTATTCAATATTAGTACAATGTATACGTGGCCGAGTTTGGAGATACACTGCACATAAGGCACGATTGGACTACTGTATTACCGTTTGCCTACCGAAAGGAACAAAATTTATACACATATGTTACAGTTTTTAACGTTACAATTACTGGAAGACATGATCACCTCAATGGTCGAAACTCCAGTAGTTTGCAAAATATTTAAAATGTTTAAAAGTTTGTAAAGTTCATGGGACTTAATTGCGAGGTCATCATTCCCTAAACTTATATTTATAACCATCAAATTTGTTTCGCTTATCGATATCTAGAATTCTGACGAAACTCTTTTAGTAACCATGTTCAGAGCCAAATACATATTGATGTTTAAGGTCAATGGTCGCTATTTGCACCGCAAAGATATAAATCAAAAATCATTTCGCAATTGACTTTGCTTTTCCGAGTTTAGTAGTCGGCAGCATTAACTGCCTCAAATCTAAGAGCAATATTCCGAATGCTCATTAAATATTTCTAATATATATTCGAATCAGGAGAAGTCTACTTCACTTTTCTGGGAGAATTACACTCGCCACGTCCTTTTTCACTAGATGACTTCTCGTTAGTTACTGCAAACTATTACCTTGCAGATAAATTTCACGAGCCCAGATGCACAACTTAAAAAAGCGATATGGTTCGAAGTTGATTATGGCTGAAGATACCTTTTTTCTTTATTTTTTATACTTTTTTAATTTTTTTTTCTTTTTTTTAAGTTTAAAGGATTTAACTGCGGGATCATCAGTCCCTAAGCTTAAAACTACTTATGAACTACCTTATACTAAAGACAACACAAACATCCATGCCCGATGGGGTATTCGAATCCCCGCCAGGGAGCGGCATCGCGCATTGAAGGATAGCGCCTCAATGCGCTTGGCCACTCCGCGTGGCGTTGAAGAAACCAAGAAATCGTTTTGGGACTCTATATATACGAAATTAATTTGAGAGTACTCAGTAGTTCATGCAAATATAGTATCGCCAAAGTATCACAAGAGTGAAGATTTAGAAATCTTTGCTGGTTTGATGATAATACTCGACATTTTTCTAGATATTTCATAACCCTGGAAAAAGTATTTGTTCAAACGTCCTGCTACATGTCGAAATCAAGGCAAAGGAGCTGTAACTTAGTGGATTACTTTTAAATTTCTTTATTTATCTGTGCAACATTCCATTCGTCTCCCTCACAACACGTAGTAGGACAACACGTAGTAGGGGAAGTAATTAAACAATGCATAGTGTGTGCATAAGATGTTCACCATAAAGCCATTGCCTGTAGACAAATGCTCGACAACACGTAGTAGGAGAAGTAATTAAGCAATGCATAGTGTGTGCATAAGATGTTCACAAGAAAGACATTGCCTGTAGACAAATGCTCGACAACACGTAATAGGAGAAGTAATTAAGCAATGCATAGTGTGTGCATAAGATGTTCTCAAGAAAGACATTGCCTGTAGACAAATGCTCGACAACACGTAGTAGGAGAAGAAATTAAGCAATGCATAGTGTGTGCATAAGATGTTCACAAGAAAGACATTGCCTGTAGACAAATGCTCGACAACACGTAGTAGGAGAAGTAATTAAGCAATTCATAGTGTGTGCATAAGATGTTCACAATAAAGACATCGCCTGTAGACAAATGCTCGACAACACGTAGTAGGAGAAGTAATTAAGCAATGCATAGTCTGTACATAAGATGTTCACAATAAAGACATTGCCGGTAGACAAATGCTCGACAACACGTAGTAGGAGAAGTAATTAAGCAATGCATAGTGTGTGCATAAGATGTTCACAAGAAAGACATTGCCTGTAGACAAATGCTCGACAACACGTAGTAGGAGAAGTAATTAAGTAATGCATAGTGTGTGCATAAGATGTTCACAAGAAAGACATTGCCTGTAGACAAATGCTCGACAACACGTAGTAGGAGAAGTAGTTAAGCAATGCATAGTGTGTGCATAACATGTTCACAAGAAAGACATTGCCTGTAGACAAATGCTCGACAACACGTAGTAGGAGAAGTAATTAAGCATTGCATAGTGTGTGCATAAGATGTTCACAATTAAGACATTGCCTGTAGACAAATGCTCGACAACACGTAGTGGGAGAAGTAATTAAGCAATGCATAGTGTGTGCATAAGATGTTCACAAGAAAGACCTTGCCTGTAGACAAATGCTCGACAAAACGTAGTAGGAGAAGTAATTAAGCATTGCATAGTGTGTGCATAAGATGTTCACAATAAAGACATTGCCTGTAGACAAATGCTCGACAACACGTAGTGGGAGAAGTAATTAAGCAATGCATAGTGTGTGCATAAGATGTTCACGAGAAAGACATTGCCTGTAGACAAATGCTCGACAACACGTAGTAGGAGAAGTAATTAAGCAATGCATAGTGTGTGCATAAGATGTTCACAATAAAGACATTGCCTGTAGACAAATGCTCGACAACACATAGTAGGAGAAGTAATTTAGCAATGTATAGTGTGTGCATAAGATGTTCACAAGAAAGACATTGCCTGTAGACAAATGCTCGACAACACGTAGTAGGAGAAGTAATTAAGCATTGCATAGTGTGTGCATAAGATGTTCACAAGAAATACATTGCCTGTAGACAAATGCTAGACAACACGCAGTAGGAGAAGTAATTAAGCAATGCATAGTGTGTGCATAAGATGTTCACAAGAAAGACATTGCCTGTAGACAAATGCTCGACAACACGTAGTAGGAGAAGTAATTAAGCAATGCATAGTGTGTGCATAAGATGTTCACAATAAAGACATTGCCTGTAGACAAATGCTCGACAACACGTAGTAGGAGAAGTAATTAAGCAATGCATAGTGTGTGCATAAGATGTTCACAAGAAAGACATTGCCTGTAGACAAATGCTCGACAACATGTAGTAGGAGAGGTAATTAAGCAATGCGTAGTGTGTGCATAAGATGTTTACAAGAAAGACATTGCCTGTAGACAAATGCTCGACAACACGTAGTAGGAGAAGTAATTAAGCAATGCATAATGTGTGCATAAGATGTTCACAATAAAGACATTGCCTGTAGACAAATGCTCGACAACACGTAGTAGGAGAAGTAATTAAGTAATGCATAGTGTGTGCATAAGATGTTCACAAGAAAGACATTGCCTGTAGACAAATGCTCGACAACACGTAGTAGGAGAAGTAGTTAAGCAATGCATAGTGTGTGCATAAGATGTTCACAATAAAGACATTGCCTGTAGACAAATGCTCGACAACACGTAGTAGGAGAAGTAATTAAGCAATGCATAGTGTGTGCATAACATGTTCACAAGAAAGACATTGCCTATAGACAAATGCTCGACAACACGTAGTAGGAGAAGTAATTAAGCAATGCATAGTGTGTGCATAAGATGTTCACAATAAAGACATTGCCTGTAGACAAATGCTCGACAACACGTAGTAGGAGAAGTAATTAAGCAATGCATAGTGTGTGCATAAGATGTTCACAAGAAAGACATTGCCTGTAGACAAATGCTCGACAACACGTAGTAGGAGAAGTAATTAAGCATTGCATAGTGTGTGCATAAGATATTCACAATAAAGACATTGCCTGTAGACAAATGCTCGACATCACGTAGTGGGAGAAGTAATTAAGCAATGCATAGTGTGTGCATAAGATGTTCACAAGTAAGACATTGCCTGTAGACAAATGCTCGACAACACGTAGTAGGAGAAGTAATTAAGTAATGCATAGTGTGTGCACAAGATGTTCACAAGAAAGACATTGCCTGTAGACAAATGCTCGACAACACGTAGTAGGAGAAGTAGTTAAGCAATGCATAGTGTGTGCATAAGATGTTCACAATAAAGACATTGCCTGTAGACAAATGCTCGACAACACGTAGTAGGAGAAGTAATTAAGCAATGCATAGTGTGTGCATAACATGTTCACAAGAAAGACATTGCCTATAGACAAATGCTCGACAACACGTAGTAGGAGAAGTAATTAAGCAATGCATAGTGTGTGCATAAGATGTTCACAATAAAGACATTGCCTGTAGACAAATGCTCGACAACACATAGTAGGAGAAGTAATTAAGCAATGCATAGTGTGTGCATAAGATGTTCACAAGAAAGACATTGCCTGTAGACAAATGCTCGACAACACGTAGTAGGAGAAGTAATTAAGCATTGCATAGTGTGTGCATAAGATATTCACAATAAAGACATTGCCTGTAGACAAATGCTCGACAACACGTAGTGGGAGAAATAATTAAGCAATGCATAGTGTGTGCATAAGATGTTCACAAGAAAGACATTGCCTGTAGACAAATGCTCGACAACACGTAGTAGGAGAAGTAATTAAGCAATGCATAGTGTGTGCATAAGATGTTCACAATAAAGACATTGCCTGTAGACAAATGCTCGATAACACATAGTAGGAGAAGTAATTAAGCAATGTATAGTGTGTGCATAAGATGTTCACAAGAAAGACATTGCCTGTAGACAAATGCTCGACAACATGTAGTAGGAGAAGTAATTAAGCAATGCATAGTGTGTGCATAAGATGTTCACAAGAAAGACATTGCCTGTAGACAAATGCTCGACAGCACGTAGTAGGAGAAGTAATTAAGCAATGCATAGTGTGTGCATAAGATGTTCACAGTAAAGACATTGCCTGTAGACAAATGCTCGACAACACGTAGTAGGAGAAGTAATTAAGCAATGCATAGTGTGTGCATAAGATGTTCACAATTAAGACATTGCCTGTAGACAAATGCTCGATAACACATAGTAGGAGAAGTAATTAAGCAATGTATAGTGTGTGCAAAAGATGTTCACAAGAAAGACATTGCCTGTAGACAAATGCTCGACAACATGTAGTACGAGAAGTAATTAAGCAATGCATAGTGTGTGCATAAGATGTTCACAAGAAAGACTTTGCCTGTAGACAAATGCTCGACAGCACGTAGTAGGAGAAGTAATTAAGCAATGCATAGTGTGTGCCTAAGATGTTCACAAGAAAGTCATTGCCTGTAGACAAATGCTAGACAACACGTAGAAGGAGAAGAAATTAAGCAATGCATAGTGTGTGCATAAGATGTTTACAAGAAAGACATTGCCTGTAGACAAATGCTCGACAACACGTAGTAGGAGAAGTAATTAAGCAATGCATAGTGTGTGCATAAGATGTTCACAATAAAGACAATGCCTGTAGACAAATGCTCGTCAACACGTAGTAGGAGAAGTAATTATGCAATGCATAGTGTGTGCATAAGATGTTCACAAGAAAGACATTGCCTGTAGACAAATGCTCGACCACACGTAGTAGGAGAAGTAATTAAGCAATGTATAGTGTGTGCATAAGATGTTCACAAGAAAGACATTGCCTGTAGACAAATGCTCGACAACACGTAGTAGGAGAAGTAATTAAGCAATGCATAGTGTGTGCATAAGATGTTCACAAGAAACACATTGCCTGTAGACAAATGCTAGACAACACGTATTAGAAGAAGAAATTAAGTAATGCATAGTGTGTGCATAAGATATTCACAAGAAAGACATTGCCTGTAGACAAATGCTCGACAACACGTAGTAGGAGAAGTAATTAAGCAATGCATAGTGTGTGCATAAGATGTTCACAAGAAAGAAATTGCCTGTAGACAAATGCTCGACCACACGTAGTAGGAGAAGTAATTAAGCAATGCATAGTGTGTGCATAAGATGTTCACAATAAAGACATTGCTGTAGACAAATGCTCGACAACACGTAGTAGGAGAAGTAATTAAGCATTGCATAGTGTGTGCATAAGATGTTCACAATAAAGACATTGCCTGTAGACAAATGCTCGACAACACGTAGTAGGAGAAGTAATTAAGCATTGCATAGTGTGTGCATAAGATGTTCACAAGAAAGACATTCCCTGTAGACAAATGCTCGACAACACGTAGTAGGAGAAGTAATTAAGCATTGCATAGTGTGTGCATAAGATGTTCACAATAAAGACATTGCCTGTAGACAAATGCTCGACAACACGTAGTGGGAGAAGTAATTAAGCAATGCATAGTGTGTGCATAAGATGTTCACAAGAAAGACATTGCCTGTAGACAAATGCTCGACAACACGTAGTAGGAGAAGTAATTAAGCAATGTATTGTGTGTGCATAAGATGTTCACAAGAAAGACATTGCCTGTAGACAAATGCTCGACAACACGTAGTAGGAGAAGTAATTAAGCAATGTATTGTGTGTGCATAAGATGTTCACAAGAAAGACATTGCCTGTAGACAAATGCTCGACAACACGTAATAGGAGAAGT
Organism: Locusta migratoria; assembly: GCA_026315105.1. Lineage (NCBI taxonomy): Eukaryota > Metazoa > Arthropoda > Insecta > Orthoptera > Acrididae > Locusta > Locusta migratoria. The sequence continues at coordinate 32,719,199 of CM048745.1, forward strand.
AATTAAGCAATGCATAGTGTGTGCATAAGATGTTCTCAAGAAAGACATTGCCTGTAGACAAATGCTAGACAACACGCAGTAGGAGAATAGTGTGTGCATAAGATGTTCACAATAAAGACATTGCCTGTAGACAAATGCTCGACAACACGTAGTAGGAGAAGTAATTATGCAATGTATAGTGTGTGCATAAGATGTTCACAAAAAAGACATTGCCTGTAGACAAATGCTCAACAACACGTAGTAGGAGAAGTAATTAAGCAATGCATAGAGTGTGCATAAGATGTTCACAAGAAAGACATTGCCTGTAGACAAATGCTCGACAACACGTAGTAGGAGAAGTAATTAAGCATTGTATAGTGTGTGCATAAGATATTCACAATAAAGACATTGCCTGTAGACAAATGCTCGACAACACGTAGTGGGAGAAGTAATTAAGCAATGCATAGTGTGTGCATAAGATGTTCACAAGAAAGACGTTGCCTGTAGACAAATGCTCGACAACACGTAGTAGGAGAAGTAATTAAGCAATGCATAGTGTGTGCATAAGATGTTCTCAATAAAGACATTGCCTGTAGACAAATGCTCGATAACACATAGTAGGAGAAGTAATTAAGCAATGTATAGTGTGTGCATAAGATGTTCACAAGAAAGACATTGCCTGTAGACAAATGCTCGACAACACGTAGTAGGAGAAGTAATTAAGCAATGCATAGTGTGTGCATAAGATGTTCACAATAAAGACATTGCCTGTAGACAAATGCTCGACAACACGTAGTAGGAGAAGTAATTAAGCAATGCATAGTGTGTGCATAAGATGTTCACAATAAAGACATTGCCTGTAGACAAATGCTCGACAACACGTAGTAGGAGAAGTAATTAAGCAATGCATAGTGTGTGCATAAGATGTTCACAAGAAAGACATTGCCTGTAGACAAATGCTAGACGACACGTAGTAGGAGAAGAAATTAAGCAATGCATAGTGTGTGCATAAGATGTTCATAAGAAAGACATTGCCTGTAGACAAATGCTCGACAACACATAGTAGGAGAAGTAATTAAGCAATGCATAGTGTGTGCATAAGATGTTCACAAGAAAGACATTCCCTGTAGACAAATGCTCGTCAACACGTAGTAGGAGAAGTAATTATGCAATGCATAGTGTGTGCATAAGATGTTCACAAGAAAGACATTGCCTGTAGACAAATGCTCGACCACACGTAGTAGGAGAAGTAATTAAGCAATGTATAGTGTGTGCATAAGATGTTCACAATAAAGACATTGCCTGTAGACAAATGCTCCACAACACGTAGTAGGAGAAGTAATTAAGCAATGCATAGTGTTTGCATAAGATGTTCACAAGAAAGACATTGCCTGTAGACAAATGCTACACAACACGTATTAGAAGAAGAAATTAAGCAATGCATAGTGTGTGCATAAGATGTTCACAAGAAAGACATTGCCTGTAGACAAATGCTCGACAACACGTAGTAGGAGAAGTAATTAAGCAATGCATAGTGTGTGCATAAGATGTTCACAATAAAGACAATGCCTGTAGACAAATGCCCGTCAACACGTAGTAGGAGAAGTAATTATGCAATGCATAGTGTGTGCATAAGATGTTCACAAGAAAGACATTGCCTGTAGACAAATGCTCGACCACACGTAGTAGGAGAAGTAATTAAGCAATGTATAGTGTGTGCATAACATGTTCACAAGAAAGACATTGCCTGTAGACAAATGCTCGACAACACGTAGTAGGAGAAGTAATTAAGCAATGCATAGTGTGTGCATAAGATGTTCACAAGAAAGACATTGCCTGTAGACAAATGCTAGACAACACGTATTAGAAGAAAAAATTAAGTAATGCATAGTGTGTGCATAAGATGTTCACAAGAAAGACATTGCCTGTAGACAAATGCTCGACAACACGTAGTAGGAGAAGTAATTAAGCAATGCATAGTGTGTGCATAAGATGTTCACAAGAAAGAAATTGCCTGTAGACAAATGCTCGACCACACGTAGTAGGAGAAGTAATTAAGCAATGCATAGTGTGTGCATAAGATGTTCACAATAAAGACATTGCTGTAGACAAATGCTCGACAACACGTAGTAGGAGAAGTAATTAAGCATTGCATAGTGTGTGCATAAGATGTTCACAATAAAGACATTGCTGTAGACAAATGCTCGACAACACGTAGTAGGAGAAGTAATTAAGCATTGCATAGTGTGTGCATAAGATGTTCACAATAAAGACATTGCCTTTAGACAAATCCTCGACAAGACGTAGTAGGAGAAGTAATTAAGCAATGCATAGTGTGTGCATAAGATGTTCACAAGAAAGACATTGCCTGTAGACAAATGCTCGACAACACGTGGTAGGAGAAGTAATTAAGCATTGCATAGTGTGTGCATAAGATGTTCACAATAAAGACATTGCCTGTAGACAAATGCTCGACAACACATAGTAGGAGAAGTAATTAAGCAATGTATAGTGTGTGCATAAGATGTTCACAAGAAAGACATTGCCTGTAGACAAATGCTCGACAACACGTAGTAGGAGAAGTAATTAAGCAATGCATAGTGTGTGCATAAGATGTTCTCAAGAAAGACATTGCCTGTAGACAAATGCTAGACAACACACAGTTGGAGAAGCAATTAAGCAATGCATAGTGTGTACATAAGATGTTCACAATAAAGACATTGCCTGTAGACAAATGCTCGACAACACGTAGTAGGAGAAATAATTATGCAATGCATAGTGTGTGCATAAGATGTTCGCAATAAAGACATTGCCTCTAGAAAAATGCCCGACAACACGTAGTAGGAGAAGTAATTAAGCAATGCATAGTGTGTGCATAAGATGTTCACAAGAAAGATATTGCCCGTAGACAAATGCTCGACAACATGTTGTAGGAGAAGTAATTAAGCAATGCATAGTGTGTGCATAAGATGTTCACAAGAAAGACATTGCCTGTAGACAAATGCTCGACAACATGTAGTAGGAGAAGTAATTAAGCAATGCATAGTGTGTGCATAAGATGTTCACAAGAAAGACATTGCCTGTAGACAAATGCTCGACAACACGTAGTAGGAGAAGTAATTAAGCAATGCATAGTGTGTGCATAAGATGTTCACAAGAAAGACATTGCCTGTAGACAAATGCTCGACAACACGTAGTAGGAGAAGTAATTAAGCAATGCAAAATGTGTGCATAAGATGTTCACAAGAAAGACATTGCCTGTAGACAAATGCTCGACAACATGTAGTAGGAGAAGTAATTAAGCAATGCATAGTGTGTGCATAAGATGTTCACAAGAAAGACATTGCCTGTAGACAAATGCTCGACAACACGTAGTAGGAGATGTAATTAAGCAATGCATAGTGTTTGCATAAGATGTTCACAAGAAAGACATTGCCTGTAGACAAATGCTCGACAACACGTAGTAGGAGAAGTTATTAAGTAATGCATAGTGTGTGCATAAGATGTTCACAAGAAAGACATTGCCTGTAGACAAATGCTCGACAACACGTAGTAGGAGAAGTAGTTAAGCAATGCATAGTGTGTGCATAAGATGTTCACAATAAAGACATTGCCTGTAGACAAATGCTCGACAACACGTAGTAGGAGAAGTAATTAAGCAATGCATAGTGTGTGCATAACATGTTCACAAGAAAGACATTGCCTATAGACAAATGCTCGACAACACGTAGTAGGAGAAGTAATTAAGCAATGCATAGTGTGTGCATAAGATGTTCACAAGAAAGACATTGCCTGTACACAAATGCTCGACAACACGTAGTAGGAGAAGTAATTAAGCATTGTATAGTGTGTGCATAAGATATTCACAATAAAGGCATTGCCTGTAGACAAATGCTCGACAACACGTAGTGGGAGAAGTAATTAAGCAATGCATAGTGTGTGCATAAGAAGTTCACAAGAAAGACATTGCCTGTAGACAAATGCTCGACAACACGTAGTAGGAGAAGTAATTAAGCGATGCATAGTGTGTGCATAAGATGTTCACAATAAAGACATTGCCTGTAGACAAATGCTCGACAACACGTAGTAGGAGAAGTAATTAAGCAATGCATAGTGTGTGCATACGATGTTCACAAGAAAGACATTGACTGTAGACAAATGCTACACAACACGTAGTAGGAGAAGAAATAAAGCAATGCATAGTGTGTGCATAAGATGTTCACAAGAAAGACATTGCCTGTAGACAAATGCTCGACAACACGTAGTAGGAGAAGTAATTAAGCAATGCATAGTGTGTGCATAAGATGTTCACAATAAAGACATTGCCTGTAGACAAATGCTCGTCAACACGTAGTAGGAGAAGTAATTATGCAATGCATAGTGTGTGCATAAGATGTTCACAAGAAAGACATTGCCTGTAGACAAATGCTCGACCACACGTAGTAGGAGAAGTAATTAAGCAATGTATAGTGTGTGCATAAGATGTTCACAATAAAGACATTGCCTGTAGACAAATGCTCGACAACACGTAGTAGGATAAGTAATTAAGCAATGCATAGTGTGTGCATAAGATGTTCACAAGAAAGACATTGCCTGTAGACAAATGCTAGACAACACGTAGTAGAAGAAGAAATTAAGCAATGCATAGTGTGTGCATAAGATGTTCACAAGAAAGACATTGCCTGTAGACAAATGCTCGACAACACGTAGTAGGAGAAGTAATTAAGCAATGCATAGTGTGTGCATAAGATGTTCACATTAAAGACATTGCCTGTAGACAAATGCTCGACAACACGTAGTAGGAGAAGTAATTAAGCAATGCATAGTGTGTGCATAAGATGTTCACAAGAAAGACATTGCCTGTAGACAAATGCTCGACAACACGTAGTAGGAGAAGTAATTAAGCATTGCATAGTGTGTACATAAGATGTTCACAATAAAGACATTGCCTGTAGACAAATGCTCGACAACACGTAGTGGGAGAAGTAATTAAGCAATGCATAGTGTGTGCATAAGATGTTCACAAGAAAGACATTGCCTGTAGACAAATGCTCGACAACACGTAGTAGGAGAAGTAATTAAGCAATGCATAGTGTGTGCATAAGATGTTCACAGTAAAGACATTGCCTGTAGACAAATGCTCGACAACACATAGTAGGAGAAGTAATTAAGCAATGTATAGTGTGTGCATAAGATGTTCACAGGAAAGTCATTGCCTGTAGACAAATGCTCGACAACACGTAGTAGGAGAATTAAATTAAGCAATGCATAGTGTGTGCATAAGATGTTCTCAAAAAAGACATTGCCTGTAGACAAATGCAAGACAACACGCAGTAGGAGAAGTAATTAAGCAATGCATAGTGTGTACATAAGATGTTCACAATAAAGACATTGCCTGCAGACTAATGCTCGACAACACGTAGTAGGAGAAGTAATTATGCAATGCATCGTGTGTGCATAAGATGTTCACAATAAAGACATTGCCTGTAGACAAATGCCCGACAACACGTAGTAGGAGAAGTAATTAAGCAATGCATAGTGTGTGCATAAGATGTTCACAAGAAAGACATTGCCTGTAGACAAATGCTCGACAACACATAGTAGGAGAAGTAATTAAGCAATGCATAGTGTGTGCATAAGATGTTCACAAGAAAGACATTCCCTGTAGACAAATGCTTGTCAACACGTAGTAGGAGAAGTAATTATGCAATGCATCGTGTGTGCATAAGATGTTCACAATAAAGACATTGCCTGTAGACAAATGCCCGACAACACGTAGTAGGAGAAGTAATTAAGCAATGCATAGTGTGTGCATAAGATGTTCACAAGAAAGACATTCCCTGTAGACAAATGCTCGTCAACACGTAGTAGGAGAAGTAATTATGCAATGCATAGTGTGTGCATAAGATGTTCACAAGTAAGTCATTACCTGTAGACAAATGCTCGACCACACGTAGTAGGAGAAGTAATTAAGCAATGTATAGTGTGTGCATAAGATGTTCACAATAAAGACATTGCCTGTAGACAAATGCTCGACAACACGTATTAGGAGAAGTAATTAAGCAATGCATAGTGTGTGCATAAGATGTTCACAAGAAAGACATTGCCTGTAGACAAATGCTAGACAACACGTATTAGAAGAAGAAATTAAGCAATGCATAGTGTGTGCATAAGATGTTCACAAGAAAGACATTGCCTGTAGACAAATGCTCGACAACACGTAGTAGGAGAAGTAATTAAGCAATGCATAGTGTGTGCATAAGATGTTCACAATAAAGACATTGCCTGTAGACAAATGCTCGTCAACACGTAGTAGGAGAAGTAATTATGCAATGCATAGTGTGTGCATAAGATGTTCACAAGAAAGACATTGCCTGTAGACAAATGCTCGACCACACGTAGTAGGAGAAGTAATTAAGCAATGTATAGTGTGTGCATAAGATGTTCACAATAAAGACATTGCCTGTAGACAAATGCTCGACAACACGTAGTAGGATAAGTAATTAAGCAATGCATAGTGTGTGCATAAGATGTTCACAAGAAAGACATTGCCTGTAGACAAATGCTAGACAACACGTAGTAGAAGAAGAAATTAAGCAATGCATAGTGTGTGCATAAGATGTTCACAAGAAAGACATTGCCTGTAGACAAATGCTCGACAACACGTAGTAGGAGAAGTAATTAAGCAATGCATAGTGTGTGCATAAGATGTTCACATTAAAGACATTGCCTGTAGACAAATGCTCGACAACACGTAGTAGGAGAAGTAATTAAGCAATGCATAGTGTGTGCATAAGATGTTCACAAGAAAGACATTGCCTGTAGACAAATGCTCGACAACACGTAGTAGGAGAAGTAATTAAGCATTGCATAGTGTGTACATAAGATGTTCACAATAAAGACATTGCCTGTAGACAAATGCTCGACAACACGTAGTGGGAGAAGTAATTAAGCAATGCATAGTGTGTGCATAAGATGTTCACAAGAAAGACATTGCCTGTAGACAAATGCTCGACAACACGTAGTAGGAGAAGTAATTAAGCAATGCATAGTGTGTGCATAAGATGTTCACAGTAAAGACATTGCCTGTAGACAAATGCTCGACAACACATAGTAGGAGAAGTAATTAAGCAATGTATAGTGTGTGCATAAGATGTTCACAGGAAAGTCATTGCCTGTAGACAAATGCTCGACAACACGTAGTAGGAGAATTAAATTAAGCAATGCATAGTGTGTGCATAAGATGTTCTCAAAAAAGACATTGCCTGTAGACAAATGCAAGACAACACGCAGTAGGAGAAGTAATTAAGCAATGCATAGTGTGTACATAAGATGTTCACAATAAAGACATTGCCTGCAGACTAATGCTCGACAACACGTAGTAGGAGAAGTAATTATGCAATGCATCGTGTGTGCATAAGATGTTCACAATAAAGACATTGCCTGTAGACAAATGCCCGACAACACGTAGTAGGAGAAGTAATTAAGCAATGCATAGTGTGTGCATAAGATGTTCACAAGAAAGACATTGCCTGTAGACAAATGCTCGACAACACATAGTAGGAGAAGTAATTAAGCAATGCATAGTGTGTGCATAAGATGTTCACAAGAAAGACATTCCCTGTAGACAAATGCTTGTCAACACGTAGTAGGAGAAGTAATTATGCAATGCATCGTGTGTGCATAAGATGTTCACAATAAAGACATTGCCTGTAGACAAATGCCCGACAACACGTAGTAGGAGAAGTAATTAAGCAATGCATAGTGTGTGCATAAGATGTTCACAAGAAAGACATTCCCTGTAGACAAATGCTCGTCAACACGTAGTAGGAGAAGTAATTATGCAATGCATAGTGTGTGCATAAGATGTTCACAAGTAAGTCATTACCTGTAGACAAATGCTCGACCACACGTAGTAGGAGAAGTAATTAAGCAATGTATAGTGTGTGCATAAGATGTTCACAATAAAGACATTGCCTGTAGACAAATGCTCGACAACACGTATTAGGAGAAGTAATTAAGCAATGCATAGTGTGTGCATAAGATGTTCACAAGAAAGACATTGCCTGTAGACAAATGCTAGACAACACGTATTAGAAGAAGAAATTAAGCAATGCATAGTGTGTGCATAAGATGTTCACAAGAAAGACATTGCCTGTAGACAAATGCTCGACAACACGTAGTAGGAGAAGTAATTAAGCAATGCATAGTGTGTGCATATAATGTTCACAATAAAGACATTGCCTGTAGACAAATGCTCGTCAACACGTAGTAGGAGAAGTAATTATGAATTGCATAGTGTGTGCATAAGATGTTCACAAGAAAGAAATTGCCTGTAGACAAATGCTCGACCACACGTAGTAGGAGAAGTAATTAAGCAATGCATAGTGTGTGCATAAGATGTTCACAATAAAGACATTGCTGTAGACAAATGCTCGACAACACGTAGTAGGAGAAGTAATTAAGCATTGTATAGTGTGTGCATAAGATGTTCACAATAAAGACATTGCCTTTAGACAAATCCTCCACAAGACGTAGTAGGAGAAGTAATTAAGCAATGCATAGTGTGTGCATAAGATGTTCACAAGAAAGACATTGCCTGTAGACAAATGCTCGACAACACGTAGTAGGAGAAGTAATTAAGGATTGCATAGTGTGTGCATAAGATGTTCACAATAAAGACATTGCCTGTAGACAAATGCTCGACAACACATAGTAGGAGAAGTAATTAAGAAATGTATAGTGTGTGCATAAGATGTTCACATGAAAGACATTGCCTGTAGACAAATGCTCGACAACACGTAGTAGGAGAAGTAATTAAGCAATGCATAGTGTGTGCATAAGATGTTCTCAAGGAAGACATTGCCTGTAGACAAATGCTAGACAACACGCAGTAGGAGAAGTAATTAAGCAATGCATAGTGTGTACATAAGATGTTCACAATAAAGACATTCCCTGTAGACAAATGCTCGTCAACACGTAGTAGGAGAAGTAATTATGCAATGCATAGTGTGTGCATAAGATGTTCACAAGTAAGTCATTACCTGTAGACAAATGCTCGACCACACGTAGTAGGAGAAGTAATTAAGCAATGTATAGTGTGTGCATAAGATGTTCACAATAAAGACATTGCCTGTAGACAAATGCTCGACAACACGTATTAGGAGAAGTAATTAAGCAATGCATAGTGTGTGCATAAGATGTTCACAAGAAAGACATTGCCTGTAGACAAATGCTAGACAACACGTATTAGAAGAAGAAATTAAGCAATGCATAGTGTGTGCATAAGATGTTCACAAGAAAGACATTGCCTGTAGACAAATGCTCGACAACACGTAGTAGGAGAAGTAATTAAGCAATGCATAGTGTGTGCATATAATGTTCACAATAAAGACATTGCCTGTAGACAAATGCTCGTCAACACGTAGTAGGAGAAGTAATTATGAATTGCATAGTGTGTGCATAAGATGTTCACAAGAAAGAAATTGCCTGTAGACAAATGCTCGACCACACGTAGTAGGAGAAGTAATTAAGCAATGCATAGTGTGTGCATAAGATGTTCACAATAAAGACATTGCTGTAGACAAATGCTCGACAACACGTAGTAGGAGAAGTAATTAAGCATTGTATAGTGTGTGCATAAGATGTTCACAATAAAGACATTGCCTTTAGACAAATCCTCCACAAGACGTAGTAGGAGAAGTAATTAAGCAATGCATAGTGTGTGCATAAGATGTTCACAAGAAAGACATTGCCTGTAGACAAATGCTCGACAACACGTAGTAGGAGAAGTAATTAAGGATTGCATAGTGTGTGCATAAGATGTTCACAATAAAGACATTGCCTGTAGACAAATGCTCGACAACACATAGTAGGAGAAGTAATTAAGAAATGTATAGTGTGTGCATAAGATGTTCACATGAAAGACATTGCCTGTAGACAAATGCTCGACAACACGTAGTAGGAGAAGTAATTAAGCAATGCATAGTGTGTGCATAAGATGTTCTCAAGGAAGACATTGCCTGTAGACAAATGCTAGACAACACGCAGTAGGAGAAGTAATTAAGCAATGCATAGTGTGTACATAAGATGTTCACAATAAAGACATTGCCTGTAGACAAATGCTCGACAACACGTAGTAGGAGAAGTAATTATGCAATGCATAGTGTGTGCATAAGATGTTCGCAATAAAGACATTGCCTGTAGACAAATGCTCGACAACACGTAGTGGGAGAAGTAATTAAGCAATGCATAGTGTGTGCATAAGATGTTCACAAGAAAGACATTGCCTGTAGACAAATGCTCGACAAAACGTAGTAGGAGAAGTAATTAAGCAATGCATAGTGTGTGCATAAGATGTTCACAAGAAAGACATTGCCTGTAGACAAATGCTCGACAACACGTAGTAGGAGAAGTAATTATGCAATGCATAGTGTGTGCATAAGATGTTCGCAATAAAGACATTGCCTGTAGAAAAATGCCCGACAAAACGTAGTAGGAGAAGTAATTAAGCAATGCATAGTGTGTGCATAAGATGTTCACAAGAAAGATATTGCCCGTAGACAAATGCTCGACAACATGTAGTAGGAGAAGTAATTAAGCAATGCATAGTGTGTGCATAAGATGTTCACAAGAAAGACATTGCCTGTAGACAAATGCTCGACAACATGTAGTAGGAGAAGTAATTAAGCAATGCATAGTGTGTGCATAAGATGTTCACAAGAAAGACATTGCCTGTAGACAAATGCTCGACAACACGTAGTAGGAGAAGTAATTAAGCAATGCATAGTGTGTGCATAAGATGTTCACAAGAAAGACATTGCCTGTAGACAAATGCTCGACAACACGTAGTAGGAGAAGTAATTAAGCAATTCATAGTGTGTGCATAAGATGTTCACAAGAAAGACATTGCCTGTAGACAAATGCTCGTCAACATGTAGTAGGAGAAGTAATTAAGCAATGCATAGTGTGTGCATAAGATGTTCACAAGAAAGACATTGCCTGTAGACAAATGCTCGACAACACGTAGTAGGAGAAGTAATTAAGCAATGCATAGTGTTTGCATAAGATGTTCACAATAAAGACATTGCCTGTAGACAAATGCTCGACAACACGTAGTAGGAGAAGTAATTAAGTAATGCATAGTGTGTGCATAAGATGTTCACAAGAAAGACATTGCCTGTAGACAAATGCTCGACAACACGTAGTAGGAGAAGTAGTTAAGCAATGCATAGTGTGTGCATAAGATGTTCACAATAAAGACATTGCCTGTAGACAAATGCTCGACAACACGTAGTAGGAGAAGTAATTAAGCAATGCATAGTGTGTGCATAACATGTTCACAAGAAAGACATTGCCTATAGACAAATGCTCGACAACACGTAGTAGGAGAAGTAATTAAGCAATGCATAGTGTGTGCATAAGATGTTCACAAAAAAGACATTGCCGGTAGACAAATGCTCGACAACACGTAGTAGGAGAAGTAATTAAGCAATGCATAGTGTGTGCATAAGATGTTCACAAGAAAGACATTGCCTGTACACAAATGCTCGACAACACGTAGTAGGAGAAGTAATTAAGTAATGCATAGTGTGTGCATAAGATGTTCACAAGAAAGACATTGCCTGTAGACAAATGCTCGTCAACACGTAGTAGGAGAAGTAGTTAAGCAATGCATAGTGTGTGCATAAGATGTTCACAATAAAGACATTGCCTGTAGACAAATGCTCGACAACACGTAGTAGGAGAAGTAATTAAGCAATGCATAGTGTGTGCATAACATGTTCACAAGAAAGACATTGCCTATAGACAAATGCTCGACAACACGTAGTAGGAGAAGTAATTAAGCAATGCATAGTGTGTGCATAAGATGTTCACAAGAAAGACATTGCCTGTACACAAATGCTCGATAACACGTAGTAGGAGAAGTAATTAAGCATTGTATAGTGTGTGCATAAGATATTCACAATAAAGACATTGCCTGTAGACAAATGCTCGACAACACGTAGTGGGAGAAGTAATTAAGCAATGCATAGTGTGTGCATAAGAAGTTCACAAGAAAGACATTGCCTGTAGACAAATGCTCGACAACACGTAGTAGGAGAAGTAATTAAGCGATGCATAGTGTGTGCATAAGATGTTCACAATAAAGACATTGCCTGTAGACAAATGTTCGACAACACGTAGTAGGAGAAGTAATTAAGCAATGCATAGTGTGTGCATACGATGTTCACAAGAAAGACATTGACTGTAGACAAATGCTACACAACACGTAGTAGGAGAAGAAATAAAGCAATGCATAGTGTGTGCATAAGATGTTCACAAGAAAGACATTGCCTGTAGACAAATGCTCGACAACACGTAGTAGGAGAAGTAATTAAGCAATGCATAGTGTGTGCATAAGATGTTCACAATAAAGACATTGCCTGTAGACAAATGCTCGTCAACACGTAGTAGGAGAAGTAATTATGCAATGCATAGTGTGTGCATAAGATGTTCACAAGAAAGACATTGCCTGTAGACAAATGCTCGACCACACGTAGTAGGAGAAGTAATTAAGCAATGTATAGTGTGTGCATAAGATGTTCACAATAAAGACATTGCCTGTAGACAAATGCTCGACAACACGTAGTAGGATAAGTAATTAAGCAATGCATAGTGTGTGCATAAGATGTTCACAAGAAAGACATTGCCTGTAGACAAATGCTAGACAACACGTAGTAGAAGAAGAAATTAAGCAATGCATAGTGTGTGCATAAGATGTTCACAAGAAAGACATTGCCTGTAGACAAATGCTCGACAACACGTAGTAGGAGAAGTAATTAAGCAATGCATAGTGTGTGCATAAGATGTTCACAGTAAACACATTGCCTGTAGACAAATGCTCGACAACACATAGTAGGAGAAGTAATTAAGCAATGTATAGTGTGTGCATAAGATGTTCACAGGAAAGTCATTGCCTGTAGACAAATGCTCGACAACACGTAGTAGGAGAAGTAATTAAGCAATGCATAGTGTGTGCATAAGATGTTCTCAAAAAAGACATTGCCTGTAGACAAATGCTAGACAACACGCAGTAGGAGAAGTAATTAAGCAATGCATAGTGTGTACATAAGATGTTCACAATAAAGACATTGCCTGCAGACTAATGCTCGACAACACGTAGTAGGAGAAGTAATTATGCAATGCATCGTGTGTGCATAAGATGTTCACAATAAAGACATTGCCTGTAGACAAATGCCCGACAACACGTAGTAGGAGAAGTAATTAAGCAATGCATAGTGTGTGCATAAGATGTTCACAAGAAAGACATTGCCTGTAGACAAATGCTCGACAACACATAGTAGGAGAAGTAATTAAGCAATGCATAGTGTGTGCATAAGATGTTCACAAGAAAGACATTCCCTGTAGACAAATGCTCGTCAACACGTAGTAGGAGAAGTAATTATGCAATGCATCGTGTGTGCATAAGATGTTCACAATAAAGACATTGCCTGTAGACAAATGCCCGACAACACGTAGTAGGAGAAGTAATTAAGCAATGCATAGTGTGTGCATAAGATGTTCACAAGAAAGACATTCCCTGTAGACAAATGCTCGTCAACACGTAGTAGGAGAAGTAATTATGCAATGCATAGTGTGTGCATAAGATGTTCACAAGTAAGTCATTGCCTGTAGACAAATGCTCGACCACACGTAGTAGGAGAAGTAATTAAGCAATGTATAGTGTGTGCATAAGATGTTCACAATAAAGACATTGCCTGTAGACAAATGCTCGACAACACGTATTAGGAGAAGTAATTAAGCAATGCATAGTGTGTGCATAAGATGTTCACAAGAAAGACATTGCCTTTAGACAAATGCTAGACAACACGTATTAGAAGAAGAAATTAAGCAATGCATAGTGTGTGCATAAGATGTTCACAAGAAAGACATTGCCTGTAGACAAATGCTCGACAACACGTAGTAGGAGAAGTAATTAAGCAATGCATAGTGTGTGCATAAGATGTTCACAATAAAGACATTGCCTGTAGACAAATGCTCGTCAACACGTAGTAGGAGAAGTAATTATTAATTGCATAGTGTGTGCATAAGATGTTCACAAGAAAGAAATTGCCTGTAGACAAATGCTCGACCACACGTAATAGGAGAAGTAATTAAGCAATGCATAGTGTGTGCATAAGATGTTCACAATAAAGACATTGCTGTAGACAAATGCTCGACAACACGTAGTAGGAGAAGTAATTAAGCATTGCATAGTGTGTGCATAAGATGTTCACAATAAAGACATTGCCTTTAGACAAATCCTCCACAAGACGTAGTAGGAGAAGTAATTAAGCAATGCATAGTGTGTGCATAAGATGTTCACAAGAAAGACATTGCCTGTAGACAAATGCTCGACAACACGTAGTAGGAGAAGTAATTAAGCATTGCATAGTGTGTGCATAAGATGTTCACAATAAAGACATTGCCTGTAGACAAATGCTCGACAACACATAGTAGGAGAAGTAATTAAGAAATGTATAGTGTGTGCATAAGATGTTCACAAGAAAGACATTGCCTGTAGACAAATGCTCGACAACACGTAGTAGGAGAAGTAATTAAGCAATGCATAGTGTGTGCATAAGATGTTCTCAAGGAAGACATTGCCTGTAGACAAATGCTAGACAACACGCAGTAGGAGAAGTAATTAAGCAATGCATAGTGTGTACATAAGATGTTCACAATAAAGACATTGCCTGTAGACAAATGCTCGACAACACGTAGTAGGAGAAGTAATTATGCAATGCATAGTGTGTGCATAAGATGTTCGCAATAAAGACATTGCCTGTAGACAAATGCTCGACAACACGTAGTGGGAGAAGTAATTAAGCAATGCATAGTGTGTGCATAAGATGTTCACAAGAAAGACATTGCCTGTAGACAAATGCTCGACAAAACGTAGTAGGAGAAGTAATTAAGCAATGCATAGTGTGTGCATAAGATGTTCACAAGAAAGACATTGCCTGTAGACAAATGCTCGACAACACGTAGTAGGAGAAGTAATTATGCAATGCATAGTGTGTGCATAAGATATTCGCAATAAAGACATTGCCTGTAGAAAAATGCCCGACAAAACGTAGTAGGAGAAGTAATTAAGCAATGCATAGTGTGTGCATTAGATGTTCACAAGAAAGATATTGCCCGTAGACAAATGCTCGACAACATGTAGTAGGAGAAGTAATTAAGCAATGCATAGTGTGTGCATAAGATGTTCACAAGAAAGACATTGCCTGTAGACAAATGCTCGACAACATGTAGTAGGAGAAGTAATTAAGCAATGCATAGTGTGTGCATAAGATGTTCACAAGAAAGACATTGCCTGTAGACAAATGCTCGACAACACGTAGTAGGAGAAGTAATTAAGCAATGCATAGTGTGTGCATAAGATGTTCACAAGAAAGACATTGCCTGTAGACAAATGCTCGACAACACGTAGTAGGAGAAGTAATTAAGCAATTCATAGTGTGTGCATAAGATGTTCACAAGAAAGACATTGCCTGTAGACAAATGCTCGTCAACATGTAGTAGGAGAAGTAATTAAGCAATGCATAGTGTGTGCATAAGATGTTCACAAGAAAGACATTGCCTGTAGACAAATGCTCGACAACACGTAGTAGGAGAAGTAATTAAGCAATGCATAGTGTTTGCATAAGATGTTCACAATAAAGACATTGCCTGTAGACAAATGCTCGACAACACGTAGTAGGAGAAGTAATTAAGTAATGCATAGTGTGTGCATAAGATGTTCACAAGAAAGACATTGCCTGTAGACAAATGCTCGACAACACGTAGTAGGAGAAGTAGTTAAGCAATGCATAGTGTGTGCAGAAGATGTTCACAATAAAGACATTGCCTGTAGACAAATGCTCGACAACACGTAGTAGGAGAAGTAATTAAGCAATGCATAGTGTGTGCATAACATGTTCACAAGAAAGACATTGCCTATAGACAAATGCTCGACAACATGTAGTAGGAGAAGTAATTAAGCAATGCATAGTGTGTGCATAAGATGTTCACAAAAAAGACATTGCCTGTAGACAAATGCTCGACAACACGTAGTAGGAGAAGTAATTAAGCAATGCATAGTGTGTGCATAAGATGTTCACAAGAAAGACATTGCCTGTACACAAATGCTCGACAACACGTAGTAGGAGAAGTAATTAAGCATTGTATAGTGTGTGCATAAGATATTCACAATAAAGACATTGCCTGTAGACAAATGCTCGACAAAACGTAGTGGGAGAAGTAATTAAGCAATGCATAGTGTGTGCATAAGAAGTTCACAAGAAAGACATTGCCTGTAGACAAATGCTCGACAACACGTAGTAGGAGAAGTAATTAAGCGATGCATAGTGTGTGCATAAGATGTTCACAATAAAGACATTGCCTGTAGACAAATGCTCGACAACACGTAGTAGGAGAAGTAATTAAGCAATGCATAGTGTGTGCATAAGATGTTCACAAGAAAGACATTGCCTGTAGACAAATGCTAGACTACACGTAGTAGGAGAAGAAATAAAGCAATGCATAGTGTGTGCATAAGATGTTCACAAGAAAGACATTGCCTGTAGACAAATGCTCGACAACACGTAGTAGGAGAAGTAATTAAGCAATGCATAGTGTGTGCATAAGATGTTCACAATAAAGACATTGCCTGTAGACAAATGCTCGTCAACACGTAGTAGGAGAAGTAATTATGCAATGCATAGTGTGTGCATAAGATGTTCACAAGAAAGACATTGCCTGTAGACAAATGCTCGACCACACGTAGTAGGAGAAATAATTAAGCAATGTATAGTGTGTGCATAAGATGTTCACAATAAAGACATTGCCTGTAGACAAATGCTCGACAACACGTAGTAGGAGAAGTAATTAAACAATGCATAGTGTGTGCATAAGATGTTCACAAGAAAGACATTGCCTGTAGACAAATGCTAGACAACACGTAGTAGAAGAAGAAATTAAGCAATGCATAGTGTGTGCATAAGATGTTCACAAGAAAGACATTGCCTGTAGACAAATGCTCGACAACACGTAGTAGGAGAAGTAATTAAGCAATGCATAGTGTGTGCATAAGATGTTCTCAAAAAAGACATTGCCTGTAGACAAATGCTAGACAACACGCAGTAGGAGAGGTAATTAAGCAATGCATAGTGTGTACATAAGATGTTCACAATAAAGACATTGCCTGCAGACAAATGCTCGACAACACGTAGTAGGAGAAGTAATTATGCAATGCATCGTGTGTGCATAAGATGTTCACAATAAAGACATTGCCTGTAGACAAATGCCCGACAACACGTAGTAGGAGAAGTAATTAAGCAATGCATAGTGTGTGCATAAGATGTTCACAAGAAAGACATTGCCTGTAGACAAATGCTCGACAACACATAGTAGCAGAAGTAATTAAGCAATGCATAGTGTGTGCATAAGATGTTCACAAGAAAGACATTCCCTGAAGACAAATGCTCGTCAACACGTAGTAGGAGAAGTAATTATGCAATGCATCGTGTGTGCATAAGATGTTCACAATAAAGACATTGCCTGTAGACAAATGCCCGACAACACGTAGTAGGAGAAGTAATTAAGCAATGCATAGTGTGTGCATAAGATGTTCACAATAAAGACATTGCCTGTAGACAAATGCTCGTCAACACGTAGTAGGAGAAGTAATTATGAATGGCATAGTGTGTGCATAAGATGTTCACAAGAAGGAAATTGCCTGTAGACAAATGCTCGACCACACGTAGTAGGAGAAGTAATTAAGCAATGCATAGTGTGTGCATAAGATGTTCACAATAAAGACATTGCCTGTAGACAAATGCTCGTCAACACGTAGTAGGAGAAGTAATTATGAATTGCATAGTGTGTGCATAAGATGTTCACAAGAAAGAAATTGCCTGTAGACAAATGCTCGACCACACGTAGTAGGACAAGTAATTAAGCAATGCATAGTGTGTGCATAAGATGTTCACAAGAAAGACATTGCCTGTAGACAAATGCTCGACAACACGTAGTAGGAGAAGTAATTAAGCAATGCATAGTGTTTGCATAAGATGTTCACAAGAAAGACATTGCCTGTAGACAAATGCTCGACGACACGTAGTAGGAGAAGTAATTAAGTAATGCATAGAGTGTGCATAAGATGTTCACAAGAAAGACATTGCCTGTAGACAAATGCTCGACAACACGTAGTAGGAGAAGTAGTTAAGCAATGCATAGTGTGTGCATAAGATGTTCACAATAAAGACATTGCCTGTAGACAAATGCTCGACAACACGTAGTAGGAGAAGTAATTAAGCAATGCATTGTGTGTGCATAACATGTTCACAAGAAAGACATTGCCTATAGACAAATGCTCGACAACACGTAGTAGGAGAAGTAATTAAGCAATGCATAGTGTGTGCATAAGATGTTCACAAAAAAGACATTGCCTGTAGACAAATGCTCGACAACACGTAGTAGGAGAAGTAATTAAGCAATGCATAGTGTGTGCATAAGATGTTCACAAGAAAGACATTGCCTGTACACAAATGCTCGACAACACGTAGTAGGAGAAGTAATTAAGCATTGTATAGTGTGTGCATAAGATATTCACAATAAAGACATTGCCTGTAGACAAATGCTCGACAACACGTAGTGGGAGAAGTAATTAAGCAATGCATAGTGTGTGCATAAGAAGTTCACAAGAAAGACATTGCCTGTAGACAAATGCTCGACAACACGTAGTAGGAGAAGAAATTAAGCGATGCATAGTGTGTGCATAAGATGTTCACAATAAAGACATTGCCTGTAGACAAATGCTCGACAACACGTAGTAGGAGAAGTAATTAAGCAATGCATAGTGTGTGCATAAGATGTTCACAAGAAAGACATTGCCTGTAGACAAATGCTAGACAACACGTAGTTGGAGAAGAAATAAAGCAATGCATAGTGTGTGCATAAGATGTTCACAAGAAAGACATTGCCTGTAGACAAATGCTCGACAACACGTAGTAGGAGAACTAATTAAGCAATGCATAGTGTGTGCATAAGATGTTCACAATAAAGACATTGCCTGTAGACAAATGCTCGTCAACACGTAGTAGGAGAAGTAATTATGCAATGCATAGTGTGTGCATAAGATGTTCACAAGAAAGACATTGCCTGTAGACAAATGCTAGACAACACGTAGTAGACGAAGAAATTAAGCAATGCATAGTGTGTGCATAAGATGTTCACAAGAAAGACATTGCCTGTAGACAAATGCTCGACAACACGTAGTAGGAGAAGTAATTAAGCAATGCATAGTGTGTGCATAAGATGTTCACAAGAAAGACATTGCCTGTAGACAAATGCTCGACAACACGTAGTAGGAGAAGTAATTAAGCATTGCATAGTGTGTGCATAAGATGTTCACAATAAAGACATTGCCTGTAGACAAATGCTCGACAACACGTAGTGGGAGAAGTAATTAAGCAATGCATAGTGTGTGCATAAGATGTTCACAAGAAAGACATTGCCTGTAGACAAATGCTCGACAACACGTAGTAGGAGAAGTAATTAAGCAATGCATAGTGTGTGCATAAGATGTTCACAATAAAGACATTGCCTGTAGACAAATGCTCGACAACACATAGTAGGAGAAGTAATTAAGCAATGTATAGTGTGTGCATAAGATGTTCACAGGAAAGACATTGCCTGTAGACTAATGCTCGACAACACGTAGTAGGAGAAGTAATTAAGCAATGCATAGTGTGTGCATAAGATGTTCTCAAAAAAGACATTGCCTGTAGACAAATGCTAGACAACACGCATTAGGAGAAGTAATTAAGCAATGCATAGTGTGTACATAAGATGTTCACAATAAAGACATTGCCTGCAGACAAATGCTCGACAACACGTAGTAGGAGAAGTAATTATGCAATGCATCGTGTGTGCATAAGATGTTCACAATAAAGACATTGCCTGTAGACAAATGCCCGACAACACGTAGTAGGAGAAGTAATTAAGCAATGCATAGTGTGTGCATAAGATGTTCACAAGAAAGACATTGCCTGTAGACAAATGCTCGACAACACATAGTAGAAGTAATTAAGCAATGCATAGTGTGTGCATAAGATGTTCACAAGAAAGACATTCCCTGTAGACAAATGCTCGTCAACACGTAGTAGGAGAAGTAATTATGCAATGCATCGTGTGTGCATAAGATGTTCACAATAAAGACATTGCCTGTAGAAAAATGCCCGACAACACGTAGTAGGAGAAGTAATTAAGCAATGCATAGTGTGTGCATAAGATGTTCACAAGAAAGACATTCCCTGTAGACAAATGCTCGTCAACACGTAGTAGGAGAAGTAATTATGCAATGCATAGTGTGTGCATAAGATGTTCACAAGAAAGTCATTGCCTGTAGACAAATGCTCGACCACACGTAGTAGGAGAAGTAATTATGCAATGTATAGTGTGTGCATAAGATGTTCACAATAAAGACATTGCCTGTAGACAAATGCTCGACAACACGTATTAGGAGAAGTAATTAAGCAATGCATAGTGTGTGCATAAGATGTTCACAAGAAAGACATTGCCTGTAGACAAATGCTAGACAACACGTATTAGAAGAAGAAATTAAGCAATGCATAGTGTGTGCATAAGATGTTCACAAGAAAGACATTGCCTGTAGACAAATGCTCGACAACACGTAGTAGGAGAAGTAATTAAGCAATGCATAGTGTGTGCATAAGATGTTCACAATAAAGACATTGCCTGTAGACAAATGCTCGTCAACACGTAGTAGGAGAAGTAATTATGAATTGCATAGTGTGTGCATAAGATGTTCACAAGAAAGAAATTGCCTGTAAACAAATGCTCGACCACACGTAGTAGGAGAAGTAATTAAGCAATGCATAGTGTGTGCATAAGATGTTCACAATAAAGACATTGCTGTAGACAAATGCTCGACAACACGTAGTAGGAGAAGTAATTAAGCATTGCATAGTGTGTGCATAAGATGTTCACAATAAAGACATTGCCTTTAGACAAATCCTCCACAAGACGTAGTAGGAGAAGTAATTAAGCAATGCATAATGTGTGCATAAGATGTTCACAAGAAAGACATTGCCTGTAGACAAATGCTCGACAACACGTAGTAGGAGAAGTAATTAAGCATTGCATAGTGTGTGCATAAGATGTTCACAATAAAGACATTGCCTGTAGACAAATGCTCGACAACACATAGTAGGAGAAGTAATTAAGCAATGTATAGTGTGTGCATAAGATGTTCACAACAAAGACATTGCCTGTAGACAAATGCTCGACAACACGTAGTAGGAGAAGTAATTAAGCAATGCATAGTGTGTGCATAAGATGTTCTCAAGAAAGACATTGCCTGTAGACAAATGCTAGACAACACGCAGTAGGAGAAGTAATTAAGCAATGCATAGTGTGTACATAAGATGTTCACAATAAAGACATTGCCTGTAGACAAATGCTCGACAACACGTAGTAGGAGAAGTAATTATGCAATGCATAGTGTGTGCATAAGATGTTTGCAATAAAGACATTGCCTGTAGACAAATGCTCGACAACACGTAGTGGGAGAAGTTATTAAGCAATGCATAGTGTGTGCATAAGATGTTCACAAGAAAGACATTGCCTGTAGACAAATGCTCGACAACACGTAGTAGGAGAAGTAATTAAGCAATGCATAGTGTGTGCATAAGATGTTCACAAGAAATACATTGCCTGTAGACAAATGCTCGACAACACGTAGTAGGAGAAGTAATTATGCAATGCATAGTGTGTGCATAAGATGTTCGCAATAAAGACATTGCCTGTAGAAAAATGCCCGACAACACGTAGTAGGAGAAATAATTAAGCAATGCATAGTGTGTGCATAAGATGTTCACAAGAAAGATATTGCCCGTAGACAAATGCTCGACAACATGTAGTAGGAGAAGTAATTAAGCAATGCATAGTGTGTGCATAAGATGTTCACAAGAAAGACATTGCCTGTAGACACATGCTCGACAACATGTAGTAGGAGAAGTAATTAAGCAATGCATAGTGTGTGCATAAGATGTTCACAAGAAAGACATTGCCTGCAGACAAATGCTCGACAACACGTAGTAGGAGAAGTAATTAAGCAATGCATAGTGTGTGCATAAGATGTTCACAAGAAAGACATTGCCTGTAGACAAATGCTCGACAACACGTAGTAGGAGAAGTAATTAAGCAATGCATAGTGTGTGCATAAGATGTTCACAAGAAAGACATTGCCTGTAGACAAATGCTCGACAACATGTAGTAGGAGAAGTAATTAAGCAATGCATAGTGTGTGCAAAAGATGTTCACAAGAAAGACATTGCCTGTAGACAAATGCTCGACAACACGTAGTAGGAGAAGTAATTAAGCAATGCATAGTGTTTGCATAAGATGTTCACAAGAAAGACATTGCCTGTAGACAAATGCTCGACAACACGTAGTAGGAGAAGTAATTAAGTAATGCATAGTGTGTGCATAAGATGTTCACAAGAAAGACATTGCCTGTAGACAAATGCTCGACAACACGTAGTAGGAGAAGTAGTTAAGCAATGCATAGTGTGTGCATAAGATGTTCACAATAAAGACATTGCCTGTAGACAAATGCTCGACAACACGTAGTAGGAGAAGTAATTAAGCAATGCATAGTGTGTGCATAACATGTTCACAAGAAAGACATTGCCTATAGACAAATGCTCGACAACACGTAGTAGGAGAAGTAATTAAGCAATGCATAGTGTGTGCATAAGATGTTCACAAAAAAGACATTGCCTGTAGACAAATGCTCGACAACACGTAGTAGGAGAAGTAATTAAGCAATGCATAGTGTGTGCATAAGATGTTCACAAGAAAGACATTGCCTGTACACAAATGCTCGACAACACGTAGTAGGAGAAGTAATTAAGCATTGTATAGTGTGTGCATAAGATATTCACAATAAAGACATTGCCTGTAGACAAATGCTCGACAACACGTAGTGGGAGAAGTAATTAAGCAATGCATAGTGTGTGCATAAGAAGTTCACAAGAAAAACAATGCCTGTAGACAAATGCTCGACAACACGTAGTAGGAGAAGTAATTAGGCGATGCATAGTGTGTGCATAAGATGTTCACAATAAAGACATTGCCTGTAGACAAATGCTCGACAACACGTAGTAGGAGAAGTAATTAAGCAATGCATAGTGTGTGCAAGAGATGTTCACAAGAAAGACATTGCCTGTAGACAAATGCTAGACAACACGTAGTAGGAGAAGAAATAAAGCAATGTATAGTGTGTGCATAAGATGTTCACAAGAAAGACATTGCCTGTAGACAAATGCTCGACAACACGTAGTAGGAGAAGTAATTAAGCAATGCATAGTGTGTGCATAAGATGTTCACAATAAAGACATTGCCTGTAGACAAATGCTCGTCAACACGTAGTAGGAGAAGTAATTATGCAATGCATAGTGTGTGCATAAGATGTTCACAAGAAAGACATTGCCTGTAGACAAATGCTCGACCACACGTAGTAGGAGAAGTAATTAAGCAATGTATAGTGTGTGCATAAGATGTTCACAATTAAGACATTGCCTGTAGACAAATGCTCGACAACACGTAGAAGGAGAAGTAATTAAACAATGCATAGCGTGTGCATAAGATGTTCACAAGAAAGACATTGCCTGTAGACAAATGCTCGACAACATGTAGTAGGAGAAGTAATTAAGCAATGCATAGTGTGTGCATAAGATGTTCACAAGAAAGACATTGCCTGTAGACAAATGCTCGACAACACGTAGTAGGAGAAGTAATTAAGCAATGCATAGTGTTTGCATAAGATGTTCACAAGAAAGACATTGCCTGTAGACAAATGCTCGACAACACGTAGTAGGAGAAGTAATTAAGTAATGCATAGTGTGTGCATAAGATGTTCACAAGAAAGACATTGCCTGTAGACAAATGCTCGACAACACGTAGTAGGAGAAGTAGTTAAGCAATGCATAGTGTGTGCATAAGATGTTCACAATAAAGACATTGCCTGTAGACAAATGCTCGACAACACGTAGTAGGAGAAGTAATTAAGCAATGCATAGTGTGTGCATAACATGTTCACAAGAAAGACATTGCCTATAGACAAATGCTCGACAACACGTAGTAGGAGAAGTAATTAAGCAATGCATAGTGTGTGCATAAGATGTTCACAAAAAAGACATTGCCTGTAGACAAATGCTCGACAACACGTAGTAGGAGAAGTAATTAAGCAATGCATAGTGTGTGCATAAGATGTTCACAAGAAAGACATTGCCTGTACACAAATGCTCGACAACACGTAGTAGGAGAAGTAATTAAGCATTGTATAGTGTGTGCATAAGATATTCACAATAAAGACATTGCCTGTAGACAAATGCTCGACAACACGTAGTGGGAGAAGTAATTAAGCAATGCATAGTGTGTGCATAAGAAGTTCACAAGAAAGACATTGCCTGTAGACAAATGCTCGACAACACGTAGTAGGAGAAGTAATTAGGCGATGCATAGTGTGTGCATAAGATGTTCACAATAAAGACATTGCCTGTAGACAAATGCTCGACAACACGTAGTAGGAGAAGTAATTAAGCAATGCAAAGTGTGTGCAAGAGATGTTCACAAGAAAGACATTGCCTGTAGACAAATGCTAGACAACACGTAGTAGGAGAAGAAATAAAGCAATGTATAGTGTGTGCATAAGATGTTCACAAGAAAGACATTGCCTGTAGACAAATGCTCGACAACACGTAGTAGGAGAAGTAATTAAGCAATGCATAGTGTGTGCATAAGATGTTCACAATAAAGACATTGCCTGTAGACAAATGCTCGTCAACACGTAGTAGGAGAAGTAATTATGCAATGCATAGTGTGTGCATAAGATGTTCACAAGAAAGACATTGCCTGTAGACAAATGCTCGACCACACGTAGTAGGAGAAGTAATTAAGCAATGTATAGTGTGTGCATAAGATGTTCACAATTAAGACATTGCCTGTAGACAAATGCTCGACAACACGTAGAAGGAGAAGTAATTAAACAATGCATAGCGTGTGCATAAGATGTTCACAAGAAAGACATTGCCTGTAGACAAATGCTAGACAACACGTAGTAGAAGAAGAAATTAAGCAATGCATAGTGTGTGCATAAGATGTTCACAAGAAAGACATTGCCTGTAGACAAATGCTCGACAACACGTAGTAGGAGAAGTAATTAAGCAATGCATAGTGTGTGCATAAGATGTTCACATTAAAGACATTGCCTGCAGACAAATGCTCGTCAACACGTAGTAGGAGAAGTAATTATGAATTGCATAGTGTGTGCATAAGATGTTCACAAGAAAGAAATTGCCTGTAGACAAATGTTCGACCACACGTAGTAGGAGAAGTAATTAAGCAATGCATAGTGTGTGCATAAGATGTTCACAATAAATACATTGCTGTAGACAAATGCTCGACAACACGTAGTAGGAGAAGTAATTAAGCATTGCATAGTGTGTGCATAAGATGTTCACAATAAAGACATTGCCTGTAGGCAAATGCTCGACAACACGTAGTAGGAGAAGTAATTAAGCAATGCATAGTGTGTGCATAAGATGTTCACAAGAAAGACATTGCCTGTAGACAAATGCTCGACAACACGTAGTAGGAGAAGTAATTAAGCATTGCATAGTGTGTGCATAAGATGTTCACAATAAAGACATTGCCTGTAGACAAATGCTCGACAACACGTAGTGGGAGAAGTAATTAAGCAATGCATAGTGTGTGCATAAGATGTTCACAAGAAAGACATTGCCTGTAGACAAATGCTCGACAACACGTAGTAGGAGAAGTAATTAAGCAATGCATAGTGTGTGCATAAGATGTTCACAATAAAGACATTGCCTGTAGACAAATGCTCGACAACACATAGTAGGAGAAGTAATTAAGCAATGTATAGTGTGTGCATAAGATGTTCACAGGAAAGACATTGCCTGTAGACAAATGCTCGACAACACGTAGTAGGAGAATTAATTAAGCAATGTATAGTGTGTGCATAAGATGTTCACAAGAAAGACATTGCCTGTAGACAAATGCTAGACAACACGTATTAGAAGAAGAAATTAAGCAATGCATAGTGTGTGCATAAGATGTTCACAAGAAAGACATTGCCTGTAGACAAATGCTCGACAACACGTAGTAGGAGAAGTAATTAAGCAATGCATAGTGTGTGCATAAGATGTTCACAATAAAGACATTGTCTGTAGACAAATGCTCGTCAACACGTAGTAGGAGAAGTAATTATGAATTGCATAGTGTGTGCATAAGATGTTCACAAGAAAGAAATTGCCTGTAGACAAATGCTCGACCACACGTAGTAGAAGAAGTAATTAAGCAATGCATAGTGTGTGCATAAGATGTTCACAATAAAGACATTGCTGTAGACAAATTCTCGACAACACGTAGAAGGAGAAGTAATTAAGCATTGCATAGTGTGTGCATAAGATGTTCACAATAAAGACATTGCCTTTAGACAAATCCTCCACAAGACGTAGTAGGAGAAGTAATTAAGCAATGCATAGTGTGTGCATAAGATGTTCACAAGAAAGACATTGCCTGTAGACAAATGCTCGACAACACGTAGTAGGAGAAGTAATTAAGCAATGCATAGTGTGTGCATAAGATGTTCACAAGAAAGACATTGCCTGTAGACAAATGCTCGACAACACGTAGTAGGAGAAGTAATTAAGCAATGCATAGTGTGTGCATAAGATGTTCACAATAAAGACATTGCCTGTAGACAAATGCTCGTCAACACGTAGTAGGAGAAGTAATTATGCAATGCATAGTGTGTGCATAAGATGTTCACAAGAAAGACATTGCCTGTAGACAAATGCTCGACCACACGTAGTAGGAGAAGTAATTAAGCATTGTATAGTGTGTGCATAAGATATTCACAATAAAGACATTGCCTGTAGACAAATGCTCGACAACACGTAGTGGGAGAAGTAATTAAGCAATGCATAGTGTGTGCATAAGAAGTTCACAAGAAAGACATTGCCTGTAGACAAATGCTCGACAACACGTAGTAGGAGAAGTAATTAGGCGATGCATAGTGTGTGCATAAGATGTTCACAATAAAGACATTGCCTGTAGACAAATGCTCGACAACACGTAGTAGGAGAAGTAATTAAGCAATGCATAGTGTGTGCATAAGATGTTCACAAGAAAGACATTGCCTGTACACAAATGCTCGACAACACGTAGTAGGAGAAGTAATTAAGCATTGTATAGTGTGTGCATAAGATATTCACAATAAAGACATTGCCTGTAGACAAATGCTCGACAACACGTAGTGGGAGAAGTAATTAAGCAATGCATAGTGTGTGCATAAGAAGTTCACAAGAAAGACATTGCCTGTAGACAAATGCTCGACAACACGTAGTAGGAGAAGTAATTAGGCGATGCATAGTGTGTGCATAAGATGTTCACAATAAAGACATTGCCTGTAGACAAATGCTCGACAACACGTAGTAGGAGAAGTAATTAAGCAATGCATAGTGTGTGCAAGAGATTTTCACAAGAAAGACATTGCCTGTAGACAAATGCTAGACAACACGTAGTAGGAGAAGAAATAAAGCAATGTATAGTGTGTGCATAAGATGTTCACAAGAAAGACATTGCCTGTAGACAAATGCTCGACAACACGTAGTAGGAGAAGTAATTAAGCAATGCATAGTGTGTGCATAAGATGTTCACAATAAAGACATTGCCTGTAGACAAATGCTCGTCAACACGTAGTAGGAGAAGTAATTATGCAATGCATAGTGTGTGCATAAGATGTTCACAAGAAAGACATTGCCTGTAGACAAATGCTCGACCACACGTAGTAGGAGAAGTAATTAAGCAATGTATAGTGTGTGCATAAGATGTTCACAATTAAGACATTGCCTGTAGACAAATGCTCGACAACACGTAGTAGGAGAAGTAATTAAACAATGCATAGCGTGTGCATAAGATGTTCACAAGAAAGACATTGCCTGTAGACAAATGCTAGACAACACGTAGTAGAAGAAGAAATTAAGCAATGCATAGTGTGTGCATAAGATGTTCACAAGAAAGACATTGCCTGTAGACAAATGCTCGACAACACGTAGTAGGAGAAGTAATTAAGCAATGCATAGTGTGTGCATAAGATGTTCACATTAAAGACATTGCCTGCAGACAAATGCTCGTCAACACGTAGTAGGAGAAGTAATTATGAATTGCATAGTGTGTGCATAAGATGTTCACAAGAAAGAAATTGCCTGTAGACAAATGCTCGACCACACGTAGTAGGAGAAGTAATTAAGCAATGCATAGTGTGTGCATAAGATGTTCACAATAAATACATTGCTGTAGACAAATGCTCGACAACACGTAGTAGGAGAAGTAATTAAGCATTGCATAGTGTGTGCATAAGATGTTCACAATAAAGACATTGCCTGTAGGCAAATGCTCGACAACACGTAGTAGGAGAAGTAATTAAGCAATGCATAGTGTGTGCATAAGATGTTCACAAGAAAGACATTGCCTGTAGACAAATGCTCGACAACACGTAGTAGGAGAAGTAATTAAGCATTGCATAGTGTGTGCATAAGATGTTCACAATAAAGACATTGCCTGTAGACAAATGCTCGACAACACGTAGTGGGAGAAGTAATTAAGCAATGCATAGTGTGTGCATAAGATGTTCACAAGAAAGACATTGCCTGTAGACAAATGCTCGACAACACGTAGTAGGAGAAGTAATTAAGCAATGCATAGTGTGTGCATAAGATGTTCACAATAAAGACATTGCCTGTAGACAAATGCTCGACAACACATAGTAGGAGAAGTAATTAAGCAATGTATAGTGTGTGCATAAGATGTTCACAGGAAAGACATTGCCTGTAGACAAATGCTCGACAACACGTAGTAGGAGAAGTAATTAAGCAATGCATAGTGTGTGCATAAGATGTTCACAATAAAGACATTGTCTGTAGACAAATGCTCGTCAACACGTAGTAGGAGAAGTAATTATGAATTGCATAGTGTGTGCATAAGGTGTTCACAAGAAAGAAATTGCCTGTAGACAAATGCTCGACCACACGTAGTAGAAGAAGTAATTAAGCAATGCATAGTGTGTGCATAAGATGTTCACAATAAAGACATTGCTGTAGACAAATTCTCGACAACACGTAGTAGGAGAAGTAATTAAGCATTGCATAGTGTGTGCATAAGATGTTCACAATAAAGGCATTGCCTTTAGACAAATCCTCCACAAGACGTAGTAGGAGAAGTAATTAAGCAATGCATAGTGTGTGCATAAGATGTTCACAAGAAAGACATTGCCTGTAGACAAATGCTCGACAACACGTAGTAGGAGAAGTAATTAAGCAATGCATAGTGTGTGCATAAGATGTTCACAAGAAAGACATTGCCTGTAGACAAATGCTCGACAACACGTAGTAGGAGAAGTAATTAAGCAATGCATAGTGTGTGCATAAGATGTTCACAATAAAGACATTGCCTGTAGACAAATGCTCGTCAACACGTAGTAGGAGAAGTAATTATGCAATGCATAGTGTGTGCATAAGATGTTCACAAGAAAGACATTGCCTGTAGACAAATGCTCGACCACACGTAGTAGGAGAAGTAATTAAGCAATGTATAGTGTGTGCATAAGATGTTTACAATTAAGACATTGCCTGTAGACAAATGCTCGACAACACGTAGTAGGAGAAGTAATTAAACAATGCATAGCGTGTGCATAAGATGTTCACAAGAAAGACATTGCCTGTAGACAAATGCTAGACAACACGTAGTAGAAGAAGAAATTAAGCAATGCATAGTGTGTGCATAAGATGTTCACAAGAAAGACATTGCCTGTAGACAAATGCTCGACAACACGTAGTAGGAGAAGTAATTAAGCAATGCATAGTGTGTGCATAAGATGTTCACATTAAAGACATTGCCTGCAGACAAATGCTCGTCAACACGTAGTAGGAGAAGTAATTATGAATTGCATAGTGTGTGCATAAGATGTTCACAAGAAAGAAATTGCCTGTAGACAAATGCTCGACCACACGTAGTAGGAGTAGTAATTAAGCAATGCATAGTGTGTGCATAAGATGTTCACAATAAATACATTGCTGTAGACAAATGCTCGACAACACATAGTAGGAGAAGTAATTAAGCATTGCATAGTGTGTGCATAAGATGTTCACAAGAAAGACATTGCCTGTAGACAAATGCTCGACAACACGTAGTAGGAGAAGTAATTAAGCATTGCATAGTGTGTGCATAAGATGTTCACAATAAAGACATTGCCTGTAGACAAATGCTCGACAACACGTAGTGGGAGAAGTAATTAAGCAATGCATAGTGTGTGCATAAGATGTTCACAAGAAAGACATTGCCTGTAGACAAATGCTCGACAACACGTAGTAGGAGAAGTAATTAAGCAATGCATAGTGTGTGCATAAGATGTTCACAATAAAGACATTGCCTGTAGACAAATGCTCGACAACACATAGTAGGAGAAGTAATTAAGCAATGTATAGTGTGTGCATAAGATGTTCACAGGAAAGACATTGCCTGTAGACAAATGCTCGACAACACGTAGTAGGAGAAGTAATTAAGCAATGTATAGTGTGTGCATAAGATGTTCACAATAAAGACATTGCCTGTAGACAAATGCTCGACAACACGTATTAGGAGAAGTAATTAAGCAATGCATAGTGTGTGCATAAGATGTTCACAAGAAAGACATTGCCTGTAGACAAATGCTAGACAACACGTATTAGAAGAAGAAATTAAGCAATGCATAGTGTGTGCATAAGATGTTCACAAGAAAGACATTGCCTGTAGACAAATGCTCGACAACACGTAGTAGGAGAAGTAATTAAGCAATGCATAGTGTGTGCATAAGATGATCACAATAAAGACATTGTCTGTAGACAAATGCTCGTCAACACGTAGTAGG
Organism: Locusta migratoria; assembly: GCA_026315105.1. Taxonomy (NCBI): domain Eukaryota; kingdom Metazoa; phylum Arthropoda; class Insecta; order Orthoptera; family Acrididae; genus Locusta; species Locusta migratoria. Next base: position 32,750,226 of record CM048745.1, read on the forward strand.
AGAAGTAATTATGAATTGCATAGTGTGTGCATAAGGTGTTCACAAGAAAGAAATTGCCTGTAGACAAATGCTCGACCACACGTAGTAGAAGAAGTAATTAAGCAATGCATAGTGTGTGCATAAGATGTTCACAATAAAGACATTGCTGTAGACAAATTCTCGACAACACGTAGTAGGAGAAGTAATTAAGCATTGCATAGTGTGTGCATAAGATGTTCACAATAAAGGCATTGCCTTTAGACAAATCCTCCACAAGACGTAGTAGGAGAAGTAATTAAGCAATGCATAGTGTGTGCATAAGATGTTCACAAGAAAGACATTGCCTGTAGACAAATGCTCGACAACACGTAGTAGGAGAAGTAATTAAGCAATGCATAGTGTGTGCATAAGATGTTCACAAGAAAGACATTGCCTGTAGACAAATGCTCGACAACACGTAGTAGGAGAAGTAATTAAGCAATGCATAGTGTGTGCATAAGATGTTCACAATAAAGACATTGCCTGTAGACAAATGCTCGTCAACACGTAGTAGGAGAAGTAATTATGCAATGCATAGTGTGTGCATAAGATGTTCACAAGAAAGACATTGCCTGTAGACAAATGCTCGACCACACGTAGTAGGAGAAGTAATTAAGCAATGTATAGTGTGTGCATAAGATGTTTACAATTAAGACATTGCCTGTAGACAAATGCTCGACAACACGTAGTAGGAGAAGTAATTAAACAATGCATAGCGTGTGCATAAGATGTTCACAAGAAAGACATTGCCTGTAGACAAATGCTAGACAACACGTAGTAGAAGAAGAAATTAAGCAATGCATAGTGTGTGCATAAGATGTTCACAAGAAAGACATTGCCTGTAGACAAATGCTCGACAACACGTAGTAGGAGAAGTAATTAAGCAATGCATAGTGTGTGCATAAGATGTTCACATTAAAGACATTGCCTGCAGACAAATGCTCGTCAACACGTAGTAGGAGAAGTAATTATGAATTGCATAGTGTGTGCATAAGATGTTCACAAGAAAGAAATTGCCTGTAGACAAATGCTCGACCACACGTAGTAGGAGTAGTAATTAAGCAATGCATAGTGTGTGCATAAGATGTTCACAATAAATACATTGCTGTAGACAAATGCTCGACAACACATAGTAGGAGAAGTAATTAAGCATTGCATAGTGTGTGCATAAGATGTTCACAAGAAAGACATTGCCTGTAGACAAATGCTCGACAACACGTAGTAGGAGAAGTAATTAAGCATTGCATAGTGTGTGCATAAGATGTTCACAATAAAGACATTGCCTGTAGACAAATGCTCGACAACACGTAGTGGGAGAAGTAATTAAGCAATGCATAGTGTGTGCATAAGATGTTCACAAGAAAGACATTGCCTGTAGACAAATGCTCGACAACACGTAGTAGGAGAAGTAATTAAGCAATGCATAGTGTGTGCATAAGATGTTCACAATAAAGACATTGCCTGTAGACAAATGCTCGACAACACATAGTAGGAGAAGTAATTAAGCAATGTATAGTGTGTGCATAAGATGTTCACAGGAAAGACATTGCCTGTAGACAAATGCTCGACAACACGTAGTAGGAGAAGTAATTAAGCAATGCATAGTGTGTGCATACGATGTTCTCAAAAAAGACATTGCCTGTAGACAAATGCTAGACAACACGCAGTAGGAGAAGTAATTAAGCAATGCATAGTGTGTACATAAGATGTTCACAATAAAGACATTGCCTGCAGACAAATGCTCGACAACACGTAGTAGGAGAAGTAATTATGCAATGCATCGTGTGTGCATAAGATGTTCACAATAAAGACATTGCCTGTAGACAAATGCCCGACAACACGTAGTAGGAGAAGTAATTAAGCAATGCATAGTGTGTGCATAAGATGTTCACAAGAAAGACATTGCCTGTAGACAAATGCTCGACAACACATAGTAGGAGAAGTAATTAAGCAATGCATAGTGTGTGCATAAGATGTTCACAAGAAAGACATTCCCTGTAGACAAATGCTCGTCAACACGTAGTAGGAGAAGTAATTATGCAATGCATCGTGTGTGCATAAGATGTTCACAATAAAGACATTGCCTGTAGACAAATGCCCGACAACACGTAGTAGGAGAAGTAATTAAGCAATGCATAGTGTGTGCATAAGATGTTCACAAGAAAGACATTCCCTGTAGACAAATGCTCGTCAACACGTAGTAGGAGAAGTAATTATGCAATGCATAGTGTGTGCATAAGATGTTCACAAGAAAGTCATTGCCTGTAGACAAATGCTCGACCACACGTAGTAGGAGAAGTAATTAAGCAATGCATAGTGTGTGCATAAGATGTTCACAATAAAGACATTGCCTGTAGACAAATGCTCGACAACACGTATTAGGAGAAGTAATTAAGCAATGCATAGTGTGTGCATAAGATGTTCACAAGAAAGACATTGCCTGTAGACAAATGCTAGACAACACGTATTAGAAGAAGAAATTAAGCAATGCATAGTGTGTGCATAAGATGTTCACAAGAAAGACATTGCCTGTAGACAAATGCTCGACAACACGTAGTAGGAGAAGTAATTAAGCAATGCATAGTGTGTGCATAAGATGTTCACAATAAAGACATTGTCTGTAGACAAATGCTCGGCAACACGTAGTAGGAGAAGTAATTATGAATTGCATAGTGTGTGCATAAGATGTTCACAAGAAAGAAATTGCCTGTAGACAAATGCTCGACCACACGTAGTAGAAGAAGTAATTAAGCAATGCATAGTGTGTGCATAAGATGTTCACAATAAAGACATTGCTGTAGACAAATTCTCGACAACACGTAGTAGGAGAAGTAATTAAGCATTGCATAGTGTGTGCATAAGATGTTCACAATAAAGACATTGCCTTTAGACAAATCCTCCACAAGACGTAGTAGGAGAAGTTATTAAGCAATGCATAGTGTGTGCATAAGATGTTCACAAGAAAGACATTGCCTGTAGACAAATGCTCGACAACACGTAGTAGGAGAAGTAATTAAGCATTGCATAGTGTGTGCATAAGATGTTCACAAGAAAGACATTGCCTGTAGACAAATGCTCGACAACACATAGTAGGAGAAGTAATTAAGCAATGTATAGTGTGTGCATAAGATGTTCACAAGAAAGACATTGCCTGTAGACAAATGCTCGACAACACGTAGTGGGAGAAGTAATTAAGCAATGCATAGTGTGTGCATAAGATGTTCTCAAGAAAGACATTGCCTGTAGACAAATGCTAGACAACACGCAGTAGGAGAAGTAATTAAGCAATGCATAGTGTGTACATAAGATATTCACAATAAAGACATTGCCTGTAGACAAATGCTCGACAACACGTAGTAGGAGAAGTAATTATGCAATGCATAGTGTGTGCATAAGATGTTCGCAATAAAGACATTGCCTGTAGAAAAATGCCCGACAACACGTAGTAGGAGAAGTAATTAAGCAATGCATAGTGTGTGCATAAGATGTTCACAAGAAAGATATTGCCCGTAGACAAATGCTCGACAACATGTAGTAGGAGAAGTAATTAAGCAATGCATAGTGTGTGCATAAGATGTTCACAAGAAAGACATTGCCTTTAGACAAATGCTCGACAACATGTAGTAGGAGAAGTAATTAAGCAATGCATAGTGTGTGCATAAGATGTTCACAAGAAAGACATTGCCTGTAGACAAATGCTCGACAACACGTAGTAGGAGAAGTAATTAAGCAATGCATAGTGTGTGCATAAGACGTTCACAAGAAAGACATTGCCTGTAGACAAATGCTCGACAACACGTAGTAGGAGAAGTAATTAAGCAATGCATAGTGTGTGCATAAGATGTTCACATGAAAGACATTGCCTGTAGACAAATGCTCGACAACATGTAGTAGGAGAAGTAATTAAGCCATGCATAGTGTGTGCATAAGATGTTCACAAGAAAGACATTGCCTGTAGACAAATGCTCGACAACACATAGTAGGAGAAGTAATTAAGCAATGCATAGTGTGTGCATAAGATGTTCACAAGAAAGACATTGCCTGTAGACAAATGCTCGACAACACGTAGTAGGAGAAGTAATTAAGTAATGCATAGTGTGTGCATAAGATGTTCACAAGAAAGACATTGCCTGTAGACAAATGCTCGACAACACGTAGTAGGAGAAGTAGTTAAGCAATGCATTGTGTGTGCATAAGATGTTCACAATAACGACATTGCCTGTAGACAAATGCTCGACAACACGTAGTAGGAGAAGTAATTAAGCAATGCATAGTGTGTGCATAACATGTTCACAAGAAAGACATTGCCTATAGACAAATGCTCGAAAACACGTAGTAGGAGAGGTAATTAAGCAATGCATAGTGTGTGCATAAGATGTTCACAAAAAAGACATTGCCTGTAGACAAATGCTCGACAACACGTAGTAGGAGAAGTAATTAAGCAATGCATAGTGTGTGCATAAGATGTTCACAAGAAAGGCATTGCCTGTACACAAATGCTCGACAACACGTAGTAGGAGAAGTAATTAAGCATTGTATAGTGTGTGCATAAGATATTCACAATAAAGACATTGCCTGTAGACAAATGCTCGACAACACGTAGTGGGAGAAGTAATTAAGCAATGCATAGTGTGTGCATAAGAAGTTCACAAGAAAGACATTGCCTGTAGACAAATGCTCGACAACACGTAGTAGGAGAAGTAATTAAGCGATGCATAGTGTGTGCATAAGATGTTCACAATAAAGACATTGCCTGTAGACAAATGCTCGACAACACGTAGTAGGAGAAGTAATTAAGCAATGCATAGTGTGTGCATAAGATGTTCACAAGAAAGACATTGCCTGTAGACAAATGCTAGACAACACGTAGTAGGAGAAGAAATAAAGCAATGCATAGTGTGTGCATAAGATGTTCACAAGAAAGACATTGCCTGTAGACAAATGCTCGACAACACGTAGTAGGAGAAGTAATTAAGCAATGCATAGTGTGTGCATAAGATGTACACAATAAAGACATTGCCTGTAGACAAATGCTCGTCAACACGTAGTAGGAGAAGTAATTATGCAATGCATAGTGTGTGCATAAGATGTTCACAAGAAAGACATTGCCTGTAGACAAATGCTCGACCACACGTAGTAGGAGAAGTAATTAAGCATTGTATAGTGTGTGCATAAGATGTTCACAATAAAGACATTGCCTGTAGACAAATGCTCGACAACACGTAGTAGGAGAAGTAATTAAGCAATGCATAGTGTGTGCATAAGATGTTCACAAGAAAGACATTGCCTGTAGACAAATGCTCGACAACACGTAGTAGGAGAAGTAATTAAGCAATGCATAGTGTGTGCATAAGATGTTCACATTAAAGACATTGCCTGTAGACAAATGCTCGTCAACACGTAGTAGGAGAAGTAATTATGAATTGCATAGTGTGTGCATAAGATGTTCGGAAGAAAGATATTGCCTGTAGACAAATGCTCGACCACACGTAGTAGGAGAAGTAATTAAGCAATGCATAGTGTGTGCATAAGATGTTCACAATAAATACATTGCTGTAGACAAATGCTCGACAACACGTAGTAGGAGAAGTAATTAAGCATTGCATAGTGTGTGCATAAGATGTTCACAATAAAGACATTGCCTGTAGACAAATGCTCGACAACACGTAGTAGGAGAAGTAATTAAGCAATGCATAGTGTGTGCATAAGATGTTCACAAGAAAGACATTGCCTGTAGACAAATGCTCGACAACACGTAGTAGGAGAAGTAATTAAGCATTGCATAGTGTGTGCATAAGATGTTCACAATAAAGACATTGCCTGTAGACAAATGCTCGACAACACGTAGTGGGAGAAGTAATTAAGCAATGCATAGTGTGTGCATAAGATGTTCACAAGAAAGATATTGCCTGTAGACAAATGCTCGACAACACGTAGTAGGAGAAGTAATTAAGCAATGCATAGTGTGTGCATAAGATGTTCACAATAAAGACATTGCCTGTAGACAAATGCTCGACAACACATAGTAGGAGAAGTAATTAAGCAATGTATAGTGTGTGCATAAGATGTTCACAGGAAAGACATTGCCTGTAGACAAATGCTCGACAACACGTAGTAGGAGAAGTAATTAAGCAATGCATAGTGTGTGCATAAGATGTTCTCAAAAAAGACATTGCCTGTAGACAAATGCTAGACAACACGCAGTAGGAGAAGTAATTAAGCAATGCATAGTGTGTACATAAGATGTTCACAATAAAGACATTGCCTGCAGACAAATGCTCGACAACACGTAGTAGGAGAAGTAATTATGCAATGCATAGTGTGTGCATAAGATGTTCACAATAAAGCCATTGCCTGTAGACAAATGCCCGACAACACGTAGTAGGAGAAGTAATTAAGCAATGCATAGTGTGTGCATAAGATGTTCACAAGAAAGACATTGCCTGTAGACAAATGCTCGACAACACATAGTAGGAGAAGTAATTAAGCAATGCATAGTGTATGCATAAGATGTTCACAAGAAAGACATTCCCTGTAGACAAATGCTCGTCAACACGTAGTAGGAGAAGTAATTATGCAATGCATAGTGTGTGCATAAGATGTTCACAAGAAAGACATTGCCTGTAGACAAATGCTCGACAACACGTAGTAGGAGAAGTAATTAAGCAATGCATAGTGTGTGCATAAGATGTTCACAAGAAAGACATTGCCTGTAGACAAATGCTCGACAACACGTAGTAGGAGAAGTAATTAAGCAATGCATAGTGTGTGCATAAGATGTTCACAAGAAAGATATTGCCCGTAGACAAATGCTCGACAACATGTAGTAGGAGAAGTAATTAAGCAATGCATAGTGTGTGCATAAGATGTTCACAAGAAAGACATTGCCTGTAGACAAATGCTTGACAACATGTAGTAGGAGAAGTAATTAAGCAATGCATAGTGTGTGCATAAGATGTTCACAAGAAAGACATTGCCTGTAGACAAATGCTCGACAACACGTGTAGGAGAAGTAATTAAGCAATGCATAGTGTGTGCATAAGATGTTCACAAAAAAGACATTGCCTGTAGACAAATGCTCGACAACACGTAGTAGGAGAAGTAATTAAGCAATGCATAGTGTGTGCATAAGATGTTCACAAGAAAGACATTGCCTGTACACAAATGCTCGACAACACGTAGTAGGAGAAGTAATTAAGCATTGTATAGTGTGTGCATAAGATATTCACAATAAAGACATTGCCTGTAGACAAATGCTCGACAACACGTAGTGGGAGAAGTAATTAAGCAATGCATAGTGTGTGCATAAGAAGTTCACAAGAGAGACATTGCCTGTAGACAAATGCTCGACAACACGTAGTAGGAGAAGTAATTAAGCGATGCATAGTGTGTGCATAAGATGTTCACAATAAAGACATTGCCTGTAGACAAATGCTCGACAACACGTAGTAGGAGAAGTAATTAAGCGATGCATAGTGTGTGCATAAGATGTTCACAATAAAGACATTGCCTGTAGACAAATGCTAGACAACACGTAGTAGGAGAAGTAATTAAGCAATGCATAGTGTGTGCATAAGATGTTCACAATAAATACATTGCCTGTAGACAAATGCTCGACAACAAGTAGTAGGAGAAGTAATTAAGTAATGCATAGTGTGTGCATAAGATGTTCACAAGAAAGACATTGCCTGTAGACAAATGCTCGACAACACGTAGTAGGAGAAGTAGTTAAGCAATGCATAGTGTGTGCATAAGATGTTCACAAGAAAGACATTGCCTGTAGACAAATGCTCGACAACACGTAGTAGGAGAAGTAATTAAGCAATGCATAGTGTGTGCATAACATGTTCACAAGAAAGACATTGCCTATAGACAAATGCTCGACAACACGTAGTAGGAGAAGTAATTAAGCAATGCATAGTGTGTGCATAAGATGTTCACAAAAAAGACATTGCCTGTAGACAAATGCTCGACAACACGTAGTAGGAGAAGTAATTAAGCAATGCATAGTGTGTGCATAAGATGTTCACAAGAAAGACATTGCCTGTACACAAATGCTCGACAACACGTAGTAGGAGAAGTAATTAAGCATTGTATAGTGTGTGCATAAGATATTCACAATAAAGACATTGCCTGTAGACAAATGCTCGACAACATATAGTGGGAGAAGTAATTAAGCAATGCATAGTGTGTGCATAAGAAGTTCACAAGAAAGACATTGCCTGTAGACAAATGCTCGACAACACGTAGTAGGAGAAGTAATTAAGCGATGCATAGTGTGTGCATAAGATGTTCACAATAAAGACATTGCCTGTAGACAAATGCTCGACAACACGTAGTAGGAGAAATAATTAAGCAATGCATAGTGTGTGCATAAGATGTTCACAAGAAAGACATTGCCTGTAGACAAATGCTAGACAACACGTAGTAGGAGAAGAAATAAAGCAATGCATAGTGTGTGCATAAGATGTTCACAAGAAAGACATTGCCTGTAGACAAATGCTCGACAACACGTAGTAGGAGAAGTAATTAAGCAATGCATAGTGTGTGCATAAGATGTTCACAATAAAGACATTGCCTGTAGACAAATGCTCGTCAACACGTAGTAGGAGAAGTAATTATGCAATGCATAGTGTGTGCATAAGATGTTCACAAGAAAGACATTGCCTGTAGACAAATGCTCGACCACACGTAGTAGGAGAAGTAATTAAGCAATGTATAGTGTGTGCATAAGATGTTCACAATAAAGACATTGCCTGTAGACAAATGCTCGACAACACGTAGTAGGAGAAGTAATTAAGCAATGCATAGTGTGTGCATAAGATGTTCACAAGAAAGACATTGCCTGTAGACAAATGCTAGACAACACGTAGTAGAAGAAGAAATTAAGCAATGCTTAGTGTGTGCATAAGATGTTCACAAGAAAGACATTGCCTGTAGACAAATGCTCGACAACACGTAGTAGGAGAAGTAATTAAGCAATTCATAGTGTGTGCATAAGATGTTCACATTAAAGACATTGCCTGTAGACAAATGCTCGTCAACACGTAGTAGGAGAAGTAATTATGAATTGCATAGTGTGCATAAGATGTTCACAAGAAAGAAATTGCCTGTAGACAAATGCTCGACCACACGTAGTAGGAGAAGTAATTAAGCAATGCATAGTGTGTGCATAAGATGTTCACAATAAATACTTTGCTGTAGACAAATGCTCGACAACACGTAGTAGGAGAAGTAATTAAGCATTGCATAGTGCGTGCATAAGATGTTCACAATAAAGACATTGCCTGTAGACAAATGCTCGACAACACGTAGTAGGAGAAGTAATTAAGCAATGCATAGTGTGTGCATAAGATGTTCACAAGAAAGACATTGCCTGTAGACAAATGCTCGACAACACGTAGTAGGAGAAGTAATTAAGCATTGCATAGTGTGTGCATAAGATGTTCACAATAAAGACATTGCCTGTAGACAAATGCTAGACAACACGTAGTGGGAGAAGTAATTAAGCAATGCATAGTGTGTGCATAAGATGTTCACAAGAAAGACATTGCCTGTAGACAAATGCTCGACAACACGTAGTAGGAGAAGTAATTAAGCAATGCATAGTGTGTGCATAAGATGTTCACAATAAAGACATTGCCTGTAGACAAATGCTCGACAACACATAGTGGGAGAAGTAATTAAGCAATGTATAGTGTGTGCATAAGATGTTCACAGGAAAGACATTGCCTGTAGACAAATGCTCGACAACACGTAGTAGGAGAAGTAATTAAGCAATGCATAGTGTGTGCATAAGATGTTCTCAAAAAAGACATTGCCTGTAGACAAATGCTAGACAACACGCAGTAGGAGAAGTAATTAAGCAATGCATAGTGTGTACATAAGATGTTCACAATAAAGACATTGCCTGCAGACAAATGCTCGACAACACGTAGTAGGAGAAGTAATTATGCAATGCATCGTGTGTGCATAAGATGTTCACAATAAAGACATTGCCTGTAGACAAATGCCCGACAACACGTAGTAGGAGAAGTAATTAAGCAATGCATAGTGTGTGCATAAGATGTTCACAAGAAAGACATTGCCTGTAGACAAATGCTCGACAACACATAGTAGGAGAAGTAATTAAGCAATGCATAGTGTGTGCATAAATGTTCACAAGAAAGACATTCCCTGTAGACAAATGCTCGTCAACACGTAGTAGGAGAAGTAATTATGTAATGCATAGTGTGTGCATAAGATGTTCACAAGAAAGACATTGCCTGTAGACAAATGCTCGACCACACGTAGTAGGAGAAGTAATTAAGCAATGTATAGTGTGTGCATAAGATGTTCACAATAAAGACATTGCCTGTAGACAAATGCTCGACAACACGTAGTAGGAGAAGTAATTAAGCATTGCATAGTGTGTGCATAAGATGTTCACAATAAAGACATTGCCTGTAGACAAATGCTCGACAACACGTAGTAGGAGAAGTAATTAAGCAATGCATAGTGTGTGCATAAGATGTTCACAATAAAGATATTGCCTGTAGACAAATGCTCGACAACACGTAGTAGGAGAAGTAATTAAGCATTGCATAGTGTGTGCATAAGATGTTCACAATAAAGACATTGCCTGTAGACAAATGCTCGACAACACGTAGTGGGAGAAGTAATTAAGCAATGCATAGTGTGTGCATAAGATGTTCGCAAGAAAGACATTGCCTGTGGACAAATGCTCGACAACACGTAGTAGGAGAAGTAATTAAGCAATGCATAGTGTGTGCATAAGATGTTCACAATAAAGACATTGCCTGTAGGCAAATGCTCGACAACACATAGTAGGAGAAGTAATTAAGCAATGTATAGTGTGTGCATAAGATGTTCACAGGAAAGATATTGCCTGTAGACAAATGCTCGACAACACGTAGTAGGAGAAGTAATTAAGCAATGCATAGTGTGTGCATAAGATGTTCTCAAAAAAGACATTGCCTGTAGACAAATGCTAGACAACACGCAGTAGGAGAAGTAATTAAGCAATGCATAGTGTGTACATAAGATGTTCACAATAAAGACATTGCCTGCAGACAAATGCTCGACAACACGTAGTAGGAGAAGTAATTATGCAATGCATCGTGTGTGCATAAGATGTTCACAATAAAGACATTGCCTGTAGACAAATGCCCGACAACACGTAGTAGGAGAAGTAATTAAGCAATGCATAGTGTGTGCATAAGATGTTCACAAGAAAGACATTGCCTGTAGACAAATGCTCGACAACACATAGTAGGAGAAGTAATTAAGCAATGCATAGTGTGTGCATAAGATGTTCACAAGAAAGACATTCCCTGTAGATAAATGCTCGTCAACACGTAGTAGGAGAAGTAATTATGCAATGCATAGTGTGTGCATAAGATGTTCACAAGAAAGACATTGCCTGTACACAAATGCTCGACCACACGTAGTAGGAGAAGTAATTAAGCAATGTATAGTGTGTGCATAAGATGTTCACAATAAAGACATTGCCTGTAGAAAAATGCTCGACAACACGTAGTAGGAGAAGTAATTAAGCAATGCATAGTGTGTGCATAAGATGTTCACAAGAAAGACATTGCCTGTAGACAAATGCTAGACAACACGTATTAGAAGAAGAAATTAACCAATGCATAGTGTGTGCATAAGATGTTCACAAGAAAGACATTGCCTGTAGACAAATACTCGACAACACGTAGTAGGAGAAGTAATTAAGCAATGCATAGTGTGTGCATAAGATGTTAACAATAAAGACATTGCCTGTAGACAAATGCTCGTCAACACGTAGTAGGAGAAGTAATTATGAATTGCATAGTGTGTGCATAAGGTGTTCACAAGAAAGATATTGCCTGTAGACAAATGCTCGACCACATGATGTAGGAGAAGTAATTAAGCAATGCATAGTGTGTGCATAAGATGTTCACAATAAAGACATTGCTGTAGACAAATGCTCGACAACACGTAGTAGGAGAAGTAATTAAGCATTGCATAGTGTGTGCATAAGATGTTCACAATAAAGACATGGCCTTTAGACAAATCCTCGACAAGACGTAGTAGGAGAAGTAATTAAGCAATGCATAGTGTGTGCATAGGATGTTCACAAGAAAGACATTGCCTGTAGACAAATGCTCGACAACACGTAGTAGGAGAAGTAATTAAGCATTGCATAGTGTGTGCATAAGATGTTCACAATAAAGACATTGCCTGTAGACAAATGCTCGACAACACATAGTAGGAGAAGTAATTAAGCAATGTATAGTGTGTACATAAGATGTTCACAAGAAAGACATTGCCTGTAGACAAATGCTCGACAACACGTAGTAGGAGAAGTAGTTAAGCAATGCATAGTGTGTGCATAAGATGTTCACAATAAAGACATTGCCTGTAGACAAATGCTCGACAACACGTAGTAGGAGAAGTAATTAAGCAATGCATAGTGTGTGCATAACATGTTCACAAGAAAGACATTGCCAATAGACAAATGCTCGACAACACGTAATAGGAGAAGTAATTAAGCAATGCATAGTGTGTGCATAAGATGTTCACAAAAAAGACATTGCCTGTAGACAAATGCTCGACAACACGTAGTAGGAGAAGTAATTAAGCAATGCATAGTGTGTGCATAAGATGTTCACAAGAAAGATATTGCCTGTACACAAATGCTCGACAACACGTAGTAGGTGAAGTAATTAAGCATAGTATAGTGTGTGCATAAGCTATTCACAATAAAGACATTGCCTGTAGACAAATGCTCGACAACACGTAGTGGGAGAAGTAATTAAGCAATGCATAGTGTGTGCATAAGAAGTTCACAAGAAAGACATTGCCTGTAGACAAATGCTCGACAACACGTAGTAGGAGAAGTAATTAAGCGATGCATAGTGTGTGCATAAGATGTTCACAATAAAGACATTGCCTGTAGACAAATGCTCGACAACACGTAGTAGGAGAAGTAATTAAGCAATGCATAGTGTGTGCATAAGATGTTCACAAGAAAGACATTGCCTGTAGACAAATGCTAGGCAACACGTAGTAGGAGAAGAAATAAAGCAATGCATAGTGTGTGCATAAGATGTTCACAAGAAAGACATTGCCTGTAGACAAATGCTCGACAACACGTAGTAGGAGAAGTAATTAAGCAATGCATAGTGTGTGCATAAGATGTTCACAATAAAGACATTGCCTGTAGACAAATGCTCGTCAACACGTAGTAGGAAAAGTAATTATGCAATGCATAGTGTGTGCATAAGATGTTCACAAGAAAGACATTGCCTGTAGACAAATGCTCGACAACACGTAGTAGGTGAAGTAATTAAGCATTGTATAGTGTGTGCATAAGCTATTCACAATAAAGACATTGCCTGTAGACAAATGCTCGACAACACGTAGTGGGAGAAGTAATTAAGCAATGCATAGTGTGTGCATAAGAAGTTCACAATAAAGACATTGCCTGTAGACAAATGCTCGACAACACGTAGTAGGAGAAGTAATTAAGCAATGCATAGTGTGTGCATAAGATGTTCTCAAGAAAGACATTGCCTGTAGACAAATGCTAGGCAACACGTAGTAGGAGAAGAAATTAAGCAATGCATAGTGTGTGCATAAGATGTTCACAAGAAAGACATTGCCTGTAGACAAATGCTCGACAACACGTAGTAGGAGAAGTAATTAAGCAATGCATAGTGTGTGCATAAGATGTTCACAATAAAGACATTGCCTGTAGACAAATGCTCGACAACACGTAGTAGGAAAAGTAATTATGCAATGCATAGTGTGTGCATAAGATGTTCACAAGAAAGACATTGCCTGTAGACAAATGCTCGACCACACGTAGTAGGAGAAGTAATTAAGCAATGTATAGTGTGTGCATAAGATGTCACAATAAAGACATTGCCTGTAGACAAATGCTCGACAACACGTAGTAGGAGAAGTAATTAAGCAATGCATAGTGTGTGCATAAGATGTTCACAAGAAAGACATTGCCTGTAGACAAATGCTAGACAACACGTAGTAAAAGAAGAAATTAAGCAATGCATAGTGTGTGCATAAGATGTTCACAAGAAAGACATTGCCTGTAGACAAATGCTCGACAACACGTAGTAGGAGAAGTAATTAAGCAATGCATAGTGTGTGCATAAGATGTTCACATTAAAGACATTGCCTGTAGACAAATGCTCGTCAACACGTAGTAGGAGAAGTAATTATGAATTGCATAGTGTGTGCATAAGATGTTCACAAGAAAGAAATTGCCTGTAGACAAATGCTCGACCACACGTAGTAGGAGAAGTAATTAAGCAATGCATAGTGTGTGCATAAGATGTTCACAATAAATACATTGCTGTAGACAAATGCTCGACAACAAGTAGTAGGAGAAGTAATTAAGCATTGCATAGTGTGTGCATAAGATGTTCACAATAAAGACATTGCCTGTAGACAAATGCTCGACAACACGTAGTAGGAGAAGTAATTAAGCAATGCATAGTATGTGCATAAGATGTTCACAAGAAAGACATTGCCTGTAGACAAATGCTCGACAACACGTAGTATGAGAAGTAATTAAGCATTGCATAGTGTGTGCATAAGATGTTCACAATAAAGACATTGCCTGTAGACAAATGCTCGACAACACGTAGTATGAGAAGTAATTAAGCATTGCATAGTGTGTGCATAAGATGTTCACAATAAAGACATTGCCTGTAGACAAATGCTCGACAACACGTAGTGGGAGAAGTAATTAAGCAATGCATAGTGTGTGCATAAGATGTTCACAAGAAAGACATTGCCTGTAGACAAATGCTCGACAACACGTAGTAGGAGAAGTAATTAAGCAATGCATAGTGTGTGCATAAGATGTTCACAAGAAAGACATTGCCTGTAGACAAATGCTCGACAACACGTAGTAGGAGAAGTAATTAAGCAATGCATAGTGTGTGCATAAGATGTTCACAATAAAGACATTGCCTGTAGACAAATGCTCGACAACACATAGTAGGAGAAGTAATTAAGCAATGTATAGTGTGTGCATAAGATGTTCACAATAAAGACATTGCCTGTAGACAAATGCCCGACAACACGTAGTAGGAGAAGTAATTAAGCAATGCATAGTGTGTGCATTAGATGTTCACAAGAAAAATTTTGACTGTAGACAAATGCTCGACAACATGTAGTAGGAGAAGTAATTAAGCAATGCATAGTGTGTGCAGAAGATTTTCACAAGAAAGACATTGCCTGTAGACAAATGCTCGACAACATGTAGTAGGAGAAGTAATTAAGCAATGCATAGTGTGTGCATAAGATGTTAACAAGAAAGACATTGCATGTAGACAAATGCTCGAAAACACGTAGTAGGAGAAGTAATTAAGCAATGCATAGTGTGTGCATAAGATGTTCACAATAAAGACATTGCCTGTAGACAAATGCTCGACAACACGTAGTAGGAGAAGTAATTAAGCAATGCATAGTGTGTGCATAAGATGTTCACAAGAAAGACATTGCCTGTAGACAAATGCTCGACAACATGTAGTAGGAGAAGTAATTAAGCAATGCATAGTGTGTGCATATGATGTTCACAATAAAGACATTGCCTGTAGACAAATGCTCTACAACACGTAGTAGGAGAAGTAATTAAGCAATGCATAGTGTGTGCATAAGATGTTCACAATAAAGACATTGCCTGTAGACAAATGCTCGACAACACGTAGTAGGAGAAGTAATTAAGCAATGCATAGTGTGGGCGTAAGATGATCACAATACAGACATTGCCTGTAGACAAATGCTCGACAACATGTAGTAGGAGAAGTAATTAAGCAATGCATAGTGTGTGCATAAGATGTTCACAATAAAGACATTGCCTGTAGACAAATGCTCGACAACACGTAGTAGGAGAAGTAATTAAGCAATGCATAGTGTGTGCATGCGATGTTCGCAATAAAGACATTGCCTGTAGACAAATGCTCGACAACACGTAGTAGGAGAAAGAATTAAGCAATGCATAGTGTGTGCATAATATGTTCACAAGAAAGATTTTGCCTGTAGACAAATGCTCGACAACATGTAGTAGGAGAAGTAATTAAGCAATGCATAGTGTGTGCAGAAGATGTTCACAAGAAAGACATTGCCTGTAGACAAATGCTCGACAACATGTAGTAGGAGAAGTAATTAAGCAATGCATAGTGTGTGCATAAGATGTTAACAAGAAAGACATTGCATGTAGACAAATGCTCGAAAACACGTAGTAGGAGAAGTAATTAAGCAATGCATTGTGTGTGCATAAGATGTTCACAATAAAGACATTGCCTGTAGACAAATGCTCGACAACACGTAGTAGGAGAAGTAATTAAGCAATGCATAGTGTGTGCATAAGATGTTCACAAGAAAGACATTGCCTGTAGACAAATGCTCGACAACATGTAGTAGGAGAAGTAATTAAGCAATGCATAGTGTGTGCAGAAGATGTTCACAATAAAGACATTGCCTGTAGACAAATGCTCGACAATACGTAGTAGGAGAAGTAATTAAGCAATGCATAGTGTGTGCATAATTTGTTCACAATAAAGACATTGCCTGTAGACAAATGCTCGACAACACGTAGTAGGAGAAGTAATTAAGCAATGCATAGTGTGTGCGTAAGATGATCACAATAAAGACATTGCCTGTAGACAAATGCTCGACAACATGTAGTAGAAGAAGTAATTAAGCAATGCATAGTGTGTGCATAAGATGTTCACAATAAAGACATTGCCTGTAGACAAATGCTTGACAACACGTAGTAGGAGAAGTAATTAAGCAATACATAGTGTGTGCATACGATGTTCACAATAAAGACATTGCCTGTAGACAAATGCTCGACAACACGTTGTAGGAGAAGTAATTAAGCAATGCATAGTGTGTGCATAAGATGTTCACAAGAAAGACATCGCCTGTAGACAAATGCTAGACAACACGTTGTAGGAGAAGAAATTAAGCAATGCATAGTGTGTGCATAAGATGTTCACAAGAAAGACATTGCATGTAGACAAATGCTCGACAACACATAGTAGGAGAAGTTATTAAGCAATGCATTGTGTGTGCATAAGATGTTCACAATAAAGACATTGCCTGTAGACAAATGCTCGTCAACACGTAGTAGGAGAAGTAATTATGCAAAGCATAGTGTGTGCATAAGATGTTCACAAGAAAGACATTGCCTGTAGACAAATGCTCGACCACAAGTAGTAGGAGAAGTAATTAAGTAATGTATAGTGTGTGCATAAGATGTTCACAATAAAGGCATTGCATGTAGACAAATGCTCGACAACACGTAGTACGAGAAGTAATTAAGCAATGCATAGTGTGTGCATAAGATGTTCACAAGAAAGACATTGCCTGTAGACAAATGCTAGACAACACGTAGTAGAAGAAGAAATTAGGCAATGCATAGTGTGTGCATAAGATGTTCACAAGAAAGACATTGCCTGTAGACAAATGCTCGACAACACGTAGTAGGAGAAGTAATTAAGCAATGCATAGTGTGCATAAGATGTTCACAATAAAGACATTGCCTGTAGACAAATGCTCGTCAACACGTAGTAGGAGAAGTAATTATGAATTGCATAGTGTGTGCATAAGATGTTCACAAGAAAGAAATTGCCTGTAGACAAATGCTCGACCACACGTAGTAGGAGATATAATTAAGCAATGCATAGTGTGTGCATAAGATGTTCACAATAAAGACATTGCTGTAGACAAATGCTCGACAACACGTAGTAGGAGAAGTAATTAAGCATTTATAGTGTGTGCATAAGATGTTCACAATAAAGACATTGCCTCTAGACAAATGCTCGACAACACGTAGTAGGAGAAGTAATTAAGCAATGCATAGTGTGTGCATAAGATGTTCACAAGAAAGAAATTGCCTGTAGAAAAATGCTCGACAACACGTAGTAGGAGAAGTAATTAAGCATTGCATAGTATGTGCATAAGATGTTCACAATAAAGACATTGCCTGTAGACAAATGCTCGACAACACGTAGTGGGAGAAGTAATTAAGCAAAGCATAGTGTGTGCATAAGATGTTCACAAGAAAGACATTGCCTGTACACAAATGCTCGACAACACGTAGTAGGAGAAGTAATTAAGCAATGCATAGTGTGTGCATAAGATGTTCACAATAAAGACATTGCCTGTAGACAAATGCTCGACAACACATAGTAGGAGAAGTAATTAAGCAATGTATAGTGTGTGCATCAGATGTTCACAAGAAAGACATTGCCTGTAGACAAATGCTAGACAACACGTAGTAGGGGAAGTAATTAAGCAATGCATAGTGTGTGCATAAGATGTTCTCAAGAAAGACATTGCCTGTAGACAAATGCTAGACAACACGCAGTAGGAGAAGTAATTAAGCAATGCATAGTGTGTACATAAGATGTTCACAATAAAGACATTGCCTGTAGACAAATGCTCGACAACACGTAGTAGGAGAAGTAATTATGCAATGCATAGTGTGTGCATAAGATGTTCACAATAAAGACATTGCCTGTAGACAAGAGCCCGACAACACGTAGTAGGAGAATTAATTAAGCAATGCATAGTGTGTGCATAAGATGTTCACAAGAAAGATTTTGCCTGTAGACAAATGCTCGACAACATGTAGTAGGAGAAGTAATTAAGCAATGCATAGTGTGTGCAGAAGATGTTCACAAGAAAGACATTGCCTGTAGACAAATGCTCGACAACACGTAGTAGGAGAAGTAATTAAGCAATGCATAGTGTGTGCATAAGATGTTCACACTAAAGACATTGCATGTAGACAAATGCTCGACAACACATAGTAGGAGAAGTAATTAAGCAATACATAGTGTGTGCATAAGATGTTCACAATAAAGACTTTGCCTGTAGACAAATGCTCGACAACACGTAGTACGAGAAGTAATTAAGCAATGCATAGTGTGTGCATAAGATGTTCACAAGAAAGACATTGCCTGTAGACAAATGCTCGACAACTTGTAGTAGGAGAAGTAATTAAGCAATGCATAGTGTGTGCATAAGATGTTCACAATAAAGACATTGCCTGTAGACAAATGCTCGACAACACGTAGTAGGAGAAGTAATTAAGCAATGCATAGTGTGTGCATAAGATGTTCACAATAATGACATTGCCTGTAGACAAATGCTCGACAACACGTAGTAGGAGAAGTAATTAAGCAATGCATAGTGTGTGCGTAAGATGATCACAATAAAGACATTGCCTGTAGACAAATGCTCGACAACATGTAGTAGGAGAAGTAATTAAGCAATGCATAGTGTGTGCATAAGATGTTCACAATAAAGACATTGCCTGTAGACAAATGCTCGACAACACGTAGTAGGAGAAGTAATTAAGCAATGCATAGTGTGTGCATAAGATGTTCACAAGAAAGACATTGCCTGTAGACAAATGCTCGACAACACGTAGTAGGATAACTAATTAAGCAATGCATAGTGTGTGCATAAGATGTTCACAATAAAGACATTGCCTTTAGACAAATGCCTGACAACACGTAGTAGGAGAAGTAATTAAGCAATGCATAGTGTGTGCATAAGATGTTGACAAGAAAGACATTGCCTGTAGACAAATGCTCGACAACATGTAGTAGGTGAAGTAATTAAGCAATGCATAGTGTGTGCATAAGATGTTCACAAGAAAGACATTGCCTGTAGACAAATGATCGACAACACGTAGTAGGAGAAGTAATTAAGCAATGCATAGTGTGTGTATAAGATGTTCACAATGAAGACATTGCCTGTAGACAAATGCTCGACAACACGTAGTAGGAGAAGTAATTAAGCAATGCATAGTGTGTGCATAAGATGTTCACAAGAAAGACATTGCCTGTAGACAAATGCTCGACAACACGTAGTAGGAGAATTAATTAAACAATGCATAGTGTGTGCATAAGATGTTCGCAATAAAGACATTGCCTGTAGACAAATGCTCGATAACACGTAGTAGGAGAAGTAATTAAGCAATGCATAGTGTGTGCATAAGATGTTCACAATTAAGACATTGCCTGTAGACAAATGCTCGACAACAAGTAGTTGGAGAAGTAATTGAGCAATGCATAGTGTGTGCATAAGATGTTCACAATAAAGACATGGCCTGTAGACAAATGCTCGACAACATGTAGTAGGAGAAGTAATTAAGCAATGCATAGTGTGTGCATACGATGTTCACAAGAAAGACATTGCCTGTAGACAAATGCTCGACAACACATTGTGGGAGAATTAATTAAGCAATGCATTGTGTGTGCATAAGATGTTCGCAATAAAGACATTGCCTGTAGACAAATGCTAGACGACACGCAGTAGGAGAAGTAATTAAGCAATGCATAGTGTGTACATAAGATGTTCACTATAAAGACATTGCCTGTAGGCAAATGCTCGACAACACGTAGTAGGAGAAGTAATTAAGCAATGCATAGTGTGTGCATAAGATGTTCACAAGAAAGACATTGCCTGTAGACAAATGCTCGACAACACGTAGTAGGAGAAGTAATTAAGCATTGCATAGTGTGTGCATAAGATGTTCACAATAAAGACATTGCCTGTAGACAAATGCTCGACAACACGTAGTGGGAGAAGTAATTAAGCAATGCATAGTGTGTGCATAAGATGTTCACAAGAAAGACATTGCCTGTAGACAAATGCTCGACAACACGTAGTAGGAGAAGTAATTAAGCAATGCATAGTGTGTGCATAAGATGTTCACAATTAAGGCATTGCCTGTAGACAAATGCTCGACAACACATAGTAGGAGAAGTAATTAAGCAATGTATAGTGTGTGCATCAGATGTTCACAATAAAGACATTGCCTGTAGACAAATGCCCGCCAACACGTAGTAGGAGAATTAATTAAGCAATGCATAGTGTGTGCATAAGATGTTCACAAGAAAGATTTTGCCTGTAGACAAATGCTCGACAACATGTAGTAGGAGAAGTAATTAAGCAATGCATAGTGTGTGCAGAAGATGTTCACAAGAAAGACATTGCCTGTAGACAAATGCTCGACAACACGTAGTAGGAGAAGTAATTAAGCAATGCATAGTGTGTGCATAAGATGTTAACAAGAAAGACATTGCATGTAGACAAATGCTCGACAACACATAGTAGGAGAAGTAATTAAGCAATGCATAGTGTGTGCATAAGATGTTCACAATAAAGACATTGCCTGTAGACAAATGCTCGACAACACGTAGTAGGAGAAGTAATTAAGCAATGCATAGTGTGTGCATAAGATGTTCATAAGAAAGACATTGCCTGTAGACAAATGCTCGACAACATGTAGTAGGAGAAGTAATTAAGCAATGCATAGTGTGTGCATAAGATGTTCACAATAAAGACATTGCCTGTAGACAAATGCTCGACAACACGTAGTAGGAGAAGTAATTAAGCAATGCATAGTGTGTGCATAAGATGTTCACAATAAAGACATTGCCTGTAGACAAATGCTCGACAACACGTAGTAGGAGAAAAAATTAAGTAATGCATAGTGTGTGTATAAGATGTTCACAATGAAGACATTGCCTGTAGACAAATGCTCGACAACACGTAGTAGGAGAAGTAATTAAGCAATGCATAGTGTGTGCATAAGATGTTCACAAGAAAGACATTGCCTGTAGACAAATGCTCGACAACACGTAGTAGGAGAATTAATTAAACAATGCATAGTGTGTGCATAAGATGTTCGCAATAAAGACATTGCCTGTAGACAAATGCTGGATAACACGTAGTAGGAGAAGTAATTAAGCAATGCATAGTGTGTGCATAAGATGTTCACAATTAAGACATTGCCTGTAGACAAATGCTCGACAACAAGTAGTTGGAGAAGTAATTGAGCGATGCATAGTGTGTGCATAAGATGTTCACAATAAAGACATGGCCTGTAGACAAATGCTCGACAACATGTAGTAGGAGAAGTAATTAAGCAATGCATAGTGTGTGCATACGATGTTCACAAGAAAGACATTGCCTGTAGACAAATGCTCGACAACACATTGTGGGAGAATTAATTAAGCAATGCATTGTGTGTGCATAAGATGTTCGCAATAAAGACATTGCCTGTAGACAAATGCTAGACGACACGCAGTAGGAGAAGTAATTAAGCAATGCATAGTGTGTACATAAGATGTTCACTATAAAGACATTGCCTGTAGGCAAATGCTCGACAACACGTAGTAGGAGAAGTAATTAAGCATTGCATAGTGTGTGCATAAGATGTTCACAATAAAGACATTGCCTGTAGACAAATGCTCGACAACACGTAGTGGGAGAAGTAATTAAGCAATGCATAGTGTGTGCATAAGATGTTCACAAGAAAGACATTGCCTGTAGACAAATGCTCGACAACACGTAGTAGGAGAAGTAATTAAGCAATGCATAGTGTGTGCATAAGATGTTCACAATTAAGGCATTGCCTGTAGACAAATGCTCGACAACACATAGTAGGAGAAGTAATTAAGCAATGTATAGTGTGTGCATCAGATGTTCACAATAAAGACATTGCCTGTAGACAAATGCCCGACAACACGTAGTAGGAGAATTAATTAAGCAATGCATAGTGTGTGCATAAGATGTTCACAAGAAAGATTTTGCCTGTAGACAAATGCTCGACAACATGTAGTAGGAGAAGTAATTAAGCAATGCATAGTGTGTGCAGAAGATGTTCACAAGAAAGACATTGCCTGTAGACAAATGCTCGACAACACGTAGTAGGAAAAGTAATTAAGCAATGCATAGTGTGTGCATAAGATGTTAACAAGAAAGACATTGCATGTAGACAAATGCTCGACAACACATAGTAGGAGAAGTAATTAAGCAATGCATAGTGTGTGCATAAGATGTTCACAATAAAGACATTGCCTGTAGACAAATGCTCGACTACACGTAGTAGGAGAAGTAATTAAGCAATGCATAGTGTGTGCATAAGATGTTCATAAGAAAGACATTGCCTGTAGACAAATGCTCGACAACATGTAGTAGGAGAAGTAATTAAGCAATGCATAGTGTGTGCATAAGATGTTCACAATAAAGACATTGCCTGTAGACAAATGCTCGACAACACGTAGTAGGAGAAGTAATTAAGCAATGCATAGTGTGTGCATAAGATGTTCACAATAAAGACATTGCCTGTAGACAAATGCTCGACAACACGTAGTAGGAGAAGTAATTAAGCAATGCATAGTGTGTGCGTAAGATGATCACAATAAAGACATTGCCTGTAGACAAATGCTCGACAACATGTAGTAGGAGAAGTAATTAAGCAATGCATAGTGTGTGCATAAGATGTTCACAATAAAGACATTGCCTGTAGACAAATGCTCGACAACACGTAGTAGGAGAAGTAATTAAGCAATGCATAGTGTGTGCATAAGATGTTCACAAGAAAGACATTGCCTGTAGACAAATGCTCGACAACACGTAGTAGGAGAAGTAATTAAGCAATGCATAGTGTGTGCATAAGATGTTCACAATAAAGACATTGCCTGTAGACAAATGCCTGACAACACGTAGTAGGAGAAGTAATTAAGCAATGCATAGTGTGTGCATAAGATGTTCACAAGAAAGACATTGCCTGTAGACAAATGCTCGACAACATTTAGTAGGAGAAGTAATTAAGCAATGCATAGTGTGTTCATAAGATATTCACAAGAAAGACATTGCCTGTAGACAAATGATCGACAACACGTAGTACGAGAAGTAATTAAGCAATGCATAGTGTGTGTATAAGATGTTCACAATGAAGACATTGCCTGTAGACAAATGCTCGACAACACGTAGTAGGAGAAGTAATTAAGCAATGCATAGTGTGTGCATAAGATGTTCACAAGAAAGACATTGCCTGTAGACAAATGCTCGACTACACGTAGTAGGAGAAGTAATTAAGCAATGCATAGTGTGTGCATAAGATGTTCACAAGAAAGACATTGCCTGTAGACAAATGCTCGACAACACGTAGTAGGAGAATTAATTAAACAGTGCATAGTGTGTGCATAAGATGTTCGCAATAAAGACATTGCCTGTAGACAAATGCTCGATAACACGTAGTAGGAGAAGTAATTAAGCAATGCATAGTGTGAGCATAAGATGTTCACAATTAAGACATTGCCTGTAGACAAATGCTCGACAACACGTAGTTGGAGAAGTAATTGAGCAATGCATAGTGTGTGCATAAGATGTTCACAATAAAGACATGGCCTGTAGACAAATGCTCGACAACATGTAGTAGGAGAAGTAATTAAGCAATGCATAGTGTGTGCATACGATGTTCACAAGAAAGACATTGCCTGTAGACAAATGCTCGACAACACATTGTGGGAGAATTAATTAAGCAATGCATAGTGTGTGCATAAGATGTTCGCAATAAAGACATTGCCTGTAGACAAATGCTCGACAACACGTAGTAGGAGAAGTAATTAAGCAATGCATAGTGTGTGCATAAGATGTTCACAAGAAAGACATTGCCTTTAGACAAATGCTCGACAACATGTGGTAGGAGAAGTAATTAAGCAATGCATAGTGTGTGCATAAGATGTTCACAATAACGACATTGCCTGAAGACAAATGCCTGACAACACGTAGTGGGAGAAGTAATTAAGCAATGCATAGTCTGTGCATAAGATGTTCACAATAAAGACATTGCCTGTAGACAAATGCTCAACAACACCTAGTAGGAGAAGTAATTAAGCAATGCATAGTGTGTGCATAAGATGTTCACAATAAAGACATTGCCTGTAGACAAATGCTCGACAACACGTAGTAGGAGAAGTAATTAAGCAATGCATAGTGTGTGCGTAAGATGATCACAATAAAGACATTGCCTTTAGACAAATGCCTGACAACACGTAGTAGGAGAAGTAATTAAGCAATGCATAGTGTGTGCATAAGATGTTGACAAGAAAGACATTGCCTGTAGACAAATGCTCGACAACATGTAGTAGGTGAAGTAATTAAGCAATGCATAGTGTGTGCATAAGATGTTCACAAGAAAGACATTGCCTGTAGACAAATGATCGACAACACGTAGTAGGAGAAGTAATTAAGCAATGCATAGTGTGTGTATAAGATGTTCACAATGAAGACATTGCCTGTAGACAAATGCTCGACAACACGTAGTAGGAGAAGTAATTAAGCAATGCATAGTGTGTGCATAAGATGTTCACAAGAAAGACATTGCCTGTAGACAAATGCTCGACAACACGTAGTAGGAGAATTAATTAAACAATGCATAGTGTGTGCATAAGATGTTCGCAATAAAGACATTGCCTGTAGACAAATGCTCGATAACACGTAGTAGGAGAAGTAATTAAGCAATGCATAGTGTGTGCATAAGATGTTCACAATTAAGACATTGCCTGTAGACAAATGCTCGACAACAAGTAGTTGGAGAAGTAATTGAGCAATGCATAGTGTGTGCATAAGATGTTCACAATAAAGACATGGCCTGTAGACAAATGCTCGACAACATATAGTAGGAGAAGTAATTAAGCAATGCATAGTGTGTGCATACGATGTTCACAAGAAAGACATTGCCTGTAGACAAATGCTCGACAACACATTGTGGGAGAATTAATTAAGCAATGCATTGTGTGTGCATAAGATGTTCGCAATAAAGACATTGCCTGTAGACAAATGCTAGACGACACGCAGTAGGAGAAGTAATTAAGCAATGCATAGTGTGTACATAAGATGTTCACTATAAAGACATTGCCTGTAGACAAATGCTCGACAACACGTAGTAGGAGAAGTAATTAAGCAATGCATAGTGTGTGCATAAGATGTTCACAAGAAAGACATTGCCTTTAGACAAATGCTCGACAACACGTAGTAGGAGAAGTAATTAAGCATTGCATAGTGTGTGCATAAGATGATCACAATAAAGACATTGCCTGTAGACAAATGCTCGACAACACGTAGTGGGAGAAGTAATTAAGCAATGCATAGTGTGTGCATAAGATGTTCACAAGAAAGACATTGCCTGTAGACAAATGCTCGACAACACGTAGTAGGAGAAGTAGTTAAGCAATGCATAGTGTGTGCATAAGATGTTCACAATTAAGGCATTGCCTGTAGACAAATGCTCGACAACACATACTAGGAGAAGTAATTAAGCAATGTATAGTGTGTGCATCAGATGTTCACAATAAAGACATTGCCTGTAGACAAATGCCCGACAACACGTAGTAGGAGAATTAATTAAGCAATGCATAGTGTGTGCATAAGATGTTCACAAGAAAGATTTTGCCTGTAGACAAATGCTCGACAACATGTAGTAGGAGAAGAAATTAAGCAATGAATAGTGTGTGCAGAAGATGTTCACAAGAAAGACATTGCCTGTAGACAAATGCTCGACAACACGTAGTAGGAGAAGTAATTAAGCAATGCATTGTGTGTGCATAAGATGTTAACAAGAAAGACATTGCATGTAGACAAATGCTCGACAACACATAGTAGGAGAAGTAATTAAGCAATGCATAGTGTGTGCATAAGATGTTCACAATAAAGACATTGCCTGTAGACAAATGCTCGACAACACGTAGTAGGAGAAGTAATTAAGCAATGCATAGTGTGTGCATAAGATGTTCACAAGAGAGACATTGCCTGTAGACAAATGCTCGACAACATGTAGTAGGAGAAGTAATTAAGCAATGCATAGTGTGTGCATAAGATGTTCACAATAAAGACATTGCCTGTAGACAAATGCTCGACAACACGTGGTAGGAGAAGTAATTAAGCAATGCATAGTGTGTGCATAAGATGTTCACAATAAAGACATTGCCTGTAGACAAATGCTCGACAACACGTAGTAGGAGAAGTAATTAAGCAATGCATAGTGTGTGCAAAAGATGATCACAATAAAGACATTGCCTGTAGACAAATGCTCGACAACATGTAGTAGGAGAAGTAATTAAGCAATGCATAGTGTGTGCATAAGATGTTCACAATAAAGACATTGCCTGTAGACAAATGCTCGACAACACGTAGTAGGAGAAGTAATTAAGCAATGCATAGTGTGTGCATAAGATGTTCACAAGAAAGACATTGCCTGTAGACAAATGCTCGACAACACGTAGTAGGAGAAGTAATTAAGCAATGCATAGTGTGTGCATAAGATGTTCACAATAAAGACATTGCCTGTAGACTAATGCCTGACAACACGTAGTAGGAGAAGTAATTAAGCAATGCATAGTGTGTGCATAAGATGTTCACAAGAAAGACATTGCCTGTAGACAAATGCTCGACAACATTTAGTAGGAGAAGTAATTAAGCAATGCATAGTGTGTGCATAAGATGTTCACAAGAAAGACATTGCCTGTAGACAAATGCTCGACAACACGTAGTAGGAGAAGTAATTAAGCAATGCATAGTGTGTGCATAAGATGTTCACAATAAAGACATTGCCTGTAGACAAATGCTCGACAACACGTAGTAGGAGAGGTAATTAAGCAATGCATAGTGTGTGCATAAGATGTTCACAAGAAAGACATTGCCTGTAGACAAATGCTCGACAACACGTAGTAGGAGAAGTAATTAAGCAATGCATAGTGTGTGCATAAGATGTTCACAAGAAAGACATTGCCTGTAGACAAATGCTCGACAACACGTAGTAGGAGAAGTAATTAAGCAATGCATAGTGTGTGCATAAGATGTTCACAATAAAGACATTGCCTGTAGACTAATGCCTGACAACACGTAGTAGGAGAAGTAATTAAGCAATGCATAGTGTGTGCATAAGATGTTCACAAGAAAGAAATTGCCTGTAGACAAATGCTCGACAACATTTAGTAGGAGAAGTAATTAAGCAATGCATAGTGTGTGCATAAGATGTTCACAAGAAAGACATTGCCTGTAGACAAATGCTCGACAACACGTAGTAGGAGAAGTAATTAAGCAATGCATAGTGTGTGCATAAGATGTTCACAATAAAGACATTGCCTGTAGACAAATGCTCGACAACACGTAGTAGGAGAGGTAATTAAGCAATGCATAGTGTGTGCATAAGATGTTCACAAGAAAGACATTGCCTGTAGACAAATGCTCGACTACACGTAGTAGGAGAAGTAATTAAGCAATGCATAGTGTGTGCATAAGATTTTCACAAGAAAGACATTGCCTGTAGACAAATGCTCGACAACACGTAGTAGGAGAATTAATTAAACAATGCATAGTGTGTGCATAAGATGTTCGCAATAAAGACATTGCCTGTAGACAAATGCTCGATAACACGTAGTAGGAGAAGTAATTAAGCAATGCATAGTGTGAGCATAAGATGTTCACAATTAAGACATTGCCTGTAGACAAATGCTCGACAACACGTAGTTGGAGAAGTAATTGAGCAATGCATAGTGTGTGCATAAGATGTTCACAATAAAGAGATGGCCTGTAGACAAATGCTCGACAACATGTAGTAGGAGAAGTAATTAAGCAATGCATAGTGTGTGCATACGATGTTCACAAGAAAGACATTGCCTGTAGACAAATGCTCGACAACACATTGTGGGAGAATTAATTAAGCAATGCATAGTGTGTGCATAAGATGTTCGCAATAAAGACATTGCCTGTAGACAAATGCTCGACAACACGTAGTAGGAGAAGTAATTAAGCAATGCATAGTGTGTGCATAAGATGTTCACAAGAAAGACATTGCCTGTAGACAAATGCTCGACAACACGTGGTAGGAGAAGTAATTAAGCAATGCATAGTGTGTGCATAAGATGTTCACAATAACGACATTGCCTGAAGACAAATGCCTGACAACACGTAGTGGGAGAAGTAATTAAGCAATGCATAGTGTGTGCATAAGATGTTCACAATAAAGACATTGCCTGTAGACAAATGCTCGACAACACCTAGTAGGAGAAGTAATTAAGCAATTCATAGTGTGTGCATAAGATGTTCACAAGGAAGACATTGCCTGTAGACAAATGCTCGACAACATGTAGTAGGAGAAGTAATTAAGCAATGCATTGTGTGTGCATAAGATGTTCACAATGAAGACATTGCATTTAGACAAATGCTCGACAACACATAGTAGGAGAAGTAATTAAGCAATGCATAGTGTGTGCATAAGATGTTCACAATAAAGACATTGCCTGTAGACAAATGCTCGACAACACGTAGTAGGAGAAGCAATTAAGCAATGCATAGTGTGTGCATAAGATGTTCACAAGAAAGACATTGCCTGTAGACAAATGCTCGACAACATGTAGTAGGAGAAGTAATTAAGTAATGCATGGTGTGTGCATAAGATGTTCACAAGAAAGACATTGCCTGTAGACTAATGCTCGACAACACGTAGTAGGAGAAGTAATTAAGCAATGCATAGTGTGTGCATAAGATGTTCACAAGAAAGACATTGCCTGTAGACAAATGCTCGACAACATGTAGTAGGAGAAGTAATTAGGCAATGCATAGTGTGTGCATAAGATGTTCACAATAAAGACATTGCCTGTAGACAAATGCTCGACAACACGTAGTAGGAGGAGTAATTAAGCAATGCAGAGTGTGTGCATACGATGTTCACAAGAAAGACATTGCCTGTAGACAAATGCTCGACAACACATTGTGGGAGAATTAATTAAGCAATGCATAGTGTGTGCATAAGATGTTCGCAATAAAGATATTGCCTGTAGACAAATGCTCGACAACACGTAGTAGGAGAAGTAATTAAGCAATGCATAGTGTGTGCATAAGATGTTCACAAGAAAGACATTGCCTGTAGACAAATGCTCGACAACACGTAGTAGGAGAAGTAATTAAGCAATGCATAGTGTGTGCATAAGATGTTCACAATAACGACATTGCCTGAAGACAAATGCCTGACAACACGTAGTGGGAAAAGTAATTAAGCAATGCATAGTGTGTGCATAAGATGTTCACAAGAAAGACATTGCCTGTAGACAAATGCTCGACAACACGTAGTAGGAGAAGTAATTAAGCAATGCATAGTGTGTGCATAAGATGTTCACAAGAAAGACATTGCCTGTAGACAAATGCTCGACAACATGTAGTAGGAGAAGTAATTAAGCAATGCATTGTGTGTGCATAAGATGTTCACAATGAAGACATTGCCTTTAGACAAATGCTCGACAACACATAGTAGGAGAAGTAATTAAGCAATGCATAGTGTGTGCAAAAGATGTTCACAATAAAGACATAGCCTGTAGACAAATGCTCGACAACACGTAGTAGGAGAAGTAATTAAGCAATGCATAGTGTGTGTATAAGATGTTCACAATGAAGACATTGCCTGTAGACAAATGCTCGACAACACGTAGTAGGAGAAGTAATTAAGCAATGCATAGTGTGTGAATAAGATGTTCACAAGAAAGACATTGCCTGTAGACAAATGCTCGACAACATGTACTAGGAGAAGTAATTAAGCAATGCTTCGTGTGTGCATAAGATGTTCACAAGAAAGACATTGCCTGTAGAATAATGCTCGACAACACGTAGTAGGAGAAGTAATTAAGCAATGCATAGTGTGTGCATAAGATGTTCACAAGAAAGACATTGCCTGTAGACAAATGCTCGACAACATGTAGTAGGAGAAGTAATTAAGCAATGCATAGTGTGTGCATAAGATGTTCACAAGAAAGACATTGCCTGTAGACAAATGCTCGACAACACGTAGTAGGTGAGGTAATTATGCAATGCATAGTGTGTGCATAAGATGTTCACAATAAAGACATTGCCTGGTGGCAAATGCTTGACAACACGTAGTAGGAGAAGTAATTAAGCAATGTATTGTGTGTGCATAAGATGTACACAAGAAAGACAATGCCTGTAGACAAATGCTCGACAACACGTAGTAGGAGAAGTAATTAAGCAATGCATAGTGTGTGCATAAGATGTTCACAAGAAAGACATTGCCTGTAGACAAATGCTCAACAACACGTAGTAGGAGAAGTAATTAAGCAATGCATAGTGTGTGCATAAGATGTTCACAATAAAGACATTGCCTGTAGACAAATGCCTGACAACACGTAGTGGGAGAAGTAATCAAGCAATGCATAGTGTGTGCATAGGATGTTCACAAGAAAGACATTGCCTGTAGACAAATGCTCGACAACACGTAGTAGGAGAAGTAATTAAGCAATGCATAGTGTGTGCATACGATGTTCACAATAAAGACATTGCCTGTAGACAAATGCTCGACAACACGTAGTAGGAGAAGTAATTAAGCAATGCATAGTGTGTGCATAAGATGTTCAAAAGAAAGACATTGCCTGTAGACAAATGCTCGACAACATGTAGTAGGAGAAGTAATTAAGCAATGCATAGTGTGTGCATAAGATGTTCACAATAAAGACATTGCCTGTAGACAAATGCTCGACAACACGTAGTAGGAGAAGTAATTAAGCAATGCATAGTGTGTGCATAAGATGTTCACAATGAAGACATTGCCTGTAGACAAATGCCTGACAACACATAGTAGGAGAAGTAATTAAGCAATGCATAGTGTGTGCATAAGATGTTCACAAGAAAGACATTGCCTGTAGATAAATGCTCGACAACATGTAGTAGGAGAAGTAATTAAGCAATGCATAGTGTGTGCATAAGATGTTCATAAGAAAGACATTGCCTGTAGACAAATGTTCGACATCACGTAGTAGGAGAAGTAATTAAGCAATGCATAGTGTGTGCATAAGATGTTCACAATGAAGACATTGCCTGTAGACAAATGCTCGACAACACGTAGTAGGAGAAGTAATTAAGCAATGCATAGTGTGTGCATAAGATTTTCACAATAAAGACATTGCCTGTAGACAAATGCTCGACAACATGTAGTAGGAGAAGTAATTAAGCAATGCATAGTGTGTGCATAAGATGTTCATAAGAAAGACATTGCCTGTAGACAAATGTTCGACATCACGTAGTAGGAGAAGTAATTAAGCAATGCATAGTGTGTGCATAAGATGTTCACAATGAAGACATTGCCTGTAGACAAATGCTCGACAACACGTAGTAGGAGAAGTAATTAAGCAATGCATTGTGTGTGCATAAGATGTTCACAATAAAGACATTGCCTGTAGACAAATGCTCGACAACACGTAGTAGGAGAAGTAATTAAGCAATGCAAAGTGTGTGCATAAGATGTTCACAAGAGAGACATTGCCTGTAGACAAATGCTCGACAACATGTAGTAGGAGAAGTAATTAAGCAATGCATAGTGTGTGCATTAGATGTTCACAATAAAGACATTGCCTGTAGACAAATGCTCGACAACACGTAGTAGGAGAAGTAATTAAGCAATGCGTAGTGTGTGCATAAGATGTTCACAATAAAGACATTGCCTGTAGACAAATGCTCGACAACACGTAGTAGGAGAAGTAATTAAGCAATGCATAGTGTGTGCGTAAGATGATCACAATAAAGACATTGCCTGTAGACAAATGCTCGACAACATGTAGTAGGAGAAGTAATTAAGCAATGCATAGTGTGTGCATAAGATGTTCACAATAAAGACATTGCCTGTAGACAAATGCTCGACAACACGTAGTAGGAGAAGTAATTAAGCAATGCATAGTGTGTGCATAAGATGTTCAGAAGAAAGACATTGCCTGTAGACAAATGCTAGACAACACGTAGTAGGAGAAGTAATTAAGCAATGCATAGTGTGTGCATAAGATGTTCACAATAAAGACATTGCCTGTAGACAAATGCTCGACAACACGTAGTAGGAGAGGTAATTAAGCAATGCATAGTGTGTGCATAAGATGTTCACAAGAAAGACATTGCCTGTAGACAAATGCTCGACAACATGTAGTAGGAGAAGTAATTAAGCAATGCATAGTGTGTGCATAAGATGTTCACAAGAAAGACATTGCCTGTAGACAAATGCTCGACAACACGTAGTAGGAGAATTAATTAAACAATGCATAGTGTGTGCATAAGATGTTCGCAATAAAGACATTGCCTGTAGACAAATGCTCGATAACACGTGGTAGGAGAAGTAATTAAGCAATGCATAGTGTGAGCATAAGATGTTCACAATTAAGACATTGCCTGTAGACAAATGCTCGACAACACGTAGTTGGAGAAGTAATTGAGCAATGCATAGTGTGTGCATAAGATGTTCACAATAAAGACATGGCCTGTAGACAAATGCTCGACAACATGTAGTAGGAGAAGTAATTAAGCAATGCATAGTGTGTGCATACGATGTTCACAAGAAAGACATTGCCTGTAGACAAATGCTCGACAACACATTGTGGGAGAATTAATTAAGCAATGCATAGTGTGTGCATAAGATGTTCGCAATTAAGACATTGCCTGTAGACAAATGCTCGACAACACGTAGTAGGAGAAGTAATTAAGCAATGCATAGTGTGTGCATAAGATGTTCACAAGAAAGACATTGCCTGTAGACAAATACTCGACAACACGTGGTAGGAGAAGTAATTAAGCAATGCATGGTGTGTGCATAAGATGTTCACAATAACGACATTGGCTGAAGACAAATGCCTGACAACACGTAGTGGGAAAAGTAATTAAGCAATGCATAGTGTGTGCACAAGATGTTCACAATAAAGACATTGCCTGTAGACAAATGCTCGACAACACCTAGTAGGAGAAGTAATTAAGCAATGCATAGTGTGTGCATAAGATGTTCACAAGGAAGACATTGCCTGTAGACAAATGCTCGACAACATGTAGTAGGAGAAGTAATTAAGCAATGCATTGTGTGTGCATAAGATGTTCACAATGAAGACATTGCCTTTAGACAAATGCTCGACAACACATAGTAGGAGAAGTAATTAAGCAATGCATAGTGTGTGCATAAGATGTTCACAATAAAGACATTGCCTGTAGACAAATGCTCGACAACACGTAGTAGGAGAAGTAATTAAGCAATGCATAGTGTGTGCATAAGATGTTCACAAGAAAGACATTGCCTGTAGACAAATGCTCGACAACATGTAGTAGGAGAAGTAATTAAGTAATGCATCGTGTGTGCATAAGATGTTCACAAGAAAGACATTGCCTGTAGACTAATGCTCGACAACACGTAGTAGGAGAAGTAATTAAGCAATGCATAGTGTGTGCATAAGATGTTCACAAGAATGACATTGCCTGTAGACAAATGCTCGACAACATGTAGTAGGAGAAGTAATTAAGCAATGCATAGTGTGTGCATAAGATGTTCACAATAAAGACATTGCCTGTAGACAAATGCTCGACAACACGTAGTAGGAGAAGTAATTAAGCAATGCAGAGTGTGTGCATACGATGTTTACAAGAAAGACATTGCCTGTAGACAAATGCTCGACAACACGTAGTAGGAGAAGTAATTAAGCAATGCATAGTGTGTGCGTAAGATGATCACAATAAAGACATTGCCTGTAGACAAATGCTCGACAACATGTAGTAGGAGAAGTAATTAAGCAATGCATAGTGTGAGCATAAGATGTTCACAATAAAGACATTGCCTGTAGACAAATGCTTGACAACACGTAGTAGGAGAAGTAATTAAGCAATGCATAGTGTGTGCATAAGATGTTCACAAGAAAGACATTGCCTGTAGACAAATGCTCGACAACACGTAGTAGGAGAAGTAATTAAGCAATGCATAGTGTGTGCATAAGATGTTCACAATAAAGACATTTCCTGTAGACAAATGCCTGACAACACGTAGTAGGAGAAGTAATTAAGCAATGCATAGTGTGTGCATAAGATGTTCACAAGAAAGACATTGCCTGTAGACAAATGCTCGACAACATTTAGTAGGAGAAGTAATTAAGCAATGCATAGTGTGTGCATAAGATGTTCACAAGAAAGACATTGCCTGTAGACAAATGATCGACAACACGTAGTAGGAGAAGTAATTAAGCAATGCATAGTGTGTGTATAAGATGTTCACAATGAAGACATTGCCTGTAGACAAATGCTCGACAACACGTAGTAGGAGAAGTAATTAAGCAATGCATAGTGTGTGCATAAGATGTTCACAATAAAGACATTGCCTGTAGACAAATGCTCGACTACACGTAGTAGGAGAAGTAATTAAGCAATGCATAGTGTGTGCATAAGATGTTCACAAGAAAGACATTGCCTGTAGACAAATGCTCGACAACACGTAGTAGGAGAATTAATTAAACAATGCATAGTGTGTGCATAAGATGTTCGCAATAAAGACATTGCCTGTAGACAAATGCTCGATAACACGTAGTAGGAGAAGTAATTAAGCAATGCATAGTGTGAGCATAAGATGTTCACAATTAAGACATTGCCTGTAGACAAATGCTCGACAACACGTAGTTGGAGAAGTAATTGAGCAATGCATAGTGTGTGCATAAGATGTTCACAATAAAGACATGGCCTGTAGACAAATGCTCGACAACATGTAGTAGGAGAAGTAATTAAGCAATGCATAGTGTGTGCATACGATGTTCACAAGAAAGACATTGCCTGTAGACAAATGCTCGACAACACATTGTGGGAGAATTAATTAAGCAATGCATAGTGTGTGCATAAGATGTTCGCAATTAAGACATTGCCTGTAGACAAATGCTCGACAACACGTAGTAGGAGAAGTAATTAAGCAATGCATAGTGTGTGCATAAGATGTTCACAAGAAAGACATTGCCTGTAGACAAATACTCGACAACACGTGGTAGGAGAAGTAATTAAGCAATGCATGGTGTGTGCATAAGATGTTCACAATAACGACATTGGCTGAAGACAAATGCCTGACAACACGTAGTGGGAAAAGTAATTAAGCAATGCATAGTGTGTGCACATGATGTTCACAATAAAGACATTGCCTGTAGACAAATGCTCGACAACACCTAGTAGGAGAAGTAATTAAGCAATGCATAGTGTGTGCATAAGATGTTCACAAGGAAGACATTGCCTGTAGACAAATGCTCGACAACATGTAGTAGGAGAAGTAATTAAGCAATGCATTGTGTGTGCATAAGATGTTCACAATGAAGACATTGCCTTTAGACAAATGCTCGACAACACATAGTAGGAGAAGTAATTAAGCAATGCATAGTGTGTGCATAAGATGTTCACAATAAAGACATTGCCTGTAGACAAATGCTCGACAACACGTAGTAGGAGAAGTAATTAAGCAATGCATAGTGTGTGCATAAGATGTTCACAAGAAAGACATTGCCTGTAGACAAATGCTCGACAACATGTAGTAGGAGAAGTAATTAAGTAATGCATCGTGTGTGCATAAGATGTTCACAAGAAAGACATTGCCTGTAGACTAATGCTCGACAACACGTAGTAGGAGAAGTAATTAAGCAATGCATAGTGTGTGCATAAGATGTTCACAAGAATGACATTGCCTGTAGACAAATGCTCGACAACATGTAGTAGGAGAAGTAATTAAGCAATGCATAGTGTGTGCATAAGATGTTCACAATAAAGACATTGCCTGAAGACAAATGCTCGACAACACGTAGTAGGAGAAGTAATTAAGCAATGCAGAGTGTGTGCATACGATGTTTACAAGAAAGACATTGCCTGTAGACAAATGCTCGACAACACGTAGTAGGAGAAGTAATTAAGCAATGCATAGTGTGTGCGTAAGATGATCACAATAAAGACATTGCCTGTAGACAAATGCTCGACAACATGTAGTAGGAGAAGTAATTAAGCAATGCATAGTGTGTGCATAAGATGTTCACAATAAAGACATTGCCTGTAGACAAATGCTTGACAACACGTAGTAGGAGAAGTAATTAAGCAATGCATAGTGTGTGCATAAGATGTTCACAAGAAAGACATTGCCTGTAGACAAATGCTCGACAACACGTAGTAGGAGAAGTAATTAAGCAATGCATAGTGTGTGCATAAGATGTTCACAATAAAGACATTGCCTGTAGACAAATGCCTGACAACACGTAGTAGGAGAAGTAATTAAGCAATGCATAGTGTGTGCATAAGATGTTCACAAGAAAGACATTGCCTGTAGACAAATGCTCGACAACATTTAGTAGGAGAAGTAATTAAGCAATGCATAGTGTGTGCATAAGATGTTCACAAGAAAGACATTGCCTGTAGACAAATGATCGACAACACGTAGTAGGAGAAGTAATTAAGCAATGCATAGTGTGTGTATAAGATGTTCACAATGAAGACATTGCCTGTAGACAAATGCTCGACAACACGTAGTAGGAGAAGTAATTAAGCAATGCATAGTGTGTGCATAAGATGTTCACAATAAAGACATTGCCTGTAGACAAATGCTCGACTACACGTAGTAGGAGAAGTAATTAAGCAATGCATAGTGTGTGCATAAGATGTTCACAAGAAAGACATTGCCTGTAGACAAATGCTCGACAACACGTAGTAGGAGAATTAATTAAACAATGCATAGTGTGTGCATAAGATGTTCGCAATAAAGACATTGCCTGTAGACAAATGCTCGATAACACGTAGTAGGAGAAGTAATTAAGCAATGCATAGTGTGAGCATAAGATGTTCACAATTAAGACATTGCCTGTAGACAAATGCTCGACAACACGTAGTTGGAGAAGTAATTGAGCAATGCATAGTGTGTGCATAAGATGTTCACAATAAAGACATGGCCTGTAGACAAATGCTCGACAACATGTAGTAGGAGAAGTAATTAAGCAATGCATAGTGTGTGCATACGATGTTCACAAGAAAGACATTGCCTGTAGACAAATGCTCGACAACACATTGTGGGAGAATTAATTAAGCAATGCATAGTGGGTGCATAAGATGTTCGCAATAAAGACATTGCCTGTAGACAAATGCTCGACAACACGTAGTAGGAGAAGTAATTAAGCAATGCATAGTGTGTGCATAAGATGTTCACAAGAAAGACATTGCCTGTAGACAAATGCTCGACAACACGTGGTAGGAGAAGTAATTAAGCAATGCATAGTGTGTGCATAAGATGTTCACAATAACGACATTGCCTGAAGACAAATGCCTGACAACACGTAGTGGGAGAAGTAATTAAGCAATGCATAGTGTGTGCACAAGATGTTCACAATAAAGACATTGCCTGTAGACAAATGCTCGACAACACCTAGTAGGAGAAGTAATTAAGCAATGCATAGTGTGTGCATAAGATGTTCACAAGGAAGACATTGCCTGTAGACAAATGCTCGACAACATGTAGTAGGAGAAGTAATTAAGCAATGCATTGTGTGTGCATAAGATGTTCACATTGAAGACATTGCCTTTAGACAAATGCTCGACAACACATAGTAGGAGAAGTAATTAAGCAATGCATAGTGTGTGCATAAGATGTTCACAATAAAGACATTGCCTGTAGACAAATGCTCGACAACACGTAGTAGGAGAAGTAATTAAGCAATGCATAGTGTGTGCATAAGATGTTCACAAGAAAGACATTGCCTGTAGACAAATGCTCGACAACATGTAGTAGGAGAAGTAATTAAGCAATGCATAGTGTGTGCATAAGATGTTCACAATAAAGACATTGCCTGTAGACAAATGCTCGACAACACGTAGTAGGAGAAGTAATTAAGCAATGCAGAGTGTGTGCATACGATGTTCACAAGAAAGACATTGCCTGTAGACAAATGCTCGACAACACATTGTGGGAGAATTAATTAAGCAATGCATAGTGTGTGCATAAGATGTTCGCAATAAAGATATTGCCTGTAGACAAATGCTCGACAACACGTAGTAGGAGAAGTAATTAAGCAATGCATAGTGTGTGCATAAGATGTTCACAAGAAAGACATTGCCTGTAGACAAATGCTCGACAACACGTAGTAGGAGAAGTAATTAAGCAATGCATAGTGTGTGCATAAGATGTTCACAATAACGACATTGCCTGAAGACAAATGCCTGACAACACGTAGTGGGAAAAGTAATTAAGCAATGCATAGGGTGTGCATAAGATTTTCACAAGAAAGACATTGCCTGTAGACAAATGCTCGACAACACGTAGTAGGAGAAGTAATTTAGCAATGCATAGTGTGTGCATAAGATGTTCACAAGAAAGACATTGCCTGTAGGCAAATGCTCGACAACATGTAGTAGGAGAAGTAATTAAGCAATGCATTGTGTGTGCATAAGATGTTCACAATGAAGACATTGCCTTTAGACAAATGCTCGACAACACATAGTAGGAGAAGTAATTAAGCAATGCATAGTGTGTGCAAAAGATGTTCACAATAAAGACATAGCCTGTAGACAAATGCTCGACAACACGTAGTAGGAGAAGTAATTAAGCAATGCATAGTGTGTGTATAAGATGTTCACAATGAAGACATTGCCTGTAGACAAATGCTCGACAACACGTAGTAGGAGAAGTAATTAAGCAATGCATAGTGTGTGCATAAGATGTTCACAAGAAAGACATTGCCTGTAGACAAATGCTCGACAACATGTACTAGGAGAAGTAATTAAGCAATGCTTCGTGTGTGCATAAGATGTTCACAAGAAAGACATTGCCTGTAGACTAATGCTCGACAACACGTAGTAGGAGAAGTAATTAAGCAATGCATAGTGTGTGCATAAGATGTTCACAAGAAAGACATTGCCTGTAGACAAATGCTCGACAACATGTAGTAGGAGAAGTAATTAAGCAATGCATAGTGTGTGCATAAGATGTTCACAAGAAAGACATTGCCTGTAGACAAATGCTCGACAACACGTAGTAGGTGAGGTAATTATGCAATGCATAGTGTGTGCATAAGATGTTCACAATAAAGACATTGCCTGGTGGCAAATGCTTGACAACACGTAGTAGGAGAAGTAATTAAGCAATGTATTGTGTGTGCATAAGATGTACACAAGAAAGACAATGCCTGTAGACAAATGCTCGACAACACGTAGTAGGAGAAGTAATTAAGCAATGCATAGTGTGTGCATAAGATGTTCACAAGAAAGACATTGCCTGTAGACAAATGCTCAACAACACGTAGTAGGAGAATTAATTAAGCAATGCATAGTGTGTGCATAAGATGTTCACAATAAAGACATTGTCTGTAGACAAATGCTCGACAACACGTAGTAGGAGAAGTAATTAAGCAATGCATAGTGTGTGCATAAGATGTTCAAAAGAAAGACATTGCCTGTAGACAAATGCTCGACAACATGTAGTAGGAGAAGTAATTAAGCAATGCATAGTGTGTGCATAAGATGTTCACAATAAAGACATTGCCTGTAGACAAATGCTCGACAACACGTAGTAGGAGAAGTAATTAAGCAATGCATAGTGTGTGCATAAGATGTTCACAATAAAGACATTGCCTGTAGACAAATGCCTGACAACACGTAGTAGGAGAAGTAATTAAGCAATGCATAGTGTGTGCATAAGATTTTGACAAGAAAGACATTGCCTGTAGATAAATGCTCGACAACATGTAGTAGGAGAAGTAATTAAGCAATGCATAGTGTGTGCATAAGATGTTCATAAGAAAGACATTGCCTGTAGACAAATGTTCGACATCACGTAGTAGGAGAAGTAATTAAGCAATGCATAGTGTGTGCATAAGATGTTCACAA
This sequence comes from Locusta migratoria, assembly GCA_026315105.1. Classification (NCBI taxonomy): domain Eukaryota; kingdom Metazoa; phylum Arthropoda; class Insecta; order Orthoptera; family Acrididae; genus Locusta; species Locusta migratoria. Next base: position 32,790,750 of record CM048745.1, read on the forward strand.
TGAAGACATTGCCTGTAGACAAATGCTCGACAACACGTAGTAGGAGAAGTAATTAAGCAATGCATAGTGTGTGCATAAGATGTTCACAATAAAGACATTGCCTGTAGACAAATGCTCGACAACATGTAGTAGGAGAAGTAATTAAGCAATGCATAGTGTGTGCATACGATGTTCACAAGAAAGACATTGCCTGTAGACAAATGCTCGACAACACGTAGTAGGAGAGGTAATTAAGCAATGCATAGTGTGTGCATAAGATGTTCACAAAAAAGACATTGCCTGTAGACAAATGCTTGACAACACATAGTGGGAGAACTAATTAAGCAATGCATAGTGTGTGCATAAGATGTTCGCAATAAAGACATTGCCTGTAGACAAATGCTTGACAACACGTAGTAGGAGAAGTAATTAAGCAATGCATAGTGTGTGCATAAGATGTTCACAAGAAAGACATTGCCTGTAGACAAATGCTCGACAACATGTAGTAGGAGAAGTAATTAAGCAATGCATAGTGTGTGCATAAGATGTTCACAATTACGACATTGCCTGTAGACAAATGCCTGACAACACGTAGTGGGAGAAGTAATTAAGCAATGCATAGTGTGTGCATAAGATGTTCACAATAAAGACATTGCCTGTAGACAAATGCTCGACAACACGTAGTAGGAGAAGTAATTAAGCAATGCATAGTGTGTGCATAAGATGTTCACAATAAAGACATTGCCTGTAGACAAATGCCTGACAACACGTAGTAGGAGAAGTAATTAAGCAATGCATAGTGTGTGCATAAGATGTTCATAAGAAAGACATTGCCTGTAGACAAATGTTCGACATCACGTAGTAGGAGAAGAAATTAAGCAATGCATAGTGTGTGCATAAGATGTTCACAATGAAGACATTGCCTGTAGACAAATGCTCGACAACACGTAGTAGGAGAAGTAATTAAGCAATGCATAGTGTGTGCATAAGATGTTCACAATAAAGACATTGCCTGTAGACAAATGCTCGACAACATGTAGTAGGAGAAGTAATTAAGCAATGCATAGTGTGTGCATACGATGTTCACAAGAAAGACATTGCCTGTAGACAAATGCTCGACAACACGTAGTAGGAGAGGTAATTAAGCAATGCATAGTGTGTGCATAAGATGTTCACAATAAAGACATTGCCTCTAGACAAATGCTTGACAACACATAGTGGGAGAACTAATTAAGCAATGCATAGTGTGTGCATAAGATGTTTGCAATAAAGACATTGCCTGTAGACAAATGCTTGACAACACGTAGTAGGAGAAGTAATTAAGCAATGCATAGTGTGTGCATAAGATGTTCACAAGAAAGACATTGCCTGTAGACAAATGCTCGACAACATGTAGTAGGAGAAGTAATTAAGCAATGCATAGTGTGTGCATAAGATGTTCACAATTACGACATTGCCTGTAGACAAATGCCTGACAACACGTAGTGGGAGAAGTAATTAAGCAATGCATAGTGTGTGCATAAGATGTTCACAATAAAGACATTGACTGTAGACAAATCCTCGACAACACGTAGTAGGAGAAGTAATTAAGCAATGCATAGTGTGTGCATTAGATATTCACAAGAAAGACATTGCCTGTAGACAAATGATCGACAACACGTAGTAGGAGAAGTAATTAAGCAATGCATTGTGTGTGCATAAGATGGTCACAATGAAGACATTGCCTGTAGACAAATGCTCGACAACACGTAGTAGAAGAAGTAATTAAGCAATGCATAGTGTGTGCATAAGATGTTCACAATAAAGACATTGCCTGTAGACAAATGCTCGACAACACGTAGTAGGAGAAGTAATTAAGCAGTGCATAGTGTATGCATAAGATGTTCACAAGAAAGACATTGCCTGTAGACAAATGCTCGACAACACGTATTAGGAGAGGTAATTAAGCAATGCATCGTGTGTGCATAAGATGTTCACAAGAAAGACATTGCCTGTAGACAAATGCTCGACAACACGTAGTAGGAGAAGTAATTTAGCAATGCATAGTGTGTGCATAAGATGTTCAAAAGAAAGACATTGCCTGTAGACAAATGCTTGACAACATGTAGTAGGAGAAGTAATTAAGCAATGCATTGTGTTTGCATAAGATGTTCACAATAAAGACATTGCCTGTAGACAAATGTTCGACAACACGTAGTAGGAGAGGTAATTAAGCAATGCATAGTGTGTACATAAGATGTTCACAATAAAGACATTGCCTGTAGACAAATGCCTGACAACACGTAGTAGGAGAAGTAATTAAGCAATGCATAGTGTGTGCATAAGATGTTGACAAGAAAGACATTGCCTGTAGACAAATGCTCGACAAAATGTAGTAGGAGAAGTAATTAAGCAATGCATAGTGTGTGCATAAGATGTTCACAAGAAAGACATTGCATGTAGACAAATGATCGACAACACGTAGTAGGAGAAGTAATTAAGCAATGCATAGTGTGTGCATAAGATGTTCACAATGAAGACATTGCCTGTAGACAAATGCTCGACAACACGTAGTAGGAGAAGTAATTAAGCAATGCATAGTGTGTGCATAAGATGTTCACAATAAAGACATTGCCTGTAGACAAATGCTCGACAACATGTAGTAGGAGAAGTAATTAAGCAATGCATAGTGTGTGCATACGATGTTCACAAGAAAGACATTGCCTGTAGACAAATGCTCGACAACACGTAGTAGGAGAGGTAATTAAGCAATGCATAGTGTGTGCATAAGATGTTCACAATAAAGACATTGCCTGTAGACAAATGCTCGACAACACATAGTGGGAGAATTAATTAAGCAATGCATAGTGTGTGCATAAGATGTTCGCAATAAAGACATTGCCTGTAGAAAAATGCTCGACAACACGTAGTAGGAGAAGTAATAAAGCAATGCATAGTGTGTGCATAAGATGTTCACAAGGAAGATATTGCCTGTAGACAAATGCTCGACAACACGTAGTAGGAGATGTAATTAAGCAATGCATAGTGTGTGCATAAGATGTTCACAATAACGACATTGCCTGTAGACAAATGCCTGACAACATGTAGTGGGAGAAGTAATTAAGCAATACATAGTGTGTGCATAAGATGTTCACAATAAAGACATTGCCTGTAGACAAATGCTCGACAACACGTAGTAGGAGAAGTAATTAAGCAATGCATAGTGTGTGCATAAGATGTTCACAAGAAAGACATTGCCTGTAGACAAATGATCGACAACACGTAGTAGGAGAAGTAATTAAGCAATGCATTGTGTGTGCATAAGATGGTCACAATGAAGACATTGCCTGTAGACAAATGCTCGACAACACGTAGTAGGAGAAGTAATTAAGCAATGCATAGTGTGTGCATAAGATGTTCACAAAAAAGACATTGCCTGTAGACAAATGCTCGACAACACGTAGTAGGAGAAGTAATTAAGCAATGCATAGTGTGTGCATAAGATGTTCACAATAAAGACATTGCCTGTAGACAAATGCTCGACAACACATAGTAGGAGAAGTAATTAAGCAATGCAGAGTGTGTGTATAAGATGTTCACAAGAAAGACATTGCCTGTAGACAAATGCTCGACAACAAGTATTAGGAGAGGTAATTAAGCAATGCATCGTGTGTGCATAAGATGTTCACAAGAAAGACATTGCCTGTAGACAAATGCTCGACAACACGTAGTAGGAGAAGTAATTAAGCAATGCATAGTGTGTGCATAAGATGTTCAAAAGAAAGACATTGCCTGTAGACAAATGCTTGACAACATGTAGTAGGAGAAGTAATTAAGCAATGCATTGTGTGTGCATAAGATGTTCACAATAAAGACATTGCCTGTAGACAAATGCTCGACAACACGTAGTAGGAGAAGTAATTAAGCAATGCATTGTGTGTGCATAAGATGTTCACAATAAAGACATTGCCTGTAGACAAATGCCTGACAACACGTAGTAGGAGAAGTAATTAAGCAATGCATAGTGTGTGCATAAGATGTTGACAAGAAAGACATTGCCTGTAGACAAATGCTCGACAACATGTAGTAGGAGAAGTAATTAAGCAATGCATAGTGTGTGCATAAGATGTTCACAAGAAAGACATTGCATGTAGACAAATGATGGACAACACGTAGTAGGAGAAGTAATTAAGCAATGCATAGTGTGTGCATAAGATGTTCACAATGAAGACATTGCCTGTAGACAAATGCTCGACAACACGTAGTAGGAGAGGTAATTAAGCAATGCATAGTGTGTGCATAAGATGTTCACAATAAAGACATTGCCTGTAGACTAATGCTCGACAACATGTAGTAGGAGAAGTAATTAAGCAATGCATAGTGTGTGCATACGATGTTCACAAGAAAGACATTGCCTGTAGACAAATGCTCGACAACACGTAGTAGGAGAGGTAATTAAGCAATGCATAGTGTGTGCATAAGTTGTTCACAATAAAGACATTGCCTGTAGACAAATGCTCTACATCACATAGTGGGAGAATTAATTAAGCAATGCATAGTGTGTGCATAATATGTTCGCAATAAAGACATTGCCTGTAGAAAAATGCTCGACAACACGTAGTAGGAGAAGTAATTAAGCAATGCATAGTGTGTGCATAAGATGTTCACAAGAAAGATATTGCCTGTAGACAAATGCTCGACAACACGTAGTAGGAGAAGTAATTAAGCAATGCATAGTGTGTGCATAAGATGTTCACAATAACGACATTGCCTGTAGACAAATGCCTGACAACATGTAGTGGGAGAGGTAATTAAGCAATACATATCGTGTGCATAAGATGTTCACAATAAAGACATTGCCTGTAGACAAATGCTCGACAACACGTAGTAGGAGAAGTAATTAAGCAATGCATAGTGTGTGCATAAGAAGTTCACAAGAAAGACATTGCCTGTAGACAAATGCTCCACAACACGTAGTAGGAGAAGTAATTAAGCAATGCATTGTGTGTGTATAAGATGTTCACAATGAAGACATTGCCTTTAGACAAATGCTCGACAACACGTAGTAGGAGAAGTAATTAAGCAATGCATAGTGTGTGCATAAGATGTTCACAATAAAGACATTGCCTGTAGACAAATGCTCGACAACACGTAGTAGGAGAAGTAATTAAGCAATGCATAGTGTGTGCATAAGATGTTCACAATAAAGACATTGCCTGTAGACAAATGCTCGACAACTCGTAGTAGGAGAAGTAATTAAGCAATGCATAGTGTGTGCATAAGATGTTCACAAGAAAGACATTGCCTGTAGACAAATGCTCGACAACACGTATTAGGAGATGTAATTAAGCAATGCATCGTGTGAGCATAAGATGTTCACAAGAAAGACATTGCCTGTAGACAAATGCTCGACAACACGTAGTAGGAGAAGTAATTAAGCAATGCATAGTGTGTGCATAAGATGTTCACAAGAAAGACATTGCCTGTAGACAAATGCTCGACAACATGTAGTAGGAGAAGTAATTAAGCAATGCATAGTGTGTGCATACGATGTTCACAAGAAAGACATTGCCTGTAGACAAATGCTCGACAACACGTAGTAGGAGAGGTAATTAAGCAATGCATAGTGCGTGCATAAGATGTTCACAAGAAAGACATTGCCTGTAGACAAATGCTCGACAACACGTAGTAGGAGAAGTGATTAAGAAATGCATAGTGTGTGCATAAGATGTTCACAAGAAAGACATTGCCTGTAGACAAATGCCTGACAACACGTAGTAGGAGAAGTAATTAAGCAATGCATAGTGTGTGCATAAGATGTTCACAAGAAAGACATTGCCTGTAGACAAATGCTCGACAACACGTAGTAGGTGAAGTAATTAAGCAATGCATAGTGTGTGCATAAGATTTTCACAAGAAAGACATTGCCTGTAGACAAATGCTCGACAACACTTAGTAGGAGAAGTAATTAAGAAATGCATCGTGTGTGCATAAGATGTTCACAAGAAAGACATTGCCTGTAGACAAATGATCGACAACACGTAGTAGGTGAAGTAATTAAGCAATGCATTGTGTGTGCATAAGATGTTCACAATGAAGACATTGCCTGTAGACAAATGCTCGACAACACATAGTAGGAGAAGTAATTAAGCAATGCATATTGTGTGCATAAGATTTTCACAAGAAAGACATTGCCTGTAGACAAATGCTCGACAACACTTAGTAGGAGAAGTAATTAAGATATGCATCGTGTGTGCATAAGATGTTCACAAGAAAGACATTGCCTGTAGACAAATGCTTGACAACACGTAGTAGGAGAAGTAATTAAGCAATGCATAGTGTGTGCATAAGATGTTCACAAGGAAGACATTGCCTGTAGACAAATGCTCGACAACACGTAGTAGGAGAAGTAATTAAGCAATGCATAGTGTGTGCATAAGATGTTCACAATAAAGACATTGCCTGTATACAAATGCTAGACAACACGTAGTAGGAGAAGTAATTAAGCAATGCATAGTGTGTGCATAAGATTTTCACAAGAAAGACATTGCCTGTAGACAAATGCTCGACAACACGTAGTAGGAGAAGTAATTAAGCAATGCATAGTGTGTGCATAAGATGTTCACAAGAAAGACATTGCCTGTAGACAAGTGCTCGACAACACGTAGTAGGAGAGGTAATTAAGCAATGCATAGTGTGTGCATAAGATGTTCACAATAAAGACATTGCTTGTAGACAAATGCTCGACAACACGTAGTAGGAGAGGTAATTAAGCAATGCATAGTGTGTGCATAAGATGTTCACAATAAAGACATTGCCTGTAGACAAATGCTCGACAAAACGTAGTAGGAGAAGTAATTAAGCAATGCATAGTGTGTGCATAAGTTGTTCACAAGAAAGACATTGCCTGTAGACAAGTGCTCGACAACACGTAGTAGGAGAAGTAATTAAGCAATGCATAGTGTGTGCATAAGATGTTCACAAGGAAGACATTGCCTGTAGACAAATGCTCGACAACACATAGTAGGAGAAGTAATTAAGCAATGCATAGTGTGTGCATAACATTTTCACAAGAAAGACATTGCCTGTAAACAAATGCTCGACAACACGTAGTAGGAGAAGTAATTAAGCAATCATAGTGTGTGCATAAGATGTTCACAATAAAGACATTGCCTGTAGACAAATGCTCGACAACACGTAGTAGGAGAAGTAATTAAGCAATGCATAGTGTGTGCATACGATGTTCACAAGAAAGACATTGCCTGTAGACAAATGCTCGACAACACGTAGTAGGAGAAGTAATTAAGCAATGCATAGTGTGTGCAAAAGATGTTCACAAGAAAGACATTGCCTGTAGACAAATGCTCGACAACACGTATTAGGAGAGGTAATTAAGCAACGCATCGTGTGTGCATAAGATGTTCACAAGAAAGACATTGCCTGTAGACAAATGCTCGACAACACGTAGTAGGAGAAGTAATTAAGCAATGAATAGTGTGTGCATAAGATGTTCAAAAGAAAGACATTGCCTGTAGACAAATGCTTGACAACATGTAGTAGGAGAAGTAATTAAGCAATGCATAGTGTGTGCATAAGATGTTCACAATAAAGACATTGCCTGTAGACAAATGCTCGACAACACGTAGTAGGAGAAGTAATTAAGCAATGCATAGTGTGTGCATAAGGTGTTCACAATAAAGACATTGCCTGTAGACAAATGCCTGACAACACGTAGTAGGAGAAGTAATTAAGCAATGCATAGTGTGTGCATAAGATGTTGACAAGAAAGACATTGCCTGTAGACAAATGCTCGACAACATGTAGTAGGAGAAGTAATTAAGCAATGCATAGTGTGTGCATAAGATGTTCACAAGAAAGACATTGCATGTAGACAAATGATCGACAACACGTAGTAGGAGAAGTAATTAAGCAATGCATAGTGTGTGCATAACATGTTCACAATGAAGACATTGCCTGTAGACAAATGCTCGACAACACGTAGTAGGAGAAGTAATTAAGCAATGCATAGTGTGTGCATAAGATGTTCACAATAAAGACATTGCCTGTAGACAAATGCTCGACAACATGTAGTAGGAGAAGTAATTAAGCAATGCATAGTGTGTGCATACGATGTTCACAAGAAAGGCATTGCCTGTAGACAAATGCTCGACAACACGTAGTAGGAGAGGTAATTAAGCAATGCATAGTGTGTGCATAAGATGTTCACAATAAAGACATTGCCTGTAGACAAATGCTCGACAACACATAGTGGGAGAATTAATTAAGCAATGCATAGTGTGTGCATAAGATGTTCGCAATAAAGACATTGCCTGTAGAAAAATGCTCGACAACACGTAGTAGGAGAAGTAATTAAGCAATGCATAGTGTGTGCATAAGATGTTCACAAGAAAGATATTGCCTGTAGACAAATGCTCGACAACACGTAGTAGGAGAAGTAATTAAGCAATGCATAGTGTGTGCATAAGATGTTCACAATAACGACATTGCCTGTAGACAAATGCCTGACAACATGTAGTGGGAGAAGTAATTAAGCAATACATAGTGTGTGCATAAGATGTTCACAATAAAGACATTGCCTGTAGACAAATGCTCGACAACACGTAGTAGGAGAAGTAATTAAGCAATGCATAGTGTGTGCATAAGATGTTCACAAGAAAGACATTGCCTGTAGACAAATGATCGACAACACGTAGTAGGAGAAGTAATTAAGCAATGCATTGTGTGTGCATAAGATGTTCACAATGAAGACATTGCCTTTAGACAAATGCTCGACAACACGTAGTAGGAGAAGTAATTAAGCAATGCATAGTGTGTGCATAAGATGTTCACAATAAAGACATTGCCTGTAGACAAATGCTCGACAACACGTAGTAGGAGAAGTAATAAAGCAATGCATTGTGTGTGCATAAGATGTTCACAATAAAGACATTGCCTGTAGACAAATGCTCGACAACTCGTAGTAGGAGAAGTAATTAAGCAATGCATAGTGTGTGCATAAGATGTTCACAAGAAAGACATTGCCTGTAGACAAATGCTCGACAACACGTATTAGGAGATGTAATTAAGCAATGCATCGTGTGAGCATAAGATGTTCACAAGAAAGACATTGCCTGTAGACAAATGCTCGACAACACGTAGTAGGAGAAGTAATTAAGCAATGCATAGTGTGTGCATAAGATGTTCACAAGAAGGACATTGCCTGTAGACAAATGCTCGACAACATGTAGTAGGAGAAGTAATTAAGCAATGCTTAGTGTGTGCATACGATGTTCACAATAAAGACATTGCCTGTAGACAAATGCTCGACACCACGTAGTAGGAGAGGTAATTAAGCAATGCATAGTGCGTGCATAAGATGTTCACAATAAAGACATTGCCTTTAGACAAATGCTCGACAACACGTAGTAGGAGAAGTAATTAAGCAATGCATAGTGTGTGCATAAGATGTTCACAAGAAAGACATTGCCTGTAGACAAATGCCTGACAACACGTAGTAGGAGAAGTAATTAAGCAATGCATAGTGTGTGCATAAGATGTTCACAAGAAAGACATTGCCTGTAGACAAATGCTCGACAACACGTAGTAGGAGAAGTAATTAAGCAATGCATAGTGTGTGCATAAGATTTTCACAAGAAAGACATTGCCTGTAGACAAATGCTCGACAACACTTAGTAGGAGAAGTAATTAAGAAATGCATCGTGTGTGCATAAGATGTTCACAAGAAACACATTGCCTGTAGACAAATGCTCGACAACACGTAGTAGGAGAAGTAATTAAGCAATGCATAGTGTGTGCATAAGATGTTCACAAGGAAGACATTGCCTGTAGACAAATGCTCGACAACACGTAGTAGGAGAAGTAATTAAGCAATGCATAGTGTGTGCATAAGATGTTCACAATAAAGACATTGCCTGTATACAAATGCTAGACAACACGTAGTAGGAGAAGTAATTAAGCAATGCATAGTGTGTGCATAAGATTTTCACAAGAAAGACATTACCTGTAGACAAATGCTCGACAACACGTAGTAGGAGAGGTAATTATGCAATGCATAGTGTGTGCATAAGATGTTAACAAGAAAGACATTGCCTGTAGACAAATGCTCGACAACACATAGTAGGAGAAGTAATTAAGCAATGCATAGTGTGTGCATAAGATGTTCACAATAAAGACATTGCTTGTAGACAAATGCTCGACAACACGTAGTAGGAGAGGTAATTAAGCAATGCATAGTGTGTGCATAAGATGTTCACAATAAAGATATTGCCTGTAGACAAATGCTCGACAAAACGTAGTAGGAGAAGTAATTAAGCGATGCATAGTGTGTGCATAAGATGTTCACAAGAAAGACATTGCCTGTAGACAAATGCTCGACAATATGTAGTAGGAGAAGTAATTAAGCAATGCATAGTGTGTGCATAAGATGTTCACAAGAAAGACATTGCCTGTAGACAAATGCTCGACAACACATAGTAGGAGAAGAAATTAAGCAATGCATAGTGTGTGCATAACATGTTCACAATAAAGACATTGCCTGTAAACAAGTGCTCGACAACACGTAGTAGGAGAAGTAATTAAGCAATGCATAGTGTGTGCATAAGATGTTCACAAGAAAGACATTACCTGTAGACAAGTGCTCGACAACACGTAGTAGGAGAAGTAATTAAGCAATGCATAGTGTGTGCATAAGATGTTCAAAAGAAAGACATTGCCTGTAGACAAATGCTCGACAACACGTAGTAGGACAATAATTATGCAATGTATAGTGTGTGCATAAGATGTTCACAAGAAAGACATTTCCTGTAGACAAATGCTCGACAACACGTAGTAGGAGAGGTAATTAAGCAATGCATACTGTGTACATAAGATGTTCACAAGAAAGGCATTGCCTGTAGACAAATGCTCGACAACACGTAGTAGGAGAAGTAATTAAGCAATGCATAGTGTGTGCATAAGATGTTCACAATAAAGACATTGCCTGTAGACAAATGCTCGACAACACGTAGTAGGAGAGGTAATTAAGCAATGCATAGTGTGTGCATAAGATGTTCACAATAAAGACATTGCCTGTAGACAAATGCTCGACAACACGTAGTAGGAGAAGTAATTAAGCAATGCATAGTGTGTGCATAAGATGTTCACAAGAAAGATATTGCCTGTAGACAGATGCTCGACAACACATAGTAGGTGAAGTAATTAAGCAATGCATAGTGTGTGCATAAGATGTTCACAAGAAAGACATTTCCTGTAGACAAATGCTCGACAACACGTAGTAGGAGAAGTAATTAAGCAATGCATAGTGCGTGCATAAGATGTTCACAATAAAGACATTGCCTGTAGACAAATGCTCGACAACACGTAGTAGGAGAAGTAATTAAGCAATGCACAGTGTGTGCATAAGATGTTCACAAGAAAGATATTGCCTGTAGACAAATGCTCGACAACACACAGTAGGAGAAGTAATTACGCAATGCATAGTGTGTGCATAAGATTTTCACAAGAAAGACATTGCCTGTAGACAAATGCTCGACAACACGTAGTAGGAGAAGTAATTAAGCAATGCATAGTGTGTGCATATGATGTTCACAAAAAAGACATTGCCTGTAAAAAAAATGCTCGACAACATGTAGTAGGAGAAGTAATTAAGCAATGCATAGTGTGTGTATTAGATGTTCACAAGAAAGACATTGCCTGTAGACAAATGCTCGACAACACGTAGTAGGAGAAGTAATTAAGCAATGCATAGTGTGTGCATAAGATGTTCACAAGAAAGACATTGCCTGTAGACAAATGCTCGACAACACGTAGTAGGAGAGGTAATTAAGCAATGCATAGTGTGTGCATAAGATGTTAACAAGAAAGACATTGCTTGTAGACAAATGCTCGACAACACGTAGTAGGAGAGGTAATTAAGCAATGCATAGTGTGTGCATAAGATGTTCACAATAAAGATATTGCCTGTAGACAAATGCTCGACAAAACGTAGTAGGAGAAGTAATTAAGCAATGCATAGTGTGTGCATAAGATGTTCACAAGAAAGACATTGCCTGTAGACAAGTGCTCGACAACACGTAGTAGGTGAAGTAATTAAGCAATGCATAGTGTGTGCATAAGATGTTCACAAGAAAGACATTGCCTGTAGACAAATGCTCGACAACACGTAGTAGGAGAAGTAATTAAGCAATGCATAGTGTGTGCATAACATGTTCACAATAAAGACATTGCCTGTAAACAAATGCTCGACAACACGTAGTAGGAGAAGTAATTAAGCAATGCATAGTGTGTGCATAAGATGTTAACAAGAAAGACATTGCCTGTAGACAAATGCTCGACAACACGTAGTTGGAGAAGTAATTAAAAAATGCATAGTGTGTGCATAAGATGTTCACAATAAAGACATTGCTTGTAGACAAATGCTCGACAACACGTAGTAGGAGAAGTAATTAAGCAATGCATAGTTTGTGCATATGATGTTCACAAGATAGACATTGCCTGTAGACATATGCTCGACAACACGTAGTAGGAGAAGTAATTTAGCAATGCATAGTGTGTGCATAAGATGTTCACAAGAAAGACATTGCCTGTAGACAAATGCTCGACAACATATAGTAGGAGAAGTAATTAAGCAATGCATAGTGTGTGCATAACATGTTCACAATAAAGACATTGCCTGTAAACAAGTGCTCGACAACACGTAGTAGGAGAAGTAATTAAGCAATGCATAGTGTGTGCATAAGATGTTCACAATAAAGACATTGCCTGTAGACAAATGCTCGACAACACGTAGTAGGAGAAGTAATTAAGCAATGCATAGTGTGTGCATAAGATGTTCACAAGAATGATATTGCCTGTAGACAGATGCTCGACTACACGTAGTAGGTGAAGTAATTAAGCAATGCATACTGTGTGCATAAGATGTTCACAAGAAAGACATTTCCTGTAGACAAATGCTCGACAACACGTAGTAGGAGAAGTAATTAAGCAATGCATAATGTGTGCATAAGATGTTCACAATAAAGACATTGCCTGTAGACAAATGCTCGACAACACGTAGTAGGAGAAGTAATTAAGCAATGCATAGTGTGTGCATTAGATGTTCACAAGAAAGATATTGCCTGTAGACAAATGCTCGACAACACATAGTAGGAGAAGTAATTAAGCAATGCATAGTGTGTGCCTAAGATTTTCACAAGAAAGACATTGCCTGTAGACAAATGCTCGACAACACGTAGTAGGAGAAGTAATTAAGCAATGCATAGTGTGTGCATATGATGTTCACAAAAAAGACATTGCCTGTAAAAAAATGCTCGACAACATCTAGTAGGAGAAGTAATTAAGCAATGCATAGTGTGTGCATTAGATGTTCACAAGAAAGACATTGCCTGTAGACAAATGCTCTACAATACATAGTAGGAGAGGTAATTAAGCAATGCATAGTGTGTACATAAGATGTTCACAATAAAGACATTGCCTGTAGACAAATGCTCGACAACACATAGTAGGAGAAGTAATTAAGCTATGCATAGTGTGTGCATAAGATGTTCACAAGAAAGACATTGCCTGTAGACAAATACTCGACAACACGTAGTAGGAGAAGTAATTAAGCAATGCATAGTGTGTGCATAGGATGTTTACAAGAAAGACATTGCCTGTAGACAAATGCTCGACAACACTTATTTGGAGAAGTAATTAAGCAGTGCATAGTGTGTGCATATGATGTTCACAAGAAAGACATTGCCTGTAGACAAATGCTCGACAACACGTAGTAGAAGAAGTAATTAAGCAATGCATAGTGTGTGCATAAGATGTTCACAAGAAAGACATTGCCTGTAGACAAATGCTCGACAACACGTAGTAGGAGAAGTAATTAAGCAATGCATAGTGTGTGCATAAGATGTTCACAAGAAAGACATTGCCTGTAGACAAATGCTCGACTACACGTAGTAGGAGTAGTAAATAAGCAATGCATAGTGTGTGCATAAGATGTTCACAATAAAGACATTGCCTGTAGACAAATGATCGACAACACGTAGTAGGAGAAGTAATTAAGCAATGCATAGTGTGTGCATAAGATGTTCAGAAGAAAGACATTGCCTGTAGACAAATGCTCGACAACACGTAGTAGGAGAAGTAATTAAGCAATGCATAGTGTGTGCATAAGATGTTCACAAGAAAGACATTGCCTGTAGACAAATGCTCGACTACACGTAGTAGGAGAAGTAAATAAGCAATGCATAGTGTGTGCATAAGATGTTCACAATAAAGACATTGCCTGTAGACAAATGATCGACAACACGTAGTAGGAGAAGTAATTAAGAAATGCATCGTGTGTGCATAAGATGTTCACAAGAAAGACATTGCCTGTAGACAAATGCTCGACAACACGTAGTAGGAGAAGTAATTAAGCAATGCATAGTGTGTGCATAAGATGTTCACAAGGAAGACATTGCCTGTAGACAAATGCTCGACAACACATAGTAGGAGAAGTAATTAAGCAATGCATAGTGTGTGCATAAGATGTTCACAATAAAGACATTGCTTGTAGACAAATGCTCGATAACACGTAGTAGGAGAGGTAATTAAGCAATGCATAATGTGTGCATAAGATGTTCACAATAAAGACATTGCCTGTAGACAAATGCTCGACAAAACGTAGCAGGAGAAGTAATTAAGCAATGCATAGTGTGTGCATAAGATGTTCACAAGAAAGACATTGCCTGTAGACAAGTGCTCGACAACACGTAGTAGGAGAAGTAATTAAGCAATGCATAGTGTGTGCATAAGATGTTGACAAGAAAGACATTGCCTGTAGACAAGTGCTCGACAACACGTAGTAGGAGAAGTAATTAAGCAATGCATAGTGTGTGCATAACATGTTCACAATAAAGATATTGCCTGTAAACAAATGCTCGACAACACGTAGTAGGAGAAGTAATTAAGCAATGCATAGTGTGTGCATAAGATGTTAACAAGAAAGACATTGCCTGTAGACAAATGTTCGACAACACGTAGTTGGAGAAGTAATTAAGCAATGCATAGTGTGTGCATAGGATGTTCACAATCAAGACATTGCTTGTAGATAAATGCTCGACAACACGTAGTAGGAGAAGTAATTAAGCAATGCATAGTGTGTGCATAAGATGTTCACAATAAAGACATTGCCTGTAGACAAATGCTCGACAACACGTAGTAGAAGAAGTAATTTAGCAATGCATAGTGTGTGCGTAAGATGTTCACAATAAAGACATTGCCTGTAGACAAATGCTCGACAACACATAGTAGGAGAAGTAATTAAGCAATGCATAGGGTGTGCATAAGATGTTCACTATAAAGACATTGCCTGTAGACAAATGCTCGACTACACGTAGTAGGAGAAGTAATTAAGCAATGCATAGTGTGTGCATAACATGTTCACATTAAAGACATTGCCTGAAAACAAATGCTCGACAACTCGTAGTAGGAGAAGTAATTAAGCAATGCATAGTGTGTGCATAAGATGTTCACAAGAAAGACATTGCCTGTAGACAAGTGCTCGACAACACGTAGTAGGAGAAGTAATTAAGCAATGCATAGTGTGTGCATAAGATGTTCAAAAGAAAGACATTGCCTGTAGACAAATGCTCGACAACACGTAGTAGGAGAATAATTACGCAATGTATAGTGTGTGCATAAGATGTTCACAAGAAAGACATTGCCTGTAGACAAATGCTCGACAACACGTAGTAGGAGAAGTAATAAAGCAATGCATAGTGTGTACATAAGATGTTCACAAGAAAGACATTGCCTGTAGACAAATGCTTGACAACACGTAGTAGGAGAAGTAATTAAGCAATGCATAGTGTGTGCATAAGATGTTCACAATAAAGACATTGCCTGTAGAAAAATGCTCGACAACACGTAGTAGGAGAGGTAATTAAGCAATGCATAGTGTGTGCATAAGATGTTCACAATAAAGACAGTGCCTGTGGACAAATGCTCGACAACACGTAGTAGGAGAAGTAATTAAGCAATGCATAGTGTGTGCATAAGATATTCACAAGAAAGATATTGCCTGTAGACAGATGCTCGACAACACGTAGTAGGTGAAGTAATTAAGCAATGCATAGTGTGTGCATAAGATGTTCACAAGAAAGACATTTCCTGTAGACAAATGCTCGACAACACGTAGTAGGAGAAGTAATTAAGCAATGCATAGTGTGTGCATAAGATGTTCACAATAAAGACATAGCCTGTAGACAAATGCTCGACAACATGTAGTAGGAGAAGTAATTAAACCATGCATAGTGTGTGCATAAGATGTTCTCAATAAAGACATTGCCTGTAGACAAATGCTCGACAACACGTAGTAGGAGAAGTAATTAAGCAATGCATAGTGTGTGCATAAGATGTTCACAAGAAAGACATTGCCTGTAGACAAATGCTCGACAACACGTAGTAGGAGAAGTAATTAAGCAATGCATAGTGTGTGCATAAGATGTTCACAAGAAAGACATTGCCTGTAGACAAATGCTCGACAACACGTAGTAGGAGAAGGAATTAAGCAATGCATAGTGTGTGCATAAGATGTTCACAAGAAAGACATTGCCTGTAGACAAATGCTCGACAACACGTAGTAGGAGAAGTAATTAAGCAATGCATAGTGTGTGCATAAGATGTTCACAATAAAGACATTGCCTGTAGACAAATGCTCGACAACACGTAGTAGGAGAAGTAATTAAGCAATGCATAGTGTGTGCATAAGATGTTCACAAGAAAGACATTGCCTGTAGACAAATACTCGACAACACGTAGTAGGAGAAGTAATTAAGCAATGCATAGTGTGTGCATAGGATGTTTACAAGAAAGACATAGCCTGTAGACAAATGCTCGACAACACGTATTAGGAGAAGTAATTAAGCAGTGCATAGTGTGTGCATATGATGTTCACAAGAAAGACATTGCCTGTAGACAAATGCTCGACAACACGTAGTAGGAGAGGTAATTAAGCAATGCATAGTGTGTGCATAAGATGTTCACAATAAAGACATTTCCTGTAGACAAATGCTCAACAACACGTAGTAGGAGAAGTAATTAAGCAATGCATAGTGCGTGCATAAGATGTTCACAATAAAGACATAGCCTGTAGACAAATGCTCGACAACATGTAGTAGGAGAAGTAAATAAGCAATGCATAGTGTGTGCATAAGATGTTCACAAGAAAGATATAGCCTGTAGACAAATGCTCGACAACACATAGTAGGAGAAATAATTAAGCAATGCATAGTGTGTGCATATGATGTTCACAAGAAAGACATTGCCTGTAGACAAATGCTCGACAACACGTAGTAGGAGAAGTAATTAAGCAATGCATAGTGTGTGCATAAGATATTCACAAGAAAGACATTGCCTGTAGACAAATGCTCGACAACACGTAGTAGGAGAAGTAATTAAGCAATGCATAGTGTGTGCATAAGATGTTCACAAGAAAGACATTGCCTGTAGACAAATGCTCGACAACACGTAGTAGGAGAAGTAATTAAGCAATGCATAGTGTGTGCATAAGATGTTCACAATAAAGACATTGCCTGTAGACAAATGCTCGACAACACGTAGTAGGAGAAGTAATTAAGCAATGCATAGTGTGTGCATAAGATGTTCACAAGAAAGACATTGCCTGTAGACAAATACTCGACAACACGTAGTAGGAGAAGTAATTAAGCAATGCATAGTGTGTGCATAGGATGTTTACAAGAAAGACATTGCCTGTAGACAAATGCTCGACAACACGTATTAGGAGAAGTAATTAAGCAGTGCATAGTGTGTGCATATGATGTTCACAAGAAAGATATTGCCTGTAGACAAATGCTAGACAACACGTAGTAGAAGAAGTAATTAAGCAATGCATAGTGTGAGCATAAGATGTTCACAAGAAAGACATTGCCTGTAGACAAATGCTCGACAACACGTAGTAGGAGAAGTAATTAAGCAATGCATAGTGTGTGCATAAGATATTCACAAGAAAGACATTGCCTGTAGACAAATGCTCGACAACACGTAGTAGGAGAAGTAATTAAGCAATGCATAGTGTGTGCATAAGATGTTCACAAGAAAGACATTGCCTGTAGACAAATGCTCGACAACACGTAGTAGGAGAAGTAATTAAGCAATGCATAGTGTGTGCATAAGATGTTCACAATAAAGACATTGCCTGTAGACAAATGCTCGACAACACGTAGTAGGAGAAGTAATTAAGCAATGCATAGTGTGTGCATAAGATGTTCACAAGAAAGACATTGCCTGTAGACAAATACTCGACAACACGTAGTAGGAGAAGTAATTAAGCAATGCATAGTGTGTGCATAGGATGTTTACAAGAAAGACATTGCCTGTAGACAAATGCTCGACTACACGTAGTAGGAGAAGTAAATAAGCAATGCATAGTGTGTGCATAAGATGTTCACAATAAAGACATTGCCTGTAGACAAATGATCGACAACACGTAGTAGGAGAAGTAACTATGCAATGCATAATGTGTGCATAAGATGTTCACAAGAAAGACATTGCCTGTAGACAAATGCTCGACAACACGTAGTAGGAGAAGTAATTAAGCAATGCATAGTGTGTGCATAAGATGTTCACAAGAAAGACAGTGCCTGTAGACAAATGCTCGACAACACGTAGTAGGAGTAGTAATTAAGCAATGCATAGTGTGTGCATAAGATATTCACAAGAAAGACATTGCCTGTAGACAAATGCTCGACAACATGTAGTAGGAGAAGTAATTAAGCAATGCATAATGTGTGCATACGATGTTCACAAGAAAGACATTGCCTGTAGACAAATGCTCGACAACACGTAGTAGGAGAGGTAATTAAGCAATGCATAGTGCGTGCATAAGATGTTCACAATAAAGACATTGCCTGTAGACAAATGCTCGACAACACGTAGTAGGAGAAGTAATTAAGCAATGCATAGTGTGTGCATAAGATGTTCACATGAAAGACATTGCCTGTAGACAAATGATCGACAACACGTAGTAGGAGAAGTAATTAAGCAATGCATTGTGTGTGCATAAGATGTTCACAATGAAGACATTGCTTGTAGACAAATGCTCGACAACACGTAGTAGGAGAAGTAATTAAGCAATGCATAGTGTGTGCATAAGATTTTCACAAGAAAGACATTGCCTGTAGACAAATGCTCGACAACACATAGTAGAAGAAGTAATTAAGAAATGCATCGTGTGTGCATAAGATGTTCACAAGAAAGACATTGCCTGTAGACAAATGCTCGACAACACGTAGTAGGAGAAGTAATTAAGCAATGCATAGTGTGTGCATACGATGTTCACAAGGAAGACATTGCATGTAGACAAATGCTCGACAACACATAGTAGGAGAAGTAATTAAGCAATGCATATTTTGTGCATAAGATGTTCACAATAAAGGCATTGCCTGTATACAAATGCTAGACAACAGGTAGTAGGAGAAGTAATTAAGCAATGCAAAGTGTGTGTGCATAAGATGTTCACAAGAAAGATATTGCCTGTAGACAAATGCTCGACAACACGTAGTAGGAGAGGTAATTAAGCAATGCATAGTGTGTGTATAAGGTGTTAACAAGAAAGACTTTGCCTGTAGACAAATGCTCGACAACACATAGTAGGAGAAGTAATTAAGCAATGCATAGTGTGTGCATAAGATGTTCACAATAAAGACATTGCTTGTAGACAAATGCTCGACAACACGTAGTAGGAGAGGTAATTAAGCAATGCATAGTGTGTGCATAGGATGTTTACAAGAAAGACATAGCCTGTAGACAAATGCTCGACAACACGTATTAGGAGAAGTAATTAAGCAGTGCATAGTGTGTGCATATGATGTTCACAAGAAAGACATTGCCTGTAGACAAATGATCGACAACACGTAGTAGGAGAGGTAATTAAGCAATGCATAGTGTGTGCATAAGATGTTCACAATAAAGACATTTCCTGTAGACAAATGCTCGACAACACGTAGTAGGAGAAGTAATTAAGCAATGCATAGTGCGTGCATAAGATGTTCACAATAAAGACATAGCCTGTAGACAAATGCTCGACAACATGTAGTAGGAGAAGTAAATAAGCAATGCATAGTGTGTGCATAAGATGTTCACAAGAAAGATATTGCCTGTAGACAAATGCTCGACAACACATAGTAGGAGAAATAATTAAGCAATGCATAGTGTGTGCATATGATGTTCACAAGAAAGACATTGCCTGTAGACAAATGCTCGACAACACGTAGTAGGAGAAGTAATTAAGCAATGCATAGTGTGTGCATAAGATATTCACAAGAAAGACATTGCCTGTAGACAAATGCTCGACAACACGTAGTAGGAGAAGTAATTAAGCAATGCATAGTGTGTGCATAAGATGTTCACAAGAAAGACATTGCCTGTAGACAAATACTCGACAACACGTAGTAGGAGAAGTAATTAAGCAATGCATAGTGTGTGCATAGGATGTTTACAAGAAAGACATTGCCTGTAGACAAATGCTCGACAACACGTATTAGGAGAAGTAATTAAGCAGTGCATAGTGTGTGCATATGATGTTCACAAGAAAGATATTGCCTGTAGACAAATGCTAGACAACACGTAGTAGAAGAAGTAATTAAGCAATGCATAGTGTGTGCATAAGATGTTCACAAGAAAGACATTGCCTGTAGACAAATGCTCGACAACACGTAGTAGGAGAAGTAATTAAGCAATGCATAGTGTGTGCATAAGATGTTCACAAGAAAGACATTGCCTGTAGACAAATGCTCGACTACACGTAGTAGGAGAAGTAAATAAGCAATGCATAGTGTGTGCATAAGATGTTCACAATAAAGACATTGCCTGTAGACAAATGATCGACAACACGTAGTAGGAGAAGTAACTATGCAATGCATAATGTGTGCATAAGATGTTCACAAGAAATACATTGCCTGTAGACAAATGCTCGACAACACGTAGTAGGAGAAGTAATTAAGCAATGCATAGTGTGTGCATAAGATGTTCACAAAAAAGACAGTGCCTGTAGACAAATGCTCGACAACACGTAGTAGGAGTAGTAATTAAGCAATGCATAGTGTGTGCATAAGATATTCACAATAAAGACATTGCTTGTAGACAAATGCTCGACAACACGTAGTAGGAGAGGTAATTAAGCAATGCATAGTGTGTGCATAGGATGTTTACAAGAAAGACATAGCCTGTAGACAAATGCTCGACAACACGTATTAGGAGAAGTAATTAAGCAGTGCATAGTGTGTGCATATGATGTTCACAAGAAAGACATTGCCTGTAGACAAATGATCGACAACACGTAGTAGGAGAGGTAATTAAGCAATGCATAGTGTGTGCATAAGATGTTCACAATAAAGACATTTCCTGTAGACAAATGCTCGACAACACGTAGTAGGAGAAGTAATTAAGCAATGCATAGTGCGTGCATAAGATGTTCACAATAAAGACATAGCCTGTAGACAAATGCTCGACAACATGTAGTAGGAGAAGTAAATAAGCAATGCATAGTGTGTGCATAAGATGTTCACAAGAAAGATATTGCCTGTAGACAAATGCTCGACAACACATAGTAGGAGAAATAATTAAGCAATGCATAGTGTGTGCATATGATGTTCACAAGAAAGACATTGCCTGTAGACAAATGCTCGACAACACGTAGTAGGAGAAGTAATTAAGCAATGCATAGTGTGTGCATAAGATATTCACAAGAAAGACATTGCCTGTAGACAAATGCTCGACAACACGTAGTAGGAGAAGTAATTAAGCAATGCATAGTGTGTGCATAAGATGTTCACAAGAAAGACATTGCCTGTAGACAAATACTCGACAACACGTAGTAGGAGAAGTAATTAAGCAATGCATAGTGTGTGCATAGGATGTTTACAAGAAAGACATTGCCTGTAGACAAATGCTCGACAACACGTATTAGGAGAAGTAATTAAGCAGTGCATAGTGTGTGCATATGATGTTCACAAGAAAGATATTGCCTGTAGACAAATGCTAGACAACACGTAGTAGAAGAAGTAATTAAGCAATGCATAGTGTGTGCATAAGATGTTCACAAGAAAGACATTGCCTGTAGACAAATGCTCGACAACACGTAGTAGGAGAAGTAATTAAGCAATGCATAGTGTGTGCATAAGATGTTCACAAGAAAGACATTGCCTGTAGACAAATGCTCGACTACACGTAGTAGGAGAAGTAAATAAGCAATGCATAGTGTGTGCATAAGATGTTCACAATAAAGACATTGCCTGTAGACAAATGATCGACAACACGTAGTAGGAGAAGTAACTATGCAATGCATAATGTGTGCATAAGATGTTCACAAGAAATACATTGCCTGTAGACAAATGCTCGACAACACGTAGTAGGAGAAGTAATTAAGCAATGCATAGTGTGTGCATAAGATGTTCACAAAAAAGACAGTGCCTGTAGACAAATGCTCGACAACACGTAGTAGGAGTAGTAATTAAGCAATGCATAGTGTGTGCATAAGATATTCACAAGAAAGACATTGCCTGTAGACAAATGCTCGACAACATGTAGTAGGAGAAGTAACTAAGCAATGCATAATGTGTGCATACGATGTTCACAAGAAAGACATTGCCTGTAGACAAATGCTCGACAACACGTAGTAGGAGAGGTAATTAAGCAATGCATAGTGCGTGCATAAGATGTTCACAATAAAGACATTGCCTGTAGACAAATGCTCGACAACACGTAGTAGGAGAAGTAATTAAGCAATGCATAGTGTGTGCATAAGATGTTCACATGAAAGACATTGCCTGTAGACAAATGATCGACAACACGTAGTAGGAGAAGTAATTAAGCAATGCATTGTGTGTGCATAAGATGTTCACAATGAAGACATTGCTTGTAGACAAATGCTCGACAACACGTAGTAGGAGAAGTAATTAAGCAATGCATAGTGTGTGCATAAGATTTTCACAAGAAAGACATTGCCTGTAGACAAATGCTCGACAACACGTAGTAGAAGAAGTAATTAAGAAATGCATCGTGTGTGCATAAGATGTTCACAAGAAAGACATTGCCTGTAGACAAATGCTCGACAACACGTAGTAGGAGAAGTAATTAAGCAATGCATAGTGTGTGCATAAGATGTTCACAAGGAAGACATTGCATGTAGACAAATGCTCGACAACACATAGTAGGAGAAGTAATTAAGCAATGCATATTTTGTGCATAAGATGTTCACAATAAAGGCATTGCCTGTATACAAATGCTAGACAACAGGTAGTAGGAGAAGTAATAAAGCAATGTAAAGTGTGTGGGCATAAGATGTTCACAAGAAAGATATTGCCTGTAGACAAATGCTCGACAACACGTAGTAGGAGAGGTAATTAAGCAATGCATAGTGTGTGCATAAGGTGTTAACAAGAAAGACTTTGCCTGTAGACAAATGCTCGACAACACATAGTAGGAGAAGTAATTAAGCAATGCATAGTGTGTGCATAACATGTTCACATTATAGACATTGCCTGAAAACAAATGCTCGACAACTCGTAGTAGGAGAAGTAATTAAGCAATGCATAGTGTGTGCATAAGATGTTCACAAGAAAGACATTGCCTGTAGACAAGTGCTCGACAACACGTAGTAGGAGAAGTAATTTAGCAATGCATAGTGTGTGCATAAGATGTTCAAAAGAAAGACATTGCCTGTTAACAAATGCTCGACAACACGTAGTAGGAGAATAATTACGCAATGTATAGTGTGTGCATAAGATGTTCACAAGAAAGACATTGCCTGTAGACAAATGCTCGACAACACGTAGTAGGAGAAGTAATAAAGCAATGCATAGTGTGTACATAAGATGTTCACAAGAAAGACATTGCCTGTAGACAAATGCTCGACAACACGTAGTAGGAGAAGTAATTAAGCAATGCATAGTGTGTGCATAAGATGTTCACAATAAAGACATAGCCTGTAGACAAATGCTCGACAACATGTAGTAGGAGAAGTAAATAAGCAATGCATAGTGTGTGCATAAGATGTTCACAAGAAAGATATTGCCTGTAGACAAATGCTCGACAACACATAGTAGGAGAAATAATTAAGCAATGCATAGTGTGTGCATAAGATATTCACAAGAAAGTCATTGCCTCTAGACAAATGCTCGACAACATGTAGTAGGAGAAGTAATTAAGCAATGCATAGTGTGTGCATATGATGTTCACAAAAAAGACATTGCCTGTAAAAAAATGCTCGACAAAATGTAGTAGGAGAAGTAATTAAGCAATGCATAGTGTGTGCATTAGATGTTCACAAGAAAGACATTGCCTGTAGACAAATGCTCGACAACACGTAGTAGGAGAGGTAATTAAGCAATGCATAGTGTGTGCATAAGATGTTCACAATAAAGACATTGCCTGTAGACAAATGCTCGACAACACGTAGTAGGAGAAGTAATTAAGCCATGCATAGTGTGTGCATAAGATGTTCTCAATAAAGACATTGCCTGTAGACAAATGCTCGACAACACGTAGTAGGAGAAGTAATTAAGCAATGCATAGTGTGTGCATAAGATGTTCACAAGAAAGACATTGCCTGTAGACAAATGCTCGACAACACGTAGTAGGAGAAGTAATTAAGCAATGCATAGTGTGTGCATAAGATGTTCACAAGAAAGATATTGCCTGTAGACAAATGCTCGACAACACATAGTAGGAGAAATAATTAAGCAATGCATAGTGTGTGCATATGATGTTCACAAGAAAGACATTGCCTGTAGACAAATGCTCGACAACACGTAGTAGGAGAAGTAATTAAGCAATGCATAGTGTGTGCATAAGATATTCACAAGAAAGACATTGCCTGTAGACAAATGCTCGACAACACGTAGTAGGAGAAGTAATTAAGCAATGCATAGTGTGTGCATAAGATGTTCACAAGAAAGACATTGCCTGTAGACAAATGCTCGACAACACGTAGTAGGAGAAGTAATTAAGCAATGCATAGTGTGTGCATAAGATGTTCACAATAAAGACATTGCCTGTAGACAAATGCTCGACAACACGTAGTAGGAGAAGTAATTAAGCAATGCATAGTGTGTGCATAAGATGTTCACAAGAAAGACATTGCCTGTAGACAAATACTCGACAACACGTAGTAGGAGAGGTAATTAAGAAATGCATAGTGTGTGCATAAGATGTTCACAATAAAGACATTTCCTGTAGACAAATGCTCGACAACACGTAGTAGGAGAAGTAATTAAGCAATGCATAGTGCGTGCATAAGATGTTCACAATAAAGACATAGCCTGTAGACAAATGCTCGACAACATGTAGTAGGAGAAGTAAATAAGCAATGCATAGTGTGTGCATAAGATGTTCACAAGAAAGATATTGCCTGTAGACAAATGCTCGACAACACATAGTAGGAGAAATAATTAAACAATGCATAGTGTGTGCATATGATGTTCACAAGAAAGACATTGCCTGTAGACAAATGCTCGACAACAAGTAGTAGGAGAAGTAATTAAGCAATGCATAGTGTGTGCATAAGATATTCACAAGAAAGACATTGCCTGTAGACAAATGCTCGACAACACGTAGTAGGAGAAGTAATTAAGCAATGCATAGTGTGTGCATAAGATGTTCACAAGAAAGACATTGCCTGTAGACAAATGCTCGACAACACGTAGTAGGAGAAGTAATTAAGCAATGCATAGTGTGTGCATAAGATGTTCACAATAAAGACATTGCCTGTAGACAAATGCTCGACAACACGTAGTAGGAGAAGTAATTAAGCAATGCATAGTGTGTGCATAAGATGTTCACAAGAAAGACATTGCCTGTAGACAAATACTCGACAACACGTAGTAGGAGAAGTAATTAAGCAATGCATAGTGTGTGCATAGGATGTTTACAAGAAAGACATTGCCTGTAGACAAATGCTCGACAACACGTATTAGGAGAAGTAATTAAGCAGTGCATAGTGTGTGCATATGATGTTCACAAGAAAGATATTGCCTGTAGACAAATGCTAGACAACACGTAGTAGAAGAAGTAATTA
Source organism: Locusta migratoria (assembly GCA_026315105.1). Classification (NCBI taxonomy): domain Eukaryota; kingdom Metazoa; phylum Arthropoda; class Insecta; order Orthoptera; family Acrididae; genus Locusta; species Locusta migratoria. The sequence continues at coordinate 32,816,794 of CM048745.1, forward strand.
AGCAATGCATAGTGTGTGCATAAGATGTTCACAAGAAAGACATTGCCTGTAGACAAATGCTCGACAACACGTAGTAGGAGAAGTAATTAAGCAATGCATAGTGTGTGCATAAGATGTTCACAAGAAAGACATTGCCTGTAGACAAATGCTCGACTACACGTAGTAGGAGAAGTAAATAAGCAATGCATAGTGTGTGCATAAGATGTTCACAATAAAGACATTGCCTGTAGACAAATGATCGACAACACGTAGTAGGAGAAGTAACTATGCAATGCATAATGTGTGCATAAGATGTTCACAAGAAAGACATTGCCTGTAGACAAATGCTCGACAACACGTAGTAGGAGAAGTAATTAAGCAATGCATAGTGTGTGCATAAGATGTTCACAAAAAAGACAGTGCCTGTAGACAAATGCTCGACAACACGTAGTAGGAGTAGTAATTAAGCAATGCATAGTGTGTGCATAAGATATTCACAAGAAAGACATTGCCTGTAGACAAATGCTCGACAACATGTAGTAGGAGAAGTAATTAAGCAATGCATAATGTGTGCATACGATGTTCACAAGAAAGACATTGCCTGTAGACAAATGCTCGACAACACGTAGTAGGAGAGGTAATTAAGCAATGCATAGTGCGTGCATAAGATGTTCACAATAAAGACATTGCCTGTAGACAAATGCTCGACAACACGTAGTAGGAGAAGTAATTAAGCAATGCATAGTGTGTGCATAAGATGTTCACATGAAAGACATTGCCTGTAGACAAATGATCGACAACACGTAGTAGGAGAAGTAATTAAGCAATGCATTGTGTGTGCATAAGATGTTCACAATGAAGACATTGCTTGTAGACAAATGCTCGACAACACGTAGTAGGAGAAGTAATTAAGCAATGCATAGTGTGTGCATAAGATTTTCACAAGAAAGACATTGCCTGTAGACAAATGCTCGACAACACGTAGTAGAAGAAGTAATTAAGAAATGCATCGTGTGTGCATAAGATGTTCACAAGAAAGACATTGCCTGTAGACAAATGCTCGACAACACGTAGTAGGAGAAGTAATTAAGCAATGCATAGTGTGTGCATAAGATGTTCACAAGGAAGACATTGCATGTAGACAAATGCTCGACAACACATAGTAGGAGAAGTAATTAAGCAATGCATATTTTGTGCATAAGATGTTCACAATAAAGGCATTGCCTGTATACAAATGCTAGACAACAGGTAGTAGGAGAAGTAATTAAGCAATGCAAAGTGTGTGTGCATAAGATGTTCACAAGAAAGATATTGCCTGTAGACAAATGCTCGACAACACGTAGTAGGAGAGGTAATTAAGCAATGCATAGTGTGTGCATAAGGTGTTAACAAGAAAGACTTTGCCTGTAGACAAATGCTCGACAACACATAGTAGGAGAAGTAATTAAGCAATGCATAGTGTGTGCATAACATGTTCACATTAAAGACATTGCCTGAAAACAAATGCTCGACAACTCGTAGTAGGAGAAGTAATTAAGCAATGCATAGTGTGTGCATAAGATGTTCACAAGAAAGACAATGCCTGTAGACAAGTGCTCGACAACACGTAGTAGGAGAAGTAATTAAGCAGTGCATAGTGTGTGCATAAGATGTTCAAAAGAAAGACATTGCCTGTAGACAAATGCTCGACAACACGTAGTAGGAGAATAATTACGCAATGTATAGTGTGTGCATAAGATGTTCACAAGAAAGACATTGCCTGTAGACAAATGCTCGACAACACGTAGTAGGAGAAGTAATAAAGCAATGCACAGTGTGTACATAAGATGTTCACAAGAAAGACATTGCCTGTAGACAAATGCTCGACAACACGTAGTAGGAGAAGTAATTAAGCAATGCATAGTGTGTGCATAAGATGTTCACATGAAAGACATTGCCTGTAGACAAATACTCGACAACACGTAGTAGGAGAGGTAATTAAGCAATGCATAGTGTGTGCATAAGATGTTCACAATAAAGACATTTCCTGTAGACAAATGCTCGACAACACGTAGTAGGAGAAGTAATTAAGCAATGCATAGTGCGTGCATAAGATGTTCACAATAAAGACATAGCCTGTAGACAAATGCTCGACAACATGTAGTAGGAGAAGTAAATAAGCAATGCATAGTGTGTGCATAAGATGTTCACAAGAAAGATATTGCCTGTAGACAAATGCTCGACAACACATAGTAGGAGAAATAATTAAACAATGCATAGTGTGTGCATATGATGTTCACAAGAAAGACATTGCCTGTAGACAAATGCTCGACAACAAGTAGTAGGAGAAGTAATTAAGCAATGCATAGTGTGTGCATAAGATATTCACAAGAAAGACATTGCCTGTAGACAAATGCTCGACAAGACGTAGTAGGAGAAGTAATTAAGCAATGCATAGTGTGTGCATAAGATGTTCACAAGAAAGACATTGCCTGTAGACAAATGCTCGACAACACGTAGTAGGAGAAGTAATTAAGCAATGCATAGTGTGTGCATAAGATGTTCACAATAAAGATATTGCCTGTAGACAAATGCTCGACAACACGTAGTAGGAGAAGTAATTAAGCAATGCATAGTGTGTGCATAAGATGTTCACAAGAAAGACATTGCCTGTAGACAAATACTCGACAACACGTAGTAGGAGAAGTAATTAAGCAATGCATAGTGTGTGCATAGGATGTTTACAAGAAAGACATTGCCTGTAGACAAATGCTCGACAACACGTATTAGGAGAAGTAATTAAGCAGTGCATAGTGTGTGCATATGATGTTCACAAGAAAGATATTGCCTGTAGACAAATGCTAGACAACACGTAGTAGAAGAAGTAATTAAGCAATGCATAGTGTGTGCATAAGATGTTCACAAGAAAGACATTGCCTGTAGACAAATGCTCGACAACACGTAGTAGGAGAAGTAATTAAGCAATGCATAGTGTGTGCATAAGATGTTCACAAGAAAGACATTGCCTGTAGACAAATGCTCGACTACACGTAGTAGGAGAAGTAAATAAGCAATGCATAGTGTGTGCATAAGATGTTCACAATAAAGACATTGCCTGTAGACAAATGATCGACAACACGTAGTAGGAGAAGTAACTATGCAATGCATAATGTGTGCATAAGATGTTCACAAGAAAGACATTGCCTGTAGACAAATGCTCGACAACACGTAGTAGGAGAAGTAATTAAGCAATGCATAGTGTGTGCATAAGATGTTCACAAAAAAGACAGTGCCTGTAGACAAATGCTCGACAACACGTAGTAGGAGTAGTAATTAAGCAATGCATAGTGTGTGCATAAGATATTCACAAGAAAGACATTGCCTGTAGACAAATGCTCGACAACATGTAGTAGGAGAAGTAATTAAGCAATGCATAATGTGTGCATAACATGTTCACAAGAAAGACATTGCCTGTAGACAAATGCTCGACAACACGTAGTAGGAGAGGTAATTAAGCAATGCATAGTGCGTGCATAAGATGTTCACAATAAAGACATTGCCTGTAGACAAATGCTCGACAACACGTAGTAGGAGAAGTAATTAAGCAATGCATAGTGTGTGCATAAGATGTTCACATGAAAGACATTGCCTGTAGACAAATGATCGACAACACGTAGTAGGAGAAGTAATTAAGCAATGCATTGTGTGTGCATAAGATGTTCACAATGAAGACATTGCTTGTAGACAAATGCTCGACAACACGTAGTAGGAGAAGTAATTAAGCAATGCATAGTGTGTGCATAAGATTTTCACAAGAAAGACATTGCCTGTAGACAAATGCTCGACAACACGTAGTAGAAGAAGTAATTAAGAAATGCATCGTGTGTGCATAAGATGTTCACAAGAAAGACATTGCCTGTAGACAAATGCTCGACAACACGTAGTAGGAGAAGTAATTAAGCAATGCATAGTGTGTGCATAAGATGTTCACAAGGAAGACATTGCATGTAGACAAATGCTCGACAACACATAGTAGGAGAAGTAATTAAGCAATGCATGTTTTGTGCATAAGATGTTCACAATAAAGGCATTGCCTGTATACAAATGCTAGACAACAGGTAGTAGGAGAAGTAATTAAGCAATGCAAAGTGTGTGTGCATAAGATGTTCACAAGTAAGATATTGCCTGTAGACAAATGCTCGACAACACGTAGTAGGAGAGGTAATTAAGCAATGCATAGTGTGTGCATAAGGTGTTAACAAGAAAGACTTTGCCTGTAGACAAATGCTCGACAACACATAGTAGGAGAAGTAATTAAGCAATGCATAGTGTGTGCATAACATGTTCACATTAAAGACATTGCCTGAAAACAAATGCTCGACAACTCGTAGTAGGAGAAGTAATTAAGCAATGCATAGTGTGTGCATAAGATGTTCACAAGAAAGACAATGCCTGTAGACAAGTGCTCGACAACACGTAGTAGGAGAAGTAATTAAGCAGTGCATAGTGTGTGCATAAGATGTTCAAAAGAAAGACATTGCCTGTAGACAAATGCTCGACAACACGTAGTAGGAGAATAATTACGCAATGTATAGTGTGTGCATAAGATGTTCACAAGAAAGACATTGCCTGTAGACAAATGCTCGACAACACGTAGTAGGAGAAGTAATAAAGCAATGCACAGTGTGTACATAAGATGTTCACAAGAAAGACATTGCCTGTAGACAAATGCTCGACAACACGTAGTAGGAGAAGTAATTAAGCAATGCATAGTGTGTGCATAAGATGTTCACAATAAAGACATTGCCTGTAGAAAAATGCTCGACAACACGTAGTAGGAGAGGTAATTAAGCAATGCATAGTGTGTGCATAAGATGTTCACAATAAAGACAGTGCCTGTGGACAAATGCTCGACAGCACGTAGTAGGAGAAGAAATTAAGCAATGCATAGTGTGTGCATAAGATGTTCACAAGAAAGATATTGCCTGTAGACAGATGCTCGACAACACGTAGTAGGTGAAGTAATTAAGCAATGCATAGTGTGTGCATAAGATGTTCACAAGAAAGACATTTCCTGTAGACAAATGCTCGACAACACGTAGTAGGAGAAGTAATTAAGCAATGCATAGTGTGTGCATAAGATGTTCACAATAAAGACATAGCCTGTAGACAAATGCTCGACAACATGTAGTAGGAGAAGTAAATAAGCAATGCATAGTGTGTGCATAAGATGTTCACAAGAAAGATATTGCCTGTAGACAAATGCTCGACAACACATAGTAGGAGAAATAATTAAGCAATGCATAGTGTGTGCATAAGATATTCACAAGAAAGTCATTGCCTGTAGACAAATGCTCGACAACACGTAGTAGGAGAAGTAATTAAGCAATGCATAGTGTGTGCATATGATGTTCACAAAAAAGACATTGCCTGTAAAAAAATGCTCGACAACATGTAGTAGGAGAAGTAATTAAGCAATGCATAGTGTGTGCATTAGATGTTCACAAGAAAGACATTGCCTGTAGACAAATGCTCGACAACACGTAGTAGGAGAGGTAATTAAGCAATGCATAGTGTGTGCATAAGATGTTCACAATAAAGACATTGCCTGTAGACAAATGCTCGACAACACGTAGTAGGAGAAGTAATTAAGCCATGCATAGTGTGTGCATAAGATGTTCTCAATAAAGACATTGCCTGTAGACAAATGCTCGACAACACGTAGTAGGAGAAGTAATTAAGCAATGCATAGTGTGTGCATAAGATGTTCACAAGAAAGACATTGCCTGTAGACAAATGCTCGACAACACGTAGTAGGAGAAGTAATTAAGCAATGCATAGTGTGTGCATAAGATGTTCACAAGAAAGACATTGCCTGTAGACAAATGCTCGACAACACGTAGTAGGAGAAGGAATTAAGCAATGCATAGTGTGTGCATAAGATGTTCACAAGAAAGACATTGCCTGTAGACAAATGCTCGACAACACGTAGTAGGAGAAGTAATTAAGCAATGCATAGTGTGTGCATAAGATGTTCACAATAAAGACATTGCCTGTAGACAAATGCTCGACAACACGTAGTAGGAGAAGTAATTAAGCAATGCATAGTGTGTGCATAAGATGTTCACAAGAAAGACATTGCCTGTAGACACATACTCGACAACACGTAGTAGGAGAAGTAATTAAGCAATGCATAGTGTGTGCATAGGATGTTTACAAAAAAGACATAGCCTGTAGACAAATGCTCGACAACACGTATTAGGAGAAGTAATTAAGCAGTGCATAGTGTGTGCATATGATGTTCACAAGAAAGACATTGCCTGTAGACAAATGCTCGACAACACGTAGTAGGAGAGGTAATTAAGCAATGCATAGTGTGTGCATAAGATGTTCACAATAAAGACATTTCCTGTAGACAAATGCTCGACAACACGTAGTAGGAGAAGTAATTAAGCAATGCATAGTGCGTGCATAAGATGTTCACAATAAAGACATAGCCTGTAGACAAATGCTCGACAACACGTAGTAGGAGAAGTAATTAAGCAATGCATAGTGTGTGCATAAGATGTTCACAAGAAATACATTGCCTGTAGACAAATGCTCGACAACACGTAATAGGAGAAGTAATTAAGCAATGCATAGTGTGTGCATAAGATGTTCACAATAAAGACATTGCCTGTAGACAAATGCTCGACAACACGTAGTAGGAGAAGTAATTAAGCAATGCATAGTGTGTGCATAAGATGTTCACAAGAAAGACATTGCCTGTAGACAAATACTCGACAACACGTAGTAGGAGAAGTAATTAAGCAATGCATAGTGTGTGCATAGGATGTTTACAAGAAAGACATTGCCTGTAGACAAATGCTCGACAACACGTATTAGGAGAAGTAATTAAGCAGTGCATAGTGTGTGCATATGATGTTCACAAGAAAGATATTGCCTGTAGACAAATGCTAGACAACACGTAGTAGAAGAAGTAATTAAGCAATGCATAGTGTGTGCATAAGATGTTCACAAGAAAGACATTGCCTGTAGACAAATGCTCGACAACACGTAGTAGGAGAAGTAATTAAGCAATGCATAGTGTGTGCATAAGATGTTCACAAGAAAGACATTGCCTGTAGACAAATGCTCGACTACACGTAGTAGGAGAAGTAAATAAGCAATGCATAGTGTGTGCATAAGATGTTCACAATAAAGACATTGCCTGTAGACAAATGATCGACAACACGTAGTAGGAGAAGTAACTATGCAATGCATAATGTGTGCATAAGATGTTCACAAGAAAGACATTGCCTGTAGACAAATGCTCGACAACACGTAGTAGGAGAAGTAATTAAGCAATGCATAGTGTGTGCATAAGATGTTCACAAAAAAGACAGTGCCTGTAGACAAATGCTCGACAACACGTAGTAGGAGTAGTAATTAAGCAATGCATAGTGTGTGCATAAGATATTCACAAGAAAGACATTGCCTGTAGACAAATGCTCGACAACATGTAGTAGGAGAAGTAATTAAGCAATGCATAATGTGTGCATACGATGTTCACAAGAAAGACATTGCCTGTAGACAAATGCTCGACAACACGTAGTAGGAGAGGTAATTAAGCAATGCATAGTGCGTGCATAAGATGTTCACAATAAAGACATTGCCTGTAGACAAATGCTCGACAACACGTAGTAGGAGAAGTAATTAAGCAATGCATAGTGTGTGCATAAGATGTTCACATGAAAGACATTGCCTGTAGACAAATGATCGACAACATGTAGTAGGAGAAGTAATTAAGCAATGCATTGTGTGTGCATAAGATGTTCACAATGAAGACATTGCTTGTAGACAAATGCTCGACAACACGTAGTAGGAGAAGTAATTAAGCAATGCATAGTGTGTGCATAAGATTTTCACAAGAAAGACATTGCCTGTAGACAAATGCTCGACAACACGTAGTAGAAGAAGTAATTAAGAAATGCATCGTGTGTGCATAAGATGTTCACAAGAAAGACATTGCCTGTAGACAAATGCTCGACAACACGTAGTAGGAGAAGTAATTAAGCAATGCATAGTGTGTGCATAAGATGTTCACAAGGAAGATATTGCATGTAGACAAATGCTCGACAACACATAGTAGGAGAAGTAATTAAGCAATGCATATTTTGTGCATAAGATGTTCACAATAAAGGCATTGCCTGTATACAAATGCTAGACAACAGGTAGTAGGAGAAGTTATTAAGCAATGCAAAGTGTGTGTGCATAAGATGTTCACAAGAAAGATATTGCCTGTAGACAAATGCTCGACAACACGTAGTAGGAGAGGTAATTAAGCAATGCATAGTGTGTGCATAAGGTGTTAACAAGAAAGACTTTGCCTGTAGACAAATGCTCGACAACACATAGTAGGAGAAGTAATTAAGCAATGCATAGTTTGTGCATAAGATGTTCACAATAAAGACATTGCTTGTAGACAAATGCTCGACAACACGTAGTAGGAGAGGTAATTAAGCAATGCATAGTGTGTGCATAAGATGTTCACAAGAAAGACATTGCCTGTAGACAAGTGCTCGACAACACGTAGTAGGAGAAGTAATTAAGCAATGCATAGTGTGTGCATAAGATGTTCACAAGAAAGACATTGCCTGTAGACAAATGCTCGACAACACGTAGTAGGAGAAGTTATTAAGCAATGCATAGTGTGTGCATAACATGTTCACAATAAAGACATTGCCTGTAAACAAATGCTCGACAAAACGTAGTAGGAGAAGTAATTAAGCAATGCATAGTGTGTGCATAAGATGTTAACAAGAAAGACATTGCCTGTAGACAAATGCTCGACAACACTTAGTTGGAGAAGTAATTAAGCAATGCATAGTGTGTGCATAAGATGTTCACAATAAAGACATTGCTTGTAGACAAATGCTCGACAACACGTAGTAGGAGAAGTAATTAAGCAATGCATAGTGTGTGCATAAGATGTTCACAATAAAGACATTGCCTGTAGACAAATGCTCGACAACACGTAGTAGGAGAAGTAATTTAGCAATGCATAGTGTGTGCGTAAGATGTTCACAAGAAAGACATTGCCTGTAGACAAATGCTCGACAACACGTAGTAGGAGAAGTTATTAAGCAATGCATAGTGTGTGCATAACATGTTCACAATAAAGACATTGCCTGTAAACAAATGCTCGACAAAACGTAGTAGGAGAAGTAATTAAGCAATGCATAGTGTGTGCATAAGATGTTAACAAGAAAGACATTGCCTGTAGACAAATGCTCGACAACACTTAGTTGGAGAAGTAATTAAGCAATGCATAGTGTGTGCATAAGATGTTCACAATAAAGACATTGCTTGTAGACAAATGCTCGACAACACGTAGTAGGAGAAGTAATTAAGCAATGCATAGTGTGTGCATAAGATGTTCACAATAAAGACATTGCCTGTAGACAAATGCTCGACAACACGTAGTAGGAGAAGTAATTTAGCAATGCATAGTGTGTGCGTAAGATGTTCACAATAAAGACATTGCCTGTAGACAAATGCTCGACAACACATAGTAGGAGAAGTAATTAAGCAATGCATAGTGTGTGCATAAGATGTTCACAATAAAGACATTGCCTGTAGACAAATGCTCGACAAGACATAGTAGGAGAAGTAATTAAGCAATGCATAGTGTGTGCATAAGATGTTCACAAGAAAGACATTGCCTGTAGACAAATGCTCGACAACACGTAGTAGGAGAAGTAATTAAGCAATGCATAGTGTGTGCATAAGATGTTCACAAGAAAGACATTGCCTGTAGACAAATGCTCGACAACACATATTAGGAGAAGTAATTAAGCAATGCATAATGTGTGCATAACATGTTCACAATAAAGACATTGCCTGTAAACAAATGCTCGACAACACGTAGTCGGAGAAGTAATTAAACAATGCATAGTGTGTGCATATGATGTTCACAAGAAAGACATGGCCTGTAGACAAGTGCTCGACAACACGTAGTAGGAGAAGTAATTAAGCAATGCATAGTGTGTGCATAAGATGTTCGAAAGAAAGACATTGCCTCTAGACAAATGCTCGACAACACGTAGTAGGAGAATAATTACGCAATGTATAGTGTGTGCATAAGATGTTCACAAGAAAGACATTGCCTGTAGACAAATGCTCGACAACACGTAGTAGGAGAAGTAATTAAGCAATGCATAGTGTGTACATAAGATGTTCACAAGAAAGACATTGCCTGTAGACAAATGCTCGACAACACGTAGTAGGAGAAGTAATTAAGCAATGCATAGTGTTTGCATAAGATGTTCACAATAAAGACATTGCCTGTAGACAAATGCTCGACCACACGTAGTAGGAGAGGTAATTAAGCAATGCATAGTGTGTGCATAAGATGTTCACAATAAAGACAGTGCCTGTGGACAAATGCTCGACAACACGTAGTAGGAGAAGTAATTAAGCAATGCATAGTGTGTGCATAAGATGTTCACAAGAAAGATATTGCCTGTAGACAGATGCTCGACAACACGTAGTAGGTGAAGTAATTAAGCAATGCATAGTGTGTGCATAAGATGTTCACAAGAAAGACATTTCCTGTAGACATATGCTCGACAACACCTAGTAGGAGAAGTAATTAAGCAATGCATAGTGCGTGCATAAGATGTTCACAATAAAGACATAGCCTGTAGACAAATGCTCGACAACACGTAGTAGGAGAAGTAATTAAGCAATGCATAGTGTGTGCATAAGATGTTCACAAGAAAGATATTGCCTGTAGACAAATGCTCGACAACACATAGTAGGAGAAGTAATTAAGCAATGCATAGTGTGTGCATAAGATGTTCACAAGAAAGACATTGCCTGTAGATAAATGCTCGACAACACGTAGTAGGAGAAGTAATTAAGCAATGCATAGTGTGTGCATATGATGTTCACAAAAAAGACATTGCCTGTAAAAAAATGCTCGACAACATGTAGTAGGAGAAGTAATTAAGCAATGCATAGTGTGTGCATTAGATGTTCACAAGAAAGACATTGCCTGTAGGCAAATGCTCGACAACACGTAGTAGGAGAGGTAATTAAGCAATGCATAGTGTGTGCATAAGATGTTCACAATAAAGACATTGCCTGTAGACAAATGCTCGACAACACGTAGTAGGAGAAGTAATTAAGCCATGCATAGTGTGTGCATAAGATGTTCACAATAAAGACATTGCCTGTAGACAAATGCTCGACAACACGTAGTAGGAGAAGTAATTAAGCAATGCATAGTGTGTGCATAAGATGTTCACAAGAAAGACATTGCCTGTAGACAAATGCTCGACAACACGTAGTAGGAGAAGTAATTAAGCAATGCATAGTGTGTGCATAACATGTTCACAAGAAAGACATTGCCTGTAGACAAATGCTCGACAACACGTAGTAGGAGAAGTAATTAAGCAATGCATAGTGTGTGCATAAGATGTTCACAAGAAAGCCATTGCCTGTAGACAAATGCTCGACAACACGTAGTAGGAGAAGTAATAAAGCAATGCATAGTGTGTGGATAAGATATTCACAAGAAAGACATTGCCTGTAGACAAATGCTCGACAACATGTAGTAGGAGAAGTAATTAAGCAATGCATAATGTGTGCATACGATGTTCACAAGAAAGACATTGCCTGTAGACAAATGCTCGACAACACGTAGTAGGAGAGGTAATTAAGCAATGCATAGTGCGTGCATAAGATGTTCACAATAAAGACATTGCCTGTAGACAAATGCTCGACAACACGTAGTAGGAGAAGTAATTAAGCAATGCATAGTGTGTGCATAAGATGTTAACAAGAAAGACTTTGCCTGTAGACAAATGCTCGACAACACATAGTAGGAGAAGTAATTAAGCAATGCATAGTGTGTGCATAAGATGTTCACAAGAAAGACATTGCCTGTAGACAAATGCTCGACAACACGTAGTAGGAGAAGTAATTAAGCAATGCATAGTGTGTGCATAAGATGTTCACAAGAAAGACATTGCCTGTAGACAAATGCTCGACAACACATATTAGGAGAAGTAATTAAGCAATGCATAATGTGTGCATAACATGTTCACAATAAAGACATTGCCTGTAAACAAATGCTCGACAACACGTAGTCGGAGAAGTAATTAAACAATGCATAGTGTGTGCATATGATGTTCACAAGAAAGACATGGCCTGTAGACAAGTGCTCGACAACACGTAGTAGGAGAAGTAATTAAGCAATTCATAGTGTGTGCATAAGATGTTCGAAAGAAAGACATTGCCTGTAGACAAATGCTCGACAACACGTAGTAGGAGAAGTAATTAAGCAATGCATAGTGTGTGCATAAGATGTTCACAAGAAAGACATTGCCTGTAGACAAATGATCGACAACACGTAGTAGGAGAAGTAATTAAGCAATGCATTGTGTGTGCATAAGATGTTCACAATGAAGACATTGCTTGTAGACAAATGCTCGACAACACGTAGTAGGAGAAGTAATTAAGCAATGCATAGTGTGTGCATAAGATTTTCACAAGAAAGACATTGCCTGTAGACAAATGCTCGACAACACGTAGTAGAAGAAGTAATTAAGAAATGCATCGTGTGTGCATAAGATGTTCACAAGAAAGACATTGCCTGTAGACAAATGCTCGACAACACGTAGTAGGAGAAGTAATTAAGCAATGCATAGTGTGTGCATACGATGTTCACAAGGAAGACATTGCCTGTAGACAAATGCTCGACAACACATAGTAGGTGAAGTAATTAAGCAATGCATATTTTGTGCATAAGATGTTCACAATAAAGGCATTGCCTGTATACAAATGCTAGACAACAGGTAGTAGGAGAAGTAATTAAGCAATGCAAAGTGTGTGTGCATAAGATGTTCACAAGAAAGATATTGCCTGTAGACAAATGCTCGACAACACGTAGTAGGAGAGGTAATTAAGCAATGCATAGTGTGTGCATAAGATGTTAACAAGAAAGACTTTGCCTGTAGACAAATGCTCGACAACACATAGTAGGAGAAGTAATTAAGCAATGCATAGTGTGTGCATAAGATGTTCACAATAAAGACATTGCTTGTAGACAAATCCTCGACAACACGTAGTAGGAGAGGTAATTAAGCAATGCATAGTGTGTGCATAAGATGTTCACAATAAAGACATTGCCTGTAGACAAATGCTCGACAAAACGTAGTAGGAGAAGTAATTAAGCAATGCATAGTGTGTGCATAAGATGTTCACAAGAAAGACATTGCCTGTAGACAAGTGCTCGACAACACGTAGTAGGAGAAGTAATTAAGCAATGCATAGTGTGTGCATAAGATGTTCACAAGAAAGACATTGCCTGTAGACAAATGCTCGACAACACGTAGTAGGAGAAGTTATTAAGCAATGCATAGTGTGTGCATAACATGTTCACAATAAAGACATTGCCTGTAAACAAATGCTCGACAAAACGTAGTAGGAGAAGTAATTAAGCAATGCATAGTGTGTGCATAAGATGTTAACAAGAAAGACATTGCCTGTAGACAAATGCTCGACAACACTTAGTTGGAGAAGTAATTAAGCAATGCATAGTGTGTGCATAAGATGTTCACAATAAAGACATTGCTTGTAGACAAATGCTCGACAACACGTAGTAGGAGAAGTAATTAAGCAATGCATAGTGTGTGCATAAGATGTTCACAATAAAGACATTGCCTGTAGACAAATGCTCGACAACACGTAGTAGGAGAAGTAATTTAGCAATGCATAGTGTGTGCATAAGATGTTCACAATAAAGACATTGCTTGTAGACAAATGCTCGACAACACGTAGTAGGAGAAGTAGTTAAGCAATGCATAGTGTTTGCATAAGATGTTCACAATAAAGACATTGCCTGTAGACAAATGATCGACAACACGTAGTAGGAGAGGTAATTAAGCAATGCATAGTGTGTGCATAAGATGTTCACAATAAAGACAGTGCCTGTGGACAAATGCTCGACAACACGTAGTAGGAGAAGTAATTAAGCAATGCATAGTGTGTGCATAAGATGTTCACAAGAAAGATATTGCCTGTAGACAGATGCTCGACAACACGTAGTAGGTGAAGTAATTAAGCAATGCATAGTGTGTGCATAAGATGTTCACAAGAAAGACATTTCCTGTAGACATATGCTCGACAACACCTAGTAGGAGAAGTAATTAAGCAATGCATAGTGCGTGCATAAGATGTTCACAATAAAGACATTGCCTGTAGACAAATGCTCGACAACACGTAGTAGGAGAAGTAATTAAGCAATGCATAGTGTGTGCATAAGATGTTCACAAGAAAGATATTGCCTGTAGACAAATGCTCGACAACACATAGTAGGAGAAGTAATTAAGCAATGCATAGTGTGTGCATAAGATGTTCACAAGAAAGACATTGCCTGTAGATAAATGCTCGACAACACGTAGTAGGAGAAGCAATTAAGCAATGCATAGTGTGTGCATATGATGTTCACAAAAAAGACATTGCCTGTAAAAAAATGCTCGACAACATGTAGTAGGAGAAGTAATTAAGCAATGCATAGTGTGTGCATTAGATGTTCACAAGAAAGACATTGCCTGTAGGCAAATGCTCGACAACACGTAGTAGGAGAGGTAATTAAGCAATGCATAGTGTGTGCATAAGATGTTCACAATAAAGACATTGCCTGTAGACAAATGCTCGACAACACGTAGTAGGAGAAGTAATTAAGCCATGCATAGTGTGTGCATAAGATGTTCACAATAAAGACATTGCCTGTAGACAAATGCTCGACAACACGTAGTAGGAGAAGTAATTAAGCAATGCATAGTGTGTGCATAAGATGTTCACAAGAAAGACATTGCCTGTAGACAAATGCTCGACAACACGTAGTAGGAGAAGTAATTAAGCAATGCATAGTGTGTGCATAACATGTTCACAAGAAAGACATTGCCTGTAGACAAATGCTCGACATCACGTAGTAGGAGAAGTAATTAAGCAATGCATAGTGTGTGCATAAGATGTTCACAAGAAAGCCATTGCCTGTAGACAAATGCTCGACAACACGTAGTAGGAGAAGTAATTAAGCAATGCATAGTGTGTGCATAAGATATTCACAAGAAAGACATTGCCTGTAGACAAATGCTCGACAACATGTAGTAGGAGAAGTAATTAAGCAATGCATAATGTGTGCATACGATGTTCACAAGAAAGACATTGCCTGTAGACAAATGATCGACAACACGTAGTAGGAGAAGTAATTAAGCAATGCATTGTGTGTGCATAAGATGTTCACAATGAAGACATTGCTTGTAGACAAATGCTCGACAACACGTAGTAGGAGAGGTAATTAAGCAATGCATAGTGCGTGCATAAGATGTTCACAATAAAGACATTGCCTGTAGACAAATGCTCGACAACACGTAGTAGGAGAAGTAATTAAGCAATGCATAGTGTGTGCATAAGATGTTCACAAGAAAGACATTGCCTGTAGACAAATGATCGACAACACGTAGTAGGAGAAGTAATTAAGCAATGCATTGTGTGTGCATAAGATGTTCACAATGAAGACATTGCTTGTAGACAAATGCTCGACAACACGTAGTAGGAGAAGTAATTAAGCAATGCATAGTGTGTGCATAAGATTTTCACAAGAAAGACATTGCCTGTAGACAAATGCTCGACAACACGTAGTAGAAGAAGTAATTAAGAAATGCATCGTGTGTGCATAAGATGTTCACAAGAAAGACATTGCCTGTAGACAAATGCTCGACAACACGTAGTAGGAGAAGTAATTAAGCAATGCATAGTGTGTGCATAAGATGTTCACAAGGAAGACATTGCCTGTAGACAAATGCTCGACAACACATAGTAGGTGAAGTAATTAAGCAATGCATATTTTGTGCATAAGATGTTCACAATAAAGGCATTGCCTGTATACAAATGCTAGACAACAGGTAGTAGGAGAAGTAATTAAGCAATGCAAAGTGTGTGTGCATAAGATGTTCACAAGAAAGATATTGCCTGTAGACAAATGCTCGACAACACGTAGTAGGAGAGGTAATTAAGCAATGCATAGTGTGTGCATAAGGTGTTAACAAGAAAGACTTTGCCTGTAGACAAATGCTCGACAACACATAGTAGGAGAAGTAATTAAGCAATGCATAGTGTGTGCATAAGATGTTCACAATAAAGACATTGCTTGTAGACAAATGCTCGACAACACGTAGTAGGAGAGGTAATTAAGCAATGCATAGTGTGTGCATAAGATGTTCACAATAAAGACATTGCCTGTAGACAAATGCTCGACAAAACGTAGTAGGAGAAGTAATTAAGCAATGCATAGTGTGTGCATAAGATGTTCACAAGAAAGACATTGCCTGTAGATAAGTGCTCGACAACACGTAGTAGGAGAAGTAATTAAGCAATGCATAGTGTGTGCATAAGATGTTCACAAGAAAGACATTGCCTGTAGACAAATGCTCGACAACACGTAGTAGGAGAAGTTATTAAGCAATGCATAGTGTGTGCATAACATGTTCACAATAAAGACATTGCCTGTAAACAAATGCTCGACAAAACGTAGTAGGAGAAGTAATTAAGCAATGCATAGTGTGTGCATAAGATGTTAACAAGAAAGACATTGCCTGTAGACAAATGCTCGACAACACTTAGTTGGAGAAGTAATTAAGCAATGCATAGTGTGTGCATAAGATGTTCACAATAAAGACATTGCTTGTAGACAAATGCTCGACAACACGTAGTAGGAGAAGTAATTAAGCAATGCATAGTGTGTGCATAAGATGTTCACAATAAAGACATTGCCTGTAGACAAATGCTCGACAACACGTAGTAGGAGAAGTAATTCAGCAATGCATAGTGTGTGCGTAAGATGTTCACAATAAAGACATTGCCTGTAGACAAATGCTCGACAACACATAGTAGGAGAAGTAATTAAGCAATGCATAGTGTGTGCATAAGATGTTCACAATAAAGACATTGCCTGTAGACAAATGCTCGACAACACATAGTAGGAGAAGTAATTAAGCAATGCATAGTGTGTGCATAAGATGTTCACAAGAAAGACATTGCCTGTAGACAAATGCTCGACAACACGTAGTAGGAGAAGTAATTAAGCAAAGCATAGTGTGTGCATAAGATGTTCACAAGAAAGACATTGCCTGTAGACAAATGCTCGACAACACATATTAGGAGAAGTAATTAAGCAATGCATAGTGTTTGCATAAGATGTTCACAATAAAGACATTGCCTGTAGACAAATGCTCGACAACACGTAGTAGGAGAGGTAATTAAGCAATGCATAGTGTGTGCATAAGATGTTCACAATAAAGACAGTGCCTGTGGACAAATGCTCGACAACACGTAGTAGGAGAAGTAATTAAGCAATGCATAGTGTGTGCATAAGATGTTCACAAGAAAGATATTGCCTGTAGACAGATGCTCGACAACACGTAGTAGGTGAAGTAATTAAGCAATGCATAGTGTGTGCATATGATGTTCACAAAAAAGACATTGCCTGTAAAAAAATGCTCGACAACATGTAGTAGGAGAAGTAATTAAGCAATGCATAGTGTGTGCATTAGATGTTCACAAGAAAGACATTGCCTGTAGGCAAATGCTCGACAACACGTAGTAGGAGAGGTAATTAAGCAATGCATAGTGTGTGCATAAGATGTTCACAATAAAGACATTGCCTGTAGACAAATGCTCGACAACACGTAGTAGGAGAAGTAATTAAGCCATGCATAGTGTGTGCATAAGATGTTCACAATAAAGACATTGCCTGTAGACAAATGCTCGACAACACGTAGTAGGAGAAGTAATTAAGCAATGCATAGTGTGTGCATAAGATGTTCACAAGAAAGACATTGCCTGTTGACAAATGCTCGACAACACGTAGTAGGAGAAGTAATTAAGCAATGCATAGTGTGTGCATAACATGTTCACAAGAAAGACATTGCCTGTAGACAAATGCTCGACAACACGTAGTAGGAGAAGTAATTAAGCAATGCATAGTGTGTGCATAAGATGTTCACAAGGAAGCCATTGCCTGTAGACAAATGCTCGACAACACGTAGTAGGAGAAGTAATTAAGCAATGCATAGTGTGTGTATAAGATGTTCACAATAAAGACATTGCCTGTAGACAAATGCTCGACAACACGTAGTAGGAGAAGTAATTAAGCAATGCATAGTGTGTGCATAAGATGTTCACAAGAAAGACATTGCCTGTAGACAAATGATCGACAACACGTAGTAGGAGAAGTAATTAAGCAATGCATTGTGTGTGCATAAGATGTTCACAATGAAGACATTGCTTGTAGACAAATGCTCGACAACACGTAGTAGGAGAAGTAATTAAGCAATGCATAGTGTGTGCATAAGATTTTCACAAGAAAGACATTGCCTGTAGACAAATGCTCGACAACACGTAGTAGAAGAAGTAATTAAGAAATGCATCGTGTGTGCATAAGATGTTCACAAGAAAGACATTGCCTGTAGACAAATGCTCGACAACACGTAGTAGGAGAAGTAATTAAGCAATGCATAGTGTGTGCATAAGATGTTCACAAGGAAGACATTGCCTGTAGACAAATGCTCGACAACACATAGTAGGTGAAGTAATTAAGCAATGCATATTTTGTGCATAAGATGTTCACAATAAAGGCATTGCCTGTATACAAATGCTAGACAACAGGTAGTAGGAGAAGTAATTAAGCAATGCAAAGTGTGTGTGCATAAGATGTTCACAAGAAAGATATTGCCTGTAGACAAATGCTCGACAACACGTAGTAGGAGAGGTAATTAAGCAATGCATAGTGTGTGCATAAGGTGTTAACAAGAAAGACTTTGCCTGTAGACAAATGCTCGACAACACATAGTAGGAGAAGTAATTAAGCAATGCATAGTGTGTGCATAAGATGTTCACAATAAAGACATTGCTTGTAGACAAATGCTCGACAACACGTAGTAGGAGAGGTAATTAAGCAATGCATAGTGTGTGCATAAGATGTTCACAATAAAGACATTGCCTGTAGACAAATGCTCGACAAAACGTAGTAGGAGAAGTAATTAAGCAATGCATAGTGTGTGCATAAGATGTTCACAAGAAAGACATTGCCTGTAGATAAGTGCTCGACAACACGTAGTAGGAGAAGTAATTAAGCAATGCATAGTGTGTGCATAAGATGTTCACAAGAAAGACATTGCCTGTAGACAAATGCTCGACAACACGTAGTAGGAGAAGTTATTAAGCAATGCATAGTGTGTGCATAACATGTTCACAATAAAGACATTGCCTGTAAACAAATGCTCGACAAAACGTAGTAGGAGAAGTAATTAAGCAATGCATAGTGTGTGCATAAGATGTTAACAAGAAAGACATTGCCTGTAGACAAATGCTCGACAACACTTAGTTGGAGAAGTAATTAAGCAATGCATAGTGTGTGCATAAGATGTTCACAATAAAGACATTGCTTGTAGACAAATGCTCGACAACACGTAGTAGGAGAAGTAATTAAGCAATGCATAGTGTGTGCATAAGATGTTCACAATAAAGACATTGCCTGTAGACAAATGCTCGACAACACGTAGTAGGAGAAGTAATTCAGCAATGCATAGTCTGTGCGTAAGATGTTCACAATAAAGACATTGCCTGTAGACAAATGCTCGACAACACATAGTAGGAGAAGTAATTAAGCAATGCATATTGTGTGCATAAGATGTTCACAATAAAGACATTGCCTGTAGACAAATGCACGACAACACATAGTAGGAGAAGTAATTAAGCAATGCATAGTGTGTGCATAAGATGTTCACAAGAAAGACATTGCCTGTAGACAAATGCTCGACAACACGTAGTAGGAGAAGTAATTAAGCAAAGCATAGTGTGTGCATAAGATGTTCACAAGAAAGACATTGCCTGTAGACAAATGCTCGACAACACATATTAGGAGAAGTAATTAAGCAATGCATAGTGTTTGCATAAGATGTTCACAATAAAGACATTGCCTGTAGACAAATGCTCGACAACACGTAGTAGGAGAGGTAATTAAGCAATGCATAGTGTGTGCATAAGATGTTCACAATAAAGACAGTGCCTGTGGACAAATGCTCGACAACACGTAGTAGGAGAAGTAATTAAGCAATGCATAGTGTGTGCATAAGATGTTCACAAGAAAGATATTGCCTGTAGACAGATGCTCGACAACACGTAGTAGGTGAAGTAATTAAGCAATGCATAGTGTGTGCATATGATGTTCACAAAAAAGACATTGCCTGTAAAAAAATGCTCGACAACATGTAGTAGGAGAAGTAATTAAGCAATGCATAGTGTGTGCATTAGATGTTCACAAGAAAGACATTGCCTGTAGGCAAATGCTCGACAACACGTAGTAGGAGAGGTAATTAAGCAATGCATAGTGTGTGCATAAGATGTTCACAATAAAGACATTGCCTGTAGACAAATGCTCGACAACACGTAGTAGGAGAAGTAATTAAGCCATGCATAGTGTGTGCATAAGATGTTCACAATAAAGACATAGCCTGTAGACAAATGCTCGACAACACGTAGTAGGAGAAGTAATTAAGCAATGCATAGTGTGTGCATAAGATGTTCACAAGAAAGACATTGCCTGTAGACAAATGCTCGACAACACGTAGTAGGAGAAGTAATTAAGCAATGCATAGTGTGTGCATAACATGTTCACAAGAAAGACATTGCCTGTAGACAAATGCTCGACAACACGTAGTAGGAGAAGTAATTAAGCAATGCATAGTGTGTGCATAAGATGTTCACAAGAAAGCCATTGCCTGTAGACAAATGCTCGACAACACGTAGTAGGAGAAGTAATTAAGCAATGCTTAGTGTGTGCATAAGATGTTCACAATAAAGACATTGCCTGTAGACAAATGCTCGACAACACGTAGTAGGAGAAGTAATTAAGCAATGCATAGTGTGTGCATAAGATGTTCACAAGAAAGACATTGCCTGTACACAAATACTCGACAACACGTAGTAGGAGAAGTAATTAAGCAATGCATAGTGTGTGCATAGGATGTTTACAAGAAAGACATTGCCTGTAGACAAATGCTCGACAACACATATTAGGAGATGTAATTAAGCAGTGCATAGTGTGTGCATATGATGTTCACAAGAAAGACATTGCCTGTAGACAAATGCTCGACAACACGTAGTAGGAGAGGTAATTAAGCAATGCATAGTGTGTGCATAAGATGTTCACAATAAAGACATTGTCTGTAGACAAATGCTCGACAAAACGTAGTAGGAGAAGTAATTAAGCAATGCATAGTGTGTGCATAAGTTGTTCACAAGAAAGACATTGCCTGTAGACAAGTGCTCGACAACACGTAGTAGGAGAAGTAATTAAGCAATGCATAGTGTGTGCATAAGATGTTCACAAGAAAGACATTGCCTGTAGACAAATGCTCGACAACACGTAGTAGGAGATGTAATTAAGCAATGCATAGTGTGTGCATAAGATGTTAACAAGAAAGACATTGCCTGTAGACAAATGCTCGACAACACATAGTAGGTGAAGTAATTAAGCAATGCATATTTTGTGCATAAGATGTTCACAATAAAGGCATTGCCTGTATACAAATGCTAGACAACAGGTAGTAGGAGAAGTAATTAAGCAATGCAAAGTATGTGTGCATAAGATGTTCACAAGAAAGATATTGCCTGTAGACAAATGCTCGACAACACGTAGTAGGAGAGGTAATTAAGCAATGCATAGTGTGTGCATAAGGTGTTAACAAGAAAGACTTTGCCTGTAGACAAATGCTCGACAACACGTAGTAGGAGAAGTAATTAAGCAATGCATAGTGTGTGCATAAGATGTTCACAATAAAGACATTGCTTGTAGACAAATGCTCAACAACACGTAGTAGGAGAGGTAATTAAGCAATGCATAGTGTGTGCATAAGATGTTCACAATAAAGACATTGCCTGTAGACAAATGCTCGACAAAACGTAGTAGGAGAAGTAATTAAGCAATGCATAGTGTGTGCATAAGATGTTCACAAGAAAGACATTGCCTGTAGACAAGTGCTCGACAACACGTAGTAGGAGAAGTAATTAAGCAATGCATAGTGTGTGCATAAGATGTTCACAAGAAAGACATTGCCTGTAGACAAATGCTCGACAACACGTAGTAGGAGAAGTTATTAAGCAATGCATAGTGTGTGCATAACATGTTCACAATAAAGACATTGCCTGTAAACAAATGCTCGACAAAACGTAGTAGGAGAAGTACTTAAGCAATGCATAGTGTGTGTATAAGATGTTAACAAGAAAGACATTGCCTGTAGACAAATGCTCGACCACACTTAGTTGGAGAAGTAATTAAGCAATGCATAGTGTGTGCATAAGATGTTCACAATAAAGACATTGCTTGTAGACAAATGCTCGACAACACGTAGTAGGAGAAGTAATTAAGCAATGCATAGTGTGTGCATAAGATGTTCACAATAAAGACATTGCCTGTAGACAAATGCTCGACAACACGTAGTAGGAGAAGTAATTTAGCAATGCATAGTGTGTGCGTAAGATGTTCACAATAAAGACATTGCCTGTAGACAAATGCTCGACAACACATAGTAGGAGAAGTAATTAAGCAATGCATAGTGTGTGCATAAGATGTTCACAATAAAGACATTGCCTGTAGACAAATGCTCGACAACACATAGTAGGAGAAGTAATTAAGCAATGCATAGTGTGTGCATAAGATGTTCACAAGAAAGACATTGCCTGTAGACAAATGCTCGACAACACGTAGTAGGAGAAGTAATTAAGCAAAGCATAGTGTGTGCATAAGATGTTCACAAGAAAGACATTGCCTGTAGACAAATGCTCGACAACACATATTAGGAGAAGTAATTAAGCAATGCATAGTGTTTGCATAAGATGTTCACAATAAAGACATTGCCTGTAGACAAATGCTCGACAACACGTAGTAGGAGAGGTAATTAAGCAATGCATAGTGTGTGCATAAGATGTTCACAATAAAGACAGTGCCTGTGGACAAATGCTCGACAACACGTAGTAGGAGAAGTAATTAAGCAATGCATAGTGTGTGCATAAGATGTTCACAAGAAAGATATTGCCTGTAGACAGTTGCTCGACAACACGTAGTAGGTGAAGTAATTAAGCAATGCATAGTGTGTGCATATGATGTTCACAAAAAAGACATTGCCTGTAAAAAAATGCTCGACAACATGTAGTAGGAGAAGTAATTAAGCAATGCATAGTGTGTGCATTAGATGTTCACAAGAAAGACATTGCCTGTAGGCAAATGCTCGACAACACGTAGTAGGAGAGGTAATTAAGCAATGCATAGTGTGTGCATAAGATGTTCACAATAAAGACATTGCCTGTAGACAAATGCTCGACAACACGTAGTAGGAGAAGTAATTAAGCCATGCATAGTGTGTGCATAAGATGTTCACAATAAAGACATTGCCTGTAGACAAATGCTCGACAACACGTAGTAGGAGAAGAAATTAAGCAATGCATAGTGTGTGCATAAGATGTTCACAAGAAAGACATTGCCTGTAGACAAATGCTCGACAACACGTAGTAGGAGAAGTAATTAAGCAATGCATAGTGTGTGCATAACATGTTCACAAGAAAGACATTGCCTGTAGACAAATGCTCGACAACACGTAGTAGGAGAAGTAATTAAGCAATGCATAGTGTGTGCATAAGATGTTCACAAGAAAGCCATTGCCTGTAGACAAATGCTCGACAACACGTAGTAGGAGAAGTAATTAAGCAATGCATAGTGTGTGCATAAGATGTTCACAATAAAGACATTGCCTGTAGACAAATGCTCGACAACACGTAGTAGGAGAAGTAATTAAGCAATGCATAGTGTGTGCATAAGATGTTCACAAGAAAGACATTGCCTGTACACAAATACACGACAACACGTAGTAGGAGAAGTAATTAAGCAATGCATAGTGTGTGCATAGGATGTTTACAAGAAAGACATTGCCTGTAGACAAATGCTCGACAACACGTATTAGGAGATGTAATTAAGCAGTGCATAGTGTGTGCATATGATGTTCACAAGAAAGACATTGCCTGTAGACAAATGCTCGACAACACGTAGTAGGAGAGGTAATTAAGCAATGCATAGTGTGTGCATAAGATGTTCACAATAAAGACATTGTCTGTAGACAAATGCTCGACAAAACGTAGTAGGAGAAGTAATTAAGCAATGCATAGTGTGTGCATAAGTTGTTCACAAGAAAGACATTGCCTGTAGACAAGTGATCGACAACACGTAGTAGGAGAAGTAATTAAGCAATGCATAGTGTGTGCATAAGATGTTCACAAGAAAGACATTGCCTGTATACAAATGCTCGACAACACGTAGTAGGAGAAGTAATTAAGCAATGCATAGTGTGTGCATAAGATGTTAACAAGAAAGACATTGCCTGTAGACAAATGCTCGACAACACGTAGTTGGAGAAGTAATTAAGCAATGCATAGTGTGTGCATAAGATGTTCACAATAAAGACATTGCTTGTAGACAAATGCTCGACAACACCTAGTAGGAGAAGTAATTAAGCAATGCATAGTGTGTGCATAAGATGTTCACAATAAAGACATTGCCTGTAGACAAATGCTCGACAACACGTAGTAGGAGAAGTAATTTAGCAATGCATAGTGTGTGCATAAGATGTTCACAATGAAGACATTGCCTGTAGACAAATGCTCGACAACACGTAGTAGGAGAAGTAATTAAGCAATGCATAGTGTATGCATAAGATGTTCACAATAAAGACATTGCCTGTAGACAAATGCTCGACAACACGTAGTAGGAGAAGTAATTAAGCAATGCATAGTGTGTGCATAAGATGTTCACAATAAAGACATTGCCTGTAGACAAATGCTGGACAACACGTAGTAGGAGAAGTAATTAAGCAATGCATAGTGTGTGCATAAGATGTTCACAAGAAAGACATTGCCTGTAGACAAATGCTCGACAACACGTAGTAGGAGAAGTAATTAAGCAATGCATAGTGTATGCATAAGATGTTCACAATAAAGACATTGCCTGTAGACAAATGCTCGACAACACATAGTAGGAGAAGTAATTATGCAATGCATAGTGTGTACATAAGATGTTCACAAGAAAGATATTGCCTGTAGACAAATGCTCGAGAACACGTAGTAGGAGAAGTAATTAAGCAATGCATAGTGTGTGCATAACATGTTCACAAGAAAGAAATTGCCTGTAGACAAATGCTCGACAACACTTAGTAGGAGAAGTAATTAAGCAATGCATAGTGTGTGCATAAGATGTTCACAGGAAAGACATTGCCTGTAGACAAATGCTCAACAACACGTAGTAGGAGAAGTAATTAAGCAGTGCATAGTGTGTGCATATGATGTTCACAATAAGGACATTGCCTGTAAAAAAATGCTCGACAACACGTATTAGGAGAAGTAATTAAGCAAAGCATAGTGTGTGCATAAGATGTTCACAATAAAGACATTGCCTGTATACAAATGCTCGACAACATTTAGTAGGAGAAGTAATTAAGCAATGCATAGTGTGTGCATAAGATGTTCACAAGAAAGACATTGCCTGTAGACAAATGCTCGACAACACGTAGTAGGAGCAGTAATTAAGCAATGCATAGTGTGTGCATAAGATGTTCAGAATAATGACATAGCCTGTAGACAAATGCTCGACAACACGTAGTAGGAGAAGTAATTAAGCAATGCATAGTGTGTGCATAAGATGTTCACAATAAAGACATTGCTTGTAGACAAATGCTCGACAACACGTAGTAGGAGAAGTAATTAAGCAATGCATAGTGTGTGCATAAGATGTTCACAATAAAGACATTGCCTGTAGACAAATGCTCGACAAAACGTAGTAGGAGAAGTAATTAAGCAATGCATAGTGTGTGCATAAGATGTTCACTAGAAAGACATTGCCTGTAGACAAGTGCTCGACAACACTTAGTAGGAGAAGTAATTAAGCAATGCATAGTGTGTGCATAAGATGTTCACAAGAAAGGCATTTCCTGTAGACAAATGCTCGACAACACGTAGTAGGAGAAGTAGTTAAGCAATGCATAGTGTGTGCATAACATGTTCACAATAAAGACATTGCCTGTAAACTAATGCTCGACAACACGTAGTAGGAGAAGTAATTAAGCAATGCATAGTGTGTGCATAAGATGTTCACAAGAAAGACATTGCCTGTAGACAAATGCTCGACAACACGTAGTTGGAGAAGTAATTAAGCAATGCATAGTGTGTGCATAAGATGTTCACAAGAAAGATATTGCCTGTAGACAAATGCTCGAGAACACGTAATAGGAGAAGTAATTAAGCAATGCATAGTGTGTGCATAACATGTTCACAAGAAAGAAATTGCCTGTAGACAAATGCTCGACAACACTTAGTAGGAGAAGTAATTAAGCAATGCATAGTGTGTGCATAAGATGTTCACAGGAAAGACATTGCCTGTAGACAAATGCTCAACAACACGTAGTAGGAGAAGTAATTAAGCAGTGCATAGTGTGTGCATATGATGTTCACAATAAGGACATTGCCTGTAAAAAAATGCTCGACAACACGTATTAGGAGAAGTAATTAAGCAAAGCATAGTGTGTGCATAAGATGTTCACAATAAAGACATTGCCTGTATACAAATGCTCGACAACATGTAGTAGGAGAAGTAATTAAGCAATGCATAGTGTGTGCATAAGATGTTCACAAGAAAGACATTGCCTGTAGACAAATGCTCGACAACACGTAGTAGGAGCAGTAATTAAGCAATGCATAGTGTGTGCATAAGATGTTCAGAATAATGACATAGCCTGTAGACAAATGCTCGACAACACGTAGTAGGAGAAGTAATTAAGCAATGCATAGTGTGTGCATAAGATGTTCACAATAAAGACATTGCTTGTAGACAAATGCTCGACAACACGTAGTAGGAGAAGTAATTAAGCAATGCATAGTGTGTGCATAAGATGTTCACAATAAAGACATTGCCTGTAGACAAATGCTCGACAAAACGTAGTAGGAGAAGTAATTAAGCAATGCATAGTGTGTGCATAAGATGTTCACAAGAAAGACATTGCCTGTAGACAAGTGCTCGACAACACTTAGTAGGAGAAGTAATTAAGCAATGCATAGTGTGTGCATAAGATGTTCACAAGAAAGACATTTCCTGTAGACAAATGCTCGACAACACGTAGTAGGAGAAGTAGTTAAGCAATGCATAGTGTGTGCATAACATGTTCACAATAAAGACATTGCCTGTAAACTAATGCTCGACAACACGTAGTAGGAGAAGTAATTAAGCAATGCATAGTGTGTGCATAAGATGTTCACAAGAAAGACATTGCCTGTAGACAAATGCTCGACAACACGTAGTTGGAGAAGTAATTAAGCAATGCATAGTGTGTGCATAAAATGTTCACAATAAAGACATTGCTTGTAGACAAATGCTCGACAACACGTAGTAGGAGAAGTAATTAAGCAATGCATAGTGTGTGCATAAGATGTTCACAATAAAGACATTGCCTGTAGACAAATGCTCGACAACACGTAGTAGGAGAAGTAATTTAGCAATGCATAGTGTGTGTGTAAGATGTTCACAATAAAGACATTGCCTGTAGACAA
Organism: Locusta migratoria; assembly: GCA_026315105.1. Classification (NCBI taxonomy): domain Eukaryota; kingdom Metazoa; phylum Arthropoda; class Insecta; order Orthoptera; family Acrididae; genus Locusta; species Locusta migratoria. Next base: position 32,844,451 of record CM048745.1, read on the forward strand.
ATGCTCGACAACACGTAGTAGGAGAAGTAATTAAGCAATGCATAGTGTGTGCATAAGATGTTCACAATAAAGACATTGCCTGTAGACAAATGCTCGACAACACGTAGTAAGAGAAGTAATTAAGCAATGCATAGTGTGTGCATAAGATGTTCACAAGAAAGACATTGCCTGTAGACAAATGCTCGACAACACGTAGTAGAAGAAGTAATTAAGCAATGCATAGTGTGTGCGTAAGATGTTCATAAGAAAGACATTGCCTGTAGACAAATGCTCGACAACACGTAGTAGGAGAAGTAATTAAGCAATGCATAGTGTGTGCATAACATGTTCACAATGGAGACATTGCCTGTAAACAAATGCTCGACAACACATAGTTGGAGAAGTAATTAAGCAATGCATAGTGTGTGCATAAGATGTTCACAAGAAAGACATTGCCTGTAGACAAGTGCTCGACAACACGTAGTAGGAGAAGTAATTAAGCAATGCATAGTGCGTGCATAAGATGTTCACAAGAAAGATATTGCCTGTAGACGAATGCTCGACAACATGTAGTAGCAGAAGTAATTAAGCAATGTATAGTGTGTGCATAAGATGTTCACAAGAAAGACATTGCCTTAGATTAGATTAGATTATTTATTTGTTCCGTAGATCCATATTGAGGGGATCCTCGTGGATGTGGAACATGTCAAGAAACAAAATTTACAAGTTGAATAACAAATAATACTAATAATATAAATACATACACTTATAATATAAATACAGATACATAATTTTTTTTGTGATAATATAATGATACTAATATAGTATGAGTGCATGCATCATTTGGTACAATTTAGAAATTCACTAATGGAGTAGAAGGAGTTGGCCACTAGAAAGTCTTTTAGGTTCCTCTTAAACTGATCTTTATTTGTAGCTAAATTTTTTATACTTGATGGTAAATTATTGAAAATGTGTGTTCCTGAGTAGTGGACCCCTTTTTGAACTAAAGTAAGTGCTTTTAAATCCTTGTGTAGATCATTTTTATTTCTAGTATTGTATGTATGAACTGAGCTGTTTGTTGGGAAAAGGGATAAATTATTTATGACAAATTTCATTAAGGAATAAATATACTGAGAGGCAGTAGTTAATATGCCCAGTCCTTTGAAGAGGCTTCTACAAGACGTCCGTGAATTTACTCCACAAATAATACGTATTACACGTTTTTGGACTCTGAAGACTTTTGACTGACTTGAAGAGTTACCCCAAAATATTATACCATATGACATTAAGGAATGAAAGTAAGCAAAGTATGCAAGCTTTGTTATTTTTATGTCTCCTATGTCTGATAACACTCGTATTGAAAATACAGATTTGTTAAGTCGTTTCTGCAGTTCTGTGGTGTGCTCCTCCAAACTAAAATTATTATCAAGCTGTAATCCCAGGAATTTAATTCTGTCAACCTCTTCTATCTGCTCTTCTTCATATTTAATGCATATGCTGTCAGGAAATCTCTTACATGTTCTGAACTGCATGTAGTGCGTCTTATGACAATGTGTTGGCTTTAAACCATTTATTAATGTTCATGAAAATATCATTAGCAGACTTTTCTATCACTATACTTGACGTACTCTTTATTGCAATACTTGTATCATCTGCAAACAAAACGAACTCTGCTTCTGGTAGTGTAACTGATGAGAGATCATTAATGTACACAAGAAAAAGCAATGGCCCTAAGATGGATCCTTGTGGGACACCACATGTAATTTCTTCCCAACCCGATGATGACTGTTGGCCTAATTCACTAGTCACTTGCACTGACAACCTTTGTTTCCTGTTAGTGAGGTACGATTTGAACCATTTTGCAGCATTTCCCGTGACCCCATAGAATTCTAATTTACTTAAAAGGATGTTATGGTTCACACAATCAAATGCCTTTGACAAATCACAGAAAATACCTGCTGCTTGCAATTTATTATCTAATGAATTAAGTACATTCTCACTGAAAGTGTAAATAGCCTTCTCAATATCAGAACCTTTCAGAAATCCAAACTGTGTTCTAGACAATATGCCATTTGTGGTTAAGTGGTTGAGAAGCCGCTTGTACATTACCTTTTCTAGAATTTTTGAGAATGCTGGCAAAAGTGAAATGGGTCTGTAGTTTGATGGTATCTCTTTATCCCCCTTCTTGAAGAGAGGTTTAATATCTGCATATTTTAGCCAATCAGGAAATGTTCCCGTTATAACAGACTGGTTACACGAATAACTTAAGATTGTGCTAAGTTCACAAGAACACGCTTTAATTAACTTTGTTGATATTTCATCGTATCCACTGGAATTCTTTGTTTTTAAAGATTTTATTATGGAAGATATTTCTTGTGGTGAAGTGACTGACATATTCATGTGTGTGAAGTTATTTGTAAATGCTAGTTTCAAATATTCAAGCGCATTATTTACTGACCCAGACAATCCCATACTATCAGTAACGGATATAAAGTACTTGTTAAATAGATTTGCCACACTATGCCCATCAGTTACTAATGTCTCAGCTACTCTTAACCGTACCTGCTCTTGTCCCTTTCTGGTTCTACCAGTCTCTTCTTTCACTATATCCCATATTGTATTTATTTGGTTTCCTGATGTTGCTATCTTCTTTTCATAGTGCATTTGTTTAGATACCTGAATAACTTTTTTTAATATTTTACAGTATTCCTTATATTTAGTTAAATCATCATCATTGCAACTACTCTTGGCTGATAGATACATACTCCTTTTTGTCTTACATGAAATCTTTATTCCTTGTGTAATCCAAGGTTTTATTATAGACTTCTGTTTAATTCGCGTTACTTTTAGAGGAAAACAGTTTTCAAACATGATACTAATATTATTAATGAATACATTATATTTTTCATTCATGCCATTAGCACTATATACATCTCTCCAGTTCATGTCTTTGAGGAGTTTTCTAAAATTTTCAATTTTTGGTGGGTTCACTACTCTCCTGTATGTACATTTTGCAGTCTTCATAATCTGTTTAGAATCTATGCCTAAAACAAGGAGCTGCATATCATGATCTGACAGGCCATTTATTATTGGTTTTATGATATGATTTTGTTCCTTTGATTTGTCTATAAAAATATTATCAATTGCTGTCCTAGAGGTTTTAGTTACCCTAGTTGGAAAGTTTACGGTGTGTGTTAGATTGAAAGACAAAGTTACTGACTGCAATAAATTTTTACTGGAAGACTGCATAAGAAAATCTGTATTAAAGTCACCAGCAACCAGGATTTCTTTATTTCTTCCTGTTAAATAACCCAATAGAGCTTCTAGATGATTTAGGAATAGATTATAATTTCCTGCAGGTGCTCGGTAAATAGTTACTATTATATAGCATCTGTTATGGAATTCTACTTCTGTTGCGCAAGCTTCTAAATGCTGCTCTAGACAGAATTTATTTATATCAATATTCTTGAATTTATAGCAGTTTTTAATGAATGTGGCAACTCCTCCTCCCTCCATATCTACTCAACAGAAGTGTGAAGCTAAATTAAATCCTGGAATGTTTAACATATCTATACCAGTGGCCACATGATGTTCAGAGAGGCAAATTATGTCAATTGGGCTAGAGGAATCTATTTCATCAATACAAATGAGTAGTTCATCAAGTTTATTTCTGAGTCCTGGAATATTTTGATGTAATAAAGATAACTGATATTGCATACTAATGGCTTGAGTAAGAATTACTGGAAGTTTCTGACTACTTTCTGTTAAATATTGTTTGCTAAAATCTATCTCCTGTTTATCTGCTTTTCCAAACTGAGGGTGTCTTACAAGCTCTCTCAAAACTGGTTTTCTTCCCCCCCTCCCTATCCTAAAAAAGGCATCCCTCTGACACCTGTAACCACTGGTATTTTACCATTTGTGACACTGCCCCCCCGTAAGTTACTTGCGATCAACCCAGACAATTTTCCCTTCCCTTTCCTGTTGAGGTGAAGGCCATGCCTAGTATAGTCCCACCTACAGATATCATCCACAGGAATCAAACCAATATGCTGTAGACAAATGATCGACAACAAGTAGTAGGAGAAGTAATTAAGCAATGCATAGTGTGTACATAAGATGTTCGCAAGAAAGACATTGCCTGTAGACAAATGCTCGACAACACGTAGTAGGAGAGGTAATTAAGCAATGCATAGTGTGTGCATAAGATGTTCACAATAAAGACATTGCCTGTAGACAAATGCTCGACAACACGTAGTAGGAGAAGTAATTAAGCAATGCATAGTGTGTGCATAAGATGTTCACAAGAGAGATATTGCCTGTAGACAGATGCTCGACAACACATAGTAGGAGAAGTAATTAAGCAATGCATAGTGTGTGCATAAGATGTTCACAAGAAAGACATCGCCTGTAGACAAATGCTCGACAACACGTAGTAGGAGAAGTAATTAAGCCATGCATAGTGTGTGCATATGATGTTCACAATAAAGACATTGCCTGTAAAAAAATGCTCGACAACATGTAGTAGGAGAAGTAATTAAGCAATGCATAGTGTGTGCATAAGATGTTCACAAGAAAGACATTGCCTGTAGACAAATGCTCGACAACACGTAGTAGGAGAAGTAATTAAGCAATGCATAGTGTGTGCATAAGATGTTCACAAGAAAGACATTGCCTGTAGACAAATGCTCGACAACACGTAGTAGGAGAAGTAATTAAGCAATGCATAGTGTGTGCATAAGATGTTCACAAGAAAGACATTGCCTGTAGACAAATGCTCGACAACACGTAGTAGGAGAAGTAATTAAGCAATGCATAGTGTGTGCATAAGATGTTCACAAGAAAGACATTGCCTGTAGACAAATGCTCGACAACACGTAGTAGGAGAGGTAATTAAGCAATGCATAGTGTGTGCATAAGATGTTAACAAGAAAGACATTACCTGTAGACAAATGCTCGACAACACGTAGTAGGAGAAGTAATTAAGCAATGCATAGTGTGTGCATAAGATGTTCACAAGAAAGACATTGCCTGTAGACAAATGCTCGACAAAACGTAGTAGGAGAAGTAATTAAGCAATGCATAGTGTGTGCATAAGATGTTCACAAGAAAGACATTGCCTGTAGACAAGTGCTCGACAACACGTAGTAGGAGAAGTAATTAAGCAATGCATAGTGTGTGCATAAGATGTTCACAAGAAAGACATTTCCTGTAGACAAATGCTCGACAACACGTAGTAGGAGAAGTAATTAAGCAATGCATAGTGTGTGCATAACATGTTCACAATAAAGACATTGCCTGTAAACTAATGCTCGACAACACGTAGTAGGAGAAGTAATTAAGCAATGCATAGTGTGTGCATAAGATGTTAACAAGAAAGACATTGCCTGTAGACAAATGCTCGACAACACGTAGTTGGAGAAGTAATTAAGCAATGCATAGTGTGTGCATAAGATGTTCACAAGAAAGACATTGCCTGTAGACAAATGCTCGACAACACGTAGTTGGAGAAGTAATTAAGCAATGCATAGTGTGTGCATAAGATGTTCACAAGAAAGACATTGCTTGTAGACAAATGCTCGACAACACGTAGTAGGAGAAGTAATTAAGCAATGCATAGTGTGTGCATAAGATGTTCACAATAAAGACATTGCCTGTAGACAAATGCTCGACAACACGTAGTAGGAGAAGTAATTTAGCAATGCATAGTGTGTGCGTAAAATGTTCACAATAAAGACATTGCCTGTAGACAAATGCTCGACTACTCATAGTAGGAGAAGTAATTATGCAATGCATAGTGTGTGCATAAGATGTTCACAATAAAGACATTGCCTGTAGACAAATGCTCGACAACACGCAGTAGGAGAAGTAATTAAGCAATGCATAATGTGTGCATAAGATGTTCACAAGAAAGACATTGCCTGTAGACAAATGCTCGACAACACGTAGTAGGAGAAGTAATTAAGCAATGCATAGTGTGTGCATAAGATGTTCACAAGAAAGACATTGCCTGTAGACAAATGCTCGAAAACACGTAGTAGGAGAAGTAAGTAAGCAATGCATAGTGTGTGCATAACATGTTCACAATAAAGACATTGCCTGTAAACAAATGCTCGACAACACGTAGTAGGAGAAGTAATTAAGCAATGCATAGTGTGTGCATAAGATGTTCACAAGAAAGACATTGCCTGTAGACAACTGCTCGACAACACGTAGTAGGAGAAGTAATTAAGCAATGCATAGTGTGTGCATAAGATGTTCACAATAAAGACATTGCCTGTAGACAAATGCTCGACAACACGTAGTAGGAGAAGTAATTAAGCAATGCATAGTGTGTGCATAAGATGTTCACAAGAAGGACATTGCCTGTAGACAAATGCTCGACAACACGTAGTAGGAGAAGTAATTAAGCAATGCATAGTGTGTGCGTAAGATGTTCACAAGAAAGACATTGCCTGTAGACAAATGCTCGACAACACGTAGTAGGAGAAGTAATTAAGCAATGCATAGTGTGTGCATAACATGTTCACAATGGAGACATTGCCTGTAAACAAATGCTCGACAACACGTAGTAGGAGAAGTAATTAAGCAATGCATAGTGTGTGCATAAGATGTTCACAAGAAAGACATTGCCTGTAGACAAGTGCTCGACAACACGTAGTAGGAGAAGTAATTAAGCAATGCATAGTGTGTGCATAAGATGTTCACAAGAAAGATATTGCCTGTAGACAAATGCTCGACAACACGTAGTAGCAGAAGTAATTAAGCAATGTATAGTGTGTGCATAAGATGTTCACAAGAAAGACATTGCCTTAGATTAGATTAGATTATTTATTTGTTCCGTAGATCCATATTGAGGGGATCCTCGTGGATGTGGAACATGTCAAGAAACAAAATTTACAAGTTGAATACCAAATAATACTAATAATATAAATACATACACTTATAATATAAATACAGATACATAATTTTTTTGTGATAATATAATGATACTAATATAGTATGAGTGCATGCATCATTTGGTACAATTTAGAAATTCACTAATGGAGTAGAAGGAGTTGGCCACTAGAAAGTCTTTTAGGTTCCTCTTAAACTGATCTTTATTTGTAGCTAAATTTTTTATACTTGATGGTAAATTATTGAAAATGTTTGTTCCTGAGTAGTGGACCCCTTTTTGAACTAAAGTAAGTGCTTTTAAATCCTTGTGTAGATCATTTTTATTTCTAGTATTGTATGTATGAACTGAGCTGTTTGTTGGGAAAAGGGATAAATTATTTATGACAAATTTCATTAAGGAATAAATATACTGAGAGGCAGTAGTTAATATGCCCAGTCCTTTGAAGAGGCTTCTACAAGACGTCCGTGAATTTACTCCACAAATAATACGTATTACACGTTTTTGGACTCTGAAGACTTTTGACTGACTTGAAGAGTTACCCCAAAATATTATACCATATGACATTAAGGAATGAAAGTAAGCAAAGTATGCAAGCTTTGTTATTTTTATGTCTCCTATGTCTGATAACACTCGTATTGAAAATACAGATTTGTTGAGTCGTTTCTGCAGTTCTGTGGTGTGCTCCTCCAAACTAAATTTATTATCAAGCTGTAATCCCAGGAATTTAATTCTGTCAACCTCTTCTATCTGCTCTTCTTCATATTTAATGCATATGCTGTCAGGAAATCTCTTACATGTTCTGAACTGCATGTAGTGCGTCTTATGACAATGTGTTGGCTTTAAACCATTTATTAATGTTCATGAAAATATCATTAGCAGACTTTTCTATCACTATACTTGACGTACTCTTTATTGCAATACTTGTATCATCTGCAAACAAAACGAACTCTGCTTCTGGTAGTGTAACTGATGAGAGATCATTAATGTACACAAGAAAAAGCAATGGCCCTAAGATGGATCCTTGTGGGACACCACATGTAATTTCTTCCCAACCCGATGATGACTGTTGGCCTAATTCACTAGTCACTTGCACTGACAACCTTTGTTTCCTGTTAGTGAGGTACGATTTGAACCATTTTGCAGCATTTCCCGTGACCCCATAGAATTCTAATTTACTTAAAAGGATGTTATGGTTCACACAATCAAATGCCTTTGACAAATCACAGAAAATACCTGCTGCTTGCAATTTATTATCTAATGAATTAAGTACATTCTCACTGAAAGTGTAAATAGCCTTCTCAATATCAGAACCTTTCAGAAATCCAAACTGTGTTCTAGACAATATGCCATTTGTGGTTAAGTGGTTGAGAAGCCGCTTGTACATTACCTTTTCTAGAATTTTTGAGAATGCTGGCAAAAGTGAAATGGGTCTGTAGTTTGATGGTATCTCTTTATCCCCCTTCTTGAAGAGAGGTTTAATATCTGCATATTTTAGCCAATCAGGAAATGTTCCCGTTATAACAGACTGGTTACACGAATAACTTAAGATTGTGCTAAGTTCACAAGAACACGCTTTAATTAACTTTGTTGATATTTCATCGTATCCACTGGAATTCTTTGTTTTTAAAGATTTTATTATGGAAGATATTTCTTGTGGTGAAGTGACTGACATATTCATGTGTGTGAAGTTATTTGTAAATGCTAGTTTCAAATATTCAAGCGCATTATTTACTGACCCAGACAATCCCATACTATCAGTAACGGATATAAAGTACTTGTTAAATAGATTTGCCACACTATGCCCATCAGTTACTAATGTCTCAGCTACTCTTAACCGTACCTGCTCTTGTCCCTTTCTGGTTCTACCAGTCTCTTCTTTCACTATATCCCATATTGTATTTATTTGGTTTCCTGATGTTGCTATCTTCTTTTCATAGTGCATTTGTTTAGATACCTGAATAACTTTTTTTAATATTTTACAGTATTCCTTATATTTAGTTAAATCATCATCATTGCAACTACTCTTGGCTGATAGATACATACTCCTTTTTGTCTTACATGAAATCTTTATTCCTTGTGTAATCCAAGGTTTTATTATAGACTTCTGTTTAATTCGCGTTACTTTTAGAGGAAAACAGTTTTCAAACATGATACTAATATTATTAATGAATACATTATATTTTTCATTCATGCCATTAGCACTATATACATCTCTCCAGTTCATGTCTTTGAGGAGTTTTCTAAAATTTTCAATTTTTGGTGGGTTCACTACTCTCCTGTATGTACATTTTGCAGTCTTCATAATCAGTTTAGAATCTATGCCTAAAACAAGGAGCTGCATATCATGATCTGACAGGCCATTTATTATTGGTTTTATGATATGATTTTGTTCCTTTGATTTGTCTATAAAAATATTATCAATTGCTGTCCTAGAGGTTTTAGTTACCCTAGTTGGAAAGTTTACGGTGTGTGTTAGATTGAAAGACAAAGTTACTGACTGCAATAAATTTTTACTGGAAGACTGCATAAGAAAATCTGTATTAAAGTCACCAGCAACCAGGATTTCTTTATTTCTTCCTGTTAAATAACCCAATAGAGCTTCTAGATGATTTAGGAATAGATTATAATTTCCTGCAGGTGCTCGGTAAATAGTTACTATTATATAGCATCTGTTATGGAATTCTACTTCTGTTGCGCAAGCTTCTAAATGCTGCTCTAGACAGAATTTATTTATATCAATATTCTTGAATTTATAGCAGTTTTTAATGAATGTGGCAACTCCTCCTCCCTCCATATCTACTCAACAGAAGTGTGAAGCTAAATTAAATCCTGGAATGTTTAACATATCTATACCAGTGGCCACATGATGTTCAGAGAGGCAAATTATGTCAATTGGGCTAGAGGAATCTATTTCATCAATACAAATGAGTAGTTCATCAAGTTTATTTCTGAGTCCTGGAATATTTTGATGTAATAAAGATAACTGATATTGCATACTAATGGCTTGAGTAAGAATTACTGGAAGTTTCTGACTACTTTCTGTTAAATATTGTTTGCTAAAATCTATCTCCTGTTTATCTGCTTTTCCAAACTGAGGGTGTCTTACAAGCTCTCTCAAAACTGGTTTTCTTCCCCCCCTCCCTATCCTAAAAAAGGCATCCCTCTGACACCTGTAACCACTGGTATTTTACCATTTGTGACACTGCCCCCCCGTAAGTTACTTGCGATCAACCCAGACAATTTTCCCTTCCCTTTCCTGTTGAGGTGAAGGCCATGCCTAGTATAGTCCCACCTACAAATATCATCCACAGGAATCAAACCAATATGCTGTAGACAAATGATCGACAACACGTAGTAGGAGAAGTAATTAAGCAATGCATAGTGTGTACATAAGATGTTCGCAAGAAAGACATTGCCTGTAGACAAATGCTCGACAACACGTAGTAGGAGAGGTAATTAAGCAATGCATAGTGTGTGCATAAGATGTTCACAATAAAGACATTGCCTGTAGACAAATGCTCGACAACACGTAGTAGGAGAAGTAATTAAGCAATGCATAGTGTGTGCATAAGATGTTCACAAGAGAGATATTGCCTGTAGACAGATGCTCGACAACACATAGTAGGAGAAGTAATTAAGCAATGCATAGTGTGTGCATAAGATGTTCACAAGAAAGACATTGCCTGTAGACAAATGCTCGACAACACGTAGTAGGAGAAGTAATTAAGCCATGCATAGTGTGTGCATATGATGTTCACAATAAAGACATTGCCTGTAAAAAAATGCTCGACAACATGTAGTAGGAGAAGTAATTAAGCAATGCATAGTGTGTGCATAAGATGTTCACAAGAAAGACATTGCCTGTAGACAAATGCTCGACAACACGTAGTAGGAGAAGTAATTAAGCAATGCATAGTGTGTGCATAAGATGTTCACAAGAAAGACATTGCCTGTAGACAAATGCTCGACAACACGTAGTAGGAGAAGTAATTAAGCAATGCATAGTGTGTGCATAAGATGTTCACAAGAAAGACATTGCCTGTAGACAAATGCTCGACAACACGTAGTAGGAGAAGTAATTAAGCAATGCATAGTGTGTGCATAAGATGTTCACAAGAAAGACATTGCCTGTAGACAAATGCTCGACAACACGTAGTAGGAGAGGTAATTAAGCAATGCATAGTGTGTGCATAAGATGTTAACAAGAAAGACATTACCTGTAGACAAATGCTCGACAACACGTAGTAGGAGAAGTAATTAAGCAATGCATAGTGTGTGCATAAGATGTTCACAATAAAGACATTGCCTGTAGACAAATGCTCGACAAAACGTAGTAGGAGAAGTAATTAAGCAATGCATAGTGTGTGCATAAGATGTTCACAAGAAAGACATTGCCTGTAGACAAGTGCTCGACAACACGTAGTAGGAGAAGTAATTAAGCAATGCATAGTGTGTGCATAAGATGTTCACAAGAAAGACATTTCCTGTAGACAAATGCTCGACAACACGTAGTAGGAGAAGTAATTAAGCAATGCATAGTGTGTGCATAACATGTTCACAATAAAGACATTGCCTGTAAACTAATGCTCGACAACACGTAGTAGGAGAAGTAATTAAGCAATGCATAGTGTGTGCATAAGATGTTAACAAGAAAGACATTGCCTGTAGACAAATGCACGACAACACGTAGTTGGAGAAGTAATTAAGCAATGCATAGTGTGTGCATAAGATGTTCACAAGAAAGACATTGCCTGTAGACAAATGCTCGACAACACGTAGTTGGAGAAGTAATTAAGCAATGCATAGTGTGTGCATAAGATGTTCACAAGAAAGACATTGCTTGTAGACAAATGCTCGACAACACGTAGTAGGAGAAGTAATTAAGCAATGCATAGTGTGTGCATAAGATGTTCACAATAAAGACATTGCCTGTAGACAAATGCTCGACAACACGTAGTAGGAGAAGTAATTTAGCAATGCATAGTGTGTGCGTAAAGTGTTCACAATAAAGACATTGCCTGTAGACAAATGCTCGACTACTCATAGTAGGAGAAGTAATTATGCAATGCATAGTGTGTGCATAAGATGTTCACAATAAAGACATTGCCTGTAGACAAATGCTCGACAACACGCAGTAGGAGAAGTAATTAAGCAATGCATAATGTGTGCATAAGATGTTCACAAGAAAGACATTGCCTGTAGACAAATGCTCGACAACACGTAGTAGGAGAAGTAATTAAGCAATGCATAGTGTGTGCATAAGATGTTCACAAGAAAGACATTGCCTGTAGACAAATGCTCGACAACACGTAGTAGGAGAAGTAAGTAAGCAATGCATAGTGTGTGCATAACATGTTCACAATAAAGACATTGCCTGTAAACAAATGCTCGACAACACGTAGTAGGAGAAGTAATTAAGCAATGCATAGTGTGTGCATAAGATGTTCACAAGAAAGACATTGCCTGTAGACAACTGCTCGACAACACGTAGTAGGAGAAGTAATTAAGCAATGCATAGTGTGTGCATAAGATGTTCACAATAAAGACATTGCCTGTAGACAAATGCTCGACAACACGTAGTAGGAGAAGTAATTAAGCAATGCATAGTGTGTGCATAAGATGTTCACAAGAAAGACATTGCCTGTAGACAAATGCTAGACAACACGTAGTAGGAGAAGTAATTAAGCAATGCATAGTGTGTGCGTAAGATGTTCACAAGAAAGACATTGCCTGTAGACAAATGCTCGACAACACGTAGTAGGAGAAGTAATTAAGCAATGCATAGTGTGTGCATAACATGTTCACAATGGAGACATTGCCTGTAAACAAATGCTCGACAACACGTAGTAGGAGAAGTAATTAAGCAATGCATAGTGTGTGCATAAGATGTTCTCAAGAAAGACATTGCCTGTAGACAAGTGCTCGACAACACGTAGTAGGAGAAGTAATTAAGCAATGCATAGTGTGTGCATAAGATGTTCACAAGAAAGATATTGCCTGTAGACAAATGCTCGACAACACGTAGTAGCAGAAGTAATTAAGCAATGTATAGTGTGTGCATAAGATGTTCACAAGAAAGGCATTGCCTTAGATTAGATTAGATTATTTATTTGTTCCATAGATCCATATTGAGGGGATCCTCGTGGATGTGGAACATGTCAAGAAACAAAATTTACAAGTTGAATAACAAATAATACTAATAATATAAATACATACACTTATAATATAAATACAGATACATAATTTTTTTTGTGATAATATAATGATACTAATATAGTATGAGTGCATGCATCATTTGGTACAATTTAGAAATTCACTAATGGAGTAGAAGGAGTTGGCCACTAGAAAGTCTTTTAGGTTCCTCTTAAACTGATCTTTATTTGTAGCTAAATTTTTTATACTTGATGGTAAATTATTGAAAATGTGTGTTCCTGAGTAGTGGACCCCTTTTTGAACTAAAGTAAGTGCTTTTAAATCCTTGTGTAGATCATTTTTATTTCTAGTATTGTATGTATGAACTGAGCTGTTTGTTGGGAAAAGGGATAAATTATTTATGACAAATTTCATTAAGGAATAAATATACTGAGAGGCAGTAGTTAATATGCCCAGTCCTTTGAAGAGGCTTCTACAAGACGTCCGTGAATTTACTCCACAAATAATACGTATTACACGTTTTTGGACTCTGAAGACTTTTGACTGACTTGAAGAGTTACCCCAAAATATTATACCATATGACATTAAGGAATGAAAGTAAGCAAAGTATGCAAGCTTTGTTATTTTTATGTCTCCTATGTCTGATAACACTCGTATTGAAAATACAGATTTGTTGAGTCGTTTCTGCAGTTCTGTGGTGTGCTCCTCCAAACTAAATTTATTATCAAGCTGTAATCCCAGGAATTTAACTCTGTCAACCTCTTCTATCTGCTCTTCTTCATATTTAATGCATATGCTGTCAGGAAATCTCTTACATGTTCTGAACTGCATGTAGTGCGTCTTATGACAATGTGTTGGCTTTAAACCATTTATTAATGTTCATGAAAATATCATTAGCAGACTTTTCTATCACTATACTTGACGTACTCTTTATTGCAATACTTGTATCATCTGCAAACAAAACGAACTCTGCTTCTGGTAGTGTAACTGATGAGAGATCATTAATGTACACAAGAAAAAGCAATGGCCCTAAGATGGATCCTTGTGGGACACCACATGTAATTTCTTCCCAACCCGATGATGACTGTTGGCCTAATTCACTAGTCACTTGCACTGACAACCTTTGTTTCCTGTTAGTGAGGTACGATTTGAACCATTTTGCAGCATTTCCCGTGACCCCATAGAATTCTAATTTACTTAAAAGGATGTTATGGTTCACACAATCAAATGCCTTTGACAAATCACAGAAAATACCTGCTGCTTGCAATTTATTATCTAATGAATTAAGTACATTCTCACTGAAAGTGTAAATAGCCTTCTCAATATCAGAACCTTTCAGAAATCCAAACTGTGTTCTAGACAATATGCCATTTGTGGTTAAGTGGTTGAGAAGCCGCTTGTACATTACCTTTTCTAGAATTTTTGAGAATGCTGGCAAAAGTGAAATGGGTCTGTAGTTTGATGGTATCTCTTTATCCCCCTTCTTGAAGAGAGGTTTAATATCTGCATATTTTAGCCAATCAGGAAATGTTCCCGTTATAACAGACTGGTTACACAAATAACTTAAGATTGTGCTAAGTTCACAAGAACACGCTTTAATTAACTTTGTTGATATTTCATCGTATCCACTGGAATTCTTTGTTTTTAAAGATTTTATTATGGAAGATATTTCTTGTGGTGAAGTGACTGACATATTCATGTGTGTGAAGTTATTTGTAAATGCTAGTTTCAAATATTCAAGCGCATTATTTACTGACCCAGACAATCCCATACTATCAGTAACGGATATAAAGTACTTGTTAAATAGATTTGCCACACTATGCCCATCAGTTACTAATGTCTCAGCTACTCTTAACCGTACCTGCTCTTGTCCCTTTCTGGTTCTACCAGTCTCTTCTTTCACTATATCCCATATTGTATTTATTTGGTTTCCTGATGTTGCTATCTTCTTTTCATAGTGCATTTGTTTAGATACCTGAATAACTTTTTTTAATATTTTACAGTATTCCTTATATTTAGTTAAATCATCATCATTGCAACTACTCTTGGCTGATAGATACATACTCCTTTTTGTCTTACATGAAATCTTTATTCCTTGTGTAATCCAAGGTTTTATTATAGACTTCTGTTTAATTCGCGTTACTTTTAGAGGAAAACAGTTTTCAAACATGATACTAATATTATTAATGAATACATTATATTTTTCATTCATGCCATTAGCACTATATACATCTCTCCAGTTCATGTCTTTGAGGAGTTTTCTAAAATTTTCAATTTTTGGTGGGTTCACTACTCTCCTGTATGTACATTTTGCAGTCTTCATAATCAGTTTAGAATCTATGCCTAAAACAAGGAGCTGCATATCATGATCTGACAGGCCATTTATTATTGGTTTTATGATATGATTTTGTTCCTTTGATTTGTCTATAAAAATATTATCAATTGCTGTCCTAGAGGTTTTAGTTACCCTAGTTGGAAAGTTTACGGTGTGTGTTAGATTGAAAGACAAAGTTACTGACTGCAATAAATTTTTACTGGAAGACTGCATAAGAAAATCTGTATTAAAGTCACCAGCAACCAGGATTTCTTTATTTCTTCCTGTTAAATAACCCAATAGAGCTTCTAGATGATTTAGGAATAGATTATAATTTCCTGCAGGTGCTCGGTAAATAGTTACTATTATATAGCATCTGTTATGGAATTCTACTTCTGTTGCGCAAGCTTCTAAATGCTGCTCTAGACAGAATTTATTTATATCAATATTCTTGAATTTATAGCAGTTTTTAATGAATGTGGCAACTCCTCCTCCCTCCATATCTACTCAACAGAAGTGTGAAGCTAAATTAAATCCTGGAATGTTTAACATATCTATACCAGTGGCCACATGATGTTCAGAGAGGCAAATTATGTCAATTGGGCTAGAGGAATCTATTTCATCAATACAAATGAGTAGTTCATCAAGTTTATTTCTGAGTCCTGGAATATTTTGATGTAATAAAGATAACTGATATTGCATACTAATGGCTTGAGTAAGAATTACTGGAAGTTTCTGACTACTTTCTGTTAAATATTGTTTGCTAAAATCTATCTCCTGTTTATCTGCTTTTCCAAACTGAGGGTGTCTTACAAGCTCTCTCAAAACTGGTTTTCTTCCCCCCCTCCCTATCCTAAAAAAGGCATCCCTCTGACACCTGTAACCACTGGTATTTTACCATTTGTGACACTGCCCCCCCGTAAGTTACTTGCGATCAACCCAGACAATTTTCCCTTCCCTTTCCTGTTGAGGTGAAGGCCATGCCTAGTATAGTCCCACCTACAGATATCGTCCACAGGAATCAAACCAATATGCTGTAGACAAATGATCGACAACACGTAGTAGGAGAAGTAATTAAGCAATGCATAGTGTGTACATAAGATGTTCGCAAGAAAGACATTGCCTGTAGACAAATGCTCGACAACACGTAGTAGGAGAGGTAATTAAGCAATGCATAGTGTGTGCATAAGATGTTCACAATAAAGACATTGCCTGTAGACAAATGCTCGACAACACGTAGTAGGAGAAGTAATTAAGCAATGCATAGTGTGTGCATAAGATGTTCACAAGAGAGATATTGCCTGTAGACAGATGCTCGACAACACATAGTAGGAGAAGTAATTAAGCAATGCATAGTGTGTGCATAAGATGTTCACAAGAAAGACATCGCCTGTAGACAAATGCTCGACAACACGTAGTAGGAGAAGTAATTAAGCCATGCATAGTGTGTGCATATGATGTTCACAATAAAGACATTGCCTGTAAAAAAATGCTCGACAACATGTAGTAGGAGAAGTAATTAAGCAATGCATAGTGTGTGCATAAGATGTTCACAAGAAAGACATTGCCTGTAGACAAATGCTCGACAACACGTAGTAGGAGAAGTAATTAAGCAATGCATAGTATGTGCATAAGATGTTCACAAGAAAGACATTGCCTGTAGACAAATGCTCGACAACACGTAGTAGGAGAAGTAATTAAGCAATGCATAGTGTGTGCATAAGATGTTCACAATAAAGACATTGCCTGTAGACAAATGCTCGACAACACGTAGTAGGAGAAGTAATTAAGCAATGCATAGTGTGTGCATAAGATGTTCACAAGAAAGACATTGCCTGTAGACAAATGCTCGACAACACGTAGTAGGAGAGGTAATTAAGCAATGCATAGTGTGTGCATAAGATGTTAACAAGAAAGACATTACCTGTAGACAAATGCTCGACAACACGTAGTAGGAGAAGTAATTAAGCAATGCATAGTGTGTGCATAAGATGTTCACAATAAAGACATTGCCTGTAGACAAATGCTCGACAAAACGTAGTAGGAGAAGTAATTAAGCAATGCATAGTGTGTGCATAAGATGTTCACAAGAAAGACATTGCCTGTAGACAAGTGCTCGACAACACGTAGTAGGAGAAGTAATTAAGCAATGCATAGTGTGTGCATAAGATGTTCACAAGAAAGACATTTCCTGTAGACAAATGCTCGACAACACGTAGTAGGAGAAGTAATTAAGCAATGCATAGTGTGTGCATAACATGTTCACAATAAAGACATTGCCTGTAAACTAATGCTCGACAACACGTAGTAGGAGAAGTAATTAAGCAATGCATAGTGTGTGCATAAGATGTTAACAAGAAAGACATTGCCTGTAGACAAATGCTCGACAACACGTAGTTGGAGAAGTATTTAAGCAATGCATAGTGTGTGCATAAGATGTTCACAAGAAAGACATTGCCTGTAGACAAATGCTCGACAACACGTAGTTGGAGAAGTAATTAAGCAATGCATAGTGTGTGCATAAGATGTTCACAAGAAAGACATTGCTTGTAGACAAATGCTCGACAACACGTAGTAGGAGAAGTAATTAAGCAATGCATAGTGTGTGCATAAGATGTTCACAATAAAGACATTGCCTGTAGACAAATGCTCGACAACACGTAGTAGGAGAAGTAATTTAGCAATGCATAGTGTGTGCGTAAAATGTTCACAATAAAGACATTGCCTGTAGACAAATGCTCGACTACTCATAGTAGGAGAAGTAATTATGCAATGCATAGTGTGTGCATAAGATGTTCACAATAAAGACATTGCCTGTAGACAAATGCTCGACAACACGCAGTAGGAGAAGTAATTAAGCAATGCATAATGTGTGCATAAGATGTTCACAAGAAAGACATTGCCTGTAGACAAATGCTCGACAACACGTAGTAGGAGAAGTAATTAAGCAATGCATAGTGTGTGCATAAGATGTTCACAAGAAAGACATTGCCTGTAGACAAATGCTCGACAACACGTAGTAGGAGAAGTAAGTAAGCAATGCATAGTGTGTGCATAACATGTTCACAATAAAGACATTGCCTGTAAACAAATGCTCGACAACACGTAGTAGGAGAAGTAATTAAGCAATGCATAGTGTGTGCATAAGATGTTCACAAGAAAGACATTGCCTGTAGACAACTGCTCGACAACACGTAGTAGGAGAAGTAATTAAGCAATGCATAGTGTGTGCATAAGATGTTCACAATAAAGACATTGCCTGTAGACAAATGCTCGACAACACGTAGTAGGAGAAGTAATTAAGCAATGCATAGTGTGTGCATAAGATGTTCACAAGAAAGACATTGCCTGTAGACAAATGCTCGACAATACGTAGTAGGAGAAGTAATTAAGCAATGCATAGTGTGTGCGTAAGATGTTCACAAGAAAGACATTGCCTGTAGACAAATGCTCGACAACACGTAGTAGGAGAAGTAATTAAGCAATGCATAGTGTGTGCATAACATGTTCACAATGGAGACATTGCCTGTAAACAAATGCTCGACAACACGTAGTAGGAGAAGTAATTAAGCAATGCATAGTGTGTGCATAAGATGTTCACAAGAAAGACATTGCCTGTAGACAAGTGCTCGACAACACGTAGTAGGAGAAGTAATTAAGCAATGCATAGTGTGTGCATAAGATGTTCACAAGAAAGATATTGCCTGTAGACAAATGCTCGACAACACGTAGTAGCAGAAGTAATTAAGCAATGTATAGTGTGTGCATAAGATGTTCACAAGAAAGGCATTGCCTTAGATTAGATTAGATTATTTATTTGTTCCGTAGATCCATATTGAGGGGATCCTCGTGGATGTGGAAAATGTCAAGAAACAAAATTTACAAGTTGAATAACAAATAATACTAATAATATAAATACATACACTTATAATATAAATACAGATACATAATTTTTTTGTGATAATATAATAATACTAATATAGTATGAGTGCATGCATCATTTGGTACAATTTAGAAATTCACTAATGGAGTAGAAGGAGTTGGCCACTAGAAAGTCTTTTAGGTTCCTCTTAAACTGATCTTTATTTGTAGCTAAATTTTTTATACTTGATGGTAAATTATTGAAAATGTGTGTTCCTGAGTAGTGGACCCCTTTTTGAACTAAAGTAAGTGCTTTTAAATCCTTGTGTAGATCATTTTTATTTCTAGTATTGTATGTATGAACTGAGCTGTTTGTTGGGAAAAGGGATAAATTATTTATGACAAATTTCATTAAGGAATAAATATACTGAGAGGCAGTAGTTAATATGCCCAGTCCTTTGAAGAGGCTTCTACAAGACGTCCGTGAATTTACTCCACAAATAATACGTATTACACGTTTTTGGACTCTGAAGACTTTTGACTGACTTGAAGAGTTACCCCAAAATATTATACCATATGACATTAAGGAATGAAAGTAAGCAAAGTATGCAAGCTTTGTTATTTTTATGTCTCCTATGTCTGATAACACTCGTATTGAAAATACAGATTTGTTGAGTCGTTTCTGCAGTTCTGTGGTGTGCTCCTCCAAACTAAATTTATTATCAAGCTGTAATCCCAGGAATTTAATTCTGTCAACCTCTTCTATCTGCTCTTCTTCATATTTAATGCATATGCTGTCAGGAAATCTCTTACATGTTCTGAACTGCATGTAGTGCGTCTTATGACAATGTGTTGGCTTTAAACCATTTATTAATGTTCATGAAAATATCATTAGCAGACTTTTCTATCACTATACTTGACGTACTCTTTATTGCAATACTTGTATCATCTGCAAACAAAACGAACTCTGCTTCTGGTAGTGTAACTGATGAGAGATCATTAATGTACACAAGAAAAAGCAATGGCCCTAAGATGGATCCTTGTGGGACACCACATGTAATTTCTTCCCAACCCGATGATGACTGTTGGCCTAATTCACTAGTCACTTGCACTGACAACCTTTGTTTCCTGTTAGTGAGGTACGATTTGAACCATTTTGCAGCATTTCCCGTGACCCCATAGAATTCTAATTTACTTAAAAGGATGTTATGGTTCACACAATCAAATGCCTTTGACAAATCACAGAAAATACCTGCTGCTTGCAATTTATTATCTAATGAATTAAGTACATTCTCACTGAAAGTGTAAATAGCCTTCTCAATATCAGAACCTTTCAGAAATCCAAACTGTGTTCTAGACAATATGCCATTTGTGGTTAAGTGGTTGAGAAGCCGCTTGTACATTACCTTTTCTAGAATTTTTGAGAATGCTGGCAAAAGTGAAATGGGTCTGTAGTTTGATGGTATCTCTTTATCCCCCTTCTTGAAGAGAGGTTTAATATCTGCATATTTTAGCCAATCAGGAAATGTTCCCGTTATAACAGACTGGTTACACGAATAACTTAAGATTGTGCTAAGTTCACAAGAACACGCTTTAATTAACTTTGTTGATATTTCATCGTATCCACTGGAATTCTTTGTTTTTAAAGATTTTATTATGGAAGATATTTCTTGTGGTGAAGTGACTGACATATTCATGTGTGTGAAGTTATTTGTAAATGCTAGTTTCAAATATTCAAGCGCATTATTTACTGACCCAGACAATCCCATACTATCAGTAACGGATATAAAGTACTTGTTAAATAGATTTGCCACACTATGCCCATCAGTTACTAATGTCTCAGCTACTCTTAACCGTACCTGCTCTTGTCCCTTTCTGGTTCTACCAGTCTCTTCTTTCACTATATCCCATATTGTATTTATTTGGTTTCCTGATGTTGCTATCTTCTTTTCATAGTGCATTTGTTTAGATACCTGAATAACTTTTTTTAATATTTTACAGTATTCCTTATATTTAGTTAAATCATCATCATTGCAACTACTCTTGGCTGATAGATACATACTCCTTTTTGTCTTACATGAAATCTTTATTCCTTGTGTAATCCAAGGTTTTATTATAGACTTCTGTTTAATTCGCGTTACTTTTAGAGGAAAACAGTTTTCAAACATGATACTAATATTATTAATGAATACATTATATTTTTCATTCATGCCATTAGCACTATATACATCTCTCCAGTTCATGTCTTTGAGGAGTTTTCTAAAATTTTCAATTTTTGGTGGGTTCACTACTCTCCTGTATGTACATTTTGCAGTCTTCATAATCAGTTTAGAATCTATGCCTAAAACAAGGAGCTGCATATCATGATCTGACAGGCCATTTATTATTGGTTTTATGATATGATTTTGTTCCTTTGATTTGTCTATAAAAATATTATCAATTGCTGTCCTAGAGGTTTTAGTTACCCTAGTTGGAAAGTTTACGGTGTGTGTTAGATTGAAAGACAAAGTTACTGACTGCAATAAATTTTTACTGGAAGACTGCATAAGAAAATCTGTATTAAAGTCACCAGCAACCAGGATTTCTTTATTTCTTCCTGTTAAATAACCCAATAGAGCTTCTAGATGATTTAGGAATAGATTATAATTTCCTGCAGGTGCTCGGTAAATAGTTACTATTATATAGCATCTGTTATGGAATTCTACTTCTGTTGCGCAAGCTTCTAAATGCTGCTCTAGACAGAATTTATTTATATCAATATTCTTGAATTTATAGCAGTTTTTAATGAATGTGGCAACTCCTCCTCCCTCCATATCTACTCAACAGAAGTGTGAAGCTAAATTAAATCCTGGAATGTTTAACATATCTATACCAGTGGCCACATGATGTTCAGAGAGGCAAATTATGTCAATTGGGCTAGAGGAATCTATTTCATCAATACAAATGAGTAGTTCATCAAGTTTATTTCTGAGTCCTGGAATATTTTGATGTAATAAAGATAACTGATATTGCATACTAAAGGCTTGAGTAAGAATTACTGGAAGTTTCTGACTACTTTCTGTTAAATATTGTTTGCTAAAATCTATCTCCTGTTTATCTGCTTTTCCAAACTGAGGGTGTCTTACAAGCTCTCTCAAAACTGGTTTTCTTCCCCCCCTCCCTATCCTAAAAAAGGCATCCCTCTGACACCTGTAACCATTGGTATTTTACCATTTGTGACACTGCCCCCCCGTAAGTTACTTGCGATCAACCCAGACAATTTTCCCTTCCCTTTCCTGTTGAGGTGAAGGCCATGCCTAGTATAGTCCCACCTACAGATATCATCCACAGGAATCAAACCAATATGCTGTAGACAAATGATCGACAACACGTAGTAGGAGAAGTAATTAAGCAATGCATAGTGTGTACATAAGATGTTCGCAAGAAAGACATTGCCTGTAGACAAATGCTCGACAACACGTAGTAGGAGAGGTAATTAAGCAATGCATAGTGTGTGCATAAGATGTTCACAATAAAGACATTGCCTGTAGACAAATGCTCGACAACACGTAGTAGGAGAAGTAATTAAGCAATGCATAGTGTGTGCATAAGATGTTCACAAGAAAGATATTGCCTGTAGACAGATGCTCGACAACACGTAGTAGGAGAAGTAATTAAGCAATGCATAGTGTGTGCATAAGATGTTCACAAGAAAGACATTTCCTGTAGACAAATGCTCGACAACACGTAGTAGGAGAAGTAATTAAGCAATGCATAGTGCGTGCATAAGATGTTCACAATAAAGAGATTGCCTGTAGAGAAATGCTCG
The DNA here is from genome assembly GCA_026315105.1 of Locusta migratoria. Lineage (NCBI taxonomy): Eukaryota > Metazoa > Arthropoda > Insecta > Orthoptera > Acrididae > Locusta > Locusta migratoria. The sequence continues at coordinate 32,867,461 of CM048745.1, forward strand.
ACAACACGTAGTAGGAGAAGTAATTAAGCAATGCATAGTGTGTGCATAAGATGTTCACAAGAAAGACATTGCCTGTAGACAAATGCTCGACAACACATAGTAGGAGAAGTAATTAAGCAATGCATAGTGTGTGCATAAGATGTTCACAAGAAAGACATTGCCTGTAGACAAATGCTCGACAACACGTAGTAGGAGAAGTAATTAAGCCATGCATAGTGTGTGCATATGATGTTCACAATAAAGATATTGCCTGTAAAAAAATGCTCGACAACATGTAGTAGGAGAAGTAATTAAGCAATGCATAGTGTGTGCATAAGATGTTCACAAGAAAGACATTGCCTGTAGACAAATGCTCGACAACACGTAGTAGGAGAAGTAATTAAGCAATGCATAGTGTGTGCATAAGATGTTCACAAGAAAGACATTGCCTGTAGACAAATGCTCGACAACACGTAGTAGGAGAAGTAATTAAGCAATGCATAGTGTGTGCATAAGATGTTCACAAGAAAGACATTGCCTGTAGACAAATGCTTGACAACACGTAGTAGGAGAAGTAATTAAGCAATGCATAGTGTGTGCATAAGATGTTCACAAGAAAGACATTGCCTGTAGACAAATGCTCGACAACACGTAGTAGGAGAGGTAATTAAGCAATGCATAGTGTGTGCATAAGATGCTAACAAGAAAGACATTACCTATAGACAAATGCTCGACAACACGTAGTAGGAGAAGTAATTAAGCAATGCATAGTGTGTGCATAAGATGTTCACAATAAAGACATTGCCTGTAGACAAATGCTCGACAAAACCTAGTAGGAGAAGTAATTAAGCAATGCATAGTGTGTGCATAAGATGTTCACAAGAAAGACATTGCCTGTAGACAAGTGCTCGACAACACGTAGTAGGAGAAGTAATTAAGCAATGCATAGTGTGTGCATAAGATGTTCACAAGAAAGACATTTCCTGTAGACAAATGCTCGACAACACGTAGTAGGAGAAGTAATTAAGCAATGCATAGTGTGTGCATAACATGTTCACAATAAAGACATTGCCTGTAAACTAATGCTCAACAACACGTAGTAGGAGAAGTAATTAAGCAATGCATAGTGTGTGCATAAGATGTTAACAAGAAAGACATTGCCTGTAGATAAATGCTCGACAACACGTAGTTGGAGAAGTAATTAAGCAATGCATAGTGTGTGCATAAGATGTTCACAAGAAAGACATTGCTTGTAGACAAATGCTCGACAACACGTAGTAGGAGAAGTAATTAAGCAATGCATATTGTGTGCATAAGATGTTCACAATAAAGACATTGCCTGTAGACAAATGCTCGACAACACGTAGTAGGAGAAGTAATTTTGCAATGCATAGTGTGTGCGTAAAATGTTCACAGTAAAGACATTGCCTGTAGACAAATGCTCGACTACTCATAGTAGGAGAAGTAATTATGCAATGCATAGTGTGTGCATAAGATGTTCACAATAAAGACATTGCCTGTAGACAAATGCTCGACAACACGTAGTAGGAGAAGTAATTAAGCAATGCATAATGTGTGCATAAGATGTTCACAAGAAAGACATTGCCTGTAGACAAATGCTCGACAACACGTAGTAGGAGAAGTAATTAAGCAATGCATAGTGTGTGCATAAGATGTTCACAAGAAAGACATTGCCTGTAGACAAATGCTCGACAACACGTAGTAGGAGAAGTAAGTAAGCAATGCATAGTGTGTGCATAACATGTTCACAATAAAGACATTGCCTGTAAACAAATGCTCGACAACACGTAGTAGGAGAAGTAATTAAGCAATGCATAGTGTGTGCATAAGATGTTCACAAGAAAGACATTGCCTGTAGACAACTGCTCGACAACACGTAGTAGGAGAAGTAATTAAGCAATGCATAGTGTGTGCATAAGATGTTCACAATAAAGACATTGCCTGTAGACAAATGCTCGACAACACGTAGTAGGAAAAGTAATTAAGCAATGCATAGAGTGTGCATAAGATGTTCACAAGAAAGACATTGCCTGTAGACAAATGCTCGACAACACGTAGTAGGAGAGGTAATTATGCAATGCATAGTGTGTGCATAAGATGTTCACAAGAAAGACATTGCCTGTAGACAAATGCTCGACAACACGTAGTAGGAGAAGTAATTAAGCAATGCATAGTGTGTGCATAAGATGTTCACAATAAAGACATTGCCTGTAGACAAATGCTCGACAACACGTAGTAGGAGAGGTAATTAAGCAATGCATAGTGTGTGCATAAGATGTTAACAAGAAAGACATTACCTGTAGACAAATGCTCGACAACACGTAGTAGGAGAAGTAATTAAGCAATGCATGACGTGACGTCACGAGTGCTGGACTGCTGTGCACATCGCTCTCGATTTTTTATATAATTTTAGGATTAATATAATTATTTTAATTGTTATTCGTGACAATATTCAATCTAGAGGTGTTCTAGTAAAGGTTCGTCAGTTATTTTAGCGTTTGTTGTGCCGTAATAGCTTTAAGTGGTGTTATTTGTGTTCGCGTGTGCGCCGGCATCGATGTCTTACTGCTTTGTTTACATCTGGTGGCGTGTGGTTCCAGCCGTAGCGGTCTCCGAAAGCTAAGTTCTCATAAGTGTTTGTGTATTGTAGTTAAATTATTAAAGTTTTAGATTTCAGGAGGTGTTATCGCGCTAGTTGTTTTTTAACTTTAGTACTTTTCAACAGTTGACTTGCTGTTTTTAACGTAGTTGAGGTTGGGAAACTTTAAGTTACGGTATTTGATAACTCTTGTACTCTCACAGTGTTTAGTTGTTTTATTAGTGACGCTTGAATTTGAACTTGTTTATACAAGCAACAGTGTAAAGTTTCTGTGGTAGTGTTATTTGCTCTTTTCTGATACTATTAGTTGTTGTTACTTGATTTGTAGAGACTGAGGTTTGTTGATTGCTGTAGTTAAGAGGTACTTCCTACTTATTTTGTAGAAACTTAACTTCATAACGTAGACGTCTAGTTTTTCTTAACAAATTATTGTAAAATTTTACCATGAGTGAAAAGTGTGGGCTCTGTCGTAGGGTCGTGCGTAGTGGGCTGCAGTGTGGGATTTGTAGTAAGTATTTTCATGGGGGGGAGTGCAGTGGGGAAGACAGTGGGCATTGTGGTGAGGTTCTCTCCTGGAACTGTAGGATTTGCAGCAGGAATAAGTTGATAGAGGAGCAGGAGCGTTTGATCTGCGCCCTTCAGGTGCAGTTGAAAAACGCTGAAGAGGAACTAGGTAGGTTGAGGAGGGGAAGGGGGGCTGGGGAATGGGAACTGGCAGTTGGCAAGAAGGTAGCTAGGAGAAGGTATTCAGATAGCTTTACATTGCAAGTTGCAAATAGGTTTGACCAACTGTCAGAGTTGAGTGGAGATGAACCTCCTGTAGCTGTAGGTGTAGGAAGTACGCAGCAGACCTCAGCTTTTGGTAAGCCGAAATCTGTAGAGAGGTCTCTTAGGAAGAAGAAGGTTCTGCTGCTAGGTAGGTCTCATGGCAGAGGTGTTGACCAACAGTTGCAGGAAGTACTTGGGAGTGAGTACCAGGTCACCAGCATAGTGAAGCCTAGTGCAGGGTTAGATCAGGTCACTTGTAACATAGGGGACTTATGTAGGAATTTTTCAAAAGAGGATCAGGTAGTTATAGTGGGTGGGGCCGGGAATAGTCTTGATAGGGACGGGGAATATGATATAGGTGGTGATCTGGAAAGGATAGCAACTGAAACTGGTGGCACGAATGTGCATTTCGTGCAGCTGTTTCAGCGTCATGATAGGCCTTGTCTTAATACGGCTGTCAGCCGTGTTAACATGGGGCTTGAGAAGGCGCTGATGACGGAGGGCATGGATCACATTGCAGTGGTGCCAGTTGAAACTATCCAAAGGTCGGATTTTACTAGGCACGGTCTGCACCTCAATAGGTATGGGAAGGGGAGGTTGGCAAAGCTCATAGGTGACAGTGTAGTAGGGGGTGGGGGTTTCACTCATGGAAAAATTCCTGTAGTAGTTGGTGTTAGGGCTGCACCTTTTTTAGACTGAAGACAGCTGATAGATATTCCTGCTTAAAGGAAGTCCCTCTGAGAAATGAACCACCTTTGACAAAGTCTAAGAATATAAGTAATAAGGGAATTACTGTTTTTCATCAAAATATACAGGGTATCAGAGGTAAAGTTAATGAAATGCTTATTGATACTGATTCTGACATTATTGGAATTTCAGAGCACTTTTTAAGTGGTGTGACAATTAAGAGACTTCCTTTGCCAGGATACAGGTTAGCTGCCTTCTACTCTAGGAGTTCTTTGCAGTGTGGGGGAGTGGCCATGTATGTAAAAAACGATTTTTCATCGGAGTCAATCGATTTTTCTAAACACTGCACAGAACAGATATTTGAATGTTGTGCAGGAGTTGTTAATGTTAATGGAACTAAACTAGTAATAGTTGTTATTTATAGATCCCCTGACTCAGATTTTAAAATGTTTCTGCCCAAGCTAGAATTGGTTCTGGGTTCACTGTATAGGAAGTATAAAAATTTAATTGTGTGTGGAGATTTCAACATTAATTGTGTAGGTGATAGCTCAAGCAAAAGTCAGCTGTTAGATCTATTTAATTCCTATAACATGATGCAAACAGTATTTTTTTTCCAACGAGAGTGCAAGGAAATAGCAGTTCTACCATTGACAATATTTTTGTTCATTCTTCACTATTAGAGGGGCACTCTGTCAGCAGAATAGTAAATGGCCTATCAGACCACGATGCCCAACTTTTAATTCTAAAAAGTATTTGTTCTCAAACAAATGTTAAACATAAATATCAACTACTCAGAAAAGTTAATCCAGTTGCAATTGAGACCTTTTTAAGCCTAATTAAGGAACAAGAATGGCAGGATGTTTATAGTGCTGATAATGCAGATGATAAATATAATGCTTTTCTGAACACATTTATTATGCTGTTTGAAAGTTGCTTTCCGCTAGAACGCTCAAAACAGGGTACTTTCAGTAACAGACAGCCAGGGTGGATGACAAAGGGGATAAGAGTATCATGTAGAACTAAGCGGGAGTTGTATCAAAATGTTAGAAGCAGTCAGAATGAAGATGCAGTAGCTCATTACAAACAGTACTGTAAGGTTCTGAAAAATGTCATTAAGAATGCAAAAAGTATGTGGTACGCAAAAAGAATAGCAAACTCTTGAGATAAAATTAAAACTATCTGGTCAGTCGTGAAGGAAGTGTCTGGTCAGGAGCAGCAGGTAGAAGATATAACGTCAGTGCGTAGTAGGAATGTTTCTGTTACTGACAAGTTAGATATATGTGCAATATTCAATAATCACTTTCTGAATATAGTAGAGGAACTAAACAAAACTCTAGTTTCTGCAGGTAATCATATAACGTTTTTAGAAAATGCGTTTCCGAGGCTGTTGCCTGAAATGATCCTTCATGATACTTCCATAGGTGAGATTGAGTCAATAATTAAATCACTAAAGACTAAGGACTCTTGTGGATATGATGGGGTATCTAGCAGAATTCTAAAGTACTGTTCTCCATATGTTAGCCCAGTACTAAGCCATATTTGTAATTTTTCCTTTCAGAATGGTCAGTTTCCTAACAGATTAAAGTACTCAGTAGTGAAACCGCTTTATAAAAAAGGAGAAAGGGATAATGTAGACAACTATAGACCTATTTCTATGCCATCGGTTTTTTCCAAAGTTATTGAAAAGGCTGTATATTCAAGATTAATTGATCATTTCAGTTCACATAATTTCCTGTCAAACGTACAGTTTGGTTTTAGAAGTGGTTTAACGACCGAAAACGCTATATTTTCGTTTCTCTGTGAGGCACTTGATGGGTTAAATAAGAGGCTACGGACATTAGGTGTCTTCTTTGATTTAACAAAAGCGTTTGATTGTGTTGATCACAAAATATTGTTGCAGAAGTTGGAACATTATGGAATACGGGGAGTAGCCCACAACTGGTTCACCTCTTACTTTAATAATAGACAGCAGAAGGTAATTCTCCGCAATGTAGAAAATGGCTATGACGTGCAATCCCAATGGGGCACAATTAAGTATGGGATGCCCCAGGGGTCTGTTTTGGGACCATTGCTGTTTCTTATTTATATAAATGATATGCCTTCGAGTATAACAGGTGATTGTAAAATATTTTTGTTTGCTGATGATACCAGCTTGGTAGTGAAGGATGTTGCTCGTAATATTGACACAGTATCAAATAATGCAGTTCAAGAGATAAGTTTTTTTGCTAATAGAAAACAAGTTTATGTTAAATCACAGTAAAACTCAGTTTTTACAATTTCTAACACATAATTTGACGAAATCTGACATTATGATTACACATAATGGGCATGTGATAAGTGAGACTGAACAGTTCAAATTTCTAGGTGTTCATATAGACAGTAAGCTGTCATGGAAAGCCCATGTTCAGGATCTTGTTCCAAAACTAAATTCTGCTATATTTACCATTAGAACAATATCTGAGATAAGTGATTTTTCAACGCGAAAAGTAGTCTATTTCGCTTACTTTCACTCACTTATGACGTACGGCATTGTTTTTTGGGGTAACTCGCCTGATGCAAAAAGGATATTTCTGGCTCAAAAACGGGCGGTTCGAGCAATATCTGGTGTAAGTTCGAGAACGTCATGTCGACCCCTTTTCAGTAGTCTGGGAATTTTGACTCTGGCGTCACAATACGTTTTTTCTTTAATGTCGTTTGTTGTTAATAATATCAGCTTATTCCCACAAGTTAGAAGCTTTCACTCGGTGAATACTAGACAGATGTCTAATCTACATTTGCATCACACCACCTTAACACTTGTGCAGAAAGGGGCACAGTATTCTGCGGCGTCCATTTTCAATAAGCTGCCACAAGAACTTAAGAATCTTAGCACTAATCCACATGCTTTCAAATCTAAATTGAAGAGTTACCTCGTGGCTCACTCCTTTTATTCTGTCGAGGAACTCCTAGAAAAGTTAAACAATTAAGCTAATTTATTTTTTCTTTATTGATTCTTTTCACTTTGTCTTAAGATTGTCGTGTGCAAAGGACTACTAAAAATTTTTCTATTACCATTATTGTGTAACAATTAACGTATTGACTTGTTCCATGACCATGGAGTCTTACTTCTGAAGTGGGTCCTATGGAACAGAAAAAACAAAAAAATAAATAAATAAAATAGTGTGTGCATAAGATGTTCACAATAAAGACATTGCTTGTAGACAAATGCTCGACAACACTTAGTAGGAGAAGTAATTAAGCAATGCATAGTGTGTGCATAAGATGTTCACAATAAAGACATTGCCTGTAGACTAATGCTCGACAACACGTAGTTGGAGAAGTAATTAAGCAATGCATAGTGTGTGCATAAGATGTTCACAATAAAGACATTGCTTGTAGACAAATGCTCGACAACACGTAGTAGGAGAGGTAATTAAGCAATGCATAGTGTGTGCATAAGATGTTCACAATAAAGACATTGCCTGTAGAGAAATGCTCGACAACACGTAGTAGGAGAAGTAATTAAGCAATGCATAGTGTGTGCATAAGATGTTCACAAGAAAGACATTGCCTGTAGACAAATGCTCGACAACACGTAGTAGGAGAAGTAATTAACCAATGCATAGTGTGTGCATAAGATGTTCACAAGAAAGACATTGCCTGTAGACAAATGCTCGACAACACGTAGTAGGAGAAGTAATTAAGCAATGCATAGTGTGTGCATAACATGTTCACAACAAAGACATTGCCTGTTAACAAATGCTCGACAACACGTAGTAGGAGAAGTAATTAAGCAGTGCATAGTGTGTGCATAAGATGTTCACAAAAAAGACATTGCCTGTAGACAAGTGCTTGACAACACGTAGTAGGAGAAGTAATTAAGCAATGCATAGTGTGTGCATAAGATGTTCGCAAGAAAGACATTGCCTGTAGACAAATGCTCGACAACACGTAGTAGGAGAAGTAATTAAGCAACGTATAGTGTGTGCATAAGATGTTCACAAGAAAGACATTGCCTGTAGACAAATGATCGACAACACGTAGTAGGAGAAGTAATTAAGCAATGCATAGTGTGTACATAAGATGTTCACAATAAAGACATTGCCTGTAGACAAATGCTCGACAACACATAGTAGGAGAAGTAATTAAGCAATACATAGTGTGTGCATAAGATGTTCACAAGAAAGATATTGCCTGTAGACAGATGCTCGACAACACGTAGTAGGAGAAGTAATTAAGCAATGCATAGTGTGTGCATAAGATGTTCACAAGAAAGACATTTCCTGTAGACAAATGCTCGACAACACGTAGTAGGAGAAGTAATTAAGCAATGCATAGTGTGTGCATAAGATGTTCACAAGAAAGACATTGCCTGTAGACAAATGCTCGACAACACGTAGTAGGAGAATTAAATCAGCAATGCATAGTGTGTGCATAAGGTGTTCACAAGAAAGACATTGCATGTAGACAAAAGCTCGACAACACATAGTAGGAGAAGTAATTAAGCAATGCATAGTGCGTGCATAAGATGTTCACAATAAAGACATTGCCTGAAGAGAAATGCTCGACAACACGTAGTAGGAGAAGTAATTATCAATGCATAGTGTGTGCATATGATGTTCACAATAAAGACATTGCCTGTAGACAAATGCTCGACAACACGTAGTAGGAGAGGTAATTAACCAATGCATAGTGTGTGCATAAGATGTTAACAAGAAAGACATTGCCTGTAGACAAATGCTCGACAACACGTAGTAGGAGAAGTAATTAAGCAATGCATAGTGTGTGCATAAGATGTTCACAAGAAAGACATTGCCTGTAGACAAATGCTCGACAACACCTAGTAGGAGAAGTAATTAAGCAGTGCAAGTGTGTGCATATGATGTTCACAATAAAGACATTGCCTGTAAAAAAATGCTCGACAACATGTAGTAGGAGAAGTATTTAAGCAATGCATAGAGTGTGCATAAGATGTTCACAAGAAAAACATTGCCTGTAGACAAATGCTCGACAACACGTAGTAGGAGAGGTAATTAAGCAATGCATAGTGTGTGCATAAGATGTTCACAAGAAAGACATTACCTGTTGACAAATGCTCGACAACACGTAGTAGGAGAAGTAATTAAGCAATGCATAGTGTGTGCATAAGATGTTCACAAGAAAGACATTGCCTGTAGACAAATGCTCGATAACACGTAGTAGGAGAAGTAATTAAGCAATGCATAGTGTGTGCATAAGATGTTCACAATAAAGACATTGCCTGTAGACAAATGCTCGACAACACGTAGTAGGAGAAGTAATTAAGCAATGCATAGTGTGTGCATAAGATGTTCACAAGAAAGACATTGCCTGTAGACAAATGCTCGACAACACATAGTAGGAGAAGTAATTAAGCAATGCATAGTGTGTGCATAAGATGTTCACAAGAAAGACATTGCCTGTAGACATATGCTCGACAACACGTAGTAGGAGAAGTAATTAAGCAATGCATAGTGTGTGCATAAGATGTTCACAAGAAAGACATTGCCTGTAAACTGATGCTCGACAACACGTAGTAGGAGAAGTAATTAAGCAATGCATAGTGTGTGCATAAGATGTTCACAAGAAAGACATTGCCTGTAGACAAATGCTCGACAACACGTAGTAGGAGAGGTAATTAAGCAATGCATAGTGTGTGCATAAGATGTTCACAATAAAGACTTGCCTGTAGACAAATGCTCGACAACACGTAGTAGGAGAAGTAATTAAGCAATGCATAGTGTGTGCAAAAGATGTTCACAAGAAAGACATTGCCTGTAGACAAATGCTCGACTACACGTAGTAGGAGAAGTAAATAAGCAATGCATAGTGTGTGCATAAGATGTTCACAATAAAGACATTGCCTGTAGACAAATGCTAGACAACACGTAGTAAGAGAAGCAATTATGCAATGCATAGTGTGTGCATAAGATGTTCACAAGAAAGACATTGCCTGTAGACAAATGCTCGACAACACGTAGTAGGAGAAGTAATTAAGCAATGCATAGTGTGTGCATAACATGTTCACAACAAAGACATTGCCTGTAGACAAATGCTCGACAACACGTAGAAGGAGTAGTAATTACGCAATGCATAGTGTGTGCATAAGATATTCACAAGAAAGACATTGCCTGTAGACAAATGCTCGACAACACATAGTAGGAGAAGTAATTAAGCAATGCATAGTGTGTGCATAAGATGTTCACAATAATGACATTGCCTCTAGACAAATGATCGACAACACGTAGTAGGAGAAGTAATTAAGCAATGCATAGTGTGTGCATAAGATGTTCACAATAAAGACATTGCCTGTAGACAAATGCTTGGCAACACGTAGTAGGAGAAGTAATTAAGCAATGCATAGTGTGTGCATAAGATGTTCACAAAAAGGACATTCCCTGTAGACAAATGCTCGACAATACGTAGTAGGAGAAGTAATTAAGCAATGCATAGTGTGTGCATAAGATGTTCACAATGAAGTCATTGCCTGTAGACAAATGCTCGACAACACGTAGTAGGAGAAGTAATTAAGCAATGCATAGTGTGTGCATAAGATGTTCACAAGAAAGACATTGCCTGTAGACAAATGCTCGACAACATGTAGTAGGAGAAGTAATTAAGCAATGCATAGTGTGTGCATAAGATGTTCACAAGAAAGACATTGCCTGTAGACCAATGCTCGACAACACGTAGTAGGAGAAGTAATTAAGCAATGCATAGTGTGTGCATAATATGTTCACAAGAAAGACATTGCCTGTAGACAAATGCTCGACAACACATAGTAGGAGAAGTAATTAAGCAATGCATAGTGTGTGCATAAGATGTTCACAAGAAAGACATTACCTGTAGACAAATGCTCGACAACACGTAGTAGGAGAAGTAATTAAGCAATGCATAGTGTGTGCATAAGATGTTCACAATAAAGACATTGCCTGTAGACAAATGCTTGGCAACACGTAGTAGGAAAAGTAATTAAGCAATGCATAGTGTGTGCATAAGATGTTCACAAAAAGGACATTCCCTGTAGACAAATGCTCGACAATACATAGTAGGAGAAGTAATTAAGCAATGCATAGTGTGTGCATAAGATGTTCACAATGAAGACATTGCCTGTAGACAAATGCTCGACAACACGTAGTAGGAGAAGTAATTAAGCAATGCATAGTGTGTGCATAAGATGTTCACAAGAAAGACATTACCTGTAGACAAATGCTCGACAACACGTAGTAGGAGAAGTAATTAAGCAATGGATAGTGTGTGCATAAGATGTTAACAAGAAAGACATTGCCTGTAGACAAATGCTCGACAACACGTACTAGGAGTAGTAATTAAGCAATGCATAGTGTGTGCATCAGATATTCAGAAGAAAGACATTGCCTGTAGACAAATGCTCGACAACACATAGTAGGAGAAGTAATTAAGCAATGCATAGTGTGTGCATAAGATGTTCACAATAATGACATTGCCTGTAGACAAATGCTCGACAACACGTAGTAGGAGAAGTAATTAAGCAATGCATAGTGTGTGCATAAGATGTTCACAATAAAGACATTGCCTGTAGACAAATGCTTGGCAACACGTAGTAGGAGAAGTAATTAAGCAATGCATAGTGTGTGCATAAGATGTTCACAAAAAGGACATTCCCTGTAGACAAATGATCGACAATACGTAGTAGGAGAAGTAATTAAGCAATGCATAGTGTGTGCATAAGATGTTCACAATGAAGTCATTGCCTGTAGACAAATGCTCGACAACACGTAGTAGGAGAAGTAATTAAGCAATGCATAGTGTGTGCATAAGATGTTCACAAGAAAGACATTGCCTGTAGACAAATGCTCGACAACACGTAGTAGGAGAAGTAATTAAGCAATGCATAGTGTGTGCATAAGATGTTCACAAGAAAGACATTGCCTGTAGACCAATGCTCGACAACACGTAGTAGGAGAAGTAATTCAGCAATGCATAGTGTGTGCATAAGATGTTCACAATAAAGACATTTCTTGTAGACAAATGCTCGACAACACATAGTAGGAGAAGTAATTAAGCAATGCATAGTGTGTACATAAGATGTTCACAAGAAAGATATTGCCTGTAGACAAATGCTCGACAACACGTAGTAGGAGAAGTAATTAAGCAATGCATAGTGTGTGCATAACATGTTCACAAGAAAGACATTGCCTGTAGACATATGCTCGACAACACGAAGTAGGAGAAGTAATTAAGCAATGCATAGTGTGTGCATAAGATGTTCACAAGAAAGATTGTCTGTAGACAAATGCTCGACAACACGTAGTAGGAGAAGTAATTAAGCAGTGCATAGTGTGTGCATATGATGTTCACAATAAGGACATTGCCTGTAAAAAAATGCTCGACAACATGTAGTTGGAGAAGTAACTAAGCAATGCATAGTGTGTGCATAAGATGTTCACAAGAAAAGACATTGCCTGTAGACAAATGCTTGACAACACGTAGTAGTAGAGGTAATTAAGCAATGCATAGTGTGTGCATAAGATGTTCACAATAAAGACATTGCCTGTAGACAAATGCTCGACAACACGTAGTAGGAGAAGTAATTAAGCAATGCATAGTGTGTGCATATAATGTTCACAATAAAGACATTGCCTGTAGACAAATGCTCGACAACACGTAGTAGTAGGAGTAATTAAGCAATGCATAGTGTGTGCATAAGATGTTCACAAGAAAGACATTTCCTGTAGACAAAAGCTCGACAACACGTAGTAGGAGAAGTAATTAAGCAATGCATAGTGCGTGCATAAGATGTTCACAATAAAGCATTGCCTGTAGACTAATGCTCGACAACACGTAGTAGGAGAGGTAATTAAGCAATGCATAGTGTGTGCATAAGATGTTAACAAGAAAGACATTGCCTGTAGACAAATGCTCGACAACACGTAGTAGGAGAAGTAATTAAGCAATGCATAGTGTGTGCATAAGATGTTCACAAGAAAGACATTGCCTGTAGACAAATGCTCGACAACACGTAGTAGGAGAAGTAATTAAGCAGTGCAAGTGTGTGCATATGATGTTCACAAGAAAGACATTGCCTGTAAAAAAACGCTCGACAACATGTAGTAGGACAAGTAATTAAGCAATGCATAGTGTGTGCATAAGATGTTCACAAGAAAGACATTGCATGTAGACAAATGCTCGACAACACATAGTAGGAGAGGTAATTATGCAATGCATAGTGTGTGCATAAGATGTTCACAATAAAGACATTGCCTGTAGACAAATGCTCGACAACACGTAGTACGAGAAGTAATTAAGCAATGCATAGTGTGTGCATAAGATGTTCACAAGAAAGACATTGCCTGTAGACAAATGCTCGACAACACGTAGTAGGAGAAGTAATTAAGCAATGCATAGTGTGTGCATAAGATGTTCACAAGAAAGACATTGCCTGTAGACAAATGCTCGACAACACGTAGTAGGAGAAGTAATTAAGCAATGCATAGTGTGTGCATAAGATGTTCACAAGAAAGACATTGCCTGTAGACAAATGCTCGACAACACGTAGTAGGAGAAGTAATTAAGCAATGCATGGTGTGTACATAAGATGTTCACAAGTAAGATATTGCCTGTAGACAAATGCTCGACAACACGTAATAGGAGAAGTAATTAAGCAATGCATAGTGTGTGCATAACATGTTCACAAGAAAGACATTGCCTGTAGACAAATGCTCGACAACACGAAGTAGGAGAAGTAATTAAGCAATGCATAGTGTGTGCATAAGATGTTCACAAGAAAGATTGTCTGTAGACAAATGCTCGACAACACGTAGTAGGAGAAGTAATTAAGCAGTGCATAGTGTGTGCATATGATGTTCACAATAAGGACATTGCCTGTAAAAAAATGCTCGACAACATGTAGTTGGAGAAGTAACTAAGCAATGCATAGTGTGTGCATAAGATGTTCACAAGAAAAGACATTGCCTGTAGACAAATGCTTGACAACACGTAGTAGTAGAGGTAATTAAGCAATGCATAGTGTGTGCATAAGATGTTCACAATAAAGACATTGCCTGTAGACAAATGCTCGACAACACGTAGTAGGAGAAGTAATTAAGCAATGCATAGTGTGTGCATAAGATGTTCACAATAAAGACATTGCCTGTAGACAAATGCTCGACAACACGTAGTAGGAGGAGTAATTAAGCAATGCATAGTGTGTGCATAAGATGTTCACAAGAAAGACATTGCCTGTAGACAAATGCTCGACAACACGTTGTAGGAGAAGTAATTAAGCAATGCATAGTGTGTGCATAAGATGTTCACAAGAAAGACATTACCTGTAGACAAATGCTCGACAATACGTAGTAGGAGAAGTAATTAAGCAATGCATAGTGTGTGCATAAGATGTTAACAAGAAAGACATTGCCTGTAGACAAATGCTCGACAACACGTAGTAGGAGTAGTAATTAAGCAATGCATAGTGTGTGCATAAGATATTCACAAGAAAGACATTGCCTGTAGACAAATGCTCGACAACACATAGTAGGAGAAGTAATTAAGCAATGCATAGTGTGTGCATAAGATGTTCACAATAATGACATTGCCTGTAGACAAATGCTCGACAACACGTAGTAGGAGAAGTAATTAAGCAATGCATAGTGTGTGCATAAGATGTTCACAAGAAAGACATTGCCTGTAGCCAAATGCTCGACAACACGTAGTAGGAGAAGTAATTCAGCAATGCATAGTGTGTGCATAAGATGTTCACAATAAAGACATTTCTTGTAGACAAATGCTCGACAACACATAGTAGGAGAAGTAATTAAGCAATGCATAGTGTGTACATAAGATGTTCACAAGAAAGATATTGCCTGTAGACAAATGCTCGACAACACGTAGTAGGAGAAGTAATTAAGCAATGCATAGTGTGTGCATAACATGTTCACAAGAAAGACATTGCCTGTAGACAAATGCTCGACAACACGAAGTAGGAGAAGTAATTAAGCAATGCATAGTGTGAGCATAAGATGTTCACAAGAAAGATTGTCTGTAGACAAATGCTCGACAACACGTAGTAGGAGAAGTAATTAAGCAGTGCATAGTGTGTGCATATGATGTTCACAATAAGGACATTGCCTGAAAAAAAATGCTCGACAACATGTAGTTGGAGAAGTAACTAAGCAATGCATAGTGTGTGCATAAGATGTTCACAAGAAAAGACATTGCCTGTAGACAAATGCTTGACAACACGTAGTAGTAGAGGTAATTAAGCAATGCATAGTGTGTGCATAAGATGTTCACAATAAAGACATTGCCTGTAGACAAATGCTCGACAACACGTAGTAGGAGAAGTAATTAAGCAATGCATAGTGTGTGCATAAGATGTTCACAATAAAGACATTGCCTGTAGACAAATGATCGACAACACGTAGTAGGAGGAGTAATTAAGCAATGCATAGTGTGTGCATAAGATGTTCACAAGAAAGACATTTCCTGTAGACAAAAGCTTGACAACACGTAGTAGGAGAAGTAATTAAGCAATGCATAGTGTGTGCATAAGATGTTCACAATGAAGTCATTGCCTGTATACAAATGCTCGACAACACGTAGTAGGAGAAGTAATTAAGCAATGCATAGTGTGTGCATAAGATGTTCACAATAAAGACATTGCCTGTAGACTAATGCTCGACAACACGTAGTAGGAGAGGTAATTAAGCAATGCATAGTGTGTGCATAAGATGTTAACAAGAAAGACATTGCCTGTAGACAAATGCTCGACAACACGTAGTAGGAGAAGTAATTAAGCAATGCATAGTGTGTGCATAAGATGTTCACAAGAAAGACATTGCCTGTAGACAAATGCTCGACAACACGTAGTAGGAGAAGTAATTAAGCAGTGCAAGTGTGTGCATATGATGTTCACAATAAAGACATTGCCTGTAAAAAAATGCTCGACAACATGTAGTAGGAGAAGTAATTAAGCAATGCATAGTGTGTGCATAAGATGTTCACAAGAAAGACATTGCATGTAGACAAATGCTCGACAACACATAGTAGGAGAGGTAATTAAGCAATGCATAGTGTGTGCATAAGATGTTCACAATAAAGACATTGCCTGTAGACAAATGCTCGACAACACGTAGTACGAGAAGTATTTAAGCAATGCATAGTGTGTGCATAAGATGTTCACAAGAAAGACATTGCCTGTAGACAAATGCTCGACAACACGTAGTAGGAGAAGTAATTAAGCAATGCATAGTGTGTGCATAAGATGTTCACAAGAAAGACATTGCCTGTAGACAAATGCTCGACAACACGTAGTAGGAGAAGTAATTAAGCAATGCATAGTGTGTGCATAAGATGTTCACAAGAAAGACATTGCCTGTAGACAAATGCTCGACAACACGTAGTAGGAGAAGTAATTAAGCAATGCATAGTGTGTGCATAAGATGTTCACAAGAAAGACATTGCCTGTAGACAAATACTCGACAACACGTAGTAGGAGAAGTAATTAAGCAATGCATAGTGTGTGCATAAGATGTTTACAAGAAAGACATTGCCTGTAGACAAATGCTCGACAACACGTATTAGGAGAAGTAATTAAGCAGTGCATAGTGTGTGCATATGATGTTCACAATAAAGACATTGCCTGTAGACAAATGCTCGACAACGCGTAGTAGAAGAAGTAATTAAGCAATGCATAGTGTGTGCATAAGATGTTCACAAGAAAGACATTGCCTGTAGACAAATGCTCGACAACACGTAGTAGGAGAAGTAATTAAGCAATGCATAGTGTGTGCATAAGATGTTCACAATAAAGACATTGCCTGTAGACAAATGATCGACAACACGTAGTAGGAGGAGTAATTAAGCAATGCATAGTGTGTGCATAAGATGTTCACAAGAAAGACATTTCCTGTAGACAAAAGCTTGACAACACGTAGTAGGAGAAGTAATTAAGCAATGCATAGTGTGTGCATAAGATGTTCACAATGAAGTCATTGCCTGTATACAAATGCTCGACAACACGTAGTAGGAGAAGTAATTAAGCAATGCATAGTGTGTGCATAAGATGTTCACAATAAAGACATTGCCTGTAGACTAATGCTCGACAACACGTAGTAGGAGAGGTAATTAAGCAATGCATAGTGTGTGCATAAGATGTTAACAAGAAAGACATTGCCTGTAGACAAATGCTCGACAACACGTAGTAGGAGAAGTAATTAAGCAATGCATAGTGTGTGCATAAGATGTTAACAAGAAAGACATTGCCTGTAGACAAATGCTCGACAACACGTAGTAGGAGAAGTAATTAAGCAGTGCAAGTGTGTGCATATGATGTTCACAATAAAGACATTGCCTGTAAAAAAATGCTCGACAACATGTAGTAGGAGAAGTAATTAAGCAATGCATAGTGTGTGCATAAGATGTTCACAAGAAAGACATTGCATGTAGACAAATGCTCGACAACACATAGTAGGAGAGGTAATTAAGCAATGCATAGTGTGTGCATAAGATGTTCACAATAAAGACATTGCCTGTAGACAAATGCTCGACAACTCGTAGTACGAGAAGTATTTAAGCAATGCATAGTGTGTGCATAAGATGTTCATAAGAAAGACATTGCCTGTAGACAAATGCTCGACAACACGTAGTAGGAGAAGTAATTAAGCAATGCATAGTGTGTGCATAAGATGTTCACAAGAAAGACATTGCCTGTAGACAAATGCTCGACAACACGTAGTAGGAGAAGTAATTAAGCAATGCATAGTGTGTGCATAAGATGTTCACAAGAAAGACATTGCCTGTAGACAAATACTCGACAACACGTAGTAGGAGAAGTAATTAAGCAATGCATAGTGAGTGCATAAGATGTTTACAAGAAAGACATTGCCTGTAGACAAATGCTCGACAACACGTATTAGGAGAAGTAATTAAGCAGTGCATAGTGTGTGCATATGATGTTCACAATAAAGACATTGCCTGTAGACAAATGCTCGACAACGCGTAGTAGAAGAAGTAATTAAGCAATGCATAGTGTGTGCATAAGATGTTCACAAGAAAGACATTGCCTGTAGACAAATGCTCGACAACACGTAGTAGGAGAAGTAATTAAGCAATGCATAGTGTGTGCAAAAGATGTTAACAAGAAAGACATTGCCTGTAGACAAATGCTCTACTACACGTAGTAGGAGATGTAAATAAGCAATGCATAGTGTGTGCATAAGATGTTAACAATAAAGACATTGCCTGTAGACAAATGCTAGACAACACGTAGTAGGAGAAGTAATTAAGCAATGCATAGTGTGTGCATAAGATGCTCACAAGAAAGACATTACCTGTAGACAAATGCTCGACAACACGTAGTAGGAGAAGTAATTAAGCAATGCATAGTGTGTGCATAAGATGTTCACAAGAAAGACATTGCCTGTAGACAAATGCTCGACCTCACGTAGTAGGAGTAGTAATTAGGCAATGCATAGTGTGTGCATAAGATATTCACAAGAAAGAAATTGACTGTAGACAAATGCTCGACAACACGTAGTAGGAGAAGTAATTAAGCAATGCATAGTGTGTGCATAAGATGTTCACAATAATGACATTGCCTGTAGACAAATGCTCGACAACACGTAGTAGGAGAAGTAATTAAGCAATGCATAATGTGTGCATAAGATGTTCACAATAAAGACATTGCCTGTAGACAAATGCTTGGCAACACGTAGTAGGAGAAGTAATTAAGCAATGCATAGTGTGTGCATAAGATGTTCACAAAAAGACATTCCCTGTAGACAAATGCTCGACAACATGTAGTAGGAGAAGTTATTAAGCAATGCATAGTGTGTGCATAAGATGTTCACAATGAAGTCATTGCCTGTAGACAAATGCTCGACAACACGTAGTAGGAGAAGTAATTAAGCAATGCATAGTGTGTGCATAAGATGTTCACAAGAAAGACATTGCCTGTAGACAAATGCTCGACAACACGTAGTAGGATAAGTAATTAAGCAATGCATAGTGTGTGCATAAGATGTTCACAAGAAAGACATTGCCTGTAGACAAATGCTCGACAACACGTAGTAGGAGAAGTAATTAAGCAATGCATAGTGTGTGCATAAGATGTTCACAAGAAAGACATTGCCTGTAGACAAATGCTCGACAACACGTAGTAGGAGAAGTAATTCAGCAATGCATAGTGTGTGCATAAGATGTGACAATAAAGACATTGCCTGTAGACAAATGCTCGACAACACATAGTAGGAGAAGTAATTAAGCAATGCATAGTGTGTACAAAAGATGTTCACAAGAAAGTTATTGCCTGTAGACAAATGCTCGACAACACGTAGTAGGAGAAGTAATTAAGCAATGCATAGTGTGTGCATAACATGTTCACAAGAAAGACATTGCCTGTAGACAAATGCTCGACAACACGAAGTAGGAGAAGTAATTAAGCAATGCATAGTGTGTGCATAAGATGTTCACAAGAAAGACATTGCCTGTAGACAAATGCTTGACAACACGTAGTAGTAGAGGTTATTAAGCAAAGCATAGTGTGTGCATAAGATGTTCACAATAAAGACATTGCCTGTAGACAAATGCTCGACAACACGTAGTAGGAGAAGTAATTAAGCAATGCATAGTCTGTGCATAAGATGTTCGCAATAAAGACATTGCCTGTAGACAAATGCTCGACAACACGTAGTAGGAGAAGTAATTAAGCAATGCATAGTTTGTGTATAAGATGTTCACAAGAAAGACATTGCCTGTAGACAAATGCTCGACAACACGTAGTAGAAGAAGTAATATAGCAATGCATAGTGTGTTCATAAGATGTTCACAAGAAAGACATTGCTTGTAGACAAATGCTCGACAACCCGTAGTAGGAGAAGTAATTAAGCAATGCATAGTGTGTGCATAAGATGTTCACAAGAAAGACATTGCCTGTAGACAAATGCTCGACAACACGTAGTAGGAGAAGTAATTAAGCAATGCATAGTGTGTGCATAAGATGTTCACAATAAAGACATTGCCTGTAGACTAATGCTCGACAACACGTAGTAGGAGAAGTAATTATGCAATGCATAGTGTGTGCATAAGATGTTCACAAGAAAGACATTGCCTGTAGACAAATACTCGACAACACGTAGTAGGAGAAGTAATTAAGCAATGCATAGTCTGTGCATAAGATATTCACAAGAAAGACATTGCCTGTAGACAAATGCTCGACAACACGTATTAGGAGAAGTAATTAAGCAGTGCATAGTGTGTACATATGATGTTCACAATAAAGACATTGCCTGTAGACAAATGCTCGACAACACGTAGTAGAAGAAGTAATTAAGCAATGCATAGTATGTGCATAAGATGTTCACAAGAAAGACATTGCCTGTTGACAAATGCTCGACAACACGTAGTAGGAGAAGTAATTAAGCAATGCATAGTGTGTGCATAAGATGTTCACAAGAAAGACATTGCCTGTAGACAAATGCTCGACTACACGTAGTAGGAGAAGTAAATAAGCAATGCATAGTGTGTGCATAAGATGTTCACAATAAAGACATTGCCTGTAGACAAATGCTTGACAACACGTAGTAGGAGTAGTAATTAAGCAATGCATAGTGTGTGCATAAGATATTCACAAGAAAGACATTGCCTGTAGACAAATGCTCGACAACACGTAGTAGGAGAAGTAATTAAGCAATGCATAGTGTGTGCATAAGATGTTCACAATAATGACATTGCCTGTAGACAAATGCTCGACAACACGTAGTAGGAGAAGTAATTAAGCAATGCATAGTGTGTGCATAAGATGTTCACAAGAAAGACATTGCCTGTAGACAAATGCTCAACCACACATAGTAGGAGAAGTAATTAAGCAATGCATAGTGTGTGCATAAGATGTTCACAAGAAAGACATAGCCTGTAGACAAATGCTCGACAACACGTAGTAGGAGAGGTAATTAAGCAATGCATAGTGTGTGCATAAGATGTTAACAAGAAAGACATTACCTGTAGACAAATGCTCGACAACACGTAGTAGGAGAAGTAATTAAGCAATGCATAGTGTGTGCATAAGATGTTCACAATAAAGACATTGACTGTAGACAAATGCTTGGCAACACGTAGTAGGAGAAGTAATTAAGCAATGCATAGTGTGTGCATAAGATGTTCACAAAAAGGACATTCCCTGTAGACAAATGCTCGACAACACGTAGTAGGAGAAGTAATTAAGCAATGCATAGTGTGTGCATAAGATGTTCACAATGAAGTCATTGCCTGTAGACAAATGCTCGACAACACGTAGTAGGAGAAGTAATTAAGCAATGCATAGTGTGTGCATAAGATGTTCACAAGAAAGACATTGCCTGTAGACAAATGCTCGACAACACGTAGTAGGAGAAGTAATTAAGCAATGCATAGTGTGTGCATAAGATGTTCACAAGAAAGACATTGCCTGTAGACAAATGCTCGACAACACGTAGTAGGAGAAGTAATTAAGCGATGCATAGTGTGTGCATAAGATGTTCACAAGAAAGACATTGCCTGTAGACAAATGCTCGACAACACGTAGTAGGAGAAGTAATTCAGCAATGCATAGTGTGTGCATAAGATGTTCACAATAAAGACATTGCCTGTAGACAAATGCTCGACAACACATAGTAGGAGAAGTAATTAAGCAATGCATAGTGTGTACATAAGATGTTCACAAGAAAGTTATTGCCTGTAGACAAATGCTCGACAACACGTTGTAGGAGAAGTAATTAAGCAATGCATAGTGTGTGCATAACATGTTCAAAGGAAAGACATTGCCTGTAGACAAATGCACGACAACACGAAGTAGGAGAAGTAATTAAGCAATGCAAAGTGTGTGCATAAGATGTTCACAAGAAAGATTGTATGTAGACAAATGCTCGACAACACGTAGTAGGAGAAGTAATTAAGCAGTGCATAATGTGTGCATATGATGTTCACAATAAGGACATTGCCTGTAAAAAAATGCTCGACAAAATGTAGTTGGAGAAGTAACTAAGCAATGCATAGTGTGTGCATAAGATGTTCACAAGAAAGACATTGCCTGTAGACAAATGCTTGACAACACGTAGTAGGAGAGGTTATTAAGCAATGCATAGTGTGTGAATAAGATGTTCACAATAAAGACATTGCCTGTAGACAAATGCTCGACAACACGTAGTAGGAGAAGTAATTAAGCAATGCATAGTGTGTGCATAAGATGTTCACAATAAAGACATTGCCTGTAGACAAATGCTCGACAATACGGAGTAGGAGAAGTAATTAAGCAATACATAGTGTGTGCATAAGATGTTCACAAGAAAGACATTGCCTGTAGACAAATGCTCGACAACACGTAGTAGGAGAAGTAATAAAGCAATGCATAGTGTGTGCATATGATGTTCACAATAAGGACATTGCCTGTAAAAAAATGCTCGACAACATGTAGTTGGAGAAGTAACTAAGCAATGCATAGTGTGTGCATAAGATGTTCACAAGAAAGACATTGCATGTAGACAAATGCTCGACAACACGTAGTAGGAGAAGTAATTAAGCAATGCATAGTGTGTGCATAAGATGTTCACAAGAAAGACATTGCCTGTAGACAAATGCTCGACAACACGTAGTAGGAGAAGTAATTAAGCAATGCATAGTGTGTGCATAAGATGTTCACAATAAAGACATTGCCTGTAGACTAATGCTCGACAACACGTAGTAGGAGAAGTAATTAAGCAATGCATAGTGTGTGCATAAGATGTTCACAAGAAAGACATTGCCTGTAGACAAATGCTCGACAACACGTAGTAGGAGAAGTAATTAAGCAATGCATAGTGTGTGCATAAGATGTTCACAATAAAGACATTGCCTGTAGACTAATGCTCGACAACACGTAGTAGGAGAAGTAATTAAGCAATGCATAGTGTGTGCATAAGATGTTCACAAGAAAGACATTGCCTGTAGACAAATACTCGACAACACGTAGTAGGAGAAGTAATTAAGCAATGCATAGTGTGTGCAAAAGATATTCACAAGAAAGACATTGCCGGTAGACAAATGCTCGACAACACGTAGTAGGAGAAGTAATTAAGCAATGCATAGTGTGTGCATAAGATGTTCACAAGAAAGACATTGCCTGTAGACAAATGCTTGACAACACGTAGTAGGAGTAGTAATTAAGCAATGCATAGTGTGTGCATAAGATATTCACAAGAAAGACATTGCCTGTAGACAAATGCTCGACAACACGTAGTAGGAGAAGTAATTAAGCAATGCATAGTGTGTGCATAAGACGTTCACAATAATGACATTGCCTGTAGACAAATGCTCGACAACACGTAGTAGGAGAAGTAATTAAGCAATGCATAGTGTGTGCATAAGATGTTCACAAGAAAGACATTGCCTGTAGACAAATGCTCAACAACACATAGTAGGAGAAGTAATTAAGCAATGCATAGTGTGTGCATAAGATGTTCACAAGAAAGACATTGCCTGTAGACAAATGCTTGACAACACGTAATAGGAGAAGTAATTAAGCAATGCATAGTGTGTGCATAAGATGTTCACAAAAAGGACATTGCCTGTAGACAAATGCTCGACAACACGTAGTAGGGGAAGTAATTAAGCAATGCATAGTGTGTGCATAAGATGTTCACAAGAAAGACATTGCCTGTAGACAAATGCTCGACAACACGTAGTAGGAGAAGTAATTAAGCAATGCATAGTGTGTGCATAAGATGTTCACAAGAAAGACATTGCCTGTAGACAAATGCTCGACAACACGTAGTAGGAGAAGTAATTAAGCAATGCATAGTGTGTGCATAAGATGTTCACAAGAAAGACATTGCCGGTAGACAAATGCTCGACAACACGTAGTAGGAGAAGTAATTAAGCAATGCATAGTGTGTGCATAAGATGTTCACAATAAAGACATTGCCTGTAGACAAATGCTCGACAACACATAGTAGGAGAAGTAATTAAGCAATGCATAGTGTGTACATAAGATGTTCACAAGAAAGATATTGCCTGTAGACAAATGCTCGACAACACGTAGTAGGAGAAGTAATTAAGCAATGCATAGTGTGTGCGTAAGATGTTCACAATGAAGACATTGCCTGTAGACAAATGCTCGACAAGACGTAGTAGGAGAAGTAATTAAGCAATGCATAGTGTCTGCATAAGATGTTCACAAGAAAGACATTGCCTGTAGACAAATGCTCGACGACACGTAGTAGGAGAAGTAATTAAGCAATGCATAGTGTGTGCATAAGATGTTCACAAGAAAGACATTGCCTGTAGACAAATGCTTGACACACGTAGTAGGAGAAGTAGTTAAGCAATGCATATTATCTGCATAAGATGTTCACAAGAAAGACGTTGCCCGTTGACAAATGCTCGACAACACGTAGTAGGAGAAGTAATTAAGCGATGCATAGTGTGTGCATAAGATGTTAACAAGAAAGACATTGCCTGTAGACAAATGCTCAACAACGTGTAGTACGATAAGTAATTAATCAATGCATAGTGTGTGCGTAGGATGTTCACAAGAAAGACATTGCCTGTAGACAAATGCTCGACTACATGTAGTAGGAGAAGTAAATAAGCAATGCATAGTGTGTGCATAAGATGTTCACAATAAAGACATTGCCTGTAGACAAATGCTCGACAACACGTAGTAGGAGAAGTAATTATGGAATGCATAGTGTGTGCATAAGATGTTCACAAGAAAGACATTACCTGTAGACAAATGCTCGATAAGACGTAGTAGGAGAAGTAATTAAGCAATGCATAGTGTGTGCATAAGATGTTCACAAGAAAGACATTGCCTGTAGACAAATGCTTGACAACACGTAGTAGGAGTAGTAATTAAGCAATGCATAGTGTGTGCATAAGATATTCACAAGAAAGACATTGCCTGTAGACAAATGCTCGACAACACGTAGTAGGAGAAGTAATTAAGC
The DNA here is from genome assembly GCA_026315105.1 of Locusta migratoria. Taxonomy (NCBI): domain Eukaryota; kingdom Metazoa; phylum Arthropoda; class Insecta; order Orthoptera; family Acrididae; genus Locusta; species Locusta migratoria. Next base: position 32,892,451 of record CM048745.1, read on the forward strand.
AATGCATAGTGTGTGCATAAGATGTTCACAAGAAAGACATTGCCTGTAGACAAATGCTCAACAACACATAGTAGGAGAAGTAATTAAGCTATGCATAGTGTGTGCATAAGATGTTCACAAGAAAGACATTGCCTGTAGACAAATGCTTGACAACACGTAGTAGGAGAAGTAATTAAGCAATGCATAGTGTGTGCATAAGATGTTCACAAAAAGGACATTGCCTGTAGACAAATGCTCGACAACACGTAGTAGGAGAAGTAATTAAGCAATGCATAGTGTGTGCATAAGATGTTCACAAGAAAGACATTGCCTGTAGACAAATGCTCGACAACACGTAGTAGGAGAAGTAATTAAGCAATGCATAGTGTGTGCATAAGATGTTCACAAGAAAGACATTGCCTGTAGAGAAATGCTCGACAACACGTAGTAGGAGAAGTAATTAAGCAATGCATAGAGTGTGCATAAGATGTTCGCAAGAAAGAGATTGCCTGTAGACAAATGCTCGACAACACGTAGTAGGAGAAGTAATTAAGCAATGCATAGTGTGTGCATAAGATGTTCACAAGAAAGACATTGCCGGTAGACAAATGCTCGACAACACGTAGTAGGAGAAGTAATTAAGCAATGCATAGTGTGTGCATAAGATGTTCACAAGAATGACATTGCCTGTAGACAAATGCTTGACAACACGTAGTAGGAGTAGTAATTAAGCAATGCATAGTGTGTGCATAAGATATTCACAAGAAAGACATTGCCTGTAGACAAATGCTCGACAACACGTAGTAGGAGAAGTAATTAAGCAATGCATAGTGTGTGCATAAGACGTTCACAATAATGACATTGCCTGTAGACAAATGCTCGACAACACGTAGTAGGAGAAGTAATTAAGCAATGCATAGTGTGTGCATAAGATGTTCACAAGAAAGACATTGCCTGTAGACAAATGCTCAACAACACATAGTAGGAGAAGTAATTAAGCAATGCATAGTGTGTGCATAAGATGTTCACAAGAAAGACATTGCCTGTAGACAAATGCTTGACAACACGTAGTAGGAGAAGTAATTAAGCAATGCATAGTGTGTGCATAAGATGTTCACAAAAAGGACATTGCCTGTAGACAAATGCTCGACAACACGTAGTAGGAGAAGTAATTAAGCAATGCATAGTGTGTGCATAAGATGTTCACAAGAAAGACATTGCCTGTAGACAAATGCTCGACAACACGTAGTAGGAGAAGTAATTAAGCAATGCATAGTGTGTGCATAAGATGTTCACAAGAAAGACATTGCCTGTAGACAAATGCTCGACAACACGTAGTAGGAGAAGTAATTAAGCAATGCATAGTGTGTGCATAAGATGTTCACAAGAAAGACATTGCCGGTAGACAAATGCTCGACAACACGTAGTAGGAGAAGTAATTAAGCAATGCATAGTGTGTACATAAGATGTTCACAAGAAAGACATTGCCTGTAGACAAATGCTCGACGACACGTAGTAGGAGAAGTAATTAAGCAATGCATAGTGTGTGCATAAGATGTTCACAAGAAAGACATTGCCTGTAGACAAATGCTTGACACACGTAGTAGGAGAAGTAGTTAAGCAATGCATATTATCTGCAAAAGATGTTCACAAGAAAGACGTTGCCCCTTGACAAATGCTCGACAACACGTAGTAGGAGAAGTAATTAAGCGATGCATAGTGTGTGCATAAGATGTTCACAAGAAAGACATTGCCTGTAGACAAATGCTCAACAACGTGTAGTACGAGAAGTAATTAATCAATGCATAGTGTGTGCGTAGGATGTTCACAAGAAAGACATTGCCTTTAGACAAATGCTCGACTACACGTAGTAGGAGAAGTAAATAAGCAATGCATAGTGTGTACATAAGATGTTCACAATAAAGACATTGCCTGTAGACAAATGCTCGACAACACGTAGTAGGAGAAGTAATTATGGAATGCATAGTGTGTGCATAAGATGTTCACAAGAAAGACATTACCTGTAGACAAATGCTCGATAAGACGTAGTAGGAGAAGTAATTAAGCAATGCATAGTGTGTGCATAAGATGTTCACAAGAAAGACATTGCCTGTAGACAAATGCTTGACAACACGTAGTAGGAGTAGTAATTAAGCAATGCATAGTGTGTGCATAAGATATTCACAAGAAAGACATTGCCTGTAGACAAATGCTCGACAACACGTAGTAGGAGAAGTAATTAAGCAATGCATAGTGTGTGCATAAGATGTTCACTATAATGACATTGCCTGTAGACAAATGCTTCAACACGTAGTAGGAGAAGTAATTAAGCAATGCATAGTGTGTGCATAAGATGTTCACAAGAAAGACATTGCCTGTAGACAAATGCTTGATAACAGGTAGTAGGAGAAGTAATTAAGCAATGCATAGTGTGTGCATAAGATGTTCACAAAAAGGACATTGCCTGTAGACAAATGCTCGACAACACGTAGTAGGAGAAGTAATTAAGCAATGCATAGTGTGTGCATAAGATGTTCACAAGAAAGACATTGCCTGTAGACAAATGCTCGACAACACGTAGTAGGAGAAGTAATTAAGCAATGCATAGTGTGTGCATAAGATGTTCACAATGAAGACATTGCCTGTAGACAAATGCTTGACAACACGTAGTAGGAGAAGTAATTAAGCAATGCATAGAGTGTGCATAAGATGTTCACAAGAAAGACATTGCCTGTAGACAAATGCTCGACAACACGTAGTAGGAGAAGTAATTAAGCAATGCATAGTGTGTGCATAAGATGTTCACAAGAAAGACATTGCCTGTAGACAAATGCTCGACAACACGTAGTAGGAGAAGTAATTAAGCAATGCATAGTGTGTGCATAAGATGTTCACAATGAAGACATTGCCTGTAGACAAATGCTTGACAACACGTAGTAGGAGAAGTAATTAAGCAATGCATAGAGTGTGCATAAGATGTTCACAAGAAAGACATTGCCTGTAGACAAATGCTCGACAACACGTAGTAGGAGAAGTAATTAAGCAATGCATAGTGTGTGCATAAGATGTTCACAAGAAAGACATTGCCTGTAGACAAATGCTCGACAACACGTAGTAGGAGAAGTAATTAAGCAATGCATAGTGTGTGCATAAGATGTTCACAAGAAAGACATTGCCTGTAGACAAATGCTTGACAACACGTAGTAGGAGAAGTAGTTAAGCAATGCGTATTATCTGCATAAGATGTTCACAAGAAAGACGTTGCCCGTAGACAAATGCTCGACAACACGTAGTAGGAGAAGTAATTTAACGATGCATAGTGTGTGCATAAGATGTTCACAAGAAAGACATTGCCTGTAGACAAATGCTCAACAACGTGTTGTACGAGAAGTAATTAATCAATGCATAGTGTGTGCGTAGGATGTTCACAAGAAAGACATTGCCTGTAGACAAATGCTCGATAACATGTAGTAGGAGAAGTAATTAAGCAATGCATAGTGTGTGCGTAAGATGTTCACAAGAAAGACATTGCCTGTAGACAAATGCTCGACAACACGTAGTAGGAGAAGTAATTAAGCAATGCATAGTTTGTGCATAAGATGTTCACAAGAAAGACATTGCCTGTAGACAAATGCTCGACAACACGTAGTACGAGAAGTAATTAAGCAATGCATAGTGTGTGCATAAGATGTTCACAATGAAGACGTTGCCTGTAGACAAATGCTCGACAACACGTAGTAGGAGAAGTAATTAAGCAGTGCATAGTGTGTGCATATGATGTTCACAATAAAGACATTGCCTGTAGACAAATGCTCGACAACACGTAGTAGGAGAAGTAATTAAGCAATGCATAGTGTGTGCGTAAGATGTTAACAGGAAAGACATTGCCTGTAGACAAATGCTCGACAACATGTAGTAGGAGAAGTTATTAAGCAATGCATAGTGTGTGCATAAGATGTTCACAATAAAGACATTGCCTGTAGACAAATGCTCGACAACACGTAGTAGGAGAGGTAATTAAGCAATGCATAGTGTGTGCATAAGATGTTCACAATAAAGACATTGCCTGTAGACAAATGCTCGACAACACGTAGTAGGAGAAGTAATTAAGCAATGCATAGTGTGTGCATAAGATGTTCACAATAAAGACATTGCCTGTAGACAAATGCTTGACAACACGTAGTAGGAGAAATAATTAAGCAATGCATAGTGTGTGCATAAGATGTTCACAAAAAAGACTTTGCCTGTAGACAAATGCTCGACAACACGTAGTAGGAGAAGTAATTAAGCAATGCATAGTGTGTGCATAAGATGTTCACAATGAAGACATTGCCTGTAGACAAATGCTCGACAACACGTAGTAGGAGAAGAAATTAAGCAATGCATAGTGTGTACATAAGATGTTCACAAGAAAGACATTGCCTGTAGACAAATGCTCGACAACACGTAGTAGGAGAAGTAATTAAGCAATGCATAGTGTGTGCATAAGATGTTCACAAGAAAGACATTGCCGGTAGACAAATGCTCAACAACACGTAGTAGGAGAAGTAATTAAGCAATGCATAGTGTGTGCATAAGATGTTCACAAGAAAGACATTGCCTGTAGACAAATGCTTGACAACACGTAGTAGGAGTAGTAATTAAGCAATGCATAGTGTGTGCATAAGATATTCACAAGAAAGACATTGCCTGTAGACAAATGCTCGACAACACGTAGTAGGAGAAGTAATTAAGCAATGCATAGTGTGTGCATAAGACGTTCACAATAATGACATTGCCGGTAGACAAATGCTCAACAACACGTAGTAGGAGAAGTAATTAAGCAATGCATAGTGTGTGCATAAGATGTTCACAAGAAAGTCATTGCCTGTAGACAAATGCTCAACAACACATAGTAGGAGAAGTAATTAAGCAATGCATAGTGTGTGCATAAGATGTTCACAAGAAAGACATTGCCTGTAGACAAATGCTTGACAACACGTAGTAGGAGAAGTAATTAAGCAATGCATAGTGTGTGCATAAGATGTTCACAAAAAGGACATTGCCTGTAGACAAATGCTCGACAACACGTAGTAGGAGAAGTAATTAAGCAATGCATAGTGTGTGCATAAGATGTTCACAAGAAAGACATTGCCTGTAGACAAATGCTCGACAACACGTAGTAGGAGAAGTAATTAAGCAATGCATAGTGTGTGCATAAGATGTTCACAAGAAAGACATTGCCTGTAGACAAATGCTCGACAACACGTAGTAGGAGAAGTAATTAAGCAATGCATAGTGTGTGCATAAGATGTTCACAAGAAAGACATTGCCGGTAGACAAATGCTCGACAACACGTAGTAGGAGAAGTAATTAAGCAATGCATATTATCTGCATAAGATGTTCACAATAAAGACATTGCCTGTAGACAAATGCTCGACAACACATAGTAGGAGAAGTAATTAAGCAATGCATAGTGTGTAAATAAGATGTTCACAAGAAAGACATTGCCTGTAGAGAAATGCTCGACAACACGTAGTAGGAGAAGTAATTAAGCAATGCATACTGTGTGCATAAGATGTTCACAAGAAAGAGATTGCCTGTAGACAAATGCTCGACAACACGTTGTAGGAGAAGTAATTAAGCAATGCATAGTGTGTGCATAAGATGTTCACAAGAAAGACATTGCCGGTAGACAAATGCTCGACAACACGTAGTAGGAGAAGTAATTAAGCAATGCATAATGTGTGCATAAGATGTTCACAATAAAGACATTGCCTGTAGACAAATGCTCGACAACACATAGTAGGAGAAGTAATTAAGTAATGCATAGTGTGTACATAGGATGTTCACAAGAAAGATATTGCCTGTAGACAAATGCTCGACAACACGTAGTAGGAGAAGTAATTAAGCAATGCATAGTGTGTGCGTAAGATGTTCACAATGAAGACATTGCCTGTAGACAAATGCTTGACAACACGTAGTAGGAGAAGTAATTAAGCAATGCATAGAGTGTGCATAAGATGTTCACAAGAAAGACATTGCCTGTAGACAAATGCACGACAACACGTAGTAGGAGAAGTAATTAAGCAATGCATAGTGTGTGCATAAGATGTTCACAAGAAAGACATTGCCTGTAGACAAATGCTCGACAACACGTAGTAGGAGAAGTAATTAAGCAATGCATAGTGTGTGCATAAGATGTTCACAAGAAAGACATTGCCTGTAGACAAATGCTTGACAACACGTAGTAGGAGAAGTAGTTAAGCAATGCATATTATCTGCATAAGATGTTCACAAGAAAGACGTTGCCCGTAGACAAATGCTCGACAACACGTAGTAGGAGAAGTAATTAAGCGATGCATAGTGTGTGCATAAGATGTTCACAAGAAAGACATTGCCTGTAGACAAATGCTCAACAACGTGTTGTACGAGAAGTAATTAATCAATGCATAGTGTGTGCGTAGGATGTTCACAAGATAGACATTGCCTGTAGACAAATGCTCGATAACATGTAGTAGGAGAAGTAATTAAGCAATGCATAGTGTGTGCGTAAGATGTTCACAAGAAAGACATTGCCTGTAGACAAATGCTCGACAACACGTAGTAGGAGAAGTAATTAAGCAATGCATAGTTTGTGCATAAGATGTTCACAAGAAAGACATTGCCTGTAGACAAATGCTCGACAACACGTAGTACGAGAAGTAATTAAGCAATGCATAGTGTGTGCATAAGATGTTCACAATGAAGACGTTGCCTGTAGACAAATGCTCGACAACACGTAGTAGGAGAAGTAATTAAGCAGTGCATAGTGTGTGCATATGATGTTCACAATAAAGACATTGCCTGTAGACAAATGCTCGACAACACGTAGTAGGAGAAGTAAATAAGCAATGCATAGTGTGTGCATAAGATGTTCACAATAAAGACATTGCCTGTAGACAAATGCTCGACAACACGTAGTAGGAGAAGTAATTATGCAATGCATAGTGTGTGCATAAGATGTTCACAAGAAAGACATTACCTGTAGACAAATGCTCGACAACACGTAGTAGGAGAAGTAATTAAGCAATGCATAGTGTGTGCATAAGATGTTCACAAGAAAGACATTGCCTGTAGACAAATGCTTGACAACACGTAGTAGGAGTAGTAATTAAGCAATGCATAGTGTGTGCATAAGATATTCACAAGAAAGACATTGCCTGTAGACAAATGCTCGACAACACGTAGTAGGAGAAGTAATTAAGCAATGCATAGTGTGTGCATAAGATGTTCACAATAATGACATTGCCTGTAGACAAATGCTCGACAACACGTAGTAGGAGAAGTAATTAAGCAATGCATAGTGTGTGCATAAGATGTTCACAAGAAAGACATTGCCTGTAGACAAATGCTCAACAACACATAGTAGGAGAAGTAATTAAGCAATGCATAGTGTGTGCATAAGATGTTCACAAGAAAGACATTGCCTGTAGACAAATGCTTGACAACACGTAGTAGGAGAAGTAATTAAGCAATGCATAGTGTGTGCATAAGATGTTCACAAAAAGGACATTGCCTGTAGACAAATGCTCGACAACACGTAGTAGGAGAAGTAATTAAGCAATGCATAGTGTGTGCATAAGATGTTCACAAGAAAGACATTGCCTGTAGACAAATGCTCGACAACACGTAGTAGGAGAAGTAATTAAACGATGCATAGTGTGTGCATAAGATGTTCACAAGAAAGACATTGCCTGTAGACAAATGCTCAACAACGTGTTGTACGAGAAGTAATTAATCAATGCATAGTGTGTGCGTAGGATGTTCACAAGAAAGACATTGCCTGTAGACAAATGCTCGATAACATGTAGTAGGAGAAGTAATTAAGCAATGCATAGTGTGTGCGTAAGATGTTCACAAGAAAGACATTGCCTGTAGACAAATGCTCGACAACACGTAGTAGGAGAAGTAATTAAGCAATGCATAGTTTGTGCATAAGATGTTCACAAGAAAGACATTGCCTGTAGACAAATGCTCGACAACACGTAGTACGAGAAGTAATTAAGCAATGCATAGTGTGTGCATAAGATGTTCACAATGAAGACGTTGCCTGTAGACAAATGCTCGACAACACGTAGTAGGAGAAGTAATTAAGCAGTGCATAGTGTGTGCATATGATGTTCACAATAAAGACATTGCCTGTAGACAAATGCTCGACAACACGTAGTAGGAGAAGTAATTAAGCAATGCATAGTGTGTGCGTAAGATGTTAACAGGAAAGACATTGCCTGTAGACAAATGCTCGACAACATGTAGTAGGAGAAGTTATTAAGCAATGCATAGTGTGTGCATAAGATGTTCACAATAAAGACATTGCCTGTAGACAAATGCTCGACAACACGTAGTAGGAGAGGTAATTAAGCAATGCATAGTGTGTGCATAAGATGTTCACAATAAAGACATTGCCTGTAGACAAATGCTCGACAACACGTAGTAGGAGAAGTAATTAAGCAATGCATAGTGTGTGCATAAGATGTTCACAATAAAGACATTGCCTGTAGACAAATGCTTGACAACACGTAGTAGGAGAAATAATTAAGCAATGCATAGTGTGTGCATAAGATGTTCACAAAAAAGACTTTGCCTGTAGACAAATGCTCGACAACACGTAGTAGGAGAAGTAATTAAGCAATGCATAGTGTGTGCATAAGATGTTCACAATGAAGACATTGCCTGTAGACAAATGCTCGACAACACGTAGTAGGAGAAGAAATTAAGCAATGCATAGTGTGTACATAAGATGTTCACAAGAAAGACATTGCCTGTAGACAAATGCTCGACAACACGTAGTAGGAGAAGTAATTAAGCAATGCATAGTGTGTGCATAAGATGTTCACAAGAAAGACATTGCCGGTAGACAAATGCTCAACAACACGTAGTAGGAGAAGTAATTAAGCAATGCATAGTGTGTGCATAAGATGTTCACAAGAAAGACATTGCCTGTAGACAAATGCTTGACAACACGTAGTAGGAGTAGTAATTAAGCAATGCATAGTGTGTGCATAAGATATTCACAAGAAAGACATTGCCTGTAGACAAATGCTCGACAACACGTAGTAGGAGAAGTAATTAAGCAATGCATAGTGTGTGCATAAGACGTTCACAATAATGACATTGCCTGTAGACAAATGCTCGACAACACGTAGTAGGAGAAGTAATTAAGCAATGCATAGTGTGTGCATAAGATGTTCACAAGAAAGTCATTGCCTGTAGACAAATGCTCAACAACACATAGTAGGAGAAGTAATTAAGCAATGCATAGTGTGTGCATAAGATGTTCACAAGAAAGACATTGCCTGTAGACAAATGCTTGACAACACGTAGTAGGAGAAGTAATTAAGCAATGCATAGTGTGTGCATAAGATGTTCACAAAAAGGACATTGCCTGTAGACAAATGCTCGACAACACGTAGTAGGAGAAGTAATTAAGCAATGCATAGTGTGTGCATAAGATGTTCACAAGAAAGACATTGCCTGTAGACAAATGCTCGACAACACGTAGTAGGAGAAGTAATTAAGCAATGCATAGTGTGTGCATAAGATGTTCACAAGAAAGACATTGCCTGTAGACAAATGCTCGACAACACGTAGTAGGAGAAGTAATTAAGCAATGCATAGTGTGTGCATAAGATGTTCACAAGAAAGACATTGCCGGTAGACAAATGCTCGACAACACGTAGTAGGAGAAGTAATTAAGCAATGCATATTATCTGCATAAGATGTTCACAATAAAGACATTGCCTGTAGACAAATGCTCGACAACACATAGTAGGAGAAGTAATTAAGCAATGCATAGTGTGTAAATAAGATGTTCACAAGAAAGACATTGCCTGTAGAGAAATGCTCGACAACACGTAGTAGGAGAAGTAATTAAGCAATGCATACTGTGTGCATAAGATGTTCACAAGAAAGAGATTGCCTGTAGACAAATGCTCGACAACACGTTGTAGGAGAAGTAATTAAGCAATGCATAGTGTGTGCATAAGATGTTCACAAGAAAGACATTGCCGGTAGACAAATGCTCGACAACACGTAGTAGGAGAAGTAATTAAGCAATGCATAATGTGTGCATAAGATGTTCACAATAAAGACATTGCCTGTAGACAAATGCTCGACAACACATAGTAGGAGAAGTAATTAAGTAATGCATAGTGTGTACATAGGATGTTCACAAGAAAGATATTGCCTGTAGACAAATGCTCGACAACACGTAGTAGGAGAAGTAATTAAGCAATGCATAGTGTGTGCGTAAGATGTTCACAATGAAGACATTGCCTGTAGACAAATGCTTGACAACACGTAGTAGGAGAAGTAATTAAGCAATGCATAGAGTGTGCATAAGATGTTCACAAGAAAGACATTGCCTGTAGACAAATGCTCGACAACACGTAGTAGGAGAAGTAATTAAGCAATGCATAGTGTGTGCATAAGATGTTCACAAGAAAGACATTGCCTGTAGACAAATGCTCGACAACACGTAGTAGGAGAAGTAATTAAGCAATGCATAGTGTGTGCATAAGATGTTCACAAGAAAGACATTGCCTGTAGACAAATGCTTGACAACACGTAGTAGGAGAAGTAGTTAAGCAATGCATATTATCTGCATAAGATGTTCACAAGAAAGACGTTGCCCGTAGACAAATGCTCGACAACACGTAGTAGGAGAAGTAATTAAGCGATGCATAGTGTGTGCATAAGATGTTCACAAGAAAGACATTGCCTGTAGACAAATGCTCAACAACGTGTTGTACGAGAAGTAATTAATCAATGCATAGTGTGTGCGTAGGATGTTCACAAGATAGACATTGCCTGTAGACAAATGCTCGATAACATGTAGTAGGAGAAGTAATTAAGCAATGCATAGTGTGTGCGTAAGATGTTCACAAGAAAGACATTGCCTGTAGACAAATGCTCGACAACACGTAGTAGGAGAAGTAATTAAGCAATGCATAGTTTGTGCATAAGATGTTCACAAGAAAGACATTGCCTGTAGACAAATGCTCGACAACACGTAGTACGAGAAGTAATTAAGCAATGCATAGTGTGTGCATAAGATGTTCACAATGAAGACGTTGCCTGTAGACAAATGCTCGACAACACGTAGTAGGAGAAGTAATTAAGCAGTGCATAGTGTGTGCATATGATGTTCACAATAAAGACATTGCCTGTAGACAAATGCTCGACAACACGTAGTAGGAGAAGTAAATAAGCAATGCATAGTGTGTGCATAAGATGTTCACAATAAAGACATTGCCTGTAGACAAATGCTCGACAACACGTAGTAGGAGAAGTAATTATGCAATGCATAGTGTGTGCATAAGATGTTCACAAGAAAGACATTACCTGTAGACAAATGCTCGACAACACGTAGTAGGAGAAGTAATTAAGCAATGCATAGTGTGTGCATAAGATGTTCACAAGAAAGACATTGCCTGTAGACAAATGCTTGACAACACGTAGTAGGAGTAGTAATTAAGCAATGCATAGTGTGTGCATAAGATATTCACAAGAAAGACATTGCCTGTAGACAAATGCTCGACAACACGTAGTAGGAGAAGTAATTAAGCAATGCATAGTGTGTGCATAAGATGTTCACAATAATGACATTGCCTGTAGACAAATGCTCGACAACACGTAGTAGGAGAAGTAATTAAGCAATGCATAGTGTGTGCATAAGATGTTCACAAGAAAGACATTGCCTGTAGACAAATGCTCAACAACACATAGTAGGAGAAGTAATTAAGCAATGCATAGTGTGTGCATAAGATGTTCACAAGAAAGACATTGCCTGTAGACAAATGCTTGACAACACGTAGTAGGAGAAGTAATTAAGCAATGCATAGTGTGTGCATAAGATGTTCACAAAAAGGACATTGCCTGTAGACAAATGCTCGACAACACGTAGTAGGAGAAGTAATTAAGCAATGCATAGTGTGTGCATAAGATGTTCACAAGAAAGACATTGCCTGTAGACAAATGCTCGACAACACGTAGTAGGAGAAGTAATTAAGCAATGCATAGTGTGTGCATAAGATGTTCACAAGAAAGACATTGCCTGTAGAGAAATGCTCGACAACACGTAGTAGGAGAAGTAATTAAGCAATGCATAGTGTGTGCATAAGATGTTCACAAGAAAGAGATTGCCTGTAGACAAATGCTCGACAACACGTAGTAGGAGAAGTAATTAAGCAATGCATAGTGTGTGCATAAGATGTTCACAAGAAAGACATTGCCGGTAGACAAATGCTCGACAACACGTAGTAGGAGAAGTAATTAAGCAATGCATAATGTGTGCATAAGATGTTCACAATAAAGACATTGCCTGTAGACAAATGCTCGACAACACATAGTAGGAGAAGTAATTAAGTAATGCATAGTGTGTACATAGGATGTTCACAAGATAGATATTGCCTGTAGACAAATGCTCGACAACACGTAGTAGGAGAAGTAATTAAGCAATGCATAGTGTGTGCGTAAGATGTTCACAATGAAGACATTGCCTGTAGACAAATGCTTGACAACACGTAGTAGGAGAAGTAATTAAGCAATGCATAGTGTGTGCATAAGATGTTCACAAGAAAGACATTGCCTGTAGACAAATGCTCGACAACACTTAGTAGGAGAAGTAATTAAGCAATGCATAGTGTGTGCATAAGATGTTCACAAGAAAGACATTGCCTGTAGGCAAATGCTCGACAACACGTAGTAGGAGAAGTAATTAAGCAATGCATAGTGTGTGCATAAGATGTTCACAAGAAAGACATTGCCTGTAGACAAATGCTTGACAACACGTAGTAGGAGAAGTAGTTAAGCAATGCATATTATCTGCATAAGATGTTCACAAGAAAGACGTTGCCCGTAGACAAATGCTCGACAACACGTAGTAGGAGATGTAATTAAGCGATGCATAGTGTGTGCATAAGATGTTCACAAGAAAGACATTGCCTGTAGACAAATGCTCAACAACGTGTTGTACGAGAAGTAATTAATCAATGCATAGTGTGTGCGTAGGATGTTCACAAGAAAGACATTGCCTGTAGACAAATGCTCGATAACATAAAGTAGGAGAAGTAATTAAGCAATGCATAGTGTGTGCGTAAGATGTTCACAAGAAAGACATTGCCTGTAGACAAATGCTCGACAACACGTAGTAGGAGAAGTAATTAAGCAATGCATAGATTGTGCATAAGATGTTCACAAGAAAGACATTGCCTGTAGACAAATGCTCGACAACACGTAGTACGAGAAGTAATTAAGCAATGCATAGTGTGTGCATAAGATGATCACAATGAAGACGTTGCCTGTAGACAAATGCTCGACAACACGTAGTAGGAGAAGTAATTAAGCAGTGCATAGTGTGTGCATATGATGTTCACAATAAAGACATTGCCTGTAGACAAATGCTCGACAACACGTAGTAGGAGAAGTAATTAAGCAATGCATAGTGTGTGCGTAAGATGTTCACAGGAAAGACATTGCCTGTAGACAAATGCTCGACAACATGTAGTCGGAGAAGTTATTAAGCAATGCATAGTGTGTGCATAAGATGTTCACAATAAAGACATTGCCTGTAGACAAATGCTCGACAACACGTAGTAGGAGAAGTAATTAAGCAATGCATAGTGTGTGCATAAGATGTTCACAATAAAGACATTGCCTGTAGACAAATGCTCGACAACACGTAGTAGGAGAAGTAATTTAGCAATGCATAGTGTGTGCATAAGATGTTCACAATAAAGACATTGCCTGTAGACAAATGCTCGATAACACATAGTAGGAGAAGTAATTAAGCAATGCATAGTGTGTGCATAAGATATTCACAAGAAAGACATTGCCTGTAGACAAATGCTCGACAACATGTAGTAGGAGAAGTAATTAAGCAATGCATAGTGTGTGCATAAGATGTTCACAAGAAAGACATTGCCTGTAGACAAATGCTCAACAACACATAGTAGGAGAAGTAATTAAGCAATGCATAGTGTGTGCATAAGATGTTCACAAGAACGACATTGCCTGTAGACAAATGCTTGACAACACATAGTAGGAGAAATAATTAAGCAATGCATAGTGTGTGCATAAGATGTTCACAAAAAAGACATTGCCTGTAGACAAATGCTCGACAACACGTAGTAGGAGAAGTAATTAAGCAATGCATAGTGTGTGCATAAGATGTTCACAATGAAGACATTGCCTGTAGACAAATGCTCGACAACACGTAGTAGGAGAAGAAATTAAGCAATGCATAGTGTGTACATAAGATGTTCACAAGAAAGACATTGCCTGTAGACAAATGCTCGACAACATGTAGTAGGAGAAGTAATTAAGCAATGCATAGTGTGTGCATAAGATGGTCACAAGAAAGACATTTCCTGTAGACAAATGCTTGACAACACATAGTAGGAGAAATAATTAAGCAATGCATAGTGTGTGCATAAGATGTTCACAAAAAAGACATTGCCTGTAGACAAATGCTCGACAACACGTAGTAGGAGAAGTAATTAAGCAATGCATAGTGTGTGCATAAGATGTTCACAATGAAGACATTGCCTGTAGACAAATGCTCGACAACACGTAGTAGGAGAAGAAATTAAGCAATGCATAGTGTGTACATAAGATGTTCACAAGAAAGACATTGCCTGTAGACAAATGCTCGACAACATGTAGTAGGAGAAGTAATTAAGCAATGCATAGTGTGTGCATAAGATGTTCACAAGAAAGACATTGCCTGTAGACAAATGCTTGACAACACATAGTAGGAGAAATAATTAAGCAATGCATAGTGTGTGCATAAGATGTTCACAAAAAAGACATTGCCTGTAGACAAATGCTCGACAACACGTAGTAGGAGAAGTAATTAAGCAATGCATAGTGTGTGCATAAGATGGTCACAAGAAAGACATTTCCTGTAGACAAATGCTCGACTACACGTAGTAGGAGAAGTAAATAAGCAATGCATAGTGTGTGCATAAGATGTTCACAATAAAGACATTGCCTGTAGACAAATGCCCGACAACACGTAGTAGGAGAAGTAATTATGCAATGCATAGTGTGTGCATAAGATGTTCACAAGAAAGACATTACCTGTAGACAAATGGTCGACAACACGTAGTAGGAGAAGTAATTAAGCAATGCATAGTGTGTGCATAAGATGTTCACAAGAAAGACATTGCCTGTAGACAAATGCTCGACAACATGTAGTAGGAGTAGTAATTAAGCAATGCATAGTGTGTGCATAAGATATTCACAAGAAAGACATTGCCTGTAGACAAATGCTCTACAACATGTAGTAGGAGAAGTAATTAAGCAATGCATAGTGTGTGCATAAGATGTTCACAATAATGACGTTGCCTGTAGACAAATGCTCGACAACACGTAGTAGGAGAAGTAATTAAGCAATGCATAGTGTGTGCATAAGATGTTCATAAGAAAGACATTGCCTGTAGACAAATGCTTAACAACACATAGTAGGAGAAGTAATTAAGCAATGCATAGTGTGTGCATAAGATGTTCACAAGAAAGACATTGCCTGTAGACAAATGCTTGACAACACGTAGTAGGAGAAGTAATTAAGCAATGCATAGTGTGTGCATAAGATGTTCACAAAAAAGACATTGCCTGTAGACAAATGCTCGACAACACGTAGTAGGAGAAGTAATTAAGCAATGCATAGTGTGTGCATAAGATGTTCACAATGAAGACATTGCCTGTAGACAAAGGCTCGACAACACGTAGTAGGAGAAGTAATTAAGCAATGCATAGTGTATGCATAAGATGTTCACAAGAAAGACATTGCCTGTAGACAAATGCTCGACAACACGTAGTAGGAGAAGTAATTAAGCAATGCATAGTGTGTGCATAAGATGTTCACAAGAAAGAAATTGCCAGTAGACAAATGCACGACAACACGTAGTAGGAGAAGTAATTAAGCAATGCATAGTGTGTGCATAAGATGTTCACAATAAAGACATTGCCTGTAGACAAATGCTCGACAACACATAGTAGAAGAAGTAATTAAGCAGTGCATAGTGTGTACATAAGATGTTCACAAGAAAGATATTGCCTGTAGACAAATGCTCGACAACACGTAGTAGGAGAAGTAATTAAGCAATGCATAGTGTGTGCATAAGATGTTCACAAGAAGGACATTGCCTGTAGACAAATGCTCGACAACACGTAGTAGGAGAAGTAATTAAGCAATGCATAGTGTGTGCATAAGATGTTCACAATAAAGACATTGCCTGTAGACAAATGCTCGACAACACATAGTAGGAGAAGTAATTAAGCAATGCATAGTGTGTACATAAGATGTTCACAAGAAAGATATTGCCTGTAGACAAATGCTCGACAACACGTAGTAGGAGAAGTAATTAAGCAATGCATAGTTTGTGCATAAGATGTTCACAAGAAAGACATTGCCTGTAGACAAATGCTCGACAACACGTAGTACGAGAAGTAATTAAGCAATGCATAGTGTGTGCATAAGATGTTCACAATGAAGACGTTGCCTGTAGACAAATGCTCGACAACACGTAGTAGGAGAAGTAATTAAGCAGTGCATAGTGTGTGCATATGATGTTCACAATAAAGACATTGCCTGTAGACAAATGCTCGACAACACGTAGTAGGAGAAGTAATTAAGCAATGCATAGTGTGTGCGTAAGATGTTCACAGGAAAGACATTGCCTGTAGACAAATGCTCGACAACATGTAGTAGGAGAAGTTATTAAGCAATGCATAGTGTGTGCATAAGATGTTCACAATAAAGACATTGCCTGTAGACAAATGCTCGACAACACGTAGTAGGAGAGGTAATTAAGCAATGCATAGTGTGTGCATAAGATGTTCACAATAAAGACATTGCCTGTAGACAAATGCTCGACAACACGTAGTAGGAGAAGTAATTAAGCAATGCATAGTGTGTGCATAAGATGTTCACAATAAAGACATTGCCTGTAGACAAATGCTTGACAACACGTAGTAGGAGAAATAATTAAGCAATGCATAGTGTGTGCATAAGATGTTCACAAAAAAGACTTTGCCTGTAGACAAATGCTCGACAACACGTAGTAGGAGAAGTAATTAAGCAATGCATAGTGTGTGCATAAGATGTTCACAATGAAGACATTGCCTGTAGACAAATGCTCGACAACACGTAGTAGGAGAAGAAATTAAGCAATGCATAGTGTGTACATAAGATGTTCACAAGAAAGACATTGCCTGTAGACAAATGCTCGACAACACGTAGTAGGAGAAGTAATTAAGCAATGCATAGTGTGTGCATAAGATGTTCACAAGAAAGACATTGCCGGTAGACAAATGCTCAACAACACGTAGTAGGAGAAGTAATTAAGCAATGCATAGTGTGTGCATAAGATGTTCACAAGAAAGACATTGCCTGTAGACAAATGCTTGACAACACGTAGTAGGAGTAGTAATTAAGCAATGCATAGTGTGTGCATAAGATATTCACAAGAAAGACATTGCCTGTAGACAAATGCTCGACAACACGTAGTAGGAGAAGTAATTAAGCAATGCATAGTGTGTGCATAAGACGTTCACAATAATGACATTGCCTGTAGACAAATGCTCGACAACACGTAGTAGGAGAAGTAATTAAGCAATGCATAGTGTGTGCATAAGATGTTCACAAGAAAGTCATTGCCTGTAGACAAATGCTCAACAACACATAGTAGGAGAAGTAATTAAGCAATGCATAGTGTGTGCATAAGATGTTCACAAGAAAGACATTGCCTGTAGACAAATGCTTGACAACACGTAGTAGGAGAAGTAATTAAGCAATGCATAGTGTGTGCATAAGATGTTCACAAAAAGGACATTGCCTGTAGACAAATGCTCGACAACACGTAGTAGGAGAAGTAATTAAGCAATGCATAGTGTGTGCATAAGATGTTCACAAGAAAGACATTGCCTGTAGACAAATGCTCGACAACACGTAGTAGGAGAAGTAATTAAGCAATGCATAGTGTGTGCATAAGATGTTCACAAGAAAGACATTGCCTGTAGACAAATGCTCGACAACACGTAGTAGGAGAAGTAATTAAGCAATGCATAGTGTGTGCATAAGATGTTCACAAGAAAGACATTGCCGGTAGACAAATGCTCGACAACACGTAGTAGGAGAAGTAATTAAGCAATGCATAGTGTGTGCATAAGATGTTCACAATAAAGACATTGCCTGTAGACAAATGCTCGACAACACATAGTAGGAGAAGTAATTAAGCAATGCATAGTGTGTAAATAAGATGTTCACAAGAAAGACATTGCCTGTAGACAAATGCTCGACGACACGTAGTAGGAGAAGTAATTAAGCAATGCATAGTGTGTGCATAAGATGTTCACAAGAAAGACATTGCCTGTAGACAAATGCTCGACAACACGTAGTAGGAGAAGTAATTATGGAATGCATAGTGTGTGCATAAGATGTTCACAAGAAAGACATTACCTGTAGACAAATGCTCGATAAGACGTAGTAGGAGAAGTAATTAAGCAATGCATAGTGTGTGCATAAGATGTTCACAAGAAAGACATTGCCTGTAGACAAATGCTTGACAACACGTAGTAGGAGTAGTAATTAAGCAATGCATAGTGTGTGCATAAGATATTCACAAGAAAGACATTGCCTGTAGACAAATGCTCGACAACACGTAGTAGGAGAAGTAATTAAGCAATGCATAGTGTGTGCATAAGATGTTCACAATAATGACATTGCCTGTAGACAAATGCTCGACAACACGTAGTAGGAGAAGTAATTAAGCAATGCATAGTGTGTGCATAAGATGTTCACAAGAAAGACATTGCCTGTAGACAAATGCTTGACAACAGGTAGTAGGAGAAGTAATTAAGCAATGCATAGTGTGTGCATAAGATGTTCACAAAAAGGACATTGCCTGTAGACAAATGCTCGACAACACGTAGTAGGAGAAGTAATTAAGCAATGCATAGTGTGTGCATAAGATGTTCACAAGAAAGACATTGCCTGTAGACAAATGCTCGACAACACGTAGTAGGAGAAGTAATTAAGCAATGCATAGTGTGTGCATAAGATGTTCACAAGAAAGACATTGCCTGTAGAGAAATGCTCGACAACACGTAGTAGGAGAAGTAATTAAGCAATGCATAGTGTGTGCATAAGATGTTCACAAGAAAGAGATTGCCTGTAGACAAATGCTCGACAACACGTTGTAGGAGAAGTAATTAAGCAATGCATAGTGTGTGCATAAGATGTTCACAAGAAAGACATTGCCGGTAGACAAATGCTCGACAACACGTAGTAGGAGAAGTAATTAAGCAATGCATAATGTGTGCATAAGATGTTCACAATAAAGACATTGCCTGTAGACAAATGCTCGACAACACATAGTAGGAGAAGTAATTAAGTAATGCATAGTGTGTACATAGGATGTTCACAAGAAAGATATTGCCTGTAGACAAATGCTCGACAACACGTAGTAGGAGAAGTAATTAAGCAATGCATAGTGTGTGCGTAAGATGTTCACAATGAAGACATTGCCTGTAGACAAATGCTTGACAACACGTAGTAGGAGAAGTAATTAAGCAATGCATAGAGTGTGCATAAGATGTTCACAAGAAAGACATTGCCTGTAGACAAATGCTCGACAACACGTAGTAGGAGAAGTAATTAAGCAATGCATAGTGTGTGCATAAGATGTTCACAAGAAAGACATTGCCTGTAGACAAATGCTCGACAACACGTAGTAGGAGAAGTAATTAAGCAATGCATAGTGTGTGCATAAGATGTTCACAAGAAAGACATTGCCTGTAGACAAATGCTTGACAACACGTAGTAGGAGAAGTAGTTAAGCAATGCATATTATCTGCATAAGATGTTCACAAGAAAGACGTTGCCCGTAGACAAATGCTCGACAACACGTAGTAGGAGAAGTAATTAAGCGATGCATAGTGTGTGCATAAGATGTTCACAAGAAAGACATTGCCTGTAGACAAATGCTCAACAACGTGTTGTACGAGAAGTAATTAATCAATGCATAGTGTGTGCGTAGGATGTTCACAAGATAGACATTGCCTGTAGACAAATGCTCGATAACATGTAGTAGGAGAAGTAATTAAGCAATGCATAGTGTGTGCGTAAGATGTTCACAAGAAAGACATTGCCTGTAGACAAATGCTCGACAACACGTAGTAGGAGAAGTAATTAAGCAATGCATAGTTTGTGCATAAGATGTTCACAAGAAAGACATTGCCTGTAGACAAATGCTCGACAACACGTAGTACGAGAAGTAATTAAGCAATGCATAGTGTGTGCATAAGATGTTCACAATGAAGACGTTGCCTGTAGACAAATGCTCGACAACACGTAGTAGGAGAAGTAATTAAGCAGTGCATAGTGTGTGCATATGATGTTCACAATAAAGACATTGCCTGTAGACAAATGCTCGACAACACGTAGTAGGAGAAGTAAATAAGCAATGCATAGTGTGTGCATAAGATGTTCACAATAAAGACATTGCCTGTAGACAAATGCTCGACAACACGTAGTAGGAGAAGTAATTATGCAATGCATAGTGTGTGCATAAGATGTTCACAAGAAAGACATTACCTGTAGACAAATGCTCGACAACACGTAGTAGGAGAAGTAATTAAGCAATGCATAGTGTGTGCATAAGATGTTCACAAGAAAGACATTGCCTGTAGACAAATGCTTGACAACACGTAGTAGGAGTAGTAATTAAGCAATGCATAGTGTGTGCATAAGATATTCACAAGAAAGACATTGCCTGTAGACAAATGCTCGACAACACGTAGTAGGAGAAGTAATTAAGCAATGCATAGTGTGTGCATAAGACGTTCACAATAATGACATTGCCTGTAGACAAATGCTCGACAACACGTAGTAGGAGAAGTAATTAAGCAATGCATAGTGTGTGCATAAGATGTTCACAAGAAAGTCATTGCCTGTAGACAAATGCTCAACAACACATAGTAGGAGAAGTAATTAAGCAATGCATAGTGTGTGCATAAGATGTTCACAAGAAAGACATTGCCTGTAGACAAATGCTTGACAACACGTAGTAGGAGAAGTAATTAAGCAATGCATAGTGTGTGCATAAGATGTTCACAAAAAGGACATTGCCTGTAGACAAATGCTCGACAACACGTAGTAGGAGAAGTAATTAAGCAATGCATAGTGTGTGCATAAGATGTTCACAAGAAAGACATTGCCTGTAGACAAATGCTCGACAACACGTAGTAGGAGAAGTAATTAAGCAATGCATAGTGTGTGCATAAGATGTTCACAAGAAAGACATTGCCTGTAGACAAATGCTCGACAACACGTAGTAGGAGAAGTAATTAAGCAATGCATAGTGTGTGCATAAGATGTTCACAAGAAAGACATTGCCGGTAGACAAATGCTCGACAACACGTAGTAGGAGAAGTAATTAAGCAATGCATAGTGTGTGCATAAGATGTTCACAATAAAGACATTGCCTGTAGACAAATGCTCGACAACAGATAGTAGGAGAAGTAATTAAGCAATGCATAGTGTGTAAATAAGATGTTCACAAGAAAGACATTGCCTGTAGACAAATGCTCGACGACACGTAGTAGGAGAAGTAATTAAGCAATGCATAGTGTGTGCATAAGATGTTCACAAGAAAGACATTGCCTGTAGACAAATGCTCGACAACACGTAGTAGGAGAAGTAATTATGGAATGCATAGTGTGTGCATAAGATGTTCACAAGAAAGACATTACCTGTAGACAAATGCTCGATAAGACGTAGTAGGAGAAGTAATTAAGCAATGCATAGTGTGTGCATAAGATGTTCACAAGAAAGACATTGCCTGTAGACAAATGCTTGACAACAGGTAGTAGGAGAAGTAATTAAGCAATGCATAGTGTGTGCATAAGATGTTCACAAAAAGGACATTGCCTGTAGACAAATGCTCGACAACACGTAGTAGGAGAAGTAATTAAGCAATGCATAGTGTGTGCATAAGATGTTCACAAGAAAGACATTGCCTGTAGACAAATGCTCGACAACACGTAGTAGGAGAAGTAATTAAGCAATGCATAGTGTGTGCATAAGATGTTCACAAGAAAGACATTGCCTGTAGAGAAATGCTCGACAACACGTAGTAGGAGAAGTAATTAAGCAATGCATAGTGTGTGCATAAGATGTTCACAAGAAAGAGATTGCCTGTAGACAAATGCTCGACAACACGTTGTAGGAGAAGTAATTAAGCAATGCATAGTGTGTGCATAAGATGTTCACAAGAAAGACATTGCCGGTAGACAAATGCTCGACAACACGTAGTAGGAGAAGTAATTAAGCAATGCATAATGTGTGCATAAGATGTTCACAATAAAGACATTGCCTGTAGACAAATGCTCGACAACACATAGTAGGAGAAGTAATTAAGTAATGCATAGTGTGTACATAGGATGTTCACAAGAAAGATATTGCCTGTAGACAAATGCTCGACAACACGTAGTAGGAGAAGTAATTAAGCAATGCATAGTGTGTGCGTAAGATGTTCACAATGAAGACATTGCCTGTAGACAAATGCTTGACAACACGTAGTAGGAGAAGTAATTAAGCAATGCATAGAGTGTGCATAAGATGTTCACAAGAAAGACATTGCCTGTAGACAAATGCTCGACAACACGTAGTAGGAGAAGTAATTAAGCAATGCATAGTGTGTGCATAAGATGTTCACAAGAAAGACATTGCCTGTAGACAAATGCTCGACAACACGTAGTAGGAGAAGTAATTAAGCAATGCATAGTGTGTGCATAAGATGTTCACAAGAAAGACATTGCCTGTAGACAAATGCTTGACAACACGTAGTAGGAGAAGTAGTTAAGCAATGCATATTATCTGCATAAGATGTTCACAAGAAAGACGTTGCCCGTAGACAAATGCTCGACAACACGTAGTAGGAGAAGTAATTAAGCGATGCATAGTGTGTGCATAAGATGTTCACAAGAAAGACATTGCCTGTAGACAAATGCTCAACAACGTGTTGTACGAGAAGTAATTAATCAATGCATAGTGTGTGCGTAGGATGTTCACAAGATAGACATTGCCTGTAGACAAATGCTCGATAACATGTAGTAGGAGAAGTAATTAAGCAATGCATAGTGTGTGCGTAAGATGTTCATAAGAAAGACATTGCCTGTAGACAAATGCTCGACAACACGTAGTAGGAGAAATAATTAAGCAATGCATAGTTTGTGCATAAGATGTTCACAAGAAAGACATTGCCTGTAGACAAATGCTCGACAACACGTAGTACGAGAAGTAATTAAGCAATGCATAGTGTGTGCATAAGATGTTCACAATGAAGACGTTGCCTGTAGACAAATGCTCGACAACACGTAGTAGGAGAAGTAATTAAGCAGTGCATAGTGTGTGCATATGATGTTCACAATAAAGACATTGCCTGTAGACAAATGCTCGACAACACGTAGTAGGAGAAGTAAATAAGCAATGCATAGTGTGTGCATAAGATGTTCACAATAAAGACATTGCCTGTAGACAAATGCTCGACAACACGTAGTAGGAGAAGTAATTATGCAATGCATAGTGTGTGCATAAGATGTTCACAAGAAAGACATTACCTGTAGACAAATGCTCGACAACACGTAGTAGGAGAAGTAATTAAGCAATGCATAGTGTGTGCATAAGATGTTCACAAGAAAGACATTGCCTGTAGACAAATGCTTGACAACACGTAGTAGGAGTAGTAATTAAGCAATGCATAGTGTGTGCATAAGATATTCACAAGAAAGACATTGCCTGTAGACAAATGCTCGACAACACGTAGTAGGAGAAGTAATTAAGCAATGCATAGTGTGTGCATAAGATGTTCACAATAATGACATTGCCTGTAGACAAATGCTCGACAACACGTAGTAGGAGAAGTAATTAAGCAATGCATAGTGTGTGCATAAGATGTTCACAAGAAAGACATTGCCTGTAGACAAATGCTCAACAACACATAGTAGGAGAAGTAATTAAGCAATGCATAGTGTGTGCATAAGATGTTCACAAGAAAGACATTGCCTGTAGACAAATGCTTGACAACACGTAGTAGGAGAAGTAATTAAGCAATGCATAGTGTGTGCATAAGATGTTCACAAAAAGGACATTGCCTGTAGACAAATGCTCGACAACACGTAGTAGGAGAAGTAATTAAGCAATGCATAGTGTGTGCATAAGATGTTCACAAGAAAGACATTGCCTGTAGACAAATGCTCGACAACACGTAGTAGGAGAAGTAATTAAGCAATGCATAGTGTGTGCATAAGATGTTCACAAGAAAGACATTGCCTGTAGAGAAATGCTCGACAACACGTAGTAGGAGAAGTAATTAAGCAATGCATAGTGTGTGCATAAGATGTTCACAAGAAAGAGATTGCCTGTAGACAAATGCTCGACAACACGTAGTAGGAGAAGTAATTAAGCAATGCATAGTGTGTGCATAAGATGTTCACAAGAAAGACATTGCCGGTAGACAAATGCTCGACAACACGTAGTAGGAGAAGTAATTAAGCAATGCATAATGTGTGCATAAGATGTTCACAATAAAGACATTGCCTGTAGACAAATGCTCGACAACACATAGTAGGAGAAGTAATTAAGTAATGCATAGTGTGTACATAGGATGTTCACAAGATAGATATTGCCTGTAGACAAATGCTCGACAACACGTAGTAGGAGAAGTAATTAAGCAATGCATAGTGTGTGCGTAAGATGTTCACAATGAAGACATTGCCTGTAGACAAATGCTTGACAACACGTAGTAGGAGAAGTAATTAAGCAATGCATAGTGTGTGCATAAGATGTTCACAAGAAAGACATTGCCTGTAGACAAATGCTCGACAACACTTAGTAGGAGAAGTAATTAAGCAATGCATAGTGTGTGCATAAGATGTTCACAAGAAAGACATTGCCTGTAGGCAAATGCTCGACAACACGTAGTAGGAGAAGTAATTAAGCAATGCATAGTGTGTGCATAAGATGTTCACAAGAAAGACATTGCCTGTAGACAAATGCTTGACAACACGTAGTAGGAGAAGTAGTTAAGCAATGCATATTATCTGCATAAGATGTTCACAAGAAAGACGTTGCCCGTAGACAAATGCTCGACAACACGTAGTAGGAGATGTAATTAAGCGATGCATAGTGTGTGCATAAGATGTTCACAAGAAAGACATTGCCTGTAGACAAATGCTCAACAACATGTTGTACGAGAAGTAATTAATCAATGCATAGTGTGTGCGTAGGATGTTCACAAGAAAGACATTGCCTGTAGACAAATGCTCGATAACATAAAGTAGGAGAAGTAATTAAGCAATGCATAGTGTGTGCGTAAGATGTTCACAAGAAAGACATTGCCTGTAGACAAATGCTCGACAACACGTAGTAGGAGAAGTAATTAAGCAATGCATAGATTGTGCATAAGATGTTCACAAGAAAGACATTGCCTGTAGACAAATGCTCGACAACACGTAGTACGAGAAGTAATTAAGCAATGCATAGTGTGTGCATAAGATGATCACAATGAAGACGTTGCCTGTAGACAAATGCTCGACAACACGTAGTAGGAGAAGTAATTAAGCAGTGCATAGTGTGTGCATATGATGTTCACAATAAAGACATTGCCTGTAGACAAATGCTCGACAACACGTAGTAGGAGAAGTAATTAAGCAATGCATAGTGTGTGCGTAAGATGTTCACAGGAAAGACATTGCCTGTAGACAAATGCTCGACAACATGTAGTCGGAGAAGTTATTAAGCAATGCATAGTGTGTGCATAAGATGTTCACAATAAAGACATTGCCTGTAGACAAATGCTCGACAACACGTAGTAGGAGAAGTAATTAAGCAATGCATAGTGTGTGCATAAGATGTTCACAATAAAGACATTGCCTGTAGACAAATGCTCGACAACACGTAGTAGGAGAAGTAATTAAGCAATGCATAGTGTGTGCATAAGATGTTCACAATAAAGACATTGCCTGTAGACAAATGCTCGATAACACATAGTAGGAGAAGTAATTAAGCAATGCATAGTGTGTGCATAAGATATTCACAAGAAAGACATTGCCTGTAGACAAATGCTCGACAACATGTAGTAGGAGAAGTAATTAAGCAATGCATAGTGTGTGCATAAGATGTTCACAAGAAAGACAATGCCTGTAGACAAATGCTCAACAACACATAGTAGGAGAAGTAATTAAGCAATGCATAGTGTGTGCATAAGATGTTCACAAGAAAGACATTGCCTGTAGACAAATGCTTGACAACACATAGTAGGAGAAATAATTAAGCAATGCATAGTGTGTGCATAAGATGTTCACAAAAAAGACATTGCCTGTAGACAAATGCTCGACAACACGTAGTAGGAGAAGTAATTAAGCAATGCATAGTGTGTGCATAAGATGTTCACAATGAAGACATTGCCTGTAGACAAATGCTCGACAACACGTAGTAGGAGAAGAAATTAAGCAATGCATAGTGTGTACATAAGATGTTCACAAGAAAGACATTGCCTGTAGACAAATGCTCGACAACACGTAGTAGGAGAAGTAATTAAGCAATGCATAGTGTGTGCATAAGATGGTCACAAGAAAGACATTTCCTGTAGACAAATGCTCGACTACACGTAGTAGGAGAAGTAAATAAGCAATGCATAGTGTGTGCATAAGATGTTCACAATAAAGACATTGCCTGTAGACAAATGCCCGACAACACGTAGTAGGAGAAGTAATTATGCAATGCATTGTGTGTGCATAAGATGTTCACAAGAAAGACATTACCTGTAGACAAATGGTCGACAACACGTAGTAGGAGAAGTAATTAAGCAATGCATAGTGTGTGCATAAGATGTTCACAAGAAAGACATTGCCTGTAGACAAATGCTCGACAACATGTAGTAGGAGTAGTAATTAAGCAATGCATAGTGTGTGCATAAGATATTCACAAGAAAGACATTGCCTGTAGACAAATGCTCTACAACATGTAGTAGGAGAAGTAATTAAGCAATGCATAGTGTGTGCATAAGATGTTCACAATAATGACGTTGCCTGTAGACAAATGCTCGACAACACGTAGTAGGAGAAGTAATTAAGCAATGCATAGTGTCTGCATAAGATGTTCATAAGAAAGACATTGCCTGTAGACAAATGCTTAACAACACATAGTAGGAGAAGTAATTAAGCAATGCATAGTGTGTGCATAAGATGTTCACAAGAAAGACATTGCCTGTAGACAAATGCTTGACAACACGTAGTAGGAGAAGTAATTAAGCAATGCATAGTGTGTGCATAAGATGTTCACAAAAAAGACATTGCCTGTAGACAAATGCTCGACAACACGTAGTAGGAGAAGTAATTAAGCAATGCATAGTGTGTGCATAAGATGTTCACAATGAAGACATTGCCTGTAGACAAAGGCTCGACAACACGTAGTAGGAGAAGTAATTAAGCAATGCATAGTGTATGCATAAGATGTTCACAAGAAAGACATTGCCTGTAGACAAATGCTCGACAACACGTAGTAGGAGAAGTAATTAAGCAATGCATAGTGTGTGCATAAGATGTTCACAAGAAAGAAATTGCCAGTAGACAAATGCACGACAACACGTAGTAGGAGAAGTAATTAAGCAATGCATAGTGTGTGCATAAGATGTTCACAATAAAGACATTGCCTGTAGACAAATGCTCGACAACACATAGTAGGAGAAGTAATTAAGCAGTGCATAGTGTGTACATAAGATGTTCACAAGAAAGATATTGCCTGTAGACAAATGCTCGACAACACGTAGTAGGAGAAGTAATTAAGCAATGCATAGTGTGTGCATAAGATGTTCACAAGAAGGACATTGCCTGTAGACAAATGCTCGACAACATGTAGTAGGAGAAGTAATTAAGCAATGCATAGTGTGTGCATAAGATGTTCACAATAAAGACATTGCCTGTAGACAAATGCTCGACAACACATAGTAGGAGAAGTAATTAAGCAATGCATAGTGTGTACATAAGATGTTCACAAGAAAGATATTGCCTGTAGACAAATGCTCGACAACACGTAGTAGGAGAAGTAATTAAGCAATGCATAGTGTGTGCGTAAGATGTTCACAATGAAGACATTGCCTGTAGACAAATGCTTGACAACACGTAGTAGGAGAAGTAATTAAGCAATGCATAGTGTGTGCATAAGATGTTCACAAGAAAGACATTGCCTGTAGACAAATGCTCGACAACACGTAGTAGGAGAAGTAATTAAGCAATGCATAGTGTGTGCATAAGATGTTCACAAGAAAGACATTGCCTGTAGACAAATGCTCGACAACACGTAGTAGGAGAAGTAATTAAGCAATGCATAGTGTGTGCATAAGATGTTCACAAGAAAGACATTGCCTGTAGACAAATGCTTGACAACACGTAGTAGGAGAAGTAGTTAAGCAATGCATATTATCTGCATAAGATGTTCGCAAGAAAGACGTTGCCCGTAGACAAATGCTCGACAACACGTAGTAGGAGAAGTAATTAAGCGATGCATAGTGTGTGCATAAGATGTTCACAAGAAAGACATTGCCTGTAGACAAATGCTCAACAACGTGTTGTACGAGAAGTAATTAATCAATGCATAGTGTGTGCGTAGGATGTTCACAAGAAAGACATTGCCTGTAGACAAATGCTCGATAACATGTAGTAGGAGAAGTAATTAAGCAATGCATAGTGTGTGCGTAAGATGTTCACAAAAAAGACATTGCCTGTAGACAAATGCTCGACAACACGTAGTAGGAGAAGTAATTAAGCAATGCATAGTTTGTGCATAAGATGTTCACAAGAAAGACATTGCCTGTAGACAAATGCTCGACAACACGTAGTACGAGAAGTAATTAAGCAATGCATAGTGTGTGCATAAGATGTTCACAATGAAGACGTTGCCTGTAGACAAATGCTCGACAACACGTAGTAGGAGAAGTAATTAAGCAGTGCATAGTGTGTGCATATGATGTTCACAATAAAGACATTGCCTGTAGACAAATGCTCGACAACACGTAGTAGGAGAAGTAATTAAGCAATGCATAGTGTCTGCGTAAGATGTTCACAGGAAAGACATTGCCTGTAGACAAATGCTCGACAACATGTAGTAGGAGAAGTTATTAAGCAATGCATAGTGTGTGCATAAGATGTTCACAATAAAGACATTGCCTGTAGACAAATGCTCGACAACACGTAGTAGGAGAAGTAATTAAGCAATGCATAGTGTGTGCATAAGATGTTCACAATAAAGACATTGCCTGTAGACAAATGCTCGACAACACGTAGTAGGAGAAGTAATTAAGCAATGCATAGTGTGTGCATAAGATGTTCACAATAAAGACATTGCCTGTAGACAAATGCTCGACAACACGTAGTAGGAGAAGTAATTAAGCAATGCTTAGTGTGTGCATAAGATATTCACAAGAAAGACATTGCCTGTAGACAAATGCTCGACAACATGTAGTAGGAGAAGTAATTAAGCAATGCATAGTGTGTGCATAAGATGTTCACAAGAAAGACATTGCCTGTAGACAAATGCTCAACAACACATATTGGAGAAGTAATTAAGCAATGCATAGTGTGTGCATAAGATGTTCACAAGAAAGACATTGCCTGTAGACAAATGCTTGACAACACATAGTAGGAGAAATAATTAAGCAATGCATAGTGTGTGCATAAGATGTTCACAAAAAAGACATTGCCTGTAGACAAATGCTCGACAACACGTAGTAGGAGAAGTAATTAAGCAATGCATAGTGTGTGCATAAGATGTTCACAATGAAGACATTGCCTGTAGACAAATGCTCGACAACACGTAGTAGGAGAAGTAATTAAGCAATGCATAGTTTGTACATAAGATGTTCACAAGAAAGACATTGCCTGTAGACAAATGCTCGACAACACGTAGTAGGAGAAGTAATTATGCAATGCATAGTGTGTGCATAAGATGGTCACAAGAAAGACATTGCCTGTAGACAAATGCTCGACCACACGTAGTAGGAGAAGTAAATAAGCAATGCATAGTGTGTGCATAAGATGTTCACAATAAAGACATTGCCTGTAGACAAATGCTCGACAACACGTAGTAGGAGAAGTAATTATGCAATGCATAGTGTGTGCATAAGATGTTCACAAGAAAGACATTACCTGTAGACAAATGCTCGACAACACGTAGTAGGAGAAGTAATTAAGCAATGCATAGTGTGTGCATAAGATGTTCACAAGAAAGACATTGCCTGTAGACAAATGCTCGACAACACGTAGTAGGAGTAGTAATTAAGCAATGCATAGTGTGTGCATAAGATATTCCCAAGAAAGACATTGCCTGTAGACAAATGCTCTACAACATGTAGTAGGAGAAGTAATTAAGCAATGCATAGTGTGTGCATAAGATGTTCACAATAATGACGTTGCCTGTAGACAAATGCTCGACAACACGTAGTAGGAGAAGTAATTAAGCAATGCATAGTGTGTGCATAAGATGTTCACAAGAAAGACATTGCCTGTAGACAAATGCTCAACAACACATAGTGGGAGAAGTAATTAAGCAATGCATAGTGTGTGCATAAGATGTTCACAAGAAAGACATTGCCTGTAGACAAATGCTTGACAACACGTAGTAGGAGAAGTAATTAAGCAATGCATAGTGTGTACATAAGATGTTCACAAGAAAGATATTGCCTGTAGACAAATGCTCGACAACACGTAGTAGGAGAAGTAATTAAGCAATGCATAGTGTGTGCATAAGATGTTCACAATGAAGACATTGCCTGTAGACAAATGCTCGACAACACGTAGTAGGAGAAGTAATTAAGCAATGCATAGTGTGTGCATAAGATGTTCACAAGAAAGACATTGCCTGTAGACAAATGCTCGACAACACGTAGTAGGAGACGTAATTAAGCAATGCATAGTGTGTGCATAAGATGTTCACAAGAAAGACATTGCCTGTAGACAAATGCTCGACAACACGTAGTAGAAGTAGTAATTAAGCAATGCATAGTGTGTGCATAAGATATTCACAAGAAAGACATTGCCTGTAGACAAATGCTCTACAACATGTAGTAGGAGAAGTAATTAAGCAATGCATAGTGTGTGCTGAAGATGTTCACAATAATGACGTTGCCTGTAGACAAATGCTCGACAACACGTAGTAGGAGAGGTAATTAAGCAATGCATAGTGTGTGCATAAGATGTTCACAAGAAAGACATTGCCTGTAGACAAATGCTCAACAACACATAGTAGGAGAAGAAATTAAGCGATGCATAGTGTGTGCATAAGATGTTCACAAGAAAGACATTGCCTGTAGATAAATGCTTGACAACACGTAGTAGGAGAAGTAATTAAGCAATGCATAGTGTGTGCATAAGATGTTCACAAAAAAGACATTGCCTGTAGACAAATGCTCGACAACACGTAGTAGGAGAAGTAATTAAGCAATGCATAGTGTGTGCATAAGATGTTCACAATGAAGACATTGCCTGTAGACAAATGCTCGACAACACGTAGTAGGAGAAGTAATTAAGCAATGCATAGTGTGTGCATAAGATGTTCACAAGAAAGACATTGCCTGTAGACAAATTCTCGACAACACGTAGTAGGAGAAGTAATGAAGCAATGCATAGTGTGTGCATAAGATGTTCACAAGAAAGACATTGCCTGTAGACAAATGCTTGACAACACGTAGTAGGAGAAGTAGTTAAGCAATGCATATTATCTGTATAAGATGTTCACAAGAAAGACGTTGCCCGTAGACAAGTGCTCGACAACACGTAGTAGGAGAAGTAATTAAGCGATGCATAGTGTGTGCATAAGATGTTCACAAGAAAGACATTGCCTGTAGACAAATGCTCAACAACGTGTTGTACGAGAAGTAATTAATCAATGCATAGTATGTGCGTAGGATGTTCACAAGAAAGACATTGCCTGTAGACAAATGTTCGATAACATGTAGTAGGAGAAGAAATTAAGCAATGCATAGTGTGTGCGTAAGATGTTCACAAGAAAGACATTGCCTGTAGACAAATGCTCGACAACACGTAGTAGGAGAAGTAATTAAGCAATGCAAAGTTTGTGCATAAGATGTTCACAAGAAAGACATTGCCTGTAGACAAATGCTCGACAACACGTAGTACGAGAAGTAATTAAGCAATGCATAGTGTGTGCATAAGATGTTCACAATGAAGACGTTGCCTGTAGACAAATGCTCGACAACACGTAGTAGGAGAAGTAATTAAGCAGTGCATAGTGTGTGCATATGATGTTCACAATAAAGACATTGCCTGTAGACAAATGCTCGACAACACGTAGTAGGAGAAGTAATTAAGCAATGCATAGTGTCTGCGTAAGATGTTCACAGGAAAGATATTGCATGTAGACAAATGCTCGACAACATGTAGTAGGAGAAGTAATTAAGCAATGCATAGTGTGTGCATAAGATGTTCACAATGAAGACATTGCCTGTAGACAAATGCTCGACAACACGTAGTAGGAGAAGTAATTAAGCAATGCATAGTGTGTGCATAAGATGTTCACAATAAAGACATTGCATGTAGACAAATGCTCGACAACACGTAGTAGGAGAAGTAATTAAGCAATGCATAGTGTGTGCATAAGATGTTCACAATAAAGACATTGCCTGTAGACAAATGCTCGACAACACGTAGTAGGAGAAGTAATTAAGCAATGCATAGTGTGTGCATAAGATATTCACAAGAAAGACATTGCCTGTAGACAAATGCTCGACAACATGTAGTAGGAGAAGTAATTAAGCAATGCATAGTGTGTGCATAAGATGTTCACAAGAAAGACATTGCCTGTAGACAAATGCTCAACAACACATGTTGGATAAGTAATTAAGCAATGCATAGTGTGTGCATAAGATGTTCACAAGAAAGACATTGCCTGTAGACAAATGCTTGACAACACATAGTACGAGACATAATTAAGCAATGCATAGTGTGTGCATAAGATGTTCACAAAAAAGACATTGCCTGTAGACAAATGCTCGACAACACGTAGTAGGAGAAGTAATTAAGCAATGCATAGTGTGTGCATAAGATGTTCACAATGAAGACATTGCCTGTAGACAAATGCTCGACAACACGTAGTAGAAGTATTTAAGCAATGCATAGTGTGTACATAAGATGTTCACAAGAAAGACATTGCCTGTAGACAAATGCTCGACAACACGTAGTAGGAGAAGTAATTAAGCAATGCATAGTGTGTGCATAAGATGGTCACAAGAAAGACATTGCCTGTAGACAAATGCTCGACTACACGTAGTAGGAGAAGTAAATAAGCAATGCATAGTGTGTGCATAAGATGTTCACAATAAAGACATTGCCTGTAGACAAATGCTCGACAACACGTAGTAGGAGAAGTAATTATGCAATGCATAGTGTGTGCATAAGATGTTCACAAGAAAGACATTACCTGTAGACAAATGCTCGACAACACGTAGTAGGAGAAGTAATTAAGCAATGCATAGTGTGTGCATAAGATGTTCACAAGAAAGACATTGCCTGTAGACAAATGCTCGACAACACGTAGTAGGAGTAGTAATTAAGCAATGCATAGTGTGTGCATAAGATATTCACAAGAAAGACATTGCCTGTAGACAAATTCTCTACAACATGTAGTAGGAGATGTAATTAAGCAATGCATAGTGTGTGCATAAGATGTTCACAATAATGACGTTGCCTGTAGACAAATGCTCGACAACACGTAGTAGGAGAAGTAATTAAGCAATGCATAGTGTGTGCATAAGATGTTCACAAGAAAGACATTGCCTGTAGACAAATGCTCAACAACACATAGTGGGAGAAGTAATTAAGCAATGCATAGTGTGTGCATAAGATGTTCACAAGAAAGACATTGCCTGTAGACAAATGCTTGACAACACGTAGTAGGAGAAGTAATTAAGCAATGCATAGTGTGTACATAAGATGTTCACAAGAAAGATATTGCCTGTAGACAAATGCTCGACAACACGTAGTAGGAGAAGTAATTAAGCAATGCATAGTGTGTGCATAAGATGTTCACAATGAAGACATTGCCTGTAGACAAATGCTCGACAACACGTAGTAGGAGAAGTAATTAAGCAATGCATAGTGTGTGCATAAGATGTTCACAAGAAAGACATTGCCTGTAGACAAATGCTCGACAACACGTAGTAGGAGAAGTAATTAAGCAATGCATAGTGTGTGCATAAGATGTTCACAAGAAAGACATTGCCAGTAGACAAATGCACGACAACACGTAGTAGGAGAAGTAATTAAGCAATGCATAGTGTGTGCATAAGATGTTCACAATAAAGACATTGCCTGTAAACAAATGCTCGACAACACATAGTAGGAGAAGTAATTAAGCAATGCATAGTGTGTACATAAGATGTTCACAAGAAAGATATTGCCTGTAGACAAATGCTCGACAACACGTAGTAGGAGAAGTAATTAAGCAATGCATAGTGTGTGCATAAGATGTTTACAAGAAAGACATTGCCTGTAGACAAATGCTCGACAACACGTAGTAGGAGAAGTAATTAAGCAATGCATAGTGTGTGCATAAGATGTTCACTATGAAGACATTGCCTGTAGACAAATGCTTGACAACACGTAGTAGGAGAAGTAATTAAGCAATGCATAGTGTGTGCATGAGATGTTCACAAGAAAGACATTGCCTGTAGACAAATGCTTGACAACACGTAGTAGGAGAAGTAGTTAAGCAATGCATATTATCTGCATAAGATGTTCACAAGAAAGACGTTGCCCGTAGACAAATGCTCGACAACACGTAGTAGGAGAAGTAATTAAGCGATGCATAGTGTGTGCATAAGATGTTCACAAGAAAGACATTGCCTGTAGACAAATGCTCAACAAAGTGTTGTACGAGAAGTAATTAATCAATGCATAGTGTGTGCGTAGGATGTTCACAAGAAAGACATTGCCTGAAGACAAATGCTCGACTACACGTAGTAGGAGAAGTAATTAAGCAATGCATAGTGTGTGCATAAGATGTTCACAATGAAGACATTGCCTCTAGACAAATGCTCTACAACACGTAGTAGGAGAAGTAATTAAGCAATGCATAGTGTGTACATAAGATGTTCACAAGAAAGACATTGCCTGTAGACAAATGCTCGACAACAGGTAGTAGGAGAAGTAATTAAGCAATGCATAGTGTGTGCATAAGATGGTCACAAGAAAGAGATTGCCTGTAGACAAATGCTCGACTACACGTAGTAGGAGAAGTAAATAAGCAATGCATAGTGTGTGCATAAGATGTTCACAATAAAGACATTGCCTGTAGACAAATGCTCGACAACACGTAGTAGGAGAAGTAATTATGCAATGCATAGTGTGTGCATAAGATGTTCACAAGAAAGACATTACCTGTAGACAAATGCTCGACAACACGTAGTAGGAGACGTAATTAAGCAATGCATAGTGTGTGCATAAGATGTTCACAAGAAAGACATTGCCTGTAGACAAATGCTCGACAACACGTAGTAGGAATAGTAATTAAGCAATGCATAGTGTGTGCATAAGATATTCACAAGAAAGACATTGCCTGTAGACAAATGCTCTACAACACGTAGTAGGAGAAGTAATTAAGCAATGCATAGTGTGTGCAGAAGATGTTCACAATAATGACGTTGCCTCTAGACAAATGCTCGACAACACGTTGTAGGAGAAGTAATTAAGCAATGCATAGTGTGTGCATAAGATGTTCACAAGAAAGACATTGCCTGTAGACAAATGCTCAACAACACATAGTAGGAGAAGTAATTAAGCAATGCATAGTGTGTGCATAAGATGTTTACAAGAAAGACATTGCCTGTAGACAAATGCTTGACAACACGTAGTAGGAGAAGTAATTAAGCAATGCATAGTGTGTGCATAAGATGTTCACAAAAAAGACATTGCCTGTAGACAAATGCTCGACAACACGTAGTAGGAGAAGTAATTAAGCAATGCATAGTGTGTGCATAAGATGTTCACAATGAAGACATTGCCTGTAGACAAATGCTCGACAACACGTAGTAGGAGAAGTAATTAAGCAATGCATAGTGTGTGCATAAGATGTTCACAAGAAAGACATTGCCTGTAGACAAATGCTCGACAACACGTAGTAGGAGAAGTAATTAAGCAATGCATAGTGTGTGCATAAGATGTTCACAAGAAAGACATTGCCAGTAGACAAATGCACGACAACACGTAGTAGGAGAAGTAATTAAGCAATGCATAGTGTGTGCATAAGATGTTCACAATAAAGACATTGCCTGTAGACAAATGCTCGACAACACATAGTAGGAGAAGTAATTAAGCAATGCATAGTGTGTACATAAGATGTTCACAAGAAAGATATTGCCTGTAGACAAATGCTCGACAACACGTAGTAGGAGAAGTAATTAAGCAATGCATAGTGTGTGCATAAGATGTTCACAAGAAAGACATTGCCTGTAGACAAATGCTCGACAACACGTAGTAGGAGAAGTAATTAAGCAATGCATAGTGTGTGCATAAGATGTTCACAAGAAAGACATTGCCTGTAGACAAATGCTTGACAACACGTAGTAGGAGAAGTAATTAAGCAATGCATATTATCTGCATAAGATGTTCACAAGAAAGACGTTGCCCGTAGACAAATGCTCGACAACACGTAGTAGGAGAAGTAATTAAGCAATGCATAGTGTGTGCATAAAATGTTCACAAGAAAGACATTGCCTGTAGACAAATGCTCGACAACATGTAGTACGAGAAGTAATTAAGCAATGCATAGTGTGTGCGTAGGATGTTCACAAGAAAGACATTGCCTGTAGACAAATGCTCGACAACATGTAGTAGGAGAAGTAATTAAGCAATGCATAGTGTGTGCGTAAGATGTTCACAAGAAAGACATTGCCTGTAGACAAATGCTCGACAACACGTAGTAGGAGAAGTAAATAAGCAATGCATAGTTTGTGCATAAGATGTTCACAAGAAAGACATTGCCTGTAGACAAGTGCTCGACAACACGTAGTATGAGAAGTAATTAAGCAATGCATAGTGTGTGCATAAGATGTTCACAATGAAGACATTGCCTGTAGACAAATGCTCGACAACACGTAGTAGGAGAAGTAATTAAGCAATGCATAGTGTGTGCATAAGATGTTCACAAGAAAGACATTGCCTGTAGACAAATGCTCGACAACACGTAGTAGGAGAAGTAATTAAGCAATGCATAGTGTGTGCGTAAGATGTTCACAGGAAAGACATTGCCTGTAGACAAATGCTGGACAACATGTAGTAGGAAAAGTTATTAAGCAATGCATAGTGTGTGCATAAGATGTTCACAATAAAGACATTGCCTGTTGACAAATGCTCGACAACACGTAGTAGGAGAAGTAATTAAGCAATGCATAGTGTGTGCATAAGATGTTCACAATAAAGACATTGCCTGTAGACAAATGCTCGACAACACGTAGTAGGAGAAGTAATTAAGCAATGCACAGTGTGTGCATAAGATGGTCACAAGAAAGACATTGCCTGTAGACAAATGCTCGACTACACGTAGTAGGAGAAGTAATTAAGCAATGCATAGTGTGTGCATAAGATGTTCACAATAAAGACATTGCCTGTAGACAAATGCTCGACAACACATAGTAGGAGAAGTAATTATGCAATGCATAGTGTGTGCATAAGATGTTCACAAGAAAGACATTACCTGTAGACAAATGCTCGACAACACGTAGTAGGAGAAGTAATTAAGCAATGCATAGTGTGTGCATAAGATGTTCACAAGAAAGACATTGCCTGTAGACAAATGCTCGACAACACGTAGTAGGAGTAGTAATTAAGCAATGCATAGTGAGTGCATAAGATATTCACAAGAAAGACATTGCCTGTAGACAAATGCTCGACCACATGTAGTAGGAGAAGTAATTAAGCAATGCATAGTTTGAGCATAAGATGTTCACAATAATGACATTGCCTGTAGACAAATGCTCGACAACACGTAGTAGGAGAAGTAATTAAGCAATGCATAGTGTGTGCATAAGATGTTCACAAGAAAGACATTGCCTGTAGACAAATGCTCAACAACACATAGTAGGAGAAGTAATTAAGCAATGCATAGTGTGTGCATAAGATGTTCACAAGAAAGACATTGCCCGGAGACAAATGCTTGACAACATGTAGTAGGAGATGTAATTAAGCAATGCATAGTGTGTGCATAAGATGTTCACAAGAAAGACATTGCCTGTAGACAAATGCTCGACAACACGTAGTAGGAGAAGTAATTAAGCAATGCATAGTGTGTGCATAAGATGTTCACAAGAAAGACATTGCCTGTAGACAAATGCTCGACAACACGTAGTAGGAGAAGTAATTAAGCAATGCATAGTGTGTGTATAAGATGTTCACAAGAAAGACATTGCCAATGTAGACAAATGCACGACAACACGTAGTAGGAGAAGTAATTAAGCAATGCATAGTGTGTGCATAAGATGTTCACAAGAAAGACATTGCCTGTAGACAAATGCTCGACAACACGTAGTAGGAGAAGTAATTAAGCATTGCATAGTGTGTGCATAAGATGTTCACAATAAAGACATTGCCTGTAGACAAATGCTCGACAACACTTAGTAGGAGAAGTAATTAAGCAATGCATAGTGTGTGCATAAGATGTTCACAAGAAAGATATTGCCTGTAGACAAATGCTCGACAACACGTAGTAGGAGAAGTAATTAAGCAATGCATAGTGTGTGCATAACATGTTCACAAGAAAGACATTGCCTGTAGACAAATGCTCGACAACACGTAGTAGGAGAAGTAATTAAGCAATGCATAGTGTGTGCATCAGATGTTCACAAGAAAGACATTGCCTGTAGACAAATGCTCGACAACACGTAGTAGGAGAAGTAATTAAGCAATGCATAGTGTGTGCATAAGATGTTCACAAGAAAGAAATTGCCTGTAGACAAATGCTCGACAACACGTAGTAGGAGAATTAATTAAGCAATGCATAGTGTGTGTATAAGATGTTCAGAAGAAAGACATTGCCTGTAGACAAATGCTCGACAACACGTAGTAGGAGAAGTAATTAAGCAATGCATATTGTCTGTATAAGATGTTCACAAGGAAGACGTTGCCCGTAGACAAATGCTCGACAACATGTAGTACGAGAAGTAATAAAGCAATGCATAGTGTGTGCGTAAGATATTCACAAGAAAGACATTGCCTGTAGACAAATGCTCGACAACATGTAGTAGGAGAAGTAATTAAGCAATGCATAGTGTGTGCGTAAGATGTTCACAAGAAAGACATTGCCTGTAGACAAATGTTCGACAACACGTAGTAGGAGAAGTAATTAAGCAATGCATAGTGTGTGCATAAGATGGTCACAAGAAAGACATTTCCTGTAGACAAATGCTCGACTACACGTAGTAGGAGAAGTAAATAAGCAATGCATAGTGTTTGCATAAGATGTTCACAAGAAAGACATTGCCTGTAGACAAATGCTTGGCAACACGTAGTAGGAGAAGTAATTAAGCAATGCATAGTGTGTGCATAAGATGTTCACAAAAAAGACATTGCCTGTAGACAAATGCTCGTCAACACGTAGTAGGAGAAGTAATTAAGCAATGCATAGTGTGTGCATAAGATGTTCACAAGAAAGACATTGCCTGTAGACAAATGCTCGACAACACGTAGTAGGAGAAGTAATTAAGCAATGCATAGTGTGTGCATAAGATGTTCACAAGAAAGACATTGCCTGTAGACAAATGCTCGACAACACGTAGTAGGAGAAGTAATTAAGCAATGCATAGTGTGTGCATAAGATGTTCACAAGAAAGACATTGCCTGTAGACAAATGCTTGACAACACGTAGTAGGAGAAGTAATTAAGCAATGCATATTATCTGCATAAGATGTTCACAAGAAAGACGTTGCCCGTAGACAAATGCTCGACAACACGTAGTAGAGGAAGTAATTAAGCAATGCATAGTGTGTGCATAAGATGTTCACAAGAAAGACATTGCCTTTAGACAAATGCTCGACAACATGTAGTACGAGAAGTAATTAAGCAATGCATAGTGTGTGCGTAGGATGTTCACAAGAAAGACATTGCCTGTAGACAAATGCTCGACAATATGTAGTAGGAGAAGTAATTAAGCAATGCATAGTGTGTGCGTAAGATGTTCACAAGAAAGACATTGCCTATAGACAAATGCTCGACAACACGTAGTAGGAGAAGTAATTAAGCAATACATAGTGTGTGCATAAGATGTTCACAAGAAAGACATTGCCTGTAGACAAATGCTCGACAACACGTAGTAGGAGAAGTAATTAAGCATTGCATAGTGTGTGCATAAGATGTTCACAATAAAGACATTGCCTGTAGACAAATGCTCGACAACACGTAGTAGGAGAAGTAATTAAGCAATGCATAGTGTGTGCATAAGATGTTCACAAGAAAGATATTGCCTGTAGACAAATGCTCGACAACACGTAGTAGGAGAAGTAATTAAGCAATGCATAGTGTGTGCATAACATGTTCACAAGAAAGACATTGCCTGTAGGCAAATGCTCGACAACACGTATTAGGAGAAGTAATTAAGCAATGCATAGTGTGTGCATAAGATGTTCACAAGAAAGACATTGCCTGTAGACAAATGCTCGACAACACGTAGTAGGAGAAGTAATTAAGCAATGCATAGTGTGTGCGAAAGATGTTCACAAGAAAGACATTGCCTGTAGACAAATGCTCGACAACACGTAGTAGGAGAAGTAATTAAGCATTGCATAGTGCGTGCATAAGATGTTCACAATAAAGACATTGCCTGTAGACAAATGCTCGACAACACGTAGTAGGAGAAGTAATTAAGCAATGCATAGTGTGTGCATAAGATGCTCACAAGAAAGAAATTGCCTGTAGACAAATGCTCGACAACACGTAGTAGGAGACGTAATTAGCAATGCATAGTGTGTGCATAACATGTTGACAAGAAAGACATTGCCTGTAGACAAATGCTCGACAACACGTAGTAGGAGAAGTAATTAAGCAATGCATAGTGTGTGCATAAGATGTTCACAAGAAAGACATTGCCTGTAGACAAATGCTCGACAACACGTAGTAGGAGAAGTAATTAAGCAATGCATAGTGTGTGCATAAGATGTTCACAAGAAAGAAATTGCCTGTAGACAAACGCTCGACAACACGTAGTAGGAGAAGTAATTAAGCAATGCATAGTGTGTGTATAAGATGTTCACAAGAAAGACATTGCCTGTAGACAAATGCTCGACAACACGTAGAAGGAGAAATAATTAAGCAATGCATATTGTCTGTATAAGATTTTCACAAGGAAGATGTTGCCCGTAGACAAATGCTCGACAACATGTAGTACGAGAAGTAATTAAGCAATGCATAGTGTGTGCGTAAGATATTCACAAGAAAAACATTGCCTGTAGACAAATGCTCGACAACATGTAGTAGGAGAAGTAATTAAGCAATGCATAGTGTGTGCGTAAGATGTTCACAAGAAAGACATTGCCTGTAGACAAATGCTCGACAACACGTAGTAGGAGAAGTAATTTAGCAATGCATAGTGTGTGCATAAGATGGTCACAATAAAGACATTGCCTGTAGACAAATGCTCGACAACACATAGTAGGAGAAGTAATTAAGCAATGCAGAGTGTGTGCATAAGATGTTCACAAGAAAGACATTGCCTGTAGACAAATGCTCGACAACACGTAGTAGGAGTAGTAATTAAGCAATGCATAGTGTGTGCATAAGATGTTCACAAGAAAGACATTGCCTGTAGACAAATGCTCGACAACATGTAGTAGGAGAAGTAATTAAGCAATGCATAGTGTGTGCATAAGATGTTCACAATAATGACATTGCCTGTAGACAAATGCTCGACAACATGTAGTAGAAGAAGTAATTAATTAATGCATAGTGTGTGCATAAGATGTTCACAAGAAAGACATTGCCTGTAGACAAATGCTCAACAACACATAGTAGGAGAAGTATTTAAGCAATGCATAGTGTGTGCATAAGATGTTCACAAGAAAGACATTGCCAGTAGACAAATGCTTGACAACACGTAGTAGGAGA
This sequence comes from Locusta migratoria, assembly GCA_026315105.1. Classification (NCBI taxonomy): domain Eukaryota; kingdom Metazoa; phylum Arthropoda; class Insecta; order Orthoptera; family Acrididae; genus Locusta; species Locusta migratoria. Next base: position 32,934,619 of record CM048745.1, read on the forward strand.
AGTAATTAAGCAATGCATAGTGTGTGCATAAGATGTTCACAAAAAAGACATTGCCTGTAGACAAATGCTCGACAACACGTAGTGGGAGAAGTAATTAAGCAATGCAAACTGTGTGCATAAGATGTTCACAATAAAGACATTGCCTGTAGACAAATGCTTGACAACAAATAGTAGGAGAAGTAATTAAGCAATGCATAGTGTGTGCATAACATGTTCACAAGAAAGACATTGCCTGTAGACAAATGCTCGACAACACGTAGTAGGAGAAGTAATTAAGCAATGCATAGTGTGTGCATAAGATGTTCACAAGAAAGACATTGCCTGTAGACAAATGCTTGACAACACGTAGTAGGAGAAGTAATTAAGCAATGCATATTATCTGCATAAGATGTTCACAAGAAAGACGTTGCCGGTAGACAAATGCTCGACAACACGTATTAGGAGAAGTAATTATGCAATGCATAGTGTGTGCATAAGATGTTCACAAGAAAGACATTGCCTGTAGACAAATGCTCGACAACACGTAGTAGGAGAAGTAATTAAGCAATGCATAGTGTGTGCGAAAGATGTTCACAAGAAAGACATTGCCTGTAGACAAATGCTCGACAACACGTAGTAGGAGAAGTAATTAAGCATTGCATAGTGCGTGCATAAGATGTTCACAATATAGACATTGCCTGTAGACAAATGCTCGACAACACGTAGTAGGAGAAGTAATTAAGCAATGCATAGTGTGTGCATAAGATGCTCACAAGAAAGATATTGCCTGTAGACAAATGCTCGACAACACGTAGTATGAGACGTAATTAGCAATGCATAGTGTGTGCATAACATGTTGACAAGAAAGACATTGCCTGTAGACAAATGCTCGACAACACGTAGTAGGAGAAGTAATTAAGCAATGCATAGTGTGTGCATAAGATGTTCACAAGAAAGACATTGCCTGTAGACAAATGCTCGACAACACGTAGTAGGAGAAGTAATTAAGCAATGCATAGTGTGTGCATAAGATGTTCACAAGAAAGAAATTGCCTGTAGACAAATGCTCGACAACACGTAGTAGGAGAAGTAATTAAGCAATGCATAGTGTGTGTATAAGATGTTCACAAGAAAGACATTGCCTGTAGACAAATGCTCGACAACACGTAGAAGGAGAAATAATTAAGCAATGCATATTGTCTGTATAAGATTTTCACAAGGAAGATGTTGCCCGTAGACAAATGCTCGACAACATGTAGTACGAGAAGTAATTAAGCAATGCATAGTGTGTGCGTAAGATATTCACAAGAAAAACATTGCCTGTAGACAAATGCTCGACAACATGTAGTAGGAGTAGTAATTAAGCAATGCATAGTGTGTGCGTAAGATGTTCACAAGAAAGACATTGCCTGTAGACAAATGCTCGACAACACGTAGTAGGAGAAGTAATTTAGCAATGCATAGTGTGTGCATAAGATGGTCACAATAAAGACATTGCCTGTAGACAAATGCTCGACAACACATAGTAGGAGAAGTAATTAAGCAATGCAGAGTGTGTGCATAAGATGTTCACAAGAAAGACATTGCCTGTAGACAAATGCTCGACAACACGTAGTAGGAGTAGTAATTAAGCAATGCATAGTTTGTGCATAAGATGTTCACAAGAAAGACATTGCCTGTAGACAAATGCTCGACAACATGTAGTAGAAGAAGTAATTAATTAATGCATAGTGTGTGCATAAGATGTTCACAAGAAAGACATTGCCTGTAGACAAATGCTCAACAACACATAGTAGGAGAAGTATTTAAGCAATGCATAGTGTGTGCATAAGATGTTCACAAGAAAGACATTGCCAGTAGACAAATGCTTGACAACACGTAGTAGGAGAAGTAATTAAGCAATGCATAGTGTGTGCATAAGATGTTCACAAAAAAGACATTGCCTGTAGACAAATGCTCGACAACACGTAGTAGGAGAAGTAATTAAGCAATGCAAACTGTGTGCATAAGATGTTCACAATAAAGACATTGCCTGTAGACAAATGCTCGACAACAAATAGTAGGAGAAGTAATTAAGCAATGCATAGTGTGTGCATAACATGTTCACAAGAAAGACATTGCCTGTAGGCAAATGCTCGACAACACGTATTAGGAGAAGTAATTAAGCAATGCATAGTGTGTGCATAAGATGTTCACAAGAAAGACATTGCCTGTAGACAAATGCTCGACAACACGTAGTAGGAGAAGTAATTAAGCAATGCATAGTGTGTGCGAAAGATGTTCACAAGAAAGACATTGCCTGTAGACAAATGCTCGACAACACGTAGTAGGAGAAGTAATTAAGCATTGCATAGTGCGTGCATAAGATGTTCACAATAAAGACATTGCCTGTAGACAAATGCTCGACAACACGTAGTAGGAGAAGTAATTAAGCAATGCATAGTGTGTGCATAAGATGCTCACAAGAAAGAAATTGCCTGTAGACAAATGCTCGACAACACGTAGTAGGAGACGTAATTAGCAATGCATAGTGTGTGCATAACATGTTGACAAGAAAGACATTGCCTGTAGACAAATGCTCGACAACACGTAGTAGGAGAAGTAATTAAGCAATGCATAGTGTGTGCATAAGATGTTCACAAGAAAGACATTGCCTGTAGACAAATGCTCGACAACACGTAGTAGGAGAAGTAATTAAGCAATGCATAGTGTGTGCATAAGATGTTCACAAGAAAGAAATTGCCTGTAGACAAACGCTCGACAACACGTAGTAGGAGAAGTAATTAAGCAATGCATAGTGTGTGTATAAGATGTTCACAAGAAAGACATTGCCTGTAGACAAATGCTCGACAACACGTAGAAGGAGAAATAATTAAGCAATGCATATTGTCTGTATAAGATTTTCACAAGGAAGATGTTGCCCGTAGACAAATGCTCGACAACATGTAGTACGAGAAGTAATTAAGCAATGCATAGTGTGTGCGTAAGATATTCACAAGAAAAACATTGCCTGTAGACAAATGCTCGACAACATGTAGTAGGAGAAGTAATTAAGCAATGCATAGTGTGTGCGTAAGATGTTCACAAGAAAGACATTGCCTGTAGACAAATGCTCGACAACACGTAGTAGGAGAAGTAATTTAGCAATGCATAGTGTGTGCATAAGATGGTCACAATAAAGACATTGCCTGTAGACAAATGCTCGACAACACATAGTAGGAGAAGTAATTAAGCAATGCAGAGTGTGTGCATAAGATGTTCACAAGAAAGACATTGCCTGTAGACAAATGCTCGACAACACGTAGTAGGAGTAGTAATTAAGCAATGCATAGTGTGTGCATAAGATGTTCACAAGAAAGACATTGCCTGTAGACAAATGCTCGACAACATGTAGTAGGAGAAGTAATTAAGCAATGCATAGTGTGTGCATAAGATGTTCACAATAATGACATTGCCTGTAGACATATGCTCGACAACATGTAGTAGAAGAAGTAATTAATTAATGCATAGTGTGTGCATAAGATGTTCACAAGAAAGACATTGCCTGTAGACAAATGCTCAACAACACATAGTAGGAGAAGTATTTAAGCAATGCATAGTGTGTGCATAAGATGTTCACAAGAAAGACATTGCCAGTAGACAAATGCTTGACAACACGTAGTAGGAGAAGTAATTAAGCAATGCATAGTGTGTGCATAAGATGTTCACAAAAAAGACATTGCCTGTAGACAAATGCTCGACAACACGTAGTGGGAGAAGTAATTAAGCAATGCAAACTGTGTGCATAAGATGTTCACAATAAAGACATTGCCTGTAGACAAATGCTTGACAACAAATAGTAGGAGAAGTAATTAAGCAATGCATAGTGTGTGCATAACATGTTCACAAGAAAGACATTGCCTGTAGACAAATGCTCGACAACACGTAGTAGGAGAAGTAATTAAGCAATGCATAGTGTGTGCATAAGATGTTCACAAGAAAGACATTGCCTGTAGACAAATGCTTGACAACACGTAGTAGGAGAAGTAATTAAGCAATGCATATTATCTGCATAAGATGTTCACAAGAAAGACGTTGCCGGTAGACAAATGCTCGACAACACGTATTAGGAGAAGTAATTATGCAATGCATAGTGTGTGCATAAGATGTTCACAAGAAAGACATTGCCTGTAGACAAATGCTCGACAACACGTAGTAGGAGAAGTAATTAAGCAATGCATAGTGTGTGCGAAAGATGTTCACAAGAAAGACATTGCCTGTAGACAAATGCTCGACAACACGTAGTAGGAGAAGTAATTAAGCATTGCATAGTGCGTGCATAAGATGTTCACAATAAAGACATTGCCTGTAGACAAATGCTCGACAACACGTAGTAGGAGAAGTAATTAAGCAATGCATAGTGTGTGCATAAGATGCTCACAAGAAAGATATTGCCTGTAGACAAATGCTCGACAACACGTAGTATGAGACGTAATTAGCAATGCATAGTGTGTGCATAACATGTTGACAAGAAAGACATTGCCTGTAGACAAATGCTCGACAACACGTAGTAGGAGAAGTAATTAAGCAATGCATAGTGTGTGCATAAGATGTTCACAAGAAAGACATTGCCTGTAGACAAATGCTCGACAACACGTAGTAGGAGAAGTAATTAAGCAATGCATAGTGTGTGCATAAGATGTTCACAAGAAAGAAATTGCCTGTAGACAAATGCTCGACAACACGTAGTAGGAGAAGTAATTAAGCAATGCATAGTGTGTGTATAAGATGTTCACAAGAAAGACATTGCCTGTAGACAAATGCTCGACAACACGTAGAAGGAGAAATAATTAAGCAATGCATATTGTCTGTATAAGATTTTCACAAGGAAGATGTTGCCCGTAGACAAATGCTCGACAACATGTAGTACGAGAAGTAATTAAGCAATGCATAGTGTGTGCGTAAGATATTCACAAGAAAAACATTGCCTGTAGACAAATGCTCGACAACATGTAGTAGGAGTAGTAATTAAGCAATGCATAGTGTGTGCGTAAGATGTTCACAAGAAAGACATTGCCTGTAGACAAATGCTCGACAACACGTAGTAGGAGAAGTAATTTAGCAATGCATAGTGTGTGCATAAGATGGTCACAATAAAGACATTGCCTGTAGACAAATGCTCGACAACACATAGTAGGAGAAGTAATTAAGCAATGCAGAGTGTGTGCATAAGATGTTCACAAGAAAGACATTGCCTGTAGACAAATGCTCGACAACACGTAGTAGGAGTAGTAATTAAGCAATGCATAGTTTGTGCATAAGATGTTCACAAGAAAGACATTGCCTGTAGACAAATGCTCGACAACATGTAGTAGAAGAAGTAATTAATTAATGCATAGTGTGTGCATAAGATGTTCACAAGAAAGACATTGCCTGTAGACAAATGCTCAACAACACATAGTAGGAGAAGTATTTAAGCAATGCATAGTGTGTGCATAAGATGTTCACAAGAAAGACATTGCCAGTAGACAAATGCTTGACAACACGTAGTAGGAGAAGTAATTAAGCAATGCATAGTGTGTGCATAAGATGTTCACAAAAAAGACATTGCCTGTAGACAAATGCTCGACAACACGTAGTAGGAGAAGTAATTAAGCAATGCAAACTGTGTGCATAAGATGTTCACAATAAAGACATTGCCTGTAGACAAATGCTCGACAACAAATAGTAGGAGAAGTAATTAAGCAATGCATAGTGTGTGCATAACATGTTCACAAGAAAGACATTGCCTGTAGACAAATGCTCGACAACACGTAGTAGGAGAAGTAATTAAGCAATGCATAGTGTGTGCATAAGATGTTCACAAGAAAGACATTGCCTGTAGACAAATGCTTGACAACACGTAGTAGGAGAAGTAATTAAGCAATGCATATTATCTGCATAAGATGTTCACAAGAAGACGTTGCCGGTAGACAAATGCTCGACAACACGTAGTAGGAGAAGTAATTAAGCAATGCATAGTGTGTGCATAAGATGTTCACAAGAAAGACATTGCCTGTAGACAAATGCTCGACAACATGTAGTACGAGAAGTAATTAAGCAATGCATAGTGTGTGCGTAGGATGTTCACAAGAAAGACATTGCCTGTAGACAAATGCTCGACAACATGTGGTAGGAGAAGTAATTAAGCAATGCATAGTGTGTGCGTAAGATGTTCACAAGAAAGACATTGCCTATAGACAAATGCTCGACAACACGTAGTAGGAGAAGTAATTAAGCAATGCATAGTTTGTGCATAAGATGTTCACAAGAAAGACATTGCCTGTAGTCATATGCTCCACAACACGTAGTACGAGAAGTAATTAAGCAATGCATAGTGTGTGCATAAGATGTTCACAATGAAGACATTGCCTGTAGACAAATGCTCGACAACACGTAGTAGGAGAAGTAATTAAGCAATGCATAGTGTGTGCATATGATGTTCACAATAAAGACATTGCCTGTAGACAAATGCTCGACAACACGTAGTAGGAGAAGTAATTATGCAATGCATAGTGTGTGCATAAGATGTTCACAAGAAAGACATTACCTGCAGACAAATGCTCGACAACACGTAGTAGGAGAAGTAATTAAGCAATGCATAGTGTGTGCATAAGATGTTCACAATAAAGACATTGCCTGTAGACAAATGCTCGACAACACGTAGTAGGAGAAGTAATTATGCAATGCATAGTGTGTGCATAAGATGTTCACAAGAAAGACATTACCTGTAGACAAATGCTCGACAACACGTAGTAGGAGAAGTAATTAAGCAATGCATAGTGTGTGCATAAGATGTTCACAAGAAAGACATTGCCTGTAGACAAATGCTCGACAACACGTAGTAGGAGAAGTAATTAAGCAATGCATAGTGTGTGCATAAGATGGTCACAAGAAAGACATTTCCTGTAGACAAATGCTCGACTACACGTAGTAGGAGAAGTAATTATGCAATGCATAGTGTGTGCATAAGATGTTCACAAGAAAGACATTACCTGTAGACAAATGCTCGACAACACGTAGTAGGAGAAGTAATTAAGCAATGCAGAGTGTGTGCATAAGATGTTCACAAGAAAGACATTGCCTGTAGACAAATGCTCAACAACACGTAGTAGGAGAAGTAATTAAGCAATGCATAGTGTGTGCATAAGATGTTCACAAGAAAGACATTGCCTGTAGACAAATGCTCGACAACATGTAGTAGGAGAAGTAATTAAGCAATGCATAGTGTGTGCATAAGATGTTCACAATTATGACATTGCCTGTAGACATATGCTCGACAACATGTAGTAGGACAAGTAATTAATTAATGCATAGTGTGTGCATAAGATGTTCACAAGAAAGACATTGCCTGTAGACAAATGCTCAACAACACATAGTAGGAGAAGTAATTAAGCAATGCATAGTGTGTGCATAAGATGTTCACAAGAAAGACATTGCCTGTAGACAAATGCTCGACAACACGTAGTAGGAGAAGTAATTAAGCAATGCATACTGTGTGCATAAGATGTTCACAATATAGACATTGCCTGTAGACAAATGCTCGACAACAAATAGTAGGAGAAGTAATTAAGCAATGCATAGTGTGTGCATAACATGTTCACAAGAAAGACATTGCCTGTAGACAAATGCTCGACAACACGTAGTAGGAGAAGTAATTAAGCAATGCATAGTGTGTGCATAAGATGTTCACAAGAAAGACATTGCCTGTAGACAAATGCTTGACAACACGTAGTAGGAGAAGTAATTAAGCAATGCATATTATCTGCATAAGATGTTCACAAGAAAGACGTTGCCCGTAGACAAATGCTCGACAACACGTAGTAGAGGAAGTAATTAAGCAATGCATAGTGTGTGCATAAGATGTTCACAAGAAAGACATTGCCTGTAGACAAATGCTCGACAACATGTAGTACGAGAAGTAATTAAGCAATGCATAGTGTGTGCGTAGGATATTCACAAGAAAGACATTGCCTGTAGACAAATGCTCGACAACATGTAGTAGGAGAAGTAATTAAGCAATGCATAGTGTGTGCGTAAGATGTTCACAAGAAAGACATTGCCTATAGACAAATGCTCGACAACACGTAGTAGGAGAAGTAATTAAGCAATGCATAGTTTGTGCATAAGATGTTCACAAGAAAGACATTGCCTGTAGACATATGCTCGACAACATGTAGTACGAGAAGTAATTAAGCAATGCATAGTGTGTGCATAAGATGTTCACAATGAAGACATTGCCTGTAGACAAATGCTCGACAACACATAGTAGGAGAAGTAATTAAGCAGTGCATAGTGTGTGCATATGATGTTCACAATAAAGACATTGCCTGTAGACAAATGCTCGACAACACGTAGTAGGAGAAGTAATTAAGCAATGCATAGTGTGTGCGAAAGATGTTCACAAGAAAGACATTGCCTATAGACAAATGCTCGACAACACGTAGTAGGAGAAGTAATTAAGCAATGCATAGTTTGTGCATAAGATGTTCACAAGAAAGACATTGCCTGTAGACATATGCTCCACAACACGTAGTACGAGAAGTAATTAAGCAATGCATAGTGTGTGCATAAGATGTTCACAATGAAGACATTGCCTGTAGACAAATGCTCGACAACACGTAGTAGGGGAAGTAATTAAGCAGTGCATAGTGTGTGCATATGATGTTCACAATAAAGACATTGCCTGTAGACAAATGCTCGACAACACGCAGTAGGAGAAGTAATTATGCAATGCATAGTGTGTGCATAAGATGTTCACAAGAAAGACATTACCTGCAGACAAATGCTCGACAACACGTAGTAGGAGAAGTAATTAAGCAATGCATAGTGTGTGCATAAGATGTTCACAATAAAGACATTGCCTGTAGACAAATGCTCGACAACACGTAGTAGGAGAAGTAATTATGCAATGCATAGTGTGTGCATAAGATGTTCACAAGAAAGACATTACCTGTAGACAAATGCTCGACAACATGTAGTAGGAGAAGTAATTAAGCAATGCGTAGTGTGTGCGTAAGATGTTCACAAGAAAGACATTGCCTGTAGACAAATGCTAGACAACACGTAGTAGGAGAAGTAATTAAGCAATGCATAGTGTGTGCATAAGATGTTCACAATGAAGACATTGCCTGTAGACAAATGCTCGACAACACGTAGTAGGTGAAGTAATTAAGCAGTGCATAGTGTGTACATATGATGTTCACAATAAAGACATTGCCTGTAGACAAATGCTCGACAACACGTAGTAGGAGAAGTAATTAAGCAATGCATAGTGTGTGCATAAGATGTTCACAAGAAAGACATTACCTGCAGACAAATGCTCGACAACACGTAGTAGGAGAAGTAATTAAGCAATGCATATTGTCTGTATAAGATTTTCACAAGGAAGACGTTGCCCGTAGACAAATGCTCGACAACATGTAGTACGAGAAGTAATTAAGCAATGCATAGTGTGTGCGTAAGATATTCACAAGAAAGACATTGCCTGTAGAAAAATGCTCGACAACATGTAGTAGGAGAAGTAATTAAGCAATGCATAGTGTGTGCGTAAGATGTTCACAAGAAAGACATTGCCTGTAGACAAATGCTCGACAACACGTAGTACGAGAAGTAATTAAGCAATGCATAGTGTGTGCATAAGATGGTCACAAGAAAGACATTTCCTGTAGACAAATGCTCGACTACACGTAGTAGGAGAAGTAAATAAGCAATGCATAGTGTGTGCATAAGATGTTCACAATAAAGACATTGCCTGTAGACAAATGCTCGACAACACGTAGTAGGAGAAGTGAATATGCAATGCATAGTGTGTGCATAAGATGTTCACAAGAAAGACATTACCTGTAGACAAATGCTCGACAACACGTAGTAGGAGAAGTAATTAAGCAATGCAGAGTGTGTGCATAAGATGTTCACAAGAAAGACATTGCCTGTGGCACAAATGCTCGACAACACGTAGTAGGAGTAGTAATTAAGCAATGCATAGTGTGTGCATAAGATGTTCACAAGAAAGACATTGCCTGTAGACAAATGCTCGACAACATGTAGTAGGAGAAGTAATTAAGCAATGCATAGTGTGTGCATAAGATGTTCACAATAATGACATTGCCTGTAGACAAATGCTCGACAACATGTAGTGGGAGAAGTAATTAATTAATGCATAGTGTGTGCATAAGACGTTCACAAGAAAGACATTGCCTGTAGACAAATGCTCAACAACACATAGTAGGAGAAGTAATTAAGCAATGCATAGTGTGTGCATAAGATGTTCACAAGAAAGACATTGCCTGTAGACAAATGCTTGACAACACGTAGTAGGAGAAGTAATTAAGCAATGCATAGTGTGTGCATAAGATGTTCACAAAAAAGACATTGCCTGTAGACAAATGCTCGACAACACGTAGTAGGAGAAGTAATTAAGCAATGCATACTGTGTGCATAAGATGTTCACAATAAAGACATTGCCTGTAGACAAATGCTCGACAACAAATAGTAGGAGAAGTAATTAAGCAATGCATATTATCTGCATAAGATGTTCACAAGAAAGACGTTGCCTGTAGACAAATGCTCGACAACACGTAGTAGGAGAAGTAATTAAGCAATGCATAGTGTGTGCATAAGATGTTCACAAGAAAGACATTGCCTGTAGACAAATGCTCGACAACATGTAGTACGAGAAGTAATTAATCAATGCATAGTGTGTGCGTAGGATGATCACAAGAAAGACATTGCCTGTAGACAAATGCTCGACAACATGTAGTAGGAGAAGTAATTAAGCAATGCATAGTGTGTGCGTAAGATGTTCACAAGAAAGACATTGCCTATAGACAAATGCTCGACAACACGTAGTAGGAGAAGTAATTAAGCAATGCATAGTTTGTGCATACGATGTTCACAAGAAAGACATTGCCTGTAGACATATGCTCCACAACACGTAGTACGAGAAGTAATTAAGCAATGCATAGTGTGTGCATAAGATGTTCACAATGAAGACATTGCCTGTAGACAAATGCTCGACAACACGTAGTAGGAGAAGTAATTAAGCAGTGCATAGTGTGTGCATATGATGTTCACAATAAAGACATTGCCTGTAGACAAATGCTCGACAACACGTAGTAGGAGAAGTAATTATGCAATGCATAGTGTGTGCATAAGATGTTCACAAGAAAGACATTACCTGCAGACAAATGCTCGACAACACGTAGTAGGAGAAGTAATTAAGCAATGCATAGTGTGTGCATAAGATGTTCACAATAAAGACATTGCCTGTAGACAAATGCTCGACAACACGTAGTAGGAGAAGTAATTATGCAATGCATAGTGTGTGCATAAGATGTTCACAAGAAAGACATTACCTGTAGACAAATGCTCGACAACATGTAGTAGGAGAAGTAATTAAGCAATGCGTAGTGTGTGCGTAAGATGTTCACAAGAAAGACATTGCCTGTAGACAAATGCTCGACAACACGTAGTAGGAGAAGTAATTAAGCAATGCATAGTGTGTGCATAAGATGTTCACAATGAAGACATTGCCTGTAGACAAATGCTCGACAACACGTAGTAGGAGAAGTAATTAAGCAGTGCATAGTGTGTACATATGATGTTCACAATAAAGACATTGCCTGTAGACAAATGCTCGACAACACGTAGTAGGAGAAGTAATTATGCAATGCATAGTGTGTGCATAAGATGTTTACAAGAAAGACATTACCTGCAGACAAATGCTCGACAACACGTAGTAGGAGAAGTAATTAAGCAATGCATATTGTCTGTATAAGATTTTCACAAGGAAGACGTTGCCCGTAGACAAATGCTCGACAACATGTAGTACTAGAAGTAATTAAGCAATGCATAGTGTGTGCGTAAGATATTCACAAGAAAGACATTGCCTGTAGAAAAATGCTCGACAACATGTAGTAGGAGAAGTAATTAAGCAATGCATAGTGTGTGCGTAAGATGTTCACAAGAAAGACATTGCCTGTAGACAAATGCTCGACAACACGTAGAACGAGAAGTAATTAAGCAATGCATAGTGTGTGCATAAGATGGTCACAAGAAAGACATTTCCTGTAGACAAATGCTCGACTACACGTAGTAGGAGAAGTAAATAAGCAATGCATAGTGTGTGCATAAGATGTTCACAATAAAGACATTGCCTGTAGACAAATGCTCGACAACACGTAGTAGGAGAAGTGAATATGCAATGCATAGTGTGTGCATAAGATGTTCACAAGAAAGACATTACCTGTAGACAAATGCTCGACAACACGTAGTAGGAGAAGTAATTAAGCAATGCAGAGTGTGTGCATAAGATGTTCACAAGAAAGACATTGCCTGTAGACAAATGCTCGACAACACGTAGTAGGAGTAGTAATTAAGCAATGCATAGTGTGTGCATAAGATGTTCACAAGAAAGACATTGCCTGTAGACAAATGCTCGACAACATGTAGTAGGAGAAGTAATTAAGCAATGCATAGTGTGTGCATAAGATGTTCACAATAATGACATTGCCTGTAGACAAATGCTCGACAACATGTAGTAGGAGAAGTAATTAATTAATGCATAGTGTGTGCATAAGACGTTCACAAGAAAGACATTGCCTGTAGACAAATGCTCAACAACACATAGTAGGAGAAGTAATTAAGCAATGCATAGTGTGTGCATAAGATGTTCACAAGAAAGACATTGCCTGTAGACAAATGCTTGACAACACGTAGTAGGAGAAGTAATTAAGCAATGCATAGTGTGTGCATAAGATGTTCACAAAAAAGACATTGCCTGTAGACAAATGCTCGACAACACGTAGTAGGAGAAGTAATTAAGCAATGCATACTGTGTGCATAAGATGTTCACAATAAAGACATTGCCTGTAGACAAATGCTCGACAACAAATAGTAGGAGAAGTAATTAAGCAATGCATAGTGTGTGCATAACATGTTCACAAGAAAGACATTGCCTGTAGACAAATGCTCGACAACACATAGTAGGAGAAGTAATTAAGCAATGCATAGTGTGTGCATAAGATGTTCACAAGAAAGACATTGCCTGTAGACAAATGCTTGACAACACGTAGTAGGAGAAGTAATTATGCAATGCATAGTGTGTACATAAGATGTTCACAAGAAAGACATTACCTGTAGACAAATGCTCGACAACATGTAGTAGGAGAAGTAATTAAGCAATGCGTAGTGTGTGCGTAAGATGTTCACAAGAAAGACATTGCCTGTAGACAAATGCTCGACAACACGTAGTAGGAGAAGTAATTAAGCAATGCATAGTGTGTGCATAAGATGTTCACAATGAAGACATTGCCTGTAGACAAATGCTCGACAACACGTAGTAGGAGAAGTAATTAAGCAGTGCATAGTGTGTACATATGATGTTCACAATAAAGACATTGCCTGTAGACAAATGCTCGACAACACGTAGTAGGAGAATTAATTATGCAATGCATAGTGTGTGCATAAGATGTTCACAAGAAAGACATTACCTGCAGACAAATGCTCGACAACACGTAGTAGGAGAAGTAATTAAGCAATGCATATTGTCTGTATAAGATTTTCACAAGGAAGACGTTGCCCGTAGACAAATGCTCGACAACATGTAGTACTAGAAGTAATTAAGCAATGCATAGTGTGTGCGTAAGATATTCACAAGAAAGACATTGCCTGTAGAATAATGCTCGACAACATGTAGTAGGAGAAGTAATTAAGCAATGCATAGTGTGTGCGTAAGATGTTCACAAGAAAGACATTGCCTGTAGACAAATGCTCGACAACACGTAGTACGAGAAGTAATTAAGCAATGCATAGTGTGTGCATAAGATGTTCACAAGAAAGACATTACCTGTAGACAAATGCTCGACAACACGTAGTAGGAGAAGTAATTAAGCAATGCAGAGTGTGTGCATAAGATGTTCACAAGAAAGACATTGCCTGTAGACAAATGCTCGACAACACGTAGTAGGAGTAGTAATTAAGCAATGCATAGTGTGTGCATAAGATGTTCACAAGAAAGACATTGCCTGTAGACAAATGCTCGACAACATGTAGTAGGAGAAGTAATTAAGCAATGCATAGTGTGTGCATAAGATGTTTACAATAATGACATTGCCTGTAGACAAATGCCAGACAACATGTAGTAGGAGAAGTAATTAATTAATGCATAGTGTGTGCATAAGACGTTCACAAGAAAGACATTGCCTGTAGACAAATGCTCAACAACACATAGTAGGAGAAGTAATTAAGCAATGCATAGTGTGTGCATAAGATGTTCACAAGAAAGACATTGCCTGTAGACAAATGCTTGACAACACGTAGTAGGAGAAGTAATTAAGCAATGCATAGTGTGTGCATAAGATGTTCACAAAAAAGACATTGCCTGTAGACAAATGCTCGACAACACGTAGTAGGAGAAGTAATTAAGCAATGCATACTGTGTGCATAAGATGTTCACAATAAAGACATTGCCTGTAGACAAATGCTCGACAACAAATAGTAGGAGAAGTAATTAAGCAATGCATAGTGTGTGCATAACATGTTCACAAGAAAGACATTGCCTGTAGACAAATGCTCGACAACACATAGTAGGAGAAGTAATTAAGCAATGCATAGTGTGTGCGTAGGATGATCACAAGAAAGACATTGCCTGTAGACAAATGCTCGACAACATGTAGTAGGAGAAGTAATTCAGCAATGCATAGTGTGTGCGTAAGATGTTCACAAGAAAGACATTGCCTATAGACAAATGCTCGACAACACGTAGTAGGAGAAGTAATTAAGCAATGCATAGTTTGTGCATAAGATGTTCACAAGAAAGACATTGCCTGTAGACATATGCTCCACAACACGTAGTACGAGAAGTAATTAAGCAATGCATAGTGTGTGCATAAGATGTTCACAATGAAGACATTGCCTGTAGACAAATGCTCGACAACACGTAGTAGGAGAAGTAATTAAGCAGTGCATAGTGTGTGCATGTGATGTTCACAATAAAGACATTGCCTGTAGACAAATGCTCGACAACACGTAGTAGGAGAAGTAATTATGCAATGCATAGTGTGTGTATAAGATGTTCACAAGAAAGACATTACCTGCAGACAAATGCTCGACAACACGTAGTAGGAGAAGTAATTAAGCAATGCATAGTGTGTGCGTAAGATGTTCACAATAAAGACATTGCCTGTAGACAAATGCTCGACAACACGTGGTAGGAGATGTAATTCTGCAATGCATAGTGTGTGCATAAGATGTTCACAAGAAAGACATTACCTGTAGACAAATGCTCGACAACACGTAGTAGGAGAAGTAATTAAGCAATGCATAGTGTGTGCATAAGATGTTCACAAGAAAGACATTGCCTGTAGACAAATGCTCGACAACACGTAGTAGGAGTAGTAATTAAGCAGTGCATAGTGTGTGCATAAGATATTCACAAGAAAGACATTGCCTGTAGCAAATGCTCGACAACATGTAGTAGGAGAAGTAATTAAGCAATGCATAGTGTGTGCATAAGATGTTCAAAATAATGACATTGCCTGTAGACAAATGCTCGACAACACGTAGTAGGAGAAGTAATTACGCAATGCATAGTGTGTGCATAAGATGTTCACAAGAAAAACATTGCCTGTAGACAAATGCTCAACAACACATAGTAGGAGAAGTAATTAAGCAATGCATAGTGTGTGCGTAAGATGTTCACAAGAAAGAAATTGCCTGTAGACAAATGCTCGACAACACGTAGTTGGAGAAGTAATTAAGCAATGCATAGTGTGTGTATAAGATGTTCACAAGAAAGACATTGCCTGTAGACAAATGCTCGACAACACGTAGTAGGAGAAGTAATTAAGCAATGCATATTGTCTGTATAAGAGGTTCACAAGAAATACGTTGCCCGTAGACAAATGCTCGACAACATGTAGAACGAGAAGTAATTAAGCAATGCATAGTGTGTGCGTAAGATATTCACAAGAAAGACATTGCCTGTAGACAAATGCTCGACAACATGTAGTAGGAGAAGTAATTAATCAATGCATAGTGTGTGCGTAAGATGTTCACAAGAAAGACATTGCCTGTAGACAAATGCTCGACAACACGTAGTAGGAGAAGTAATTAAGCAATGCATAGTGTGTGCATAAGATGGTCACAAGAAAGACATTTCCTGTAGACAAATGCTCGACTACACGTAGTAGGAGAAGTAAATAAGCAATGCATAGTGTGTGCATAAGATGTTCACAATAAAGACATTGCCTGTAGACAAATGCTCGACAACACGTAGTAGGAGAAGTAATTATGCAATGCACAGTGTGTGCATAAGATGTTCACAAGAAAGACATTACCTGTAGACAAATGCTCGACAACACGTAGTAGGAGAAGTAATTAAGCAATGCAGAGTGTGTGCATAAGATCTTCACAAGAAAGACATTGCCTGTAGACAAATGCTCGACAACACGTAGTAGGAGAAGTAATTAAGCAATGCATAGTGTGTGCATAAGATGTTCACAAGAAAGACATTGCCTGTAGACAAATGCTTGACAACACGTAGTAGGAGAAGTAATTAAGCAATGCATATTATCTGCATAAGATGTTCACAAGAAAGACGTTGCCTGTAGACAAATGCTCGACAACACGTAGTAGGAGAAATAATTAAGCAATGCATAGTGTGTGCATAAGATGTTCACAAGAAAGACATTGCCTGTAGACAAATGCTCGACAACATGTAGTACGAGAAGTAATTAATCAATGCATAGTGTGTGCGTAGGATGATCACAAGAAAGACATTGCCTGTAGACAAATGCTCGACAACATGTAGTAGGAGAAGTAATTCAGCAATGCATAGTGTGTGCGTAAGATGTTCACAAGAAAGACATTGCCTATAGACAAATGCTCGACAACACGTAGTAGGAGAAGTAATTAAGCAATGCATAGTTTGTGCATAAGATGTTCACAAGAAAGACATTGCCTGTAGACATATGCTCCACAACACGTAGTACGAGAAGTAATTAAGCAATGCATAGTGTGTGCATAAGATGTTCACAATGAAGACATTGCCTGTAGACAAATGCTCGACAACACGTAGTAGGAGAAGTAATTAAGCAGTGCATAGTGTGTGCATGTGATGTTCACAATAAAGACATTGCCTGTAGACAAATGCTCGACAACACGTAGTAGGAGAAGTAATTATGCAATGCATAGTGTGTGTATAAGATGTTCACAAGAAAGACATTACCTGCAGACAAATGCTCGACAACACGTAGTAGGAGAAGTAATTAAGCAATGCATAGTGTGTGCGTAAGATGTTCACAATAAAGACATTGCCTGTAGACAAATGCTCGACAACACGTGGTAGGAGATGTAATTATGCAATGCATAGTGTGTGCATAAGATGTTCACAAGAAAGACATTACCTGTAGACAAATGCTCGACAACACGTAGTAGGAGAAGTAATTAAGCAATGCATAGTGTGTGCATAAGATGTTCACAAGAAAGACATTGCCTGTAGACAAATGCTCGACAACACGTAGTAGGAGTAGTAATTAAGCAGTGCATAGTGTGTGCATAAGATATTCACAAGAAAGACATTGCCTGTAGCAAATGCTCGACAACATGTAGTAGGAGAAGTAATTAAGCAATGCATAGTGTGTGCATAAGATGTTCAAAATAATGACATTGCCTGTAGACAAATGCTCGACAACACGTAGTAGGAGAAGTAATTACGCAATGCATAGTGTGTGCGTAAGATGTTCACAAGAAAGAAATTGCCTGTAGACAAATGCTCGACAACACGTAGTAGGAGAAGTAATTAAGCAATGCATAGTGTGTGTATAAGATGTTCACAAGAAAGACATTGCCTGTAGACAAATGCTCGACAACACGTAGTAGGAGAAGTAATTAAGCAATGCATATTGTCTGTATAAGAGGTTCACAAGAAAGACGTTGCCCGTAGACAAATGCTCGACAACATGTAGAACGAGAAGTAATTAAGCAATGCATAGTGTGTGCGTAAGATATTCACAAGAAAGACATTGCCTGTAGACAAATGCTCGACAACATGTAGTAGGAGAAGTAATTAATCAATGCATAGTGTGTGCGTAAGATGTTCACAAGAAAGACATTGCCTGTAGACAAATGCTCGACAACACGTAGTAGGAGAAGTAATTAAGCAATGCATAGTGTGTGCATAAGATGGTCACAAGAAAGACATTTCCTGTAGACAAATGCTCGACTACACGTAGTAGGAGAAGTAAATAAGCAATGCATAGTGTGTGCATAAGATGTTCACAATAAAGACATTGCCTGTAGACAAATGCTCGACAACACGTAGTAGGAGAAGTAATTATGCAATGCACAGTGTGTGCATAAGATGTTCACAAGAAAGACATTACCTGTAGACAAATGCTCGACAACACGTAGTAGGAGAAGTAATTAAGCAATGCAGAGTGTGTGCATAAGATGTTCACAAGAAAGACATTGCCTGTAGACAAATGCTCGACAACACGTAGTAGGAGAAGTAATTAAGCAATGCATAGTGTGTGTATAAGATGTTCACAAGAAAGACATTGCCTGTAGACAAATGCTCGACAACATGTAGTAGGAGAAGTAATTAAGCAATGCATAGTGTGTGCATAAGATGTTCACAATAATGACATTACCTGTAGACATATGCTCGACAACACGTAGTACGAGAAGTAATTAAGCAATGCATAGTGTGTGCATAAGATGTTCACAATGAAGAGATTGCCTGTAGACAAATGCTCGACAATACATAGTAGGAGAAGTAATTAAGCAGTGCATAATGTGTGCATATGATGTTCACAATAAAGACATTGCCTGTAGACAAATGTTCGACAACACGTAGTAGGAGAAGTAATTAAGCAATGCATAGTGTGTGCGAAAGATGTTCACAAGAAAGACATTGCCTATAGACAAATGCTCGACAACACGTAGTAGGAGAAGTAATTAAGCAATGCATAGTTTGTGCATAAGATGTTCACAAGAAAGACATTGCCTGTAGACATATGCTCCACAACACGTAGTACGAGAAGTAATTGAGCAATGCATAGTGTGTGCATAAGATGTTCACAATGAAGACATTGCCTGTAGACAAATGCTCGACAACACGTAGTAGGAGAAGTAATTAAGCAGTGCATAGTGTGTGCATATGATGTTCACAATAAAGACATTGCCTGTAGACAAATGCTCGACAACACGTAGTAGGAGAAGTAATTATGCAATGCATAGTGTGTGCATAAGATGTTCACAAGAAAGACATTACCTGCAGACAAATGCTCGACAACACGTAGTAGGAGAAGTAATTAAGCAATGCATAGTGTGTGCATAAGATGTTCACAATAAAGACATTGCCTGTAGACAAATGCTCGACAACACGTAGTAGGAGAAGTAATTATGCAATGCATAGTGTGTGCATAAGATGTTCACAAGAAAGACATTGCCTGTAGACAAATGCTCAACAACACGTAGTAGGAGAAGTAATTCAGCAATGCATAGTGTGTGCATAAGATGTTCACAAGAAAGACATTGCCTGTAGACAAATGCTCGACAACACGTAGTAGGAGTAGTAATTAAGCAATGCATAGTGTGTGCATAAGATATTCACAAGAAAGACATTGCCTGTAGACAAATGCTCGACAACATGTAGTAGGAGAAGTAATTAAGCAATGCATAGTGTGTGCATAAGATGTTCAAAGTAATGACATTGCCTGTAGACAAATGCTCGACAACACATAGTAGGAGAAGTAATTACGCAATGCATAGTGTGTGCATAAGATGTTCACAAGAAAAACATTGCCTGTAGACAAATGCTCAACAACACATAGTAGGAGAAGTAATTAAGCAATGCATAGTGTGTGCATAAGATGTTCACAAGAAAGAAATTGCCTGTAGACAAATGCTCGACAACACGTAGTAGGAGAAGTAATTAAGCAATGCATAGTGTGTGTATAAGATGTTCACAAGAAAGACATTGCCTGTAGACAAATGCTCGACAACACGTAGTAGGAGAAGTAATTAAGCAATGCATACTGTCTGTATAAGATGTTCACAAGAAAGACGTTGCCCGTAGACAAATGCTCAACAACATGTAGTACGAGAAGTAATTATGCAATGCATAGTGTGTGCGTAAGATATTCACAAGAAAGTCATTGCCTGTAGACAAATGCTTGACAACATGTAGTAGGAGAAGTAATTAAGAAATGCATAGTGTGTGCATAAGATGTTCAAAATAATGACATTGCCTGTAGACAAATGCTCGGCAACACATAGTAGGAGAAGTAATTAAGCAATGCATAGTGTGTGCATAAGATGTTCACAAGAAAAACATTGCCTGTAGACAAATGCTCAACAACACATAATAGGAGAAGTAACTAAGCAATGCATAGTGTGTGCATAAGATGTTCACAAGAAAGACATTGCCTGTAGACAAATGCTCGACAACACGTAGTAGGAGAAGTAATTAAGCAATGCATAGTGTGTGCATAAGATGTTCACAATGAAGACATTGCCTGTAGACAAATGCTCGACAACACGTAGTAGGAGAAGTAATTAAGCAATGCATAGTGTGTGCATAAGATGTTCACAATAAAGACATTGCATGTAGACAAATGCTCGACAACACTTGGAGGAGAAGTAATTATGCAATGCATAGTGTGTGCATAAGATGTTCACAAGAAAGACATTACCTGTAGACAAATGCTCGACAACACGTAGTAGGAGAAGTAATTAAGCAATGCATAGTGTGTGCATAAGATGTTCACAAGAAAGACATTGCCTGTAGACAAATGCTCGACAACACGTAGTAGGAGTAGCAATTAAGCAACGCATAGTGTGTGCATAAGATATTCACAAGAAAGACATTGCCTGTAGACAAATGCTCGACAACATGTAGTAGGAGAAGTAATTAAGAAATGCATAGTGAGTGCATAAGATGTTCACAATAATGACATTGCCTGTAGACAAATGCTCGACAACACGTAGTAGGAGAAGTAATTAAGCAATGCATAGTGTGTGCATAAGATGTTCACAAGAAAGACATTGCCTGTAGACAAATGCTCAACAACACATAGTTGGACAAGTAATTAAGCAATGCATAGTGTGTGCATAAGATGTTCACAAGAAAGACATTGCCTGTAGACAAATGCTTGACAACACGTAGTAGGAGAAGTAATTAAGCAATGCATAGTGTGTGCATAAGATGTCCACAAAAAAGACATTGCCTGTAGACAAATGCTCGATAACACGTAATAGGAGAAGTAATTAAGCAATGCATAGTGTGTGCATAAGATGTTCACAATGAAGACATTGCCTGTAGACAAATGCTCGACAACACGTAGTAGGAGAAGTAATTAAGCAATGTATAGTGTGTGCATAAGATGTTCACAATAAAGACATTGCCTGTAGAAAAATGCTCGACAACATGTAGTAGGAGAAGTAATTAAGCAATGCAGAGTGTGTGCATAAGATGTTCACAAGAAAGACATTGCCTGTAGACAAATGCTCGACAACACATAGTAGGAGTAGTAATTAAGCAATGCATAGTGTTGGCATAAGATGTTCACAAGAAAGACATTGCCTGTAGACAAATGCTCGACAACATGTAGTAGGAGAAGTAATTAAGCAATGCATAGTGTGTGCATAAGATGTTCACAAGAAAGACATTGCCTGTAGACAAATGCTCGACAACACGTAGTAGGAGAAGTAATTAAGCAATGCATACTGTGTGCATCAGATGTTCACAATAAAGACATTGCCTGTAGACAAATGCTCGACAACAAATAGTAGGAGAAGTAATTAAGCAATGCATAGTGTGTGCATAACATGTTCACAAGAAAGACATTGCAGGTAGACAAATGCTCGACAACACGTAGTAGGAGAAGTAATTAAGCAATGCATAGTGTGTGCATAAGATGTTCACAAGAAAGACATTGCCTGTAGACAAATGCTTGACAACATGTAGTAGGAGAAGTAATTAAGCAATGCATATTATCTGCATAAGATGTTCACAAGAAAGACGTTGCCCGTAGACAAATGCTCGACAACACGTAGTAGAGGAAGTAATTAAGCAATGCATAGTGTGTGCATAAGATGTTCACAAGAAAGACATTGCCTGTAGGCAAATGCTCGACAACATGTAGTACGAGAAGTAATTAAGCAATGCATAGTGTGTGCATAGGATGTTCACAAGAAAGACATTGCCTGTAGACAAATGCTCGACAACATGTAGTAGGAGAAGTAATTAAGCAATGCATAGTTTGTGCATAAGATGTTCACAAGAAAGACATTGCCTGTAGACATATGCTCGACAACACGTAGTACGAGAAGTAATTAAGCAATGCATAGTGTGTGCATAAGATATTCACAATGAAGACATTGCCTGTAGACAAATGCTCGACAACACATAGTAGGAGAAGTAATTAAGCAGTGCATAGTGTGTGCATATGATGTTCACAATAAAGACATTGCCTGTAGACAAATGCTCGACAACACGTAGTAGGAGAAGTAATTAAGCAATGCATAGTGTGTGCGAAAGATGTTCACAGGAAAGACATTGCCTATAGACAAATGCTCGACAACACGTAGTAGGAAAAGTAATTAAGCAATGCATAGTTTGTGCATAAGATGTTCACAAGAAAGACATTGCCTGTAGACATATGCTCCACAACACGTAGTACGAGAAGTAGTTAAGCAATGCATAGTGTGTGCATAAGATGTTCACAATGAAGACATTGCCTGTAGACAAATGCTCGACAACACGTAGTAGGAGAAGTAATTAAGCAGTGCATAGTGTGTGCATATGATGTTCACAATAAAGACATTGCCTGTAGACAAATGCTCGACAACACGTAGTAGGAGAAGTAATTATGCAATGCATAGTGTGTGCATAAGATGTTCACAAGAAAGACATTGCCTGTAGACAAATGCTCGACAACACGTAGTAGGAGTAGTAATTAAGCAATGCATAGTGTGTGCATAAGATATTCACAAGAAAGACATTGCCTGTAAACAAATGCACGACAACATGTAGTAGGAGAAGTAATTAAGCAATGCATAGTGTGTGCATAAGATGTTCAAAATAATGACATTGCCTGCAGACAAATGCTCGACAACACGTAGTAGGAGAAGTAATTACGCAATGCATAGTGTGTGCATAAGATGTTCACAAGAAAAACATTGCCTGTAGACAAATGCTCAACAACACATAGTAGGAGAAGTAATTAAGCAATGCATAGTGTGTGCATAAGATGTTCACAAGGAAGAAATTGCCTGTAGACAAATGCTTGACAACACGTAGTAGGAGAAGTAATTAAGCAATGCATAGTGTGTGTATAAGATGTTCACAAGAAAGACATTGCCTGTAGACAAATGCTCGACAACACGTAGTAGGAGAAGTAATTAAGCAATGCATATTGTCTGTATAAGATATTCACAAGAAAGACGTTGCCCGTAGACAAATGCTCGACAACATGTAGTACGAGAAGTAATTAAGCAATGCATAGTGTGTGCGTAAGATATTCACAAGAAAGACATTGCCTGTAGACAAATGCTCGACAACATGTAGTAGGAGAAGTAATTAAGCAATGCATAGTGTGTGCGTAAGATGTTCACAAGAAAGACATTGCCTGTAGACAAATGCTCGACAACACGTAGTAGGAGTAGTAATTAAGCAATGCATAGTGTGTGCATAAGATATTCACAAGAAAGTCATTGCCTGTAGACAAATGCTTGACAACATGTAGTAGGAGAAGTAATTAAGAAATGCATAGTGTGTGCATAAGATGTTCAAAATAATGACATTGCCTGTAGACAAATGCTCGGCAACACATAGTAGGAGAAGTAATTAAGCAATGCATAGTGTGTGCATAAGATGTTCACAAGAAAAACATTGCCTGTAGACAAATGCTCAACAACACATAATAGGAGAAGTAACTAAGCAATGCATAGTGTGTGCATAAGATGTTCACAAGAAAGACATTGCCTGTAGACAAATGCTCGACAACACGTAGTAGGAGAAGTAATTAAGCAATGCATAGTGTGTGCATAAGATGTTCACAATGAAGACATTGCCTGTAGACAAATGCTCGACAACACGTAGTAGGAGAAGTAATTAAGCAATGCATAGTGTGTGCATAAGATGTTCACAATAAAGACATTGCATGTAGACAAATGCTCGACAACACTTGGAGGAGAAGTTATTATGCAATGCATAGTGTGTGCATAAGATGTTCACAAGAAAGACATTACCGGTAGACAAATGCTCGACAACACGTTGTAGGAGAAGTAATTAAGCAATGCATAGTGTGTGCATAAGATGTTCACAAGAAAGACATTGCCTGTAGACAAATGCTCGACAACACGTAGTAGGAGTAGCAATTAAGCAACGCATAGTGTGTGCATAAGATATTCACAAGAAAGACATTGCCTGTAGACAAATGCTCGACAACATGTAGTAGGAGAAGTAATTAAGAAATGCATAGTGAGTGCATAAGATGTTCACAATAATGACATTGCCTGTAGACAAATGCTCGACAACACGTAGTAGGAGAAGTAATTAAGCAATGCATAGTGTGTGCATAAGATGTTCACAAGAAAGACATTGCCTGTAGACAAATGCTCAACAACACATAGTTGGACAAGTAATTAAGCAATGCATAGTGTGTGCATAAGATGTTCACAAGAAAGACATTGCCTGTAGACAAATGCTTGACAACACGTAGTAGGAGAAGTAATTAAGCAATGCATAGTGTGTGCATAAGATGTCCACAAAAAAGACATTGCCTGTAGACAAATGCTCGATAACACGTAATAGGAGAAGTAATTAAGCAATGCATAGTGTGTGCATAAGATGTTCACAATGAAGACATTGCCTGTAGACAAATGCTCGACAACACGTAGTAGGAGAAGTAATTAAGCAATGTATAGTGTGTGCATAAGATGTTCACAATAAAGACATTGCCTGTAGAAAAATGCTCGACAACATGTAGTAGGAGAAGTAATTAAGCAATGCAGAGTGTGTGCATAAGATGTTCACAAGAAAGACATTGCCTGTAGACAAATGCTCGACAACACATAGTAGGAGTAGTAATTAAGCAATGCATAGTGTTGGCATAAGATGTTCACAAGAAAGACATTGCCTGTAGACAAATGCTCGACAACATGTAGTAGGAGAAGTAATTAAGCAATGCATAGTGTGTGCATAAGATGTTCACAAGAAAGACATTGCCTGTAGACAAATGCTCGACAACACGTAGTAGGAGAAGTAATTAAGCAATGCATACTGTGTGCATCAGATGTTCACAATAAAGACATTGCCTGTAGACAAATGCTCGACAACAAATAGTAGGAGAAGTAATTAAGCAATGCATAGTGTGTGCATAACATGTTCACAAGAAAGACATTGCCTGTAGACAAATGCTCGACAACACGTAGTAGGAGAAGTAATTAAGCAATGCATAGTGTGTGCATAAGATGTTCACAAGAAAGACATTGCCTGTAGACAAATGCTTGACAACATGTAGTAGGAGAAGTAATTAAGCAATGCATATTATCTGCATAAGATGTTCACAAGAAAGACGTTGCCCGTAGACAAATGCTCGACAACACGTAGTAGAGGAAGTAATTAAGCAATGCATAGTGTGTGCATAAGATGTTCACAAGAAAGACATTGCCTGTAGGCAAATGCTCGACAACATGTAGTACGAGAAGTAATTAAGCAATGCATAGTGTGTGCATAGGATGTTCACAAGAAAGACATTGCCTGTAGACAAATGCTCGACAACATGTAGTAGGAGAAGTAATTAAGCAATGCATAGTTTGTGCATAAGATGTTCACAAGAAAGACATTGCCTGTAGACATATGCTCGACAACACGTAGTACGAGAAGTAATTAAGCAATGCATAGTGTGTGCATAAGATATTCACAATGAACACATTGCCTGTAGACAAATGCTCGACAACACATAGTAGGAGAAGTAATTAAGCAGTGCATAGTGTGTGCATATGATGTTCACAATAAAGACATTGCCTGTAGACAAATGCTCGACAACACGTAGTAGGAGAAGTAATTAAGCAATGCATAGTGTGTGCGAAAGATGTTCACAGGAAAGACATTGCCTATAGACAAATGCTCGACAACACGTAGTAGGAAAAGTAATTAAGCAATGCATAGTTTGTGCATAAGATGTTCACAAGAAAGACATTGCCTGTAGACATATGCTCCACAACACGTAGTACGAGAAGTAGTTAAGCAATGCATAGTGTGTGCATAAGATGTTCACAATGAAGACATTGCCTGTAGACAAATGCTCGACAACACGTAGTAGGAGAAGTAATTAAGCAGTGCATAGTGTGTGCATATGATGTTCACAATAAAGACATTGCCTGTAGACAAATGCTCGACAACACGTAGTAGGAGAAGTAATTATGCAATGCATAGTGTGTGCATAAGATGTTCACAAGAAAGACATTACCTGCAGACAAATGCTCGACAACACGTAGTAGGAGAAGTAATTAAGCAATGCATAGTGTGTGCATAAGATGTTCACAATAAAGACATTGCCTGTAGACAAATGCTCGACAACACGTAGTAGGAGAAGTAATAATGCAATGCATAGTGTGTGCATAAGATGTTCACAAGAAAGACATTACCTGTAGACAAATGCTCGACAACACGTAGTAGGAGAAGTAATTAAGCAATGCATAGTGTGTGCATAAGATGTTCACAAGAAAAACATTGCCTGTAGACAAATGCTCAACAACACATAATAGGAGAAGTAACTAAGCAATGCATAGTGTGTGCATAAGATGTTCACAAGAAAGACATTGCCTGTAGACAAATGCTCGACAACACGTAGTAGGAGAAGTAATTAAGCAATGCATAGTGTGTGCATAAGATGTTCACAATGAAGACATTGCCTGTAGACAAATGCTCGACAACACGTAGTAGGAGAAGTAATTAAGCAATGCATAGTGTGTGCATAAGATGTTCACAATAAAGACATTGCATGTAGACAAATGCTCGACAACACTTGGAGGAGAAGTTATTATGCAATGCATAGTGTGTGCATAAGATGTTCACAAGAAAGACATTACCGGTAGACAAATGCTCGACAACACGTTGTAGGAGAAGTAATTAAGCAATGCATAGTGTGTGCATAAGATGTTCACAAGAAAGACATTGCCTGTAGACAAATGCTCGACAACACGTAGTAGGAGTAGCAATTAAGCAACGCATAGTGTGTGCATAAGATATTCACAAGAAAGACATTGCCTGTAGACAAATGCTCGACAACATGTAGTAGGAGAAGTAATTAAGAAATGCATAGTGAGTGCATAAGATGTTCACAATAATGACATTGCCTGTAGACAAATGCTCGACAACACGTAGTAGGAGAAGTAATTAAGCAATGCATAGTGTGTGCATAAGATGTTCACAAGAAAGACATTGCCTGTAGACAAATGCTCAACAACACATAGTTGGACAAGTAATTAAGCAATGCATAGTGTGTGCATAAGATGTTCACAAGAAAGACATTGCCTGTAGACAAATGCTTGACAACACGTAGTAGGAGAAGTAATTAAGCAATGCATAGTGTGTGCATAAGATGTCCACAAAAAAGACATTGCCTGTAGACAAATGCTCGATAACACGTAATAGGAGAAGTAATTAAGCAATGCATAGTGTGTGCATAAGATGTTCACAATGAAGACATTGCCTGTAGACAAATGCTCGACAACACGTAGTAGGAGAAGTAATTAAGCAATGTATAGTGTGTGCATAAGATGTTCACAATAAAGACATTGCCTGTAGAAAAATGCTCGACAACATGTAGTAGGAGAAGTAATTAAGCAATGCAGAGTGTGTGCATAAGATGTTCACAAGAAAGACATTGCCTGTAGACAAATGCTCGACAACACATAGTAGGAGTAGTAATTAAGCAATGCATAGTGTTGGCATAAGATGTTCACAAGAAAGACATTGCCTGTAGACAAATGCTCGACAACATGTAGTAGGAGAAGTAATTAAGCAATGCATAGTGTGTGCATAAGATGTTCACAAGAAAGACATTGCCTGTAGACAAATGCTCGACAACACGTAGTAGGAGAAGTAATTAAGCAATGCATACTGTGTGCATCAGATGTTCACAATAAAGACATTGCCTGTAGACAAATGCTCGACAACAAATAGTAGGAGAAGTAATTAAGCAATGCATAGTGTGTGCATAACATGTTCACAAGAAAGACATTGCCTGTAGACAAATGCTCGACAACACGTAGTAGGAGAAGTAATTAAGCAATGCATAGTGTGTGCATAAGATGTTCACAAGAAAGACATTGCCTGTAGACAAATGCTTGACAACATGTAGTAGGAGAAGTAATTAAGCAATGCATATTATCTGCATAAGATGTTCACAAGAAAGACGTTGCCCGTAGACAAATGCTCGACAACACGTAGTAGAGGAAGTAATTAAGCAATGCATAGTGTGTGCATAAGATGTTCACAAGAAAGACATTGCCTGTAGGCAAATGCTCGACAACATGTAGTACGAGAAGTAATTAAGCAATGCATAGTGTGTGCATAGGATGTTCACAAGAAAGACATTGCCTGTAGACAAATGCTCGACAACATGTAGTAGGAGAAGTAATTAAGCAATGCATAGTTTGTGCATAAGATGTTCACAAGAAAGACATTGCCTGTAGACATATGCTCGACAACACGTAGTACGAGAAGTAATTAAGCAATGCATAGTGTGTGCATAAGATATTCACAATGAACACATTGCCTGTAGACAAATGCTCGACAACACATAGTAGGAGAAGTAATTAAGCAGTGCATAGTGTGTGCATATGATGTTCACAATAAAGACATTGCCTGTAGACAAATGCTCGACAACACGTAGTAGGAGAAGTAATTAAGCAATGCATAGTGTGTGCGAAAGATGTTCACAGGAAAGACATTGCCTATAGACAAATGCTCGACAACACGTAGTAGGAAAAGTAATTAAGCAATGCATAGTTTGTGCATAAGATGTTCACAAGAAAGACATTGCCTGTAGACATATGCTCCACAACACGTAGTACGAGAAGTAGTTAAGCAATGCATAGTGTGTGCATAAGATGTTCACAATGAAGACATTGCCTGTAGACAAATGCTCGACAACACGTAGTAGGAGAAGTAATTAAGCAGTGCATAGTGTGTGCATATGATGTTCACAATAAAGACATTGCCTGTAGACAAATGCTCGACAACACGTAGTAGGAGAAGTAATTATGCAATGCATAGTGTGTGCATAAGATGTTCACAAGAAAGACATTACCTGCAGACAAATGCTCGACAACACGTAGTAGGAGAAGTAATTAAGCAATGCATAGTGTGTGCATAAGATGTTCACAATAAAGACATTGCCTGTAGACAAATGCTCGACAACACGTAGTAGGAGAAGTAATAATGCAATGCATAGTGTGTGCATAAGATGTTCACAAGAAAGACATTACCTGTAGACAAATGCTCGACAACACGTAGTAGGAGAAGTAATTAAGCAATGCATAGTGTGTGCATAAGATGTTCACAAGAAAGACATTGCCTGTAGACAAATGCTCGACAACACGTAGTAGGAGTAGTAATTAAGCAATGCATAGTGTGTGCATAAGATATTCACAAGAAAGACATTGCCTGTAAACAAATGCTCGACAACATGTAGTAGGAGAAGTAATTAAGCAATGCATAGTGTGTGCATAAGATGTTCAAAATAATGACATTGCCTGCAGACAAATGCTCGACAACACGTAGTAGGAGAAGTAATTACGCAATGCATAGTGTGTGCATAAGATGTTCACAAGAAAAACATTGCCTGTAGACAAATGCTCAACAACACATAGTAGGAGAAGTAATTAAGCAATGCATAGTGTGTGCATAAGATGTTCACAAGGAAGAAATTGCCTGTAGACAAATGCTTGACAACACGTAGTAGGAGAAGTAATTAAGCAATGCATAGTGTGTGTATAAGATGTTCACAAGAAAGACATTGCCTGTAGACAAATGCTCGACAACACGTAGTAGGAGAAGTAATTAAGCAATGCATATTGTCTGTATAAGATATTCACAAGAAAGACGTTGCCCGTAGACAAATGCTCGACAACATGTAGTACGAGAAGTAATTAAGCAATGCATAGTGTGTGCGTAAGATATTCACAAGAAAGACATTGCCTGTAGACAAATGCTCGACAACATGTAGTAGGAGAAGTAATTAAGCAATGCATAGTGTGTGCGTAAGATGTTCACAAGAAAGACATTGCCTGTAGACAAATGCTCGACAACACGTAGTAGGAGAAGTAATTAAGCAATGCATAGTGTGTGCATAAGATGGTCACAAGAAAGACATTTCCTGTAGACAAATGCTCGACTACACGTAGTAGGAGAAGTAAATAAGCAATGCATAGTGTGTGCATAAGATGTTCACAATAAAGACATTGCCTGTAGACAAATGCTCGACAACACGTAGTAGGAGAAGTAATTATGCAATGCATAGTGTGTGCATAAGATGTTCACAAGAAAGACATTACCTGTAGACAAATGCTCGACAACACGTAGTAGGAGAAGTAATTAAGCAATGCAGAGTGTGTGCATAAGATGTTCACAAGAAAGACATTGCCTGTAGACAAATGCTCGACAACACGTAGTAGGAGTAGTAATTAAGCAATGCATAGTGTGTGCATAAGATGTTCACAAGAAAGACATTGCCTTTAGACAAATGCTCGACAACATGTAGTAGGAGAAGTAAATAAGCAATGCATAGTGTGTGCATAAGATGTTCACAATAATGACATTGCCGGTAGACATATGCTCGACAACATGTAGTAGGAGAAGTAATTAATTAATGCATAGTGTGTGCATAAGATGTTCACAAGAAAGACATTGCCTGTAGACAAATGCTCAACAACACATAGTAGGAGAAGTAATTAAGCAATGCATAGTGTGTGCATAAGATGTTCACAAGAAAGACATTGCCTATAGACAAATGCTTGACAACACGTAGTAGGAGAAGTAATTAAGCAATGCATAGTGTGTGCATAAGATGTGCACAAAAAAGACATTGCCTATAGACAAATGCTCGACAACACGTAGTAGGAGAAGTAATTAAGCAATGCATAGTGTGTGCATAAGATGTTCACAAGAAAGACATTGCCTGTAGACAAATGCTCGACAACACGTAGTAGGAGAAGTAATTAAGCAATGCATACTGTGTGCATAAGATGTTCATAATAAAGACATTGCCTGTAGACAAATGGTCGACAACAAATAGTAGGAGAAATAATTAAGCAATGCATAGTGTGTGCATAACATGTTCACAAGAAAGACATTGCCTGTAGACAAATGCTCAACAACACATAATAGGAGAAGTAACTAAGCAATGCATAGTGTGTGCATAAGATGTTCACAATAAAGACATTGCCTGTAGACAAATGCTCGACAACACGTAGTAGGAGAAGAAATTATGCAATGCACAGTGTGTGCATAAGATGTTCACAAGAAAGACATTACCTGTAGACAAATGCTCGACAACACGTAGTAGGAGAAGTAATTAAGCAATGCAGAGTGTGTGCATAAGATGTTCACAAGAAAGACATTGCCTGTAGACAAATGCTCGACAACACGTAGTAGGAGAAGTAATTAAGCAATGCATAGTGTGTGCATAAGATGTTCACAAGAAAGACATTGCCTGTAGACAAATGCTCGACAACATGTAGTAGGAGAAGTAATTAAGCAATGCATAGTGTGTGCATAAGATGTTCACAATAATGACATTACCTGTAGACATATGCTCGACAACACGTAGTACGAGAAGTAATTAAGCAATGCATAGTGTGTGCATAAGATGTTCACAATGAAGAGATTGCCTGTAGACAAATGCTCGACAATACATAGTAGGAGAAGTAATTAAGCAGTGCATAGTGTGTGCATATGATGTTCACAATAAAGACATTGCCTGTAGACAAATGCTCGACAACACGTAGTAGGAGAAGTAATTAAGCAATGCATAGTGTGTGCGAAAGATGTTCACAAGAAAGACATTGCCTATAGACAAATGCTCGACAACACGTAGTAGGAGAAGTAATTAAGCAATGCATAGTTTGTGCATAAGATGTTCACAAGAAAGACATTGCCCGTAGACATATGCTCCACAACACGTAGTACGAGAAGTAATTGAGCAATGCATAGTGTGTGCATAAGATGTTCACAATGAAGACATTGCCTGTAGACAAATGCTCGACAACACGTAGTAGGAGAAGTAATTAAGCAGTGCATAGTGTGTGCATATGATGTTCACAATAAAGACATTGCCTGTAGACAAATGCTCGCCAACACGTAGTAGGAGAAGTAATTATGCAATGCATAGTGTGTGCATAAGATGTTCACAAGAAAGACATTACCTGCAGACAAATGCTCGACAACACGTAGTAGGAGAAGTAATTAAGCAATGCATAGTGTGTGCATAAGATGTTCACAATAAAGACATTGCCTGTAGACAAATGCTCGACAACACGTAGTAGGAGAAGTAATTATGCAATGCATTGTGTGTGCATAAGATGTCCACAAGAAAGACATTACCTGTAGACAAATGCTCAACAACACGTAGTAGGAGAAGTAATTCAGCAATGCATAGTGTGTGCATAAGACGTTCACAAGAAAGACATTGCCTGTAGACAAATGCTCGACAACACGTAGTAGGAGTAGTAATTAAGCAATGCATAGTGTGTGCATAAGATATTCACAAGAAAGACATTGCCTGTAGACAAATGCTCGACAACATGTAGTAGGAGAAGTAATTAAGCAATGCATAGTGTGTGCATAAGATGTTCAAAATAATGACATTGCCTGTAGACAAATGCTCGACAACACGTAGTAGGAGAAGTAATTACGCAATGCATAGTGTGTGCATAAGATGTTCACAAGAAAAACATTGCCTGTAGACAAATGCTCAACAACACATAGTAGGAGAAGTAATTAAGCAATGCATAGTGTGTGCATAAGATGTTCACAAGAAAGAAATTGCCTGTAGACAAATGCTCGACAACACGTATTAGGAGAAGTAATTAAGCAATGCATAGTGTGTGTATAAGATGTTCACAAGAAAGACATTGCCTGTAGACAAATGCTCGACAACACGTAGTAGGAGAAGTAATTAAGCAATGCATACTGTCTGTATAAGATGTTCACAAGAAAGACGTTGCCCGTAGACAAATGCTCAACAACATGTAGTACGAGAAGTAATTATGCAATGCATAGTGTGTGCGTAAGATATTGACAAGAAAGACATTGCCTGTAGACAAATGCTCGACAACATGTAGTAGGAGAAGTAATTAAGCAATGCATAGTGTTTGCGTAAGATGTTCACAAGAAAGACATTGCCTGTAGACAAATGCTCGACAACACGTAGTAGGAGAAGTAATTAAGCAATGCATAGTGTGTGCATAAGATGGTCACAAGAAAGACATATCCGGTAGACAAATGCTCGACTACACGTAGTAGGAGAAGTAAATAAGCAATGCATAGTGTGTGCATAAGATGTTCACAAGAAAGACATTGCCTGTAGACAAATGCTCAACAACACATAGTAGGAGAAGTAATTAAGCAATGCATAGTGTGTGCATAAGATGTTCACAATAAATACATTGCCTGTAGACAAATGCTCGACAACACGTTGTAGGAGAAGTAATTAAGCAATGCATAGTGTGTGCATAAGATGTTCACAAGAAAGACATTACCTGTAGACAAATGCTCGACAACACGTAGTAGGAGAAGTAATTCAGCAATGCATAGTGTGTGCATAAGATGTTCACAAGAAAGACATTGCCTGTAGACAAATGCTCGACAACACGTAGTAGGAGTAGTAATTAAGCAATGCATAGTGTGTGCATAAGATATTCACAAGAAAGACATTGCCTGTAGACAAATGCTCGACAACATGTAGTAGGAGAAGTAATTAAGCAATGCATAGTGTGTGCATAAGATGTTCAAAATAATGACATTGCCTGTAGACAAATGCTCGACAACACGTAGTAGGAGAAGTAATTACGCAATGCATAGTGTGTGCATAAGATGTTCACAAGAAAAACATTGCCTGTAGACAAATGCTCAACAACACATAGTAGGAGAAGTAATTAAGCAATGCATAGTGTGTGCATAAGATGTTCACAAGAAAGAAATTGCCTGTAGACAAATGCTCGACAACACGTAGTAGGAGAAGTAATTAAGCAATGCATAGTGTGTGTATAAGATGTTCACAAGAAAGACATTGCCTGTAGACAAATGCTCGACAACACGTAGTAGGAGAAGTAATTAAGCAATGCATACTGTCTGTATAAGATGTTCACAAGAAAGACGTTGCCCGTAGACAAATGCTCAACAACATGTAGTACGAGAAGTAATTATGCAATGCATAGTGTGTGCGTAAGATATTCACAAGAAAGACATTGCCTGTAGACAAATGCTCGACAACATGTAGTAGGAGAAGTAATTAAGCAATGCATAGTGTTTGCGTAAGATGTTCACAAGAAAGACATTGCCTGTAGACAAATGCTCGACAACACGTAGTAGGAGAAGTAATTAAGCAATGCATAGTGTGTGCATAAGATGGTCACAAGAAAGACATATCCTGTAGACAAATGCTCGACTACACGTAGTAGGAGAAGTAAATAAGCAATGCATAGTGTGTGCATAAGATGTTCACAAGAAAGACATTGCCTGTAGACAAATGCTCAACAACACATAGTAGGAGAAGTAATTAAGCAATGCATAGTGTGTGCATAAGATGTTCACAATAAATACTTTGCCTGTAGACAAATGCTCGACAACACGTTGTAGGAGAAGTAATTAAGCAATGCATAGTGTGTGCATAAGATGTTCACAAGAAAGACATTACCTGTAGACAAATGCTCGACAACACGTAGTAGGAGAAGTAATTAAGCAATGCATAGTTTGTGCATAAGATGTTCACAAGAAAGACATTGCCTGTAGACAAATGCTCGACAACACGTAGTAGGAGTAGTAATTAAGCAATGCATAGTGTGTGCATAAGATATTCACAAGAAAGTCATTGCCTGTAGACAAATGCTCGACAACATGTAGTAGGAGAAGTAATTAAGAAATGCATAGTGTGTGCATAAGATGTTCAAAATAATGACATTGCCTGTAGACAAATGCTCGGCAACACATAGTAGGAGAAGTAATTAAGCAATGCATAGTGTGTGCATAAGATGTTCACAAGAAAAACATTGCCTGTAGACAAATGCTCAACAACACATAATAGGAGAAGTAACTAAGCAATGCATAGTGTGTGCATAAGATGTTCACAAGAAAGACATTGCCTGTAGACAAATGCTCGACAACACGTAGTAGGAGAAGTAATTAAGCAATGCATAGTGTGTGCATAAGATGTTCACAATGAAGACATTGCCTGTAGACAAATGCTCGACAACACGTAGTAGGAGAAGTAATTAAGCAATGCATAGTGTGTGCATAAGATGTTCACAATAAAGACATTGCATGTAGACAAATGCTCGACAACACTTGGAGGAGAAGTTATTATGCAATGCATAGTGTGTGCATAAGATGTTCACAAGAAAGACATTACCGGTAGACAAATGCTCGACAACACGTTGTAGGAGAAGTAATTAAGCAATGCATAGTGTGTGCATAAGATGTTCACAAGAAAGACATTGCCTGTAGACAAATGCTCGACAACACGTAGTAGGAGTAGCAATTAAGCAACGCATAGTGTGTGCATAAGATATTCACAAGAAAGACATTGCCTGTAGACAAATGCTCGACAACATGTAGTAGGAGAAGTAATTAAGCAATGCATAGTGAGTGCATAAGATGTTCACAATAATGACATTGCCTGTAGACAAATGCTCGACAACACGTAGTAGTAGAAGTAATTAAGCAATGCATAGTGTGTGCATAAGATGTTCACAAGAAAGACATTGCCTGTAGACAAATGCTCAACAACACATAGTAGGACAAGTAATTAAGCAATGCATAGTGTGTGCATAAGATGTTCACAAGAAAGACATTGCCTGTAGACAAATGCTTGACAACACGTAGTAGGAGAAGTAATTAAGCAATGCATAGTGTGTGCATAAGATGTCCACAAAAAAGACATTGCCTGTAGACAAATGCTCGATAACACGTAGTAGGAGAAGTAATTAAGCAATGCATAGTGTGTGCATAAGATGTTCACAATGAAGACATTGCCTGTAGACAAATGCTCGACAACACGTAGTAGGAGAAGTAATTAAGCAATGTATAGTGTGTGCATAAGATGTTCACAATAAAGACATTGCCTGTAGAAAAATGCTCGACAACACGTAGTAGGAGAAGTAATTAAGCAATGCAGAGTGTGTGCATAAGATGTTCACAAGAAAGACATTGCCTGTAGACAAATGCTCGACAACACGTAGTAGGAGTAGTAATTAAGCAATGCATAGTGTGTGCATAAGTTGTTCACAAAAAAGACATTGCCTGTAGACAAATGCTCGACAACACGTAGTAGGAGAAGTAATTAAGCAATGCATAGTGTGTGCATAAGATGTTCACAAGAAAGACATTGCCTGTAGACAAATGCTCGACAACACGTAGTAGGAGAAGTAATTAAGCAATGCATACTGTGTGCATAAGATGTTCACAATAAAGACATTGCCTGTAGACAAATGCTCGACAACAAATAGTAGGAGAAGTAATTAAGCAATGCATAGTGTGTGCATAACATGTTCACAAGAAAGACATTGCCTGTAGACAAATGCTCGACAACACGTAGTAGGAGAAGTAATTAAGCAATGCATAGTGTGTGCATAAGATGTTCACAAGAAAGACATTGTCTGTAGACAAATGCTTGACAACACGTAGTAGGAGAAGTAATTAAGCAATGCATATTATCTGCATAAGATGTTCACAAGAAAGACGTTGCCCGTAGACAAATGCTCGACAACACGTAGTAGAGGAAGTAATTAAGCAATGCATAGTGTGTGCATAAGATGTTCACAAGAAAGACATTGCCTGTAGGCAAATGCTCGACGACATGTAGTAGGAGAAGTAATTAAGCAATGCATAGTGTGTGCGTAGGATGTTCACAAGAAAGACATTGCCTGTAGACAAATGCTCGACAACATGTAGTAGGAGAAGTAATTAAGCAATGCATAGTGTGTGCGTAAGATGTTCACAAGAAAGACATTGCCTATAGACAAATGCTCGACAACACGTAGTAGGAGAAGTAATTAAGCAATGTATAGTTTGTGCATAAGATGTTCACAAGAAAGACATTGCCTGTAGACATATGCTCGACAACACGTAGTACGAGAAGTAATTAAGCAATGCATAGTGTGTGCATAAGATATTCACAATGAAGACATTGCCTGTAGACAAATGCTCGACAACATATAGTAGGAGAAGTAATTAAGCAGTGCATAGTGTGTGCATATGATGTTCACAATAAAGACATTGCCTGTAGACAAATGCTCGACAACACGTAGTAGGAGAAGTAATTAAGCAATGCATAGTGTGTGCGAAAGATGTTCACAGGAAAGACATTGCCTATAGACAAATGCTCGACAACACGTAGTAGGAGAAGTAATTAAGCAATGCATAGTTTGTGCATAAGATGTTCACAAGAAAGACATTGCCTGTAGACATATGCTCCACAACACGTAGTACGAGAAGTAGTTAAGCAATGCATAGTGTGTGCATAAGATGTTCACAATGAAGACATTGCCTGTAGACAAATGCTCGATAACACGTAGTAGGAGAAGTAATTAAGCAGTGCATAGTGTGTGCATATGATGTTCACAATAAAGACATTGCCTGTAGACAAATGCTCGACAACACGTAGTAGGAGAAGTAATTATGCAATGCATAGTGTGTGCATAAGATGTTCACAAGAAAGACATTACCTGCAGACAAATGCTCGACAACACGTAGTAGGAGAAGTAATTAAGCAATGCATAGTGTGTGCATAAGATGTTCACAATAAAGACATTGCCTGTAGACAAATGCTCGACAACACGTAGTAGGAGAAGTAATAATGCAATGCATAGTGTGTGCATAAGATGTTCACAAGAAAGACATTACCTGTAGACAAATGCTCGACAACACGTAGTAGGAGAAGTAATTAAGCAATGCATAGTGTGTGCATAAGATGTTCACAAGAAAGACATTGCCTGTAGACAAATGCTCGACAACACGTAGTAGGAGTAGTAATTAAGCAATGCATAGTGTGTGCATAAGATATTCACAAGAAAGACATTGCCTGTAGACAAATGCTCGACAACATGTAGTAGGAGAAGTAATTAAGCAATGCATAGTGCGTGCATAAGATGTTCAAAATAATGACATTGCCTGCAGACAAATGCTCGACAACACGTAGTAGGAGAAGTAATTACGCAATGCATAGTGTGTGCATAAGATGTTCACAAGAAAAACATTGCCTGTAGACAAATGCTCAACAACACATAGTAGGAGAAGTAATTAAGCAATGCATAGTGTGTGCATAAGATGTTCACAAGAAAGAAATTGCCTGTAGACAAATGCTTGACAACACGTAGTAGGAGAAGTAATTAAGCAATCCATAGTGTGTGTATAAGATGTTCACAAGAAAGACATTGCCTGTAGACAAATGCTCGACAACACGTAGTACGAGAAGTAATTAAGCAATGCATAGTGTGTGCGTAAGATATTCACAAGAAAGACATTGCCTGTAGACAAATGCTCGACAACATGTAGTAGGAGAAGTAATTAAGCAATGCATAGTGTGTGCATAAGATGGTCACAAGAAAGACATTTCCTGTAGACAAATGCTCGACTACACATAGTAGGAAAAGTAAATAAGCAATGCATAGTGTGTGCATAAGATGTTCACAATAAAGACATTGCCTGTAGACAAATGCTCGACAACACGTAGTAGGAGAAGTAATTATGCAATGCATAGTGTGTGCATAAGATGTTCACAATAAAGACATTGCCTGTAGACAAATGCTCGACAACACGTAGTAGGAGTAGTAATTAAGCAATGCATAGTGTGTGCATAAGATGTTCACAAGAAAGACATTGCCTGTAGACAAATGCCCGACAACATGTTGTAGGAGAAGTAATTAAGCAATGCATAGTGTGTGCATAAGATGTTCACAATAATGACATTGCCTGTAGACATATGCTCGACAACATGTAGTAGGAGAAGTAATTAATTAATGCATAGTGTGTGCATAAGATGTTCACAAGAAAGACATTGCCTGTAGACAAATGCTCAACAACACATAGTATGAGAAGTAATTAAGCAATGCATAGTGTGTGCATAAGATGTTCACAAGAAAGACATTGCCTATAGACAAATGCTTGACAACACGTAGTAGGAGAAGTAATTAAGCAATGCATAGTGTGTGCATAAGATGTGCACAAAAAAGACATTGCCTATAGACAAATGCTCGACAACACGTAGTAGGAGAAGTAATTAAGCAATGCATAGTGTGTGCATAAGATGTTCACAAGAAAGACATTGCCTGTAGACAAATGCTCGACAACACGTAGTAGGAGAAGTAATTAAGCAATGCATACTGTGTGCATAAGATGTTCATAATAAAGACATTGCCTGTAGACAAATGCTCGACAACAAATAGTAGGAGAAGTAATTAAGCAATGCATAGTGTGTGCATAACATGTTCACAAGAATGACATTGCCTGTAGACAAATGCTCGACAACACGTAGTAGGAGAAGTAATTAAGCAATGCATAGTGTGTGCATAAGATGTTCACAAGAAAGACATTGCCTGTAGACAAATGCTTGACAACACGTAGTAGGAGAAGTAATTAAGCAATGCATATTATCTGCATAAGATGTTCACAAGAAAGACGTTGCCCGTAGACAAATGCTCGACAACACGTAGTAGAGGAAGTAATTAAGCAATGCATAGTGTGTGCATAAGATGTTCACAAGAAAGACATTGCCTGTAGACAAATGCTCGACAACATGTAGTACGAGAAGTAATTAAGCAATGAATAGTGTGTGCGTAGGATGTTCACAAGAAAGACATTGCCTGTAGACAAATGCTCGACAACATGTAGTAGGAGAAGTAATTAAGCAATGCATAGTGTGTGCGTAAGATGTTCACAAGAAAGACATTGCCTATAGACAAATGCTCGACAACACGTAGTAGGAGAAGTAATTAAGCAATGCATAGTTTGTGCATAAGATGTTCACAAGAAAGACATTGCCTGTAGACATATGCTCGACAACACGTAGTACGAGAAGTAATTAAGCAATGCATAGTGTGTGCATAAGATGTTCACAATGAAGACATTGCCTGTAGACAAATGCTCGACAACACGTAGTAGGAGAAGTAATTAAGCAGTGCATAGTGTGTGCATATGATGTTCACAATAAAGACATTGCCTGTAGACAAATGCTCGACAACACGTAGTAGGAGAAGTAATTATGCAATGCATAGTGTGTGCATAAGATGTTCACAAGAAAGACATTACCTGTAGACAAATGCTCGACAACACGTAGTAGGAGAAGTAATTAAGCAATGCATAGTGTGTGTATAAGATGTTCACAATAAAGACATTGCCTGTAGACAAATGCTCGACAACACGTAGTAGGAGAAGTAATAATGCAATGCATAGTGTGTGCATAAGATGTTCACAAGAAAGACATTACCTGTAGACAAATGCTCGACAACACGTAGTAGGAGAAGTAATTAAGCAATTCATAGTGTGTGCATAAGATGTTCACAAGAAAGACATTGCCTGTAGACAAATGGTCGACAACACGTAGTAGGAGTAGTAATTAAGCAATGCATAGTGTGTGCATAAGATATTCACAAGAAAGACATTGCCTGTAGACAAATGCTCGACAACATGTAGTAGGAGAAGTAATTAAGAAATGCATAGTGTGTGCATAAGATGTTCAAAATAATGACATTGCCTGTAGACAAATGCTCGACAACACGTAGTAGGAGAAGTAATTAAGCAATGCATAGTGTGTGCATAAGATGTTCACAAGAAAAACATTGCCTGTAGACAAATGCTCAACAACACATAGTAGGAGAAGTAATTAAGCAATGCATAGTGTGTGCATAAGATGTTCACAAGAAAGACATTGCCTGTACACAAATGCTCAACAACACATAGTAGGAGAAGTAATTAAGCAATGCATAGTGTGTGCATAAGATGTTCACAAGAAAGACATTGCCTGTAGACAAATGCTTGACAACACGTAGTAGGAGAAGTAATTAAGCAATGCATAGTGTGTGCATAAGATGTTCACAAAAAAGACATTGCCTGTAGACAAATGCTCGACAACACGTAGTAGGAGAAGTAATTAAGCAATGCATAGTGTGTGCATAAGATGTTCACAATGAAGACATTGCCTGTAGACAAATGCTCGACAACACGTAGTAGGAGAAGTAATTAAGCAATGCATAGTGTGTGCATAAGATGTTCACAATAAAGACATTGCCTGTAGACAAATGCTCGACAACACGTAGTAGGAGAAGTAATTATGCAATGCATAGTGTGTGCATAAGATGTTCACAAGAAAGACATTACCTGTAGACAAATGCTCGACAACACGTTGTAGGAGAAGTAATTAAGCAATGCATAGTGTGTGCATAAGATGTTCACAAGAAAGACATTGCCTGTAGACAAATGCTCGACAACACGTAGTAGGAGTAGCAATTAAGCAACGCATAGTGTGTGCATAAGATATTCACAAGAAAGACATTGCCTGTAGACAAATGCTCGACAACATGTAGTAGGAGAAGTAATTAAGCAATGCATAGTGAGTGCATAAGATGTTCACAATAATGACATTGCCTGTAGACAAATGCTCGACAACACGTAGTAGGAGAAGTATTTAAGCAATGCATAGTGTGTGCATAAGATGTTCACAAGAAAGACATTGCCTGTAGACAAATGCTCAACAACACATAGTAGGAGAAGTAATTAAGCAATGCATAGTGTGTGCATAGGATGTTCACAAGAAAGACATTGCCTGTAGACAAATGCTTGACAACACGTAGTAGGAGAAGTAATTAAGCAATGCATAGTGTGTGCATAAGATGTCCACAAAAAAGACATTGCCTGTAGACAAATGCTCGATAACACGTAGTAGGAGAAGTAATTAAGCAATGCATAGTGTGTAAATAAGATATTCAAAATAATGACATTGCCTGTAGACAAATGCTCGACAACACGTAGTAGGAGAAGTAATTAAGCAATGTATAGTGTGTGCATAAGATGTTCACAATAAAGACATTGCCTGTAGAAAAATGCTCGACAACACGTAGTAGGAGAAGTAATTAAGCAATGCATAGTGTGTGCATAAGATGTTCACAAGAAAGACATTGCCTGTAGACAAATGCACGACAACACGTAGTAGGAGAAGTATTTAAGCAATGCATAGTGTGTGCATAAGATGTTCACAAGAAAGACATTGCCTGTAGACAAATGCTCGACAACACGTAGTAGGAGAAGTAATTAAGCATTGCATAGTGTGTGCATAAGATGTTC
This sequence comes from Locusta migratoria, assembly GCA_026315105.1. Lineage (NCBI taxonomy): Eukaryota > Metazoa > Arthropoda > Insecta > Orthoptera > Acrididae > Locusta > Locusta migratoria. The sequence continues at coordinate 32,977,190 of CM048745.1, forward strand.
ACAATAAAGACATTGCCTGTAGACAAATGCTCGACAACACGTAGTAGGAGAAGTAATTAAGCAATGCATAGTGTGTGCATAAGATGTTCACAAGAAAGATATTGCCTGTAGACAAATGCTCCACAACACGTAGTAGGAGAAGTAAATAAGCAATGCATAGTGTGTGCATAACATGTTCACAAGAAAGACATTGCCTGTAGACAAATGCTCGACAACACGTAGTAGGAGAAGTAATTAAGCAATGCATAGTGTGTGCATAAGATGTTCACAAGAAAGACATTGCCTGTAGACAAATGCTCGACAACACGTAGTAGGAGAAGTAATTAAGCAATGCATAGTGTGTGCATAAGATGTTCACAAGAAAGACACTGCCTGTAGACAAATGCTCGACAACACGTAGTAGGAGAAGTAATTAAGCAATGCATAGTGTGTGCATAAGATGTTCACAAGAAAGACATTGCCTGTAGACAAATGCTCGACAACACGTAGTAGGAGAAGTAATTAAGCAATGCATATTGTCTGCATAAGATATTCACAAGAAAGGCGTTGCCCGTAGACAAATGCTCGACAACATGTAGTAGGAGAAGTAATTAAGCAATGCATAGTGTGTGCATAAGATGTTCAAAATAATGACATTGCCTGTAGACAAATGCTCGACAACACGTTGTAGGAGAAGTAATTAAGCAATGCATAGTGTGTGCATAAGATGTTCACAAGAAAGACATTGCCTGTAGACAAATGCTCATCAACACATAGTAGGAGAAGTAATTAAGCAATGCATAGTGTGTGCATAAGATGTTCACAAGAAAGACATTGCCTGTAGACAAATGCTCGACAACACGTAGTAGGAGAAGTAATTAAGCAATGCATTGTGTGTGCATAAGATGGTCACAAGAAAGACATTGCCTGTAGACAAATGCTCGACAACACGTAGTAGGAGAAGTAATTAAGCAATGCATAGTGTGTGCATAAGATGTTCACAATGAAGACATTGCCTGTAGACAAATGCTCGACAACACGTAGTAGGAGAAGTAATTAAGCAATGCATAGTGTGTGCATAAGATGTTCACAATAAAGACATTGCCTGTAGAAAAATGCTCGACAACACGTAGTAGGAGAAGTAATTAAGCAATGCATAGTGTGTGCATAAGATGTTCACAAAAAAGACATTGCTGTAGACAAATGCACGACAACACGTAGTAGGAGAAGTAATTCAGCAATGCATAGTGTGTGCATAAGATGTTCACAAGAATGACATTGCCTGTAGACAAATGCTCGACAACACGTAGTAGGAGAAGTAATTAAGCATTGCATAGTGTGTGCATAAGATGGTCACAAGAAAGACATTGCCTGTAGACAAATGCTCGACAACACGTAGTAGGAGAAGTAATTAAGCAATGCATAGTGTGTGCATAAGATGTTCACAAGAAAGATATTGCCTGTAGACAAATGCTCGACAACACGTAGTAAGAGAAGTAAATAAGCAATGCATAGTGTGTGCATAACATGTTCACAAGAAAGACATTGCCTGTAGACAAATGCTCGACAACACGTAGTAGGAGAAGTAATTAAGCAACGCATAGTGTGTGCATAAGATGTTCACAAGAAAGACATTGCCTGTAGACAATTGCTCGACAACATGTAGTAGGAGAAGTATTTAAGCAATGCATAGTGTGTGCATAAGATGTTCACAAGAAAGACATTGCCTGTAGACAAATGCTCGACAACACGTAGTAGGAGAAGTAATTAAGCATTGCATAGTGTGTGCATAAGATGTTCACAATAAGGACATTGCCTGTAGACAAATGCTCGACAACATGTAGTAGGAGAAGTAATTAAGCAATGCATAGTGTGTGCGTAAGATGTTCACAAGAAAGACATTGCCTGTAGACAAATGCTCGACAACACGTAGTAGGAGAAGTAATTAAGCAATGCATAGTGTGTGCATAAGATGGTCACAAGAAAGACATTGCCTGTAGACAAATGCTCGACTACACGTAGTAGGAGAAGTAAATAAGCAATGCATAGTGTGTGCATAAGATGTTCACAATAAAGACATTGCCTGTAGACAAATGCTCGACAACACGTAGTAGGAGAAGTAATTATGCAATGCATAGTGTGTGCATAAGATGTTCACAAGAAAGACATTACCTGTAGACAAATGCTCGACAACACGTAGTAGGAGAAGTAATTAAGCAATGCATTGTGTGTGCATAAGATGTTCACAAGAAAGACATTGCCTGTAGACAAATGCTCGACAACACGTAGTAGGAGTAGTAATTAAGCAATGCATAGTGTGTGCATAAGATATTCACAAGAAAGACATTGCCTGTAGACAAATGCTCGACAACATGTAGTAGGAGAAGTAATTAAGCAATGCATAGTGTGTGCATAAGATGTTCACAAGAAAGACATTGCCTGTAGACAAATGCTCGACAACACGTAGTAGGAGAAGTAATTAAGCAATGCATAGTGTGTGCATAAGATGTTCACAAGAAACACATTGCCTGTAGACAAATGCTCAACAACACATAGTAGGAGAAGTAATTAAGCAATGCATAGTGTGTGCATAAGATGTTCACAAGAAAGACATTGCCTGTAGACAAATGCTTGACAACACGTAGTAGGAGAAGTAATTAAGCAATGCATAGTGTGTGCATAAGATGTTCACAAAAAAGACATTGCCTGTAGACAAATGCTCGACAACACGTAGTAGGAGAAGTAATTAAGCAATGCATAGTGTGTGCATAAGATGTTCACAATGAAGACATTGCCTGTAGACAAATGCTCGACAACACGTAGTTGGAGAAGTAATTAAACAATGCATAGTGTGTGCATAAGATGTTCACAAGAAAGACATTGCCTGTAGACAAATGCTCGACCACACGTAGTAGGAGAAGTAATTAAGCAATGCATAGTGTGTGCATAAGATGGTCACAAGAAAGACATTGCCTGTAGACAAATGCTCGACTACACGTAATAGGAGAAGTAAATAAGCAATGCATAATGTGTGCATAAGATGTTCACAATAAAGACATTGCCTGTAGACAATTGCTCGACAACACGTAGTAGGAGAAGTAATTATGCAATGCATAGTGTGTGCATAAGATGTTCACAAGAAAGACATTACCTGTAGACAAATGCTCGACAACACGTAGTAGGAGAAGTAATTAAGCAATGCATAGTGTGTGCATAAGATGTTCACAAGAAAGACATTGCCTGTAGACAAATGCTCGACAACACGTAGTAGGAGTAGTAATTAAGCAATGCATAGTGTGTGCATAAGATATTCACAAGAAAGACATTGACTGTAGACAAATGCTTGACAACATGTAGTAGGAGAAGTAATTAAGCAATGCATAGTGTGTGCATAAGATGTTCACAAGAAAGACATTGCCTGTAGACAAATGCTCGACAACACGTAGTAGGAGAAGTAATTAAGCAATGCATAGTGTGTGCATAAGATGTTCACAAAAAAGACATTGCCTGTAGACAAATGCTCGACAACACGTAGTAGGAGAAGTATTTAAGCAATGCATAGTGTGTGCATAAGATGTTCACAATGAAGACATTGCCTGTAGACAAATGCTCGACAACACGTAGTTGGAGAAGTAGTTAAACAATGCATAGTGTGTGCATAAGATGTTCACAAGAAAGACATTGCCTGTAGACAAATGCTCGACAACACGTAGTAGGAGAAGTAATTAAGCAATGCATAGTGTGTGCATAAGATGTTCACAAGAAAGATATTACCTGTAGACAAATGCTCGACAACACGTAGTAGGAGAAGTAATTAAGCAATGCATAGTGTGTGCATAAGATGTTCACAAGAAAGACATTGCCTGTAGACAAATGCTCGACAACACGTAGTAGGAGTAGTAATTAAGCAATGCATAGTGTGTGCATAAGATATTCACAAGAAAGACATTGCCTGTAGACAAATGCTCGACAACATGTAGTAGGAGAAGTAATTAAGCAATGCATAGTATGTGCATAAGATGTTCACAATAATGACATTGCCTGTAGACAAATGCTCGACAACACGTAGTAGGAGAAGTAATTAAGCAATGCATAGTGTGTGCATAAGATGTTCACAAGAAAGACATTGCCTGTAGACAAATGCTCAACAACTCATAGTAGGAGAAGTAATTAAGCAATGCATAGTGTGTGCATAAGATGTTCACAAGATAGACATTGCCTGTAGACAAATGCTTGACAACACGTAGTAGGAGAAGTAATTAAGCAATGCATAGTGTGTGCATAAGATGTTCACAAAAAAGACATTGCCTGTAGACAAATGCTCGACAACACGTAGTAGGAGAAGTAATTAAGCAATGCATAGTGTGTGCATAAGATGTTCACAATGAAGACATTGCCTGTAGACAAATGCTCGACAACACGTAGTAGGAGAAGTAATTAAGCAATGCATAGTGTGTGCATAAGATGTTCACAAGAAAAACATTGCCTGTAGACAAATGCTCGACAACACGTAGTAGGAGAAGTAATTAAGCAATGCATAGTGTGTGCATAAGATGTTCACAAGAAAGACATTGCCTGTAGACAAATGCTCGACAACACGTAGTAGGAGAAGTAATTAAGAAATGCATAGTGTGTGCATAAGATGTTCACAAGAAAGACATTGCCTGTAGACAAATGCTCGACAACACGTAGTAGGAGAAGTAATTAAGCATTGCATAGTGGGTCCATAAGATGTTCACAATAAAGACATTGCCTGTATACAAATGCTCGACAACACGTAGTAGGAGAAGTAATTAAGCAATGCATAGTGTGTGCATAAGATATTCACAAGAAAGACATTGCCTGTAGACAAATGCTCGACAACACGTAGTAGGAGAAGTAATAATGCAATGCATAGTGTGTGCATAAGATGTTTACAAGAAAGACATTACCTGTAGACAAATGCTCGACAACACGTAGTAGGAGAAGTAATTAAGCAATGCATAGTGTGTGCATAAGATGTTCACAAGAAAGACATTGCCTGTAGACAAATGCTCGACAACACGTAGTAGGAGTAGTAATTAAGCAATGCATAGTGTGTGCATAAGATATTCACAAGAAAGACATTGCCTGTAGACAAATGCTCGACAACATGTAGTAGGAGAAGTAATTAAGAAATGCATAGTGTGTGCAAAAGATGTTCAAAATAATGACATTGCCTGTAGACAAATGCTCGACAACACGTAGTAGGAGAAGTAATTAAGCAATGCATAGTGTGTGCATAAGATGTTCACAAGAAAGACATTTCCTGTAGACAAATGCTTGACAACACGTAGTAGGAGAAGTAATTAAGCAATGCATAGTGTGTGCATAAGATGTTCACAAAAAAGACATTGCCTGTAGACAAATGCTCGACAGCACGTAGTAGGAGAAGTAATTAAGCAATGCATAGTGTGTGCATAAGATGTTCACAATGAAGACATTGCCTGTAGACAAATGCTCGACAACACGTAGTAGGAGAAGTAATTAAGCAATGCATAGTGTGTGCATAAGACGTTCACAATAAAGACATTGCCTGTAGACAAATGCTCGACAACACGTACTAGGAGAAGTAATTATGCAATGCATAGTGTGTGCATAAGATGTTCACAAGAAAGACATTACCTGTAGACAAATGCTCGACAACACGTTGTAGGAGAAGTAATTAAGCAATGCATAGTGTGTGCATAAGATGTTCACAAGAAAGACATTGCCTGTAGACAAATGCTCGACAACACGTAGTAGGAGTAGCAATTAAGCAACGCATAGTGTGTGCATAAGATATTCACAAGAAAGACATTGCCTGTAGACAAATGCTCGACAACATGTAGTAGGAGAAGTAATTAAGCAATGCATAGTGAGTGCATAAGATGTTCACAATAATGACATTGCCTGTAGACAAATGCTCGACAACACGTAGTAGGAGAAGTAATTAAGCAATGCATAGTGTGTGCATAAGATGTTCACAAGAAAGACATTGCCTGTAGACAAATGCTCAACAACTCATAGTAGGAGAAGTAATTAAGCAATGCATAGTGTGTGCATAAGATGTTCACAAGATAGACATTGCCTGTAGACAAATGCTTGACAACACGTAGTAGGAGAAGTAATTAAGCAATGCACAGTGTGTGCATAAGATGTTCACAAAAAAGACATTGCCTGTAGACAAATGCTCGACAACACGTAGTAGGAGAAGTAATTAAGCAATGCATAGTGTGTGCATAAGATGTTCACAATGAAGACATTGCCTGTAGACAAATGCTCGACAACACGTAGTAGGAGAAGTAATTAAGCAATGCATAGTGTGTGCATAAGATGTTCACAAGAAAAACATTGCCTGTAGACAAATGCTCGACAACACGTAGTAGGAGAAGTAATTAAGCAATGCATAGTGTGTGCATAAGATGTTCACAAGAAAGACATTGCCTGTAGACAAATGCTCGACAACACGTAGTAGGAGAAGTAATTAAGAAATGCATAGTGTGTGCATAAGATGTTCACAAGAAAGACATTGCCTGTAGACAAATGCTCGACAACACGTAGTAGGAGAAGTAATTAAGCATTGCATAGTGTGTCCATAAGATGTTCACAATAAAGACATTGCCTGTATACAAATGCTCGACAACACGTAGTAGGAGAAGTAAATAAGCAATGCATAGTGTGTGCATAAGATGTTCACAAGAAAGATATTGCCTGTAGACAAATGCTCGACAACACGTAGTAGGAGAAGTAATTAAGCAATGCATAGTGTGTGCATAACATATTCAAGGGAAAGACATTGCCTGTAGTCAAATGCTCGACAACACGTAGTAGGAGAAGTAATTAAGCAATGCATAGTGTGTGCATAAGATATTCACAAGAAAGACATTGCCTGTAGACAAATGCTCGACAACACGTAGTAGGAGAAGTAATAATGCAATGCATAGTGTGTGCATAAGATGTTTACAAAAAAGACATTACCTGTAGACAAATGCTCGACAACACGTAGTAGGAGAAGTAATTAAGCAATGCATAGTGTGTGCATAAGATGTTCAAAATAATGACATTGCCTGTAGACAAATGCTCGACAACACGTAGTAGGAGAAGTAATTAAGCAATGCATAGTGTGTGCATAAGATGTTCACAAGAAAGACATTTCCTGTAGACAAATGCTTGACAACACGTAGTAGGAGAAGTAATTAAGCAATGCATAGTGTGTGCATAAGATGTTCACAAAAAAGACATTGCCTGTAGACAAATGCTCGACAACACGTAGTAGGAGAAGTAATTAAGCAATGCATAGTGTGTGCATAAGATGTTCACAATGAAGACATTGCCTGTAGACAAATGCTCGACAACACGTAGTAGGAGAAGTAATTAAGCAATGCATAGTGTGTGCATAAGACGTTCACAATAAAGACATTGCCTGTAGACAAATGCTCGACAACACGTAGTAGGAGAAGTAATTATGCAATGCATAGTGTGTGCATAAGATGTTCACAAGAAAGACATTACCTGTAGACAAATGCTCGACAACACGTTGTAGGAGAAGTAATTAAGCAATGCATAGTGTGTGCATAAGATGTTCACAAGAAAGACATTGCCTGTAGACAAATGCTCGACAACACGTAGTAGGAGTAGCAATTAAGCAACGCATAGTGTGTGCATAAGATATTCACAAGAAAGACATTGCCTGTAGACAAATGCTCGACAACATGTAGTAGGAGAAGTAATTAAGCAATGCATAGTAAGTGCATAAAATGTTCACAATAATGACATTGCCTGTAGACAAATGCTCGACAACACGTAGTAGGAGAAGTAATTAAGCAATGCATAGTGTGTGCATAAGATGTTCTCAAGAAAGACATTGCCTGTAGACAAATGCTCAACAACACATAGTAGGAGAAGTAATTAAGCAATGCATAGTGTGTGCATAAGATGTTCACAAGAAAGACATTGCCTGTAGACAAATGCTTGACAACACGTAGTAGGAAAAGTAATTAAGCTATGCATAGTGTGTGCATAAGATGTCCACAAAAAAGACATTGCCTGTAGACAAATGCTCGATAACACGTAGTAGGAGAAGTAATTAAGCAATGCATAGTGTGTGCATAAGATATTCAAAATAATGACATTGCCTGTAGACAAATGCTCGACAACACGTAGTAGGAGAAGTAATTAAGCAATGTATAGTGTGTGCATATGATGTTCACAATAAAGACATTGCCTGTAGAAAAATGCTCGACAACTCGTAGTAGGAGAAGTAATTAAGCAATGCGTAGTGTGTGCATAAGATGTTCACAAGAAAGACATTGCCTGTAGACAAATGCACGACAACACGTAGTAGGAGAAGTATTTAAGCAATGCATAGTGTGTGCATAAGATGTTCACAAGAAAGACATTGCCTGTAGACAAATGCTCGACAACACGTAGTAGGAGAAGTAATTAAGCATTGCATAGTGTGTGCATAAGATGTTCACAATAAAGACATTGCCTGTAGACAAGTGCTCGACAACACGTAGTAGGAGAAGTAATTAAGCAATGCATAGTGTGTGCATAAGATGTTCACAAGAAAGATATTGCCTGTAGACAAATGCTCGACAACACGTAGTAGGAGAAGTAAATAAGCAATGCATAGTGTGTGCATAACATGTTCACAAGAAAGACATTGCCTGTAGACAAATGCTCGACAACACGTAGTAGGAGAAGTAATTAAGCAATGCATAGTGTGTGCATAAGATGTTCACAAGAAAGACATTGCCTGTAGACAAATGCTCGACAACACGTAGTAGGAGATGTAATTAAGCAATGCATAGTGTGTGCATAAGATGTTCACAAGAAAGACATTGCCTGTAGACAAATGCTCGACAACACGTAGTAGGAGTAGTAATTAAGCAATGCATAGTGTGTGCATAAGATATTCACAAGAAAGACATTGCCTGTAGACAAATGCTCGACAACATGTAGTAGGAGAAGTAATTAAGAAATGCATAGTGTGTGCATAAGATGTTCAAAATAATGACATTGCCTGTAGACAAATGCTCGACAACACGTAGTAGGAGAAGTAATTAAGCAATGCATAGTGTGTGCATAAGATGTTCACAAGAAAAACATTGCCTGTAGACAAATGCTCAACAACACATAGTAGGAGAAGTAATTAAGCAATGCATAGTGTGTGCATAAGATGTTCACAAGAAAGACATTTCCTGTAGACAAATGCTTGACAACACGTAGTAGGAGAAGTAATTAAGCAATGCATAGTGTGTGCATAAGATGTTCACAAAAAAGACATTGCCTGTAGACAAATGCTCGACAACACGTAGTAGGAGAAGTAATTAAGCAATGCATAGTGTGTGCATAAGATGTTCACAATGAAGACATTGCCTGTAGACAAATGCTCGACAACACGTAGTAGGAGAAGTAATTAAGCAATGCATAGTGTGTGCATAAGACGTTCACAATAAAGACATTGCCTGTAGACAAATGCTCGACAACACGTAGTAGGAGAAGTAATTATGCAATGCATAGTGTGTGCATAAGATGTTCACAAGAAAGACATTGCCTGTAGACAAATGCTCGACAACACGTTGTAGGAGAAGTAATTAAGCAATGCATAGTGTGTGCATAAGATGTTCACAAGAAAGACATTGCCTGTAGACAAATGCTCGACAACACGTAGTAGGAGTAGCAATTAAGCAACGCATAGTGTGTGCATAAGATATTCACAAGAAAGACATTGCCTGTAGACAAATGCTCGACAACATGTAGTAGGAGAAGTAATTAAGCAATGCATAGTGAGTGCATAAGATGTTCAGATTAATGACATTGCCTGTAGACAAATGCTCGACAACACGTAGTAGGAGAAGTAATTAAGCAATGCATAGTGTGTGCATAAGATGTTCACAAGAAAGACATTGCCTGTAGACAAATGCTCAACAACACATAGTAGGAGAAGTAATTAAGCAATGCATAGTGTGTGCATAAGATGTTCACAAGAAAGACATTGCCTGTAGACAAATGCTTGACAACACGTAGTAGGAGAAGTAATTAAGCAATGCATAGTGTCTGCATAAGATGTCCACAAAAAAGACATTGCCTGTAGACAAATGCTCGATAACACGTAGTAGGAGAAGTAATTAAGCAATGCATAGTGTGTGCATAAGATATTCAAAATAATGACATTGCCTGTAGACAAATGCTCGACAACACGTAGTAGGAGAAGTAATTAAGCAATGTATAGTGTGTGCATAAGATGTTCACAATAAAGACATTGCCTGTAGAAAATTGCTCGACAACACGTAGTAGGAGAAGTAATTAAGCAATGCATAGTGTGTGCATAAGATGTTCACAAGAAAGACATTGCCTGTAGACAAATGCACGACAACACGTAGTAGGAGAAGTATTTAAGCAATGCATAGTGTGTGCATAAGATGTTCACAAGAAAGACATTGCCTGTAGACAAATGCTCGACAACACGTAGTAGGAGAAGTAATTAAGCATTGCATAGTGTGTGCATAAGATGTTCACAATAAAGACATTGCCTGTAGACAAATGCTCGACAACACGTAGTAGGAGAAGTAATTAAGCAATGCATAGTGTGTGCATAAGATGTTCACAAGAAAGATATTGCCTGTAGACAAATGCTCGACGACACGTAGTAGGAGAAGTAAATAAGCAATGCATAGTGTGTGCATAACATGTTCACAAGAAAGACATTGCCTGTAGACAAATGCTCGACAACACGTAGTAGGAGAAGTAATTAAGCAATGCATAGTGTGTGCATAAGATGTTCACAAGAAAGACATTGCCTGTAGACAAATGCTCGACAACACGTAGTAGGAGATGTAATTAAGCAATGCATAGTGTGTGCATAAGATGTTCACAAGAAAGACATTGCCTGTAGACAAATGCTCGACAACACGTAGTAGGAGAAGTAATTAAGCAATGCATATTGTCTGCATAAGATGTTCACAAGAAAGACGTTGCCCGTAGACAAATGCTCGACAACATGTAGTACGAGAAGTAATTAAGCAATGCATAGTGTGTGCGTAAGATGTTCACAATAAAGACATTGCCTGTAGACAAATGCTCGACAACATGTAGTACGAGAAGTAATTAAGCAATGCATAGTGTGTGCGTAAGATGTTCACAAGTAAGACATTGCCTGTAGACAAATGCTCGACAACACGTAGTAGGAGAAGTAATTATGCAATGAATAGTGTGTGCATAAGATGTTCACAAGAAAGACATTACCTGTAGACAAATGCTCGACAACACGTAGTAGGAGAAGTAATTAAGCAATGCATAGTGTGTGCATAAGATGTTCACAAAAAAGACATTGCCTGTAGACAAATGCTCGACAACACGTAGTAGGAGAAGTAATTAAGCAATTCATAGTGTGTGCATAAGATGTTCACAAGAAAGACATTGCCTGTAGACAAATGCTCGACAACACGTAGTAGGAGAAGTAATTAAGCAATGCATTGTGTGTGCATAAGATGGTCGCAAGAAAGACATTGCCTGTAGACAAATGCTCGACTACACGTAGTAGGAGAAGTAAATAAGCAATGCATAATGTGTGCATAAGATGTTCACAATAAAGACATTGCCTGTAGACAAATGCTCGACAACACGTAGTACAAGAAGTAATTAAACAATGCATAGTGTGTGCGTAAGATGTTCACAAGTAAGACATTGCCTGTAGACAAATGTTTGACAACACGTAGTTGGAGAAGTAATTATGCAATGCATAGTGTGTGCATAAGATGTTCACAAGAAAGACATTACCTGTAGACAAATGTTCGACAACACGTAGTAGGAGAAGTAATTAAGCAATGCATAGTGTGTGCATAAGATGTTCACAAGAAAGACATTGCCTGTAGACAAATGCTCGACAACACGTAGTAGGAGTAGTAATTAAGCAATGCATAGTGTGTGCATAAGATATTCACAAGAAAGACATTGCCTGTAGACAAATGCTCGACAACATGTAGTAGGAGAAGTAATTAAGCATTGCATAGTGTGTGCATAAGATGTTCAAAAGAATGACATTGCCAGTAGACACATGCTCGACAACACGTTGTAGGAGAAGTAATTAAGCAATGCATAGTGTGTGCATAAGATGTTCACAAGAAAGACATTGCCTGTAGACAAATGCTCATCAACTCATAGTAGGAGAAGTAATTAAGCAATGCATAGTGTGTGCAGAAGATGTTCACAAGAAAGACATTTCCTGTAGACAAATGCTCGACAACTCGTAGTAGGAGAAGTAATTAAGCAATGCATAGTGTGTGCATAAGATGTTCACAAGAAAGACATTGCCTGTAGACAAATGCTTGACAACACGTAGTAGGAGAAGTAATTAAGCAATGCATAGTGTGTGCATAAGATGTTCACAAAAAAGACATTGCCTGTAGACAAATGCTCGACAACACGTAGTAGGAGAAGTAATTAAGCAATGCATAGTGTGTGCATAAGATGTTCACAAGAAAAACATTGACTGTAGACAAATGCTCAACAACACATAGTAGGAGAAGTAATTAAGCAATGCATAGTGTGTGCATAAGATGTTCACAAAAAAGACATTGCCTGTAGACAAATGGTCGACAATACATAGTAGGAGAAGTAATTAAGCAATGCATAGTGTGTGCATAAGATGTTCACAATGAAGACATTGCCTGTAGACAAATGCTCGACAACACGTAGTAGGAGAAGTAATTAAGCAATGCATAGTGTGTGCATAAGATGTTCACAATAAAGACATTGCCTGTAGACAAATGCTCGACAACACGTAGTAGGAGAAGTAATTATGCAATGCATAGTGTGTGCATAAGATGTTCACAAGAAAGACATTACCTGTAGACAAATGCTCGACAACACGTTGTAGGAGAAGTAATTAAGCAATGCATAGTGTGTGCATAAGATGTTCACAAGAAAGACATTTCCTGTAGACAAATGCTCGACAACATGTAGTACGAGAAGTAATTAAACAATGCATAGTGTGTGCGTAAGATGTTCACAAGTAAGACATTGCCTGTAGACAAATGTTCGACAACACGTGGTAGGAGAAGTAATTATGCAATGCATAGTGTGTGCTTAAGATGTTCACAAGAAAGACATTACCTGTAGACAAATGTTCGACAACACGTAGTAGGAGAAGTAATTAAGCAATGCATAGTGTGTGCATAAGATGTTCACAAGAAAGACATTGCCTGTAGACAAATGCTCGACAACACGTAGTAGGAGTAGTAATTAAGCAATGCATAGTGTGTGCATAAGATATTCACAAGAAAGACATTGCCTGTAGACAAATGCTCGACAACATGTAGTAGGAGAAGTAATTAAGCAATGCATAGTGTGTGCATAAGATGTTCAAAAGAATGACATTGCCAGTAGACACATGCTCGACAACACGTTGTAGGAGAAGTAATTAAGCAATGCATAGTGTGTGCATAAGATGTTCACAAGAAAGACATTGCCTGTAGACAAATGCTCATCAACTCATAGTAGGAGAAGTAATTAAGCAATGCATAGTGGGTTGCAGAAGATGTTCACAAGAAAGACATTTCCTGTAGACAAATGCTCGACAACTCGTAGTAGGAGAAGTAATTAAGCAATGCATAGTGTGTGCATAAGATGTTCACAAGAAAGACATTGCCTGTAGACAAATGCTCAACAACACATAGTAGGAGAAGTTATTAAGCAATGCATAGTGTGTGCATAAGATGTTCACAAGAAAGACATTGCCTGTAGACAAATGCTTGACAACACGTAGTAGGAGAAGTAATTAAGCAATGCATAGTATGTGCATAAGATGTTCACAAAAAAGACATTGCCTGTAGACAAATGCTCGACAACACGTAGTAGGAGAAGTAATTAAGCAATGCATAGTGTGTGCATAAGATGTTCACAAGAAAAACATTGACTGTAGACAAATGCTCAACAACACATAGTAGGAGAAGTAATTAAGCAATGCATAGTGTGTGCATAAGATGTTCACAATAAAGACATTGCCTGTAGACAAATGCTTGACAACACGTAGTAGGAGAAGTAATTAAGCAATGCATAGTGTGTGCATAAGATGTTCACAAAAAAGACATTGCCTGTAGACAAATGCTCGACAATACGTAGTAGGAGAAATAATTAAGCAATGCATAGTGTGTGCATAAGATGTTCACAATGAAGACATTGCCTGTAGACAAATGCTCGACAACACGTAGTAGGAGAAGTAATTAAGCAATGCATAGTGTGTGCATAAGATGTTCACAATAAAGACATTGCCTGTAGACAAATGCTCGACAACACGTAGTAGGAGAAGTAATTATGCAATGCATAGTGTGTGCATAAGATGTTCACAAGAAAGACATTACCTGTAGACAAATGCTCGACAACACGTTGTAGGTGAAGTAATTAAGCAATGCATAGTGTGTGCATAAGATGTTCACAAGAAAGACATTGCCTGTAGACAAATGCTCGACAACACGTAGTAGGAGTAGCAATTAAGCAACGCATAGTGTGTGCATAAGATATTCACAAGTAAGACATTGCCTGTAGACAAATGCTCGACAACATGTAGTAGGAGAAGTAATTAAGCAATGCATAGTGAGTGCATAAGATGTTCACAATAATGACATTGCCTGTAGACAAATGCTCGACAACACGTAGTAGGAGAAGTAATTAAGCAATGCATAGTGTGTGCATAAGATGTTCACAAGAAAGACATTGCCTGTAGAGAAATGCTCAACAACACATAGTAGGAGAAGTAATTAAGCAATGCATAGTGTGTGCATAAGATGTTCACAAGAAAGGCATTGCCTGTAGACAAATGCTTGACAACACGTAGTAGGAGAAGTAATTAAGCAATGCATAGTGTGTGCATAAGATGTCCACAAAAAAGACATTGCCTGTAGACAAATGCTCGATAACACGTAGTAGGAGAAGTAATTAAGCAATGCATAGTGTGTGCACAAGATATTCAAAATAATGACATTGCCTGTAGACAAATGCTCGACAACACGTAGTAGGAGAAGTAATTAAGCAATGTATAGTGTGTGCATAAGTTGTTCACAATAAAGACATTGCCTGTAGAAAAATGCTCGACAACACGTAGTAGGAGAAGTAATTAAGCAATGCATAGTGTGTGCAAAAGATGTTCACAAGAAAGAAATTGCCTGTAGACAAATGCACGACAACACGTAGTAGGAGAAGTATTTAAGCAATGCATAGTGTGTGCATAAGATGTTCACAAGAAAGACATTGCCTGTAGACAAATGCTCGACAACACGTAGTAGGAGAAGTAATTAAGCATTGCATAGTGTGTGCATAAGATGTTCACAATAAAGACATTGCCTGTAGACAAATGCTCGACAACACGTAGTAGGAGAAGTAATTAAGCAATGCATAGTGTGTGCATAAGATGTTCACAAGAAAGATATTGCCTGTAGACAAATGCTCGACAACACGTAGTAGGAGAAGTAAATAAGCAATGCATAGTGTGTGCATAACATGTTCACAAGAAAGACATTGCCTGTAGACACATGCTCGACAACACGTAGTAGGAGAAGTAATTAAGCAATGCATAGTGTGTGCATAAGATGTTCACAAGAAAGACATTGCCTGTAGACAAATGCTCGACAACACGTAGTAGGAGAAGTAATTAAGTAATGCATAGTGTGTGCATAAGATGATCACAAGAAAGACATTGCCTGCAGACAAATGCTCGACAACACGTAGTAGGAGAAGTAATTAAGCAATGCATAGTGTGTGCATAAGATGTTCACAAGAAAGACATTGCCTGTAGACAAATGCTCGACAACACGTAGTAGGAGAAGTAATTAAGCAATGCATATTGTCTGCATAAGATGTTCACAAGAAAGACGTTGCCCGTAGACAAATGCTCGACAACATGTAGTACGAGAAGTAATTAAGCAATGCATAGTGTGTGCGTAAGATGTTCACAATAAAGACATTGCCTGCAGACAAATGCTCGACAACATGTAGTACGAGAAGTAATTAAGCAATGCATAGTGTGTGCGTAAGATATTCACAAGTAAGACATTGCCTGTAGACAAATGCTCGACAACACGTAGTAGG
This sequence comes from Locusta migratoria, assembly GCA_026315105.1. Taxonomy (NCBI): domain Eukaryota; kingdom Metazoa; phylum Arthropoda; class Insecta; order Orthoptera; family Acrididae; genus Locusta; species Locusta migratoria. The sequence goes on from CM048745.1 coordinate 32,993,258, forward strand.
AGAAGTAATTATGCAATGCATAGTGTGTGCATAAGATGTTCACAAGAAAGACATTACCTGTAGACAAATGCTCGACAACACGTAGTAGGAGAAGTAATTAAGCAATGCATAGTGTGTGCATAAGATGTTCACAAGAAAGACATTGCCTGTAGACAAATGCTCGACAACACGTAGTAGGAGTAGTAATTAAGCAATGCATAGTGTGTGCATAAGATATTCACAAGAAAGACATTGCCTGTAGACAAATGCTCGACAACATGTAGTAGGAGATGTAATTAAGCAATGCATAGTGTGTGCATAAGATGTTCAAAATAATGACATTGCCTGTAGACAAATGCTCGACAACACGTTGTAGGAAAAGTAATTAAGCAATGCATAGTGTGTGCATAAGATGTTCACAAGAAAGACATTGCCTGTAGACAAATGCTCATCAACACATAGTAGGAGAAGTAATTAAGCAATGCATAGTGTGTGCATAAGATGTTCACAAGGAAGACATTTCCTGTAGACAAATGCTTGACAACACGTAGTAGGGGAAGTAATTAAGCAATGCATAGTGTGTGCATAAGATGTTCACAAAAAAGACATTGCCTGTAGACAAATGCTCGACAACACGAAGTAGGAGAAGTAATTAAGCAATGCATAGTGTGTGCATAAGATGTTTACAATGAAGACATTGCCTGTAGACAAATGCTCGACAACACGTAGTAGGAGAAGTAATTAAGCAATTCATAGTGTGTGCATAAGATGTTCACAAGAAAGACATTGCCTGTAGACAAATGCTCGACAACACGTAGTAGGAGAAGTAATTAAGCAATGCATAGTGTGTGCATAAGATGGTCACAAGAAAGACATTGCCTGTAGACAAATGCTCGACTACACGTAGTAGGAGAAGTAAATAAGCAATGCATAATGTGTGCATAAGATGTTCACAATAAAGACATTGCCTGTAGACAAATGCTCGACAACACGTAGTAGGAGATGTAATTATGCAATGCATAGTGTGTGCATAAAATGTTCACAAGAAAGACATTGCCTGTAGACAAATGCTCGACAACACGTAGTAGGAGAAGTAATTAAGCAATGCATAGTGTGTGCATAAGATGTTCACAAGAAAGACATTGCCTGTAGACAAATGCTCGACAACACGTAGTAGGAGAAGTAATTAAGCAATGCATAGTGTGTGCATAAGATGTTCACAAGAAAGACATTGCCTGTAGACAAATGCTCGACAACACGTAGTAGGAGAAGTAATTAAGCAATGCATATTGTCTGCATAAGATGTTCACAAGAAAGACGTTGCCTGTAGACAAATGCTCGACAACATGTAGTACGAGAAGTAATTAAGCAATGCATAGTGTGTGCGTAAGATGTTCACAATAAAGACATTGCCTGTAGACAAATGCTCGACAACACGTTGTAGGAAAAGTAATTAAGCAATGCATAGTGTGTGCATAAGATGTTCACAAGAAAGACATTGCCTGTAGACAAATGCTCATCAACACATAGTAGGAGAAGTAATTAAGCAATGCATAGTGTGTGCATAAGATGTTCACAAGGAAGACATTTCCTGTAGACAAATGCTTGACAACACGTAGTAGGGGAAGTAATTAAGCAATGCATAGTGTGTGCATAAGATGTTCACAAAAAAGACATTGCCTGTAGACAAATGCTCGACAACACGAAGTAGGAGAAGTAATTAAGCAATGCATAGTGTGTGCATAAGATGTTCACAATGAAGACATTGCCTGTAGACAAATGCTCGACAACACGTAGTAGGAGAAGTAATTAAGCAATTCATAGTGTGTGCATAAGATGTTCACAAGAAAGACATTGCCTGTAGACAAATGCTCGACAACACGTAGTAGGAGAAGTAATTAAGCAATGCATAGTGTGTGCATAAGATGGTCACAAGAAAGACATTGCCTGTAGACAAATGCTCGACTACACGTAGTAGGAGAAGTAAATAAGCAATGCATAATGTGTGCATAAGATGTTCACAATAAAGACATTGCCTGTAGACAAATGCTCGACAACACGTAGTAGGAGATGTAATTATGCAATGCATAGTGTGTGCATAAAATGTTCACAAGAAAGACATTGCCTGTAGACAAATGCTCGACAACACGTAGTAGGAGAAGTAATTAAGCAATGCATAGTGTGTGCATAAGATGTTCACAAGAAAGACATTGCCTGTAGACAAATGCTCGACAACACGTAGTAGGAGAAGTAATTAAGCAATGCATAGTGTGTGCATAAGATGTTCACAAGAAAGACATTGCCTGTAGACAAATGCTCGACAACACGTAGTAGGAGAAGTAATTAAGCAATGCATAGTGTGTGCATAAGATGTTCACAAGAAAGACATTGCCTGTAGACAAATGCTCAACAACACATAGTAGGAGAAGTTATTAAGCAATGCATAGTGTGTGCATAAGATGTTCACAAGAAAGACATTGCCTGTAGACAAATGCTTGACAACACGTAGTAGGAGAAGTAATTAAGCAATGCACAGTATGTGCATAAGATGTTCACAAAAAAGACATTGCCTGTAGACAAATGCTCGACAACACGTAGTAGGAGAAGTAATTAAGCAATGCATAGTGTGTGCATAAGATGTTCACAAGAAAAACATTGACTGTAGACAAATGCTCAACAACACATAGTAGGAGAAGTAATTAAGCAATGCATAGTGTGTGCATAAGATGTTCACAATAAAGACATTGCCTGTAGACAAATGCTTGACAACACGTAGTACGAGAAGTAATTAAGCAATGCATAGTGTGTGCATAAGATGTTCACAAAAAAGACATTGCCTGTAGACAAATGCTCGACAATACGTAGTAGGAGAAGTAATTAAGCAATGCATAGTGTGTGCATAAGATGTTCACAATGAAGACATTGCCTGTAGACAAATGCTCGACAACACGTAGTAGGAGAAGTAATTAAGCAATGCATAGTGTGTGCATAAGATGTTCACAATAAAGACATTGCCTGTAGACAAATGCTCGACAACACGTAGTAGGAGAAGTAATTATGCAATGCATAGTGTGTGCATAAGATGTTCACAAGAAAGACATTACCTGTAGACAAATGCTCGACAACACGTTGTAGGAGAAGTAATTAAGCAATGCATAGTGTGTGCATAAGATGTTCACAAGAAAGACATTGCCTGTAGACAAATGCTCGACAACACGTAGTAGGAGTAGCAATTAAGCAACGCATAGTGTGTGCATAAGATATTCACAAGAAAGACATTGCCTGTAGACAAATGCTCGACAACATGTAGTAGGAGAAGTAATTAAGCAATGCATAGTGAGTGCATAAGATGTTCACAATAATGACATTGCCTGTAGACAAATGCTCGACAACACGTAGTAGGAGAAGTAATTAAGCAATGCATAGTGTGTGCATAAGATGTTCACAAGAAAGACATTGCCTGTAGAGAAATGCTCAACAACACATAGTAGGAGAAGTAATTAAGCAATGCATAGTGTGTGCATAAGATGTTCACAATAAAGACATTGCCTGTAGACAAATGCTTGACAACACGTAGTAGGAGAAGTAATTAAGCAATGCACAGTATGTGCATAAGATGTTCACAAAAAAGACATTGCCTGTAGACAAATGCTCGACAACACGTAGTAGGAGAAGTAATTAAGCAATGCATAGTGTGTGCATAAGATGTTCACAAGAAAAACATTGACTGTAGACAAATGCTCAACAACACATAGTAGGAGAAGTAATTAAGCAATGCATAGTGTGTGCATAAGATGTTCACAATAAAGACATTGCCTGTAGACAAATGCTTGACAACACGTAGTACGAGAAGTAATTAAGCAATGCATAGTGTGTGCATAAGATGTTCACAAAAAAGACATTGCCTGTAGACAAATGCTCGACAATACGTAGTAGGAGAAGTAATTAAGCAATGCATAGTGTGTGCATAAGATGTTCACAATGAAGACATTGCCTGTAGACAAATGCTCGACAACACGTAGTAGGAGAAGTAATTAAGCAATGCATAGTGTGTGCATAAGATGTTCACAATAAAGACATTGCCTGTAGACAAATGCTCGACAACACGTAGTAGGAGAAGTAATTATGCAATGCATAGTGTGTGCATAAGATGTTCACAAGAAAGACATTACCTGTAGACAAATGCTCGACAACACGTTGTAGGAGAAGTAATTAAGCAATGCATAGTGTGTGCATAAGATGTTCACAAGAAAGACATTGCCTGTAGACAAATGCTCGACAACACGTAGTAGGAGTAGCAATTAAGCAACGCATAGTGTGTGCATAAGATATTCACAAGAAAGACATTGCCTGTAGACAAATGCTCGACAACATGTAGTAGGAGAAGTAATTAAGCAATGCATAGTGAGTGCATAAGATGTTCACAATAATGACATTGCCTGTAGACAAATGCTCGACAACACGTAGTAGGAGAAGTAATTAAGCAATGCATAGTGTGTGCATAAGATGTTCACAAGAAAGACATTGCCTGTAGAGAAATGCTCAACAACACATAGTAGGAGAAGTAATTAAGCAATGCATAGTGTGTGCATAAGATGTTCACAAGAAAGACATTGCCTGTAGACAAATGCTTGACAACACGTAGTAGGAGAAGTAATTAAGCAATGCATAGTGTGTGCATAAGATGTCCACAAAAAAGACATTGCCTGTAGACAAATGCTCGATAACACGTAGTAGGAGAAGTAATTAAGCAATGAATAGTGTGTGCATAAGATATTCAAAATAATGACATTGCCTGTAGACAAATGCTCGACAACACGTAGTAGGAGAAGTAATTAAGCAATGTATAGTGTGTGCATAAGATGTTCACAATAAAGACATTGCCTGTAGAAAAATGCTCGACAACACGTAGTAGGAGAAGTAATTAAGCAATGCATAGTGTGTGCAAAAGATGTTCACAAGAAAGAAATTGCCTGTAGACAAATGCACGACAACACGTAGTAGGAGAAGTATTTAAGCAATGCATAGTGTGTGCATAAGATGTTCACAAGAAAGACATTGCCTGTAGACAAATGCTCGACAACACGTAGTAGGAGAAGTAATAAAGCATTGCATAGTGTGTGCATAAGATGTTCACAATAAAGACATTGCCTGTAGACAAATGCTCGACAACACGTAGTAGGAGAAGTAATTAAGCAATGCATAGTGTGTGCATAAGATGTTCACAAGAAAGATATTGCCTGTAGACAAATGCTCGACAACACGTAGTAGGAGAAGTAAATAAGCAATGCATAGTGTGTGCATAACATGTTCACAAGAAAGACATTGCCTGTAGACAAATGCTCGACAACACGTAGTAGGAGAAGTAATTAAGCAATGCATAGTGTGTGCATAAGATGTTCACAAGAAAGACATTGCCTGTAGACAAATGCTCGACAACACGTAGTAGGAGAAGTAATTAAGTAATGCATAGTGTGTGCATAAGATGATCACAAGAAAGACATTGCCTGTAGACAAATGCTCGACAACACGTAGTAGGAGAAGTAATTAAGCAATGCATAGTGTGTGCATAAGATGTTCACAAGAAAGACATTGCCTGTAGACAAATGCTCGACAACACGTAGTAGGAGAAGTAATTAAGCAATGCATATTGTCTGCATAAGATGTTCACAAGAAAGACGTTGCCCGTAGACAAATGCTCGACAACATGTAGTACGAGAAGTAATTAAGCAATGCATAGTGTGTGCGTAAGATGTTCACAATAAAGACATTGCCTGTAGACAAATGCTCGAAAACATGTAGTACGAGAAGTAATTAAGCAATGCATAGTGTGTGCGTAAGATATTCACAAGTAAGACATTGCCTGTAGACAAATGCTCGACAACACTTAGTAGGAGAAGTAATTATGCAATGCATAGTGTGTGCATAAGATGTTCACAAGAAAGACATTACCTGTAGACAAATGCTCGACAACACGTAGTAGGAGAAGTAATTAAGCAATGCATAGTGTGTGCATAAGATGTTCACAAGAAAGACATTGCCTGTAGACAAATGCTCGACAACACGTAGTAGGAGTAGTAATTAAGCAATGCATAGTGTGTGCATAAGATATTCACAAGAAAGACATTGCCTGTAGACAAATGCTCGACAACATGTAGTAGGAGAAGTAATTAAGCAATGCATAGTGTGTGCATAAGATGTTCAAAATAATGACATTGCCTGTAGACAAATGCTCGACAACACGTTGTAGGAAAAGTAATTAAGCAATGCATAGTGTGTGCATAAGATGTTCACAAGAAAGACATTGCCTGTAGACAAATGCTCATCAACACATAGTAGGAGAAGTAATTAAGCAATGCATAGTGTGTGCATAAGATGTTCACAAGGAAGACATTTCCTGTAGACAAATGCTTGACAACACGTAGTAGGGGAAGTAATTAAGCAATGCATAGTGTGTGCATAAGATGTTCACAAAAAAGACATTGCCTGTAGACAAATGCTCGACAACACGTAGTAGGAGAAGTAATTAAGCAATGCATAGTGTGTGCATAAGATGTTCACAATGAAGACATTGCCTGTAGACAAATGCTCGACAACACGTAGTAGGAGAAGTAATTAAGCAATTCATAGTGTGTGCATAAGATGTTCACAAGAAAGACATTGCCTGTAGACAAATGCTCGACAACACGTAGTAGGAGAAGTAATTAAGCAATGCATAGTGTGTGCATAAGATGGTCACAAGAAAGACATTGCCTGTAGACAAATGCTCGACAACACGTAGTAGGAGAAGTAAATAAGCAATGCATAATGTGTGCATAAGATGTTCACAATAAAGACATTGCCTGTAGACAAATGCTCGACAACACGTAGTAGGAGATGTAATTATGCAATGCATAGTGTGTGCATAAAATGTTCACAAGAAAGACATTGCCTGTAGACAAATGCTCGACAACACGTAGTAGGAGAAGTAATTAAGCAATGCATAGTGTGTGCATAAGATGTTCACAAGAAAGACATTGCCTGTAGACAAATGCTCGACAACACGTAGTAGGAGAAGTAATTAAGCAATGCATAGTGTGTGCATAAGATGTTCACAAGAAAGACATTGCCTGTAGACAAATGCTCGACAACACGTAGTAGGAGAAGTAATTAAGCAATGCATATTGTTTGCATAACATGTTCACAAGAAAGACGTTGCCCGTAGACAAATGCTCGACAACATGTAGTACGAGAAGTAATTAAGCAATGCATAGTGTGTGCGTAAGATGTTCACAATAAAGACATTGCCTGTAGACAAATGCTCGACAACATGTAGTACGAGAAGTAATTAAACAATGCATAGTGTGTGCGTAAGATGTTCACAAGTAAGACATTGCCTGTAGACAAATGCTCGACAACACGTAGTAGGAGAAGTAATTATGCAATGCATAGTGTGTGCATAAGATGTTCACAAGAAAGACATTACCTGTAGACAAATGCTCGACAACACGTAGTAGGAGAAGTAATTAAGCAATGCATAGTGTGTGCATAAGATGTTCACAAGAAAGACATTGCCTGTGGACAAATGCTCGACAACACGTAGTAGGAGTAGTAATTAAGCAATGCATAGTGTGTGCATAAGATATTCACAAGAAAGACATTGCCTGTAGACAAATGCTCGACAACATGTAGTAGGAGAAGTAATTAAGCAATGCATAGTGTGTGCATAAGATGTTCAAAAGAATGACATTGCCTGTAGACACATGCTCGACAACACGTTGTAGGAGAAGTAATTAAGCAATGCATAGTTTGTGCATAAGATGTTCACAAGAAAGACATTGCCTGTAGACAAATGCTCGACAACACGTAGTAGGAGAAGTAATTAAGCAATGCATAGTGTGTGCATAAGATGGTCACAAGAAAGACATTGCCTGTAGACAAATGCTCGACTACACGTAGTAGGAGAAGTAAATAAGCAATGCATAGTGTGTGCATAAGATGTTCACAATAAAGACATTGCCTGTAGACAAATGCTCGACAACACGTAGTAGGAGAAGTAATTATGCAATGCATAGTGTGTGCATAAGATGTTCACAAGAAAGACATTACCTGTAGACAAATGCTCGACAACACGTAGTAGGAGAAGTAATTAAGCAATGCATAGTGTGTGCATAAGATGTTCACAATAAAGACATTGCCTGTAGACAAATGCTCGACAACACGTAGTAGGAGAAGTAATTATGCAATGCATAGTGTGTGCATAAGATGTTCACAAGAAAGACATTACCTGTAGACAAATGCTCGACAACACGTAGTAGGAGAAGTAATTAAGCAATGCATAGTGTGTGCATAAGATGTTCACAAGAAAGACATTGCCTGTAGACAAATGCTCGACAACACGTAGTAGGAGTAGTAATTAAGCAATGCATAGTGTGTGCATAAGATATTCACAAGAAAGACATTGCCTGTAGACAAATGCTCGACAACATGTAGTAGGAGATGTAATTAAGAAATGCATAGTGTGTGCATAAGATGTTCAAAATAATGACATTGCCTGTAGACAAATGCTCGACAACACGTAGTAGGAGAAGTAATTAAGCAATGCATAGTGTGTGCATAAGATGTTCACAAGAAAAACATTGCCTGTAGACAAATGCTCAACAACACATAGTAGGAGAAGTAATTAAGCAATGCATAGTGTGTGCATAAGATGTTCACAAGAAAGACATTGCCTGTAGACAAATGCTTGACAACACGTAGTAGGATAAGTAATTAAGCAATGCTTAGTGTGTGCATAAGATGTTCACAAAAAAGACATTGCCTGTAGACAAATGCTCGACAACACGTAGTAGGAGAAGTAATTAAGCAATGCATAGTGTGTGCATAAGATGTTCACAATGAAGACATTGCCTGTAGACAAATGCTCGACAACACGTAGTAGGAGAAGTAATTAAGCAATGCATAGTGTGTGCATAAGATGTTCACAATAAAGACATTGCCTGTAGACAAATGCTCGACAACACGTAGTAGGAGAAGTAATTATGCAATGCATAGTGTGTGCATAAGATGTTCACAAGAAAGACATTACCTGTAGACAAATGCTCGACAACACGTTGTAGGAGAAGTATTTAAGCAATGCATAGTGTGTGCATAAGATGTTCACAAGAAAGACATTGCCTGTAGACAAATGCTCGACAACACGTAGTAGGAGTAGCAATTAAGCAACGCATAGTGTGTGCATAAGATATTCACAAGAAAGACATTGCCTGTAGACAAATGCTCGACAACATGTAGTAGGAGAAGTAATTAAGCAATGCATAGTGGGTGCATAAGATGTTCACCATAATGACATTGCCTGTAGACAAATGCTCAACAACACGTAGTAGTAGAAGTAATTAAGCAATGCATAGTGTGTGCATAAGATGTCCACAAAAAAGACATTGCCTGTAGACAAATGCTCGATAACACGTAGTAGGAGAAGTAATTAAGCAATGCATAGTGTGTGCATAAGATATTCAAAATAATGACATTGCCTGTAGACAAATGCTCGACAACACGTAGTAGGAGAAGTAATTAAGCAATGTATAGTGTGTGCATAAGATGTTCACAATAAAGACATTGCCTGTAGAAAAATGCTCGACAACACGTAGTAGGAGAAGTAATTAAGCAATGCATAGTGTGTGCATAAGATGTTCACAAGAAAGACATTGCCTGTAGACAAATGCACGACAACACGTAGTAGGAGAAGTATTTAAGCAATGCATAGTGTGTGCATAAGATGTTCACAAGAAAGACATTGCCTGTAGACAAATGCTCGACAACACGTAGTAGGAGAAGTAATTAAGCATTGCATTGTGTGTGCATAAGATGTTCACAATAAAGACATTGCCTGTAGACAAATGCTCGACAACACGTAGTAGGAGAAGTAATTAAGCAATGCATAGTGTGTGCATAAGATGTTCACAAGAAAGATATTGCCTGTAGACAAATGCTCGACAACACGTAGTAGGAGAAGTAAATAAGCAATGCATAGTGTGTGCATAACATGTTCACAATAAAGACATTGCCTGTAGACAAATGCTCGACAACACGTAGTAGGAGAAGTAATTAAGCAATGCATAGTGCGTGCATAAGATGTTCACAAGAAAGACATTGCCTGTAGACAAATGCTCGACAACACGTAGTAGGAGAAGTAATTAAGCAATGCATAGTGTGTGCATAAGATGTTCACAAGAAAGACATTGCCTGTAGACAAATGCTCGACAACACGTAGTAGGAGAAGTAATTAAGCAATGCATAGTGTGTGCATAAGATGTTCACAAGAAAGATATTGCCTGTAGACAAATGCTCGACAACACGTAGTAGGAGAAGTAATTAAGCAATGCATATTGTCTGCATAAGATGTTCACAAGAAAGACGTTGCCCGTAGACAAATGCTCGACAACATGTAGTACGAGAAGTAATTAAGCAATGCATAGTGTGTGCGTAAGATGTTCACAATAAAGACATTGCCTGTAGACAAATGCTCAACAACATGTAGTACGAGAAGTAATTAAGCAATGCATAGTGTGTGCGTAATATGTTCACAAGTAAGACATTGCCTGTAGACAAATGCTCGACAACACGTAGTAGGAGAAGTAATTATGCAATGCATAGTGTGTGCATAAGATGTTCACAAGAAAGACATTACCTGTAGACAAATGCTCGACAACACGTAGTAGGAGAAGTAATTAAGCAATGCATAGTGTGTGCATAAGATGTTCACAAGAAAGACATTGCCTGTAGACAAATGCTCGACAACACGTAGTAGGAGTAGTAATTAAGCAATGCATAGTGTGTGCATAAGATATTCACAAGAAAGACATTGCCTGTAGACAAATGCTCGACAGCATGTAGTAGGAGAAGTAATTAAGCAATGCATAGTGTGTGCATAAGATGTTCAAAATAATGACATTGCCTGTAGACAAATGCTCGACAACACGTTGTAGCTGAAGTAATTAAGCAATGCATAGTGTGTGCATAAGATGTTCACAAGAAAGACATTGCCTGTAGACAAATGCTCATCAACACATAGTAGGAGAAGTAATTAAGCAATGCATAGTGTGTGCATAAGATGTTCACAAGAAAGACATTTCCTGTAGACAAATGCTTGACAACACGTAGTAGGGGAAGTAATTAAGCAATGCATAGTGTGTGCATAAGATGTTCACAAAAAAGACATTGCCTGTAGACAAATGCTCGACAACACAAAGTAGGAGAAGTAATTAAGCAATGCATAGTGTGTGCATAAGATGTTCACAATGAAAACATTGCCTGTAGACAAATGCTCGACAACACGTAGTAGGAGAAGTAATTAAGCAATTCATAGTGTGTGCTTAAGATGTTCACAAGAAAGACATTGCCTGTAGACAAATGCTCGACAACACGTAGTAGGAGAAGTAATTAAGCAATGCATAGTGTGTGCATAAGATGGTCACAAGAAAGACATTGCCTGTAGACAAATGCTCGACTACACGTAGTAGGAGAAGTAAATAAGCAATGCATAATGTGTGCATAAGATGTTCACAATAAAGACATTGCCTGTAGACAAATGCTCGACAACACGTAGTAGGAGAAGTAATTATGCAATGCATAGTGTGTGCATAAAATGTTCACAAGAAAGACATTGCCTGTAGACAAATGCTCGACAACACGTAGTAGGAGAAGTAATTAAGCAATGCATAGTGTGTGCATAAGATGTTCACAAGAAAGACATTGCCTGTAGACAAATGCTCGACAACACTTAGTAGGAGAAGTAATTATGCAATGCATAGTGTGTGCATAAGATGTTCACAAGAAAGACATTACCTGTAGACAAATGCTCGACAACACGTAGTAGGAGAAGTAATTAAGCAATGCATAGTGTGTGCATAAGATGTTCACAAGAAAGACATTGCCTGTAGACAAATGCTCGACAACACGTAGTAGGAGTAGTAATTAAGCAATGCATAGTGTGTGCATAAGATATTCACAAGAAAGACATTGCCTGTAGACAAATGCTCGAAAACATCTAGTAGGAGAAGTAATTAAGCAATGCATAGTGTGTGCATAAGATGTTCAAAAGAATGATATTGCCTGTAGACACATGCTCGGCAACACGTTGTAGGAGAAGTAATTAAGCAATGCATAGTGTGTGCATAAGATGTTCACAAGAAAGACATTGCCTGTAGACAAATGCTCATCAACACATAGTAGGAGAAGTAATTAAGCAATGCATAGTGTGTGCATAAGATGTTCACAAGAAAGACATTTCCTGTAGACAAATGCCTGACAACACGTAGTAGGGGAAGTAATTAAGCAATGCATAGTGTGTGCATAAGATGTTCACAAAAAAGACATTGCCTGTAGACAAATGCTCGACAACACAAAGTAGGAGAAGTAATTAAGCAATGCATAGTGTGTGTATAAGATGTTCACAATGAAGACATTGCCTGTAGACAAATGCTCGACAACACGTAGTAGGAGAAGTAATTAAGCAATTCATAGTGTGTGCATAAGATGTTCACAAGAAAGACATTGCCTGTAGACAAATGCTCGACAACACGTAGTAGGAGAAGTAATTAAGCAATGCATAGTGTGTGCATAAGATGTTCACAAGAAAGACATTTCCTGTAGACAAATGCTTGACAACACGTAGTAGGGGAAGTAATTAAGCAATGCATAGTGTGTGCATAAGATGTTCACAAAAAAGACATTGCCTGTACACAAATGCTCGACAACACAAAGTAGGAGAAGTAATTAAGCAATGCATAGTGTGTGCATAAGATGGTCACAAGAAAGACATTGCCTGTAGACAAATGCTCGACTACACGTAGTAGGAGAAGTAAATAAGCAATGCATTGTGTGTGCATAAGATGTTCACAATAAAGACATTGCCTGTAGACAAATGCTCGACAACTGGTAGTAGGAGAAGTAATTACGCAATGCATAGTGTGTGCATAAAATGTTCACAAGAAAGTCATTACCTGTTGACAAATGCTCGACAACACGTAGTAGGAGAAGTAATTAAGCAATTCATAGTGTGTGCATAAGATGTTCACAAGAAAGACATTGCCTGTAGACAAATGCTCGACAACACGTAGTAGGAGTAGTAATTAAGCAATGCATAGAGTGTGCATAAGATATTCACAAGAAAGACATTGCCTGTAGACAAATGCTCGACAACATGTAGTAGGAGAAGTAATTAAGCAATGCATAGTGTGTGCATAAGATGTTCACAATAATGACATTGCCTGTAGACAAATGCTCGACAACACGTAGTAGGAGAAGTAATTAAGCAATGCATAGTGTGTGCATAAGATGTTCACAAGAAAGACATTGCCTGTAGACAAATGCTCGACAACACGTAGTAGGAGTAGTAATTAAGCAATGCATAGTGTGTGCATAAGATATTCACAAGAAAGACATTGCCTGTAGACAAATGCTCGACAACATCTATTAGGAGAAGTAATTAAGCAATGCATAGTGTGTGCATATGATGTTCAAAAGAATGATATTGCCTGTAGACACATGCTCGGCAACACGTTGTAGGAGAAGTAATTAAGCAATGCATAGTGTGTGCATAAGATGTTCACAATAAAGACATTGCCTGTAGACAAATGCTCGACAACACGTAGTAGGAGAAGTAATTAAGCAATGCATAGTGTGTGCATAAGATGGTCACAAGAAAGACATTGCCTGTAGACAAATGCTCGACAACACGTAGTAGGAGAAGTAATTATGCAATGCATAGTGTGTGCATAAAATGTTCACAAGAAAGACATTGCCTGTAGACAAATGCTCGACAACACGTAGTAGGAGAAGTAATTAAGCAATTCATAGTGTGTGCATAAGATGTTCACAAGAAAGACATTGCCTGTAGACAAATGCTCGACAACACGTAGTAGGAGAAGTAATTATGCAATGCATAGTGTGTGCATAAGATGTTCACAAGAAAGACATTACCTGTAGACAAATGCTCGACAACACGTAGTAGGAGAAGTAATTAAGCAATGCATAGTGTGTGCATAAGATGTTCACAAGAAAGACATTGCCTGTAGACAAATGCTCGACAACACGTAGTAGGAGTAGTAATTAAGCAATGCATAGTGTGTGCATAAGATATTCACAAGAAAGACATTGCCTGTAGACAAATGCTCGACAAACATCTAGTAGGAGAAGTAATTAAGCAATGCATAGTGTGTGCATAAGATGTTCAAAAGAATGATATTGCCTGTAGACACATGCTCGGCAACACGTTGTAGGAGAAGTAATTAAGCAATGCATAGTGTGTGCATAAGATGTTCACAAGAAAGACATTGCCTGTAGACAAATGCTCATCAACACATAGTAGGAGAAGTAATTAAGCAATGCATAGTGTGTGCATAAGATGTTCACAAGAAAGACATTTCCTGTAGACAAATGCCTGACAACACGTAGTAGGGGAAGTAATTAAGCAATGCATAGTGTGTGCATAAGATGTTCACAAGAAAGACATTGCCTGTAGACAAATGCTCGACAACACGTAGTAGGAGAAGTAATTATGCAATGCATAGTGTGTGCATAAGATGTTCACAAGAAAGACATTACCTGTAGACAAATGCTCGACAACACGTAGTAGGAGAAGTAATTAAGCCATGCATAGTGTGTGCATAAGATGTTCACAAGAAAGACATTGCCTGTAGACAAATGCTCGACAACACGTAGTAGGAGAAGTAATTAAGCAATGCATAGTGTGTGCATAAGATGGTCACAAGAAAGACATTGCCTGTAGACAAATGCTCGACTACACGTAGTAGGAGAAGTAAATAAGCAATGCATTGTGTGTGCATAAGATGTTCACAATAAAGACATTGCCTGTAGACAAATGCTCGACAACTGGTAGTAGGAGAAGTAATTACGCAATGCATAGTGTGTGCATAAAATGTTCACAAGAAAGTCATTACCTGTTGACAAATGCTCGACAACACGTAGTAGGAGAAGTAATTAAGCAATTCATAGTGTGTGCATAAGATGTTCACAAGAAAGACATTGCCTGTAGACAAATGCTCGACAACACGTAGTAGGAGTAGTAATTAAGCAATGCATAGAGTGTGCATAAGATATTCACAAGAAAGACATTGCCTGTAGACAAATGCTCGACAACATGTAGTAGGAGAAGTAATTAAGCAATGCATAGTGTGTGCATATGATGTTCACAATAATGACATTGCCTGTAGACAAATGCTCGACAACACGTAGTAGGAGAAGTAATTAAGCAATGCATAGTGTGTGCATAAGATGTTCACAAGAAAGACATTGCCTGTAGACAAATGCTCAACAACACATAGTAGGAGAAGTTATTAAGCAATGCATAGTGTGTGCATAAGATGTTCACAAGAAAGACTTTGCCTGTAGACAAATGCTTGACAACACGTAGTAGGAGAAGTAATTAAGCAATGCATAGTGTGTGCATAAGATGTTCACAAAAAAGACATTGCCTGCAGACAAATGCTCGACAACACGTAGTAGGAGAAGTAATTAAGCAATGCATAGTGTGTGCATAAGATGTTCACAATGAAGACATTGCCTGTAGACAAATGCTCGACAACACGTAGTAGGAGAAGTAATTAAGCAATGCATAGTGTGTGCATAAGATGTTCACAATAAAGACATTGCCTGTAGAAAAATGCTCGACAACACGTAGTAGGAGAAGTAATTAAGCAATGCATAGTGTGTGCATAAGATGTTCACAAGAAAGACATTGCTGTAGACAAATGCACGACAACACGTAGTAGGAGAAGTAATTAAGCAATGCATAGTGTGTGCATAAGATGTTCACAAGAATGACATTGCCTGTAGACAAATGCTCGACAACACGTAGTAGGAGAAGTAATTAAGCATTGCATAGTGTGTGCATAAGATGTTCACAATAAAGACATTGCCTGTAGACAAATGCTCGACAACACGTAGTAGGAGAAGTAATTAAGCAATGCATAGTGTGTGCATAAGATGTTCACAAGAAAGATATTGCGTGTAGACAAATGCTCGACAACACGTAGTAAGAGAAGTAAATAAGCAATGCATAGTGTGTGCATAACATGTTGACAAGAAAGACATTGCCTGTAGACAAATGCTCGACAACACGTAGTAGGAGAAGTAATTAAGCAATGCATAGTGTGTGCATAAGATGTTCACAAGAAAGACATTGCCTGTAGACAAATGCTCGACAACATGTAGTAGGAGAAGTATTTAAGCAATGCATAGTGTGTGCATAAGATGTTCACAAGAAAGACATTGCCTGTAGACAAATGCTCGACAACACGTAGTAGGAGAAGTAATTAAGCAATTCATAGTGTGTGCATAAGATGTTCACAAGAAAGACATTGCCTGTAGACAAATGCTCGACAACATGTAGTAGGAGAAGTAATTAAGCAATGCATAGTGTGTGCGTAAGATGTTCACAAGAAAGACATTGCCTGTAGACAAATGCTTGACAACACGTAGTAGGAGAAGTAATTAAGCAATGCATAGTGTGTGCATAAGATGATCACAAGAAAGACATTGCCTGTAGACAAATGCTCGACTACACGTAGTAGGAGAAGTAAATAAGCAATGCATAGTGTGTGCATAAGATGTTCACAATAAAGACATTGCCTGTAGACAAATGCTCGACAACACGTAGTAGGAGAAGTAATTATGCAATGCATAGTGTGTGCATAAGATGTTCACAAGAAAGACATTACCTGTAGACAAATGCTCGACAACACGTAGTAGGAGAAGTAATTAAGCAATGCATAGTGTGTGCATAAGATGTTCACAAGAAAGACATTGCCTGTAGACAAATGCTCGACAACACGTAGTAGGAGTAGTAATTAAGCAATGCATAGTGTGTGCATAAGATATTCACAAGAAAGACATTGCCTGTAGACAAATGCTCGACAACATGTAGTAGGAGAAGTAATTAAGCAATGCATAGTGTGTGCATAAGATGTTCACAAGAAAGACATTGCCTGTAGACAAATGCTCGACAACACGTAGTAGGAGAAGTAATTAAGCAATGCATTGTGTGTGCATAAGATGTTCACAAGAAAGACATTGCCTGTAGACAAATGCTCAACAACACATAGTAGGAGAAGTAATTAAGCAATGCATAATGTGTGCATAAGATGTTCACAAAAAAACATTGCCTGTAGACAAATGCTTGACAACACGTAGTAGGAGAAGTAATTAAGCAATGCATAGTGTGTGCATAAGATGTTCACAAAAAAGACATTGCCTGTAGACAAATGCTCGACAACACGTAGTAGGAGAAGTAATTAAGCAATGCATAGTGTGTGCATAAGATGTTCACAATGAAGACATTGCCTGTAGACAAATGCTCGACAACACGTAGTTGGAGAAGTAATTAAACAATGCATAGTGTGTGCATAAGATGTTCACAAGAAAGACATTGCCTGTAGACAAATGCTCGACAACACGTAGTAGGAGAAGTAATTAAGCAATGCATAGTGTGTGCATAAGATGGTCACAAGAAAGACATTGCCTGTAGACAAATGCTCGACTATACGTAATAGGAGAAGTAAATAAGCAATGCATAATGTGTGCATAAGATGTTCACAATAAAGACATTGCCTGTAGACAAATGCTCGACAACACGTAGTAGGAGAAGTAATTATGCAATGCATAGTGTGTGCATAAGATGTTCACAAGAAAGACATTACCTGTAGACAAATGCTCGACAACACGTAGTAGGAGAAGTAATTAAGCAATGCATAGTGTGTGCATAAGATGTTCACAAGAAAGACATTGCCTGTAGACAAATGCTCGACAACACGTAGTAGGAGTAGTAATTAAGCAGTGCATAGTGTGTGCATTAGATATTCACAAGAAAGACATTGACTGTAGACAAATGCTCGACAACATGTAGTAGGAGAAGTAATTAAGCAATGCATAGTGTGTGCATAAGATGTTCACAAGAAAGACATTGCCTGTAGACAAATGCTCGACAACACGTAGTAGGAGAAGTAATTAAGCAATGCATAGTGTGTGCATAAGATGTTCACAAAAAAGACATTGCCTGTAGACAAATGCTCGACAACACGTAGTAGGAGAAGTATTTAATGAATGCATAGTGTGTGCATAAGATGTTCACAATGAAGACATTGCCTGTAGACAAATGCTCGACAACACGTAGTAGGATAAGTAATTAAGCAATGCATAGTGTGTGCATAAGATGTTCACAATAAAGACATTGCCTGTAGACAAATGCTCGACAACACGTAGTAGGAGAAGTAATTAAGCAATGCATAGTGTGTGCGTAAGATGTTCACAAAAAGGCATTGCCTGTAGACAAATGCTTGACAACACGTAGTAGGAGAAGTAATTAAGCAATGCATAGTGTGTGCATAAGATGATCACAAGAAAGACATTGCCTGTAGACAAATGCTCGACTACACGTAGTAGGAGAAGTAAATAAGCAATGCATAGTGTGTGCATAAGATGTTCACAATAAAGACATTGCCTGTAGACAAATGCTCGACAACACGTAGTAGGAGAAGTAATTATGCAATGCATAGTGTGTGCATAAGATGTTCACAAGAAAGACATTACCTGTAGACAAATGCTCGACAACACGTAGTAGGAGAAGTAATTAAGCAATGCATAGTGTGTGCATAAGATGTTCACAAGAAAGACATTGCCTGTAGACAAATGCTCGACAACACGTAGTAGGAGTAGTAATTAAGCAATGCATAGTGTGTGCATAAGATATTCACAAGAAAGACATTGCCTGTAGACAAATGCTCGACAACATGTAGTAGGAGAAGTAATTAAGCAATGCATAGTGTGTGCATAAGATGTTCACAAGAAAGACATTGCCTGTAGACAAATGCTCGACAACACGTAGTAGGAGAAGTAATTAAGCAATGCATTGTGTGTGCATAAGATGTTCACAAGAAAGACATTGCCTGTAGACAAATGCTCAACAACACATAGTAGGAGAAGTAATTAAGCAATGCATAATGTGTGCATAAGATGTTCACAAGAAAGACATTGCCTGTAGACAAATGCTTGACAACACGTAGTAGGAGAAGTAATTAAGCAATGCATAGTGTGTGCATAAGATGTTCACAAAAAAGACATTGCCTGTAGACAAATGCTCGACAACACGTAGTAGGAGAAGTAATTAAGCAATGCATAGTGTGTGCATAAGATGTTCACAATGAAGACATTGCCTGTAGACAAATGCTCGACAACACGTAGTTGGAGAAGTAATTAAACAATGCATAGTGTGTGCATAAGATGTTCACAAGAAAGACATTGCCTGTAGACAAATGCTCGACAACACGTAGTAGGAGAAGTAATTAAGCAATGCATAGTGTGTGCATAAGATGGTCACAAGAAAGACATTGCCTGTAGACAAATGCTCGACTATACGTAATAGGAGAAGTAAATAAGCAATGCATAATGTGTGCATAAGATGTTCACAATAAAGACATTGCCTGTAGACAAATGCTCGACAACACGTAGTACGAGAAGTAATTATGCAATGCATAGTGTGTGCATAAGATGTTCACAAGAAAGACATTACCTGTAGACAAATGCTCGACAACACATAGTAGGAGAAGTACTTAAGCAATGCATAGTGTGTGCATAAGATGTTCACAAGAAAGACATTGCCTGTAGACAAATGCTCGACAACACGTAGTAGGAGTAGTAATTAAGCAGTGCATAATGTGTGCATAAGATATTCACAAGAAAGACATTGACTGTAGACAAATGCTCGACAACATGTAGTAGGAGAAGTAATTAAGCAATGCATAGTGTGTGCATAAGATGTTCACAAGAAAGACATTGCCTGTAGACAAATGCTCGACAACACGTAGTAGGAGAAGTAATTAAGCAATGCATAGTGTGTGCATAAGATGTTCACAAAAAAGACATTGCCCGTAGACAAATGCTCGACAACACGTAGTAGGAGAAGTATTTAATGAATGCATAGTGTGTGCATAAGATGTTCACAATGAAGACATTGCCTGTAGACAAATGCTCGACAACACGTAGTAGGATAAGTAATTAAGCAATGCATAGTGTGTGCATAAGATGTTCACAAGAAAGACATTGCCTGTAGACAAATGCTCGACAACACGTAGTAGGAGAAGTAATTAAGCAATGCATAGTGTGTGCATAAGATGGTCACAAGAAAGACATTGCCTGTAGACAAATGCTCGACTACACGTAGTAGGAGAAGTAAATAAGCAATGCATAGTGTGTGCATAAGATGTTCACAATAAAGACATTGCCTGTAGACAAATGCTCGACAACACGTAGTAGGAGAAGTAATTATGCAATGCATAGTGTGTGCATAAGATGTTCACAAGAAAGACATTACCTGTAGACAAATGCTCGACAACACGTAGTAGGAGAAGTAATTAAGCAATGCATAGTGTGTGCATAAGATGTTCACAATAAAGACATTGCCTGTAGACAAATGCTCGACAACACGTAGTAGGAGAAGTAATTATGCAATGCATAGTGTGTGCATAAGATGTTCACAAGAAAGACATTACCTGTAGACAAATGCTCGACAACACGTAGTAGGAGAAGTAATTAAGCAATGCATAGTGTGTGCATAAGATGTTCACAAGAAAGACATTGCCTGTAGACAAATGCTCGACAACACGTAGTAGGAGTAGTAATTAAGCAATGCATAGTGTGTGCATAAGATATTCACAAGAAAGACATTGCCTGTAGACAAATGCTCGACAACATGTAGTAGGAGATGTAATTAAGAAATGCATAGTGTGTGCATAAGATGTTCAAAATAATGACATTGCCTGTAGACAAATGCTCGACAACACGTAGTAGGAGAAGTAATTAAGCAATGCATAGTGTGTGCATAAGATGTTCACAAGAAAAACATTGCCTGTAGACAAATGCTCAACAACACATAGTAGGAGAAGTAATTAAGCAATGCATAGTGTGTGCATAAGATGTTCACAAGAAAGACATTGCCTGTAGACAAATGCTTGACAACACGTAGTAGGATAAGTAATTAATCAATGCATAGTGTGTGCATAAGATGTTCACAAAAAAAACATTGCCTGTAGACAAATGCTCGACAACACGTAGTAGGAGAAGTAATTAAGCAATGCATAGTGTGTGCATAAGATGTTCACAATGAAGACATTGCCTGTAGACAAATGCTCGACAACACGTAGTAGGAGAAGTAATTAAGCAATGCATAGTGTGTGCATAAGATGTTCACAATAAAGACATTGCCTGTAGACAAATGCTCGACAACACGTAGTAGGAGAAGTAATTATGCAATGCATAGTGTTTGCATAAGATGTTCACAAGAAAGACATTACCTGTAGACAAATGCTCGACAACACGTTGTAGGAGAAGTAATTAAGCAATGCATAGTGTGTGCATAAGATGTTCACAAGAAAGACATTGCCTGTAGACAAATGCTCGACAACACGTAGTAGGAGTAGCAATTAAGCAACGCATAGTGTGTGCATAAGATATTCACAAGAAAGACATTGCCTGTAGACAAATGCTCGACAACATGTAGTAGGAGAAGTAATTAAGCAATGCATAGTGGGTGCATAAGATGTTCACCATAATGACATTGCCTGTAGACAAATGCTCAACAACACGTAGTAGTAGAAGTAATTAAGCAATGCATAGTGTGTGCATAAGATGTCCACAAAAAAGACATTGCCTGTAGACAAATGCTCGATAACACGTAGTAGGAGAAGTAATTAAGCAATGCATAGTGTGTGCATAAGATATTCAAAATAATGACATTGCCTGTAGACAAATGCTCGACAACACGTAGTAGGAGAAGTAATTAAGCAATGTATAGTGTGTGCATAAGATGTTCACAATAAAGACATTGCCTGTAGAAAAATGCTCGACAACACGTAGTAGGAGAAGTAATTAAGCAATGCATAGTGTGTGCATAAGATGTTCACAAGAAAGACATTGCCTGTCGACAAATGCACGACAACACGTAGTAGGAGAAGTATTTAAGCAATGCATAGTGTGTGCATAAGATGTTCACAAGAAAGACATTGCCTGTAGACAAATGCTCGACAACACGTAGTAGGAGAAGTAATTAAGCATTGCATAGTGTGTGCATAAGATGTTCACAATAAAGATATTGCCTGTAGACAAATGCTCGACAACACGTAGTAGGAGAAGTAATTAAGCAATGCATAGTGTGTGCATAAGATGTTCACAAGAAAGATATTGCCTGTAGACAAATGCTCGACAACACGTAGTAGGAGAAGTAAATAAGCAATGCATAGTGTGTGCATAACATGTTCACAAGAAAGACATTGCCTGTAGACAAATGCTCGACAACACGTAGTAGGAGAAGTAATTAAGCAATGCATAGTGTGTGCATAAGATGTTCACAAGAAAGACATTGCCTGTAGACAAATGCTCGACAACACGTAGTAGGAGAAGTAATTAAGCAATGCATAGTGTGTGCATAAGATGTTCACAAGAAAGACATTGCCTGTAGACAAATGCTCGACAACACGTAGTAGGAGAAGTAATTAAGCAATGCATAGTGTGTGCATAAGATGTTCACAAGAAAGATATTGCCTGTAGACAAATGCTCGACAACACGTAGTAGGAGAAGTAATTAAGCAATGCATATTGTCTGCATAAGATGTTCACAAGAAAGACGTTGTCCGTAGACAAATGCTCGACAACATGTAGTACGAGAAGTAATTAAGCAATGCATAGTGTGTGCGTAAGATGTTCACAATAAAGACATTGCCTGTAGACAAATGCTCAACAACATGTAGTACGAGAAGTAATTAAGCAATGCATAGTGTGTGCGTAATATGTTCACAAGTAAGACATTGCCTGTAGACAAATGCTCGACAACACGTAGTAGGAGAAGTAATTATGCAATGCATAGTGTGTGCATAAGATGTTCACAAGAAAGACATTACCTGTAGACAAATGCTCGACAACACGTAGTAGGAGAAGTAATTAAGCAATGCATAGTGTGTGCATAAGATGTTCACAAGAAAGACATTGCCTGTAGACAAATGCTCGACAACACGTAGTAGGAGTAGTAATTAAGCAATGCATAGTGTGTGCATAAGATATTCACAAGAAAGACATTGCCTGTAGACAAATGCTCGACAGCATGTAGTAGGAGAAGTAATTAAGCAATGCATAGTGTGTGCATAAGATGTTCAAAATAATGACATTGCCTGTAGACAAATGCTCGACAACACGTTGTAGGAGAAGTAATTAACCAATGCATAGTGTGTGCATAAGATGTTCACAAGAAAGACATTGCCTGTAGACAAATGCTCATCAACACATAGTAGGAGAAGTAATTAAGCAATGCATAGTGTGTGCATAAGATGTTCACAAGAAAGACATTTCCTGTAGACAAATGCTTGACAACACGTAGTAGGGGAAGTAATTAAGCAATGCATAGTGTGTGCATAAGATGTTCACAAGAAAGACATTACCTGTAGACAAATGCTCGACAACACGTAGTAGGAGAAGTAATTAAGCAATGCATAGTGTGTGCATAAGATGTTCACAATAAAGACATTGCCTGTAGACAAATGCTCGACAACACGTAGTAGGAGAAGTAATTATGCAATGCATAGTGTGTGCATAAGATGTTCACAAGAAAGACATTACCTGTAGACAAATGCTCGACAACACGTAGTAGGAGAAGTAATTAAGCAATGCATAGTGTGTGCATAAGATGTTCACAAGAAAGACATTGCCTGTAGACAAATGCTCGACAACACGTAGTAGGAGTAGTAATTAAGCAATGCATAGTGTGTGCATAAGATATTCACAAGAAAGACATTGCCTGTAGACAAATGCTCGACAACATGTAGTAGGAGATGTAATTAAGAAATGCATAGTGTGTGCATAAGATGTTCAAAATAATGACATTGCCTGTAGACAAATGCTCGACAACACGTAGTAGGAGAAGTAATTAAGCAATGCATAGTGTGTGCATAAGATGTTCACAAGAAAAACATTGCCTGTAGACAAATGCTCAACAACACATAGTAGGAGAAGTAATTAAGCAATGCATAGTGTGTGCATAAGATGTTCACAAGAAAGACATTGCCTGTAGACAAATGCTTGACAACACGTAGTAGGATAAGTAATTAAGCAATGCATAGTGTGTGCATAAGATGTTCACAAAAAAAACATTGCCTGTAGACAAATGCTCGACAACACGTAGTAGGAGAAGTAATTAAGCAATGCATAGTGTGTGCATAAGATGTTCACAATGAAGACATTGCCTGTAGACAAATGCTCGACAACACGTAGTAGGAGAAGTAATTAAGCAATGCATAGTGTGTGCATAAGATGTCCACAAAAAAGACATTGCCTGTAGCCAAATGCTCGATAACACGTAGTAGGAGAAGTAATTAAGCAATGCATAGTGTGTGCATAAGATATTCAAAATAATGACATTGCCTGTAGACAAATGCTCGACAACACGTAGTAGGAGAAGTAATTAAGCAATGTATAGTGTGTGCATAAGATGTTCACAATAAAGACATTGCCTGTGGAAAAATGCTCGACAACACGTAGTAGGAGAAGTAATTAAGCAATGCATAGTGTGTGCATAAGATGTTCACAAGAAAGACATTGCCTGTAGACAAATGCACGACAACACGTAGTAGGAGAAGTATTTAAGCAATGCATAGTGTGTGCATAAGATGTTCACAAGAAAGACATTGCCTGTAGACAAATGCTCGACAACACGTAGTAGGAGAAGTAATTAAGCATTGCATAGTGTGTGCATAAGATGTTCACAATAAAGATATTGCCTGTAGACAAATGCTCGACAACACGTAGTAGGAGATGTAATTAAGCAATGCATAGTGTGTGCATAAGATGTTCACAAGAAAGATATTGCCTGTAGACAAATGCTCGACAACACGTAGTAGGAGAAGTAAATAAGCAATGCATAGTGTGTGCATAACATGTTCACAAGAAAGACATTGCCTGTAGACAAATGCTCGACAACACGTAGTAGGAGAAGTAATTAAGCAATGCATAGTGTGTGCATAAGATGTTCACAAGAAAGACATTGCCTGTAGACAAATGCTCGACAACACGTAGTAGGAGAAGTAATTAAGCAATGCATAGTGTGTGCATAAGATGTTCACAAGAAAGACATTGCCTGTAGACAAATGCTCGACAACACGTAGTAGGAGAAGTAATTAAGCAATGCATAGTGTGTGCATAAGATGTTCACAAGAAAGATATTGCCTGTAGACAAATGCTCGACAACACGTAGTAGGAGAAGTAATTAAGCAATGCATATTGTCTGCATAAGATGTTCACAAGAAAGACGTTGTCCGTAGACAAATGCTCGACAACATGTAGTACGAGAAGTAATTAAGCAATGCATAGTGTGTGCGTAAGATGTTCACAATAAAGACATTGCCTGTAGACAAATGCTCAACAACATGTAGTACGAGAAGTAATTAAGCAATGCATAGTGTGTGCGTAATATGTTCACAAGTAAGACATTGCCTGTAGACAAATGCTCGACAACACGTAGTAGGAGAAGTAATTATGCAATGCATAGTGTGTGCATAAGATGTTCACAAGAAAGACATTACCTGTAGACAAATGCTCGACAACACGTAGTAGGAGAAGTAATTAAGCAATGCATAGTGTGTGCATAAGATGTTCACAAGAAAGACATTGCCTGTAGACAAATGCTCGACAACACGTAGTAGGAGTAGTAATTAAGCAATGCATAGTGTGTGCATAAGATATTCACAAGAAAGACATTGCCTGTAGACAAATGCTCGACAGCATGTAGTAGGAGAAGTAATTAAGCAATGCATAGTGTGTGCATAAGATGTTCAAAATAATGACATTGCCTGTAGACAAATGCTCGACAACACGTTGTAGGAGAAGTAATTAAGCAATGCATAGTGTGTGCATAAGATGTTCACAAGAAAGACATTGCCTGTAGACAAATGCTCATCAACACATAGTAGGAGAAGTAATTAAGCAATGCATAGTGTGTGCATAAGATGTTCACAAGAAAGACATTTCCTGTAGACAAATGCTTGACAACACGTAGTAGGGGAAGTAATTAAGCAATGCATAGTGTGTACATAAGATGTTCACAAAAAAGACATTGCCTGTAGACAAATGCTCGACAACACAAAGTAGGAGAAGTAATTAAGCAATGCATAGTGTGTGCATAAGATGTTCACAATGAAAACATTGCCTGTAGACAAATGCTCGACAACACGTAGTAGGAGAAGTAATTAAGCAATTCATAGTGTGTGCTTAAGATGTTCACAAGAAAGACATTGCCTGTAGACAAATGCTCGACAACACGTAGTAGGAGAAGTAATTAAGCAATGCATAGTGTGTGCATAAGATGTTCACAAGAAAGACATTGCCTGTAGACAAATGCTCGACAACACTTAGTAGGAGAAGTAATTATGCAATGCATAGTGTGTGCATAAGATGTTCACAAGAAAGACATTACCTGTAGACAAATGCTCGACAACACGTAGTAGGAGAAGTAATTAAGCAATGCATAGTGTGTGCATAAGATGTTCACAAGAAAGACATTGCCTGTAGACAAATGCTCGACAACACGTAGTAGGAGTAGTAATTAAGCAATGCATAGTGTGTGCATAAGATATTCACAAGAAAGACATTGCCTGTAGACAAATGCTCGAAAACATCTAGTAGGAGAAGTAATTAAGCAATGCATAGTGTGTGCATAAGATGTTCAAAAGAATGATATTGCCTGTAGACACATGCTCGGCAACACGTTGTAGGAGAAGTAATTAAGCAATGCATAGTGTGTGCATAAGATGTTCACAAGAAAGACATTGCCTGTAGACAAATGCTCATCAACACATAGTAGGAGAAGTAATTAAGCAATGCATAGTGTGTGCATAAGATGTTCACAAGAAAGACATTTCCTGTAGACAAATGCCTGACAACACGTAGTAGGGGAAGTAATTAAGCAATGCATAGTGTGTGCATAAGATGTTCACAAAAAAGACATTGCCTGTAGACAAATGCTCGACAACACAAAGTAGGAGAAGTAATTAAGCAATGCATAGTGTGTGTATAAGATGTTCACAATGAAGACATTGCCTGTAGACAAATGCTCGACAACACGTAGTAGGAGAAGTAATTAAGCAATTCATAGTGTGTGCATAAGATGTTCACAAGAAAGACATTGCCTGTAGACAAATGCTCGACAACACGTAGTAGGAGAAGTAATTAAGCAATGCATAGTGTGTGCATAAGATGTTCACAAGAAAGACATTTCCTGTAGACAAATGATTGACAACACGTAGTAGGGGAAGTAATTAAGCAATGCATAGTGTGTGCATAAGATGTTCACAAAAAAGACATTGCCTGTAGACAAATGCTCGACAACACAAAGTAGAAGAAGTAATTAAGCAATGCATAGTGTGTGCATAAGATGGTCACAAGAAAGACATTGCCTGTAGACAAATGCTCGACTACACGTAGTAGGAGAAGTAAATAAGCAATGCATTGTGTGTGCATAAGATGTTCACAATAAAGACATTGCCTGTAGACAAATGCTCGACAACTGGTAGTAGGAGAAGTAATTACGCAATGCATAGTGTGTGCATAAAATGTTCACAAGAAAGTCATTACCTGTTGACAAATGCTCGACAACACGTAGTAGGAGAAGTAATTAAGCAATTCATAGTGTGTGCATAAGATGTTCACAAGAAAGACATTGCCTGTAGACAAATGCTCGACAACACGTAGTAGGAGTAGTAATTAAGCAATGCATAGAGTGTGCATAAGATATTCACAAGAAAGACATTGCCTGTAGACAAATGCTCGACAACATGTAGTAGGAGAAGTAATTAAGCAATGCATAGTGTGTGCATAAGATGTTCACAATAATGACATTGCCTGTAGACAAATGCTCGACAACACGTAGTAGGAGAAGTAATTAAGCAATGCATAGTGTGTGCATAAGATGTTCACAAGAAAGACATTGCCTGTAGACAAATGCTCGACAACACGTAGTAGGAGTAGTAATTAAGCAATGCATAGTGTGTGCATAAGATATTCACAAGAAAGACATTGCCTGTAGACAAATGCTCGACAACATCTATTAGGAGAAGTAATTAAGCAATGCATAGTGTGTGCATAAGATGTTCAAAAGAATGATATTGCCTGTAGACACATGCTCGGCAACACGTTGTAGGAGAAGTAATTAAGCAATGCATAGTGTGTGCATAAGATGTTCACAAGAAAGACATTGCCTGTAGACAAATGCTCGACAACACGTAGTAGGAGAAGTAATTAAGCAATTCATAGTGTGTGCTTAAGATGTTCACAATAAAGACATTGCCTGTAGACAAATGCTCGACAACACGTAGTAGGAGAAGTAATTAAGCAATGCATAGTGTGTGCATAAGATGGTCACAAGAAAGACATTGCCTGTAGACAAATGCTCGACTACACGTAGTAGGAGAAGTAAATAAGCAATGCATAATGTGTGCATAAGATGTTCACAATAAAGACATTGCCTGTAGACAAATGCTCGACAACACGTAGTAGGAGAAGTAATTATGCAATGCATAGTGTGTGCATAAAATGTTCACAAGAAAGACATTGCCTGTAGACAAATGCTCGACAACACATAGTAGGAGAAGTAATTAAGCAATGCATAGTGTGTGCATAAGATGTTCACAAGAAAGACATTGCCTGTAGACAAATGCTCGACAACACGTAGTAGGAGAAGTAATTATGCAATGCATAGTGTGTGCATAAGATGTTCACAAGAAAGACATTACCTGTAGACAAATGCTCGACAACACGTAGTAGGAGAAGTAATTAAGCAATGCATAGTGTGTGCATAAGATGTTCACAAGAAAGACATTGCCTGTAGACAAATGCTCGACAACACGTAGTAGGAGTAGTAATTAAGCAATGCATAGTGTGTGCATAAGATATTCACAAGAAAGACATTGCCTGTAGACAAATGCTCGACAACATCTAGTAGGAGAAGTAATTAAGCAATGCATAGTGTGTGCATAAGATGTTCAAAAGAATGATATTGCCTGTAGACACATGCTCGGCAACACGTTGTAGGAGAAGTAATTAAGCAATGCATAGTGTGTGCATAAGATGTTCACAAGAAAGACATTGCCTGTAGACAAATGCTCATCAACACATAGTAGGAGAAGTAATTAAGCAATGCATAGTGTGTGCATAAGATGTTCACAAGAAAGACATTTCCTGTAGACAAATGCCTGACAACACGTAGTAGGGGAAGTAATTAAGCAATGCATAGTGTGTGCATAAGATGTTCACAAAAAAGACATTGCCTGTAGACAAATGCTCGACAACACAAAGTAGGAGAAGTAATTAAGCAATGCATAGTGTGTGTATAAGATGTTCACAATGAAGACATTGCCTGTAGACAAATGCTCGACAACACGTAGTAGGAGAAGTAATTAAGCAATTCATAGTGTGTGCATAAGATGTTCACAAGAAAGACATTGCCTGTAGACAAATGCTCGACAACACGTAGTAGGAGAAGTAATTAAGCAATGCATAGTGTGTGCATAAGATGGTCACAAGAAAGACATTGCCTGTAGACAAATGCTCG
Source organism: Locusta migratoria (assembly GCA_026315105.1). Classification (NCBI taxonomy): domain Eukaryota; kingdom Metazoa; phylum Arthropoda; class Insecta; order Orthoptera; family Acrididae; genus Locusta; species Locusta migratoria. Next base: position 33,022,878 of record CM048745.1, read on the forward strand.
ACTACACGTAGTAGGAGAAGTAAATAAGCAATGCATTGTGTGTGCATAAGATGTTCACAATAAAGACATTGCCTGTAGACAAATGCTCGACAACTGGTAGTAGGAGAAGTAATTACGCAATGCATAGTGTGTGCATAAAATGTTCACAAGAAAGTCATTACCTGTTGACAAATGCTCGACAACACGTAGTAGGAGAAGTAATTAAGCAATTCATAGTGTGTGCATAAGATGTTCACAAGAAAGACATTGCCTGTAGACAAATGCTCGACAACACGTAGTAGGAGTAGTAATTAAGCAATGCATAGAGTGTGCATAAGATATTCACAAGAAAGACATTGCCTGTAGACAAATGCTCGACAACATGTAGTAGGAGAAGTAATTAAGCAATGCATAGTGTGTGCATAAGATGTTCACAATAATGACATTGCCTGTAGACAAATGCTCGACAACACGTAGTAGGAGAAGTAATTAAGCAATGCATAGTGTGTGCATAAGATGTTCACAAGAAAGACATTGCCTGTAGACAAATGCTCAACAACACATAGTAGGAGAAGTTATTAAGCAATGCATAGTGTGTGCATAAGATGTTCACAAGAAAGACATTGCCTGTAGACAAATGCTTGACAACACGTAGTAGGAGAAGTAATTAAGCAATGCATAGTGTGTGCATAAGATGTTCACAAAAAAGACATTGCCTGCAGACAAATGCTCGACAACACGTAGTAGGAGAAGTAATTAAGCAATGCATAGTGTGTGCATAAGATGTTCACAATGAAGACATTGCCTGTAGACAAATGCTCGACAACACGTAGTAGGAGAAGTAATTAAGCAATGCATAGTGTGTGCATAAGATGTTCACAATAAAGACATTGCCTGTAGAAAAATGCTCGACAACACGTAGTAGGAGAAGTAATTAAGCAATGCATAGTGTGTGCATAAGATGTTCACAAGAAAGACATTGCTGTAGACAAATGCACGACAACACGTAGTAGGAGAAGTAATTAAGCAATGCATAGTGTGTGCATAAGATGTTCACAAGAATGACATTGCCTGTAGACAAATGCTCGACAACACGTAGTAGGAGAAGTAATTAAGCATTGCATAGTGTGTGCATAAGATGTTCACAATAAAGACATTGCCTGTAGACAAATGCTCGACAACACGTAGTAGGAGAAGTAATTAAGCAATGCATAGTGTGTGCATAAGATGTTCACAAGAAAGATATTGCGTGTAGACAAATGCTCGACAACACGTAGTAAGAGAAGTAAATAAGCAATGCATAGTGTGTGCATAACATGTTCACAAGAAAGACATTGCCTGTAGACAAATGCTCGACAACACGTAGTAGGAGAAGTAATTAAGCAATGCATAGTGTGTGCATAAGATGTTCACAAGAAAGACATTGCCTGTAGACAAATGCTCGACAACATGTAGTAGAAGAAGTATTTAAGCAATGCATAGTGTGTGCATAAGATGTTCACAAGAAAGACATTGCCTGTAGACAAATGCTCGACAACACGTAGTAGGAGAAGTAATTAAGCAATTCATAGTGTGTGCATAAGATGTTCACAAGAAAGACATTGCCTGTAGACAAATGCTCGACAACATGTAGTAGGAGAAGTAATTAAGCAATGCATAGTGTGTGCGTAAGATGTTCACAAGAAAGACATTGCCTGTAGACAAATGCTTGACAACACGTAGTAGGAGAAGTAATTAAGCAATGCTTAGTGTGTGCATAAGATGATCACAAGAAAGACATTGCCTGTAGACAAATGCTCGACTACACGTAGTAGGAGAAGTAAATAAGCAATGCATAGTGTGTGCATAAGATGTTCACAATAAAGACATTGCCTGTAGACAAATGCTCGACAACACGTAGTAGGAGAAGTAATTATGCAATGCATAGTGTGTGCATAAGATGTTCACAAGAAAGACATTACCTGTAGACAAATGCTCGACAACACGTAGTAGGAGAAGTAATTAAGCAATGCATAGTGTGTGCATAAGATGTTCACAAGAAAGACATTGCCTGTAGACAAATGCTCGACAACACGTAGTAGGAGTAGTAATTAAGCAATGCATAGTGTGTGCATAAGATATTCACAAGAAAGACATTGCCTGTAGACAAATGCTCGACAACATGTAGTAGGAGAAGTAATTAAGCAATGCATAGTGTGTGCATAAGATGTTCACAAGAAAGACATTGCCTGTAGACAATTGCTCGACAACACATAGTAGGAGAAGTAATTAAGCAATGCATTGTGTGTGCATAAGATGTTCACAAGAAAGACATTGCCTGTAGACAAATGCTCAACAACACATAGTAGGAGAAGTAATTAAGCAATGCATAATGTGTGCATAAGATGTTCACAAGAAAGACATTGCCTGTAGACAAATGCTTGACAACACGTAGTAGGAGAAGTAATTAAGCAATGCATAGTGTGTGCATAAGATGTTCACAAAAAAGACATTGCCTGTAGACAAATGCTCGACAACACGTAGTAGGAGAAGTAATTAAGCAATGCATAGTGTGTGCATAAGATGTTCACAATGAAGACATTGCCTGTAGACAAATGCTCGACAACACGTAGTTGGAGAAGTAATTAAACAATGCATAGTGTGTGCATAAGATGTTCACAAGAAAGACATTGCCTGTAGACAAATGCTCGACAACACATAGTAGGAGAAGTAATTAAGCAATGCATAGTGTGTGCATAAGATGGTCACAAGAAAGACATTGCCTGTAGACAAATGCTCGACTATACGTAATAGGAGAAGTAAATAAGCAATGCATAATGTGTGCATAAGATGTTCACAATAAAGACATTGCCTGTAGACAAATGCTCGACAACACGTAGTAGGAGAAGTAATTATGCAATGCATAGTGTGTGCATAAGATGTTCACAAGAAAGACATTACCTGTAGACAAATGCTCGACAACACGTAGTAGGAGAAGTAATTAAGCAATGCATAGTGTGTGCATAAGATGTTCACAAGAAAGACATTGCCTGTAGACAAATGCTCGACAACACGTAGTAGGAGTAGTAATTAAGCAGTGCATAGTGTGTGCATAAGATATTCACAAGAAAGACATTGACTGTAGACAAATGCTCGACAACATGTAGTAGGAGAAGTAATTAAGCAATGCATAGTGTGTGCATAAGATGTTCACAAGAAAGACATTGCCTGTAGACAAATGCTCGACAACACGTAGTAGGAGAAGTAATTAAGCAATGCATAGTGTGTGCATAAGATGTTCACAAAAAAGACATTGCCTGTAGACAAATGCTCGACAACACGTAGTAGGAGAAGTATTTAATGAATGCATAGTGTGTGCATAAGATGTTCACAATGAAGACATTGCCTGTAGACAAATGCTCGACAAGACGTAGTAGGAGTAGTAATTAAGCAATGCATAGTGTGTGCATAAGATATTCACAAGAAAGACATTGCCTGTAGACAAATGCTCGACAACATGTAGTAGGAGAAGTAATTAAGCAATGCATAGTATGTGCATAAGATGTTCACAATAATGACATTGCCTGTAGACAAATGCTCGACAACAGGTAGTAGGAGAAGTAATTAAGCAATGCATAGTGTGTGCATAAGATGTTCTCAAGAAAGACATTGCCTGTAGACAAATGCTCAACAACTCATAGTAGGAGAAGTAATTAAGCAATGCATAGTGTGTGCATAAGATGTTCACAAGATAGACATTGCCTGTAGACAAATGCTTGACAACACGTAGTAGGAGAAGTAATTAAGCAATGCATAGTGTGTGCATAAGATGTTCACAAAAAAGACATTGCCTGTAGACAAATGCTCGACAACACGTAGTAGGAGAAGTAATTAAGCAATGCATAGTGTGTGCATAAGATGTTCACAATGAAGACATTGCCTGTAGACAAATGCTCGACAACACGTAGTAGGAGAAGTAATTAAGCAATGCATAGTGTGTGCATAAGATGTTCACAATAAAGACATTGCCTGTAGAAAAATGCTCGACAACACGTAGTAGGAGAAGTAATTAAGCAATGCATAGTGTGTGCATAAGATGTTCACAAGAAAGACATTGCTGTAGACAAATGCACGACAACACGTAGTAGGAGAAGTAATTAAGCAATGCATAGTGTGTGCATAAGATGTTCACAAGAATGACATTGCCTGTAGACAAATGCTCGACAACACGTAGTAGGAGAAGTAATTAAGCATTGCATGGTGTGTGCATAAGATGTTCACAATAAAGACATTGCCTGTAGACAAATGCTCGACAACTGGTAGTAGGAGAAGTAATTACGCAATGCATAGTGTGTGCATAAAATGTTCACAAGAAAGTCATTACCTGTTGACAAATGCTCGACAACACGTAGTAGGAGAAGTAATTAAGCAATTCATAGTGTGTGCATAAGATGTTCACAAGAAAGACATTGCCTGTAGACAAATGCTCGACAACACGTAGTAGGAGTAGTAATTAAGCAATGCATAGAGTGTGCATAAGATATTCACAAGAAAGACATTGCCTGTAGACAAATGCTCGACAACATGTAGTAGGAGAAGTAATTAAGCAATGCATAGTGTGTGCATAAGATGTTCAAAATAATGACATTGCCTGTAGACAAATGCTCGACAACACGTAGTAGGAGAAGTAATTAAGCAATGCATAGTGTGTGCATAAGATGTTCACAAGAAAGACATTGCCTGTAGACAAATGCTCAACAACACATAGTAGGAGAAGTTATTAAGCAATGCATAGTGTGTGCATAAGATGTTCACAAGAAAGACATTGCCTGTAGACAAATGCTTGACAACACGTAGTAGGAGAAGTAATTAAGCAATGCATAGTGTGTGCATAAGATGTTCACAAAAAAGACATTGCTGTAGACAAATGCACGACAACACGTAGTAGGAGAAGTAATTAAGCAATGCATAGTGTGTGCATAAGATGTTCACAAGAAAGACATTGCCTGTAGACAAATGCTCGACAACACGTAGTAGGAGTAGTAATTAAGCAGTGCATAGTGTGTGCATAAGATATTCACAAGAAAGACATTGACTGTAGACAAATGCTCGACAACATGTAGTAGGAGAAGTAATTAAGCAATGCATAGTGTGTGCATAAGATGTTCACAAGAAAGACATTGCCTGTAGACAAATGCTCGACAACACGTAGTAGGAGAAGTAATTAAGCAATGCATAGTGTGTGCATAAGATGTTCACAAAAAAGACATTGCCTGTAGACAAATGCTCGACAACACGTAGTAGGAGAAGTATTTAATGAATGCATAGTGTGTGCATAAGATGTTCACAATGAAGACATTGCCTGTAGACAAATGCTCGACAACACGTAGAAGGAGAAGTAATTAAGCAATGCATAGTGTGTGCATAAGATGTTCACAAGAAAGATATTACCTGTAGACAAATGCTCGACCACACGTAGTAGGAGAAGTAATTAAGCAATGCATAGTGTGTGCATAAGATGTTCACAAGAAAGACATTGCCTGTAGACAAATGCTCGACAAGACGTAGTAGGAGTAGTAATTAAGCAATGCATAGTGTGTGCATAAGATATTCACAAGAAAGACATTGCCTGTAGACAAATGCTCGACAACATGTAGTAGGAGAAGTAATTAAGCAATGCATAGTATGTGCATAAGATGTTCACAATAATGACATTGCCTGTAGACAAATGCTCGACAACAGGTAGTAGGAGAAGTAATTAAGCAATGCATAGTGTGTGCATAAGATGTTCTCAAGAAAGACATTGCCTGTAGACAAATGCTCAACAACTCATAGTAGGAGAAGTAATTAAGCAATGCATAGTGTGTGCATAAGATGTTCACAAGATAGACATTGCCTGTAGACAAATGCTTGACAACACGTAGTAGGAGAAGTAATTAAGCAATGCATAGTGTGTGCATAAGATGTTCACAAAAAAGACATTGCCTGTAGACAAATGCTCGACAACACGTAGTAGGAGAAGTAATTAAGCAATGCATAGTGTGTGCATAAGATGTTCACAATGAAGACATTGCCTGTAGACAAATGCTCGACAACACGTAGTAGGAGAAGTAATTAAGCAATGCATAGTGTGTGCATAAGATGTTCACAATAAAGACATTGCCTGTAGAAAAATGCTCGACAACACGTAGTAGGAGAAGTAATTAAGCAATGCATAGTGTGTGCATAAGATGTTCACAAGAAAGACATTGCTGTAGACAAATGCACGACAACACGTAGTAGGAGAAGTAATTAAGCAATGCATAGTGTGTGCATAAGATGTTCACAAGAATGACATTGCCTGTAGACAAATGCTCGACAACACGTAGTAGGAGAAGTAATTAAGCATTGCATGGTGTGTGCATAAGATGTTCACAATAAAGACATTGCCTGTAGACAAATGCTCGACAACTGGTAGTAGGAGAAGTAATTACGCAATGCATAGTGTGTGCATAAAATGTTCACAATAAAGTCATTACCAGTTGACAAATGCTCGACAACACGTAGTAGGAGAAGTAATTAAGCAATTCATAGTGTGTGCATAAGATGTTCACAAGAAAGACATTGCCTGTAGACAAATGCTCGACAACACGTAGTAGGAGTAGTAATTAAGCAATGCATAGAGTGTGCATAAGATATTCACAAGAAAGACATTGCCTGTAGACAAATGCTCGACAACATGTAGTAGGAGAAGTAATTAAGCAATGCATAGTGTGTGCATAAGATGTTCACAATAATGACATTGCCTGTAGACAAATGCTCGACAACACGTAGTAGGAGAAGTAATTAAGCAATGCATAGTGTGTGCATAAGATGTTCACAAGAAAGACATTGCCTGTAGACAAATGCTCAACAACACATAGTAGGAGAAGTTATTAAGCAATGCATAGTGTGTGCATAAGATGTTCACAAGAAAGACATTGCCTGTAGACAAATGCTTGACAACACGTAGTAGGAGAAGTAATTAAGCAATGCATAGTGTGTGCATAAGATGTTCACAAAAAAGACATTGCCTGCAGACAAATGCTCGACAACACGTAGTAGGAGAAGTAATTAAGCAATGCATAGTGTGTGCATAAGATGTTCACAATGAAGACATTGCCTGTAGACAAATGCTCGACAACACGTAGTAGGAGAAGTAATTAAGCAATGCATAGTGTGTGCATAAGATGTTCACAATAAAGACATTGCCTGTAGAAAAATGCTCGACAACACGTAGTAGGAGAAGTAATTAAGCAATGCATAGTGTGTGCATAAGATGTTCACAAGAAAGACATTGCTGTAGACAAATGCACGACAACACGTAGTAGGAGAAGTAATTAAGCAATGCATAGTGTGTGCATAAGATGTTCACAAGAATGACATTGCCTGTAGACAAATGCTCGACAACACGTAGTAGGAGAAGTAATTAAGCATTGCATAGTGTGTGCATAAGATGTTCACAATAAAGACATTGCCTGTAGACAAATGCTCGACAACACGTAGTAGGAGAAGTAATTAAGCAATGCATAGTGTGTGCATAAGATGTTCACAAGAAAGATATTGCGTGTAGACAAATGCTCGACAACACGTAGTAAGAGAAGTAAATAAGCAATGCATAGTGTGTGCATAACATGTTCACAAGAAAGACATTGCCTGTAGACAAATGCTCGACAACACGTAGTAGGAGAAGTAATTAAGCAATGCATAGTGTGTGCATAAGATGTTCACAAGAAAGACATTGCCTGTAGACAAATGCTCGACAACATGTAGTAGGAGAAGTATTTAAGCAATGCATAGTGTGTGCATAAGATGTTCACAAGAAAGACATTGCCTGTAGACAAATGCTCGACAACACGTAGTAGGAGAAGTAATTAAGGAAATCATAGTGTGTGCATAAGATGTTCACAAGAAAGACATTGCCTGTAGACAAATGCTCGACAACATGTAGTAGGAGAAGTAATTAAGCAATGCATAGTGTGTGCGTAAGATGTTCACAAGAAAGACATTGCCTGTAGACAAATGCTTGACAACACGTAGTAGGAGAAGTAATTAAGCAATGCATAGTGTGTGCATAAGATGATCACAAGAAAGACATTGCCTGTAGACAAATGCTCGACTACACGTAGTAGGAGAAGTAAATAAGCAATGCATAGTGTGTGCATAAGATGTTCACAATAAAGACATTGCCTGTAGACAAATGCTCGACAACACGTAGTAGGAGAAGTAATTATGCAATGCATAGTGTGTGCATAAGATGTTCACAAGAAAGACATTACCTGTAGACAAATGCTCGACAACACGTAGTAGGAGAAGTAATTAAGCAATGCATAGTGTGTGCATAAGATGTTCACAAGAAAGACATTGCCTGTAGACAAATGCTCGACAACACGTAGTAGGAGAAGTAATTAAGCAATGCATAGTGTGTGCATAAGATGGTCACAAGAAAGACATTGCCTGTAGACAAATGCTCGACTATACGTAATAGGAGAAGTAAATAAGCAATGCATAATGTGTGCATAAGATGTTCACAATAAAGACATTGCCTGTAGACAAATGCTCGACAACACGTAGTAGGAGAAGTAATTATGCAATGCATAGTGTGTGCATAAGATGTTCACAAGAAAGACATTACCTGTAGACAAATGCTCGACAACACGTAGTAGGAGAAGTAATTAAGCAATGCATAGTGTGTGCATAAGATGTTCACAAGAAAGACATTGCCTGTAGACAAATGCTCGACAACACGTAGTAGGAGTAGTAATTAAGCAGTGCATAGTGTGTGCATAAGATATTCACAAGAAAGACATTGACTGTAGACAAATGCTCGACAACATGTAGTAGGAGAAGTAATTAAGCAATGCATAGTGTGTGCATAAGATGTTCACAAGAAAGACATTGCCTGTAGACAAATGCTCGACAACACGTAGTAGGAGAAGTAATTAAGCAATGCATAGTGTGTGCATAAGATGTTCACAAAAAAGACATTGCCTGTAGACAAATGCTCGACAACACGTAGTAGGAGAAGTATTTAATGAATGCATAGTGTGTGCATAAGATGTTCACAATGAAGACATTGCCTGTAGACAAATGCTCGACAACACGTAGTAGGAGAAGTAATTAAGCAATGCATAGTGTGTGCATAAGATGTTCACAAGAAAGATATTACCTGTAGACAAATGCTCGACAACACGTAGTAGGAGAAGTAATTAAGCAATGCATAGTGTGTGCATAAGATGTTCACAAGAAAGACATTGCCTGTAGACAAATGCTCGACAAGACGTAGTAGGAGTAGTAATTAAGCAATGCATAGTGTGTGCATAAGATATTCACAAGAAAGACATTGCCTGTAGACAAATGCTCGACAACATGTAGTAGGAGAAGTAATTAAGCAATGCATAGTATGTGCATAAGATGTTCACAATAATGACATTGCCTGTAGACAAATGCTCGACAACACGTAGTAGGAGAAGTAATTAAGCAATGCATAGTGTGTGCATAAGATGTTCACAAGAAAGACATTGCCTGTAGACAAATGCTCAACAACTCATAGTAGGAGAAGTAATTAAGCAATGCATAGTGTGTGCATAAGATGTTCACAAGATAGACATTGCCTGTAGACAAATGCTTGACAACACGTAGTAGGAGAAGTAATTAAGCAATGCATAGTGTGTGCATAAGATGTTCACAAAAAAGACATTGCCTGTAGACAAATGCTCGACAACACGTAGTAGGAGAAGTAATTAAGCAATGCATAGTGTGTGCATAAGATGTTCACAATGAAGACATTGCCTGTAGACATATGCTCGACAACACGTAGTAGGAGAAGTAATTAAGCAATGCATAGTGTGTGCATAAGATGTTCACAATAAAGACATTGCCTGTAGAAAAATGCTCGACAACACGTAGTAGGAGAAGTAATTAAGCAATGCATAGTGTGTGCATAAGATGTTCACAAGAAAGACATTGCTGTAGACAAATGCACGACAACACGTAGTAGGAGAAGTAATTAAGCAATGCATAGTGTGTGCATAAGATGTTCACAAGAATGACATTGCCTGTAGACAAATGCTCGACAACACGTAGTAGGAGAAGTAATTAAGCATTGCATGGTGTGTGCATAAGATGTTCACAATAAAGACATTGCCTGTAGACAAATGCTCGACAACACGTAGTAGGAGAAGTAATTAAGCAATTGCATAGTGTGTGCATAAGATGTTCACAAGAAAGATATTGCGTGTAGACAAATGCTCGACAACACGTAGTAAGAGAAGTAAATAAGCAATGCATAGTGTGTGCATAACATGTTCACAAGAAAGACATTGCCTGTAGACAAATGCTCGACAACATGTAGTAGGAGAAGTATTTAAGCAATGCATAGTGTGTGCATAAGATGTTCACAAGAAAGACATTGCCTGTAGACAAATGCTCGACAACACGTAGTAGGAGAAGTAATTAAGCAATTCATAGTGTGTGCATAAGATGTTCACAAGAAAGACATTGCCTGTAGACAAATGCTCGACAACATGTAGTAGGAGAAGTAATTAAGCAATGCATAGTGTGTGCGTAAGATGTTCACAAGAAAGACATTGCCTGTAGACAAATGCTCGACAACACGTAGTAGGAGAAGTAATTAAGCAATGCTTAGTGTGTGCATAAGATGGTCACAAGAAAGACATTGCCTGTAGACAAATGCTCGACTACACGTAGTAGGAGAAGTAAATAAGCAATGCATAGTGTGTGCATAAAATGTTCACAATAAAGACATTGCCTGTAGACAAATGCTCGACAACACGTAGTAGGAGAAGTAATTATGCAATGCATAGTGTGTGCATAAGATGTTCACAATAAAGACATTACCTGTAGACAAATGCTCGACAACACGTAGTAGGAGAAGTAATTAAGCAATGCATAGTGTGTGCATAAGATGTTCACAAGAAAGACATTGCCTGTAGACAAATGCTCGACAACACGTAGTAGGAGTAGTAATTAAGCAATGCATAGTGTGTGCATAAGATATTCACAAGAAAGACATTGCCTGTAGACAAATGCTCGACAACATGTAGTAGGAGAAGTAATTAAGCAATGCATAGTGTGTGCATAAGATGTTCACAAGAAAGACATTGCCTGTAGACAAATGCTCGACAACACGTAGTAGGAGAAGTAATTAAGCAATGCATAGTGTGTGCATAAGATGTTCACAAGAAAGACATTGCCTGTAGACAAATGCTCAACAACACATAGTAGGAGAAGTAATTAAGCAATGCATAATGTGTGCATAAGATGTTCACAAGAAAGACATTGCCTGTAGACAAATGCTTGACAACACGTAGTAGGAGAAGTATTTAAGCAATGCATAGTGTGTGCATAAGATGTTCACAAAAAAGACATTGCCTGTAGACAAATGCTCGACAACACGTAGTAGGAGAAGTAATTAAGCAATGCATAGTGTGTGCATAAGATGTTCACAATAAAGACATTGCCTGTAGACAAATGCTCGACAACACGTAGTTGGAGAAGTAATTAAACAATGCATAGTGTGTGCATAAGATGTTCACAAGAAAGACATTGCCTGTAGACAAATGCTCGACAACACGTAGTAGGAGAAGTAATTAAGCAATGCATAGTGTGTGCATAAGATGTTCACAAGAAAGATATTACCTGTAGACAAATGCTCGACAACACGTAGTAGGAGAAGTAATTAAGCAATGCATAGTGTGTGCATAAGATGTTCACAAGAAAGACATTGCCTGTAGACAAATGCTCGACAACACGTAGTAGGAGTAGTAATTAAGCAATGCATAGTGTGTGCATAAGATATTCACAAGAAAGACATTGCCTGTAGACAAATGCTCGACAACATGTAGTAGGAGAAGTAATTAAGCAATGCATAGTATGTGCATAAGATGTTCACAATAATGACATTGCCTGTAGACAAATGCTCGACAACACGTAGTAGGAGAAGTTATTAAGCAATGCATAGTGTGTGCATAAGATGTTCACAAGAAAGACATTGCCTGTAGACAAATGCTCAACAACTCATAGTAGGAGAAGTAATTAAGCAATGCATAGTGTGTGCATAAGATGTTCACAAGATAGACATTGCCTGTAGACAAATGCTTGACAACACGTAGTAGGAGAAGTAATTAAGCAATGCATAGTGTGTGCATAAGATGTTCACAAAAAAGACATTGCCTGTAGACAAATGCTCGACAACACGTAGTAGGAGAAGTAATTAAGCAATGCATAGTGTGTGCATAAGATGTTCACAATGAAGACATTGCCTGTAGACAAATGCTCGACAACACGTAGTAGGAGAAGTAATTAAGCAATGCATAGTGTGTGCATAAGATGTTCACAATAAAGACATTGCCTGTAGAAAAATGCTCGACAACACGTAGTAGGAGAAGTAATTAAGCAATGCATAGTGTGTGCATAAGATGTTCACAAGAAAGACATTGCTGTAGACAAATGCACGACAACACGTAGTAGGAGAAGTAATTAAGCAATGCATAGTGTGTGCATAAGATGTTCACAAGAATGACATTGCCTGTAGACAAATGCTCGACAACACGTAGTAGGAGAAGTAATTAAGCATTGCATAGTGTGTGCATAAGATGTTCACAATAAAGACATTGCCTGTAGACAAATGCTCGACAACACGTAGTAGGAGAAGTAATTAAGCAATGCATAGTATGTGCATAAGATGTTCACAAGAAAGATATTGCGTGTAGACAAATGCTCGACAACACGTAGTAAGAGAAGTAAATAACCAATGCATAGTGTGTGCATAACATGTTCACAAGAAAGACATTGCCTGTAGACAAATGCTCGACAACACGTAGTAGGAGAAGTAATTAAGCAATGCATAGTGTGTGCATAAGATGTTCACAAGAAAGACATTGCCTGTAGACAAATGCTCGACAACATGTAGTAGGAGAAGTATTTAAGCAATGCATAGTGTGTGCATAAGATGTTCACAAGAAAGACATTGCCTGTAGACAATTGCTCGACAACACGTAGTAGGAGAAGTAATTAAGCAATTCATAGTGTGTGCATAAGATGTTCACAAGAAAGACATTGCCTGTAGACAAATGCTCGACAACATGTAGTAGGAGAAGTAATTAAGCAATGCATAGTGTGTGCGTAAGATGTTCACAAGAAAGACATTGCCTGTAGACAAATGCTCGACAACACGTAGTAGGAGAAGTAATTAAGCAATGCATAGTGTGTGCATAAGATGATCACAAGAAAGACATTGCCTGTAGACAAATGCTCGACTACACGTAGTAGGAGAAGTAAATAAGCAATGCATAGTGTGTGCATAAGATGTTCACAATAAAGACATTGCCTGTAGACAAATGCTCGACAACACGTAGTAGGAGAAGTAATTATGCAATGCATAGTGTGTGCATAAGATGTTCACAAGAAAGACATTACCTGTAGACAAATGCTCGACAACACGTAGTAGGAGAAGAAATTAAGCAATGCATAGTGTGTGCATAAGATGTTCATAAGAAAGACATTGCCTGTAGACAAATGCTCGACAACACGTAGTGGGAGTAGTAATTAAGCAATGCATAGTGTGTGCATAAGATATTCACAAGAAAGACATTGCCTGTAGACAAATGCTCAACAACATGTAGTAGGAGAAGTAATTAAGCAATGCATAGTGTGTGCATAAGATGTTCACAAGAAAGACATTGCCTGTAGACAAATGCTCGACAACACGTAGTAGGAGAAGTAATTAAGCAAAGCACAGTGTGTGCATAAGATGTTCACAAGAAAGACATTGCCTGTAGACAAATGCTCAACAACACATAGTAGGAAAGTAATTAAGCAATGCATAATGTGTGCATAAGATGTTCACAAGAAAGACATTGCCTGTAGACAAATGCTTGACAACACGTAGTAGGAGAAGTAATTAAGCAATGCATAGTGTGTGCATAAGATGTTCACAAAAAAGACATTGCCTGTAGACAAATGCTCGACAACACGTAGTAGGAGAAGTAATTAAGCAATGCATAGTGTGTGCATAAGATGTTCACAATGAAGACATTGCCTGTAGACAAATGCTCGACAACACGTAGTTGGAGAAGTAATTAAACAATGCATAGTGTGTGCATAAGATGTTCACAAGTAAGACATTGCCTGTAGACAAATGCTCGACAACACGTAGTAGGAGAAGTAATTAAGCAATGCATAGTGTGTGCATAAGATGGTCACAAGAAAGACATTGCCTGTAGACAAATGCTCGACTACACGTAATAGGAGAAGTAAATAAGCAATGCATAATGTGTGCATAAGATGTTCACAATAAAGACATTGCCTGTACACAAATGCTCGACAACACGTAGTAGGAGAAGTAATTATGCAATGCATAGTGTGTGCATAAGATGTTCACAAGAAAGACATTACCTGTAGACAAATGCTCGACAACACGTAGTAGGAGAAGTAATTAGCAAAGCATAGTGTGTGCATAAGATGTTCACAAGAAAGACATTGCCTGTAGACAAATGCTCGACAACACGTAGTAGGAGTAGTAATTAAGCAGTGCATAGTGTGTGCATAAGATATTCACAAGAAAGACATTGACTGTAGACAAATGCTCGACAACATGTAGTACGAGAAGTAATTAAGCAATGCATAGTGTGTGCATAAGATGTTCACAAGAAAGACATTGCCTGTAGACAAATGCTCGACAACACGTAGTAGGAGAAGTAATTAAGCAATGCATAGTGTGTGCATAAGATGTTCACAAAAAAGACATTGCCTGTAGACAAATGCTCGACAACACGTAGTAGGAGAAGTATTTAAGCAATGCATAGTGTGTGCATAAGATGTTCACAATGAAGACATTGCCTGTAGACAAATGCTCGACAACACGTAGTTGGAGAAGTAATTAAACAATGCATAGTGTGTGCATAAGATGTTCACAAGAAAGACATTGCCTGTAGACAAATGCTCGACAACACGTAGTAGGAGAAGTAATTAAGCAATGCATAGTGTGTGCATAAGATGTTCACAAGAAAGATATTACCTGTAGACAAATGCTCGACAACACGTAGTAGGAGAAGTAATTAAGCAATGCATAGTGTGTGCATAAGATGTTCACAAGAAAGACATTGCCTGTAGACAAATGCTCGACAACACGTAGTAGGAGTAGTAATTAAGCAATGCATAGTGTGTGCATAAGATGTTCACAAGAAAGACATTGCCTGTAGACAAATGCTCGACAACACGTAGTAGGAGAAGTAATTAAGCAATGCATAGAGTGTGCATAAGATGGTCACAAGAAAGACATTGCCTGTAGACAAATGCTCGACTACACGTAATAGGAGAAGTAAATAAGCAATGCATAATGTGTGCATAAGATGTTCACAATAAAGACATTGCCTGTACACAAATGCTCGACAACACGTAGTAGGAGAAGTAATTATGCAATGCATAGTGTGTGCATAAGATGTTCACAAGAAAGACATTACCTGTAGACAAATGCTCGACAACACGTAGTAGGAGAAGTAATTAGCAATGCATAGTGTGTGCATAAGATGTTCACAAAAAAGACATTGCCTGTAGACAAATGCTCGACAACACGTAGTAGGAGAAGTAATTAAGCAATGCATAGTGTGTGCATAAGATGTTCACAAGAAAGATATTACCTGTAGACAAATGCTCGACAACACGTAGTAGGAGAAGTAATTAAGCAATGCATAGTGTGTGCATAAGATGTTCACAAGAAAGACATTGCCTGTAGACAAATGCTCGACAACACGTAGTAGGAGTAGTAATTAAGCAATGCATAGTGTGTGCATAAGATATTCACAAGAAAGACATTGCCTGTAGACAAATGCTCGACAACATGTAGTAGGAGAAGTAATTAAGCAATGCATAGTATGTGCATAAGATGTTCACAATAATGACATTGCCTGTAGACAAATGCTCGACAACACGTAGTAGGAGAAGTAATTAAGCAATGCATAGTGTGTGCATAAGATGTTCACAAGAAAGACATTGCCTGTAGACCAATGCCGAACAACTCATAGTAGGAGAAGTAATTAAGCAATGCATAGTGTGTGCATAAGATGTTCACAAGATAGACATTGCCTGTAGACAAATGCTTGACAACACGTAGTAGGAGAAGTAATTAAGCAATGCATAGTGTGTGCATAAGATGTTCGCAAAAAAGACATTGCCTGTAGACAAATGCTCGACAACACGTAGTAGGAGAAGTAATTAAGCAATTCATAGTGTGTGCATAAGATGTTCACAATGAAGACATTGCCTGTAGACAAATGCTCGACAACACGTAGTAGGAGAAGTAATTAAGCAATGCATAGTGTGTGCATAAGATGTTCACAAGAAAGACATTGCCTGTAGACAAATGCTCGACAACACGTAGTAGGAGAAGTAATTAAGCAATGCATAGTGTGTGCATAAGATGTTCACAATGAAGACATTGCCTGTAGACAAATGCTCGACAACACGTAGTAGGAGAAGTAATTAAGCAATGCATAGTGTGTGCATAAGATGTTCACAAGAAAGACATTGCCTGTAGACAAATGCTCGACAACACGTAGTAGGAGAAGTAATTAAGCAATGCATAGTGTGTGCATAAGATGTTCACAAGAAAGACATTGCCTGTAGACAAATGCTCGACAACATGTAGTAGGAGAAGTAATTAAGCAATGCATAGTGTGTGCATAAGATGTTCACAAGAAAGACATTGCCTGTAGACAAATGCTCGACAACACGTAGTAGGAGAAGTAATTAGCAAAGCATAGTGTGTGCATAAGATGTTCACAAGAAAGACATTGCCTGTAGACAAATGCTCGACAACACGTAGTAGGAGAAGTAATTAAGCAATGCATAGTGTGTGCATAAGATGTTCACAAGAAAGATATTGCCTGTAGACAAATGCTCGACAACACGTAGTAGGAGAAGTAATTAAGCAATGCATAGTGTGTGCATAACATGTTCAAGGGAAAGACATTGCCTGTAGTCAAATGCTCGACAACACGTAGTAGGAGAAGTAATTAAGCAATGCATAGTGTGTGCATAAGATGTTCACAAGAAAGACATTGCCTGTAGACAAATGCTCGACAACACGTAGTAGGAGAAGTAATTAAGCAATGCATAGTGTGTGCATAAGATGTTCACAAGAAAGACATTGCCTGTAGACAAATGCTCGACAACACGTAGTAGGAGAAGTAATTAAGCAATGCATAGTGTGTGCATAAGATGTTCACAAGAAAGACATTGCCTGTAGACAAATGCTCGACAACACGTAGTAGGAGAAGTAATTAAGCAATGCATAGTGTGTGCATAAGATATTCACAAGAAAGACATTGCCTGTAGACAAATGCTCGACAACATGTAGTAGGAGAAGTAATTAAGCAATGCATAGTGTGTGCATAAGATGTTCACAAGAAAGACATTGCCTGTAGACAAATGCTCGACAACACGTAGTAGGAGAAGTAATTAAGCAAAGCATAGTCTGTGCATAAGATGTTCACAAGAAAGACATTGCCTGTAGACAAATGCTCAACAACACATAGTAGGAAAGTAATTAAGCAATGCATAATGTGTGCATAAGATGTTCACAAGAAAGACATTGCCTGTAGACAAATGCTTGACAACACGTAGTAGGAGAAGTAATTAAGCAATGCATAGTGTGTGCATAAGATGTTCACAAAAAAGACATTGCCTGTAGACAAATGCTCGACAACACGTAGTAGGAGAAGTAATTAAGCAATGCATAGTGTGTGCATAAGATGTTCACAATGAAGACATTGCCTGTAGACAAATGCTCGACAACACGTAGTTGGAGAAGTAATTAAACAATGCATAGTGTGTGCATAAGATGTTCACAAGTAAGACATTGCCTGTAGACAAATGCTCGACAACACGTAGTAGGAGAAGTAATTAAGCAATGCATAGTGTGTGCATAAGATGGTCACAAGAAAGACATTGCCTGTAGACAAATGCTCGACTACACGTAATAGGAGAAGTAAATAAGCAGTGCATAATGTGTGCATAAGATGTTCACAATAAAGACATTGCCTGTACACAAATGCTCGACAACACGTAGTAGGAGAAGTAATTATGCAATGCATAGTGTGTGCATAAGATGTTCACAAGAAAGACATTACCTGTAGACAAATGCTCGACAACACGTAGTAGGAGAAGTAATTAGCAATGCATAGTGTGTGCATAAGATGTTTACAAGAAAGACATTGCCTGTAGACAAATGCTCGACAACACGTAGTAGGAGTAGTAATTAAGCAGTGCATAGTGTGTGCATAAGATATTCACAAGAAAGACATTGACTGTAGACAAATGCTCGACAACACGTAGTAGGAGAAGTAATTAAGCAATGCATAGTGTGTGCATAAGATGTTCACAAGAAAGATATTACCTGTAGACAAATGCTCGACAACACGTAGTAGGAGAAGTAATTAAGCAATGCATAGTGTGTGCATAAGATGTTCACAAGAAAGACATTGCCTGTAGACAAATGCTCGACAACACGTAGTAGAAGTAGTAATTAAGCAATGCATAGTGTGTGCATAAGATATTCACAAGAAAGACATTGCCTGTAGACAAATGCTCGACAACACGTAGTAGGAGAAGTAATTAAGCAATGCATAGAGTGTGCATAAGATGGTCACAAGAAAGACATTGCCTGTAGACAAATGCTCGACTACACGTAATAGGAGAAGTAAATAAGCAATGCATAATGTGTGCATAAGATGTTCACAATAAAGACATTGCCTGTACACAAATGCTCGACAACACGTAGTAGGAGAAGTAATTATGCAATGCATAGTGTGTGCATAAGATGTTCACAAGAAAGACATTACCTGTAGACAAATGCTCGACAACACGTAGTAGGAGAAGTAATTAGCAATGCATAGTGTGTGCATAAGATGTTCACAAAAAAGACATTGCCTGTAGACAAATGCTCGACAACACGTAGTAGGAGAAGTAATTAAGCAATGCATAGTGTGTGCATAAGATGTTCACAAGAAAGATATTACCTGTAGACAAATGCTCGACAACACGTAGTAGGAGAAGTAATTAAGCAATGCATAGTGTGTGCATAAGATGTTCACAAGAAAGACATTGCCTGTAGACAAATGCTCGACAACACGTAGTAGGAGTAGTAATTAAGCAATGCATAGTGTGTGCATAAGATATTCACAAGAAAGTCATTGCCTGTAGACAAATGCTCGACAACATGTAGTAGGAGAAGTAATTAAGCAATGCATAGTATGTGCATAAGATGTTCACAATAATGACATTGCCTGTAGACAAATGCTCGACAACACGTAGTAGGAGAAGTAATTAAGCAATGCATAGTGTGTGCATAAGATGTTCACAAGAAAGACATTGCCTGTAGACCAATGCCGAACAACTCATAGTAGGAGAAGTAATTAAGCAATGCATAGTGTGTGCATAAGATGTTCACAAGATAGACATTGCCTGTAGACAAATGCTTGACAACACGTAGTAGGAGAAGTAATTAAGCAATGCATAGTGTGTGCATAAGATGTTCGCAAAAAAGACATTGCCTGAAGACAAATGCTCGACAACACGTAGTAGGAGAAGTAATTAAGCAATTCATAGTGTGTGCATAAGATGTTCACAATGAAGACATTGCCTGTAGACAAATGCTCGACAACACGTAGTAGGAGAAGTAATTAAGCAATGCATAGTGTGTGCATAAGATGTTCACAAGAAAGACATTGCCTGTAGACAAATGCTCGACAACACGTAGTAGGAGAAGTAATTAAGCAATGCATAGTGTGTGCATAAGATGTTCACAAGAAAGACATTGCCTGTAGACAAATGCTCGACAACACGTAGTAGGAGAAGTAATTAAGCAATGCATAGTGTGTGCATAAGATGTTCACAAGAAAGACATTGCCTGTAGACAAATGCTCGACAACACGTAGTAGGAGAAGTAATTAAGCATTGCATAGTGTGTCCATAAGATGTTCACAATAAAGACATTGCCTGTAGACAAATGCTCGACAACACGTAGTAGGAGAAGTAATTAAGCAATGCATAGTGTGTGCATAAGATGTTCACAAGAAAGATATTGCCTGTAGACAAATGCTCGACAACACGTAGTAGGAGAAGTAATTAAGCAATGCATAGTGTGTGCATAACATGTTCAAGGGAAAGACATTGCCTGTAGTCAAATGCTCGACAACACGTAGTAGGAGAAGTAATTAAGCAATGCATAGTGTGTGCATAAGATGTTCACAAGAAAGACATTGCCTGTAGACAAATGCTCGACAACACGTAGTAGGAGAAGTAATTAAGCAATGCATAGTGTGTGCATAAGATGTTCACAAGAAAGACATTGCCTGTAGACAAATGCTCGACAACACGTAGTAGGAGAAGTTATTAAACAATGCATAGTGTGTGCATAAGATGTTCACAAGAAAGACATTGCCTGTAGACAAATGCTCGACAACACGTAGTAGGAGAAGTAATTAAGCAATGCATAGTGTGTGCATAAGATGTTCACAAGAAAGATATTACCTGTAGACAAATGCTCGACAACACGTAGTAGGAGAAGTAATTAAGCAATGCATAGTGTGTGCATAAGATGTTCACAATGAAGACATTGCCTGTAGACAAATGCTCGACAACACGTAGTTGGAGAAGTAATTAAACAATGCATAGTGTGTGCATATGATGTTCACAAGAAAGACATTGCCTGTAGACAAATGCTCGACAACACGTAGTTGGAGAAGTAATTAAGCAATGCATAGTGTGTGCATAAGATGGTCACAAGGAAGACATTGCCTGTAGACAAATGCTCGACTACACGTAATAGGAGAAGTAAATAAGCAATGCATAATGTGTGCATAAGATGTTCACAATAAAGACATTGCCTGTACACAAATGCTCGACAACACGTAGTAGGAGAAGTAATTATGCAATGCATAGTGTGTGCATAAGATGTTCACAAGAAAGACATTACCTGTAGACAAATGCTCGACAACACGTAGTAGGAGAAGTAATTAGCAATGCATAGTGTGTGCATAAGATGTTCACAAGAAAGACATTGCCTGTAGACAAATGCTCGACAACACGTAGTAGGAGTAGTAATTAAGCAGTGCATAGTGTGTGCATAAGATATTCACAAGAAAGACATTGACTGTAGACAAATGCTCGACAACATGTAGTAGGAGAAGTAATTAAGCAATGCATAGTGTGTGCATAAGATGTTCACAAGAAAGACATTGCCTGTAGACAAATGCTCGACAACACGTAGTAGGAGAAGTAATTAAGCAATGCATAGTGTGTGCATAAGATGTTCACAAAAAAGACATTGCCTGTAGACAAATGCTCGACAACACGTAGTAGGAGAAGTATTTAAGCAATGCATAGTGTGTGCATAAGATGTTCACAATGAAGACATTGCCTGTAGACAAATGCTCGACAACACGTAGTTGGAGAAGTAATTAAACAATGCATAGTGTGTGCATAAGATGTTCACAAGAAAGACATTGCCTGTAGACAAATGCTCGACAACACGTAGTAGGAGTAGTAATTAAGCAATGCATAGTGTGTGCATAAGATATTCACAAGAAAGACATTGCCTGTAGACAAATGCTAGACAACATGTAGTAGGAGAAGTAATTAAGCAATGCATAGTATGTGCATAAGATGTTCACAGTAATGACATTGCCTGTAGACAAATGCTCGACAACACGTAGTAGGAGAAGTAATTAAGCAATGCATAGTGTGTGCATAAGATGTTCACAAGAAAGACATTGCCTGTAGACAGATGCTCAACAACTCATAGTAGGAGAAGTAATTAAGCAATGCATAGTGTGTGCATAAGATGTTCACAAGATAGACATTGCCTGTAGACAAATGCTTGACAACACGTAGTAGGAGAAGTAATTAAGCAATGCATAGTGTGTGCATAAGATGTTCGCAAAAAAGACATTGCCTGTAGACAAATGCTCGACAACACGTAGTAGGAGAAGTAATTAAGCAATGCATAGTGTGTGCATAAGATGTTCACAATGGAGACATTGCCTGTAGACAAATGCTCGACAACACGTAGTAGGAGAAGTAATTAAGCAATGCATAGTGTGTGCATAAGATGTTCACAAGAAAGACATTGCCTGTAGACAAATGCTCGACAACACGTAGTAGGAGAAGTAATTAAGCAATGCATAGTGTGTGCATAAGATGTTCACAAGAAAGACATTGCCTGTAGACAAATGCTCGACAACAC
Organism: Locusta migratoria; assembly: GCA_026315105.1. Taxonomy (NCBI): domain Eukaryota; kingdom Metazoa; phylum Arthropoda; class Insecta; order Orthoptera; family Acrididae; genus Locusta; species Locusta migratoria. The sequence continues at coordinate 33,045,121 of CM048745.1, forward strand.
GTAGTAGGAGAAGTAATTAAGCAATGCATAGTGTGTGCATAAGATGTTCACAAGAAAGACATTGCCTGTAGACAAATGCTCGACTACACGTAGTAGGAGAAGTAATTAAGCATTGCATAGTGTGTCCATAAGATGTTCACAATAAAGACATTGCCTGTAGACAAATGCTCGACAACACGTAGTAGGAGAAGTAATTAAGCAATGCATAGTGTGTGCATAAGATGTTCACAAGAAAGATATTGCCTGTAGACAAATGCTCGACAACACGTAGTAGGAGAATGATTAAGCAATGCATAGTGTGTGCATAACATGTTCAAGGGAAAGACATTGCCTGTAGTCAAATGCTCGACAACACGTAGTAGGAGAAGTAATTAAGCAATGCATAGTGTGTGCATAAGATGTTCACAAGAAAGACATTGCCTGTAGACAAATGCTCGACAACACGTAGTAGGAGAAGTAATTAAGCAATGCATAGTGTGTGCATAAGATGTTCACAAGAAAGACATTGCCTGTAGACAAATGCTCGACAACACGTAGTAGGAGAAGTAATTAAGCAATGCATAGTGTGTGCATAAGATGTTCACAAGAAAGACATTGCCTGTAGACAAATGCTCGACAACACGTAGTAGGAGAAGTAATTAAGCAATGCATATTGTCTGCATAAGATGTTCACAAGAAAGACGTTGCCCGTAGACAAATGCTCGACAACACATAGTAGGAGAAGTAATTAAGCAATGCATAGTGTGTGCATAAGATGTTCACAAGAAAGACATTGCCTGTAGACAAATGCTCGACAACATGTAGTACGAGAAGTAATTAAGCAATGCATAGTGTGTGCATAAGATGTTCACAAGAAAGACATTGCCTGTAGACAAATGCTCGACATCATGTAGTAGGAGAAGTAATTAAGCAATGCATAGTGTGTGCGTAAGATGTTCACCAGAAAGACATTGCCTGTAGTCAAATGCTCGACAACACGTAGTAGGAGAAGTAATTAAGCAATGCATAGTGTGTGCATAAGATGTTCACAAGAAAGACATTGCCTGTAGACAAATGCTCAACAACACGTAGTACGAGAAGTAATTAAGCAATGCATAGTGTGTGCATAAGATGTTCACAATGAAGACATTGCCTGTAGACAAATGCACGACAACACGTAGTAGGAGAAGTAATTAAGCAGTGCATAGTGTGTGCATATGATGTTCACAATAAAGACATTGCCTGTAGACAAATGCTCGACAACATGTAGTAGGAGAAGTTATTAAGCAACGCATACTGTGTGCATAAGATGTTCACAAGAAACACATTGCCTGTAGACAAATGCTCGACAACACGTAGTAGGAGAAGTAATTAAGCAATGCATAGTCTGTGCATAAGATGTTCACAAGAAAGACATTGCCTGTAGACAAATGCTCGACTACACGTTGTAGGAGAAGTAATTAAGCAATGCATAGTGTGTGCATAAGATGTTCACAATAAAGACATTGCCTGTATACAAATGCTCGACAACACGTAGTAGGAGAAGTAATTAAGCAATGCATAGTGTGTGCATAAGATGTTCACAATAAAGACATTGCCTGTAGACAAATGCTCGACAACACGTAGTAGGAGAAGTAATTAAGCAATGCATAGTGTGTGCATAAGATGTTCACAAGAAAGACATTGCCTGTAGACAAATGCTCGACAACACATAGTAGGAGAAGTAATTAAGCAATGCATAGTGTGTGCATAAGATGTTCACAAGAAAGACATTGCCTGTAGACAAATGCTTGACAACACGTAGTAGGAGAAGTAATTAAGCAATGCATAGTGTGTGCATAAGATGTTCACAATGAAGACATTGCCTGTAGACAAATGCTCGACAACACGTAGTTGGAGAAGTAATTAAACAATGCATAGTGTGTGCATATGATGTTCACAAGAAAGGCATTGCCTGTAGACAAATGCTCGACAACATGTAGTAGGAGAAGTTATTAAGCAATGCATACTGTGTGCATAAGATGTTCACAAGAAAGACATTGCCTGTAGACAAATGCTCGACAACACGTAGTAGGAGAAGTAATTAAGCAATGCATAGTGTGTGCATAAGATGGTCACAAGAAAGACATTGCCTGTAGACAAATGCTCGACTACACGTAATAGGAGAAGTAAATAAGCAGTGCATAATGTGTGCATAAGATGTTCACAATAAAGACATTGCCTGTACACAAATGCTCGACAACACGTAGTAGGAGAAGTAATTATGCAATGCATAGTGTGTGCATAAGATGTTCACAAGAAAGACATTACCTGTAGACAAATGCTCGACAACACGTAGTAGGAGAAGTAATTAGCAATGCATAGTGTGTGCATAAGATGTTTACAAGAAAGACATTGCCTGTAGACAAATGCTCGACAACACGTAGTAGGAGTAGTAATTAAGCAGTGCATAGTGTGTGCATAAGATATTCACAAGAAAGACATTGACTGTAGACAAATGCTCGACAACACGTAGTAGGAGAAGTAATTAAGCAATGCATAGTGTGTGCATAAGATGTTCACAAGAAAGATATTACCTGTAGACAAATGCTCGACAACACGTAGTAGGAGAAGTAATTAAGCAATGCATAGTGTGTGCATAAGATGTTCACAAGAAAGACATTGCCTGTAGACAAATGCTCGACAACACGTAGTAGAAGTAGTAATTAAGCAATGCATAGTGTGTGCATAAGATATTCACAAGAAAGACATTGCCTGTAGACAAATGCTCGACAACACGTAGTAGGAGAAGTAATTAAGCAATGCATAGAGTGTGCATAAGATGGTCACAAGAAAGACATTGCCTGTAGACAAATGCTCGACTACACGTAATAGGAGAAGTAAATAAGCAATGCATAATGTGTGCATAAGATGTTCACAATAAAGACATTGCCTGTACACAAATGCTCGACAACACGTAGTAGGAGAAGTAATTATGCAATGCATAGTGTGTGCATAAGATGTTCACAAGAAAGACATTACCTGTAGACAAATGCTCGACAACACGTAGTAGGAGAAGTAATTAGCAATGCATAGTGTGTGCATAAGATGTTCACAAAAAAGACATTGCCTGTAGACAAATGCTCGACAACACGTAGTAGGAGAAGTAATTAAGCAATGCATAGTGTGTGCATAAGATGTTCACAAGAAAGATATTACCTGTAGACAAATGCTCGACAACACGTAGTAGGAGAAGTAATTAAGCAATGCATAGTGTGTGCATAAGATGTTCACAAGAAAGACATTGCCTGTAGACAAATGCTCGACAACACGTAGTAGGAGTAGTAATTAAGCAATGCATAGTGTGTGCATAAGATATTCACAAGAAAGTCATTGCCTGTAGACAAATGCTCGACAACATGTAGTAGGAGAAGTAATTAAGCAATGCATAGTATGTGCATAAGATGTTCACAATAATGACATTGCCTGTAGACAAATGCTCGACAACACGTAGTAGGAGAAGTAATTAAGCAATGCATAGTGTGTGCATAAGATGTTCACAAGAAAGACATTGCCTGTAGACCAATGCCGAACAACTCATAGTAGGAGAAGTAATTAAGCAATGCATAGTGTGTGCATAAGATGTTCACAAGATAGACATTGCCTGTAGACAAATGCTTGACAACACGTAGTAGGAGAAGTAATTAAGCAATGCATAGTGTGTGCATAAGATGTTCGCAAAAAAGACATTGCCTGTAGACAAATGCTCGACAACACGTAGTAGGAGAAGTAATTAAGCAATTCATAGTGTGTGCATAAGATGTTCACAATGAAGACATTGCCTGTAGACAAATGCTCGACAACACGTAGTAGGAGAAGTAATTAAGCAATGCATAGTGTGTGCATAAGATGTTCACAAGAAAGACATTGCCTGTAGACAAATGCTCGACAACACGTAGTAGGAGAAGTAATTAAGCAATGCATAGTGTGTGCATAAGATGTTCACAAGAAAGACATTGCCTGTAGACAAATGCTCGACAACACGTAGTAGGAGAAGTAATTAAGCAATGCATAGTGTGTGCATAAGATGTTCACAAGAAAGACATTGCCTGTAGACAAATGCTCGACAACACGTAGTAGGAGAAGTAATTAAGCATTGCATAGTGTGTCCATAAGATGTTCACAATAAAGACATTGCCTGTAGACAAATGCTCGACAACACGTAGTAGGAGAAGTAATTAAGCAATGCATAGTGTGTGCATAAGATGTTCACAAGAAAGATATTGCCTGTAGACAAATGCTCGACAACACGTAGTAGGAGAAGTAATTAAGCAATGCATAGTGTGTGCATAACATGTTCAAGGGAAAGACATTGCCTGTAGTCAAATGCTCGACAACACGTAGTAGGAGAAGTAATTAAGCAATGCATAGTGTGTGCATAAGATGTTCACAAGAAAGACATTGCCTGTAGACAAATGCTCGACAACACGTAGTAGGAGAAGTAATTAAGCAATGCATAGTGTGTGCATAAGATGTTCACAAGAAAGACATTGCCTGTAGACAAATGCTCGACAACACGTAGTAGGAGAAGTAATTAAGCAATGCATAGTGTGTGCATAAGATGTTCACAAGAAAGACATTGCCTGTAGACAAATGCTCGACAACACGTAGTAGGAGAAGTAATTAAGCAATGCATAGTGTGTGCATAAGATGTTCACAAGAAAGACATTGCCTGTAGACAAATGCTCGACAACACGTAGTAGGAGAAGTAATTAAGCAATGCATAGTGTGTGCATAAGATGTTCACAAGAAAGACATTGCCTGTAGACAAATGCTCGACAACACGTAGTAGGAGAAGTAATTAAGCAATGCATAGTGTGTGCATAACATGTTCAAGGGAAAGACATTGCCTGTAGTCAAATGCTCGACAACACGTAGTAGGAGAAGTAATTAAGCAATGCATAGTGTGTGCATAAGATGTTCACAAGAAAGACATTGCCTGTAGACAAATGCTCGACAACACGTAGTAGGAGAAGTAATTAAGCAATGCATAGTGTGTGCATAAGATGTTCACAAGAAAGACATTGCCTGTAGACAAATGCTCGACAACACGTAGTAGGAGAAGTAATTAAGCAATGCATAGTGTGTGCATAAGATGTTCACAAGAAAGACATTGCCTGTAGACAAATGCTCGACAACACGTAGTAGGAGAAGTAATTAAGCAATGCATAGTGTGTGCATAAGATGTTCACAAGAAAGATATTACCTGTAGACAAATGCTCGACAACACGTAGTAGGAGAAGTAATTAAGCAATGCATAGTGTGTGCATAAGATGTTCACAATGAAGACATTGCCTGTAGACAAATGCTCGACAACACGTAGTTGGAGAAGTAATTAAACAATGCATAGTGTGTGCATAAGATGGTCACAAGGAAGACATTGCCTGTAGACAAATGCTCGACTACACGTAATAGGAGAAGTAAATAAGCAATGCATAATGTGTGCATAAGATGTTCACAATAAAGACATTGCCTGTACACAAATGCTCGACAACACGTAGTAGGAGAAGTAATTATGCAATGCATAGTGTGTGCATAAGATGTTCACAAGAAAGACATTACCTGTAGACAAATGCTCGACAACACGTAGTAGGAGAAGTAATTAGCAATGCATAGTGTGTGCATAAGATGTTCACAAAAAGACATTGCCTGTAGACAAATGCTCGACAACACGTAGTAGGAGTAGTAATTAAGCAGTGCATAGTGTGTGCATAAGATATTCACAAGAAAGACATTGACTGTAGACAAATGCTCGACAACATGTAGTAGGAGAAGTAATTAAGCAATGCATAGTGTGTGCATAAGATGTTCACAAGAAAGACATTGCCTGTAGACAAATGCTCGACAACACGTAGTAGGAGAAGTAATTAAGCAATGCATAGTGTGTGCATAAGATGTTCACAAAAAAGACATTGCCTGTAGACAAATGCTCGACAACACGTAGTAGGAGAAGTATTTAAGCAATGCATAGTGTGTGCATAAGATGTTCACAATGAAGACATTGCCTGTAGACAAATGCTCGACAACACGTAGTTGGAGAAGTAATTAAGCAATGCATAGTGTGTGCATAAGATGTTCACAAGAAAGACATTGCCTGTAGACAGATGCTCAACAACTCATAGTAGGAGAAGTAATTAAGCAATGCATAGTGTGTGCATAAGATGTTCACAAGATAGACATTGCCTGTAGACAAATGCTTGACAACACGTAGTAGGAGAAGTAATTAAGCAATGCATAGTGTGTGCATAAGATGTTCGCAAAAAAGACATTGCCTGTAGACAAATGCTCGACAACACGTAGTAGGAGAAGTAATTAAGCAATGCATAGTGTGTGCATAAGATGTTCACAATGGAGACATTGCCTGTAGACAAATGCTCGACAACACGTAGTAGGAGAAGTAATTAAGCAATGCATAGTGTGTGCATAAGATGTTCACAAGAAAGACATTGCCTGTAGACAAATGCTCGACAACACGTAGTAGGAGAAGTAATTAAGCAATGCATAGTGTGTGCATAAGATGTTCACAAGAAAGACATTGCCTGTAGACAAATGCTCGACAACACGTAGTAGGAGAAGTAATTAAGCAATGCATAGTGTGTGCATAAGATGTTCACAAGAAAGACATTGCCTGTAGACAAATGCTCGACTACACGTAGTAGGAGAAGTAATTAAGCATTGCATAGTGTGTCCATAAGATGTTCACAATAAAGACATTGCCTGTAGACAAATGCTCGACAACACGTAGTAGGAGAAGTAATTAAGCAATGCATAGTGTGTGCATAAGATGTTCACAAGAAAGATATTGCCTGTAGACAAATGCTCGACAACACGTAGTAGGAGAATGATTAAGCAATGCATAGTGTGTGCATAACATGTTCAAGGGAAAGACATTGCCTGTAGTCAAATGCTCGACAACACGTAGTAGGAGAAGTAATTAAGCAATGCATAGTGTGTGCATAAGATGTTCACAAGAAAGACATTGCCTGTAGACAAATGCTCGACAACACGTAGTAGGAGAAGTAATTAAGCAATGCATAGTGTGTGCATAAGATGTTCACAAGAAAGACATTGCCTGTAGACAAATGCTCGACAACACGTAGTAGGAGAAGTAATTAAGCAATGCATAGTGTGTGCATAAGATGTTCACAAGAAAGACATTGCCTGTAGACAAATGCTCGACAACACGTAGTAGGAGAAGTAATTAAGCAATGCATATTGTCTGCATAAGATGTTCACAAGAAAGACGTTGCCCGTAGACAAATGCTCGACAACACATAGTAGGAGAAGTAATTAAGCAATGCATAGTGTGTGCATAAGATGTTCACAAGAAAGACATTGCCTGTAGACAAATGCTCGACAACATGTAGTACGAGAAGTAATTAAGCAATGCATAGTGTGTGCATAAGATGTTCACAAGAAAGACATTGCCTGTAGACAAATGCTCGACATCATGTAGTAGGAGAAGTAATTAAGCAATGCATAGTGTGTGCGTAAGATGTTCACCAGAAAGACATTGCCTGTAGTCAAATGCTCGACAACACGTAGTAGGAGAAGTAATTAAGCAATGCATAGTGTGTGCATAAGATGTTCACAAGAAAGACATTGCCTGTAGACAAATGCTCAACAACACGTAGTACGAGAAGTAATTAAGCAATGCATAGTGTGTGCATAAGATGTTCACAATGAAGACATTGCCTGTAGACAAATGCACGACAACACGTAGTAGGAGAAGTAATTAAGCAGTGCATAGTGTGTGCATATGATGTTCACAATAAAGACATTGCCTGTAGACAAATGCTCGACAACATGTAGTAGGAGAAGTTATTAAGCAACGCATACTGTGTGCATAAGATGTTCACAAGAAAGACATTGCCTGTAGACAAATGCTCGACAACACGTAGTAGGAGAAGTAATTAAGCAATGCATAGTGTGTGCATAAGATGTTCACAATAAAGACATTGATTGTAGACAAATGCTCGACAACACGTAGTAGGAGAAGTAATTAAGCAATGCATAGTCTGTGCATAAGATGTTCACAAGAAAGACATTGCCTGTAGACAAATGCTCGACTACACGTTGTAGGAGAAGTAATTAAGCAATGCATAGTGTGTGCATAAGATGTTCACAATAAAGACATTGCCTGTATACAAATGCTCGACAACACGTAGTAGGAGAAGTAATTAAGCAATGCATAGTGTGTGCATAAGATGTTCACAATAAAGACATTGCCTGTAGACAAATGCTCGACAACACGTAGTAGGAGAAGTAATTAAGCAATGCATAGTGTGTGCATAAGATGTTCACAAGAAAGACATTGCCTGTAGACAAATGCTCGACAACACATAGTAGGAGAAGTAATTAAGCAATGCATAGTGTGTGCATAAGATGTTCACAAGAAAGACATTGCCTGTAGACAAATGCTTGACAACACGTAGTAGGAGAAGTAATTAAGCAATGCATAGTGTGTGCATAAGATGTTCACAATGAAGACATTGCCTGTAGACAAATGCTCGACAACACGTAGTTGGAGAAGTAATTAAACAATGCATAGTGTGTGCATATGATGTTCACAAGAAAGACATTGCCTGTAGACAAATGCTCGACAACATGTAGTAGGAGAAGTTATTAAGCAATGCATACTGTGTGCATAAGATGTTCACAAGAAAGACATTGCCTGTAGACAAATGCTCGACAACACGTAGTAGGAGAAGTAATTAAGCAATGCATAGTGTGTGCATAAGATGTTCACAATAAAGACATTGATTGTAGACAAATGCTCGACAACACGTAGTAGGAGAAGTAATTAAGCAATGCATAATCTGTGCATAAGATGTTCACAAGAAAGACATTGCCTGTAGACAAATGCTCGACTACACGTTGTAGGAGAAGTAATTAAGCAATGCATAGTGTGTGGATAAGATGTTCACAATAAAGACATTGCCTGTATACAAATGCTCGACAACACGTAGTAGGAGAAGTAATTAAGCAATGCATAGTGTGTGCATAAGATGTTCACAATAAAGACATTGCTTGTAGACAAATGCTCGACAACACGTAGTAGGAGAAGTAATTAAGCAATGCATAGTGTGTGCATAAGATGTTCACAAGAAAGACATTGCCTGTAGACAAATGCTCGACAACACATAGTAGGAGAAGTAATTAAGCAATGCATAGTGTGTGCATAAGATGTTCTCAAGAAAGATATTGCCTGTAGACAAATGCTTGACAACACATAGTAGGAGAAGTAATTAAGCAATGCATAGTGTGTGCATAAGATGTTCACAATGAAGACATTGCCTGTAGACAAATGCTCGACAACACGTAGTTGGAGAAGTAATTAAACAATGCATAGTGTGTGCATATGATGTTCACAAGAAAGACATTGCCTGTAGACAAATGCTCGACAACATGTAGTAGGAGAAGTTATTAAGCAATGCATACTGTGTGCATAAGATGTTCACAAGAAAGACATTGCCTGTAGACAAATGCTCGACAACACGTAGTAGGAGAAGTAATTAAGCAATGCATAGTGTGTGCATAAGATGTTCACAATAAAGACATTGATTGTAGACAAATGCTCGACAACACGTAGTAGGAGAAGTAATTAAGCAATGCATAATCTGTGCATAAGATGTTCACAAGAAAGACATTGCCTGTAGACAAATGCTCGACTACACGTTGTAGGAGAAGTAATTAAGCAATGCATAGTGTGTGGATAAGATGTTCACAATAAAGACATTGCCTGTATACAAATGCTCGACAACACGTAGTAGGAGAAGTAATTAAGCAATGCATAGTGTGTGCATAAGATGTTCACAATAAAGACATTGCTTGTAGACAAATGCTCGACAACACGTAGTAGGAGAAGTAATTAAGCAATGCATAGTGTGTGCATAAGATGTTCACAAGAAAGACATTTACTGTAGACAAATGCTCGACAACACATAGTAGGAGAAGTAATTAAGCAATGCATAGTGTGTGCATAAGATGTTCTCAAGAAAGATATTGCCTGTAGACAAATGCTTGACAACACATAGTAGGAGAAGTAATTAAGCAATGCATAGTGTGTGCATAAGATGTTCACAATGAAGACATTGCCTGTAGACAAATGCACGACAACACGTAGTTGGAGAAGTAATTAAACAATGCATAGTGTGTGCATAAGATGGTCACAAGAAAGACATTGCCTGTAGACAAATGCTCGACTACACGTAGTAGGAGAAGTAAATAAGCAATGCATAATGTGTGCATAAGATGTTCACAATAAAGACATTGCCTGTAGACAAATGCTCGACAACACGTAGTAGGAGAAGTAATTATGCAATGCATAGTGTGTGCATAAGATGTTCACAAGAAAGATATTACCTGTAGACAAATGCTCGACAACACGTAGTAGGAGAAGTAATTAAGCAATGCATAGTGTGTGCATAAGATGTTCACAAGAAAGACATTGCCTGTAGACAAATGCTCGACAACACGTAGTAGGAGTAGTAATTAAGCAATGCATAGTGTGTGCATAAGATATTCACAAGAAAGACATTGCCTATAGACAAATGCTCGACAACATGTAGTAGGAGAAGTAATTAAGCAATGCATAGTGTGTGCATAAGATGTTCACAATAATGACATTGCCTGTAGACAAATGCTCGACAACACGTAGTAGGAGAAGTAATTAAGCAATGCATAGTGCGTGCATAAGATGTTCAGAAGAAAGACATTGCCTGTAGACAAATGCTCAACAACACATAGTAGGAAAAGTAATTAAGCAATGCATAGTGTGTGCATAAGATGTTCACAAGATAGACATTGCCTGTAGATAAATGCTTGACAACACGTAGTAGGAGAAGTAATTAAGCAATGCATAGTGTGTGCATAAGATGTTCACACAAAAGACATTGCCTGTAGACAAATGCTCGACAACACGTAGTAGGAGAAGTAATTAAGCAATGCATAGTGTGTGCATAAGATGTTCACAATGAAGACATTGCCTGTAGACAAATGCTCGACAACACGTAGTAGGAGAAGTAATTAAGCAATGAATAGTGTGTGCATAAGATGTTCACAATATTGACATTGCCTGTAGACAAATGCTCGACAACACGTAGTAGGAGAAGTAATTAAGCAATGCATAGTGTGTGCATAAGATGTTCACAAGAAAGACATAGCCTGTAGACAAATGCTCGACAACACGTAGTAGGAGAAGTAATTAAGCAATGCATAGTGTGTGCATAAGATGTTCACAAGAAAGACATTGCCTGTAGACAAATGCTCGACAACACGTAGTAGGAGAAGTAATTAAGCATTGCATAGTGTGTCCATAAGATGTTCACAATAAAGACATTGCCTGTAGACAAATGCTCGACAACACGTAGTAGGAGAAGTAATTAAGCAATGCATAGTGTGTGCATAAGATGTTCACAAGAAAGATATTGCCTGTAGACAAGAGCTCGACAACACATAGTAGGAGAAGTAATTAAGCAATGCATAGCGTGTGCATAACATGTTCACAAAAAAGACATTGCCTGTAGTCAAATGCTCGACAACACGTAGTAGGAGAAGTAATTAAGCAATGCATAATGTGTGCATAAGATGTTCACAAGAAAGACATTGCCTGTAGACAAATGCTCGACAACACGTAGTAGGAGAAGTAATTAAGCAATGCATAGTGTGTGCATAAGATGTTCACAAGAAAGACATTGCCTGTAGACAAATGCTCGACAACACGTAGTAGGAATAGTAATTAAGCAATGCATAGTGTGTGCATAAGATGTTCACAAGAAAGACATTGCCTGTAGACAAATGCTCGACAACACGTAGTAGGAGAAGTAATTAAGCAATGCATATTGTCTGCATAAGATGTTCACAAGAAAGACGTTGCCCGTAGACAAATGCTCGACAACACGTAGTAGGAGAAGTAATTAAGCAATGCATAGTGTGTGCATAAGATGTTCACAAGAAAGACATTGCCTGTAGACAAATGCTCGACAACATGTAGTACGAGAAGTAATTAAGCAATGCATAGTGTGTGCATAAGATGTTCACAAGAAAGACATTGCCTGTAGACAAATGCTCGACAACATGTAGTAGGAGAAGTAATTAAGCAATGCATAGTGTGTGCGTAAGATGTTCACAAGAAAGACATTGTCTGTAATCAAATGCTCGACAACACGTAGTAGGAGAAGTAATTAAGCAATGCATAGTGTGTGCATAAGATGTTCACAAGAAAGATATTTCCTGTAGACAAATGCTCGACAACACGTAGTACGAGAAGTAATTAAGCAATGCATAGTGTGTGCATAAGATGTTCACAATAAAGACATTGCCTGTAGACAAATGCTCGACAACATGTAGTAGGAGAAGTTATTAAGCAATGCATAGTGTGTGCATAAGATGTTCACAAGAAAGACATTGCCTGTAGACAAATGCTCGACAACACGTAGTAGGAGAAGTAATTAAGCAATGCATAGTGTGTGCATAAGATGTTCACAATAAAGACATTGATTGTAGACAAATGCTCGACAACACGTAGTAGGAGAAGTAATTAAGCAATGCATAGTCTGTGCATAAGATGTTCACAAGAAAGACATTGCCTGTAGACAAATGCTCGACTACACGTTGTAGGAGAAGTAATTAAGCAATGCATAGTGTGTGCATAAGATGTTCACAATAAAGACATTGCCTGTAGACAAATGCTCGACAACACGTAGTAGGAGAAGTAATTAAGCAATGCATAGTGTGTGTGTAAGATGTTCACAAGAAAGACATTGCCTGTAGACAAATGCTCGACATCACGTAGTAGGAGAAGTAATTAAGCAATGCATAGTGTGTGCATAAGATGTTCACAAGAAAGACATTGCCTGTTGACAAATGCTTGACAACATGTAATAGGAGAAGTAATTAAGCAATACATAGTGTGTGCATAAGATGTTCACAATAAAGACATTGCCTGTAGACAAATGCTCAACAACACGTAGTAGGAGAAGTAATTAAGCAATGCATAGTGTGTGCGTAAGATGTTCACAAGAAAGACATTGCCTGTAGACAAATGCTCGACATCATGTAGTAGGAGAAGTTATTAAGCAATGCATAGTGTGTGCATAAGATGTTCACAAGAAAGACATTGCCTGTGGACAAATGCTTGACAACATGTAATAGGAGAAGTAATTAAGCAATGCATAGTGTGTGCATAAGATGTTCACAATAAAGACATTGCCTGTAGACAAATGCTCGACAACACGTAGTAGGAGAAGTAATTAAGCAATGCATGGTCTGTGCATGAGATGTTCACAAGAAAGACATTGCCTGTAGACAAATGCTCGACAACACATAGTAGGAGAAGTAATTAAGCAATGCATAGTGTGTGCATAAGATGTTCACAAGAAAGACATTGCCTGTAGACAAATGCTTGACAACACGTAGTAGGAGAAGTAATTATGCAATGCATAGTGTGTGCATAAGATGTTCACAAAAAAGACATTGCCTGTAGACAAATGCTCGACAACACGTAGTAGGAGAAGTAATTAAGCAATCCATAGTGTGTGCATAAGTTGTTCACAATGAAGACATTGCCTGTAGACAAATGTTTGACAACACGTAGTAGGAGAAGTAATTAAGCAATGCATAGTGTGTGCGTAAGATGTTCACAAGAAAGACATTGCCTGTAGACAAATGCTCGACATCACGTAGTAGGAGAAGTAATTAAGCAATGCATAGTGTGTGCATAAGATGTTCACAAGAAAGACATTGCCTGTTGACAAATGCTTGACAACATGTAATAGGAGAAGTAATTAAGCAATGCATAGTGTGTGCATAAGATGTTCACAATAAAGACATTGCCTGTATACAAATGCTCGACAACACGTAGTAGGAGAAGTAATTAAGCAATGCATAGTGTGTGCATAAGATGTTCACAATAAAGACATTGCCTGTAGACAAATGCTCGACAACACGTAGTAGGAGAAGTAATTAAGCAATGCATAGTCTGTGCATGAGATGTTCACAAGAAAGACATTGCCTGTAGACAAATGCTCGACAACACATAGTAGGAGAAGTAATTAAGCAATGCATAGTGTGTGCATAAGATGTTCACAAGAAAGACATTGCCTGTAGACAAATGCTTGACAAAACGTAGTAGGAGAAGTAATTAAGCTATGCATAGTGTGTGCATAAGATGTTCACAAAAAAGACATTGCCTGTAGACAAATGCTCGACAACACGTAGTAGGAGAAGTAATTAAGCAATCCATAGTGTGTGCATAAGATGTTCACAAGAAAGACATTGCCTGTAGACAAATGCTCAACAACACATAGTAGGAGAAGTAATTAAGCAATGCATAGTGTGTGCATAAGATGTTCACAAGAAAGACATTGCCTGTAGACAAATGCTCGACAACACGTAGTAGGAGAAGTAATTAAGCAATGCATAGTGTGTGCATAAGATGTTCACAAGAAAGACATTGCCTGTAGACAAATGCTCGACAACACGTAGTAGGAGAAGTAATTAAGCATTGCATAGTGTGTGCATAAGATGTTCACAATAAAGACATTGCCTGTAGACAAATGCTCGACAACACGTAGTAGGAGAAATAATTAAGCAATGCATAGTGTGTGCTTAAGATGTTCACAAGAAAGATATTGCCTGTAGACAAATGCTCGACAACACGTAGTAGGAGAAGTAATTAAGCAATGCATAGTGTGTGCATAACATGTTCACAAGAAAGACATTGCCTGTAGACAAATGCTCGACAACACGTAGTAGGAGAAGTAATTAAGCAATGCATAGTGTGTGCATAAGATGTTCACAAGATAGACATTGCCTGTAGACAAATGCTCGACAACACGTAGTAGGAGAAGTAATTAAGCAATGCATAGTGTGTGCATAAGATGTTCACAAGAAAGACATTGCCTGTAGACAAATGCTCGACAACACGTAGTAGGAGAAGTAATTAAGCAATGCATAGTGTGTGCATAAGATGTTCACAAGAAAGACATTGCCTGTAGACAAATGCTCGACAACACGTAGTAGGAGAAGTAATTAAGCAATGCATATTGTCTGCATAAGATGTTCACAAGAAAGACGTTGCCCGTAGACAAATGCTCGACAACACGTAGTAGGAGAAGTAATTAAGCAATGCATAGTGTGTGCATAAGATGTTCACAAGAAAGTCATTGCCTGTAGACAAATGCTCGACAACACGTAGTAGGAGAAGTAATTAAGCAATGCATAGTGTGTGCATAAGATGTTCACAAGAAAGACATTGCCTGTAGACAAATGCTCGACAACACGTAGTAGGAGAAGTAATTAAGCAATGCATAGTGTGTGCATAAGATGTTCACAATAAAGACATTGCCTGTAGACAAATGCTCGACAACACGTAGTAGGAGAAGTAATTAAGCAATGCATAGTGTGTGCATAAGATGTTCACAAGAAAGACATTGCCTGTAGACAAATGCTCGACAACACGGAGTAGGAGAAGTAATTAAGCAATGCATAGTGTGTGCATAAGATGTTCACAAGAAAGACATTTCCTGTAGACAAATGCTCGACAACACGTAGTGGGAGAAGTAATTAAGCAATGCATAGTGTGTGGATAAGATGTTCACAAGAAAGACATTGCCTGTAGACAAATGCTCGACAACACGTAGTAGGAGAAGTAATTAAGCAATGCATAGTGTGTGCATAAGATGTTCACAAGAAAGACATTACCTGTAGACAAATGCTCGACAACATGTAGTACGAGAAGTAATTAAGCAATGCATAGTGTGTGCATAAGATGTTCACAAGAAAGACATTGCCTGTAGACAAATGCTCGACAACATGTAGTAGGAGAAGTAATTAAGCAATGCATAGTGTGTGCGTAAGATGTTCACAAGAAAGACATTGTCTGTAATCAAATGCTCGACAACACGTAGTAGGAGAAGTAATTAAGCAATGCATAGTGTGTGCATAAGATGTTCACAAGAAAGACATTGCCTGTAGACAAATGCTCGACAACACGTAGTACGAGAAGTAATTAAGCAATGCATAGTGTGTGCATAAGATGTTCACAATGAAGACATTGCCTGTAGACAAATGCACGACAACACGTAGTAAGAGAAGTAATTAAGCAGTGCATAGTGTGTGCATATGATGTTCACAATAAAGACATTGCCTGTAGACAAATGCTCGACAACATGTAGTAGGAGAAGTTATTAAGCAATGCATAGTGTGTGCATAAGATGTTCACAAGAAAGACATTGCCTGTAGACAAATGCTTGACAACACGTAGTAGGAGAAGTAATTAAGCAATGCATAGTGTGTGCATAAGATGTTCACAATAAAGACATTGATTGTAGACAAATGCTCGACAACACGTAGTAGGAGAAGTAATTAAGCAATGCATAGTCTGTGCATAAGATGTTCACAAGAAAGACATTGCCTGTAGACAAATGCTCGACTACACGTTGTAGGAGAAGTAATTAAGCAATGCATAGTGTGTGCATAAGATGTTCACAATAAAGACATTGCCTGTAGACAAATGCTCGACAACACGTAGTAGGAGAAGTAATTAAGCAATGCATAGTGTGTGCGTAAGATGTTCGCAAGAAAGACATTGCCTGTAGACAAATGCTCGACATCACGTAGTAGGAGAAGTAATTAAGCAATGCATAGTGTGTGCATAAGATGTTCACAAGAAAGACATTGCCTGTTGACAAATGCTTGACAACATGTAATAGGAGAAGTAATTAAGCAATGCATAGTGTGTGCATAAGATGTTCACAATAAAGACATTGCCTGTAGACAAATGCTCGACAACACGTAGTAGGAGAAGTAATTAAGCAATGCATAGTGTGTGCGTAAGATGTTCACAAGAAAGACATTGCCTGTAGACAAATGCTCGACATCACGTAGTAGGAGAAGTTATTAAGCAATGCATAGTGTGTGCATAAGATGTTCACAAGAAAGACATTGCCTGTTGACAAATGCTTGACAACATGTAATAGGAGAAGTAATTAAGCAATGCATAGTGTGTGCATAAGATGTTCACAATAAAGACATTGCCTGTAGACAAATGCTCGACAACACGTAGTAGGAGCAGTAATTAAGCAATGCATAGTCTGTGCATGAGATGTTCACAAGAAAGACATTGCCTGTAGACAAATGCTCGACAACACATAGTAGGAGAATTAATTAAGCAATGCATAGTGTGTGCATAAGATGTTCACAAGAAAGACATTGCCTGTAGACAAATGCTTGACAACACGTAGTAGGAGAAGTAATTATGCAATGCATAGTGTGTGCATAAGATGTTCACAAAAAAGACATTGCCTGTAGACAAATGCTCGACAACACGTAGTAGGAGAAGTAATTAAGCAATCCATAGTGTGTGCATAAGTTGTTCACAATGAAGACATTGCCTGTAGACAAATGCTCGACAACACGTAGTAGGAGAAGTAATTAAGCAATGCATAGTGTGTGCGTAAGATGTTCACAAGAAAGACATTGCCTGTAGACAAATGCTCGACATCACGTAGTAGGAGAAGTAATTAAGCAATGCATAGTGTGTGCATAAGATGTTCACAAGAAAGACATTGCCTGTTGACAAATGCTTGACAACATGTAATAGGAGAAGTAATTAAGCAATGCATAGTGTGTGCATAAGATGTTCACAATAAAGACATTGCCTGTATACAAATGCTCGACAACACGTAGTAGGAGAAGTAATTAAGCAATGCATAGTGTGTGCATAAGATGTTCACAATAAAGACATTGCCTGTAGACAAATGCTCGACAACACGTAGTAGGAGAAGTAATTAAGCAATGCATAGTCTGTGCATGAGATGTTCACAAGAAAGACATTGCCTGTAGACAAATGCTCGACAACACATAGTAGGAGAAGTAATTAAGCAATGCATAGTGTGTGCATAAGATGTTCACAAGAAAGACATTGCCTGTAGACAAATGCTTGATAACACGTAGTAGGTGAAGTAATTAAGCAATGCATAGTGTGTGCATAAGATGTTCACAAAAAAGACATTGCCTGTAGACAAATGCTCGACAACACGTAGTAGGAGAAGTAATTAAGCAATCCATAGTGTGTGCATAAGTTGTTCACAATGAAGACATTGCCTGTAGACAAATGCACGACAACACGTAGTAGGAGAAGTAATTAAGCAATGCATAGTGTGTGGATAAGATATTAACAAGAAAGACATTGCCTGTAGACAAATGCTCAACAACACGTAGTAGGAGAAGTAATTAAGCAATGCATAGTGTGTGCATAAGATGTTCACAAGAAAGACATTGCCTGTAGACAAATGCTCGACAACACGTAGTAGGAGAAGTAATTAAGCAATGCATAGTGTGTGCATAAGATGTTCACAAGAAAGACATTGCCTGTAGACAAATGCTCGACAACACGTAGTAGGAGAAGTAATTAAGCATTGCATAGTGTGTGCATAAGATGTTCACAATAAAGACATTGCCTGTAGACAAATGCTCGACAACATGTAATAGGAGAAGTAATTAAGCAATGCATAGTGTGTGCATAAGATGTTCACAATAAAGACATTGCCTGTATACAAATGCTCGACAACACGTAGTAAGAGAAGTAATTAAGCAATGCATAGTGTGTGCATAAGATGTTCACAATAAAGACATTGCCTGTAGACAAATGCTCGACAACACGTAGTAGGAGAAGTAATTAAGCAATGCATAGTCTGTGCATGAGATGTTCCCAAGAAAGACATTGCCTGTAGACAAATGCTCGACAACACATAGTAGGAGAAGTAATTAAGCAATGCATAGTGTGTGCATAAGATGTTCACAAGAAAGACATTGCCTGTAGACAAATGCTTGACAACACGTAGTAGGAGAAGTAATTAAGCAATGCATAGTGTGTGCATAAGATGTTCACAAAAAAGACATTGCCTGTAGACAAATGCTCGACAACACGTAGTAGGAGAAGTAATTAAGCAATCCATAGTGTGTGCATAAGTTGTTCACAATGAAGACATTGCCTGTAGACAAATGCTCGACAACACGTAGTAGGAGAAGTAATTAAGCAATGCATAGTGTGTGCATAAGATATTAACAAGAAAGACATTGCCTGTAGACAAATGCTCAACAACACGTAGTAGGAGAAGTAATTAAGCAATGCATAGTGTGTGCATAAGATGTTCACAAGAAAGACATTGCCTGTAGACAAATGCTCGACAACACGTAGTAGGAGAAGTAATTAAGCAATGCATAGTGTGTGCATAAGATGTTCACAAGAAAGACATTGCCTGTAGACAAATGCTCGACAACACGTAGTAGGAGAAGGAATTAAGCATTGCATAGTGTGTGCATAAGATGTTCACAATAAAGACATTGCCTGTAGACAAATGCTCGACAACACGTAGTAGGAGAAATAATTATGCAATGCATAGTGTGTGCTTAAGATGTTCACAAGAAAGATATTGCCTGTAGACAAATGCTCGACAACACGTAGTAGGAGAAGTAATTAAGCAATGCATAGTGTGTGCATAACATGTTCACAAGAAAGACATTGCCTGTAGACAAATGCTCGACAACACGTAGTAGGAGAAGTAATTAAGCAATGCATAGTGTGTGCATAAGATGTTCACAAGATAGACATTGCCTGTAGACAAATGCTCGACAACACGTAGTAGGAGAAGTAATTAAGCAATGCATAGTGTGTGCATAAGATGTTCACAAGAAAGACATTGCCTGTAGACAAATGCTCGACAACACGTAGTAGGAGAAGTAATTAAGCAATGCATAGTGTGTGCATAAGATGTTCACAAGAAAGACATTGCCTGTAGACAAATGCTCGACAACACGTAGTAGGAGAAGTAATTAAGCAATGCATATTGTCTGCATAAGATGTTCACAAGAAAGACGTTGCCCGTAGACAAATGCTCGACAACACGTAGTAGGAGAAGTAATTAAGCAATGCATAGTGTGTGCATAAGATGTTCACAAGAAAGTCATTGCCTGTAGACAAATGCTCGACAACACGTAGTAGGAGAAGTAATTAAGCAATGCATAGTGTGTGCATAAGATGTTCACAAGAAAGACATTGCCTGTAGACAAATGCTCGACAACACGTAGTAGGAGAAGTAATTAAGCAATGCATAGTGTGTGCATAAGATGTTCACAATAAAGACATTGCCTGTAGACAAATGCTCGACAACACGTAGTAGGAGAAGTAATTAAGCAATGCATAGTGTGTGCATAAGATGTTCACAAGAAAGACATTGCCTGTAGACAAATGCTCGACAACACGGAGTAGGAGAAGTAATTAAGCAATGCATAGTGTGTGCATAAGATGTTCACAAGAAAGACATTTCCTGTAGACAAATGCTCGACAACACGTAGTGGGAGAAGTAATTAAGCAATGCATAGTGTGTGGATAAGATGTTCACAAGAAAGACATTGCCTGTAGACAAATGCTCGACAACACGTAGTAGGAGAAGTAATTAAGCAATGCATAGTGTGTGCATAAGATGTTCACAAGAAAGACATTGCCTGTAGACAAATGCTCGACAACATGTAGTACGAGAAGTAATTAAGCAATGCATAGTGTGTGCATAAGATGTTCACAAGAAAGACATTGCCTGAAGACAAATGCTCGACAACATGTAGTAGGAGAAGTAATTAAGCAATGCATAGTGTGTGCGTAAGATGTTCACAAGAAAGACATTGTCTGTAATCAAATGCTCGACAACACGTAGTAGGAGAAGTAATTAAGCAATGCATAGTGTGTGCATAAGATGTTCACAAAAAAGACATTGCCTGTAGACAAATGCTCGACAACACGTAGTACGAGAAGTAATTAAGCAATGCATAGTGTGTGCATAAGATGTTCACAATGAAGACATTGCCTGTAGACAAATGCACGACAACACGTAGTAAGAGAAGTAATTAAGCAGTGCATAGTGTGTGCATATGATGTTCACAATAAAGACATTGCCTGTAGACAAATGCTCGACAACATGTAGTAGGAGAAGTTATTAAGCAATGCATAGTGTGTGCATAAGATGTTCACAAGAAAGACATTGCCTGTAGACAAATGCTCGACAACACGTAGTAGGAGAAGTAATTAAGCAATGCATAGTGTGTGCATAAGATGTTCACAATAAAGACATTGATTGTAGACAAATGCTCGACAACACGTAGTAGGAGAAGTAATTAAGCAATGCATAGTCTGTGCATAAGATGTTCACAAGAAAGACATTGCCTGTAGACAAATGCTCGACTACACGTTGTAGGAGAAGTAATTAAGCAATGCATAGTGTGTGCATAAGATGTTCACAATAAAGACATTGCCTGTAGACAAATGCTCGACAACACGAAGTAGGAGAAGTAATTAAGCAATGCATAGTGTGTGCGTAAGATGTTCGCAAGAAAGACATTGCCTGTAGACAAATGCTCGACATCACGTAGTAGGAGAAGTAATTATGCAATGCATAGTGTGTGCATAAGATGTTCACAAGAAAGACATTGCCTGTTGACAAATGCTTGACAACATGTAATAGGAGAAGTAATTAAGCAATGCATAGTGTGTGCATAAGATGTTCACAATAAAGACATTGCCTGTAGACAAATGCTCGACAACACGTAGTAGGAGAAGTAATTAAGCAATGCATAGTGTGTGCGTAAGATGTTCACAAGAAAGACATTGCCTGTAGACAAATGCTCGACATCACGTAGTAGGAGAAGTTATTAAGCAATGCATAGTGTGTGCATAAGATGTTCACAAGAAAGACATTGCCTGTTGACAAATGCTTGACAACATGTAATAGGAGAAGTAATTAAGCAATGCATAGTGTGTGCATAAGATGTTCACAATAAAGACATTGCCTGTAGACAAATGCTCGACAACACGTAGTAGGAGCAGTAATTAAGCAATGCATAGTCTGTGCATGAGATGTTCACAAGAAAGACATTGCCTGTAGACAAATGCTCGACAACACATAGTAGGAGAAGTAATTAAGCAATGCATAGTGTGTGCATAAGATGTTCACAAGAAAGACATTGCCTGTAGACAAATGCTTGACAACACGTAGTAGGAGAAGTAATTATGCAATGCATAGTGTGTGCATAAGATGTTCACAAAAAAGACATTGCCTGTAGACAAATGCTCGACAACACGTAGTAGGAGAAGTAATTAAGCAATCCATAGTGTGTGCATAAGTTGTTCACAATGAAGACATTGCCTGTAGACAAATGCTCGACAACACGTAGTAGGAGAAGTAATTAAGCAATGCATAGTGTGTGCGTAAGATGTTCACAAGAAAGACATTGCCTGTAGACAAATGCTCGACATCACGTAGTAGGAGAAGTAATTAAGCAATGCATAGTGTGTGCATAAGATGTTCACAAGAAAGACATTGCCTGTTGACAAATGCTTGACAACATGTAATAGGAGAAGTAATTAAGCAATGCATAGTGTGTGCATAAGATGTTCACAATAAAGACATTGCCTGTAGACAAATGCTCGACAACACGTAGTAGGAGAAGTAATTAAGCAATGCATAGTCTGTGCATGAGATGTTCACAAGAAAGACATTGCCTGTAGACAAATGCTCGACAACACATAGTAGGAGAAGTAATTAAGCAATGCATAGTGTGTGCATAAGATGTTCACAAGAAAGACATTGCCTGTAGACAAATGCTTGACAACACGTAGTAGGAGAAGTAATTAAGCAATGCATAGTGTGTGCATAAGATGTTCACAAAAAAGGCATTGCCTGTAGACAAATGCTCGACAACACGTAGTAGTAGAAGTAATTAAGCAATCCATAGTGTGTGCATAAGTTGTTCACAATGAAGACATTGCCTGTAGACAAATGCTCGACAACACGTAGTAGGAGAAGTAATTAAGCAATGCATAGTGTGTGCATAAGATATTAACAAGAAAGACATTGCCTGTAGACAAATGCTCAACAACACGTAGTAGGAGAAGTAATTAAGCAATGCATAATGTGTGCATAAGATGTTCACAAGAAAGACATTGCCTGTAGACAAATGCTCGACAACACGTAGTAGGAGAAGTAATTAAGCAATGCATAGTGTGTGCATAAGATGTTCACAAGAAAGACATTGCCTGTAGACAAATGCTCGACAACACGTAGTAGGAGAAGTAATTAAGCATTGCATAGTGTGTGCATAAGATGTTCACAATAAAGACATTGCCTGTAGACAAATGCTCGACAACACGTAGTAGGAGAAATAATTAAGCAATGCATAGTGTGTGCTTAAGATGTTCACAAGAAAGATATTGCCTGTAGACAAATGCTCGACAACACGTAGTAGGAGAAGTAATTAAGCAATGCATAGTGTGTGCATAACATGTTCACAAGAAAGACATGGCCTGTAGACAAATGCTCGACAACACGTAGTAGGAGAAGTAATTAAGCAATGCATAGTGTGTGCATAAGATGTTCACAAAAAAGACATTGCCTGTAGACAAATGCTCGACAACACGTAGTACGAGAAGTAATTAAGCAATGCATAGTGTGTGCATAAGATGTTCACAATGAAGACATTGCCTGTAGACAAATGCACGACAACACGTAGTAAGAGAAGTAATTAAGCAGTGCATAGTGTGTGCATATGATGTTCACAATAAAGACATTGCCTGTAGACAAATGCTCGACAACATGTAGTAGGAGAAGTTATTAAGCAATGCATAGTGTGTGCATAAGATGTTCACAAGAAAGACATTGCCTGTAGACAAATGCTCGACAACACGTAGTAGGAGAAGTAATTAAGCAATGCATAGTGTGTGCATAAGATGTTCACAATAAAGACATTGATTGTAGACAAATGCTCGACAACACGTAGTAGGAGAAGTAATTAAGCAATGCATAGTCTGTGCATAAGATGTTCACAAGAAAGACATTGCCTGTAGACAAATGCTCGACTACACGTTGTAGGAGAAGTAATTAAGCAATGCATAGTGTGTGCATAAGATGTTCACAATAAAGACATTGCCTGTAGACAAATGCTCGACAACACGAAGTAGGAGAAGTAATTAAGCAATGCATAGTGTGTGCGTAAGATGTTCGCAAGAAAGACATTGCCTGTAGACAAATGCTCGACATCACGTAGTAGGAGAAGTAATTATGCAATGCATAGTGTGTGCATAAGATGTTCACAAGAAAGACATTGCCTGTTGACAAATGCTTGACAACATGTAATAGGAGAAGTAATTAAGCAATGCATAGTGTGTGCATAAGATGTTCACAATAAAGACATTGCCTGTAGACAAATGCTCGACAACACGTAGTAGGAGAAGTAATTAAGCAATGCATAGTGTGTGCGTAAGATGTTCACAAGAAAGACATTGCCTGTAGACAAATGCTCGACATCACGTAGTAGGAGAAGTTATTAAGCAATGCATAGTGTGTGCATAAGATGTTCACAAGAAAGACATTGCCTGTTGACAAATGCTTGACAACATGTAATAGGAGAAGTAATTAAGCAATGCATAGTGTGTGCATAAGATGTTCACAATAAAGACATTGCCTGTAGACAAATGCTCGACAACACGTAGTAGGAGCAGTAATTAAGCAATGCATAGTCTGTGCATGAGATGTTCACAAGAAAGACATTGCCTGTAGACAAATGCTCGACAACACATAGTAGGAGAAGTAATTAAGCAATGCATAGTGTGTGCATAAGATGTTCACAAGAAAGACATTGCCTGTAGACAAATGCTTGACAACACGTAGTAGGAGAAGTAATTATGCAATGCATAGTGTGTGCATAAGATGTTCACAAAAAAGACATTGCCTGTAGACAAATGCTCGACAACACGTAGTAGGAGAAGTAATTAAGCAATCCATAGTGTGTGCATAAGTTGTTCACAATGAAGACATTGCCTGTAGACAAATGCTCGACAACACGTAGTAGGAGAAGTAATTAAGCAATGCATAGTGTGTGCGTAAGATGTTCACAAGAAAGACATTGCCTGTAGACAAATGCTCGACATCACGTAGTAGGAGAAGTAATTAAGCAATGCATAGTGTGTGCATAAGATGTTCACAAGAAAGACATTGCCTGTTGACAAATGCTTGACAACATGTAATAGGAGAAGTAATTAAGCAATGCATAGTGTGTGCATAAGATGTTCACAATAAAGACATTGCCTGTAGACAAATGCTCGACAACACGTAGTAGGAGAAGTAAT
Source organism: Locusta migratoria (assembly GCA_026315105.1). NCBI lineage: Eukaryota > Metazoa > Arthropoda > Insecta > Orthoptera > Acrididae > Locusta > Locusta migratoria. The sequence goes on from CM048745.1 coordinate 33,070,319, forward strand.
TAAGCAATGCATAGTGTGTGCATAAGATGTTCACAATAAAGACATTGCCTGTAGACAAATGCTCGACAACACGTAGTAGGAGAAGTAATTAAGCAATGCATAGTCTGTGCATGAGATGTTCACAAGAAAGACATTGCCTGTAGACAAATGCTCGACAACACATAGTAGGAGAAGTAATTAAGCAATGCATAGTGTGTGCATAAGATGTTCACAAGAAAGACATTGCCTGTAGACAAATGCTTGACAACACGTAGTAGGAGAAGTAATTAAGCAATGCATAGTGTGTGCATAAGATGTTCACAAAAAAGACATTGCCTGTAGACAAATGCTCGACAACACGTAGTAGGAGAAGTAATTAAGCAATCCATAGTGTGTGCATAAGTTGTTCACAATGAAGACATTGCCTGTAGACAAATGCTCGACAACACGTAGTAGGAGAAGTAATTAAGCAATGCATAGTGTGTGCATAAGATATTAACAAGAAAGACATTGCCTGTAGACAAATGCTCAACAACACGTAGTAGGAGAAGTAATTAAGCAATGCATAATGTGTGCATAAGATGTTCACAAGAAAGACATTGCCTGTAGACAAATGCTCGACAACACGTAGTAGGAGAAGTAATTAAGCAATGCATAGTGTGTGCATAAGATGTTCACAAGAAAGACATTGCCTGTAGACAAATGCTCGACAACACGTAGTAGGAGAAGTAATTAAGCATTGCATAGTGTGTGCATAAGATGTTCACAATAAAGACATTGCCTGTAGACAAATGCTCGACAACACGTAGTAGGAGAAATAATTAAGCAATGCATAGTGTGTGCTTAAGATGTTCACAAGAAAGATATTGCCTGTAGACAAATGCTCGACAACACGTAGTAGGAGAAGTAATTAAGCAATGCATAGTGTGTGCATAACATGTTCACAAGAAAGACATGGCCTGTAGACAAATGCTCGACAACACGTAGTAGGAGAAGTAATTAAGCAATGCATAGTGTGTGCATAAGATGTTCACAAGATAGACATTGCCTGTAGACAAATGCTCGACAACACGTAGTAGGAGAAGTAATTAAGCGATGCATAGTGTGTGCATAAGATGTTCACAAGAAAGACATTGCCTGTAGACAAATGCTCGACAACACGTAGTAGGAGAAGTAATTAAGCAATGCATAGTGTGTGCATAAGATGTTCACAAGAAAGACATTGCCTGTAGACAAATGCTCGACAACACGTAGTAGGAGAAGTAATTAAGCAATGCATATTGTCTGCATAAGATGTTCACAAGAAAGACGATGCCCGTAGACAAATGCTCGACAACACGTAGTAGGAGAAGTAATTAAGCAATGCATAGTGTGTGCATAAGATGTTCACAAGAAAGTCATTGCCTGTAGACAAATGCTCGACAACACGTAGTAGGAGAAGTAATTAAGCAATGCATAGTGTGTGCATAAGATGTTCACAAGAAAGACATTGCCTGTAGACAAATGCTCGACAACACGTAGTAGGAGAAGTAATTAAGCAATGCATAGTGTGTGCATAAGATGTTCACAATAAAGACATTGCCTGTAGACAAATGCTCGACAACACGTAGTAGGAGAAGTAATTAAGCAATGCATAGTGTGTGCATTAGATGTTCACAAGAAAGACATTGCCTGTAGACAAATGCTCGACAACACGGAGTAGGAGAAGTAATTAAGCAATGCATAGTGTGTGCATAAGATGTTCACAAGAAAGACATTTCCTGTAGACAAATGCTCGACAACACGTAGTGGGAGAAGTAATTAAGCAATGCATAGTGTGTGGATAAGATGTTCAAAGAAAGACATTGCCTGTAGACAAATGCTCGACAACATGTAGTAGGAGAAGTAATTAAGCAATGCATTGTGTGTGCATAAGATGTTCACAAGAAAGACATTGCCTGAAGACAAATTCTCGCCAACACGTAGTAGGAGAAGTAATTAAGCAATGCATATTGTCTACATAAGATGTTCACAAGAAAGATATTGCCTGTAGAAAATTCTCGACAACACGTAGTAGGAGAAGTAATTAAGCAATGCATAGTGTGTGCATAACATGTTCACAAGAAAGACATTGCCTGTAGTCAAATGCTCGACAACACGTTGTAGGAGAAGTAATTAAGCAATGCATAATGTGTGCATAAGATGTTCACAAGAAAGACATTGCCTGTAGACAAATGCTCGACAACACGTAGTAGGAGAAGTAATTAAGCAATGCATAGTGTGTGCATAAGATGTTCACAAGAAAGACATTGCCTGTAGACAAATGCTCGACAACACGTAGTAGGAGAAGTAATTAAGCAATGCATAGTGTGTGCATAAGATGTTCACAAGAAAGACATTGCCTGTAGACAAATGCTCGACAACACGTAGTAGGAGAAGTAATTAAGCAATGCATATTGTCTGCATAAGATGTTCACAAGAAAGACGTTGCCCGTAGACAAATGCTCGACAACACGTAGTAGGAGAAGTAATTAAGCAATGCATAGTGTGTGCATAAGATGTTCACAAGAAAGACATTGCCTGTAGACAAATGCTCGACTACACTTTGTAGGAGAAGTAATTAAGCAATGCATAGTGTGTGCATAAGATGTTCTCAATAAAGACATTGCCTGTAGACAAATGCTCGACAACACGTAGTAGGAGAAGTAACTAAGCAATGCATAGTGTTTGCATAAGATGTTCACAAGAAAGACATTGCCTGTAGACAAATGCTCGACAACACGTAGTAGGAGAAGTAATTAAGCAATGCATAGTGTGTGCATAAGTTGTTCACAATGAAGACATTGCCTGTAGACAAATGCTCGATAACACGTAGTAGGAGAAGTAATTAAGCAATGCATAGTGTGTGCATAAGATATTAACAAGAAAGACATTGCCTGTAGACAAATGCTCGACAACACGTAGTAGGAGAAGTAATTAAGCAATGCATAGTGTGTGCATAAGATGTTCACAAGAAAGATATTGCCTGTAGACAAATGCTCGACAACACGAAGTAGGAGAAGTAATTAAGCAATGCATAGTGTGTGCATAACATGTTCACAAGAAAGACATTGCCTGTAGACAAATGCTCGACAACACGTAGTAGGAGAAGTAATTAAGCAATGCATAGTGTGTGCATAAGATGTTCACAAGAAAGACATTGCCTGTAGACAAATGCTCGACAACACGTAGTAGGAGAAGTAATTAAGCAATGCATAGTGTTTGCATAAGATGTTCACAAGAAAGACATTGCCTGTAGCCAAATGCTCGACAACACGTAGTAGGAGAAGTAATTAAGCAATGCATAGTGTGTGCATAAGATGTTCACAAGAAAGACATTGCCTGTAGACAAATGCTCGACAACACGTAGTAGGAGAAGTAATTAAGCAATGCATATTGTCTGCATAAGATGTTCACAAGAAAGACGTTGCCCGTAGACAAATGCTCGACAACACGTAGTAGGAGAAGTAATTAAGCAAAGCATAGTGTGTGCATAAGATGTTCACAAGAAAGTCATTGCCTGTAGACAAATGCTCGACAACACGTAGTAGGGGAAGTAATTAAGCAATGCATAGTGGGTGCATAAGATGTTCACAAGAAAGACATTGCCTGTAGACAAATGCTCGACAACACATAGTGGGAGAAGTAATTAAGCAATGCATAGTGTGTGCATAAGATGTTCACAAGTAAGACATTGCCTGTAGACAAATGCTCGACAACACGTAGTAGGAGAAGTAATTAAGCAATGCATATTGTCTGCATAAGATGTTCACAAGAAAGATGTTGCCCGTAGACAAATGCTCGACAACACGTAGTAGGAGAAGTAATTAAGCAATGCATAGTGTGTGCATAAGAAGTTCACAAGAAAGACATTGCCTGTAGACAAATGCTCGACAACATGTAGTACGAGAAGTAATTAAGCAATGCATAGTGTGTGCGTAAGATGTTCACAAGAAAGACATTGCCTGTAGACAAATGCTCGACGACATGTAGTAGGAGAAGTAATTAAGCAATGCATAGTGTGTGCGTAAGATGTTCACAAGAAAGACATTGCCTGTAGTCAAATGCTCGACAACACGTAGTAGGAGAAGTAATTAAGCAATGCATTGTGTGTGCATAAGATGTTCACAAGAAAGATATTACCTGTAGACAAATGCTCGACAACACGTAGTACGAGAAGTAATTAAGCAATGCATAGTGTGTGCATAAGATGTTCACAATGAAGACATTGCCTGTAGACAAATGCACGACAACACGTAGTAGGAGAAGTAATTAAGCAGTGCAGAGTGTGTGCATACGATGTTCACAAGAAAGACATTGCCTGTAGACAAATGCTCGACAACACATTGTGGGAGAATTAATTAAGCAATGCATTGTGTGTGCATAAGATGTTCGCAATAAAGATATTAAGCAATGCATAGTGTGTGCATAAGATGTTCACAATGAAGACATTGCCTGTAGACAAATGCACGACAACACGTAGTAGGAGAAGTAATTAAGCAGTGCATAGTGTGTGCATATGATGTTCACAATAAAGACATTGCCTGTAGACAAATGCTCGACAACACATAGTAGGAGAAGTAATTAAGCAATGCATAGTGTGTGCATAAGATGTTCACAAGAAAGGCATTGCCTGTAGACAAATGCTCGACAACATGTAGTAGGAGAAGTTGTTAAGCAATGCATAGTGTGTGCATAAGATGTTCACAAGAAAGACATTGCCTGTAGACAAATGCTCGACAGCACGTAGTAGGTGAAGTAATTAAGCAATGCATAGTGTGTGCATAAGATGTTCACAATAAAGACATTGACTGTAGACAAATGCTCGACAACACGTAGTAGGAGAAGTAATTAAGCAATGCATAGTCTGTGCGTAAGATGTTCACAAGAAAGACATTGCCTGTAGACAAATGCTCGACTACACTTTGTAGGAGAAGTAATTAAGCAATGCATAGTGTGTGCATAAGATGTTCACAATAAAGACATTGCCTGTAGACAAATGCTCGACAACACGTAGTAGGAGAAGTAATTAAGCAATGCATAGTGTGTGCATAAGATGTTCACAAGAAAGACATTGCCTGTAGACAAATGCTCGACAACACGTAGTAGGAGAAGTAATTAAGCAATGTATAGTGTGTGCATAAGATGTTCACAAGAAAGACATTTCCTGTATACAAATGCTTGACAACACGTAGTAGGAGAAGTAATTAAGCAATGCATAGTGTGTGCATAAGATGTTCACAAGAAAGACATTGCCTGTAGACAAATGCTCGACAACACGTAGTAGGAGAAGTAATTAAGCGTTGCATAGTGTGTGCATAAGATGTTCACAATAAAGACATTGCCTGTAGACAAATGCTCGACAACACATAGTAGGAGAAGTAATTAAGCAATGCATAGTGTGTGCATAAGATGTTCACAAGAAAGACATTGCCTGTAGACAAATGCTCGACAACACGTAGTAGGAGAAGCAATTATGCAATGCATAGTGTGTGCATAACATGTTCACAAGAAAGACATTGCCTGTAGACAAATGCTCGACAACACGTAGTAGGAGAAGTAATTAAGCAATGCATAGTGTGTGCATAAGATGTTCACAAGAAAGACATTGCCTGTAGACAAATGCTCGACAACACGTAGTAGGAGAAGTAATTAAGCAATGCATAGTGTGTGCATAAGATGTTCACAAGAAAGACATTGCCTGTAGACAAATGCTCGACAACACGTTGTAGGAGAAGTAATTAAGCAATGCATTGTGTGTGCATAAGATGTTCACAAGAAAGACATTGCCTGTAGACAAAAGCTCGCCAACACGTAGTAGGAGAAGTAATTAAGCAATGCATATTGTCTACATAAGATGTACACAAGAAAGACGTTGCCCGTAGACAAATGCTCGACAACACGTAGTAGGAGAAGTAATTAAGCAATGCATAGTGTGTGCTTAAGATGTTCACAAGAAAGACATTGCCTGTAGACAAATGCTCAACAACACGTAGTAGGAGAAGTAATAAGCAATGCATAGTGTGTGCATAAGATGTTCACAAGAAAGACATTGCCTGTAGACAAATGCTCGACAACACGTAGTAGGAGTAGTATTTAAGCAATGCATATTGTCTGCATAAGATGTTCACAAGAAAGACGTTGCCCGTAGACAAATGCTCGACAAGACGTAGTAGGAGAAGTAATTAAGCAATGCATAGTGTGAGCATAAGATGTTCACAAGAAAGACATTGCCTGTAGACAAATGCTCGACAACATGTAGTACGAGAAGTAATTAAGCAATGCATAGTGTGTGCGTAAGATGTTCACAAGAAAGACATTGCCTGTAGACAAATGCTCGACAACATGTAGTAGGAGAAGTAATTAAGCAATGCATAGTGTGTGCGTAAGATGTTCACAAGAAAGACATTGCCTGTAGTCAAATGCTCGACAACACGTAGTAGGAGAAGTAATTAAGCAATGCATAGTGTGTGCATAAGATGTTCACAAGAAAGACATTGCCTGTAGACAAATGCTCGACAACACGTAGTAGGAGAAGTAATTAAGCAATGCATAGTGTGTGCATAAGATGTTCACAAAGAAGACATTGCCTGTAGACAAATGCACGACAACACGTAGTAGGAGAAGTAATTAAGCAGTGTAAAGTGTGTGCATATGATGTTCACAATAAAGACATTGCCTGTAGACAAATGCTCGACAACACGTAGTAGGAGAAGTAATTAAGCAATGCATAGTGTGTGCATAAGATGTTCACAAGAAAGACATTGCCTGTAGACAAATGCTCGACAACATGTAGTAGGAGAAGTTGTTAAGCAATGCATAGTGTGTGCATAAGATGTTCACAAGAAAGACATTGCCTGTAGACAAATGCTCGACAGCACGTAGTAGGTGAAGTAATTAAGCAATGCATAGTGTGTGCATAAGATGTTCACAATAAAGACATTGACTGTAGACAAATGCTCGACAACACGTAGTAGGAGAAGTAATTAAGCAATGCATAGTCTGTGCGTAAGATGTTCACAAGAAAGACATTGCCTGTAGACAAATGCTCGACTACACTTTGTAGGAGAAGTAATTAAGCAATGCATAGTGTGTGCATAAGATGTTCACAATAAAGACATTGCCTGTAGACAAATGCTCGACAACACGTAGTAGGAGAAGTAATTAAGCAATGCATAGTGTGTGCATAAGATGTTCACAAGAAAGACATTGCCTGTAGACAAATGCTCGACAACACGTAGTAGGAGAAGTAATTACGCAATGTATAGTGTGTGCATAAGATGTTCACAAGAAAGACATTTCCTGTATACAAATGCTTGACAACACGTAGTAGGAGAAGTAATTAAGCAATGCATAGTGTGTGCATAAGATGTTCACAAGAAAGACATTGCCTGTAGACAAATGCTCGACAACACGTAGTAGGAGAAGTAATTAAGCGTTGCATAGTGTGTGCATAAGATGTTCACAATAAAGACATTGCCTGTAGACAAATGCTCGACAACACATAGTAGGAGAAGTAATTAAGCAATGCATAGTGTGTGCATAAGATGTTCACAAAGAAGACATTGCCTGTAGACAAATGCACGACAACACGTAGTAGGAGAAGTAATTAAGCAGTGTAAAGTGTGTGCATATGATGTTCACAATAAAGACATTGCCTGTAGACAAATGCTCGACAACACGTAGTAGGAGAAGTAATTAAGCAATGCATAGTGTGTGCATAAGATGTTCACAAGAAAGACATTGCCTGTAGACAAATGCTCGACAACATGTAGTAGGAGAAGTTGTTAAGCAATGCATAGTGTGTGCATAAGATGTTCACAAGAAAGACATTGCCTGTAGACAAATGCTCGACAGCACGTAGTAGGTGAAGTAATTAAGCAATGCATAGTGTGTGCATAAGATGTTCACAATAAAGACATTGACTGTAGACAAATGCTCGACAACACGTAGTAGGAGAAGTAATTAAGCAATGCATAGTCTGTGCGTAAGATGTTCACAAGAAAGACATTGCCTGTAGACAAATGCTCGACTACACTTTGTAGGAGAAGTAATTAAGCAATGCATAGTGTGTGCATAAGATGTTCACAATAAAGACATTGCCTGTAGACAAATGCTCGACAACACGTAGTAGGAGAAGTAATTAAGCAATGCATAGTGTGTGCATAAGATGTTCACAAGAAAGACATTGCCTGTAGACAAATGCTCGACAACACGTAGTAGGAGAAGTAATTACGCAATGTATAGTGTGTGCATAAGATGTTCACAAGAAAGACATTTCCTGTATACAAATGCTTGACAACACGTAGTAGGAGAAGTAATTAAGCAATGCATAGTGTGTGCATAAGATGTTCACAAGAAAGACATTGCCTGTAGACAAATGCTCGACAACACGTAGTAGGAGAAGTAATTAAGCGTTGCATAGTGTGTGCATAAGATGTTCACAATAAAGACATTGCCTGTAGACAAATGCTCGACAACACATAGTAGGAGAAGTAATTAAGCAATGCATAGTGTGTGCATAAGATGTTCACAAGAAAGACATTGCCTGTAGACAAATGCTCGACAACACGTAGTAGGAGAAGCAATTATGCAATGCATAGTGTGTGCATAACATGTTCACAAGAAAGACATTGCCTGTAGACAAATGCTCGACAACACGTAGTAGGAGAAGTAATTAAGCAATGCATAGTGTGTGCATAAGATGTTCACAAGAAAGACATTGCCTGTAGACAAATGCTCGACAACACGTAGTAGGAGAAGTAATTAAGCAATGCATAGTGTGTGCATAAGATGTTCACAAGAAAGACATTGCCTGTAGACAAATGCTCGACAACACGTTGTAGGAGAAGTAATTAAGCAATGCATTGTGTGTGCATAAGATGTTCACAAGAAAGACATTGCCTGTAGACAAAAGCTCGCCAACACGTAGTAGGAGAAGTAATTAAGCAATGCATATTGTCTACATAAGATGTACACAAGAAAGACGTTGCCCGTAGACAAATGCTCGACAACACGTAGTAGGAGAAGTAATTAAGCAATGCATAGTGTGTGCTTAAGATGTTCACAAGAAAGACATTGCCTGTAGACAAATGCTCAACAACACGTAGTAGGAGAAGTAATAAGCAATGCATAGTGTGTGCATAAGATGTTCACAAGAAAGACATTGCCTGTAGACAAATGCTCGACAACACGTAGTAGGAGTAGTATTTAAGCAATGCATATTGTCTGCATAAGATGTTCACAAGAAAGACGTTGCCTATACACAAATGCTCGACAAGACGTAGTAGGAGAAGTAATTAAGCAATGCATAGTGTGAGCATAAGATGTTCACAAGAAAGACATTGCCTGTAGACAAATGCTCGACAACATGTAGTACGAGAAGTAATTAAGCAATGCATAGTGTGTGCGTAAGATGTTCACAAGAAAGACATTGCCTGTAGACAAATGCTCGACAACATGTAGTAGGAGAAGTAATTAAGCAATGCATAGTGTGTGCGTAAGATGTTCACAAGAAAGACATTGCCTGTAGTCAAATGCTCGACAACACGTAGTAGGAGAAGTAATTAAGCAATGCATAGTGTGTGCATAAGATGTTCACAAGAAAGACATTGCCTGTAGACAAATGCTCGACAACACGTAGTAGGAGAAGTAATTAAGCAATGCATAGTGTGTGCATAAGATGTTCACAAAGAAGACATTGCCTGTAGACAAATGCACGACAACACGTAGTAGGAGAAGTAATTAAGCAGTGTATAGTGTGTGCATATGATGTTCACAGTAAAGACATTGCCTGTAGACAAATGCTCGACAACACGTAGTAGGAGAAGTAATTAAGCAATGCATAGTGTGTGCATAAGATGTTCACAAGAAAGACATTGCCTGTAGACAAATGCTCGACAACATGTAGTAGGAGAAGTTGTTAAGCAATGCATAGTGTGTGCATAAGATGTTCACAAGAAAGACATTGCCTGTAGACAAATGCTCGACAGCACGTAGTAGGTGAAGTAATTAAGCAATGCATAGTGTGTGCATAAGATGTTCACAATAAAGACATTGACTGTAGACAAATGCTCGACAACACGTAGTAGGAGAAGTAATTAAGCAATGCATAGTCTGTGCGTAAGATGTTCACAAGAAAGACATTGCCTGTAGACAAATGCTCGACTACACTTTGTAGGAGAAGTAATTAAGCAATGCATAGTGTGTGCATAAGATGTTCACAATAAAGACATTGCCTGTAGACAAATGCTCGACAACACGTAGTAGGAGAAGTAATTAAGCAATGCATAGTGTGTGCATAAGATGTTCACAAGAAAGACATTGCCTGTAGACAAATGCTCGACAACACGTAGTAGGAGAAGTAATTAAGCAATGTATAGTGTGTGCATAAGATGTTCACAAGAAAGACATTTCCTGTATACAAATGCTTGACAACACGTAGTAGGAGAAGTAATTAAGCAATGCATAGTGTGTGCATAAGATGTTCACAAGAAAGACATTGCCTGTAGACAAATGCTCGACAACACGTAGTAGGAGAAGTAATTAAGCGTTGCATAGTGTGTGCATAAGTTGTTCACAATAAAGACATTGCCTGTAGACAAATGCTCGACAACACATAGTAGGAGAAGTAATTAAGCAATGCATAGTGTGTGCATAAGATGTTCACAAGAAAGACATTGCCTGTAGACAAATGCTCGACAACACGTAGTAGGAGAAGCAATTATGCAATGCATAGTGTGTGCATAACATGTTCACAAGAAAGACATTGCCTGTAGACAAATGCTCGACAACACGTAGTAGGAGAAGTAATTAAGCAATGCATAGTGTGTGCATAAGATGTTCACAAGAAAGACATTGCCTGTAGACAAATGCTCGACAACACGTAGTAGGAGAAGTAATTAAGCAATGCATAGTGTGTGCATAAGATGTTCACAAGAAAGACATTGCCTGTAGACAAATGCTCGACAACACGTTGTAGGAGAAGTAATTAAGCAATGCATTGTGTGTGCATAAGATGTTCACAAGAAAGACATTGCCTGTAGACAAAAGCTCGCCAACACGTAGTAGGAGAAGTAATTAAGCAATGCATAGTGTGTGCATAAGATGTTCACAAGAAAGACATTGCCTGTAGACAAATGCTCGACAACACGTAGTAGGAGAAGTAATTAAGCAATGCATAGTGTGTGCATAAGATGTTCACAAGAAAGACATTGCCTGTAGACAAATGCTCGACAACACGTAGTAGGAGTAGTATTTAAGCAATGCATATTGTCTACATAAGATGTACACAAGAAAGACGTTGCCCGTAGACAAATGCTCGACAACACGTAGTAGGAGAAGTAATTAAGCAATGCATAGTGTGTGCTTAAGATGTTCACAAGAAAGACATTGCCTGTAGACAAATGCTCAACAACACGTAGTAGGAGAAGTAATAAGCAATGCATAGTGTGTGCATAAGATGTTCACAAGAAAGACATTGACTGTAGACAAATGCTCGACAACACGTAGTAGGAGTAGTATTTAAGCAATGCATATTGTCTGCATAAGATGTTCACAAGAAAGACGTTGCCCGTACACAAATGCTCGACAAGACGTAGTAGGAGAAGTAATTAAGCAATGCATAGTGTGAGCATAAGATGTTCACAAGAAAGACATTGCCTGTAGACAAATGCTCGACAACATGTAGTACGAGAAGTAATTAAGCAATGCATAGTGTGTGCGTAAGATGTTCACAAGAAAGACATTGCCTGTAGACAAATGCTCGACAACATGTAGTAGGAGAAGTAATTAAGCAATGCATAGTGTGTGCGTAAGATGTTCACAAGAAAGACATTGCCTGTAGTCAAATGCTCGACAACACGTAGTAGGAGAAGTAATTAAGCAATGCATAGTGTGTGCATAAGATGTTCACAAGAAAGACATTGCCTGTAGACAAATGCTCGACAACACGTAGTAGGAGAAGTAATTAAGCAATGCATAGTGTGTGCATAAGATGTTCACAAAGAAGACATTGCCTGTAGACAAATGCACGACAACACGTAGTAGGAGAAGTAATTAAGCAGTGTATAGTGTGTGCATATGATGTTCACAATAAAGATATTGCCTGTAGACAAATGCTCGACAACACGTAGTAGGAGAAGTAATTAAGCAATGCATAGTGTGTGCATAAGATGTTCACAAGAAAGACATTGCCTGTAGACAAATGCTCGACAACATGTAGTAGGAGAAGTTATTAAGCAATGTATAGTGTGTGCATAAGATGTTCACAAGAAAGACATTGCCTGTAGACAAATGCTCGACTACACGTTGTAGGAATAGTAATTAAGCAATGCATAGTGTGTGCATAAGATGTTCACAATAAAGACATTGCCTGTAGACAAATGCTCGACAACACGTAGTAGGAGAAGTAATTATGCAATGCACAGTGTGTGCATAAGATGTTCACAAGAAAGACATTGCCTGTAGACAAATGCTCGACAACACGTAGTACGAGAAGTAATTAAACAATGCATAGTGTGTGCATAAGATGTTCACAAGAAAGACATTGCCTGTTGACAAATGCTTGTCAACATGTAAGAGGAAAAGTAATTAAGCAATGCATAGTGTGTGCATAAGTTGTTCACAACAAAGACATTGCCTGTATACAAATGCTCGACAACACGTAGTAGGAGAAGTAATTAAGCAATGCATAGTGTGTGCATAAGATGTTCACAAGAAAGACATTGCCTGTAGACAAATGCTCGACAACACGTAGTAGGAGAAGTTATTAAGCAATGCATAGTGTGTGCATAAGATGTTCACAAGAAAGACATTGCCTGTACACAAATGCTCGACAACACATAGTAGGAGAAGTAATTAAGCAATGCATAGTGTGTGCATAAGATGTTCACAAGAAAGACATTGCCTGTAGACAAATGCTTGACAACACGTAGTAGGAGAAGTAATTAAGCAATGCATAGTGTGTGCATAAGATGTTCACAAAAAAGACATTGCCTGTAGACAAATGCTCGACAACACGTAGTAGGAGAAGTAATTAAGCAATGCATAGTGTGTGCATAAGATGTTCACAAGAAAGACATTGCCTGTAGACAAATGCTCGACAACACGTAGTAGGAGAAGTAATTAAGCAATGCATAGTGTGTGCATAAGATGTTCACAAGAAAGACATTGCCTGTAGACAAATGCTCGACAACACGTTGTAGGAGAAGTAATTAAGCAATGCATTGTGTGTGCATAAGATGTTCACAAGAAAGACATTGCCTGTAGACAAAAGCTCGCCAACACGTAGTAGGAGAAGTAATTAAGCAATGCATATTGTCTACATAAGATGTACACAAGAAAGACGTTGCCCGTAGACAAATGCTCGACAACACGTAGTAGGAGAAGTAATTAAGCAATGCATAGTGTGTGCTTAAGATGTTCACAAGAAAGACATTGCCTGTAGACAAATGCTCAACAACACGTAGTAGGAGAAGTAATAAGCAATGCATAGTGTGTGCATAAGATGTTCACAAGAAAGACATTGCCTGTAGACAAATGCTCGACAACACGTAGTAGGAGTAGTATTTAAGCAATGCATATTGTCTGCATAAGATGTTCACAAGAAAGACGTTGCCCGTACACAAATGCTCGACAAGTCGTAGTAGGAGAAGTAATTAAGCAATGCATAGTGTGAGCATAAGATGTTCACAAGAAAGACATTGCCTGTAGACAAATGCTCGACAACATGTAGTACGAGAAGTAATTAAGCAATGCATAGTGTGTGCGTAAGATGTTCACAAGAAAGACATTGCCTGTAGACAAATGCTCGACAACATGTAGTAGGAGAAGTAATTAAGCAATGCATAGTGTGTGCGTAAGATGTTCACAAGAAAGACATTGCCTGTAGTCAAATGCTCGACAACACGTAGTAGGAGAAGTAATTAAGCAATGCATAGTGTGTGCATAAGATGTTCACAAGAAAGACATTGCCTGTAGACAAATGCTCGACAACACGTAGTAGGAGAAGTAATTAAGCAATGCATAGTGTGTGCATAAGATGTTCACAAAGAAGACATTGCCTGTAGACAAATGCACGACAACACGTAGTAGGAGAAGTAATTAAGCAGTGTATAGTGTGTGCATATGATGTTCACAATAAAGATATTGCCTGTAGACAAATGCTCGACAACACGTAGTAGGAGAAGTAATTAAGCAATGCATAGTGTGTGCATAAGATGTTCACAAGAAAGACATTGCCTGTAGACAAATGCTCGACAACATGTAGTAGGAGAAGTTATTAAGCAATGTATAGTGTGTGCATAAGATGTTCACAAGAAAGACATTGCCTGTAGACAAATGCTCGACTACACGTTGTAGGAGAAGTAATTAAGCAATGCATAGTGTGTGCATAAGATGTTCACAATAAAGACATTGCCTGTAGACAAATGCTCGACAACACGTAGTAGGAGAAGTAATTATGCAATGCACAGTGTGTGCATAAGATGTTCACAAGAAAGACATTGCCTGTAGACAAATGCTCGACAACACGTAGTACGAGAAGTAATTAAACAATGCATAGTGTGTGCATAAGATGTTCACAAGAAAGACATTGCCTGTTGACAAATGCTTGTCAACATGTAAGAGGAAAAGTAATTAAGCAATGCATAGTGTGTGCATAAGTTGTTCACAACAAAGACATTGCCTGTATACAAATGCTCGACAACACGTAGTAGGAGAAGTAATTAAGCAATGCATAGTGTGTGCATAAGATGTTCACAAGAAAGACATTGCCTGTAGACAAATGCTCGACAACACGTAGTAGGAGAAGTTATTAAGCAATGCATAGTGTGTGCATAAGATGTTCACAAGAAAGACATTGCCTGTACACAAATGCTCGACAACACATAGTAGGAGAAGTAATTAAGCAATGCATAGTGTGTGCATAAGATGTTCACAAGAAAGACATTGCCTGTAGACAAATGCTTGACAACACGTAGTTGGAGAAGTAATTAAGCAATGCATAGTGTGTGCATAAGATGTTCACAAAAAAGACATTGCCTGTAGACAAATGCTCGACAACACGTAGTAGGAGAAGTAATTAAGCAATGCATAGTGTGTGCATAAGATGTTCACAATGAAGACATTGCCTGTAGACAAATGCTCGACAACACGTAGTAGGAGAAGTAATTAAGCAATGCATAGTGTGTGCATAAGATGTTCACAAGAAAGACATTCCTGTAGACAAATGCTCGACAACACGTAGTAGGAGAAGTAATTAAGCAATGCATAGTGTGTGCATAAGATGTTCACAAGAAAGATATTGCCTGTAGACAAATGCTCGACAGCACGTAGTAGGAGAAGTAATTAAGCAATGCATAGTGTGTGCGTAAGATGTTCACAAGAAAGACATTGCCTGCAGTCAAATGCTCGACAACACGTTGTAGGAGAAGTAATTAAGCAATGCATAGTGTGTGCATAAGATGTTCACAAGAAAGACATTGCCTGTAGACAAATGCTCGACAACACTTAGTGCGAGAAGTAATTAAGCAATGCATAGTGTGTGTATAAGATGTTCACAATGAAGACATTGCCTGTAGACAAATGCACGACAACACGTAGTAGGAGAAGTAATTAAGCAGTGCATAGTGTGTGCATATGATGTTCACAATAAAGACATTGCCTGTAGACAAATGCTCGACAACATGTAGTAGTAGAAGTAATTAAGCAATGCATAGTGTGTGCATAAGATGTTCACAAGAAAGACATTGCCTGTAGACAAATGCTCGACAACACGTAGTAGGAGAAATAATTAAGCAATGCATAGTGTGTGCATAAGATGTTCACAATAAAGACATTGACTGTAGACAAATGCTCGACAACACGTAGTGGGAGAAGTAATTAAGCAATGCATAGTCTGGGCATAAGATGTTCACAAGAAAGACATTGCCTGTAGACAAATGCTCGACTACACGTTGTAGGAGAAGTAATTAAGCAATGCATAGTGTGTGCATAAGATGTTCACAATAAAGACATTGCCTGTAGACAAATGCTCGACAACACGTATTAGGAGAAGTAATTAAGCAATGCATAGTTTGTGCATAAGATGTTCACAAGAAAGACATTGCCTGTAGACAAATGGTCGACAACACGTAGTAGGAGAAGTAATTAAGCAATGCATAGTGTGTGCATAAGATGTTCACAAGAAAGACATTGCCTGTAGACAAATGCTCGACAACACGTAGTAGGAGAAGTAATTAAGCAATGCATAGTGTGTGCATAAGATGTTCACAAGAAAGACATTGCCTGTAGACAAATGCTCGACAACACATAGTAGGAGAAGTAATTAAGCAATGCATAGTGTGTGCATAAGATGTTCACATGAAAGACATTGCCTGTAGACAAATGCTCGACAACACGTAGTAGGAGAAGTAAATAAGCAATGCATAGTGTGTGCATAAGATGTTCACAATAAAGACATTGACTGTAGACAAATGCTCGACAACACGTAGTAGGAGAAGTAATTAAGCAATGCATAGTCTGTGCATAAGATGTTCACAAGAAAGACATTGCCTGTAGGCAAATGCTCGACTACACGTTGTAGGAGAAGTAATTAAGCAATGCATAGTGTGTGCATAAGATGTTCACAATAAAGACATTGCCTGTAGACAAATGCTCGACAACACGTAGTAGGAGAAGTAATTAAGCAATGCATAGTGTGTGCATAAGATGTTCACAAGAAAGACATTGCCTGTAGACAAATGCTCGACAACACGTAGTAGGAGAAGTAATTAAGCAAAGCATAGTGTGTGCATAAGATGTTCACATGAAAGACATTGCCTGTTGACAAATCCTTGACAACATGTAAGAGGAAAAGTAATTAAGCAATGCATAGTGTGTGCATAAGATGTTCACAATAAAGACATTGCCTGTAGACAAATGGTCGACAACACGTAGTAGGAGAAGTAATTAAGCAATGCATAGTGTGTGCATAAGATGTTCTCAAGAAAGACATTGCCTGTAGACAAATGGTCGACAACACATAGTAGGAGAAGTAATTAAGCAATGCATAGTGTGTGCATAAGATGTTCACAAGAAAGACATTGCCTGTAGACAAATGCTCGACAACACGTAGTAGGAGAAGTAATTAAGCAATGCATAGTGTGTGCATAAGATGTTCACAAGAAAGACATTGCCTGTAGACAAATGCTCGACAACACATAGTAGGAGAAGTAATTAAGCAATGCATAGTGTGTGCATAAGATGTTCACATGAAAGACATTGCCTGTAGACAAATGCTCGACAACACGTAGTAGGAGAAGTAAATAAGCAATGCATAGTGTGTGCATAAGATGTTCACAATAAAGACATTGACTGTAGACAAATGCTCGACAACATGTAGTAGGAGAAGTAATTAAGCAATGCATAGTCTGTGCATAAGATGTTCACAAGAAAGACATTGCCTGTAGGCAAATGCTCGACTACACGTTGTAGGAGAAGTAATTAAGCAATGCATAGTGTGTGCATAAGGTGTTCACAATAAAGACATTGCCTGTAGACAAATGCTCGACAACACGTAGTAGGAGAAGTAATTAAGCAATGCATAGTGTGTGCATAAGATGTTCACAAGAAAGACATTGCCTGTAGACAAATGCTCGACAACACGTAGTAGGAGAAGTAATTAAGCAAAGCATAGTGTGTGCATAAGATGTTCACATGAAAGACATTGCCTGTTGACAAATGCTTGACAACATGTAAGAGGAAAAGTAATTAAGCAATGCATAGTGTGTGCATAAGATGTTCACAATAAAGACATTGCCTGTAGACAAATGCTCGACAACACGTAGTAGGAGAAGTAATTAAGCAATGCATAGTGTGTGCATAAGATGTTCACAATGAAGACATTGCCTGTAGACAAATGCACGACAACACGTAGTAGGAGAAGTAATTAAGCAGTGCATAGTGTGTGCATATGATGTTCACAATAAAGACATTGCCTGTAGACAAATGCTTGACAACACGTAGTAGGAGAAGTAATTAAGCAATGCATAGTGTGTGCATAAGATCTTCACAAGAAAGACATTGCCTGTAGACAAATGCTCAACAACTCATAGTAGGAGAAGTAATTAAGCAATGCATAGTGTGTGCATAAGATGTTCACAATAAAGACATTGACTGTAGACAAATGCTCGAAATCACGTAGTAGGAGAAGTAATTAAGCAATGCATAGTCTGTGCATAAGATGTTCACAAGAAAGACATTGCCTGTAGACAAATGCTCGACTACACGTTGTAGGAGAAGTAATTAAGCAATGCATAGTGTGTGCATAAGATGTTCACAATAAAGACATTGCCTGTAGACAAATGCTCGACAACACATAGTAGGAGAAGTAATTAAGCAATGCATAGTGTGTGCATAAGATGTTCACAAGAAAGACATTGCCTGTAGAAAAATTCTCGACAACACGTAGTAGGAGAAGTAATTAAGCAATGCATAGTGTGTGCATAAGATGTTCACAAGAAAGACATTTCCTGTAGACAAATGCTCGACAACACGTAGTAGGAGAAGTAATTAAGCAATGCTTAGTGTGTGCATAAGATGTTCACAAGAAAGACATTGCCTGTAGACAAATGCTCGACAACACGTAGTAGGAGAAGTAATTAAGCATTGCATAGTGTGTGCATAAGATGTTCACAATAAAGACATTGCCTGTAGACAAATGCTCGACAACACGTAGTAGGAGAAGTAATTAAGCAATGCATAGTGTGTGCATAAGATGTTCACAAGAAAGATATTGCCTGTAGACAAATGCTCGACAGCACGTAGTAGGAGAAGCAATTAAGCAATGCATAGTGTGTGCATAACATGTTCACAAGAAAGACATTGCCTGTAGACAAATGCTCGACAACACGTAGTAGGAGAAGTAATTAAGCAATGCATAGTGTGTGCATAAGATGTTCACAAGAAAGACATTGCCTGTAGACAAATGCTCGACAACACGTAGTAGGAGAAGTAATTAAGCAATGCATAGTGTGTGCATAAGATGTTCACAATGAAGACATTGCCTGTAGACAAATGCACGACAACACGTAGTAGGAGAAGTAATTAAGCAGTGCATAGTGTGTGCATATGATGTTCACAATAAAGACATTGCCTGTAGACAAATGCTCGACAACACGTAGTAGGAGAAGTAATTAAGCAATGCATAGTGTGTGCGTAAGATGTTCACAAGAAAGACATTGCCTGTAGACAAATGCTCGACATCACGTAGTAGGAGAAGTAATTAAGCAATGCATAGTGTGTGCATAAGATGTTCACAATAAAGACATTGACAGTAGACAAATGCTCGACAACACGTAGTAGGAGAAGTAATTAAGCAATGCATAGTCTGTGCATAAGATGTTCACAAGAAAGACATTGCCTGTAGACAAATGCTCGACTACACTTTGTAGGAGAAGTAATTAAGCAATGCATAGTGTGTGCATAAGATGTTCACAATAAAGACATTGCCTGTAGACAAATGCTCGACAACACGTAGTAGGAGAAGTAATTAAGCAATGCATAGTGTGTGCATAAGATGTTCACAAGAAAGACATTGCCTGCAGACAAATGCTCGACAACACGTAGTAGGAGAAGTAATTAAGCAATGCATAGTGTGTGCATAAGATGTTCACAAGAAAGACATTTCCTGTAGACAAATGCTCGACAACACATAGTAGGAGAAGTAATTAAGCAATGCATAGTGTGTGCATAAGATGTTCACAAGAAAGACATTGCCTGTAGACAAATGCTCGACAACACGTAGTAGGAGAAGTAATTAAGCATTGCGTAGTGTGTGCATAAGATGTTCACAATAAAGACATTGCCTGTAGACAAATGCTCGACAACACGTAGTAGGAGAAGTAATTAAGCAATGCATAGTGTGTGCATAAGATGTTCACAAGAAAGATATTGCCTGTAGACAAATGCTCGACAACACGTAGTAGGAGAAGCAATTAAGCAATGCATAGTGTTTTCATAACATGTTCACAAGAAAGACATTGCCTGTAGACAAATGCTCGACAACACGTAGTAGGAGAAGTAATTAAGCAATGCATAGTGTGAGCATAAGATGTTCACAAGAAAGACATTGCCTGTAGACAAATGCTCGACAACACGTAGTAGGAGAAGTAATTAAGCAATGCATAGTGTGTGCATAAGAAGTTCACAAGAAAGACATTGCCTGTAGACAAATGCTCGACAACACGTAGTAGGAGAAGTAATTAAGCAATGCATTGTGTGTGCATAAGATGTTCACAAGAAAGACATTGCCTGTAGACAAAAGCTCGCCAACACGTAGTAGGAGAAGTAATTAAGCAATGCATATTGTCTACATAAGATGTTCACAAGAAAGACGTTGCCCGTAGACAAATGCTCGACAACACGTAGTAGGAGAAGTAATTAAGCAATGCATAGTGTGTGCATAAGATGTTCACAAGAAAGACATTGCCTGTAGACAAATGCTTGACAACACGTAGTAGGAGAAGTAATTAAGCAATGCATAGTGTGTGCATAAGATGTTCACAAGAAAGACATTGCCTGTAGACAAATGCTCGACATCACGTAGTAGGAGAAGTAATTAAGCAATGCATAGTCTGTGCATAAGATGTTCACAAGAAAGACATTGCCTGTAGACAAATGCTCGACTACACGTTGTAGGAGAAGTAATTAAGCAATGCATAGTGTGTGCATAAGATGTTCACAATAAAGACATTGCCTGTAGACAAATGCTCGACAACACGTAGTAGGAGAAGTAATTAAGCAATGCATAGTGTGTGCATAAGATGTTCACAAGAAAGACATTGCCTGTAGACAAATGCTCGCCAACACGTAGTAGGAGAAGTAATTAAGCAATGCATAGTGTGTGCATAAGATGTTCACAAGAAAGACATTGCCTGTAGACAAATGCTCGACATCACGTAGTAGGAGAAGTAATTAAGCAATGCATAGTCTGTGCATAAGATGTTCACAATAAAGACATTGATTGTAGACAAATGCTCGACTACACGTTGTAGGAGAAAAAAATTAAGCAATGCATAATGTGTGCATAAGATGTTCACAATAAAGACATTGCCTGTAGACAAATGCTCGACAACACGTAGTAGGAGAAGTAATTAAGCAATGCATAGTGTGTGCATAAGATGTTCACAAGAAAGACATTGCCTGTAGACAAATGCTCGACAACACGTAGTAGGAGAAGTAATTAAGCAATGCATTGTGTGTGCATAAGATGTTCACAAGAAAGACATTGCCTGTAGACAAATGCTCGCCAACACGTAGTAGGAGAAGTAATTAAGCAATGCATATTGTCTACATAAGATGTTCACAAGAAAGACGTTGCCCGTAGACAAATTCTCGACAACACGTAGTTGGAGAAGTAATTAAGCAATGCATAGTGTGTGCATAAGATGTTCACAATGAAGACACTGCCTGTAGACAAATGCACGACAACACGTAGTAGGAGAAGTAATTAAGCAGTGCATAGTGTGTGCATATGATGTTCACAATAAAGACATTGCCTGTAGACAAATGCTCGACAACACGTAGTAGGAGAAGTAATTAAGCAATGCATAGTGCGTGCGTAAGATGTTCACAAGAAAGACATTGCCTGTAGACAAATGCTCGACAACATGTAGTAGGAGAAGTTATTAAGCAATGCATAGTGTGTGCATAAGATGTTCACAAGAAAGACATTGCCTGTAGACAAATGCTCGACAGCACGTAGCAGGAGAAGTAATTAAGCAATGCATAGTGTGTGCATAAGATGTTCACAGTAAAGACATGGACTGTAGACAAATGCTCGACAACACGTAGTAGGAGAAGTAATTAAGCAATGCATAGTCTGTGCATAAGATGTTCACAAGAAAGACATTGCCTGTAGACAAATGCTCGACTACACTTTGTAGGAGAAGTAATTAAGCAATGCATAGTGTGTGCATAAGATGTTCACAATAAAGACATTGCCTGTAGACAAATGCTCGACAACACGTATTAGGAGAAGTAATTAAGCAATGCATAGTGTGTGCATAAGATGTTCACAAGAAAGACATTGCCTGTAGACAAATGCTCGACAACACGTAGTAGGAGAAATAATTAAGCATTGCGTAGTGTGTGCATAAGATGTTCACAATAAAGACATTGCCTGTAGACAAATGCTCGACAACACGTAGTAGGAGAAGTAATTAAGCAATGCATAGTGTGTGCATAAGATGTTCACAAGAAAGATATTGCCTGTAGACAAATGCTCGACAACACGTAGTAGGAGAAGCAATTAAGCAATGCATAGTGTGTTCATAACATGTTCACAAGAAAGACATTGCCTGTAGACAAATGCTCGACAACACGTAGTAGGAGAAGTAATTATGCAATGCATAGTGTGTGCATAAGATGTTCACAAGAAAGACATTGCCTGTAGACAAATGCTCGACAACACGTAGTAGGAGAAGTAATTAAGCAATGCATAGTGTGTGCATAAGATGTTCACAAGAAAGACATTGCCTGTAGACAAATGCTCGACAACACGTAGTAGGAGAAGTAATTAAGCAATGCATTGTGTGTGCATAAGATGTTCACAAGAAAGACATTGCCTGTAGACAAAAGCTCGCCAACACGTAGTAGGAGAAGTAATTAAGCAATGCATATTGTCTACATAAGACGTTCACAAGAAAGACGTTGCCCGTAGACAAATGCTCGACAACACGTAGTAGGAGAAGTAATTAAGCAATGCATAGTGTGTGCATAAGATGTTCACAAGAAAGACATTGCCTGTAGACAAATGCTCGACAACACGTAGTAGGAGAAGTAATTAAGCAATGCATAGTGTGTGCATAAGATGTTCACAATAAAGATATTGCCTGTTGACAAATGCTTGACAACATGTAAGAGGAAAAGTAATTAAGCAATGCATAGTGTGTGCATAAGATGTTCACAATAAAGACATTGCCTGTATACAAATGCTCGACAACACGTAGTGGGAGAAGTAATTATGCAATGCATAGTCTGTGCATAAGATGTTCACAAGAAAGACATTGCCTGTAGACAAATGCTCGACTACACGTTGTAGGAGAAGTAATTAAGCAATGCATAGTGTGTGCATAAGATGTTCACAATAAAGGCATTGCCTGTAGACAAATGCTCGACAACACGTAGTAGGAGAAGTAATTAAGCAATGCATAGTGTGTGCATAAGATGTTCACAAGAAAGACATTGCCTGTAGACAAATGCTCGACAACACGTAGTAGGAGAAGTAATTAAGCAATGCATAGTGTGTGCATAAGATGTTCACAAGAAAGACATTGCCTGTTGACAAATGCTTGACAACATGTAAGAGGAAAAGTAATTAAGCAATGCATAGTGTGTGCATAAGATGTTCACAAGAAAGACATTGCCTGTAGACAAATCCTCGACAACACGTAGTAGGAGAAGTAATTAAGCAATGCATAGTGTGTGCATAAGATGTTCACAAGAAAGACATTTCCTGTAGACAAATGCTCGACAACACGTAGTAGGAGAAGTAATTAAGCAATGCATAGTGTGTGCATAAGATGTTCACAAGAAAGACATTGCCTGTAGACAAATGCTCGACAACACGTAGTAGGAGAAGTAATGAAGCATTGCATAGTGTGTGCATAAGATGTTCACAATAAGGACATTGCCTGTAGACAAATGCTCGACAACACGTAGTAGGAGAAGTAATTAAGCAATGCATAGTGTGTGCATAAGATGTTCACAAGAAAGATATTGCCTGTAGACAAATGCTCGACAACACATAGTAGGAGAAGCAATTAAGCAATGCATAGTGTGTGCATAACATGTTCACAAGAAAGACATTGCCTGTAGACAAATGCTCGACAACACGTAGTAGGAGAAGTAATTAAGCAATGCATAGTGTGTGCATAAGATGTTCACAAGAAAGACATTGCCTGTAGACAAATGCTCGACAACACGTAGTAGGAGAAGTAATTAAGCAATGCATAGTGTGTGCATAAGATGTTCACAAGAAAGATATTGCCTGTAGACAAATTCTCGACAACACGTAGTAGGAGAAGCAATTAAGCAATGCATACTGTGTGCATAACATGTTCACAAGAAAGACATTGCCTGTAGACAAATGCTTGACAACACGTAGTAGGAGAAGTAATTAAGCAATGCATAGTGTGTGCATAAGATGTTCACAAGAAAGACATTGCCTGTTGACAAATGCTTGACAACATGTAAGAGGAAAAGTAATTAAGCAATGCATAGTGTGTGCATAAGATGTTCACAATAAAGACATTGCCTGTATACAAATGCTCGACAACACGTAGTAGGAGAAGTAATTAAGCAATGCATAGTGTGTGCATAAGATGTTCACAAAAAAGACATTGCCTGTAGACAAATGCTCGACAACACGTAGTAGGAGAAGTAATTAAGCAATGCATAGTGTGTGCATAAGATGTTCACAATGAAGACATTGCCTGTAGACAAATGCACGACAACACGTAGTAGGAGAAGTAATTAAGCAGTGCATAGTGTGTGCAAATGATGTTCACAATAAAGACATTGCCTGTAGACAAATGCTCGTCAACACGTAGTAGGAGAAGTAATTAAGCAATGCATAGTGTGTGCATAAGATGTTCACAAGAAAGACATTGCCTGTAGACAAATGCTCGACAACATGTAGTAGGAGAAGTTATTAAGCAATGCATAGTGTGTGCATAAGATGTTCACAAGAAAGACATTGCCTGTAGACAAATGCTCGACAGCTCTTAGTAGGAGAAGTAATTAAGCAATGCATAGTGTGTGCATAAGATGTTCACAATAAAGACATTGACTGTAGACAAATGCTCGACATCACATAGTAGGAGAAGTAATTAAGCAATGCATAGTCTGTGCATAAGATGTTCACAATAAAGACATTGCCTGTAGACAAATACTCGACAACACGTAGTAGGAGAAGTAATTAAGCAATGCATAGTGTGTGCATAAGATGTTCACAAGAAAGATATTGCCTGTAGACAAATGCTCGACAACACGTAGTAGGAGAAGCAATTAAGCAATGCATAGTGTGTGCATAACATGTTCACAAGAAAGACATTGCCTGTAGACAAATGCTCGACAACACGTAGTAGGAGAAGTAATTAAGCAATGCATAGTGTGTGCATAAGATGTTCACAAGAAAGACATTGCCTGTTGACAATTGCTTGACAACATGTAAGAGGAAAAGTAATTAAGCAATGCATAGTGTGTGCATACGATGTTCACAATAAAGACATTGCCTGTATACAAATCCTCGACAACACGTAGTAGGAGAAGTAATTAAGCAATGCATAGTGTGTGCATAAGATGTTCACAAAAAAGACATTGCCTGTAGGCAAATGCTCGACAACACGTAGTAGGAGAAGTAATTAAGCAATGCATAGTGTGTGCATAAGATGTTTACAATGAAGACATTGCCTGTAGACAAATGCACAACAACACGTAGTAGGAGAAGTAATTAAGCAATGCATAGTGTGTGCATAAGATGTTCACAAAAAAGACATTGCCTGTAGGCAAATGCTCGACAACACGTAGTAGGAGAAGTAATTAAGCAATGCATAGTGTGTGCATAAGATGTTCACAATGAAGACATTGCCTGTAGACAAATGCACAACAACACGTAGTAGGAGAAGTAATTAAGCAGTGCATAGTGTGTGCAAATGATGTTCACAATAAAGACATTGCCTGTAGACAAATGCTCGACAACACGTAGTAGGAGAAGTAATTAAGCAATGCATAGTGTGTGCATAAGATGTTCACAATAAAGACATTGCCTGTAGACAAATGCTCGACAACATGTAGTAGGAGAAGTTATTAAGCAATGCATAGTGTGTGCATAAGATGTTCACAAGAAAGACATTGCCTGTAGACAAATGCTCGACAGCACTTGGTAGGAGAAGTAATTAAGCAAAGCATAGTGTGTGCATAAGATGTTCACAATAAAGACATTGACTGTAGACAAATGCTCGACATCACGTAGTAGGAGAAGTAATTAAGCAATGCATAGTCTGTGCATAAGATGTTCACAAGAAAGACATTGCCTGTAGACAAATGCACGACTACACGTTGTAGGAGAAGTAATTAAGCAATGCATAGTGTGTGCATAAGATGTTCACAATAAAGACATTGCCTGTAGACAAATGCTCGACAACACGTAGTAGGAGAAGTAATTAAGCAATGCATAGTGTGTGCATAAGATGTTCACAAGAAAGACATTGCCTGTAGACAAATCCTCGACAACACGTAGTAGGAGAAGTAATTAAGCAATGCATAGTGTGTGCATAAGATGTTCACAATAAAGACATTGATTGTAGACAAATGCTCGACTACACGTTGTAGGAGAAAAAAATTAAGCAATGCATAATGTGTGCATAAGATGTTCACAATAAAGACATTGCCTGTAGACAAATGCTCGACAACACGTAGTAGGAGAAGTAATTAAGCAATGCATAGTGTGTGCATAAGATGTTCACAAGAAAGACATTGCCTGTAGACAAATGCTCGACAACACGTAGTAGGAGAAGTAATTAAGCAATGCATTGTGTGTGCATAAGATGTTCACAAGAAAGACATTGCCTGTAGACAAATGCTCGCCAACACGTAGTAGGAGAAGTAATTAAGCAATGCATATTGTCTACATAAGATGTTCACAAGAAAGACGTTGCCCGTAGACAAATGCTCGACAACACGTAGTTGGAGAAGTAATTAAGCAATGCATAGTGTGTGCATAAGATGTTCACAATGAAGACACTGCCTGTAGACAAATGCACGACAACACGTAGTAGGAGAAGTAATTAAGCAGTGCATAGTGTGTGCATATGATGTTCACAATAAAGACATTGCCTGTAGACAAATGCTCGACAACACGTAGTAGGAGAAGTAATTAAGCAATGCATAGTGCGTGCGTAAGATGTTCACAAGAAAGACATTGCCTGTAGACAAATGCTCGACAACATGTAGTAGGAGAAGTTATTAAGCAATGCATAGTGTGTGCATAAGATGTTCACAAGAAAGACATTGCCTGTAGACAAATGCTCGACAGCACGTAGCAGGAGAAGTAATTAAGCAATGCATAGTGTGTGCATAAGATGTTCACAGTAAAGACATGGACTGTAGACAAATGCTCGACAACACGTAGTAGGAGAAGTAATTAAGCAATGCATAGTCTGTGCATAAGATGTTCACAAGAAAGACATTGCCTGTAGACAAATGCTCGACTACACTTTGTAGGAGAAGTAATTAAGCAATGCATAGTGTGTGCATAAGATGTTCACAATAAAGACATTGCCTGTAGACAAATGCTCGACAACACGTATTAGGAGAAGTAATTAAGCAATGCATAGTGTGTGCATAAGATGTTCACAAGAAAGACATTGCCTGTAGACAAATGCTCGACAACACGTAGTAGGAGAAATAATTAAGCATTGCGTAGTGTGTGCATAAGATGTTCACAATAAAGACATTGCCTGTAGACAAATGCTCGACAACACGTAGTAGGAGAAGTAATTAAGCAATGCATAGTGTGTGCATAAGATGTTCACAAGAAAGATATTGCCTGTAGACAAATGCTCGACAACACGTAGTAGGAGAAGCAATTAAGCAATGCATAGTGTGTTCATAACATGTTCACAAGAAAGACATTGCCTGTAGACAAATGCTCGACAACACGTAGTAGGAGAAGTAATTATGCAATGCATAGTGTGTGCATAAGATGTTCACAAGAAAGACATTGCCTGTAGACAAATGCTCGACAACACGTAGTAGGAGAAGTAATTAAGCAATGCATAGTGTGTGCATAAGATGTTCACAAGAAAGACATTGCCTGTAGACAAATGCTCGACAACACGTAGTAGGAGAAGTAATTAAGCAATGCATTGTGTGTGCATAAGATGTTCACAAGAAAGACATTGCCTGTAGACAAAAGCTCGCCAACACGTAGTAGGAGAAGTAATTAAGCAATGCATATTGTCTACATAAGATGTTCACAAGAAAGACGTTGCCCGTAGACAAATGCTCGACAACACGTAGTAGGAGAAGTAATTAAGCAATGCATAGTGTGTGCATAAGATGTTCACAAGAAAGACATTGCCTGTAGACAAATGCTCGACAACACGTAGTAGGAGAAGTAATTAAGCAATGCATAGTGTGTGCATAAGATGTTCACAATAAAGATATTGCCTGTTGACAAATGCTTGACAACATGTAAGAGGAAAAGTAATTAAGCAATGCATAGTGTGTGCATAAGATGTTCACAATAAAGACATTGCCTGTATACAAATGCTCGACAACACGTAGTGGGAGAAGTAATTATGCAATGCATTGTCTGTGCATAAGATGTTCACAAGAAAGACATTGCCTGTAGACAAATGCTCGACTACACGTTGTAGGAGAAGTAATTAAGCAATGCATAGTGTGTGCATAAGATGTTCACAATAAAGGCATTGCCTGTAGACAAATGCTCGACAACACGTAGTAGGAGAAGTAATTAAGCAATGCATAGTGTGTGCATAAGATGTTCACAAGAAAGACATTGCCTGTAGACAAATGCTCGACAACACGTAGTAGGAGAAGTAATTAAGCAATGCATAGTGTGTGCATAAGATGTTCACAAGAAAGACATTGCCTGTTGACAAATGCTTGACAACATGTAAGAGGAAAAGTAATTAAGCAATGCATAGTGTGTGCATAAGATGTTCACAAGAAAGACATTGCCTGTAGACAAATCCTCGACAACACGTAGTAGGAGAAGTAATTAAGCAATGCATAGTGTGTGCATAAGATGTTCACAAGAAAGACATTTCCTGTAGACAAATGCTCGACAACACGTAGTAGGAGAAGTAATTAAGCAATGCATAGTGTGTGCATAAGATGTTCACAAGAAAGACATTGCCTGTAGACAAATGCTCGACAACACGTAGTAGGAGAAGTAATGAAGCATTGCATAGTGTGTGCATAAGATGTTCACAATAAAGACATTGCCTGTAGACAAATGCTCGACAACACGTAGTAGGAGAAGTAATTAAGCAATGCATAGTGTGTGCATAAGATGTTCACAAGAAAGATATTGCCTGTAGACAAATGCTCGACAACACATAGTAGGAGAAGCAATTAAGCAATGCATAGTGTGTGCATAACATGTTCACAAGAAAGACATTGCCTGTAGACAAATGCTCGACAACACGTAGTAGGAGAAGTAATTAAGCAATGCATAGTGTGTGCATAAGATGTTCACAAGAAAGACATTGCCTGTAGACAAATGCTCGACAACACGTAGTAGGAGAAGTAATTAAGCAATGCATAGTGTGTGCATAAGATGTTCACAAGAAAGATATTGCCTGTAGACAAATTCTCGACAACACGTAGTAGGAGAAGCAATTAAGCAATGCATACTGTGTGCATAACATGTTCACAAGAAAGACATTGCCTGTAGACAAATGCTTGACAACACGTAGTAGGAGAAGTAATTAAGCAATGCATAGTGTGTGCATAAGATGTTCACAAGAAAGACATTGCCTGTTGACAAATGCTTGACAACATGTAAGAGGAAAAGTAATTAAGCAATGCATAGTGTGTGCATAAGATGTTCACAATAAAGACATTGCCTGTATACAAATGCTCGACAACACGTAGTAGGAGAAGTAATTAAGCAATGCATAGTGTGTGCATAAGATGTTCACAAAAAAGACATTGCCTGTAGACAAATGCTCGACAACACGTAGTAGGAGAAGTAATTAAGCAATGCATAGTGTGTGCATAAGATGTTCACAATGAAGACATTGCCTGTAGACAAATGCACGACAACACGTAGTAGGAGAAGTAATTAAGCAGTGCATAGTGTGTGCAAATGATGTTCACAATAAAGACATTGCCTGTAGACAAATGCTCGTCAACACGTAGTAGGAGAAGTAATTAAGCAATGCATAGTGTGTGCATAAGATGTTCACAAGAAAGACATTGCCTGTAGACAAATGCTCGACAACATGTAGTAGGAGAAGTTATTAAGCAATGCATAGTGTGTGCATAAGATGTTCACAAGAAAGACATTGCCTGTAGACAAATGCTCGACAGCTCTTAGTAGGAGAAGTAATTAAGCAATGCATAGTGTGTGCATAAGATGTTCACAATAAAGACATTGACTGTAGACAAATGCTCGACATCACATAGTAGGAGAAGTAATTAAGCAATGCATAGTCTGTGCATAAGATGTTCACAATAAAGACATTGCCTGTAGACAAATACTCGACAACACGTAGTAGGAGAAGTAATTAAGCAATGCATAGTGTGTGCATAAGATGTTCACAAGAAAGATATTGCCTGTAGACAAATGCTCGACAACACGTAGTAGGAGAAGCAATTAAGCAATGCATAGTGTGTGCATAACATGTTCACAAGAAAGACATTGCCTGTAGACAAATGCTCGACAACACGTAGTAGGAGAAGTAATTAAGCAATGCATAGTGTGTGCATAAGATGTTCACAAGAAAGACATTGCCTGTTGACAATTGCTTGACAACATGTAAGAGGAAAAGTAATTAAGCAATGCATAGTGTGTGCATACGATGTTCACAATAAAGACATTGCCTGTATACAAATCCTCGACAACACGTAGTAGGAGAAGTAATTAAGCAATGCATAGTGTGTGCATAAGATGTTCACAAAAAAGACATTGCCTGTAGGCAAATGCTCGACAACACGTAGTAGGAGAAGTAATTAAGCAATGCATAGTGTGTGCATAAGATGTTTACAATGAAGACATTGCCTGTAGACAAATGCACAACAACACGTAGTAGGAGAAGTAATTAAGCAATGCATAGTGTGTGCATAAGATGTTCACAAAAAAGACATTGCCTGTAGGCAAATGCTCGACAACACGTAGTAGGAGAAGTAATTAAGCAATGCATAGTGTGTGCATAAGATGTTCACAATGAAGACATTGCCTGTAGACAAATGCACAACAACACGTAGTAGGAGAAGTAATTAAGCAGTGCATAGTGTGTGCAAATGATGTTCACAATAAAGACATTGCCTGTAGACAAATGCTCGACAACACGTAGTAGGAGAAGTAATTAAGCAATGCATAGTGTGTGCATAAGATGTTCACAAGAAAGACATTGCCTGTAGACAAATGCTCGACAACATGTAGTAGGAGAAGTTATTAAGCAATGCATAGTGTGTGCATAAGATGTTCACAAGAAAGACATTGCCTGTAGACAAATGCTCGACAGCACTTGGTAGGAGAAGTAATTAAGCAAAGCATAGTGTGTGCATAAGATGTTCACAATAAAGACATTGACTGTAGACAAATGCTCGACATCACGTAGTAGGAGAAGTAATTAAGCAATGCATAGTCTGTGCATAAGATGTTCACAAGAAAGACATTGCCTGTAGACAAATGCACGACTACACGTTGTAGGAGAAGTAATTAAGCAATGCATAGTGTGTGCATAAGATGTTCACAATAAAGACATTGCCTGTAGACAAATGCTCGACAACACGTAGTAGGAGAAGTAATTAAGCAATGCATAGTGTGTGCATAAGATGTTCACAAGAAAGACATTGCCTGTAGACAAATCCTCGACAACACGTAGTAGGAGAAGTAATTAAGCAATGCATAGTGTGTGCATAAGATGTTCACAAGAAAGAAATTTCCTGTAGACAAATGCTCGACAACACGTAGTAGGAGAAGTAATTAAGCAATGCATAGTGTGTGCATAAGATGTTCACAAGAAAGACATTGCCTGTAGACAAATGCTCGACAACACGTAGTAGGAGAAGTAATTAAGCATTGCATAGTGTGTGCATAAGATGTTCACAATAAAGACATTGCCTGTAGACAAATGCTCGACAACACGTAGTAGGAGAAGTAATTATGCAATGCATAGTGTGTGCATAAGATGTTCACAAGAAAGATATTGCCTGTAGACAAATGCTCGACAACACGTAGTAGGAGAAGCAATTAAGCAATGCATAGTGTGTGCATAACATGTTCACAAGAAAGACATTGCCTGTAGACAAATGCTCGACAACACGTAGTAGGAGAAGTAATTAAGCAATGCATAGTGTGTGCATAAGATGTTCACAAGAAAGACATTGCCTGTAGACAAATTCTCGACAACACGTAATAGGAGAAGTAATTAAGCAATGCATAGTGTGTGCATAAGATGTTCACAAGAAAGACATTGCCTGTAGACAAATGCTCGACAACACGTAGTAGGAGAAGTAATTAAGCAATGCATAGTGTGTGCATAATATGTTCACAAGAAAGACATTGCCTGTAGACAAATGTTTGACAACACGTAGTAGGAGAAGTAATTAAGCAATGCATAGTGTGTGCATAAGATGTTCACAAGAAAGACATTGCCTGTAGACAAATGCTCGACAACACGTAGTAGGAGAAGTAATTAAGCAATGCATAGTGTGTGCATAAGATGTTCACAAGAAAGACATTGCCTGTTGACAAATGCTTGACAACATGTAAGAGGAAAAGTAATTAAGCAATGCATAGTGTGTGCATAAGATGTTCACAATAAAGACATTGCCTGTATACAAATGCTCGACAACACGTAGTAGGAGAAGTAATTAAGCAATGCATAGTGTGTGCATAAGATGTTCACAAGAAAGACATTGCCTGTAGACAAATGCTCGACAACATGTAGTAGGAGAAGTTATTAAGCAATGCATAGTGTGTTCATAAGATGTTCACTATAAAGACATTGACTGTAGACAAATGCTCGACAACACGTATTGGGAGAAGTAATTATGCAATGCATAGTCTGTGCATAAGATGTTCACAAGAAAGACATTGCCTGTAGACAAATGCTCGACTACACGTTGTAGGAGAAGTAATTAAGCAATGCATAGTGTGTGCATAAGATGTTCACAATAAAGACATTGCCTGTAGACAAATGCTCGACAACACGTAGTAGGAGAAGTAATTAAGCAATGCATACTGTGTGCATAAGATGTTCACAAGAAAGACATTGCCTGTAGACAAATGGTCGACAACACGTAGTAGGAGAAGTAATTAAGCAATGCATAGTGTGTGCATAAGATGTTCACAGTAAAGACATTGCCTGTAGACAAATGCTCGACAACACGTAGTAGGAGAAGTAATTAAGCAATGCTTAGTGTGTGCATAAGATGTTCACAAGAAAGACATTGCCTGTAGACAAATGCTCGACAACACATAGTAGGAGAAGTAATTAAGCAATGCATAGTGTGTGCATAAGATGTTCACAAGAAAGACATTGCCTGTAGACAAATGCTCGACAACACGTAGTAGGAGAAGTACATAAGCAATGCATAGTGTGTGCATAAGATGTTCACAATAAAGACATTGACTGTAGACAAATGCTCGACAACACGTAGTAGGAGAAGTAATTAAGCAATGCATAGTCTGTGCTTAAGATGTTCACAAGAAAGACATTGCCTGTAGACAAATGCTCGACTACACGTAGTAGGAGAAGTAATTAAGCAATGCATAGTGTGTGCATAAGATGTTCACAAGAAAGACATTGCCTGTAGACAAATGCTCGACAACACGTAGTAGGAGAAGTAATTAAGCAATGCATAGTGTGTGCATAGGATGTTCACAAGAAAGACATTGCCTGTAGACAAATGCTCGACAACAAGTAGTAGGAGAAGTAATTACGCAATGCATAGTGTGTGCATAAGATGTTCACAAGAAAGACATTGCCTGTAGACAAATGCTTAACAACATGTAAGAGGAAAAGTAATTAAGCAATGCATAGTGTGTGCATAAGATGTTCACAATAAAGACATTGCCTGTATACAAATGCTCGACAACACGTAGTAGGAGAAGTAATTAAGCAATGCATAGTGTGTGCATAAGATGTTCACAAAAAAGACATTGCCTGTAGACAAATGCTCAACAACACGTAGTAGGAGAAGTAATTAAGCAATGCATAGTGTGTGCATAAGATGTTCACAATGAAGACATTGCCTGTAGACAAATGCACGACAACACGTAGTAGGAGAAGTAATTAAGCAGTGCATAGTGTGTGCATATGATGTTCACAATAAAGACATTGCCTGTAGACAAATGCTCGACAACACGTAGTAGGAGAAGTAATTAAGCAATGCATAGTGTGTGCATAAGATGTTCATAAGAAAGACATTGCCTGTAGACAAATGCTCGACAACACGTAGTAGGAGAAGCAATTAAGCAATGCATAGTGTGTGCATAACATGTTCACAAGAAAGACATTGCCTGTAGACAAATGCTCGACAACACGTAATAGGAGAAGTAATTAAGCAATGCATAGTGTGTGCATAAGATGTTCACAAGAAAGACATTGCCTGTAGACAAATGCTCGACAACACGTAGTAGGAGAAGTAATTAATCAATGCATAGTGTGTGCATAATATGTTCACAAGAAAGACATTGCCTGTAGACAAATGGTCGACAACACGTAGTAGGAGAAGTAATTAAGCAATGCATATTGTCTACATAAGATGTTCACAAGAAAGACGTTGCCCGTAGACAAATGCTCGACAACACGTAGTAGGAGAGGTAATTAAGCAATGTCTAGTGTGTGCATAAGATGTTCACAAGAAAGACATTGCCTGTAGACAAATGTTTGACAACACGTAGTAGGAGAAGTAATTAAGCAATGCATAGTGTGTGCATAAGATGTTCACAAGAAAGACATTGCCTGTAGACAAATGCTCGACAACACGTAGTAGGAGAAGTAATTAAGCAATGCATAGTGTGTGCATAAGATGTTCACAAGAAAGACATTGCCTGTTGACAAATGCTTGACAACATGTAAGAGGAAAAGTAATTAAGCAATGCATAGTGTGTGCATAAGATGTTCACAATAAAGACATTGCCTGTATACAAATGCTCGACAACACGTAGTAGGAGAAGTAATTAAGCAATGCATAGTGTGTGCATAAGATGTTCACAAGAAAGACATTGCCTGTAGACAAATGCTCGACAACATGTAGTAGGAGAAGTTATTAAGCAATGCATAGTGTGTTCATAAGATGTTCACTATAAAGACATTGACTGTAGACAAATGCTCGACAACACGTATTGGGAGAAGTAATTATGCAATGCATAGTCTGTGCATAAGATGTTCACAAGAAAGACATTGCCTGTAGACAAATGCTCGACTACACGTTGTAGGAGAAGTAATTAAGCAATGCATAGTGTGTGCATAAGATGTTCACAATAAAGACATTGCCTGTAGACAAATGCTCGACAACACGTAGTAGGAGAAGTAATTAAGCAATGCATAGTGTGTGCATAAGATGTTCACAAGAAAGACATTGCCTGTAGACAAATGGTCGACAACACGTAGTAGGAGAAGTAATTAAGCAATGCATAGTGTGTGCATAAGATGTTCACAGTAAAGACATTGCCTGTAGACAAATGCTCGACAACACGTAGTAGGAGAAGTAATTAAGCAATGCTTAGTGTGTGCATAAGATGTTCACAAGAAAGACATTGCCTGTAGACAAATGATCGACAACACATAGTAGGAGAAGTAATTAAGCAATGCATAGTGTGTGCATAAGATGTTCACAAGAAAGACATTGCCTGTAGACAAATGCTCGACAACACGTAGTAGGAGAAGTAAATTAGCAATGCATAGTGTGTGCATAAGATGTTCACAATAAAGACATTGACTGTAGACAAATGCTCGACAACACGTAGTAGGAGAAGTAATTAAGCAATGCATAGTCTGTGCATAAGATGTTCACAAGAAAGACATTGCCTGTAGACAAATGCTCGACTACACGTAGTAGGAGAAGTAATTAAGCAATGCATAGTGTGTGCATAAGATGTTCACAAGAAAGACATTGCCTGTAGACAAATGCTCGACAACACGTAGTAGGAGAAGTATTTAAGCAATGCATAGTGTGTGCATAAGATGTTCACAAGAAAGACATTGCCTGTAGACAAATGCTCGACAACAAGTAGTAGGAGAAGTAATTACGCAATGCATAGTGTGTGCATAAGATGTTCACAAGAAAGACATTGCCTGTTGACAAATGCTTGACAACATGTAAGAGGAAAAGTAATTAAGCAATGCATAGTGTGTGCATAAGATGTTCACAATAAAGACATTGCCTGTATACAAATGCTCGACAACACATAGTAGGAGAAGTAATTAAGCAATGCATAGTGTGTGCATAAGATGTTCACAAAAAAGACATTGCCTGTAGACAAATGCTCGACAACACGTAGTAGGAGAAGTAATTAAGCAATGCATAGTGTGTGTATAAGATGTTCACAATGAAGATATTGCCTGTAGACAAATGCACGACAACACGTAGTAGGAGAAGTAATTAAGCAGTGCATAGTGTGTGCATATGATGTTCACAATAAAGACATTGCCTGTAGACAAATGCTCGACAACACGTAGTAGGAGAAGTAATTAAGCAATGCATAGTGTGTGCATAAGATGTTCAAAGGAAGACATTGCCTGTAGACAAATGCTCGACAACATGTAGTAGGAGAAGTTATTAAGCAATGCATAGTGTGTGCATAAGATGTTCACAAGAAAGACATTGCCTGTAGACAAATGCTCGACAGCACGTAGTAGGAGAAGTAATTAAGCAACGCATAGTGTGTGCATAAGATGTTCACAATAAAGACATTGACTGTAGACAAATGCTCGACATCACGTAGTAGGAGAAGTAATTAAGCAATGCATAGTCTGTGCATAAGATGTTCACAAGAAAGACATTGCCTGCAGACAAATGCTCGACTACACGTTGTAGGAGAAGTAATTAAGCAATGCATAGTGTGTGCATAAGATGTTCACAATAAAGACATTGCCAGTAGACAAATGCTCGACAACACGTAGTAGGAGAAGTAATTAAGCAATGCATAGTGTGTGCATAAGATGTTCACAAGAAAGACATTGCCTGTAGACAAATCCTCGACAACACGTAGTAGGAGAAGTAATTAAGCAATGCATAGTGTGTGCATAAGATGTTCACAAGAAAGACATTTCCTGTAGACAAAAGCTCGACAACACGTAGTAGGAGAAGTAATT
Organism: Locusta migratoria; assembly: GCA_026315105.1. Taxonomy (NCBI): domain Eukaryota; kingdom Metazoa; phylum Arthropoda; class Insecta; order Orthoptera; family Acrididae; genus Locusta; species Locusta migratoria. The sequence goes on from CM048745.1 coordinate 33,107,383, forward strand.
AAGCAATGCATAGTGTGTGCATAAGATGTTCACAAGAAAGACATTGCCTGTAGACAAATGCTCGACAACACGTAGTAGGAGAAGTAATTAAGCATTGCATAGTGTGTGCATAAGATGTTCACAATAAAGACATTGCCTGTAGACAAATGCTCGACAACACGTAGTAGGAGAAGTAATTAAGCAATGCATAGTGTGTGCATAAGATGTTCACAAGAAAGATATTGCCTGTAGACAAATGCTCGACAACACGTAGTAGGAGAAGCAATTAAGCAATGCATAGTGTGTGCATAACATGTTCACAAGAAAGACATTGCCTGTAGACAAAAGCTCGACAACATGTAGTAGGAGAAGTAATTAAGCAATGCATAGTGTGTGCATAAGATGTTCACAAGAAAGACATTGCCTGTAGACAAATGCTCGACAACACGTAGTAGGAGAAGTAATTAAGCAATGCATAGTGTGTGCATAAGATGTTCACAAGAAAGACATTGCCTGTAAACAAATGCTCGACAACACGTAGTAGGAGAAGTAATTAAGCAATGCATTGTGTGTGCATAAGATTTTCACAAGAAAGACATTGCCTGTAGACAAATGCTCTCCAACACGTAGTAGGAGAAGTAATTAAGCAATGCATATTGTCTACATAAGATGTTCACAATAAAGACGTTGCCCGTAGACAAATGCTCGACAACACGTAGTAGGAGAAGTAATTAAGCAATGCATAGTGTGTGCATAAGATGTTCACAATGAAGACATTGCCTGTAGACAAATGCACGACAACACGTAGTAGGAGAAGTAATTAAGCAGTGCATAGTGTGTGCATATGATGTTCACAATAAAGACATTGCCAGTAGACAAATGCTCGACAACACGTAGTAGGAGAAGTAATTAAGCAATGCATAGTCTGTGCATAAGATGTTCACAAGAAAGACATTGCCTGTAGAAAAATGCTCGACTACACTTTGTAGGAGAAGTAATTAAGCAATGCATAGTGTGTGCATAAGATGTTCACAATAAAGACATTGCCTGTAGACAAATGCTCGACAACACGTAGTAGGAGAAGTAATTAAGCAATGCATAGTGTGTGCATAAGATGTTCACAAGAAAGACATTGCCTGTAGACAAATGCTCGACAACACGTAGTAGGAGAAGTAATTAAGCAATGCATAGTGTGTGCATAAGATGTTCACAAGAAAGACATTTCCTGTAGACAAATGCTCGACAACACGTAGTAGGAGAAGTAATTAAGCAATGCATAGTGTGTGCATAAGATGTTCACAAGAAAGACATTGCCTGTAGACAAATGCTCGACAACACGTAGTAGGAGAAGTAATTAAGCATTGCATAGTGTGTGCATAAGATGTTCACAATAAAGACATTGCCTGTAGACAAATGCTCGACAACACGTAGTAGGAGAAGTAATTAAGCAATGCATAGTGTGTGCATAAGATGTTCACAAGAAAGATATTGCCTGTAGACAAATGCTCGACAACACGTAGTAGGAGAAGCAATTAAGCAATGCATAGTGTGTGCATAACATGTTCACAAGAAAGATATTGCCTGTAGACAAATGCTCGACAACATGTAGTAGGAGAAGTAATTAAGCAATGCATAGTGTGTGCATAAGATGTTTACAAGAAAGACATTGCCTGTAGACAAATGCTCGACAACACGTAGTAGGAGAAGTAATTAAGCAATGCATAGTATGTGCATAAGATGTTCACAAGAAAGACATTGCCTGTAGACAAATGCTCGACAACACGTAGTAGGAGAAGTAATTAAGCAATGCATTGTGTGTGCATAAGATGTTCACAAGAAAGACATTGCCTGTAGAAAAAAGCTCGCCAACACGTAGTAGGAGAAGTAATTAAGCAATGCATATTGTCTACATAAGATGTTCACAAGAAAGACGTTGCCCGTAGACAAATGCTCGACAACACGTAGTAGGAGAAGTAATTAAGCAATGCATAGTGTGTGCATAAGATGTTCACAAGAAAGACATTGCCTGTAGACAAATGCTTGACAACACGTAGTAGGAGAAGTAATTAAGCAATGCATAGTGTGTGCATAAGATGTTCACAAGAAAGACATTGCCTGTAGACAAATGCTCGACAACACGTAGTAGGAGAAGTAATTAAGCAATGCATAGTGTGTGCATAAGATGTTCACAAGAAAGACATTGCCTGTTGGCAAATGCTTGACAACATGTAAGTGGAAAAGTAATTAAGCAATGCATAGTGTGTGCATAAGATGTTCACAATAAAGAAATTGCCTGTATACAAATGCTCGACAACACGTAGTAGGAGAAGTAATTTAGCAATGCATAGTGTGTGCATAAGATGTTCACAAAAAAGATATTGCCTGTAGACAAATGCTCGACAACACGTAGTAGGAGAAGTAATTAAGCAATGCATAGTGTGTGCATAAGATGTTCACAATGAGGACATTGCCTGTAGACAAATGCACGACAACACGTAGTAGGAGAAGTAATTAAGCAGTGCATAGTGTGTGCATATGATGTTCACAATAAAGACATTGCCTGTAGACAAATGCTCGACAACACGTAGTAGGAGAAGTAATTAAGCAATGCATAGTCTGTGCATAAGATGTTCACAAGAAAGACATTGCCTGTAGACAAATGCTCGACTACACTTTGTAGGAGAAGTAATTAAGCAATGCATAGTGTGTGCATAAGATGTTTATAAAGACATTGCCTGTAGACAAATGCTCGACAACACGTAGTAGGAGAAGTAATTAAGCAATGCATAGTGTGTGCATAAGATGTTCACAATAAAGACATTGCCTGTAGACAAATGCTCGACAACACGTAGTAGGAGAAGTAATTAAGCAATGCATAGTGTGTGCGTAAGATGTTCACAAGAAAGACATTGCCTGTAGACAAATGCTCGACAACACGTAGTAGGAGAAGTAATTAAGCAATGCATAGTGTGTGCATAAGATGTTCACAAGAAAGACATTGCCTGTAGACAAATGCTCGACAACACGTAGTAGGAGAAGTAATTAAGCAATGCATAGTGTGTGCATAAGATGTTCACAAGAAAGACATTGCCTGTAGACAAATGCTCGACAACACGTAGTAGGAGAAGTAAATAAGCAATGCATAGTGTGTGCATAAGATATTCACAATAAAGACATTGACTGTAGACAAATGCTCGACAACACGTAGTAGGAGAAGTAATTAAGCAATGCATAGTCTGTGCATAAGATGTTCACAAGAAAGACAAAGCCTGTAGACAAATGCTCGACTACACGTAGTAGGAGAAGTAATTAAGCAATGCATAGTGTGTGCATAAGATGTTCACAAAAAAGACATTGCCTGTAGACAAATGCTCGACAACACGTAGTAGGAGAAGTAATTAAGCAATGCATAGTGTGTGCATAAGATGTTCACAATGAAGACATTGCCTGTAGACAAATGCACGACAACACGTAGTAGGAGAAGTAATTAAGCAGTGCATAGTGTGTGCATATGATGTTCACAATAAAGACATTGCCTGTAGACAAATGCTCGACAACACGTAGTAGGAGAAGTAATTAAGCAATGCATAGTGTGTGCATAAGATGTTCATAAGAAAGACATTGCCTGTAGACAAATGCTCGACAACATGTAGTAGGAGAAGTTATTAAGCAATGCATAGTGTGTGCATAAGATGTACACAAGAAAGACATTGCCTGTAGACAAATGCTCGACAGCACGTAGTAGGAGAAGTAATTAAGCAATGCATAGTGTGTGCATAAGATGTTCACAATAAAGACATTGACTGTAGACAAATGCTCGACATCACGTAGTAGGAGAAGTAATTAAGCAATGCATAGTCTGTGCATAAGATGTTCACAAGAAAGACATTGCCTGTAGACAAATGCTCGACTACACGTTGTAGGAGAAGTAATTAAGCAATGCATAGTGTGTGCATAAGATGTTCACAATAAAGACATTGCCTTTAGACAAATGCTCGACAACACGTAGTAGGAGAAGTAATTAAGCAATGCATAGTGTGTGCATAAGATGTTCACAAGAAAGACATTGCCTGTAGACAAATCCTCGACAACACATAGTAGGAGAAGTAATTAAGCAATGCATAGTGTGTGCATAAGATGTTCACAAGAAAGACATTTCCTGTAGACAAATGCTCGACAACACGTAGTAGGAGAAGTAATTAAGCAATGCATAGTGTGTGCATAAGATGTTCACAAGAAAGACATTGCCTGTAGACAAATGCTCGACAACACGTAGTAGGAGAAGTAATTAAGCATTGCATAGTGAGTGCATAAGATGTTCACAATGAAGACATTGCCTGTAGACAAATGCTCGACAACACGTAGTAGGAGAAGTAATTAAGCAATGCATAGTGTGTGCATAAGATGTTCACAAGAAAGATATTGCCTGTAGACAAATGCTCGACAACACGTAGTAGGAGAAGCAATTAAGCAATGCATAGTGTGTGCATAACATGTTCACAAGAAAGACATTGCCTGTAGACAAATGCTCGACAACACGTAGTAGGAGAAGTAATTAAGCAATGCATAGTGTGTGCATAAGATGTTCACAAGAAAGACATTGCCTGTAGACAAATGCTCGACAACACGTAGTAGGAGAAGTAATTAAGCAATGCATAGTGTGTGCATAAGATGTTCACAAGAAAGACATTGCCTGTAGACAAATGCTCGCCAACACGTAGTAGGAGAAGTAATTAAGCAATGCATATTGTCTACATAAGATGTTCACAAGAAAGACGTTGCCCGTAGACAAATGCTCGACAACACGTAGTAGGAGAAGTAATTAAGCAATGCATAGTGTGTGCATAAGATGTTCACAATGAAGACATTGCCTGCAGACAAATGCACGACAACACGTAGTAGGAGAAGTAATTAAGCAGTGCATAGTGTGTGCATATGATGTTCACAATAAAGACATTGCCTGTAGACAAATGCTCGACAACACGTAGTAGGAGAAGTAATTAAGCAATGCATAGTCTGTGCATAAGATGTTCACAAGAAAGACATTGCCTGTAGACAAAAGCTCGACTACACTTTGTAGGAGAAGTAATTAAGCAATGCATAGTGTGTGCATAAGATGTTCATAATAAAGACATTGCCTGTAGACAAATGCTCGACAACACGTAGTAGGAGAAGTAATTAAGCAATGCATAGTGTGTGCATAAGATGTTCACAAGAAAGACATTGCCTGTAGACAAATGCTCGACAACACGTAGTAGGAGAAGTAATTAAGCAATGCATAGTGTGTGCATAAGATGTTCACAAGAAAGACATTTCCTGTAGACAAATGCTCGACAACACGTAGTAGGAGAAGTAATTAAGCAATGCATAGTGTGTGCATAAGATGTTCACAAGAAAGACATTGCCTGTAGACAAATGCTCGACAACACGTAGTAGGAGAAGTAATTAAGCATTGCATAGTGTGTGCATAAGATGTTTACAATAAAGACATTGCCTGTAGACAAATGCTCGACAACACGTAGTAGGACAAGTAATTAAGCAATGCATAGTGTGTGCATAAGATGTTCACAAGAAAGATATTGCCTGTAGACAAATGCTCGACAACACGTAGTAGGAGAAGCAATTAAGCAATGCATAGTGTGTGCATAACATGTTCACAAGAAAGATATTGCCTGTAGACAAATGCTCGACAACATGTAGTAGGAGAAGTAATTAAGCAATGCATAGTGTGTGCATAAGATGTTCACAAGAAAGACATTGCCAGTAGACAAATGCTCGACAACACGTAGTAGGAGAAGTAATTAAGCAATGCATAGTGTGTGCATAAGATGTTCACAAGAAAGACATTGCCTGTAGACAAATGCTCGACAACACGTAGTAGGACAAGTAATTAAGCAATGCATAGTGTGTGCATAAGATGTTCACAAGAAAGATATTGCCTGTAGACAAATGCTCGACAACACGTAGTAGGAGAAGCAATTAAGCAATGCATAGTGTGTGCATAACATGTTCACAAGAAAGATATTGCCTGTAGACAAATGCTCGACAACATGTAGTAGGAGAAGTAATTAAGCAATGCATAGTGTGTGCATAAGATGTTCACAAGAAAGACATTGCCAGTAGACAAATGCTCGACAACACGTAGTAGGAGAAGTAATTAAGCAATGCATAGTCTGTGCATAAGATGTTCACAAGAAGGACATTGCCTGTAGACAAATGCTCGACTACACTTTGTAGGAGAAGTAATTAAGCAATGCATAGTGTGTGCATAAGATGTTCACAATAAAGACATTGCCTGTAGACAAATGCTCGACAACATGTAGTAGGAGAAGTAATTAAGCAATGCATAGTGTGTGCATAAGATGTTCACAAGAAAGACATTGCCTGTAGACAAATGCTCGACAACACGTAGTAGGAGAAGTAATTAAGCAATGCATAGTGTGTGCATAAGATGTTCACAAGAAAGACATTTCCTGTAGACAAATGCTCGACAACACGTAGTAGGAGAAGTAATTAAGCAATGCATAGTGTGTGCATAAGATGTTCACAAGAAAGACATTGCCTGTAGACAAATGCTCGACAACACGTAGTAGGAGAAGTAATTAAGCATTGCATAGTGTGTGCATAAGATGTTCACAATAAAGACATTGCCTGTAGACAAATGCTCGACAACACGTAGTAGGAGAAGTAATTAAGCAATGCATAGTGTGTGCATAAGATGTTCACAAGAAAGATATTGCCTGTAGACAAATGCTCGACAACACGTAGTAGGAGAAGCAATTAAGCAATGCATAGTGTGTGCATAACATGTTCACAAGAAAGATATTGCCTGTAGACAAATGCTCGACAACATGTAGTAGGAGAAGTAATTAAGCAATGCATAGTGTGTGCATAAGATGTTTACAAGAAAGACATTGCCTGTAGACAAATGCTCGACAACACGTAGTAGGAGAAGTAATTAAGCAATGCATAGTATGTGCATAAGATGTTCACAAGAAAGAAATTGCCTGTAGACAAATGCTCGACAACACGTAGTAGGAGAAGTAATTAAGCAATGCATTGTGTGTGCATAAGATGTTCACAAGAAAGACATTGCCTGTAGAAAAAAGCTCGCCAACACGTAGTAGGAGAAGTAATTAAGCAATGCATATTGTCTACATAAGATGTTCACAAGAAAGACGTTGCCCGTAGACAAATGCTCGACAACACGTAGTAGGAGAAGTAATTAAGCAATGCATAGTGTGTGCATAAGATTTTCACAAGAAAGACATTGCCTGTAGACAAATGCTTGACAACACGTAGTAGGAGAAGTAATTAAGCAATGCATAGTGTGTGCATAAGATGTTCACAAGAAAGACATTGCCTGTAGACAAATGCTCGACAACACGTAGTAGGAGAAGTAATTAAGCAATGCATAGTGTGTGCATAAGATGTTCACAAGAAAGACATTGCCTGTTGGCAAATGCTTGACAACATGTAAGTGGAAAAGTAATTAAGCAATGCATAGTGTGTGCATAAGATGTTCACAATAAAGAAATTGCCTGTATACAAATGCTCGACAACACGTAGTAGGAGAAGTAATTTAGCAATGCATAGTGTGTGCATAAGATGTTCACAAAAAAGATATTGCCTGTAGACAAATGCTCGACAACACGTAGTAGGAGAAGTAATTAAGCAATGCATAGTGTGTGCATAAGATGTTCACAATGAGGACATTGCCTGTAGACAAATGCACGACAACACGTAGTAGGAGAAGTAATTAAGCAGTGCATAGTGTGTGCATATGATGTTCACAATAAAGACATTGCCTGTAGACAAATGCTCGACAACACGTAGTAGGAGAAGTAATTAAGCAATGCATAGTCTGTGCATAAGATGTTCACAAGAAAGACATTGCCTGTAGACAAATGCTCGACTACACTTTGTAGGAGAAGTAATTAAGCAATGCATAGTGTGTGCATAAGATGTTTATAAAGACATTGCCTGTAGACAAATGCTCGACAACACGTAGTAGGAGAAGTAATTAAGCAATGCATAGTGTGTGCATAAGATGTTCACAATAAAGACATTGCCTGTAGACAAATGCTCGACAACACGTAGTAGGAGAAGTAATTAAGCAATGCATAGTGTGTGCGTAAGATGTTCACAAGAAAGACATTGCCTGTAGACAAATGCTCGACAACACGTAGTAGGAGAAGTAATTAAGCAATGCATAGTGTGTGCATAAGATGTTCACAAGAAAGACATTGCCTGTAGACAAATGCTCGACAACACGTAGTAGGAGAAGTAATTAAGCAATGCATAGTGTGTGCATAAGATGTTCACAAGAAAGACATTGCCTGTAGACAAATGCTCGACAACACGTAGTAGGAGAAGTAAATAAGCAATGCATAGTGTGTGCATAAGATATTCACAATAAAGACATTGACTGTAGACAAATGCTCGACAACACGTAGTAGGAGAAGTAATTAAGCAATGCATAGTCTGTGCATAAGATGTTCACAAGAAAGACAAAGCCTGTAGACAAATGCTCGACTACACGTAGTAGGAGAAGTAATTAAGCAATGCATAGTGTGTGCATAAGATGTTCACAAAAAAGACATTGCCTGTAGACAAATGCTCGACAACACGTAGTAGGAGAAGTAATTAAGCAATGCATAGTGTGTGCATAAGATGTTCACAATGAAGACATTGCCTGTAGACAAATGCACGACAACACGTAGTAGGAGAAGTAATTAAGCAGTGCATAGTGTGTGCATATGATGTTCACAATAAAGACATTGCCTGTAGACAAATGCTCGACAACACGTAGTAGGAGAAGTAATTAAGCAATGCATAGTGTGTGCATAAGATGTTCATAAGAAAGACATTGCCTGTAGACAAATGCTCGACAACATGTAGTAGGAGAAGTTATTAAGCAATGCATAGTGTGTGCATAAGATGTACACAAGAAAGACATTGCCTGTAGACAAATGCTCGACAGCACGTAGTAGGAGAAGTAATTAAGCAATGCATAGTGTGTGCATAAGATGTTCACAATAAAGACATTGACTGTAGACAAATGCTCGACATCACGTAGTAGGAGAAGTAATTAAGCAATGCATAGTCTGTGCATAAGATGTTCACAAGAAAGACATTGCCTGTAGACAAATGCTCGACTACACGTTGTAGGAGAAGTAATTAAGCAATGCATAGTGTGTGCATAAGATGTTCACAATAAAGACATTGCCTTTAGACAAATGCTCGACAACACGTAGTAGGAGAAGTAATTAAGCAATGCATAGTGTGTGCATAAGATGTTCACAAGAAAGACATTGCCTGTAGACAAATCCTCGACAACACATAGTAGGAGAAGTAATTAAGCAATGCATAGTGTGTGCATAAGATGTTCACAAGAAAGACATTTCCTGTAGACAAATGCTCGACAACACGTAGTAGGAGAAGTAATTAAGCAATGCATAGTGTGTGCATAAGATGTTCACAAGAAAGACATTGCCTGTAGACAAATGCTCGACAACACGTAGTAGGAGAAGTAATTAAGCATTGCATAGTGAGTGCATAAGATGTTCACAATGAAGACATTGCCTGTAGACAAATGCTCGACAACACGTAGTAGGAGAAGTAATTAAGCAATGCATAGTGTGTGCATAAGATGTTCACAAGAAAGATATTGCCTGTAGACAAATGCTCGACAACACGTAGTAGGAGAAGCAATTAAGCAATGCATAGTGTGTGCATAACATGTTCACAAGAAAGACATTGCCTGTAGACAAATGCTCGACAACACGTAGTAGGAGAAGTAATTAAGCAATGCATAGTGTGTGCATAAGATGTTCACAAGAAAGACATTGCCTGTAGACAAATGCTCGACAACACGTAGTAGGAGAAGTAATTAAGCAATGCATAGTGTGTGCATAAGATGTTCACAAGAAAGACATTGCCTGTAGACAAATGCTCGCCAACACGTAGTAGGAGAAGTAATTAAGCAATGCATATTGTCTACATAAGATGTTCACAAGAAAGACGTTGCCCGTAGACAAATGCTCGACAACACGTAGTAGGAGAAGTAATTAAGCAATGCATAGTGTGTGCATAAGATGTTCACAATGAAGACATTGCCTGCAGACAAATGCACGACAACACGTAGTAGGAGAAGTAATTAAGCAGTGCATAGTGTGTGCATATGATGTTCACAATAAAGACATTGCCTGTAGACAAATGCTCGACAACACGTAGTAGGAGAAGTAATTAAGCAATGCATAGTCTGTGCATAAGATGTTCACAAGAAAGACATTGCCTGTAGACAAAAGCTCGACTACACTTTGTAGGAGAAGTAATTAAGCAATGCATAGTGTGTGCATAAGATGTTCATAATAAAGACATTGCCTGTAGACAAATGCTCGACAACACGTAGTAGGAGAAGTAATTAAGCAATGCATAGTGTGTGCATAAGATGTTCACAAGAAAGACATTGCCTGTAGACAAATGCTCGACAACACGTAGTAGGAGAAGTAATTAAGCAATGCATAGTGTGTGCATAAGATGTTCACAAGAAAGACATTTCCTGTAGACAAATGCTCGACAACACGTAGTAGGAGAAGTAATTAAGCAATGCATAGTGTGTGCATAAGATGTTCACAAGAAAGACATTGCCTGTAGACAAATGCTCGACAACACGTAGTAGGAGAAGTAATTAAGCATTGCATAGTGTGTGCATAAGATGTTTACAATAAAGACATTGCCTGTAGACAAATGCTCGACAACACGTAGTAGGACAAGTAATTAAGCAATGCATAGTGTGTGCATAAGATGTTCACAAGAAAGATATTGCCTGTAGACAAATGCTCGACAACACGTAGTAGGAGAAGCAATTAAGCAATGCATAGTGTGTGCATAACATGTTCACAAGAAAGATATTGCCTGTAGACAAATGCTCGACAACATGTAGTAGGAGAAGTAATTAAGCAATGCATAGTGTGTGCATAAGATGTTCACAAGAAAGACATTGCCTGTAGACAAATGCTCGACAACACGTAGTAGGAGAAGTAATTAAGCAATGCATAGTGTGTGCATAAGATGTTCACAAGAAAGACATTGCCTGTAGACAAATGCTCGACAACACGTAGTAGGAGAAGTAATTAAGCAATGCATTGTGTGTGCATAAGATGTTCACAAGAAAGACATTGCCTTTAGAAAAAAGCTCGCCAACACGTAGTAGGAGAAGTAATTAAGCAATGCATATTGTCTACATAAGATGTTCACAAGAAAGACGTTGCCCGTAGACAAATGCTCGACAACACGTAGTAGGAGAAGTAATTAAGCAATGCATAGTGTGTGCATAAGATGTTCACAAGAAAGACATTGCCTGTAGACAAATGCTTGACAACACGTAGTAGGAGAAGTAATTAAGCAATGCATAGTGTGTGCATAAGATGTTCACAAGAAAGACATTGCCTGTAGACAAATGCTCGACAACACGTAGTAGGAGAAGTAATTAAGCAATGCATAGTGTGTGCATAAGATGTTCACAAGAAAGACATTGCCTGTTGGCAAATGCTTGACAACATGTAAGAGGAAAAGTAATTAAGCAATGCATAGTGTGTGCATAAGATGTTCACAATAAAGACATTGCCTGTATACAAATGCTCGACAACACGTAGTAGGAGAAGTAATTAAGCAATGCATAGTGTGTGCATAAGATGTTCACAAAAAAGATATTGCCTGTAGACAAATGCTGACAACACGTAGTAGGAGAAGTAATTAAGCAATGCATAGTGTGTGCATAAGATGTTCACAATGAAGACATTGCCTGTAGACAATTGCACGACAACACGTAGTAGGAGAAGTAATTAAGCAGTGCATAGTTTGTGCATATGATGTTCACAATAAAGACATTGCCTGTAGACAAATGCTCAACAACACGTAGTAGGAGAAGTAATTAAGCAATGCATAGTCTGTGCATAAGATGTTCACAATGAAGACACTGCCTGTAGACAAATGCTCGACTACACTTTGTAGGAGAAGTAATTAAGCAATGCATAGTGTGTGCATAAGATGTTCACAATAAAGACATTGCCTGTAGACAAATGCTCGACAACACGTAGTAGGAGAAGTAATTAAGCAATGCATAGTGTGTGCATAAGATGTTCACAATAAAGACATTGCCTGTAGACAAATGCTCGACAACACGTAGTAGGAGAAGTAATTAAGCAATGCATAGTGTGTGCGTAAGATGTTCACAAGAAAGACATTGCCTGTAGACAAATGCTCGACAACACGTAGTAGGAGAAGTAATTATGCAATGCATAGTGTGTGCATAAGATGTTCACAAGAAAGACATTGCCTGTAGACAAATGCTCGACAACACGTAGTAGGAGAAGTAATTAAGCAATGCATAGTGTGTGCATAAGATGTTCACAAGAAAGACATTGCCTGTAGACAAATGCTCGACAATACGTAGTAGGAGAAGTAATTAAGCAATGCATAGTGTGTGCATAAGATGTTCACAATAAAGACATTGCCTGTAGACAAATGCTCGACAACACGTAGTAGGAGAAGTAATTAAGCAATGCATAGTGTGTGCATAAGATGTTCACAAGAAAGACATTGCCTGTAGACAAATGCTCGACAACAAGTAGTAGGAGAAGTAATTAAGCAATGCATAGTGTGTGCATAAGATGTTCACAAGAAAGACATTGCCTGTTGACAAACGCTTGACAACATGTAAGAGGAAAAGTAATTAAGCAATGCATAGTGTGTGCATAAGATGTTCACAAAAAAGACATTGCCTGTAGACAAATGCTCGACAACACGTAGTAGGAGAAGTAATTAAGCAATGCATAGTGTGTGCATAAGATGTTCACAATGAAGACATTGCCTGTAGACAAATGCACGACAACACGTAGTAGGAGAAGTAATTAAGCAGTGCATAGTGTGTGCATATGATGTTCACAATAAAGACATTGCCTGTAGACAAATGCTCGACAACACGTAGTAGGAGAAGTAATTAAGCAATGCATAGTGTGTGCATAAGATGTTCATAAGAAAGACATTGCCTGTAGACAAATGCTCGACAACATGTAGTAGGAGAAGTTATTAAGCAATGCATAGTGTGTGCATAAGATGTTCACAAGAAAGACATTGCCTGTAGACAAATGCTCGACAGCACGTAGTAGGAGAAGTAATTAAGCAATGCATAGTGTGTGCATAAGATGTTCACAATAAAGACATTGACTGTAGACAAATGCTCGACATCACGTAGTAGGAGAAGTAATTAAGCAATGCATAGTCTGTGCATAAGATGTTCACAAGAAAGACATTGCCTGTAGACAAATGCTCGACTACACGTTGTAGGAGAAGTAATTAAGCAATGCATAGTGTGTGCATAAGATGTTCACAATAAAGATATTGCCTGTAGACAAATGCTCGACAACACGTAGTAGGAGAAGTAATTAAGCAATGCATAGTGTGTGCATAAGATGTTCACAAGAAAGACATTGCCTGTAGACAAATCCTCGACAACACGTAGTAGGAGAAGTAATTAAGCAATGCATAGTGTGTGCATAAGATGTTCACAAGAAAGACATTTCCTGTAGACAAATGCTCGACAACACGTAGTAGGAGAAGTAATTAAGCAATGCATAGTGTGTGCATAAGATGTTCACATGAAAGACAATGCCTGTAGACAAATGCTCGACAACACGTAGTAGGAGAAGTAATTAAGCATTGCATAGTGTGTGCATAAGATGTTCACAATAAAGACATTGCCTGTAGACAAATGCTCGACAACACGTAGTAGGAGAAGTAATTAAGCAATGCATAGTGTGTGCATAAGATGTTGACAAGAAAGATATTGCCTGTAGACAAATGCTCGACAACACGTAGTAGGAGAAGCAATTAAGCAATGCATAGTGTGTGCATAACATGTTCACAAGAAAGACATTGCCTGTAGACAAATGCTCGACAACACGTAGTAGGAGAAGTAATTAAGCAATGCATAGTGTGTGCATAAGATGTTCACAAGAAAGACATTGCCTGTAGACAAATGCTCGACAACACGTAGTAGGAGAAGTAATTAAGCAATGCATAGTGTGTGCATAAGATGTTCACAAGAAAGACATTGCCTGTAGACAAATGCTCGACAACACGTAGTAGGAGAAGTAATTAAGCAATGCATTGTGTGTGCATAAGATGTTCACAAGAAAGACATTGCCTGTAGACAAATGCTCGCCAACACGTAGTAGGAGAAGTAATTAAGCAATGCATATTGTCTACATAAGATGTTCACAAGAAAGACGTTGCCCGTAGACAAATGCTCGACAACACGTAGTAGGAGAGGTAATTAAGCAATGCATAGTGTGTGCATAAGATATTCACAATGAAGACATTGCCTGCAGACAAATGCACGACAACACGTAGTAGGAGAAGTAATTAAGCAGTGCATAGTGTGTGCATATGATGTTCACAATAAAGACATTGCCTGTAGACAAATGCTCGACAACACGTAGTAGGAGAAGTAATTAAGCAATGCATAGTCTGTGCATAAGATGTTCACAAGAAAGACATTGCCTGTAGACAAATGCTCGACTACACTTTGTAGGAGAAGTAATTAAGCAATGCATAGTGTGTGCATAAGATGTTCATAATAAAGACATTGCCTGTAGACAAATGCTCGACAACACGTAGTAGGAGAAGTAATTAAGCAATGCATAGTGTGTGCATAAGATGTTCACAAGAAAGACATTGCCTGTAGACAAATGCTCGACAACACGTAGTAGGAGAAGTAATTAAGCAATGCATAGTGTGTGCATAAGATGTTCACAAGAAAGACATTTCCTGTAGACAAATGCTCGACAACACGTAGTAGGAGAAGTAATTAAGCAATGCATAGTGTGTGCATAAGATGTTCACAAGAAAGACATTGCCTGTAGACAAATGCTCGACAACACGTAGTAGGAGAAGTAATTAAGCATTGCATAGTGTGTGCATAAGATGTTCACAATAAAGACATTGCCTGTAGACAAATGCTCGACAACACGTAGTAGGAGAAGTAATTAAGCAATGCATAGTGTGTGCATAAGATGTTCACAAGAAAGATATTGCCTGTGGACAAATGCTCGACAACACGTAGTAGGAGAAGCAATTAAGCAATGCATAGTGTGTGCATAACATGTTCACAAGAAAGATATTGCCTGTAGACAAATGCTCGACAACATGTAGTAGGAGAAGTAATTATGCAATGCATAGTGTGTGCATAAGATGTTCACAAGAAAGACATTGCCTGTAGACAAATGCTCGACAACACGTAGTAGGAGAAGTAATTAAGCAATGCATAGTGTGTGCATAAGATGTTCACAAGAAAGACATTGCCTGTAGACAAATGCTCGACAACACGTAGTAGGAGAAGTAATTAAGCAATGCATTGTGTGTGCATAAGATGTTCACAAGAAAGACATTGCCTGTAGATAAAAAGCTCGACAACACATAGTAGGAGAAGTAATTAAGCAATGCATATTGTCTACATAAGATGTTCACAAGAAAGACGTTGCCCGTAGACAAATGCTCGTCAACACGTAGTAGGAGAAGTAATTAAGCAATGCATAGTGTGTGCATAAGATGTTCACAAGAAAGACATTGCCTGTAGACAAATGCTCGACAACACGTAGTAGGAGAAGTAATTAAGCAATGCATAGTGTGTGCATAAGATGTTCACAAGAAAGACATTGCCTGTTGGCAAATGCTTGACAACATGTAAGAGGAAAAGTAATTAAGCAATGCATAGTGTGTGCATAAGATGTTCACAATAAAGACATTGCCTGTAGACAAATGCTCGACAACACGTAGTAGGAGAAGTAATTAAGCAATGCATAGTGTGTGCATAAGATGTTCACAAGAAAGACATTTCCTGTAGACAAATGCTCGACAACACGTAGTAGGAGAAGTAATTAAGCAATGCATAGTGTGTGCATAAGATGTTCACATGAAAGACAATGCCTGTAGACAAATGCTCGACAACACGTAGTAGGAGAAGTAATTAAGCAATGCATAGTGTGTGCATAAGATGTTCACAAGAAAGACATTGCCTGTAGACAAATGCTCGACAACACATAGTAGGAGAAGTAATTAAGCAATGCATAGTGTGTGCATAAGATGTTCACAAGAAAGACATTGCCTGTAGACAAATGCTCGACAACACGTAGTAGGAGAAGTAATTAAGCAATGCATTGTGTGTGCATAAGATGTTCACAAGAAAGACATTGCCTGTAGATAAAAAGCTCGACAACACATAGTAGGAGAAGTAATTAAGCAATGCATATTGTCTACATAAGATGTTCACAAGAAAGACGTTGCCCGTAGACAAATGCTCGACAACACGTAGTAGGAGAAGTAATTAAGCAATGCATAGTGTGTGCATAAGATGTTCACAAGAAAGACATTGCCTGTAGACAAATGCTCGACAACACGTAGTAGGAGAAGCAATTAAGCAATGCATAGTGTGTGCATAACATGTTCACAAGAAAGATATTGCCTGTAGACAAATGCTCGACAACATGTAGTAGGAGAAGTAATTATGCAATGCATAGTGTGTGCATAAGATGTTCACAAGAAAGACATTGCCTGTAGACAAATGCTCGACAACACGTAGTAGGAGAAGTAATTAAGCAATGCATAGTGTGTGCATAAGATGTTCACAAGAAAGACATTGCCTGTAGACAAATGCTCGACAACACGTAGTAGGAGAAGTAATTAAGCAATGCATTGTGTGTGCATAAGATGTTCACAAGAAAGACATTGCCTGTAGATAAAAAGCTCGACAACACATATTAGGAGAAGTAATTAAGCAATGCATATTGTCTACATAAGATGTTCACAAGAAAGACGTTGCCCGTAGACAAATGCTCGACAACACGTAGTAGGAGAAGTAATTAAGCAATGCATAGTGTGTGCATAAGATGTTCACAAGAAAGACATTGCCTGTAGACAAATGCTCGACAACACGTAGTAGGAGAAGTAATTAAGCAATGCATAGTGTGTGCATAAGATGTTCACAAGAAAGACATTGCCTGTTGGCAAATGCTTGACAACATGTAAGAGGAAAAGTAATTAAGCAATGCATAGTGTGTGCATAAGATGTTCACAATAAAGACATTGCCTGTATACAAATGCTCGACAACACGTAGTAGGAGAAGTAATTAAGCAATGCATAGTGTGTGCATAAGATGTTCTCAAAAAAGATATTGCCTGTAGACAAATGCTCGACAACACGTAGTAGGAGAAGTAATTAAGCAATGCATAGTGTGTGCATAAGATGTTCACAATGAAGACATTGCCTGTAGACAAATGCACGACAACACGTAGTAGGAGAAGTAATTAAGCAGTGCATAGTGTGTGCATATGATGTTCACAATAAAGACATTGCCTGTAGACAAATGCTCGACAACACGTAGTAGGAGAAGTAATTAAGCAATGCATAGTCTGTGCATAAGATGTTCACAAGAAAGACATTGCCTATAGACAAATGCTCGACTACACTTTCTAGGAGAAGTAATTAAGCAATGCATAGTGTGTGCATAAGATGTTCACAATAAAGACATTGCCTGTAGACAAATGCTCGACAACACGTAGTAGGAGAAGTAATTAAGCAATGCATAGTGTGTGCGTAAGATGTTCACAAGAAAGACATTGCCTGTAGACAAATGCTCGACAACACGTAGTAGGAGAAGTAATTAAGCAATGCATAGTGTGTGCATAAGATGTTCACAAGAAAGACATTGCCTGTAGACAAATGCTCGACAACACGTAGTAGGAGAAGTAATTAAGCAATGCATAGTGTGTGCATAAGATGTTCACAAGAAAGACATTGCCTGTAGACAAATGCTCGACAACACGTAGTATGAGAAGTAAATAAGCAATGCATAGTGTGTGCATAAGATGTTCACAATAAAGACATTAACTGTAGACAAATGCTCGACAACACGTAGTAGGAGAAGTAATTAAGCAATGCATAGTCTGTGCATAAGATGTTCACAAGAAAGACATTGCCTGTAGACAAATGCTCGACTACACGTAGTAGGAGAAGTAATTAAGCATTGCATAGTGTGTGCATAAGATGTTCACAAGAAAGACATTGCCTGTAGACAAATGCTCGACAACACGTAGTAGGAGAAGTAATTAAGCAATGCATAGTGTGTGCATAAGATGTTCACAAGAAAGACATTGCCTGTAGACAAATGCTCGACAACAAGTAGTAGGAGAAGTAATTAAGCAATGCATAGTGTGTGCATAAGATGTTCACAAGAAAGACATTGCCTGTTGACAAACGCTTGACAACATGTAAGAGGAAAAGTAATTAAGCAATGCATAGTGTGTGCATAAGATGTTCACAATAAAGACATTGCCTGTATACAAATGCTCGACAACACGTAGTAGGAGAAGTAATTAAGCAATGCATAGTGTGTGCATAAGATGTTCACAAAAAAGACATTGCCTGTAGACAAATGCTCGACAACACGTAGTAGGAGAAGTAATTAAGCAATGCATAGTGTGTGCATAAGATGTTCACAATGAAGACATTGCCTGTAGACAAATGCACGACAACACGTAGTAGGAGAAGTAATTAAGCAGTGCATAGTGTGTGCATATGATGTTCACAATAAAGACATTGCCTGTAGACAAATGCTCGACAACACGTAGTAGGAGAAGTAATTAAGCAATGCATAGTGTGTGCATAAGATGTTCACAATAAAGACATATCCTGTAGACAAATCCTCGACAACACGTAGTAGGAGAAGTAATTAAGCAATGCATAGTGTGTGCATAAGATGTTCACAAGAAAGACATTTCCTGTAGACAAATGCTCGACAACACGTAGTAGGAGAAGTAATTAAGCAATGCATAGTGTGTGCATAAGATGTTCACAAGAAATACATTGCCTGTAGACAAATGCTCGACAACACGTAGTAGGAGAAGTAATTAAGCATTGCATAGTGTGTGCATAAGATGTTCACAATAAAGACATTGCCTGTAGACAAATGCTCGACAACACGTAGTAGGAGAAGTAATTAAGCAATGCATAGTGTGTGCATAAGATGTTCACAAGAAAGATATTGCCTGTAGACAAATGCTCGACAACACGTAGTAGGAGAAGCAATTAAGCAATGCATAGTGTCTGCATAACATGTTCACAAGAAAGACATTGCCTGTAGACAAATGCTCGACAACACGTAGTAGGAGAAGTAATTAAGCAATGCATAGTGTGTGCATAAGATGTTCACAAGAAAGACATTGCCTGTAGACAAATGCTCGACAACACGTAGTAGGAGAAGTAATTAAGCAATGCATAGTGTGTGCATAAGATGTTCACAAGAAAGACATTGCCTGTAGACAAATGCTCGACAACACGTAGTAGGAGAAGTAATTAAGCAATGCATTGTGGGTGCATAAGATGTTCACAAGAAAGACATTGCCTGTAGACAAATGCTCGCCAACACGTAGTAGGAGAAGTAATTAAGCAATGCATATTGTCTACATAAGATGTTCACAAGAAAGACGTTGCCCGTAGACAAATGCTCGACAACACGTAGTAGGAGAAGTAATTAAGCAATGCATAGTGTGTGCATAAGATGTTCACAATGAAGACATTGCCTGTAGACAAATGCACGACAACACGTAGTAGGAGAAGTAATTATGCAGTGCATAGTGTGTGCATATGATGTTCACAATAAAGACATTGCCTGTAGACAAATGCTCGACAACACGTAGTAGGAGAAGTAATTAAGCAATGCATAGTGTGTGCATAAGACGTTCACAAGAAAGACATTGCCTGTAGACAAATGCTCGACTACACTTTGTAGGAGAAGTAATTAAGAAATGCATAGTGTGTGCATAAGATGTTCACAATAAAGACATTGCCTGTAGACAAATGCTCGACAACACGTAGTAGGAGAAGTAATTAACCAATGCATAGTGTGTGCATAAGATGTTCACAAGAAAGACATTGCCTGTAGACAAATGCTCGACAACACGTAGTAGGAGAAGTAATTAAGCAATGCATAGTGTGTGCATAAGATGTTCACAAGAAAGACATTTCCTGTAGACAAATGCTCGACAACACGTAGTAGGAGAAGTAATTAAGCAATGCATAGTGTGTGCATAAGATGTTCACAAGAAAGACATTGTCTGTAGACAAATGCTCGACAACACGTAGTAGGAGAAGTAATTAAGCAATGCATAGTGTGTGCATAAGATGTTCACAAGAAAGACATTGCCTGTAGACAAATGCTCGACAACACGTAGTAGGAGAAGTAATTAAGCAATGCATTGTGTGTGCATAAGATGTTCACAAGAAAGACATTGCCTGTAGACAAATGCTCGACAACACGTATTAGGAGAAGTAATTAAGCAGTGCATAGTGTGTACAAATGATGTTCACAATAAAGACATTGCCTGTAGACAAATGCTCGACAACACGTAGTAGAAGAAATAATTAAGCAATGCATAGTGTGTGCATAAGATGTTCACAAGAAAGACATTGCCTGTAGACAAATGCTCGACAACACGTAGTAGGAGAAGTAATTAAGCAATGCATAGTGTGTGCATAAGATGTTCACAAGAAAGACATTGCCTGTAGACAAATGCTCGACTACACGTAGTAGGAGAAGTAAATAAGCAATGCATAGTGTGTGCATAAGATGTTCACAATAAAGACATTGCCTGTAGACAAATGCTCGACAACACGTAGTAGGAGAAGTAATTAAGCAATGCATAGTGTGTGCATAAGATGTTCACAAGAAAGACATTGCCGGTAGACAAATGCTCGACAACACGTAGTAGGAGAAGTAATTAAGCAATGCATAGTGTGTGCATAAGATGTTCACAAGAAAGACATTGCCTGTAGACAAATGCTTGACAACACGTAGTAGGAGAAGTAATTAAGCAATGCATAGTGTGTGCATAAGATGTTCACAAGAAAGACATTGCCTGTAGACAAATGCTCGACAACACGTAGTAGGAGAAGTAATTAAGCAATGCATAGTGTGTGCATAAGATGTTCACAAGAAAGACATTGCCTGTTGGCAAATGCATGACAACATGTAAGAGGAAAAGTAATTAAGCAATGCATAGTGTGTGCATAAGATGTTCACAATAAAGACATTGCCTGTATACAAATGCTTGACAACATGTAGTAGGAGAAGTAATTAAGCAATGCATAGTGTGTGCATAAGATGTTCACAATGAAGACATTGCCTGTAGACAAATGCACGACAACACGTAGTAGGAGAAGTAATTAAGCAGTGCATAGTGTGTGCATATGATGTTCACAATAAAGACATTGCCTGTAGACAAATGCTCGACAACACGTAGTAGGAGAAGTAATTAAGCAATGCATAGTGTGTGCATAAGATGTTCACAATAAAGACATTGCCTGTAGACAAATGCTCGACTACACTTTGTAGGAGAAGTAATTAAGCAATGCATAGTGTGTGCATAAGATGTTCACAATAAAGACATTGCCTGTAGACAAATGCTCGACAACACGTAGTAGGAGAAGTAATTAAGCAATGCATAGTGTGTGCATAAGATGTTCACAATAAAGACATTGCCTGTAGACAAATGCTCGACAACACGTAGTAGGAGAAGTAATTAAGCAATGCATAGTGTGTGCGTAAGATGTTCACAAGAAAGACATTGCCTGTAGACAAATGCTCAACAACACGTAGTAGGAGAAGTAATTAAGCAATGCATAGTGTGTGCATAAGATGTTCACAAGAAAGACATTGCCTGTAGACAAATGCTCGACAACACGTAGTAGGAGAAGTAATTAAGCAATGCATAGTGTGTGCATAAGATGTTCACAAGAAAGATATTGCCTGTAGACAAATGCTCTACAACACGTAGTAGGAGAAGCAATTAAGCAATGCATAGTGTGTGCATAACATGTTCACAAGAAAGACATTGCCTGTAGACAAATGCTCGACAACACGTAGTAGGAGAAGTAATTAAGCAATGCATAGTGTGTGCATAAGATGTTCACAAGAAAGACATTGCCTGTAGACAAATGCTCGACAACACATAGTAGGAGAAGTAATTAAGCAATGCATAGTGTGTGCATAAGATGTTCACAAGAAAGACATTGCCTGTAGACAAATGCTCGACAACACGTAGTAGGAGAAGTAATTAAGCAATGCATTGTATGTGCATAAGATGTTCACAAGAAAGACATTGCCTGTAGACAAAAGCTCGCCAACACATAGTAGGAGAAGTAATTAAGCAATGCATATTGTCTACATAAGATGTTCACAAGAAAGACGTTGCCCGTAGACAAATGCTCGACAACACGTAGTAGGAGAAGTAATTAAGCAATGCATAGTGTGTGCATAAGATGTTCACAATGAAGACATTTCCTGTAGACAAATGCACGACAACACGTAGTAGGAGAAGTAATTGAGCAGTGCATAGTGTGTGCATATGATGTTCACAATAAAGACATTGCCTGTAGACAAATGCTCGACAACACGTAGTAGGAGAAGTAATTAAGCAATGCATAGTGTGTGCATAGATGTTCACAAGAAAGACATTGCCTGTAGACAAATGCTCGACAACATGTAGTAGGAGGAGTTATTAAGCAATGCATAGTGTGTGCATAAGATGTTCACAAGAAAGACATTGCCTGTAGACAAATGCTCGACAGCACGTAGTAGGAGAAGTAATTAAGCAATGCATAGTGTGTGCATAAGATGTTCACAATAAAGACATTGACTGTAGACAAATGCTCGACAACACGTAGTACGAGAAGTAATTAAGCAATGCATAGTCTGTGCATAAGATGTTCACAAGAAAGACATTGCCTGTAGACAAATGCTCGACTACACTTTGTAGGAGAAGTAATTAAGCAATGCATAGTGTGTGCATAAGATGTTCACAATAAAGACATTGCCTGTAGACAAATGCTCGACAACACGTAGTAGGAGAAGTAATTAAGCAATGCATAGTGTGTGCATAGATGTTCACAAGAAAGACATTGCCTGTAGACAAATGCTCGACAACATGTAGTAGGAGGAGTTATTAAGCAATGCATAGTGTGTGCATAAGATGTTCACAAGAAAGACATTGCCTGTTGACATATGCACGACAACACGTAGTAGGAGAAGTAATTGAGCAGTGCATAGTGTGTGCATATGATGTTCACAATAAAGACATTGCCTGTAGACAAATGCTCGACAACACGTAGTAGGAGAAGTAATTAAGCAATGCATAGTGTGTGCATAGATGTTCACAAGAAAGACATTGCCTGTAGACAAATGCTCGACAACATGTAGTAGGAGGAGTTATTAAGCAATGCATAGTGTGTGCATAAGATGTTCACAAGAAAGACATTGCCTGTAGACAAATGCTCGACAGCACGTAGTAGGAGAAGTAATTAAGCAATGCATAGTGTGTGCATAAGATGTTCACAATAAAGACATTGACTGTAGACAAATGCTCGACAACACGTAGTACGAGAAGTAATTAAGCAATGCATAGTCTGTGCATAAGATGTTCACAAGAAAGACATTGCCTGTAGACAAATGCTCGACTACACTTTGTAGGAGAAGTAATTAAGCAATGCATAGTGTGTGCATAAGATGTTCACAATAAAGACATTGCCTGTAGACAAATGCTCGACAACACGTAGTAGGAGAAGTAATTAAGCAATGCATAGTGTGTGCATAAGATGTTCACAAGAATGACATTGCCTGTAGACAAATGCTCGACAACACGTAGTAGGAGAAGTAATTAAGCAATGCATAGTGTGTGCATAAGATGTTCACAAGAAAGACATTTCCTGTAGACAAATGCTCGACAACACGTAGTAGGAGAAGTAATTAAGCAATGCATAGTGTGTGCATAAGATGTTCACAAGAAAGACATTGCCTGTAGACAAATGCTCGACAACACGTAGTAGGAGAAGTAATTAAGCATTGCATAGTGTGTGCATAAGATGTTCACAATAAAGACATTGCCTGTAGACAAATGCTCGACAACACGTAGTAGGAGAAGTAATTAAGCAATGCATAGTGTGTGCATAAGATGTTCACAAGAAAGACATTGCCTGTAGACAAATGCTCGACAACATGTAGTAGGAGGAGTTATTAAGCAATGCATAGTGTGTGCATAAGATGTTCACAAGAAAGACATTGCCTGTAGACAAATGCTCGACAGCACGTAGTAGGAGAATTAATTAAGCAATGCATAGTGTGTGCATAAGATGTTCACAATAAAGACATTGCCTGTGGACAAATGCTCGACAACACGTAGTAGGAGAAGTAATTAAGCAATGCATAGTGTGTGCGTAAGATGTTCACAAGAATGACATTGCCTGTAGACAAATGCTCGACAACACGTAGTAGGAGAAGTAATTAAGCAATGCATAGTGTGTGCATAAGATGTTCACAAGAAAGACATTGCCTGTAGACAAATGCTCGACAACACGTAGTAGGAGAAGTAATTAAGCAATGCATGGTGTGTGCATAAGATGTTCACAAGAAAGATATTGCCTGTAGACAAATGCTCTACAACACGTAGTAGGAGAAGCAATTAAGCAATGCATAGTGTGTGCATAACATGTTCACAAGAAAGACATTGGCTGTAGACAAATGCTCGACAACACGTAGTAGGAGAAGTAATTAAGCAATGCATAGTGTGTGCGTAAGATGTTCACAAGAATGACATTGCCTGTAGACAAATGCTCGACAACACGTAGCAGGAGAAGTAATTAAGCAATGCATAGTGTGTGCATAAGATGTTCACAGTAAAGACATTGACTGTAGACAAATGCTCGACAACACGTAGTAGGAGAAGTAATTAAGCAATGCATAGTCTGTGCATAAGATGTTCACAAGAAAGACATTGCCTGTAGACAAATGCTCGACTACACTTTGTAGGAGAAGTAATTAAGCAATGCATAGTGTGTGCATAAGATGTTCACAATAAAGACATTGCCTGTAGACAAATGCTCGACAACACGTAGTAGGAGAAGTAATTAGGCAATGCATAGTGTGTGCATAAGATGTTCACAATGAAGACATTTCCTGTAGACAAATGCACGACAACACGTAGTAGGAGAAGTAATTGAGCACTGCATAGTGTGTGCATATGATGTTCACAATAAAGACATTGCCTGTAGACAAATGCTCGACAACACGTAGTAGGAGAAGTAATTAAGCAATGCATAGTGTGTGCATAAGATGTTCACAAGAAAGACATTGCCTGTAGACAAATGCTCGACAACATGTAGTAGGAGGAGTTATTAAGCAATGCATAGTGTGTGCATAAGATGTTCACAAGAAAGACATTGCCTGTAGACAAATGCTCGACAGCACGTAGTAGGAGAAGTAATTAAGCAATGCATAGTGTGTGCATAAGATGTTCACAATAAAGACATTGACTGTAGACAAATGCTCGACAACACGTAGTACGAGAAGTAATTAAGCAATGCATAGTCTGTGCATAAGATGTTCACAAGAAAGACATTGCCTGTAGACAAATGCTCGACTACACTTTGTAGGAGAAGTAATTAAGCAATGCATAGTGTGTGCATAAGATGTTCACAATAAAGACA
Source organism: Locusta migratoria (assembly GCA_026315105.1). Taxonomy (NCBI): domain Eukaryota; kingdom Metazoa; phylum Arthropoda; class Insecta; order Orthoptera; family Acrididae; genus Locusta; species Locusta migratoria. The sequence continues at coordinate 33,132,962 of CM048745.1, forward strand.
TTGCCTGTAGACAAATGCTCGACAACACGTAGTAGGAGAAGTAATTAAGCAATGCATAGTGTGTGCATAAGATGTTCACAAGAAAGACATTGCCTGTAGACAAATGCTCGACAACACGTAGTAGGAGAAGTAATTAAGCAATGCATAGTGTGTGCATAAGATGTTCACAAGAAAGACATTTCCTGTAGACAAATGTTCGACAACACGTAGTAGGAGAAGTAATTAAGCAATGCATAGTGTGTGCATAAGATGTTCACAAGAAAGACATTGCCTGTAGACAAATGCTCGACAACACGTAGTTGGAGAAGTCATTAAGCATTGCATAGTGTGTGCATAAGATGTTCACAATAAAGACTTGCCTGTAGACAAATGCTCGACAACACGTAGTAGGAGAAGTAATTAAGCAATGCATAGTGTGTGCATAAGATGTTCACAAGAAAGATATTGCCTGTAGACAAATGCTCGACAACACGTATTAGGAGAAGCAATTAAGCAATGCATAGTGTGTGCATAACATGTTCACAAGAAAGACATTGCCTGTAGACAAATGCTCGACAACACGTAGTAGGAGAAGTAATTAAGCAATGCATAGTGTGTGCATAAGATGTTCACAAGAAAGACATTGCCTGTAGACAAATGCTCGACAACACGTAGTAGGAGAAGTAATTAAGCAATGCATAGTGTGTGCATAGGATGTTCACAAGAAAGACATTGCCTGTAGACAAATGCTCGACAACACGTAGTAGGAGAAGTAATTAAGCAATGCATTGTGTGTGCATAAGATGTTCACAATAAAGACATTGCCTGTAGACAAAAGCTCGCCAACACGTAGTAGGAGAAGTAATTAAGCAATGCATATTGTCTACATAAGATGTTCACAAGAAAGACGTTGCCCGTAGACAAATGCTCAACAACACGTAGTAGGAGAAGTAATTAAGCAATGCATAGTGTGTGCATAAGATGTTCACAAGAAAGACATTGCCTGTAGACAAATGCTTGACAACACGTAGTAGGAGAAGTAATTAAGCAATGCATAGTGTGTGCATAAGATGTTCACAAGAAAGACATTGCCTGTAGACAAATGCTCGACAACACGTAGTAGGAGAAGTAATTAAGCAATGCATAGTGTGTGCATAAGATGTGTACAATAAAGACATTGCCTGTAGACAAATGCTCGACAACACGTAGTAGGAGAAGTAATTAAGCAATGCATAGTGTGTGCATAAGATGTTCACAAGAAAGACATTGCCTGTAGACAAATGCTCGACAACACGTAGTAGGAGAAGTAATTAAGCAATGCATAGTGTGTGCATAAGATGTTCACAATAAAGACATTGCCTGTAGACGAATGCTCGACAACACGTAGTAGGAGAAGTAATTAAGCAATACATAGTGTGTGCATAAGATGTTCACAAGGAAGACATTGCCTGTAGACAAATGCTCGACAACTCGTAGTAGGAGAAGTAATTAAGCAATGCATAGTGTGTGCATAAGATGTTCACAATAAAGACATTGCCTGTAGACAAATGATCTTCCTGGTACGATGGTAGTGAAATGACAACATGGTATATCCTGTCTGGTGATAGTTGTACTGCTTCCTGGAATGACAGAGAAGAATCTAGATTAAAAGAAATAATCCGAAACAAGCTGCTTTTGGCCATTGAGTGAACGCGTTGGGGAACCTGAACAGTTGTGTCCAACCGGTATTCGGGTCCAGTTCCTACTGCTATCTGAGCAGTTACGGTAACCACTGCACGAGCGGGAAAACAACGATCATCGCAGGTGCACGGGCTACAACCCCACTCCATCCTCGTCACCCACAAGACTCAAAGTTCCTCACACTGCTCACGTAGTTGCCGTTTACAATCTGCACACGCTGCTCGTGGCTCTTTGCCGATTACCTCTTGAGTTCAGTCGTAGTATGCATTTGCGCTTTTAGCTGGAGCTGTTGTAGTCTTCTCCTTAATTTTTTATTTTTGTGAGGTGTCTGTTCTTTCGACAGATTTGCCATCACACTTATATGTATATTGAAGGATCTTTCAAGATTAACTTATTGGTGGTATTCCAATTAAAACGTCTGAAAATTAAACATCGGTGTGATATTTACTTTCCACACATATGATTACAGACGAGGGTGATAAATTTCACGTAGCAAATACAACTATTCTCTGACCCTACTCTCTCAATTATCTGCATCAGCCTTATAAGGGCAAGGATGAGGCGATTCACGCTGCAGCTGTTCGCTTCCTTCATGAAAATGTTGACGCTCTTTAACCCAGATAGGGCTGACGTCCTTCCAGAAGAACGAGAACAGCAGCTTACTTTTTCATTCTTCTATTTAAAAATTCGTGGACAATGTCTTATTTATCTGAGTTGCCATGTCCTCCTGCAGATCAGTTTTACCTTCATTGTTGATTGCAAAGTAGTTAGATACAGCTTCGATGTTGAGATTCATACAGAAGATACTGAAGACTTCCTCGTAGTTGGATCATTCCTTTTCTCTCGGCCCTAAAGCAAACTGTGATATATATCTAAGTAAGTAGTACTTTACAACCATTTCACTCTTTTAGTTTCAAGTTCTGCACTCCTATTCAATGCTAGAGCCCACCCTCCCTCCTACTACCCCTCCCTTGAGTTATTTATCTGCATCTCCGTGCTTCGTTTTACAATTTTTTTCCGTCATTACTTCTCTGCCGCTGACTCTGGAAAAGCACGTGGATACAATGGACAACTGAACCTTACCGTGCAAGCACTAATGTCTCCTTTTAAATGGACTTCTATTCCGACAAATCCCAGTATCCAACCTTTGAAATGGCAAAGACTGAAGTTCTCTCCCATCCTTCCCAGTTGGATGTTATGCGTCGCATGTAATTGCATTTTCGATGCGACATTGTATCAGAATCCACATTGCTGTTTGGTAACTTCAATATGACAATTGAAGGCAACCACACCGCGAAGAATAATTGCTCTACACAATTTCCAGTTATCTAATACCTTGTCATTCACCATACTCGTAAATCACAGAAACCTCCTTCAAAGAAATCTGTTTGTGTTTCTGAACGTGGTTAATAATCGATGTCAAAACGAAGTTACTTTCCCAATTTCAGAATTTTTTTCTATTGCATAATCAACGCTTCTCATAACTTTAAAAATGCGTAATATTCAAGTTATCCAACAATCTTGATTAAAATGAGCCCATAGCTAAATAAGCTTATAGCAAATGCTATACCATATCGTAATGTAACGTGCTAAACCGTAGTACAATATCATGCAAAATCCGCGGTAGGCGCCTCACATTTCGTGTCCATCCCGTGCAGCCAAGAATGTCTTACCTAGGCAGACACCACTGAGCTCTGTGACTGGTCGTACCATCTAAAGAGTACTCCATTATGACAAAACATTATGCTATCACATCTGTAATTCGCTGGAGGCCGGAGTGAGGTTAACTTGCAGTGGATAAGGCATGGGTCCGATTCCCGCTGGGGGTAACAGTTTTTAACGGCCACAAAAATACCATCTGCACCTCCAGTAACGCCAAGTAAAGAACGTATGACTCTACCTTGATTCAAATCAAAATTGCACACATCCATGCGCTACTAAGTTAAACAAAGCTTTCGTAAAATACCAAACTCCCCCACGTCTCTGCGAACGGTGTGAGCCTAACTACTGGCGAGCGACAATGTTATTGTAGACGCCTCATGGCGTCAGGTCAAGACTGACGTATGTGCGGTGTTGGATTACCCGGAAGAAACAATAAATAAATCATCAGTGTTCCTTCCTATTATACCATAGCAAATAGTGCCTTGTTCGAGTCCCTGCCGGGAACGAAATTAATTGTATCGTCGTTTCAGGTACTAGTATAACGCTATTTGTGAACATATTTGATATGTGACAGTTGGTGTGTTTAGTTAACAAATCATCAATGAAGTGCATTCTATTCCACAACTTTATAATGTATGACATCTGTGAACCGCACTGTAATACATATCTTCAGCGGTTACTTCTCAGCAACAATATGAGCTTCATGCAATTCCTGGTGCAGTGCTAAGATTATTATTTATTTCTGGGTTCAGACATCAGTCCTAGAAACTGATGAAAACGTCAGTGTTTTACGTCTATTTATGCCTAGAGATCACGCGCACTTAAACGTGGCGAAGAATGCTGGGAGCTGAATCTTGCATTCAGTACCGGCAGCTTACGGCGTATAGATTACAGGATTTAAAAGAAACAGCATGTAACGGGTTAAGGCGTTACAGATGGAACACGAAATTTTCACTTTAATGCTTGAAATTAGAGAACTGGAACACATATCTACGAAATATTAGTATTTTAAAGGGACCTATTAAGAAGGTGAACAACGCTTTCTGCCTCTTTTTATTGTCGTAACGCAATAACAGTCAGAATCAACATTCTTGATACCACTTTCAAGGACAGCCTTCTTTCTTATAAAAGAAATCGTCGGGGTATGTCGACTTATTTAACAAATAATAAAGTGGAAGACAATAATCAATACGAAGCAATCAACAATACATTGACGAGGCCTACGGTGTACAATGCTCTTACGAGGTAAGGTTGGTAGAGAGCATAAACATTTCGTAGACACACGAGCTCAGAGAGGGTCCACTAAAAAGTGCGTGACCTGTAATCGCACCTCGATCAGGCATACAATACTGTTGTTTGCTTAATAGTGCGTTCAGATTCAGATCATGTACAAAAACAGACCATGTCACTAAACAAGTGTGATAACCTATCTGACTTTTCACTTATTGCAACTAAAATTAATTTACAAGTGTTACTGTCTCATTTCTAATGACGTGTGTTCTAACATTTGTTGTACGAAAGTATTGGTTTGAACCTTGCCTGAATGCCATAAGGAGGAATAGGGGACTTACTTAGTACCTATTGTGGGTAGGTTCAAAAATGTTCAAATGTTTGTTAATCTTATGGGACTTAACTACGGGGTCATCAGTCCCTAAACTTATAAACTACTTATGAACTACTTACGAACTAGGACGGCACAAATATCCATGCTCGAGGGGGGATTCAAACCCCCGACCGTAGTGAGCGTGCTGACCGTGACTGGAGCGCCTCAGTCACCTCGGCCACCGCGGCCGGCTGTGGGTAGGTAACAACTGTACTGTAAACTGATTTGACGACCTGCGACGCAGCTGTGCTATGGTGGTTGCATAGCGTCAGGTGTGGCCTCCAGTTTGGAATTCAGGGGTGATCCACTTTATTTGCTGTCAAGTGTACGTCCGGAAAGTCGGTTGTTATCGGAACAAGCGTTTCTAACTGCCACTCATCATTCACATGGTGCGACGTCACAGTCAAAAAATTTCTCTTCTTGCAGTTATCAGACAGCTGATCAGCGTCTAAAGAGTACATTTTAGTTTGGGCACCAATGTCACCCATATTTTGTCGGCCTTTTCTTAAATATGCCGCCATACATTGGCAGGGTGAGGAAGAACATCTTCTATATTGAATTTTCCATACGTGGCGCCAATTTTGATGAGCTCCTGCGAATAATTCTTGAAGCCAATCTTACTACAAGTATTTAACGGTAGCAAACCTATTTCGTTCATATGGACCAACCTATCAACAACAACAACTTTCTTTATGCTACTTGGTACTGCATGTGGTCGGTGTAATTCTGCTCCCCATTTACTTTTGCAGTGACGAATCATACATGTTGTGCTTGACTGGTACGAAAGTATAGTATCGCATGTGGTACATTACACGAAACCAGCAGAAGCCTGCGTGACATGATCCACTACAGCGCAAAAAATTTCATAGCTTCACTTTTCGGCTCTTCTTCCGACATGTCTTTCTTCTTCAGGACTAACGAGTCGCTCCTAATTCTCTCCATAATACATCTCTTTGTGTCATGAATGGAACCTCTACGACCTATAGTTCGTTTATCAATAACGACGTCTTCACTGTTCATATCCAGATGGTTAACTGAGTTTAAACACGATTTCTAATGCGATGCCGCACTGTTGGAAGCGCGGCGGTTGTAGCAGCCGTCACCGGCCGAGACTGTAAGTGCGCCCGACCGCACGGCAGTGCTCGGCGGTTTCGCCGGTAACCGAGAGGCGGGGGGCGACCGGCCACATGGGGCATCAGACGGCCGCAGCCGTATCACAGTGTGGGCCTTACCCAGCAGTCGAGCAGCGGCACGAAACAGCAAATGCTCGAGCGGCTGCTGTCATCCGAATGCAGAGCTCTGCTCCACGCCAGCCTCGCTCGCGCGGGAGCGGACCGAAACCGACATCGGAGTTGCCAGGGGTTTGGCGGGAAGCCGGAAGGCGAGCGGCCGACCTGTCATATCTCCATAACGATATCCGGTCGAGCGGTCCCGCCGGCTAGTTTGGATGATTAGCAGCAACAGAAAAACTGCGCGGCCGGCGGGCTACACAGTGCCGAGTCCAGCGCTACCGGCTGTCAGCGCACACAAAAGGCGCGGCCGCGCTGGTCCGCATCGCCGCCGCTAAGCTCTCCCGGTGGCCAGACTTCGCAGCCGCTCAGCACCTGTCGGGCCACCTGCCACATGGAACAAGAGCCACCCGGCCTGCAGACAGGTGCGCTAACCACATCCTCCTACTCACGTCGGCTGCAGTTGTATAGCTGGAGAAGAGGCATAAAAATTTGAAAGTATCTTCTTATGTGTGCGGATTTGAGTTTCCTCCCAGTATCTTCTAGAACAGGGCTTCCTAACCTTCTTCAGTCGAAAATCCATGGTGGACCCCAAGTCAGTGAAGAGGAGTGGCGAATATAGGATATTTTTGCGTGACGGGGGGGGGGGGGGGGGCAAGACTAAAAATATTGTGGCATCGTACCTCAAACTGATGTCACAAACGGGAAAAAGTTGTCGTATGTTCCGGTCCATGTTTGGCTATGGCGTTTTTAGAAATACCATTCAGTCATTGATTCGATAACAAAGATTTCTGTACATTCATCATTTCAGGGGGGAGGGGGGGGGGGCTCGCCCTCTCCTTATATACGCCCCTGGTCAAGAGCACAGTAACTTTAAATTTCATAACGAAACCCATGAAACTGAAAGCTTCTTAATGCAAGTGCTATGTTCCCAATGACCCCGCCTCCCCCCCCCCCCCCCCCCCACAAAGTATCAATAGCCTTTGGTTTAGAGATGAATGAAAACGACTTGAAATTAACGATATAATTTAAATTCCCACTATATAACCGGATTTCGTAAGCCGATGTCCCAGTTTCGCTTTGGTTGTTCAGGTAAACACTTCAAAATCGAATCTGGAAATTTGCTTTTATAGTGCGCCTCGGTTGCACAGTGGTAGAGGGACAGACTATAAATCCAAAGGTCGCGGGTTCGATCTCCGCCAAGTCCTAGGATTTTAATCTGTCACTTTCCACTTCTTTCATCTCTGGCAGCATTGCTCATTTGAAAAATACCTAGTAGCACCGTGGTTCGGAACCCACGTTAAACTGTAGGTCCCCCTATAACTGGCTGGGTAAGTCAGTTCGAAGGTCGGAGGAAGGCAACGGCATACCACCTCCAAACAGGACCATGCCTGGTAAAGCACTGTGGTGTTCAAACCAATCTTCGGATTGTTGATTGTTTTACCTTACCTTTAAAGTCGTTTACTAGTTCCACAATCGATTTTCGTGCCCATGTAAGCAGCTCGGAACGTCCAGTTATTTTTACGTATTTGCGTATCTACTGAACGGCAGCTGTCAGTCCACAGCCGGCAGCTAGCAGGCGGCGTTGCAGCGGTGCTCTGTGTTGGTAGCTGGCAACAGTTTAGCCGCAGCTACTACTTGCCAGTCAGCCTCGACTGTAAACAAATTAGGAAAACAAGCAAACAGACTCTCTTATTTCTATATAAATAGACAAAGAATTTCACAGAATGTGCATCTGGTCACAGTAACTAAAAGACACATCCTGAACTGAGGTGCCTTAAACGCTAATCACGACGTCTTCAGAAGATGCAAATGAAGATGTTCTGTGAGGGATAATTTCCTCTCCATCCTTTAACTTCTTTTACTCTGAAAGTATATGTATATAGCTGTGGACTATCACCAGTCTAGGAAGAGACATTTGTAACTCAAATCTACATCTACATATATACTCCGCAATTCAGTGTAAATTGCGTGGCGGAGGATACAATGTACCACTACTAGCCATTACCTTTCCTATCCCACATGCAAATAGAACGAGATAAAAAGGAATGACTATATGCCTCCGTACGAGCCCTAATTTCTCTTATCTTGTCCTTGTGTTCATTACGCGAAATGTAAGTAGGCGGCACGAAGATCGTTCTACACTACAATTCCGGCCCTCTACATTTCCTTAACAGAATTTCTCGAAAAGAACGTCGGCTTTCCTCCATCGATCCCCAGCAGACTTCCCGGAGCATTTACGTGACACTGGCGCATTGGCCGAATCGAACAGTGACGAACCTAGCTACTCGCCTCTGAACTGCCTCTATGTCTTCCTTTAAACTGATCTGCTACGGGTCCCAAACCCTTGAGAAATACTCAATACGTGGTCGTACAAGCGTTTTATACGCGGTCTCCTTTACAGATAAAGTACATCTTCCCAAAATTCTCCCAATAAACCGAAGTCGGCTGTCCGCCTTAGTCACAACTGTCCTTATATGTTCGTTCCATTTGTTACTGCTTTTCAAAGATATGCTTAGATATTTGTATGACGAAACTGCACCAAGACGCAAGGGGAAGCTGATTGTTTAAATTTGAAAAGCAGGTTTTGCTGCGCTGATGGCTTCCCGAGCAGGTCGGCTACAAGTCTGGACCTAGTGAATGGGATACAACAGGTATTCAGGTTTTCCCTAAAATGCTCGGAAGCCGGAAACGGTTGTCTGAGAGAGGCTGGCTATTCAAGATTGCAACTGAAATACAATATAGCCACAAACATTATTCTAGAAATCCATATAAAATCAGAGAATGGTCATACGGCAAATATAATTATATGAATGGATTGATGACACTTGAGAGAATCAAACGCCGTAATTACAATTTCAATACCCTTTACAGATAAAAAGCCGATGAATTTCAATACTATAATAATAATATTATAACACTTATATTTACAATTATTGAGAGGTTGTGTTTATCAGTAACAATGTAAGATGCAAATGGGCAGCACTGTACCACGCATTCCATCACAGGACCACAAAACATGAACCCAGCGAAGGGCATTACATTTGTATATCAATTTTTTCACATTTAATATTCTTAGTAACGTTCATTTTTATGTTGAAGACTGTCACTTAAATATTTCATGACCGACTAAAAATAAAAGATATTCAGCAGATAATTTATGTATAAACAATTATATTTACTTGTGGAAAAGAACTAAATACGTTAGCATAAAAAGCCATTATAAATTAAATACTAATTGTGTAACTATATTTCGACGGCGGAAGTATATTTGAACAGTTAGTCGCCACGCTTAATGACTATCTGAGCAACGAACTTTAGTCTCAACCGTTTTTAGAATATTTAAATATATATTTGTTTGTTAAGTGTAAACAATATTTGTAGGGATGTGGTCAAAGAATTTAATTTTGTGATATTCAAATCTATAAAATTTATATTTAAAGATGAGGCGTTAGGATGCGTGGAAGGATACAATTTTGGAAGCAGAGGGAGCACACTTTCAAACGCTTGGGAAGGGACTCGTAACTTGGACGTGGTGAAAGGTTGTGACGCTGGGCGGTCTGAAGCCACGTTACGAACTTGTGATTGTAAGAGTTAGACACGTGTCGACTTAGAAAATTTACAGGACTGTGACTGCAGAACTTAGTCTCTGCTTGAAAAGTGATTATGCACGGTAGTAGGGCTGTGGAACTGCGATAATTCAGCAATCGTGTACGCGTGTGATTACAAAATAAGTTTTAAAACAATTACTTTAATCACGAATTAATTAGTAACTGAAATGTTCGATGCACAGAACTGATTTACGAATGACAATTTGGAACTTTTACTATCGAGATGTGTGATACTTATAATGCCTCTCATGAACAATAATTGGGGAAATATTCAGTTATTTTCCGATATATAAAGTAAGACCACCTAAGCATTTTTATGTCCAAAATGAGAAATAGACTCTATTTATAACGATGCAGATAGCCGTACCATAGGTCCAATCACAGTGGAGGGGTATCTGTGGAGAGGCCAGACAAACGTGTGGTTCCTGAAGAGGGGCAGCAGCCTTTTCAGTAGTTACAGGGGCAACAGTCTGGATGATTGACTGAGTTGGCCTTGTAACATGGCTTTGCCATGCAGTTACTGCGAACGGCTGAAAGTGAGGGGAAACTACAGTCGTTAGACTCCCGAGGACATGCAGCTCTACTGTATGACTATACGACGAGGGCGTCTTCTTAGGTAAAATATTCCGGAGGTAAAATAGTCCCCCATTCGGATATCCGGGCGGGGATTACTCAGGAGGATGTCATCATCTAGAAAACCAAAACAGGCATTCTACGTGTCGGAGCGTGCAATGTTCTAACCCATAATCGCGTAGGTAAGCTAGAAAATTTGCAAAGAGAAATAAATAGGTTAAAGTTAGATATGGTAGGGATCAGTGACGTTCAGTGGCAGGAAGAACAGAATTTATGGTCAGGTGAGTATAGGGTTATCAATACAAAATCAGATGGTGGTAACGCAGGAGTAGGTCTGATAATGGAATAAGAAAATAGGAATGCGGGTAAGTTACTATGAACAGCATAGTGAACGCATTATCGTAGTAAAGATAGACACAAAGCCAACACCGACCACAGTAGTGCAAGTTTATATACCAACTGGCACGTTCCATAACGAGGATATCGAAAAAATGTATGAGAAGATAAAATAAATCATTCAGAAACTTAAGGGAGATGAAAACTTGATTGTGATGGGGGACTGGAACTCGGTAGTAGGAAAAGGAAGAGAAGGAAATGTAGTAGGTGAATATGGACTGGGAAAAAGGAATGAAAGAGGAGATCGCTTGGTAGAATTTTGCGGAGAGCACAATTTAATGATCACCAACATTTGGTTTAATCATCATGAAAGAAGGCAGTATACGTGAAAGAGACCAGGAGACACTGGAAGATATCAGATTCACTTTATAATGGTAAGTAATAGATTTAGAAAGCAGGTTCTAAACTGTAAGACATATCCAGGGGCAGATATAGACTCTGACCATAACATGTTGGTTATGAATTGTAGACTGAAACTGAAAAAACTGCAGAAAGGTAGGAAAATAAGGAGATGGGACCTGGATAAACTGTAGGAACCTGAAGTTCTTGAGAATTGCTGAGGGAGCTTTAGGCAATAATTGACAGAAACGGGAGGAAATAAAACAATAGATGAGGAATGGGTAGTATTGAGAGATAAAATGGTGAAGGCAGCAGAGGACAGAATAGGTAGGAAGGCAAGACCTACAAAAAATCCTTGGATATCACAGGAAATACTAAATTTAAACAATGAAAGGAGAGAATAGAAAAATGCAGTAAATGAAACAGGCAAAATTGAGTACAGACGGCTAAGCAATGCGACTGACAGGAAGTGCAAAATGGCTAAGCAAGAGTGGCTAGAAGGCAAATGCAATGATGTAGAAGAATATATAAATAGGGAGAAAAAAGATACTGCCTACAGGAAAATGAAAGAGATATTTGGAGATAAGAAAAACAGCTGTATGAATATATGAAGTGCAAAATGGCTAAGCAAGGGTGGCTAGAAGGCAAATTCAATGATGTTGAAGAATGTATAAATAGGAGGAAAAAAGATACTGCGTACAGGAAAATGAAAGAGATATTTGGAGATAAGAAAAAAAGCTGTATGAATATCAAGAAAGCAGATGGAAAGCCAGTTCTCGGCAAAGAAGGGAAAGCGGAAAGGTGGAAAGAGTATATAGAGAGGCTATATGAAGGAAATGAACTTCGAGGCGATATTGTAGGAAGGGGAGAAGAAGTAGATGAGAATGAAATAGGAGATACTATACTAAAAGATGAATTTGACAGAGCACTGATAGACCTAATTCGAAACAAGGCCCCTGGAGTAGATGACATTCCCTCACAGCTACTGAAGTCTCTGGGAGAACCAGCCATGACAAAACTGTTTCACTTGGTGTGTAAGACGTATGAGACAGGCGAAGTACCCTCATACTTTAAAAAATGTTATAATCCCCATTCCAAAGAAAGCAGGTGCAGACAGTTGTGAAAACTACAGGACCATCAGTTTAATAAGTCAGGTTGCAAAATAAAACACGATTTAATAACAGAAAGATAGAAAAGCTGTTAGAGGCCGACCTCGGGGAAGATTAGTTTGGGTTCAGGAGAAATGTAGGAACACGGGAGGCAATACTCACTTTACGGCTTATCGTAGAAGATAGATTAAGAAAAGGCAAACCTACAAAAAATGTTCAAATGTTTGTAAAGCTTATGGGACTTAACTACGGGGTCATCAGGCCCTAAGCTTACAAACTACTTATGAACAACTTACGAACTAGGACGGCACAAATATCCATGCCCGAGGGGGGAATCGATCCCCCGACCGTAGTGGCCGTGAAGACCGTGACTGAAGCGCCTCAATCTTCTCGGCCACCGCGGCTGGCGGCAAACCTACATATCTAGCTTTTGTAGATTTTGAGAAGGCTTTTGACAATGTTGATTGGAATAAACTCTTTCAAGTTCTGAAGCAAGCAGGAGTACAATATAGGGAGCGTTAGGTTATTTGCAACTTGTACAAAAACCAGACAGCGGTTGTCAGAGTTGAAGGGCATGAAAGGGATGCAGTGTTTGGGAATGGAGTAAGACAGGCTTGTAGCCTTTCTCCAATGTTAGTAAATTTGTACATTGAGCAAGCTATAAAGGAAAGTAAGGAGAAATTTGGAGAAGGAATTAAAGTTAAGGGTGAAGTATTAAAAACATTGCGTTTTGCCGACTACATAGTAATTCTGTTAGAGACAGCGAAGGACCTGGAAGAGTACTTGAACGGAACGGTGTGCTGAAGGGTGCATATAAGATGAAGGTTAACAAGAGCAAAACTAGGATAATGGACTGAAGTCTAAGAAAATCAGAGGTTGCTGAAGGAAACAATAAAGGAGGTAGATGAGTTTTGTTACTTGGGCAATAAAATAACAAATGATGTTCGCAGTACAGAGGATATAAAATGCAGAATGGCAATGGGTAGAAAAACATTATTGAAAAAGAGAAATTTGTTAACATCGAATATTGATTTAACCCTAAGGAAGTCCTTTCTGAAGGCATTTGTGTGGAGTCTTGCCTTGTATAGGAGTGAAACATGGACGATAAATAGTGCGGACAAGAAGAGGATTGAGGCTTTTGACATGTGGTGCTACAGAAGAATGGTGAAGATTAAGTGGGCGGATCGCGTAACTAATGAGGGGGTACTGAACAGAATTGGGGAGAAGAGGAGTTTCTGGCATACCTTGACTAAAAGAAGGGATCGATTGATAGGACACATTCTTAGACATCAAGGAAGTGTGAATTTAGCGTTGGAGCGAAGTCTAAGGGGTAAAAACCGCAGAGGAAGACCAAGAGATGGTGGATACAGTAAACAGATTCAAAAAGATCTAGGTTGTCGTTCTTATGTGGAGTTGAAGAGGCTTGCTCAAGATAGGGAATTGTGGAGAGCTGCATCAAACAAGTCTCCGGACTGAAGACCACAACAACAACAACAGACGCTTTTGAAATGTGGTGCTACAGACGAATGATGAAAATTAGATGGGTAGATCACGTAACTAATGAGGGAGGAAAGGAGTTTCTGGCATATCCTGACTAAGAGAAGGGATAGACTGGTTGTACATATTCTGAGACATCAAAGAATTGTCAACATAGCATTAGAAGGAAGCGAGTGGGGTAAAAATCGTAGAGGGAGACCGAGGGACGAGTATAGTAAGTAGATTCAAAAGTATGTAGGTTGCCGGACGTATTCTCCGATGAAGAGACTTGCACGGGACAGGGTAGCGTGGAAAGCTGCGTCAAACCATTCTGTGGACTGAAGACCAGAACAACAAAAACATGTACAGAGACAACGAGCCATAAACTTTTACTACCCGAGTTATGTATTGCCCAAGTCTTACTGGTGAGAACCAACAGGAAGTTCGCACGCTCACTACTATGTTGTCTTAGAAGATTATGGGATTGTTTTTCCAACTCTTGCGCATCACCTTACATTTTTCTACATTTAGAGCTAGCTGCCATTCATCACACCAACTAGGAACTTTGTCTAAGTCATCCTGTATGCTATTACTGTCAATTGGAGATGACAACGCTCAAACTCCACAGCATCATCAGCACAAAGCCGCAAATTACAAGTTACACTGTCCATATGATCATTCATATAGATAGAAAACAATACCAGTCCTATCACACTCCTCTGCGGCAAGTCTGACCATACACTCGTCTATGATGAACACTCGCCGTCGATAACAACGTACTGCGTTCTATTACTAAGGAACTCTTTCAGCCAATCACAAATCTAATCTTTTCCATAAGCTCATATCTTTGTTAGCAGTCTGCATTGTGGCACGGCGTCAAATGCCGTTTTGCAAACGAGAGAAACACAATCTACCTGTTGCCCCTTTTTCCCGTTATCCAGGTCTCGCAAGACGTCATGCGAGAAAAGGGCAAGCTGAGTTTCACATGCTGTTTCCTAAACCAGCGCTGAATCAGAGACATACTCTTTTCCGTCTCAAGGAAATTTGCGATATTCGAACTGAGAATATTGTATCGTTGAAATGGAAGCAGGCTTGACTTCGAAGTCAACTAAACACAGCACTTATACTGAAAGCACTTTATTACGAACTTAACATACACGCAGCACCGAATGCCTCTCGGGCAGAGTGCTCTGCTGTTTATACACAGACAGATTGTACCAGAAATTATAAGAATAGGTAACATAAGAAACAAGTAGAATTTACAAGTGAACATAAGAAAGATACAGAACATCCTGGAATCGTTAATTAAAAAGAAGTAAACTTTTACCGCAGCTTTTTTTTTTTTTTTTATTTTTTTATTTTTTTTTTTTTTTTTTTTTTTTTTTTTTTATTTTGCTCTATGGGTAGTTCTTGTCCTTGCGGACGCTGATCATGTTTGTTCGTTTTTGTTCGAAGAGTTCTTGGCTCAGCTTTTTTATTACAGAGAGCGTTCAGCCCTCTGACCAGGCGCGCTGAGCCACGGCGCCCGGCTTGCTTGGGCTTGAACCGGGGACCTTCAGCACCGCCGTCTGTAACACTATCCCCTGCGCCACGCCGGAAGTCGGTTTACGTTCTCTCTCGCGGCATTGCTCCCTCTCCTGAAAAAACAGAGACCCGCTGTTATGTTCCCTGAGGAGCCAGCTGCAATGTCCTGGATGTTGACCTTGTCATGGGTCCTATGTATCTTTTTATGTTCACTTGTAAATTCTACTTGTTTCTTATGTTTACTATTCGTCTAATTTCAGGTACATTCTGTCTGTGTATAAATAGCAGAGCACGCTGCCCGAGAGGCAATCAGTGCTGCGTGTATGTTATGTTCGTAATAAACGTGCTTTCAGTATAAGTGCTGTGTTTAGTTGCCTTCGAAGCCAAGCCTGCTTCCGTTTCAACGCGACATTGTTACTACATTCTGTTAACACGACAAATTCAAACGGCTGAGTCCTGTTGTTGATGGTTATTCTTGCGACACAAGTTCCTGCTGGCTGGACGTACATTCCATCCGCGACCGTCAGCACAGCTGCCCCAGTATCACAGAACATTGCTTCTTTAGTGTGCGGCGGTAATTATCCGACAATACAGAGAAATACGCTCCTGAAACAACAACTGCTTGGACAGGTTGGCCGTCGATTATGACGTCGATGAGACTTCCCGACATCTTAGCGATTGTCGTACATGTAGGATTTTCATCTGCGGCGGCCTCACCTCCGAAAATGGTCGTCTCGCTAGGTTTTCCTGGGCGCGGCGGCTAGGGGAGCGGCTGGTACTTCTGTACTGCGACGGTGAACGGCTACGGCGCGTCGGGGAGCGACCTCGTCTAGTGTACGGCGATGGGCTTCTTCCTATAGGTCGACTGAACTCATCAGCATGTGATTGCCTGGGATAGAACTGCTCTGATGGCTGACGTCTTGCGGCAAAATAATCGTCGACTACTCGCCTTCTCTCTCTGCAGTCTGTGTCGTTAGTGC
The DNA here is from genome assembly GCA_026315105.1 of Locusta migratoria. Taxonomy (NCBI): domain Eukaryota; kingdom Metazoa; phylum Arthropoda; class Insecta; order Orthoptera; family Acrididae; genus Locusta; species Locusta migratoria. Next base: position 33,149,123 of record CM048745.1, read on the forward strand.
GCGGCGGTGGGCAGACACGGTGTCTCGCGGCAATATGTTCCGCAATTCTACGGGAAACTGATGTTAACGATATTTGCCTGTAATTATGTGGATCTGACAAATGGATCGGGTCACCCTAACTAGGCTAAAGGAAACATCCTGAACCGTGATGCCTGAAACGCTAATCACTTCTTCAGAAGATGCTAGTGAAGATGTTCCTACCTCTAGATTATAAGAATTTTTTCCTCTGAAAATAACTGTAAACATACGTGTGTACCATCACCAATTTAGGAAGAGCCATTTGTAAGTAAAAGACGAAGTACTTTGCACTAGCTGTAGTGGTATCTGCGACCTCAGATCCACACTATGCTGTCCTGTGAGCCGCGTTCCTCGTCATGCCTGCTGTGTGCAGCTTTCACATTTGTGAAAACAGTTTCTGCCCGAAACACGGCCGCGAAGCCCACGCAATATTTTAATTTGCACTTCTCGGCCGTATTGATCAGTCTGCGCGGTAATCCCGGCCAACACGCGCATTCCAGCCACTCTGTGTTTTAATTAACGACGCGCCGCCTGCCGCGACCGCGACCCGTCGCGCCTGCGCTCTTTGTCAGCCGTCACATTTTTCTTTCTGCTCTCCATTTTTGTGCCCAGAGCGGAATTAATTAGTCAGGTAATGCGTCGCCTGTTTACACGGAATCACCATTCAGTGCTTCGCAACAGCAACACGGGTAATCAGCCGACTCTGAGCCCCGGCCCGACTGCCAAGTGGCGGCCGTCGATCGCGCTAATCAGGGATCGACGTGAGCGCTGGAATGGTTCATCATTTGGGGACGATAGTCCGATTTTCGCTGCTTTACGAAACTCTTTAATCAGAGTGGTGTATTATATTCCAAGGTGAGGTGGGAGTTGGCATGTTGTGGCGTCGGTGTTTCTATCTGTAATTCGTTCCATTTACATTCCCCTGATAGAATACTCGGTAATGTCACTTACTTCACCTGGTAGCAGTGGCGTTTTCTCAGGGTGTACAAGTTGTGTGTCAACGCCCTGTTGAAATAAAACGAAAGATAAGGATTATTTTGACAGTGTTTGATTACAGCTGCTGCCCTGCCGCACACAGCGGTGGCCCCGCGCGTCCCGCCTGCCGCCAGGCGGCGCCTTGGCTCTGCTCTGCTGTGGACGCCCCGGCCGCCGCTCCACGCGGTGCCGGCGCGCATGCGCGCTGCCGGTCTGGCCCCTCGCCTTCCACCTGCCAAGCCGTTGGTTCGGTTTCCAACGCTTTGCGTTTCAGTGATGTTTCTCAGTTGCGTGCGAGTGTATTATGGCTTATGCGACCAAGTCAGGCGTTCAAATATCTAATGGGACAGGGAAAGTTTGGTAAGACACCTAATAAACACCAGTTTTTTTATCACTTTCTTATAGGGAAAATTGATACTGCCCTCCCCTCTCAAATAAACTATTACTCGGGTGCTCTTACTATGTCATTTAGGCGAACTACAGAGTGGCCAGTCCGTCGAATCTGCGGGAGGGGCGCCATACATCAGGCAGAAATGCTGACTGTGAAAGCTGCTGTGCATTCACTTCGCCACCAGCTATCCGCTGCACCCGCATAACGATACAGGCCCACGGCCCCCACATTCGATTGCGGACCCTTCTCCCAGATTCAGAGACGGTCCCTCCCCCCTGCCTCTTTTAATTGTTGTGTGCAGTATTTTGTGATCGTGCTCGTTTTAGAATGTACTTTTAAGTTGGTATAACAAGGTATAAATTTGATGCGTTAAGCGTCATTTATAAAATTATTTTACTACATTGAGACTTTACTTACAATGGCCACATCACGCCTGGAGTCAGAATTTGGTTTCGGGGGTACAGGTGATCAGCCTATTATGACATATTCTTGAATAACACGTGTTGATTGCAAATATGTTTTATTACAATGACGCGTATCGCCCGGTTAGGGCATCTTCAGATATCTTGTATATTGTCCCGGTACCTTAGGTCGTCAACATATTAATACGATTTTTGTCGGTATAGGTACAAGTACTGCCTGAGGCAGCGTTCAAATTTGTTCTATTATGACATATATCCTAACTTGCGAAGCCGTACAACGTAAATTGAACTAAAGGTGCAGACGTATTTCAACAGAGACAATATTAAATTTTATTCAATACAAATCTCGGAGGAACAACTTCAGTATAGTTTTGAATTACTCAATCAGGAATTAGGTGAATAGTGGGGGTTCATCCTCTCGCCCCCCAACCTCCCTCCCTTGGCTACGGCCCTGGGTCATAGTAACCCCTAGTTAAGCTTAACAGAACACTTGTTCGTACTTCTGGGAGAAGATAAGGTGGAATTGCTGTACACACACGAAAACCTCGTCTTCGCAGGAAGTTGGCGAAAAGAAAAAAAAAAAGTCAATCACTAAATTACACCGAAACCTGATGCATCAATTCCTTCTCAAGCCACGCCAGAAGTAACGTTAAACTGCTGCACCAACGGCATGACTTGAGAACGAATCCTCTAGCGTTATGACAACCAGAGGAAAATGGACAAAGGAACTAATTATATCACGTTTTTGTAGCCGCTATCTAGTCTACCTGGCATTTAATAGTACAAGGATCGAATGCAAGCTGCTAAGTATAGGCCAATTTGGCCCCATGCAGTTTTATTGCTTTTACGGCCAGATTGTCAAATATGATTCATATCTACTTTTATTGATTTTTAACAATGGAAGGTCCAGATTGGAATGTTGATGATATGAGGATAGCTAGCAACTCACCATAAAGATGAACGCTGAGCTGCCAACAAACTAATATTCCCATTAATACAATTTGTAAATTTTCGGCCATGACCTCCGTCAGGAAAGATCAAACTAACTCACACAATCAGTCACTCAGGCATAACGCGTCCATACATGACCACCATCCCCAGCTGCCCAACCGCAATCAGTGCTGGAATGTATGGCATTGTTGTCACATATGGAAACAACCAGGAGACAACAGTTGCTTTTATTTCATGCACAGTATTAGAAGGAAACATGCCGAAAATACACAGAAATGTTAGGAGGGGCCAAAGTGCCCCTGCGGTTCTTCTAGATAGAAATCTCAATATTTTTTACTCTATCTGAAGTAAAATATTCTAAAAGAGGGTGCACAATACTTTGGTCACCTTAGTTAATACACATATACAATACAAACCAATGGCAATAAATAAGAACCTCAATCGATCATTTAAGATAAGCGGTTTATCATAAATATCTACTAGAATTGCCTGCAGAATCTTCTAAAATTTCGTTGGGTGAAAGATATTCAACATGTTTTCTGCTTTGTTTTTAATTTCAGTGACCAAAAAATTGAATCATTTAGTGCTGGGTTCGGGCCCCCTTCAGCGCCATGGTTCCAGCCAGCCCCGCCCTCGTGGCGGCCATGTATAGGCCTGCCGTTCGAAATTAGTATTTACACCACGCCCCATTACGTACTGATCGGTTGCCCTTGAATCTTAGTCCACACACGTTCGCAGATAAGCAGGTGGTGCTCTTCGCCCATCACGTACAGTTCCTTGTGAGGCAACGATGTTGATGAACACAGTAGCCTAGTGAGTGAATAATTTTACACTGTTGCTGACCCTATCTGATAAACTGCAGATTGAGTATTCTGGTTTACTGAAAAAGTACAGAAAAAAATAGTTGTCTGTATTAAGCGATCTCCATTCCCCCTTCCCCTCCACTCTTCCTGCCCCTTCCTTCGTCATCGAAAGCCTCACGCCCAAATTTGTGCACGAGACGCCACTGTCTAGTAGTACGAAGTTCCATTTAGCAATATTGTCACCAGTTTTCGTCAGAAAAGTGTCAGTAGTATGTATCATTGTTTATTCGTAGGCTCTTAAAGGATTTTGTAGTGAGTACTGCTCAAACAGAATATTTCTGAAGAATATTAACTCTTTCCAGTTCGGTTTCTATACTCACTGTATTCTCTCCACCTCCTATTTTTTTTCACGGGTAAGGAACTTAAACATTACTGTTTGTTAGACTACTGTTACAAACTACAGTATCAGTCACCAGCGGCGGCGCGTCTTATTGTGTTTACTGGTTCAGTGAACCCCCGGAAGAAAGCTCTTCGTGAAGAAAAGTAAATAAACAAATAAAATAATAAGTGTTTTTCAACTCATCGTTTCGCCGCGCGGGAGTAGCCGAGAGATTTGTAGCACCACGTTACGGATCGGGCGGCCTCATACGTCGGATGTTCGAATCCTCCCTCGAACACGGATGTATGTGTTTAAGTAGTTCTCAGGACTAGGGGCTGATGACCAACGTAGATTGCTCCAATAGAATTACAAACATTTGAACAATTTTTAAACGTTTCGTTTCATTCCTCTAATAGATCAATTTATATGTAGATAAGGGTATTTTTATCGCATGAGAAACGTTTCACGTCACGCAGACAGCGTGTTCGCTTAACACAGGCGGTTGTGGCCGCAGAGTTGCAATGCGCATGCGCGGCTAAGGTTTAGTTTCTCTTCTGAACCCCACCCCCCGGAGACAGCATATGGGCGCTCCCGCGGCAGGGAGGGGCGAGGGGAAACGCCTCTTTGAACACTGGCGTTAGAGCTGGTAGAGAGCCAGGACCTGGCTGCTCGAGCTTTGGCTGTTACGCAAGAATGGTTCCGAAGCAAAGACAATGGAGCTAATACGCACCTCCCTTGCGCATGCACAAATCCTGCATGAAGGCAACATCCGCCCTTCATATTTGCTTTTGGCGCAAGGAAGATTCATCAAAAACACGTCATTTTGGTAAAATATCTTATAACTAGCAATTAAAGACCCGTCAATCGTAAAAGCTTTCAGCAGATACTATCATTAACAATAACAAAGCACTAGCAAGAGTAATCGTGTGGTTAGCGGCAACGTGGTGAAGTGTCAAAGGTAATGGGTTCGAGTCTGACTGCAAGCAATATTTTTTTAGAATCCAACCTTCTTTTTAACAGATACGGCAACAACAATGACTTTTGGACAGTTACTTGCCACGTATCTTTGCACGTTTTTACGAATGTGTCTCGATTTTGAGAGTAAATGACATTTAAACTCTTCGTTGTAAAAAATGTAACTGTTTGCGGGCGCCACTATCAAGTTTCAGCCCCGGTTCAGAAATATTGTCGATCCGGCACTGAACAAATGAAACCCCAGTCATCTGAAGCACCAAGCGCCACTATCAGTCACTTGATAACTTTACATTCTTTTACATAAGTTTTTGAAAGTAAATTTTTGGTTATAATTGTTTACATTTTTTCTGTTGAAGCATTTCAAGTTAAAACCTTCTCCTGAGTGAAAACCAGGCATCGTCTTGCATATTTCAGAACAAAAAATTGTTTTATTTCTCTTCTTCATCCTTCAACTAATTGTTTTATTTCACTTCTTCATCTTTTCTTCTTGGTTTTGCTGCATACCAATCAATCATTTGTGGAATTTTTTTCCATTCCGCATGTTTCATTGTAAAATGCATCTTTCCTTCAATCTCTAACCGTTGCCTGACGATGATGCTCTTCATCTTTTCTTTGCGTGTCTATTTCTCACCTGGCCGACGATCTGTCTGATTAGATTTCTTCAGTAGGAATGGTGAGTTTGCATCAGTTTACCAGATTTTTGCCTAATTAGTAAAGAATATAACTGGTCACAATTGCAGTCAGCCAAAAGAACAACCTTTCTCCGCCACATATAGAACCAAAGCAGCCATATTACTGTTCAGCACTGTCGATCCCTCCTGCAACCTTCGCGTTTCCAAAAATAACAAGAGAGATCAGGAACTGCAGAGTCTGCCCTGAGGTTACTGGAGGTGGCGCCTGCCGAGCAGGCTGCGTGCAGAATCGTAATGTCGATTCGGTAGGCGACACAGCAGGCGTTGAGTCCCGTTGTTACAGCATATACGTGTCTGACAGCGTCACACACGCCAACCGTAGCGGAATATCGTTATGTCGGACGTACTCCAACAGTGGAGTAGAAAAGGGTTCATTTTTTCTCATTTTATTTCCGGTTATGGCACAGATCGTTAAATGGAAGAATATGAACTTTATATACACTACCAGAATATTTGATTAAATGAACTTATCTTCTACTCAAGTACTGATACCTCTTATGCTTCGGATTTTAGTAGCCATGTTCTCTGAGTATTTTTGTCTTGTTTTGGTCCATAGTACCTCGTCACAAATCGTGAATAGCATTCACAGAGTGAACGATGAATAAGAGCTCGCCCTGTCCTCCTCCTCATGTGTATTACAAACATATTTCACTAGTATGTTTTATGGCCCACTAGAGTTTTTCCTGCAGTCTTACGATTTTTGTAAATAGCTCTGAGATAGTAATAAACGAATAAGTGTGCGACCTTCCTATCGGTGTTCACCAATAAGAATTAGGCAATACATAACTCAGGGTAGTAAAAAGTTTGTGTCTCATTGTCTCTGTTCATAGAGGTGAGTAATTATGGCGTTTGATTCTTCCAAGTCTCCCAAATCCATTCATATAATTATAATTGTCGTACGATCATTCCCTGATTTTAAATGGATTTTTAAAAAATTGTGTGTGGCTACATTGTAATTCAGTTGCAGTCTGGGAAAGCCACCCTCACTCATCCAAGAAAGTCGCTTTCTGTTTCCGAGCACATTAGGGAAACCCTGACAACCTGTATCCCATTAACTAGATCCAAACTATTAGCCGGTCGGCTGGGGAACCCAACGACCTGGAAAAACCCACATTTCTCACGGAAACCATCAGCTTCCCCCTGCATCTGTAATATCACAAGTGGCTGACCGTTGCTGAGAGAACAGCGAAGTAAAGAGCACACGTCCACTTGTAAGTACCACCTGACTCTTACCAGAAACTACATATTTTGACCTGTGAAATTCTTGCATTAGCCTTTTTTTTTAATTTAGCTCCTGCACGCATCTACACTCCTGGCCATTAAAATTGCTACACCACGAAGATAACGTGCTACAGACGTGAAATTTAACCGACAGGAAGAACATGGTGTGATATGCAAATGATTAACTTTTCAAAGCATCCACACAAGGTTGGCGCCGCTGGCGACACCTACAACGCGCTGACATGGAAGTTAACAACCGATTTTTCATACACAAACAGCAGTTGTCCGGCATTGCCTGGTGAAAGGTTGATGTGATGCCTCGTGTAATGAGGAGAAATGCGTACCATCCCGTTTTTGACTTTGATAAAGGTCGTATTGTGGCCTATCGCGATTGTGGTTTATCGTATCGCGACATTGCTGCTCGCATTGGTCGCGATCCAATGATTGAATGTTGAAAGGCAGAATGTTCACTCGGAGGGCTCAGGAGGGCAATACGGAACGCCGTTCTGGATCCCAACGGCCTCGTATCTATAGGAGTCTAGATGACAGGCATCATATCCGCATGGCTGTAACGCATCGTGCAGACACGTCTCGATCCCTGAGTCAACAGATGGGGACGGTTGCAAGACAACAACCATCTGCACGAACAGTTCGTCGACGTTTGCAGCATGGACTATCATCTCTGAGACCATGTGTGCGGTTACCGTTGACGCTGCATCACAGGAGCACCTGCTATGTTGTACGCAACGAACCTGGGTGCACGAATGGCAAAACGTCATTTTTTCGGATGAATCCAGGTTCTGTTTACAGCATCATGATGGTCGAATCCGTGTTTGGCGTCATCGGTGTAAACGCACATTAGAAGCGTATATTCGCCATACTGGCGTATCACCCGGCATGATGGTATCGGCTGCCATTGAATACATATCTCGGTCACCTCTTGTTCGCATCGACGGCACTTTGAACTGTGACCTTTACATTTCGGATGTGTTATGACCCGTGGCTCTACCCTTCATTCGATCCTTGCGAAACCCTGTATTTCAGCAGGGATACGGAAAATGTTCGACTGCTGCCCTGGCCAGCAGATCTCTCACCAATTGAAAACGTCTGGTCAATGGTGGCCGAGTACCTGGTTCGTCACAATATGCCAGTCACTACTATTGATGAACTCTGGTGTCGGGTTGAAGCTGCATGCGCGTCTGTACCTGTACACGCCATCCGAGCTCTGTTTGACTCAATGCCGAGGCGTATGAAGCCTGTTATTACGGCCATAGGCTGTTCTTCTGGGCACTGATTTCTCAGGATCTATGCACCAAAATTGCGTGAAGATCTATTCATATATCAGTTATAGTATAATATATTTGTCCAATGAATACCTGTTTATCATCTGCATTTCTTCTTGGTGTAGCAATTTTAATGGCCAGTTGTGTACATTAGGGGCGTTAGGTATCTGGTTAGTGTATTCTTTAGGCGTGTGGATAGCAATAGTTGTCTGATTTGTTTTGGTTTGAGTAGTACGAGCAATAATCGTCTTTGTTTACCTTAGTTGCACTCTGTCGAGTCTACATCGCGTCATTCTAGTCGTTAGTTTCTCTCTGTATTTTAATCAATAGGAGCTGCTACTCCTGAGTGCAGATTCAAACTGACTTGGTGACACTTCGACCCAAACTTGAGGCTGTGTTAACTTCGGGTGCACAGCTGGAGGCTGCGGTTGTTGGCCGGTTGTGGAAACCGAAAGGACGTCCGGCGTGACCACCGGTCGGCCCGCGGCATCGACCGGCCGTGTTACAGCTCGCAATGACGCAGATGCCCCACCCGTGGTCGCGTCGGCAGCCGCCCCAGTGCGTGGCAGGATGCCAGAGGCTTTCCGGGGACTCAAGAGTGAGACCTGCCTGCTTCGTCTTACCAACAAGTTTGAGGCGCTGTCTGTGCCGGACAATGTTGCTGAGACGGATGGTATCCCTTATTCTGAGGTCACCTCTCAGCCTACAGGAGCAGGGCTTTCACAAGGGTGGGGTTGCTTGTAATCTGGAACTCCAAATAAGGCGGTAATAGAGCCCATTACGGATATGGGTGCTAGGGAGGGAAAGAAGGCCAGCTTGCACTCCGTTTACATACCGAATGGGGTCATTCCAGATATGGAACGGATCCTTCCGGATGCCATGTAGAGTACAGCAGATGGTAGCTCACGTCGCTTTCAGTGTTTCGTGATTTCCTGTAAGAAAGGACACAGTTCGTTGTAATTGACGAAAAGTCATGAGTCGAACAAAAGTAATATATGGCGTTCCTCAGAGAAGTGTTTATAGCGCCCTCCTGACGACATCAGCATTTCAAAGGAATATCATCTTCCAGGGGCCTTGTTTCGACTGTCAGCGCTTTGTCAAATTCTTCTCGCAGTATCATATCTCCTATCTCATCCTGCTCCACTTCATCTTCCATTTCTAGAATACTCCCTTGGTGTTTATTTCCTTTGTATAGGTCCTCTAAATATTCCTTCCACATTTCAAATGTTCAAATGTTTGTTAAGCTTATGGGACTTAACTACGGGGTCATCTGTCCCTACACTTACAATCTACTTATGAACTACTTACGAACTAGGACGACACAAATATCCATATCCGAGGGGGGATTCGAACCACCGACCGTAGTGGCCGTGCAGACCGCGAATGGAGTGCCTTAGTCTCCTCGGCCACCGCGGCCGGCTCCACATTTCAGTGTTCCCCTCTTGCTTAGTACTGGTTTTCCGTGTGAGTACTTGATATTCATACAGCTGCTTTTCTTGTCTCCAAATATCTCTCATTTTCTTGCATGCGGTATCTGTCTTTCCCCTTGTTATACATTCTTCTACGGTTTTGCATTTGTTCTCTAGACACTCCTGCTTAGCCAGTCCCCACTTTCTGTCAACCACGTTTTTGGACGTTGTACTTTCGTTTGCCCGCTTCACGTGCTGAATTTTTGTGTTTTCTCCTCGATCAATTAAGTCCAGTACACCCTGTGTTATACCGAGATTTATATTAGTCCTTGACCTTCTGCATGTATTATCATCAGCGGCTTTCACTACCCTATCTCTCAGTGTTACCCATTCTTCTTCTCCGTTTCAGCCAATCTTTGCCTAATCCTCCCTCTGAAACCCTCAACCACCTTTCTTTCAATTTGTCCAGGACCCATATCCTAAGTTTTCTACCTTTATGCTGTCTATTTTGTTTTAATCTGCAGTTAATATCCAATAATTTATGATCAGAGTCTATACCTGCCCCGGGATATGTTTTGCAGATTAAAATGTTCAAAATGTTTGTTAAGCTTATGGGACTCAACTACGGGGTCATCAGTCCCTAAACTTACAAACTACTTATGAACTACTTACGAACTAGGACGGCACAAATATCCATGCCCGAGGGGGGATTCGAACCCCCGACCGTAGTGGCCGTTCTGACCGTGACTGGAGCGCCTCAGTCACCTCGGCCACCGCGGTCGGTAAAATATGGTCCCGAATCTATACCTTACCGTTATAATGTCAATCTCTTACCTTCCAGTTTATTCTGATCTCTTCAACGAATACAGTCTTCTTTCATGATGATTAAACCAAGTATCCACAAGATTAAACCAAGTATCCACTCCCATGAACCACAGACATTGCCGAGGTGGGGTGGCTTGCGTGCCTCAACGATACAGATAGCCGTACCGTAGGTGCAACCACAGCGGAGAGGTATATGTGGAGAGGCCAGACAAACGTGTGGTTCCTGAAGAGGGGCAGCAGCCTTTTCAGTAGTTACAGGGGCAACAGTCTGGATGATTGACATCAGTTAATGTGGCTTCGCCACACAGCTACTGCGAACGGCTGAAAGCAAGGGGAAACTACAGCCGTTACCTTTCCCGACCTCTACTGTATGAACATCTGATGATGGCATCCTCTCGGGTAAAATATTCCGGAGGTAAAATAGTCCCCCATTCGGATCTCCGGGCGAGGACTACTCAGGAGGATGTGATCATCAGGAAAGACAATACTGGCATTCTACGGGTCGGAGCGTGGAATGTTAGATCCCTTAATCGAGTAGGAAAATTAGAAAATTTAAAAAGGGAAATGGATAGGTTGAAGTTAGATATAGTGGGGATTAGTGAAGTTCGGTGGCAGGATGAACAGGATTTCTGGTCAGGTGAGTACAGGATTATAAATACAAAATCAATTGGGGGTATCACAGGAGTAGGATTGATAATGAATAAGAAAATAGGAATGCGGGTAAACTACTATGACCAGCACAGTGATCGCATTATCATTGTCAAGATAGATACGAAGCCAACACCGACAACAGTATTACAGGTTTATATGCCAACTAGCTCTGCCGATGATGAGGAAATCGAAGAAATATATGAGGAGCTAAAGGAAATTATTCAGACAATTAAGGGAGAGGAAAACTTAATTGTTATGGGAGACTGGAATTCGGTAGTAGGACAAGGAAGGGAAGGGAGGATAGTAGATGGATATGGTCTGGGCAAAAGGAATGAAAGAGGAAGCCGCCTGGTAGAATTTTGCACAGAACATAATTTAGTTATAACAAACACCTGGTTCAAGAATCACAAAAGAAGTTTGTATACGTGGAAGAGACCAGGAGACACCGGAAGATACCAGATAGATTTTATAATGGTAAGACATAGATTTCGGAACCAGGTTCTACAATGTAAGACATACCAAGGGGCAGATATAGACTCTGACCATAACTTGTTGGTTATGAACTGTAGGCTGAAACTAAAGAAACTACAAAAAGGTAGGAAAATAAGGAGATGGGATCTGGATAAATTGAAGGAACCTGAGGTTCTTATGAATTTCAGAGGGAGCTTTAGGCAACAATTGTCAGAAACAGGGGAAAATAAAGCAGTAGAGGAGGAATGGGTAAAATTAAGAGATGAAATAGTGAAGGTAGCAAAGGACAAAGTAGGTAGGAAGGAGAGACCTACAAAAAATCCTTGGATATCACAGGAGATACTAAATTTAATCGATCAAAGGAGAAAATATAAAAATGCAGTAAATGAAACAGGCAAAATGGAGTACAGACGACTAAGAAATGAGATTGACAGGAAGTGCAAAATGGCTAAGCAGGAGTGGCTAGAAGGCAAATGTAAGGATGTAGAAGAATGTATAAATAGGGGGAAAATAGATACAGCCTACAGGAAAATAAAAGAAACATTTGGAGATAAGAAAGACAGCTCTATGAATATCAAGGACACTGATGGAAAACCAGTTCTCAGCAAAGAAGGGAAAGCTGAAAGGTGGAAAGAGTATATAGAGAGGCTTTACAAAGGAAATGAACTTCGAGACAATATTGTAGGAAGGGAAGAGGATGTAGGTGAAGGTGAAATAGGAGATACTATACTGAGAGAAGAATTTGACAGAGCCCTGAAAGACCTGAGTCGAAATAAGGCCCCTGGAGTAGATGATATTCCCTCAGAGCTACTGAAGTCTCTGGGAGAACCAGCCATGACAAAATTGTTTCACCTGGTGTGTAAGATGTATGAGACAGGTGAAATACCCTCAGACTTTAAGAAAAATGTTATAATCCCCATCCCTAAGAAAGCAGGCGCAGACAGGTGTGAAAACTACAGAACCATCAGTTTAATAAGTCATGGTTGCAAAATATTAACGCGAATTATATACAGAAGGATGGAAAAGCTGGTAGAAGCCGACCTCGGGGAAGATCAGTTTGGGTTCAGGAGAAATGTAGGAACACGGGAGGCAATACTCACTTTACGGCTTATCCTAGAAGATAGATTAAGAAAAGGCAAACCTACATTTCTAGCTTTTGTAGATTTGGAGAAGGCTTTTGACAATGTTGATTGGAATAAACTCTTTCAAGTTCTGAAGCTAGCAGGAGTAAAATATAGGGAACGTAAGGTTATTTACAAGTTGTACAAAAACCAGACAGCGGTTGTCAGAGTTGAAGGGCATGAAAGGGATGCAGTGGTTGGAAAGGGAGTAAGACAGGGTTGTAGTCTTTCTCCATTGTTGTTCAATTTGTACATTGAGCAAGCTATAAAGGAAAGCAAGGAGAAATTTGGTGAAGGAATTAAAATTCAGGGGGAAGAATTAAAAACATTGCGTTTTGCCGACGACATAGTAATTCTGTCAGATACAACAAAGGACCTGGAAGAGCAATTGAACGGAATGGACAGTGTGCTGAAAGGTGCATATAAGATGAACATTAACAAGAGGAAAACTAGGGTAATGGAGTGCAGTGTAAGAAAATCAGGTGATGGTGAAGGAATTAGATTGGGAAACGAAGTAATAAAGGAGGTAGATGGAGTTTTGTTACTTGGGCAGTAAAATAACAAGTGATGGTCGCAGTACAGAGGATATAAAATGCAGAATGGCAATGGGTAGAAAAGCGTTCTTTAAAAAGAGAAATTTGTTAACATCGAATATTGATTTAAACCTAAGGAAGTCCTTTCTGAAGGCATTTGTGTGGAGTGTTGCCTTGTATGGGAGTGAAACATGGACGATAAACCGTGCGGACAGGAAGAGGATTGAGGCTTTTGAAATATGGTGCTACAGAAGAATGTTGAAGATAAGGTGGGTGGATCTCGTAACTAATGAGGAGGTACTGAACAGAATTGGGGAGAAAAGGAATTTCTGGCATACCTTGACTAAAAGAAGGGATAGATTGGTAGGACACATTCTTAGACATCAAGGAATTGTGAATTTAGCGTTGGAGGGAAGTGTATGGGGAAAAAATCGCAGGGGAAGACCAAGAGATGGATACAGTAAGCAGATTCAGACAGATGTAGGTTGTCGCTCTTATGTGGAGATGAAGAGGCTTGCTCAGGATAGGGTATTGTGGAGAGCTGCATCAAACCAGTCTCCGGACTGAAGACCACAACAACAACAAACCAAGTGTTGGTGGTCATTAAATTGTGCTCTGCACAGAATTCTATTAAGCGATTTTCTCTTTCATTCCTGTTCCTCAATCCATATTCATCTACTACATTTCCTTCTCTTCCTTTTCCTACTACCGAGTTTCCGTCTTCCATCACAATAAAGTTTTCGTGTCCCTTAATTTTCTGAATAATTTCTTTAATCCCCTGGTACATTTCTTCGATATCATCTTAGGTAGAGTTAATTGGGATATAAACTTGTATTACTGTGGTCGGTGTTGGTTTTGTGTCTCTCTTTGTTACGAAAATTCATTCACTATGCTGTTCATACTAACTTACCCGTATTCCTATTTTCTTATTTTTTTTCTTCCTATGGGACTTAACTACGGGGTCATCAGTCCCTAAACTTACAAACTACTTATGAACTACTTACGAACTAGGACGGCACAAATATCCATGCCCGAGGGGGAATTCAAACCCCCGACCGTTGTGGCCGTGCGGACCGTGACTGGAGCGCCTTAGTCCCCTCGGCCACCGCGGCCGGCTATTTTCTTATTCATTATAATGATAATTATCAGACCTAATCCTGCGTTATCACCAATTCATTTTGTGTTTATAACCCTGTACTGATCTGACCAGAAATCTTTTTCATCCTGCCACCAAACTTCACTAATCCCTACTATATCTAGCTTTAACCTATCCAATCATCTTGAGGTTTGAAAACCTCTTCGATCTCCGTGTTTGCTTACAAAATAAATTTGTTTTATAGGTAAGGTTCGCCTTGAGCAAACACAAATTTGTGTTTGCTCAAGGTGGGCCTTACCTATAACACAAATTTATTTAACCTACCCATTTCTTTTTTCAAATTTCCTAACTAACCTACGCGATTAAGGGTTAGATTATTTCACGCTCCAATTTGTAGAATGCCCATTTTGCTTTACTTGATGACGACATCCTCCTGAGTAGTCCCTGCGCGGAGATCGGAGTGGGGGATTATTTTACGTGCGGAATATTTTACCCAAGAATACGCGATCATGATTTATTCATACAGTAGAGCTGCACGTCATTAGGGAAAATTAATGACTCTGGTTTCCCCTTGTTTTCAGCCGTTCGCAGTAACTGCATAACAAAGCCGTGCTACCTGATGTTACAAGACCAGTCAATCATCCAGACTGTCGCCACTGTAGCAACTCAAAAGAGCTCTGTCCCTCTTTAGAAACCACACGTTTCTCTGGCCTCTCCATAGGTACCCCTCCGCTGTGGTTGCACCTGCGGTACGGCTATCTGTATCGCTAAGGCACGCAGGCCACCTCACTTCGGCTATGTCTGCGGCTACGTACAACTTAAACTGGAAAGAACAGACAGTAAAAGTAGGGAAGAAGCAAAGGCTACGTTTCATTGGCAGCACAGTTTGATGATGCATCAGTTCTATTAAAGAAACTGCCTACACTTATGCGTCCTATTTGAGTGTACTACTGCGCATTGTGGGATCCGCACTTGGAGGAACAGACGGACGATTTAGAGAAAGTTTCGAGCAGGTCAGTCCCTTTTTGTATTATCGCGATATAGGGGAAAGTGTCATGGAAATGATGCACAAAGTGAGTTTGGTAAACATTAAAAGAAAGGCGTTATTCGTTGCGGCGAGATCTTTTGGCCTAATTTCTGTATCATCACAATTAAATAAGAGAAATCAGACAGTAAACGGAATGATTTAGGTATTTGGCCGCAACCTATTAGAGATTGTAACCGTAGAGAAATATCATTAAAGCGGTTCGATGAAACCTCTGACATGCACTTCTGTGTGACTTTCACAGTATTTATTTAGGTGTAGATATAGAAGAGCCTCGTCAATTTGGTACACATTTCCCAGGGGAACAGTAGCTCTACTCAAATCTCTCAGTTCCATTCCAAAGTTCATTCAGTTATGTCCATAACTTTCATCGTGAAGGAGTATCAGACATATTTACCCAATTTAAGACACTTTCCGCCAGGTATTAATCAGGGTATGAACTAACTCTATCCCAAATTTCATTCACATTCGCCCAGCCATATAGCGTGAAGGCGTGAGAAACGAATTAAGTAATTGTAAGGCATTCCCAGCCTTCGCACGACTGAAAGGAAAGAGAAGTGAAAGTTTTACCACAATCGGACGTGCGGCATGGCCGTGCATAAAATACGAACAAATAGACAAATAAACTAATATAAAATCTTATATATCAGACAACGATGTGTTCCAGTTAATTGTACAGTGTGATATATTTTTCAATAGGTCTTTAGGAGAGGAAATGAATTATGGAATAAAATATACAGAGTGCTATTAAAAAAAATGTATCGTCTTTTGGGCCTGCTGCGTTATAAATGTTCTTTAATGACATTATGTAAAATAAATCTCAAACACTGCTACTTATTTTCTTCTTTGTTTATACTATAGTCCATACATTTTCTTAACATCCATACCTCACCGCCGGTCTGTCTATGGTTTTCCTATTAAATCAACCCCAATGGGGTAACAACAGATTTGCATTATTACATCGGAATAGTACAGCCAGCAACAAAGTGACTGTTCTTAACCAATAGGAGTTGATTTAACGGGAAAACAATAGCCAGATCGACAATAAGGTATGAATGTCATGTGTAAAATAACTCGCATTTCAAAAGAAATTGCAGACGGAACACCTACACTATTATAAGAGGCATGTTTTTTTTAAAGTAAGTAACGTTTTGAAATTAAAAAAAAGACATGCTAAGATGTATCAATAATATTATTATTCGTGATAGCCTGTACCTTAATCTACTTTACTAGTTAATATTAGTCAATATCGAGGCACTTGTCATAACGTTGTACCAGTTTCTGAATACCCTGCTCATAGAAGTTGCATCAGTATTGATACGATAATATCGTCCCCATATCTATCCAATAAATGTTGTATTACAGTTCTTCATTCAGGAATTAAGTTATTAGCTGATCTAATGAAAACTGACATTCATCGTTATTCCTTTTCATTAAATTGAAAATGTCATTCATAGCCCTCTGAATCTCTTCAGCATAAGGGCCAACGGTTTTCTTTATATCAACCTTGGACCTACTAATGTAAAGATTGTTTAAGCTTACAGTCAGCAGCCACCACCCTGTCTGTTATCGGCTGGATGCTGTTACTAACTGCTGCATCGAAATCAACTCCACGTAGTTGAGCCTGTTTCATAACTGTGTCTTTCATCTCAATTTTCATCACCAGATGCACCAAATTACGTTTATGAGGCGGCAGTCGTTGTTGTGACCTTGCCTAATCTTCGGGAATACCTGTTCCACACACAAAACAATGTGTTTTCCTATGTAAATAGAGGATGATCTTAATTTTACTGAAGATGTACTTGGTTCAGCAGCTTTCTTCAAGTAGGCAGCTATCATTCTTTCATTTATGTAACTTTTCTGGCATGAAACATGTACGCTGACAGACCTTTTTTTTTTTTTTTTTTTTTTTTTACTAGCTTCACGTAAAGTTTCTATTCCTTTTTCCTTGACCACTATCACTGCACCCTCACGTAAATCTTTTTCACAAATAAAACACTTATCACCCGACATTGCGCCCGAGTTGTTCCGCTATATCTCAACGAAAACATTCAAACATAGTTTCACTTCCTTGAGAGAAAGGAAAGTAACGCGATCACGGCAGCGAACGTACACAAAGTGGAGCATTGAGGACAGTTCGGTGTTTCGGCAGGAAACCCCCCCCCCCCTTTTCCCAGTCATAAATTTGAGCGCAGCGGCCGCAAAGGTGGGACCACTGTTACTCTGTGTTGGGACGGCGGGGCGGTCCGCAGCTACAGGTAGACGTACGTCGTGGGCGCGCAGCTTAGTGCACGGTCACAAAGGACAAGAAGGGAACTGCTTCCATGGTTCGCAAGGTAAACACGTTGAAAGGCAAGCAACTGCTGATTAAATAATCCACCCGAAAAAAAAATCAATTTTTATTTTTCTATGTTCCTAAATTTAATGATTTCACCGCTTTTTCAACGCTGTTTTACGTGTAAACCATACGACGTACAAAAACAGTTGCAGACATAAATTGTGGGCAATTTTCTCCTCTTCTTTTTATTACTGGGCCACTTACAGTGTAAATAGCTTGCTTTGCAAGTTATAAGCTGAAAACCACTGACAATTGTGATTTTTAGTTGTTTTTTGCTGAATTCTCATATTTGCCGATGGAATTTTTGTTGAAAAACTTCAGATTCGTATTCAGTACCCCAAATAACATAAAATAAGGCACTAAAACAATTACACCAAATTTTTCGACTTTGAGCCATTTTTGTGCACGATTTAACTGGACTATATTGTCTACTTCCTGCACCAGGGAAGGATGCCCACTCCATTGTTCATCATGCACATTTGTGCGGCCATCTTTAAATGCTCTCACCCAGTTTCTTACCATTCCATCACTCATAATGCCCCGTAAACTGGACAGACCTCACGAAGAATATTGATCGCTTTTAGGCCTTTTGCCCTAACAAAGCTTATAACATCCCGTACTTGACAGACGGCGGGACTCACGTGCCGCGTGGCCAGGGCCCCCCTGCGCGCTGCGCTGGACCACGTGTGGCGGCCGCACGCGCCGCCGCCGGCCACGTGAGCGCGGGGGGAAGCGGCTTCAGCGCACAGTAGCCGAGCCCCCTGCTCTGCCGCAGCCCCGCCAAGACGCGCCGTAAAAATAAACAGACTGACGGCGACGCCGTCGCAGGTAATCCGAACCTTCGAGCGGCCGCCACGATAGTGGCAAGCGTCACATAAATACGCATATTGTTAAGAAATTCTAGAAAGTAATACAGACGATAAAGTCAGGATTCCTTCCCGTGAATTACAGTAATCCGCCTTAGCTGTCTTATATGCCTTTATCAGGTTACAAGCGGTTTCACACCATTAAATGTGCATCTTCAGGTATCTCAATTTACATGAGGTGGAATGACTTATTGCGACGTGTCGGCGTTTATGAGGGGTTTCCTTAAGGTTATCAGATAGGTTTATATGGCAAACCATTAAGTGAACGTCTGTACGGTTGGAGCTAACAGTTGATTAAACCAAGTTTACTGCATTATGGGATATGACGCACACCGATTAATACAATCAGTTTTGCTTTACATTCAGGGAAGATAGAACACGATCCCAACGGTAAATTTAACAATTCTTCTTAAGCAGTAAAATTGGTTTAACCAACTGTTCACTCCAACCAACCAGTACTGGCGGAAGGGCCGGGCGAGCCGGCCGACCGCCCGGGGCGCCTAATTTTGGGGGAGTTTGGGGGGCGCCAAAATCCATGCTAAATTAATATTATTGTAAACAGTGAACTAGGCCATAGGCCTCACTCTTTATGACAACCCCGGTTTCTTTTTGAATCTCGTATAAAGGAAATCCCTTCATCCCTTTACCTTATTTGTCTATAAAAAATCTACGCTGACAAAGCTAGACGCTGTTGTTGAGAGATTGGACTTTTGAGCAACAATAACACGGTCTGACAATTACAACCGCCGCGGCGCCGACAATTGCACTCCTTGTGACAAAGGTATGTTCGCCGCTCTAACAATTCACACAAACAATATTGAGTTATCTGCAACCAAAAGGAAATTAGTACTGTTTGTACTGTCAAATGTCTCGTGGAAGAATATTATAAATGAGAAGTCATGTACATCTAGTGCAGGCTTCATGGTGAGCGTGTTCTTTTTTCTTCTGAATTTCGACTCTTAGTAGAAGAATCGTTGCGTTAATGTGTTCTTTATCAACATGTCCGAAAAAGGAAGCCTACTGGAAATGTATATACAAAAAGAAGAGCACAATTAGCGGCTGAAAATAAGAAACAGACAGCAGCAATAAAGCAATTTTTCGTACTCCTGAAACAGACAATAATGGAAATGAAGCCGTAGAATCAGAGAATGAGGAAACCAAATATATCGACAAATATTCCTGAAGATAACAACGCAGTACAGGTAAGTAGGCCTACATCACGTAACGTATGTTCGTCTTATTACGTTTAATAGAGAAGAGATGTTTACACACGTGACATCTTAGCAGGATGGGGTGAGTAGGGTGTCGGCCTCTCAGATAGGCGGCGAACTTCAGGCTCCAAGAAAGTTGTTTGCACATTGATATTATATACCAACAATGGTGCTTGATACATGTAGCAAAGCCATAAGACTTTTACTCGTTAGATGTGTATTAACCAACTTTAGCTGTATTTCAAGCATTCATCTATTAATTAAGTAGAGGGCTACCATAGTCTAGAGGTTAAAGCGTTGGACTCATGTCTACGTGCTCCTGCGTTCAAACCCCGGATTTCCGCTTTCCAACGGCAGGAAAACTGGGGAGTCACATAAATAAAGATATGACGGTCACTTGGCCTCCAAATCTCCTAAAAAAGCTTGTTGGCAGGAAGTGACACGACTGGCTGATCCGCTTTCTTTTACTTGAATTTTGACCACTCGCTATCAGATGGCATTGGAGCAGGCCCAAAATCTATTGGTCTGCCGTGCCAGTGATTATTATTATTAGTAGTAGTGATAGTAGTAGTATTCTAGTAGTAGTAGTATCGTCTACTAACTAGAATTCTGAAGAGTTAACAGACCTCCGTGGAGTTTCGCTATCACAAATTTTGCAATAGACACATTATTTCAAAATTCAAAATGTTTGTTAAGCTTATGGGACTTAACTACGGGGTCATCAGTTCCTAAACCTACAAACTACTTATGAACTACTTACGAACTAGGACGGCACAAATATCCATGCTCGAGGGGGGACTCGAACCCCCGACCGCAGTGGCCGTGCTGACCGTGACTGGAGCGCCTCAGTCACCTCGGCCACCGCGGCCGGCCCATTATTTCATAAACATATCGTTGATAAGTAACATGTAGCAGTGTAAGAATATATATAGATTAACGTGACTTAAAAAAAGTGTTCGGACTTCGGCAGCTAATTTGAATGCATTAGCATCTACTTTATGAATGCGCTGATTCTTGATGATTTTCACAATACGAAGTTGGTAATGAATATGGAGAGAATTTAATTTTTTATGTACAGTTAGCAAAAGAAAAAAACGAGGCCATTCTTATCTAGATTCTGTAAGATTCGCCCCATTTTATGTTATCCTAACTGTACACTTGACAGCAAAAAAAGTGGATCACTGCTGAATGCAACCCAACTAACGTAGCTGTGTTGCGGGTACTCCACATTCAAAACCCCTGTAGAGTGCAGTCATTCGACTATTCACAATGGGTACCAAAGAAGCAGTAGAGAACATTGCTCCTTATGGCAGTCGGTCCACATGTAATTCAATATCGTAATATAAAAAACATTAGAATACAAGTTATTAGAGTCGAAAGAGCAACGTAAATGCAATTTAATTACAATAAGTTACAAATCGAGTACCTTATCAAACCCATTCAATGACACAACGAGTTTTTGTCCGTGCTCTGAATTTGAACGCACTGTTGACCAAAAAAAGCTTTCGTTTCTGATGGAGACTAGATTAGGCATGAAGAGACGTAAGACATTGACGTTTTCATTGGTATCGTTTACAAGGCCAATGTCCGAACCCGGTTAACTTTAGCATTGCACAAGGAATGGAATGAAATTCAAATTTTTTCTGAGAGGTAACCACTAAAGGTATATAATGCAGTGCAACTCACAGGTGTAAAACGTCATAAAATTGTGGAATAGAACGCATTACCTATATGAATCGTTAACGAAGCACGATCACACGTCAGATATTAAATAAATTCATAGTTAGCGCTGTATTTGAACTTGAAATGACGATACAATTTACTTCTTTCCCGGCAGGTACCCAACCCCGGCTCTATTCGCTATTTATTATATATACGGAAAGAGATGAAATAGTTACTGTTCTCACCATTAGCGGGATGTGCATATGTTCGGCAAGAAGTAGCGCAAGCCGCGGCGGTTTAGCCGCGCGCACTGGAGCGCCATGTTCGGGTGCGCGCGGCTGTTAGCCGTCGGGGGTTCGAGTCCACCCTACGGGCAGGTTAGTTTACCTTAGTTTAAGTAGTTTGTAAGCTACGGACTAATAACCAAGCAGTTGAGTCCAATAGATTTACAAACATTTTGAAGTAGCGCAATAAATAACGTTGTGCTGCCTGGGACTCCAACCCAGCTCCTATCGGCAGCGTTGACCTCAGATGACTAGGTAACAACTCTCCCAATCTCGTTTACTATTAATTAGGATCGCGCCGCCGTAGGAGGGGCTTGGCATTCTGAAGAAACAACGAAAACTAATGGAACTTTTAAAGACGCCACTGTCCTAAATTCCTTACTTGCCGCTATTGGAGGTGGAGAGGGGGATATTTGCGATTGTTAAAAACTGCTTCCGAAGCAGGAATCAAACCATATCTCAGCCATTACAAGATGGCATCAGCCCAATCAACTACCGATTTTCAGATGCGGCAGTAAAATGTTTTTCGTCAAAATGGAGTGCAGAACACATGTTACGAGAAATAAAATAGTTCGGCGGTATCTGTCTATGTAACAGTAATTTCTTGGCCTCACGGTCTGAGGCGTCTTGTCGCGGAGTTGCGGTCGCTCCAGCCAGAGGTTCGACTCCTTCCTCGGGCATGTGTAGTTGTGTGTGTGTGTGGTGTGTGTGTGTGTGTGTGTGAGTGTGAGTGTGTGTGTATGCGTGTATTCCTTAGCGTAAATTAATTAAAGTAGCACGTAAGGCTAGGTAGGGACTAATGAACAGATGATTTGTCCATTAGGACTATAACAAAAAGTTATATACAGTATGTAGAATTATGTAGCATTGCGTATGATAATATACTACGTTTTAGCATGATCTGTGGTGATTTTGTAAGACATGTTTCTGTATACTTATATAACTATAGTCTGGTTTCGCTCTAGTTTGTATGAAAAATGTGTGTGAAATCTTATTGGACTTAACTGCTAACGTCATCAGTCTGCACACTAATTAAACTATGTTAACATACGGACAACAGACACCCGAGACCGAGGAAGGATTCGAACCACCGACGCGAGCAGAAGCCCAATTCAAGACATGATGCATCAGAAAACGGTTTCTAAAACGGGAAATATATCCCATGTATAACGATATAGTCTGTTGGGATGAAAGCATAGGAGGTCAATCGAAATATCAGAGCTCTGTATTTCACAGATCGAAGAATTTATTATAAGTAAGGGGGTATGAAAGAACACGGTCTCATAGAGAGGACTGATATACAGTAACGAAATCATAAATTAAAAGAGATTGCACGCTGTCAACGGAAACCTGGTGATAGTTGTACTGCTTCCTGGAATGGCAGAGAAGAATCTAGATTAAAAGAAATAATCCGACACAAGCTGCTTGTGGCCACTGAGTGAACGCATTGGGGAAGTTGAACAGTTGTGCCCAGCCGGAATTCGGGTCCAGTTCCTACTGCTATCTAAGCAGTTACGGTAACCACTGCACGAGCGGGAAAACAACGATCATCGCAGGTGCGCGGGCTACCACTCCTCTCCCCCCTCATCACCCACAAGACTCAAACTTCCTCGCACTGCTCACGTAGTTGCCGTTTCCAATTTTCACTCACTGCTCGTGGCACTTCGCCGATTACCTCGAGAGTTCATGCGTTGTGTGCATTTGCGCTGAAGGCTGGAGTTGTTCTGGTCTTCTACTTAATTATGTATATTTATGTGGTGTCTGTTCTTTCGAAAGAACAGTCATGACACATATATTTATATAGAAGAACCTTTCAAGATTCACTTATTGGTGGTATTCCAATTAAAATGTCTGAAAATTGAACTTCGGTGTGTCATTTACTTATCACATATATGATTACAGACAAGGGTGATGAATTTCACGTAGCAACTACAACTATTCTCGATCCCTACTTTCTGAATTATCTGCATCGGCCTTCACAAGGGCAATGAGGAGGCGATTCACGCTGCAACTGTTCCCTTCCTTCATGAAAATGTCGATGCTCTTTAAAGATTAAGAGGCAGCAGCTCTCAATTACAAACTGGAGCGCGAGTAATATTTTACCCACTCTCTGACAGAGCTACAAACTGCTATATCGAATTGAGAAATATTTGTGGCAGATTATGCTGCTGTCTAGTAAGCACCTCAGAAAAGCAGAACCAATTTTAAAATGATATTGAAGTTATATCTTGTGCGGTATAGTGAATTAGAGGAATGAAGGTCTCGGATGTTTTCCGTTTTTTTTTTTTTTTTTTTTTTTTTTTTTTTTTTTTTTTTTTTTTTTTTTTACTACTTAGGTTGGGGAGGGGGCGGAGACGGCAGGGGGATGAGGTGGGGAAGCGAAATATTAAAACAAAAGAGTTTTCAGGGTAGCACGCTTCTTCTATGAGATTTCAATCACCAACCTTCTCCTACAAATGCAAAGAGCTTTTGTACTCATTACCGTACAAAGTATGTTACAATTATAAGAAGGCCGCGCAGAGTACCCGCGCGGTCTAAGGTGCCATGTCATGGATCGGGCTGCTGCTCGCATAAGAGGGTCGAGTCCTCCCTCGGGCATGGGAATGTGTCTGTTGTCCTTAGAATAAGTTAGTTTAAGTAGTATGTAAGTATACGGACTGTTGAACTTAGCATACCACACACATTCGAACATTTTATTTGAATTTTAAGAATAATATAATGGTAAATATAACTCGCATATATCCTTTTTGTCACTTGTTTTTCTCGATCTTCGTATAAGCGTGGAACAGTCGAGAGACTAAAGCGATTCTATGAACCCATTACGGAACACTTCACTATGAATAACAGAAAAATCGTGTAAATGAAAAGCTTCAGCACAAGGTATTTCTGTTTCGTAGCACTTGTTTGAGAGACAATGAGAACACTTTATAAGTGCACAAATCGTGAATGATATATATTTGTGTTGTTCCCACCAGAATTGTTTAATTTTAAAACATACGTAGTTTTCTAGGTTGAATACATATTTTCTTGTATCTAAATCTAATGCAGGGCGCTGAAAAGATAGTTTCCTGTGTTGTATGATTGCTATCTAGATGAAACATTATGTGGCAGCTGCGTTTATCATGATTCTAATCTTTAACTTCGTTAAATATTTGAATGAAATGTCAAAAGATAATGTGGCTGCTCTTTTTATAGCAAAATAACTCTAGCTGTGGTAGTTAATACTACACACTTGGGTAGGTTGGCAGAAACGTTTGAGCCTGGATTTGCGGTCTGTGCCTGTTTTAGCCGTGGCTCGAGAGCTATGGGCTGGCCGGTCAACCACAGCTCGTGCCAAGGCGAGGCTTGGTGGCAGCCAGCAAGCTGGCGGTCGCGGTGATGCCCAACAGCCCCCAGCACAGCGCAGAGTGGGGCTCTGACGTAATTACAGAATGTTTACTTCCTGGCATCACAGTAAAAGCAGACAGCCGAAATACAAATCAGGCCGTCTCACTGCGAGCAATCAACTCGAGATAGAGTCATCACTCTTACTGAAGAGAAGCTGGTCTGACGGCGTTATTGATTCTACGCTGAGATGTATTATGAAAGAAACACATAATGAGGGATTCTGGATAAATTATTAGTACTTAAAAATGTATTTCTTCTTTTTTTAATTCTTTTAAAATTTTTTTAAATCTCCTAAGTGAGACTATAGAAGAAATAAAATGAGTTTCTTTTTGCTTTGAGCCTTTAAATTGATTTTTTTTTAAATATACAGTTCCTTTATTATCCTATTTTATTATAAATTTATATACCTAGAGACAGTTTTCTGCATCAGTATGTCAAAGAAATGAAGTGAAAGGAAAAGCACTGAATTAAAGAAAGTATGGAGGTCTGGGTTCGATTCCCACCCGTGGCACAACTATTAATTCAATGCTTCTCATTCCACTCAATATCCTTTTTTTACTCATTTATAACTAGACTCCATGCATACAGAGTAATCAGTTTAGATGGACGCTGTCAAAGTAATTTGTGTTATTTCAGATACGTCTCTCTCCTCCCCTCCATCCATTAATACACCCTCTTTCACAAAATACGCAAACGCTCTTACATTTATTAATAGTTAATTTCTCTTCTGTTCTCTCTCTGGACGCTGTTCTGGACGCTGTTAAAATAATTTTTGTTATTTCAAATACGTCTCTCTCCTTCCCTCCATCCATTAATACACCCTCCGTCCTTAACAAAATATGCAAAGGATTTGTCTTGTATTTATTCGTGGTTAATTTTTCCTCCTTTCTCTCTTTCTCTCTGTCACCTCCCTTATATTTTAACCTCAGTTGCCCTTTTGGTCTATTCCCCCAAAAAGCTGTAAAAATTGTGGTTTCCGTTAAAACAATACTGTCTCTTTTAAAGTCTGATTTCTTTACTGTCCATGGGTCCTCTCTATGAAGCAGTATTCTTGTATATCTCCGATAATCCATCCTTCGTTCTGTAAAACATTCGTTCCTTTTCTCTCGGCCCTAAAACAAACTGTGAAATATAAGTAAGGAGTACTTTGCAAGCATTTCACTCTTTTATTTTCCAATTCTGCACTCCTGTTCATTCCTAGATCCCGCCCTCCCTCCTGCTATCCCTCCCTTGAAATATTTATCTGCCACCTCCGTGCTTCTTTTCACAATTTTGTGCTTGGCAGATTTTTTTAATCACTTTCATTATTTCTCTGTCGTTGACTCTGGAAGAGCACGTGCATATAATGGACAACTGCACCTTACCGCGCAAGCACTATTGTCGCCATTAAAATGGACATCTATTCCGACAGATACCAGTATCAAAGCTTTGCAATTGCATTTTCGATGCGAAATTGTATCAGAATCCACATTGCTGTTTTTAACCTCAATATGACTATTGAAGGCAGCCACACCATGAAGAATAATTGCTCGACACACTTGCCAGTTATCGGATACCTTGTCACTGTCCATACTAGTAAATCACAGAAACCTCCTTCATCAAAGTCTGTTTGTGTTCCTGAACGTGGTGAATAAATGTCAAAAGGAAGTTACTTTCCGAATATCAAATTTTTAACGCATAATCCACGTTCCTCATAACTATAAAAATGTCTAATATTCAAGTTATAGGGGCAACAGCTACTCAACAATCTTTATTATAATGAGCTCATACTTAAATAATCTTATTACAGAATGCCATACCAAATCGTAATGTAGCATACTAAAACGTAGTATAATATCATGCAAAATCCGCGATGAGGCGTCTCACACTACGTGGTCATCCCGTGCAGCCAAGAATGTCTTACCTAGCCAGACTCCTCTGAGCTCTTTGACTGGTCGTACTGTCTAATGAGTACTCCATTATGACAAAACATTATGCCAACGCTGGAGGCCGGGATGTGGTAATAGCTAAGGTATGGGTCCGATTCCCGCTGGGGGGTAACAGTTTTTAGCGGCCACAAAAATACCATCTACACCTCCAGTAACTCCAATAAAGAACGCAGGACTCTGCCTTGTTTCAAATCAAAATTGCACATGTCCATGTGCTACTAAATTAAACAAAGTTTTCGCAAAATACCAAACCCCTTTCACGTCTCTGCGAACGGTGTGATCACGACAATGTGATAGTTGACGCCTCATGGTGTCAGGTCAAGAGTGACGGTATGTGCAGGGTTGGAGTGCCCGGAAGAAATAATAAATATATCAGCAGTATTACTTCCTATTATACAATAGCAAATGGTGCTGGGTTCGAGTCCCTGCCGGGGAAAAATTAATTGTATCGTCGTTTCAGGTACCAGTATAACGCTATTTGTGAACATATTTGATATGTGAAATCTGATTGTTCTTAGTTAACAAATCATCAATACACTGTATTCTATACCACAACTTTATGATGTATGACATATGTGAATTGCACTATATTACGTATCTTCAGCGGTTACCTCTCAGCAACAGTAGGAGCTTCATGCAACTCCTGGTGCAGTGCTTAGATTATCATTTATTTCTGGGTTCAGATATCGTTCTAAGAAACTAATTAAAACGTCAGTGCTTTACGTCTATTTATGCCTAGAGATCACGCGCACTTAAACGTGGCCCCTGAGCGGAGAATGTTGGGAGCTGAAGCTTTCATTCAACTCATAGCGGATTGGCTGTTACAACAAACCCCGCCTCTTTCCCCCAGTGCCGGCAGCTTACGGCATATAGACTACAGGTTTTAAAAGAAACAACATGTAAGGGGTTAAGGCGTTACAGATGGAACACGACATTAAAAATCACTTACTGTTTGAGTAATAGAAAAGTGGAACGCATATCTACGAAATGTTAATATTTGAAAGGGACTTATTAAGCGGGTGTAAATACGCTCTCTGCCTCTTTTTATTGTAACAAAACAAAAATCAGAATTAACATTCTTCACGCCACTTTCAAGGTCAGCCTTCTTTCTTATAAAAGAAGTCGTCGGGGTATGTGGACTTATTTTAGCAAATAACAAAGTGGAAGACAATAATCAATACGAAGCACAAATTAACAATACATTGACGAGGTCTACGGTGTACAATGCTGTTACGAGGTAGGGCTGGTGGAGAGCATAAACATTCCGTTGACACACGAGCTCAGCCGACTTCCGCCGATCAGAGAGGGACCACGAAAAAGTGCGTGACCTGTAATCACATCTCGATCAGGCATACAACTGTTTTTTTGCTTAACAGTGCGTTCAGATTCAGATCATGAACAAAAACATATCATGTCACTAAACAAGTGTGATAACGTATCTGACTTTTCACTTATTGCAACTAAATTTAATTTACAAGTGTTACTGTCTCATGTCTAATGACGGTTATTCTAATATTTGTTGTACGAAAGTATTTGTTTGTACCTTGCCCGAATGCCATAAGGAGAAATAGGAGACTTACTTAGTACCTATTGTGGGTACGTAATAACTGTACTGTGCAATGATTTGACAACCTGCGACGCATCTGTGTAATGGTGGTCGCATAGCGTGAGGTTCAAATGTTCAAATGTTTGTCAAGCCTATGGGACTTAACTACGGGGTCATCAGTCCCTAAACTTACAAACTACTTATGAACTACTTACGAACTAGGACGGCACAAATATCCATGCCCGAGGGGGGATTCGAACCCCCGACCGTAGTGGCCGTGCTGACCGTGACTGGAACGCCTCAGTCACCTCGGCCACCGCGGCCGGCTAGCGTGAGGTGCAGTCTCCACTTCGGAATTCAGGGGTGATCCACATTTTTTCTGTCAAGTGTACATTTTCATAATGAACACGGAATATTTAGATTCAATATTTATACGCAATTATTTTACCATTTATGTACAATACTATTACAAAATATATTTGTATGTTCATTTGTTCATATATATGTTCTCTTTTGCAGTTAACAACGTTGTTTATGTATATAAGTGTAAATATATGCAGTATCGCATCATCAATCTTAATTTGACATAGATCGTTGTTTCTTGAATCGTTCTGTAAATTTCTAATCAGTGACGTAGAATATTTTACATGCTCATGTGAAAATAATTGTTTCGTATATCGTTAAGCAAAACTTACTCTGTGTATTTAACTGACAAAAGTTTAGATCTTACTCAGTATGATAATTTATTCTTATAGTTATAGACTTCAAGGAGTTATTCTATGAAAGCAGCTATCTGTAAGGTAGCATAGCAAATTTAAAGTCAGTAATACCAATGGGTTGTAGGGGGCGCCATATGGATTCTTTGCCGGGTGATATTTTCCCCTTCCGCTGGCCCTGACTCCAACCATACAGGCGTTTAGTTAATGGTGTCCCATATAAAACTATCTAAAAACATTGAGGAAAGCCCCATAAAGCCGGTACCCAACATGAATACTGGGACGTCGCAATAAGTCATTCCACCTCATATAAATGGAGATACCTGAGGATGCACCTTTAATGGTGTGAAACCGCTTGTAACCTGATAAAGGCATATAAGACAGCTAAGGCGGATTACGATAATTCATGGAAAGGAATCCTGGCTTAATCGTCTGTATTACTTTCTAGAATTTCTTAACTATGTATTTCAACTGTGGATGCCCAAAGTATAAAATAGTTTATGATATGTGTGTTGCTTGCAGATAAATCGTGTATTATGTAGCTTCTCCACTGTATACAGTCAGTTGGTGATCACGTCTGTATTGTTTGACTATTCCAGTATACATGAAGCACGATGATAAAGAGCTGCTCAACGTTTAACTGTATAAACTGAATTAAGAAAGGAATAAAAAGAACAATTACTGTCTTCTCATTTATATTTCCCAGGAATACAAGAAGCCCTACTACTTTTGTTCAGAGGTAGTAACTTTTTGCTTAAAAACGGGCTGTTAATCGAGACAGTATAGGGTTTTGAATGAAATAAATAACATACATTTACACTGCTGGTAGCTCTTAAATACGAGCTTCTTTACCAAGTACTGATGGACAGGAAGTTCGAAAAGTTTAATTTTCCGATTGTGTAAATAAGTATTGGGATACGAGATCAGTTGCCTCGCTGCAGTTCGAATTTTTTTATATGAAATTAATAGCAACTTTTAACACAGATTATAAAAGTCAGCTGCTTCGCATATAGGTATAATAACTGAAAGGGTTTTGGAGACCTGTGTATAATTCCATATATGAATTACATATGAGGATACATATTGTGAATTTGAATCGCAGTATGACCATTGTAGCTGACTTTTGAACAGTTCACGCTTCTGTATTTGCTATAATAATGCTAATATTCGTGCTAGATACACTAACGCTAATGTTAGAAGCACTTAATTACGAAGATAATGCTAATATTCGTGCTAGATACACTAATGCTAATGTTAGAAGCACTTAATTACGAAAATGTTACGGCATAATTCGTGTTCTTAAAATAATTTGGTAGTGACTGGTTGTTGTATACACAAGGTAAGACGCTATTTTGCTGTTATGTAGCTGATGCGATATTTCATTTTCACAATAGATTTTTAACATTAGCTGTTTCAGTCAGCATTGTTTCATTTTTTGATGCTATAAAGTAGTGCTAAATAGTGGAGAATACAGCGGGTACTCAAGCAAAGGTGTAAAGGTTTGTGCAGCCCTTCGAAATTAATGTTTATACAAAAGTTACACCTTCGTAAAATACAGAGTGGATCACCTAACACTTGCATGGAAACGGAAAGTGCGACTGATGTGCGGTTTTCACATAATGGATTGGTAGTCATGGCCTCGTATTTTTAGCCGACAAACAAGTTCATTTGAATGAAACACTGGTTGTTTCTATCATGCAATGGAATATTTGACACCGGCTATGTAAAAAGAATTTTGAATGACATTTTTATCACGTTTAGCTTGGCATCTACAACCATTCAATGTTTCGGTGGCGGGGGCTGCGATAGCGTAGCTAACTGGCCGAGTGGCTAGCCTCTGGGGCACGGCCCATTTTAAATGGTTGTAGCTGCCAAAGTAGATGTGATAAAAGTGTCAACCAAAATTCCTTGTGCACGGCTGGTGTCAAAAATTCCAGTGCATGATAGAAACAACCATTTTTCCGTGGTTTATTCCGCCTTATGCAAAACACTTTTTGCTTTGTTTAAATACCCAAAATAGTTTCGGCACTTATTTTTCCATCTTCCGTGAGTTTCTGTTGATTGTTTTCTATAATAACATGTTACATATTTTGGTTATACAATCGTTTGCACAAGTTGTTTGGTTTAACAATTTTGTTAGATGTTTTAGGCCTAATTTATTCAAAGTACTTACACTGTGTCATACGCAGGATTTGCATGTACATTAATTGTGGAATGACGAATTTTGACAATCTGTCATCTGCAACAACAAGACATTTTTGTTTACGAAAACTGACTGATTTATTGTAGGCCTACATTAGAATGGAAATTATATTGAAATTATTTCTATGTGGCTGTTTTGGCTTACTTACATTTGAGCTGTGGTGTCGCTGCTCGTTTGTTTCTGGCGTGTTCTTATGTTTTTTGGTCTTCAGTGCGATTTTTGCTGTGAAACAGCACTGTTTTCATCGCTATTTGTCTTCTTGTGGTGGCTGTACGATGTTGCATTTATTTGTGTGGCGTATCTGTGATTTGGAGCACGATTTTTGAATATTTTAGATACTGACATTGTTTTGTGGGTGAGTATTTGTGTATGTTGTGTGTGTGTGTGTGTGTGTGTCTGTGTGTGTTAAACAGAGAGAGAGAGAGAGAGAGAGAGAGAGAGAGAGAGAGAGAGAGAGAGAGAGAGAGAGAGAGAGGAGAGACAGAGAGTGAGACAGAGAGAGAAAAAATAGTGTATGCCTGTGTGCGTGTGTATATGTGGGGGGAGGGTTCAGCTGTGATATGGTGGTGCGATTTATTTGCAAACTTCTTTGACGGTCTCAAAGGTTGGTTTGTTGCATATTGACGTGTATTCATTTAGTAATTTCTTACCTTGGGCTATTGCTTTTTGTATGTATTAATATTCTTCTATTGTTAATTTTTAGAATAAACTGATGCTGGTTTTGAGGATTTATAGGTCTGTTTCTATGTTTGTTGGGGTGTGATTCTGTTTCATTAAATGTTCAGCGAATGTTGACTGACAGCTGCTACTTCTTAGTGCTCTGAGGTGTTCAGTGTATCTTGTTTTGAAATTTCTGCATGTCTGACGCGGATTCACAGATTGACAGTAATTGTAAGTAATCTGATAGATTCCTGATTAGCTGTACTTGTCAGTGTTGTTGGAAGGTTTCCCTAGTCTATTCTGTATTGTGTAGGTGGTTTTGTATCCTATGTTCAGCCCTTGTTTCTTAAGCATGTTGCCCACTCTGTGTATGATTTTATTGTTGTAAGTCATGATGTGTCATTTGTTGCTTACTGTGTTGATATGTTGTGTGCAGTGTTTCATCTCTGTGTGTGGGATTTTCTTGGCTGTGTGTTGCCTGTTTTTGTAATTTTCTGTGTATTCTGTCCGCTGTTTTAGTGTTATACCCATTTTCTTGTGCAATTTGTTTAATTGTGTCCAGTTCTTCTGTGTAGTCGTGTTTGCTCATTGGTGTTCTGTTTGATTGGTGTAGTAGAAACCTGAAACTTGCTTCCTTCTGGGTTATTGGATGATTGGACTGGTTGTGAATCACAGTGCTGGTCATTGTGGGCTTCCTGTAGATTTTGAATTCATTTTTGTTGTTTCTGTTATGAATGGTGAGATCTAAGAAGTTTAGTTTTCCATCTGTTTGTGTTTCACTAGTGAACTGTATTTGTGAATGTATGGTGTAGAGTGTGGAGACCTTGTATACGGGAGTGTGGTTCATCTATTAGGCATATTATATCATCCACATATCTGTACCAATATTTTATGTTGTACAGTTTTGGTTTAACAATTTTGTCTAATATTAGGTTTTCTATGTGGTTCATGAATATGACTGCTAGAAGGCCACTGACTGGGGATCCCATGGGCAATCGTTCCTGTTGGGAGTAAAATTTTTTGTTGAAAGTCAAGTAATTTTGTTCAGTGATGAGTTTCAATATGGTTGTTATTTCCTGTATGTTTGTTGTGGGCATGTCTCCTTGTAGTTGCAGATGTCTTTCTATTATGGTGATGGTTTCTGCTGTTGGGATCTTTGTCTACATGGGAGTTATGTCAAATGATATTAATGATGCTGTAATTTGTATATTTTCATTTCTTAATTTTTCTATTAGGTCATTAGTGTTCTGTTTTCTGTGTATTTGTATACTGTCTGTAATAATGTGTGTGTCTGTTTGGCTACATAGTAGGTTGGTGCATTGATGAAGCTAATCAGAGGGCGTACAGGGATATTGGTCTTGTGAAGTTTGCGAATAATTTCTGAATAGGGGCCCCTGGATTTTTCTGTATCATTCTTTGTATTGGTGTGTCTGTGGAAATTGTTTCTATTGTTTTCAATGTTTTCTGTACATTTCTTTGATACCGGTTTGTTAGGTCACTTGTCAGTTCTGTAATGTTGTTGTTTTGTATGAATTCTAATGTTTTGTCAATGTATTCATTTTGTTTCATGAGAACAATTGAATTTCCTTTGTCAGACTTTTCTAATTATGACATTTTCTTGTGTTAATATTTGTTGTAGATTTCTGTAGGTTTTAACTTCTTCTGTCTTTTGGTTTTGCTTTATGAAGGTTTTATTCTCCTTGATTATCAGTCTTATTTCTTCAGCAACTAGTTCTCTTGTTAAGTTTGGATTGAATTCTGGTGTGTTAAGTCTTTCATATTGTTTAATTATGTGTTCAGCTTCTGTTATCATGTTTTCTATTTTTATGTGAGACACTGTTGTGTTGCTGTTATGGTTTGGCCCATTTCAAGTAAGTTACTTTCTTCCTCGGTTAATTCATGTAAGTTAAGTTGATAATCATTTTGTTGAATGTTTGTTTTGTTGTAATTGTATCTGGTGGTCTTTTTTGTGATTAAGCATTTTGGTAATTTTCTTTTGTAGTGATGTCTGTTTTCTTTCAATTATGGTGCCTGTGTCTGCTCTGACCCTTTGTATTAATTCATCGAAAAATGGTGTATAATTTATGTGGTTTGCGAACTGAATGTGGAGTTTACATAATTCAGTGTTCAGGGCTTTGTTTTTAGAATATAGGGAGCAGATTTCTTGTTTTATCCACATCATTCCGGCTTTACGATTTGTCTTTTGTGCTGCAGATGACATGTTGTTTACATGTATCACTACATAGTTCGGAATTATTTTGTTAGCCGTAAATATTTTGTTGAATTTTATATTAAGTACTGTTTCATGAAGTTTTATATTGGTATTCTGGAACTTGCTGAAGAGCTGTGAGTGTAATACCTGGCTTGGCGTTGAGATTATCATCTTGGGATGGTGCAGTTCTTGTCTCTTCCGTGATTGCAACAGGGCCGGAACTAAGGGGGGAGGGGGGGGGGGGGCAAAGGGGGCAGTTGCCCCGGGTGGCAGAATTTAGAGGGCTGCAAATTTTGACCGACTCACTTTTTTCTTACAGAATGTATCTTCCTGGTATAATTTATTAAAATTAACTGACACAGCATTATTAAAAGTAAAATGACTGCAAGAAATACCGAAATCATTTAACAAAACTAAAATTCCTTGTTACTGACTTCAGTGTTGCCCTGTCACAGGTACTTCAGCTAATCAAACTTTAAAAATCTACTAGATATTAGCCAGACTGAGGGAGATGTTTGCGTTATTGCATAAGTAAATGCACAATATTTATTAATTTGCATAGATTTCATTTTTCAGATAAATGAATATTCATATTTCATATCAAGGTAATATTTGTAGAACAGGTGAATTTGAAGAACGTTCCAGTCCTTATCAGAAAAAAAAAGTATTTCAGGTGCGCACACTTGTTATTGAAAGTCAAAAGCATTAAGGATCTACAGTCATCTCTCGGTAGTGGTGGACCTGATAGACATCTACACAGGATACTCTGTAAATCACATTTAACTGCCTGACAGAGGGTTCATCGGATCACTTTTATACTATTTATCTCCCATTCCATTCTCGAATAGCACGCGGGAAGAAAGAACATGTGAATCACTCTGTTCGAGCTCTGATTTCACGTATGTATTCAGATGATCTTTTCTACTTATGTAAGTGGGAGGCAACAATGTATTTTCGCATTCTGAGGTGAATGTTGACGATTGTAGTTTCGTAAGTAGCCCACGTCGCAGCGATAAACGCCATTGTTCTAATGATTCCCATCCCAGATCCTGTATTATTTCCGTGAGGCTATCTCCCCTGTTTCACGATAATACAAAACCAGTTGCCTAACTTTCGACTCTTTCGATGTCCCCCGACAAACCCACCTGATAAGTATCGCACACTGGGCAACAAGACCAGATAAAACAGCGGGAATCTCACTGTATTATTGATGCTGTCCTTTTTCTAGCTAAGCAAGGATGACCTTTTTGAGGAACAAAAGAAGATGGTGATTTTGATGATCCACATAGCTGCAAATTACTAAATACAATTGATCGCATATCATACTATAGTGTCCCCCTTCGTCGGCGTATTGAACGCCACAAGAAAGGCCAGATTAGCTATTTTTACAAAAATACACAAGATGAGTTCCATGACTTAATTGCTGTCAAAATAAACCAGGATATAATTAAAGATATTTTAGCTGCTAAATACTTTTTACTGATGTTTGTCTGCACTCCAGATATCAGCTACAATGCGCAGATGACACGAGTAATTCGATATGTCAAGTCGAATGATTCAGAGGTTGTGGAAAGTTTTACTGACTTTTTTACAGTTACAAACAAAACAGGAGAAGGCCTTAATCAAGATATACTACAAAAATTGGAAGAAGGTGGGTTGAACATTAAATACTGCACGGTCAGCCTTTTTGCAATGGAGCAAACAGGGCTGGAAAGTACAAAGGGGTCCAGTCAAGAAAACTTCAGAAGAATGAACTGGCGTAATTTCGAACCATGTGCTCTCACTCTCTAAATTTAGTGGGAGCAAATTCAGCAGACATTCATCAAGACTAGGTGATCTGCAAGAGTAGATGCGGTTGAAGCTGTTTACAAGCATTTTCATAAAGTTTTGAAGGCCCTGGAAGAAACTGTAACTTATAAATTGTCAACACCAGAAACAAAATCAGAGACAAGATCTACTTTAAAAAATATGAGAAAACTCAAATTCATTACTTTAACTTGTTTCTGGTATGTCTAGCCTAAGTCTACCATAGAAAACAAAAATTAAACAAAATTTAGAATGTATGTTACTGGTTTGTACTGGTGGCCGGGTCTTTCGGTTCCTTTGGCGCGGATCAGCGGATCTGATTTCCACGTCTTCTGTTGGCGGGTCGCGTAGCTTCAACTGGTCTTTATTGGGTCGGTAGCCCTTATTACTGCTCCCGAACCTTCGCTGTTTATCTGCTCGCTTATCACGCCAATATCATTGCTCGTCCCTCCGCTGTGGCTGATTCTCAGCATTGGAAGGACCAGACTCACCGCTGCTAGTACTTTCCTCCTGGTGGTTGTTCCTAACGCTACTGTCGCTCTGATTGCTTCTCCTAGAAGAGCCATTGCCATGTCTTCTGGGTCCGTAATCATCGTGAAACTCCTGGAAGAAACTGTAACTTATAAATTGTCAACACCAGAAACAAAATCAGAGACAAGATCTACTTTAAAAAATATGAGAAAACTCAAATTCATTACTTTAACTTGTTTCTGGTATGTCTAGCCTAAGTCTACCATAGAAAACAAAAATTAAACAAAATTTAGAATGTATGTTACTGGTTTGTACTGGTGGCCGGGTCTTTCGGTTCCTTTGGCGCGGATCAGCGGATCTGATTTCCACGTCTTCTGTTGGCGGGTCGCGTAGCTTCAACTGGTCTTTATTGGGTCGGTAGCCCTTATTACTGCTCCCGAACCTTCGCTGTTTATCTGCTCGCTTATCACGCCAATATCATTGCTCGTCCCTCCGCTGTGGCTGATTCTCAGCATTGGAAGGACCAGACTCACCGCTGCTAGTACTTTCCTCCTGGTGGTTGTTCCTAACGCTACTGTCGCTCTGATTACTTCTCCTAGAAGAGCCATTGCCATGTCTTCTGGGTCCGTAATCATCGTGAAACTCCAAGTCCTCCAGGTAAGCCTGGAAGGACTCAATGTCTTCCTTGCATCTTAGATTAGATTAGTTTTTCGTTCCAGAGATCAATGTTGAGGAGATCCTCGTGAATGTGGAACATGTCAAGAAATAAAATGTACAAGCTGAATAATAGATGAATAGTAATATAAATACAGATAATATAATAGTAATAATACTAATATAGTGTGAGTACTGATACATGCATAATTTGGTACAATTTAGAAATTTACTAATGGAGTAGAAGTAGTTGGCCATTAGAAAGTCTTTTAGGTTCCTCTTAAACTGATCTTTATTTGTAGCTACATTTTTTATACTTGACGGTAAATTATTGAAAATGTGTGTTCCTGAGTAGTGGACCCCTTTTTGAACTAAAGTAAGTGCTTTTACGTAATTGTGAAGATAATTTTTATTCCTAGTATTGTATGTATGAACTTAGCTGTTTTTAGGAAAAGGGATATATTATTTATGACAAATTTCATTAATCAATAAATATACTGAGAGGCAGTAGTTAATATACCCAGTTCTTTGAAGAGGCTTCTACAGGACGTCCGTGAATTTACTCCACAAATAATACGTATTAAACGCTTTTGGACTCGGAAGACTTTTGACTGACTTGAAGAATTACTCCAAAATGTTATACCATGGAATGAAAGTAAGCAAAGTATGCAAGCTTTGTTATTTTTATGTCTCCTATGTCTGATAACACTCGTATTGAAAATACAGATTTGTTGAGTCGTTTCTGCAGTTCTGTGGTGTGCTCCTTCAACTAAATTTATTATCAAGCTCTAATCCCAGGAATTTAATACTGTCATCCTCTTCTATCTACTCTTCTTCATACTTAATACATATGCTGGTGGAAATGTCTTACATGTTCTGAAATGCATGTAGTGGATATTTTCAAAGTTTAATGAAAATGAGTTGGCTTTAAACCATTTATTAATGTTCCTGAAAATATCATTAGCAGACCTTTCTATAACTATTCTTGACGTACATTTTATTGCAATACTTGCATCGTCTGCAAACTAAAAGAACTCTGTTTGTGGTAGTGTAATTGATGAGAGGTCATTAATATACACAAGAAAAAGCAATGGCCCTAAGATGGATCCTTGTGGAACACCACATGTAATTTCTTCCCAATCCGATGATGACTGTTGGCTTAATTCACTAGTCACTTGGACTGACACCCTTTGTTTTCTGTTAGTGAAGTACGACTTGAACCATTTTGCAGCATTTCCCATGACCCCATAGAATTCTAATTTACTTAAAAGGATGTTATGGTTCACACAGTCAAATACCTTTAACAACTCACAGAAAATACCTGCTGCTTGCAATTTAATATGTAATGAATTAAGTACATTCTCACTGTAAGTGTAAATAGACTTCTCGATATCGGAACCTTTCAGAAATCCAAACTGTGTTTTGGACAATATGTCTTTGTGGTCTGGTGGTTGAGAAGCTGCTTGTATATGACCTTTTCTAGAATTTTTAATAATGCGGGCAAAAGTGAAATCTATCTGTAGTTTGATGGTTCCTCTTTATCCCCCTTCTTGAATAGAGGTTTAATATCCGCATGTTTTAACCAATCAGGAAATAGTCCAGTTATAAAAGACTGGCTATACAAATAACTTAAAATTTTCCATCATCTTTCGGGAGTGCACCCGGGACAGCGACAATTCTTCGTCCAATATTTCGGCTGCAAACCTTACAGCCATCTTCAAGGCGAGTCCAAGACTGAGTTCTCAGCGTCTGCGCGTGCCTATTTATACGGTAAATCACGTGATGCAAAGCTCCTGAGGATTAGACTGCGCATGCTCGAAGATATCACATTCGTAAGTGCTGCGCTAGCGAATGTGATATCTTCGAGCATGCGCAGTCTAATCCTCAGTAGCTTTGCATCACGTGATTTACCGTATAAGACTCGCTGGACTCGCCTTGAAGATGGCTGTAAGGTTTGCAGCCGAAATATTGACGAAGAATTGTCGCTGTCCCGGGTGCACTCCCGAAAGATGATGGAATATTATGTCCGCCGGGAAAAATTCAAGAATCACAACTTAAAATTGTCCTAAGTTTACAAGAACACGCTTTAATCAACTTTGTTGATATTTCATCGTAACCAATAGAATGCTTTTTTTTATATTTTATTATGGAAGTTATTTCTTGTGGTGAAGTGAGTGACATATTCATGTATGTCAAGTTATTTGTAAATGCTACTTTCAAATATTCAAGGGCATTATTTACTGACCCATACAATCCCATACTATCAGCAACAGATATAATGTACTTGTTAAACAGATTTGCACACTATTCCCATCAGTTACTAATCTCATCTACTCTTAATGCTACCTGCTCTTCTTCCTTTCTGGTTCTACCAGTCTCCTCTTTCACTATATCCCATATTTTTTTTATTTGGTTTCCTGATGTTGCTATCTTCTTCTCATAGTGCATTTGTTTAGATGCCTGATTAACTTTTTAAAATATTTTACAGTATTCCTCATATTTCGTTGCAAGTACTCTTGGCTGATAGATACATTTTCCTTTTTGTCTTACATGAAATCTTTATTCCTTGTGTAATCCATGGTTTTATTATAGACTTCTGTTTAATTCGAGTTACTTTTAGAGGAAAACAGTTTTCAAACTTGATGCTAACATTATTAATGAATACGTCATATTTTTCATTCATGACATGAGCACTATATACATCTTTCCAGTTCATGTCTTTGAGGAGTTATCTAAAATTTTAAAATTTTGGTGGGTTGACTACTCTGCTGTATGTAGATTTCGCAGTCTTCATAATCTGTTTAGAATCTACACCTAAAACAAGAAGCTGCATATCATGATCTGTTAGGCCATTTATTATTGGTTTTGTTGCTTTGATTTGTCTATAAAAATATTATCCATTGCTGTCCTAGAGGTTTTAGTTATCCTAGTTGGAAAGTTTACGGTATGTGTTAGGTTGAAAGACAAAGTTACTGACTGTAATAAATTTTTACTTTAGGACTGTATAAGAAAATCTTTATTAAAGTCACCAGCAACCACGATTTCTTTATTTCTTCCTGTTAAGTAACCGAATAGATCTTCTAAATTATAGATTTTTGTTGGGGCGCGGTAAGTAGTTTCTATTATATAGCATCTGTTATGGAATTCTACTTCTGTTGCACAAGCTTCTAAATGCTGCTCTAGACACAATTTATTTATTTCAATATTCTTGAAATTATAGCAGTTTTTGCATGTGGCAACTCCTCCTTGCTCCATATCTACTCTACAGAAGTGTGAAGCTAAATTAAATCCTGGAATGTTTAACATATCTATACCAGTGGCCACATGGTTTTCAGAGAGGCAAATTATGTCAATTGGGTTAGAGGAATCTATTTCATCAATATAAATGAGTAGTTCATCAAGTTTATTTCTGAGTCATGGAATATTATGATGTAATAACGATAACTGATATTACATACTAACGGTAAGGACGACATTGCGCATATTTCGAGGGAGGTTCGACTCACAAATTTTAATTTGTTCGCGCTGTGGGTGTGGGTAGTCGAGGAACTGATCTCTTAGCATCATTCCTTGGAAGAATTCGCCGAAACTCCTGCAATTGCTGTTTGCAAAGTGGGGCGTAACGAAAATGCTACTTTTTACTCGTTCCTGCTGCCTCTCCGATCAGTAGGCGGACAGGAAATGCTCCCTAAAATCGTCATAGTAGCGGCAATATCTCAAGAGAGGTCGCCTCCGCGTGGTAGGCTCTCCCTTGAGATATCCGCACACATACTCAATTTTCTGCCCTTCTGGCCAGTTGGGAGGCAGAGAGTAATCGAATTGCTCTAGCCACACGCGGGGGTGTATCCCGTTTGCAGATTTTCGGTAGACCTGCTATTTTTAGCGCCAAAAAGGGGCTATATTCAAATGCACAGGCACTCTACTCGTTC
This sequence comes from Locusta migratoria, assembly GCA_026315105.1. NCBI lineage: Eukaryota > Metazoa > Arthropoda > Insecta > Orthoptera > Acrididae > Locusta > Locusta migratoria. The sequence continues at coordinate 33,190,257 of CM048745.1, forward strand.
CCACTGTTGTTCCATGAACCGGATTAAGTCGCGAACTTCCTCTGATTCATTTACAACAGCGGGAGTTGCCCGAGGTGGCCAGCTCCTCGCAACACACGCCTAGTTCATCGGTGCGCGTTTTAACCCGACCGTCTACCACTTTGACTGTCTCGTTAAGAGACTGGATATTAGTATCTACACGGTCGGAGAGGGCAGATATAGCTTCTGCATTCTCTGAAATTCTGGTCGAGTTTTCTGAGATACCATGCATTGCTACCTCATGCCGCTCCTGAACTAGCCGCACTATATCGGTGTGCAACCCACCCAGATTATTGTTAATAACCTGAGCTGAAGCATTTTGCGCTTCCATCCCTGTTTTTAGTTCTCTCATGAAAACCATGATGTCGCTTAGAGTCGTATCAGAAACGCACATGGGCCTAGTAACACTGGTTGAACTAGTTTGCGAAGTAGCAGAAACCGGCATATTGGTATGTGGTTTCCATTGTCCGCCCCTGCCCTCACTTCCGGTCGCGGACACGATTAAACTAGTCGCGTTTTCAATGGGAACGTGGCACGTGGCCCTCTGTGGTCGCTACATTTTACCTTTCGATCGAAAGCTCTAACCTAGACGACTTTTCAGTTCTCAGTTAGGTATAATCGCTATAGCATGTGTAAAGCGACAAGGCAACATCAGCAAAAGAACAAACACAATAACAGCATAAGAAATCCGCGTAACGAACAATGAACTAAAACCTTCACACACAATACACAGCTCTTATTACAAAAACAATTAAATAAAATACCCCATCCAAAATACACAAAGAGAAATACACTGAACCCACCACGAGTGCTGAAAACATAAAATGAAATAGATTAATGCGCGCTGCTAATATCACCCATTTACCCACTGGGAGGGAAAAAAATTAAAAATATTCACGCACGCATTTGAAGCTGAAACTATTACACTGAACAGATGATCCTCGTAAGAGTGAAACCTTCCAGCGATAAGCCAGATAAAAGTAGGCCACTGTACGAGAAAAAGATTAATTGTGGGAGGAGACATGCAGATAAGAATTTACTGTTATAAAAAAGCTTAATTTTAGCAGTAAAACTACCCAAAAGATCTGTGTGAACTACCGGATACTCCCTGCTGAAAAACCTTGTTCCCTACCCCTAAATGAGATCAGACTTGGTTCAATTTACTCTAATAACAGGAAGTTAACGATACAGTGGCCAATATACGTTGCAGCTCACACCACATTACCGACAGGCATTAATAAACAAGCCACCACAATTAAAGCTATTTCATAAAGGTGGCTAAAAAAACATTTATGGCGCAACGGAACATAAATAAAAAAATTACACCGGAGCTTGTTCTCAGCACTGGTGTAAAACAATATTAAATAAAAGGGGGAAGGTGTTCGAAAACTAGTATTTACAGCCAAGTCAAAATTATACTGAACTTAACTTGTTTATTCAGGTCGAATGCAAGCAATATGGGGAACCAATTTTGTTAATACAATAACAATGCATCCCACTGAAATAATGTACTTAAGTTAATCTATCTTACACAGACGATGGCCAGCATTGTATTTACCATAAATTTCACAGAACTGGGGGAGGATTTACAAACAACACTCACTCGCTCACACACACGCAATGCAACAGCGAAATTCATCAATGCCGGAGGTACCACATAACGCAATATACAATGAAACTGCGAAGATGGCTCAGGTCTGTCGTGCCTGGTTTGAGATGGTGCGTGAGTATAGCAAAGTTAAGTTGCATTTGTATTAGACCGCGAGCAAACACACCAATGGTGACATATGGCTACGTTACATGATCGCACTCCACTGAAGGTGAAGTGGTTAAAATTCGAATTAATTACACAAAATCACGGCGGATTCTTAAGTTGAAATCTGAGAGTAAACTACGTAGGCACTGGTTTTATATGAGAATTTGCGTGAATTCAAGGGGACTAGCTGCAAACCCCAGAAGTCGGAGTTCGGACCCACGTGCTTCCAAAAACCAATAAAAATGTATAAATTCAGTATCCGAAAAATAAAGAAAATTAACTATGGCATGCAACCCATAGTACTGCGCAAAATTTTATAAGGAAGCTACTGAAATGCAGCAAAATGCGATTGGTAGCGTTCACAGAGACGGAACAAGTCCAATTTCAAGACCCGGAAAAATGAAGTCATTAAAAATTCGGAAAAGTAAAAACTACGGCATGGATAGTTGCTGGAAGAACTTCCGGGTCATAAGGCCGTGGTCCATAAAACTTTTCAGTTTCACGTAACGTTTCGTCCAGAGCTGCGCCGGACATCCTCAGACGTCTTCTTACTTGCGTTGAGTCTTGCCAACTGATGAGTCGGGTCTCTGAGAGCGCCATATATACTGTGAAAAGTAGGTGTGCTCAAGCTGTCACGTTATCAGCAGAGATAGTCCTTGTCAAAGGTAAAACATCACTATCGATTGCAATCGGTCAGATATAAAATCTGTCGATCTTTCAAAGCTTCTTCTTTCCTTTTAAAATTTTCTTTATGTTTGTATAATTCAATTGCTTCCCTGTATTGTCGGGGATAATCATTCGTCATAGTAGATAAAACTTATGTTTCGGAAAACTTCACTACATGACTTCCAGATTGAAGAGCATGCTCTGCCACAGCCGATTTCTCTGTTTTTACTAGTCGGCAAAGACTTTTGTGTTCCTTCAGCCTAGTTTCTATATTTCTTTTTGTGGTTCCAATATAAACTTTACCACATGTACACGGAATTTTATAAACGCCACAAGCAGAAAGTGTAGGTCGTCTATCCTTCACAGAACGTAGTACCTAACATATTGTCTTAGTTGGTCTGAAAACCGGTATGATGTTGTGTTTGCGTAATATTTTTCCTATTTGATCAGTTACTTTTCCCATGAATGGCAGGGGAACTGTGTTCCTCCATCTGTTTGTTTTATCACGTGTTTTTACACTATTATTATTTGGTCGCAGAACCCTGTTTACTTCTTTATCTAAATATCCATTTTTCTTGAAAGCTTGCTCTCAGACACCCTACTCATCAGTCGGCATGACTCAACGCAAGTAAGAAGACGTCTGAGGATGTCCGGCGCAGCTCTGGACGAAACGTTACGTGAAACTGAAAAGTTTTATGGACCACGGCCTTATAACCCGGAAGTTCTACCAGCAACTATGACATCCGGACGTGAAAGCATCAGCAGCAGAGGCTGGTAACTACTAACTATTGACTCTGAGCCAGAGAGAACCATGTAAAGCGAGGTATTACCACCTACATTCAGGCAGCCATTAGATTCTCTCACATTCACTTAAAAGTAAAACAAGTAAACATTCTCACAGGACAGTGGCGTAGCGGAGAAGCCGTACTTACTGCCATATTCATAACCACAATAATAAATTATTAAAATAACAAATTCCTAGCAATATTAACTTATATTTCAGAAACTAATATTTTAAAACCTGAAATAAAAATGCAATTGCACATGCCTTGAAATGAGTGGGGTTCTTATTTAACAAAATGCTAATCTAGGGACATCAAATAAATTACAATTTTATAAAAAATATATGGAAGTCGACAGACGGTCGTCTTTTAACATTAACCAAACAGCTGTTATTAAATTTGAAGGGCATGAAAGTTATGCAGTGGTTGGGAAAGGAGTAAGGCAGGGTTGTAAACTTTATCGATTGTTATTCAATTTGCACATTCAGCAAACTGTGAAGGAAAGCAAAGAGAAATTTGGAGACGCAATTTGAGTTCAGGGAGAAGAAATAAAAAAAACATCTGTAATGGACAGTGTGCTGAAAGAAGCGTACAAGACGAACATTAACGAGAGCAAAACAAGAGTAATGGAATTACGGAAATCAGGCGATTCTGAAGGAATGACATTAGGTAGTGAAAAAAATGAAGGGGGTTCAGGAGTTTTGTTACTTGGTAGTAAAATAACATATGACGGTCGCAGTGCAGAGGATATAAAATGCAGAACGGCAATGGGACGAAAAGGGCTTTTGAAAAAGAAAAAATTGGTAATATCGAAAATTAAGTTAAGTGTAAGGAATTCGCTTTTGAAGGCATTTGTGTGCAGTGTTGTCTTGTACATGAGTGAAACTTGAACGATAAGTGCTACAGAATAATGCTGAATATTACGTGGGTAGATCGCGTAAGTAATGAAGGGGTACTGAACAGAATTGGGGAGATGATACCCCTTACACGTCTTTCATTCCGAACACTGTATTGTTGGTCTTTCATTTCTTGTTCTTGTAAGTAAGGAATGTGTACCTATAGCTTACTGCAATTAAACTCAAAAAATTTTCGTTGTTGATGCATATTTTGACTAATACTTCTTTAATTGCTACTTCGAAAAGCATTTGTATATCAAGTTCACCGACAAAAATTTACGATATTCTATGTCTTGAATTTAAACTTCTGAGTAGTTTGCTAATAATACAGACCAAAATTACGTACATTTAGTACCAAATTCACCAACTGAAAACAAATTCATTGAATATGACTGTGAGGGTACCCAATCATTGTCGTAACTGCAATTAATATTTTTATTGACCATTCAGGTTTGCCTCTGTACACCACCTACTGTGATTTACTTTGTTATTAATTGAAATTAATATTGTCGTTTAACATTTCTGGTAAAGTATTGTAAAGGTTCGTTTCCTTGATTTATGTCTGTCAACACTCTGTTGCCGCACGTTCCGTTCAGTTTTTAGTTTTTCGGGCGTTTTTATTAAGTGGTGAACACGGCCCGTTTCCGCTAGCGACCAATGATTACTATTTGGTATTCGTAGGATGTCGTACACCTTTATGCGGATGATTGCACCATTTACCATTATTAATCAGATTAAAAGTGAGTTGTGCACCATTCCCAATCTTATTCTGTAAAATTTTATCTTTAGAGGCGTTCGCCTTTTCCGAAATTTCATTGCTTCCATTAGGAAAAACGCACTCCCCGTCGAAACTTCAAATTAATTATCTGGTTATAAGGGAAGGGTAACAAGTGGAATCTGAAGTACCTTCTCTGATCGACATGTCAACGTGTTTCTGCCGAGATGGGGCCCCTGTATACAGCCAGTATTTTTGCAGAAGAACATCATGCCGACCCAGGCATCAACCTGTGTCAGGTATTCAGTGGAACTGGGGCGAAAACAGACAGTCCGCAGTCTAATACCGAGCCAATAGCGTGCTGGGAGCCAGGGCTGCGAGAATTCCGCACAGCGTATCGTATATAGGCACGTTGACTTGCGGGGCGGTAAGTTTCAGCAGGATGCACGCTGCCTCAAAAAACTGCGTTGTAACTGAGGTTACACAAAATGTTCGAGAAGGCATTTACTACGGTACGTGTTAGTAAATAGAAAGTAACGTCTTACTCTTAATCGTTACAGCACGGTAGCGTCATAACAAATCATAATGCTGTCAAGTGAACTCGAACATTGAAGTATCGGTTTTTATTATCAATTACACAAGTATGCCATTCATATTTACGTAATTCGAAATGTCTTATTCGATGGATGTGCAGGCAACTAGAATCGTACGTGACCGTTAATACTGGAAAGGATGTACATTTTCATATCTGTAACTATCATGTAACCTTTCCTACAAAACACTTACTTCTGCGACCATAATGTCGAAAACTATTTCACCTATGAGGTTGAAATTTGTAGTTTATAGGTAGAAGACGTAAGATAAGAAAGAATTTTGCGTTAGGGCTGATAGTTCAGGGAATATGACGTCATAAACAATAAAAATTTCCCCGTCTTGCTGCACGTGATAGTGTGACTTTATCAGTCCACTATTTGCACATAGCAACTTGTGAAAAACTTTATACATAATTTCAAACCTGTAGTGTAAGATAACCACCCTCAGCTTCCTACCAGTTGCCGCCTTGCTCAGTGATTATTTTCGGTGTTAAAAGCAGATGTTATTGCCCTGATAAATTGTATTGCAACGGACAACGACATTTTTACACACAAAAGACTGCAGCAACTGATAGCACACCGGTGGCAGTTCCCTTACTAGTTGAAATTCCCCCATTTATATTCTCACAATTCCCAATTAAATATTCTCACTCTCCTTTTAATCATTAAGCAAAAATGGGACTCAGAATTTCATAAAAACAACTAGAGACAAAATGTATACTATTTGCACAAGTTTATTAAATTCACTTTATATCTCCCTATCATCATTTTAAAGCGAAAATACAAAATATTCATTCACTAAATGTATCACCAATGGATTGAGACAAGGATCGTAACCTTACATTCATACCGTAAATTCTTTACTCTCTCATACTGCACCCACGTAGCTATGCACAACGTTCCCATTAGACAAAATCATTTCCCCGCTGAAATAGAGACAGAATTAACAACCAACACAGTTCCAGATACTTTACCACGGAGGCCACCATACTCACATCCTTCCTCTTCGACAGCCGGAAACGTTCTCTCTCTCGTGGCCGCTCCCTGTCCTAACCGATCCTCCCGTTCCATTTCGCGAGTAGCCGCGCCCTCATTGGCTTGTGATCTAACGGGATCTTCTGCCAACCTCCTAATTCTGAAGGAACTCGCAAGTCGCAGCCACTTTACCATCTCATCCCCAAGGAAACCTCTCTGCCACACCCCAAAACTAAAGTTGGCAAACCTACCGAGTGTTCTGCATCTCTGCCTTCCCAGCTGTGGCTTCATGCACACTTACAGACCCTCACACACACAATCACATAAGGTATAAGATGAGTTGGGTACTGTGGAGCAAAGCTCCTTATGTGAGCGGCGCTCACTTATTTGTCCTGCAATAACGATTTTAATAAATAATAGAGCATTCTTGTCTCCACCTAGTCTCCCATTATAGTGGCACTAAAGGCCAAGCACACTTTTACGAAATGATAATCAAATGAAAGTAACGTAAACTGTAGAATACAAGGATTTAATGGAATGATACTACAGTATCGTTTCATCACACCCCGCCAATGGAGACAAAAATGGCATAGTGGCTCTCTTCCTAATAGGAAGACAGTCACTGACATTTTTACAAACAAAATTCAAAATAAAAGATAAATTTAGCCCTGAGTTTTCAAAATCTTCTAAACACATTTCCATAAAACTCTTAATAACAATAAAAATTTGAACTTTTTCCTACTTGACACAATCTGGGTAACTTCAGACGATCCCAGTATAATTAAACTTTCATGAGAATCATTAAATAGTATATTGCAGTCCATTTAAAACTCAATCACATAATTATCCAATAGGTCATAAAATCACATATGAGAAAGACTAAGTTTTACGAAAATAACAAAACATTGAACACTTCATATCGACACAACATTCATAATACACAGTGGTTCATTAGCACGAAATTTATCATTCAGACATACAACAAAAACAATCGTCAATATTCCTCTTTCTAAATAATCGTCCCTGAAATGAATATTACACAAAATACACACTAGTTGGAGGTGCTGATACCTCCGATGCCTAACAGTGCCAAATAATTAAAAGCATTCCGATCAGACATTACACATTCCCTTTAATCTTCGTAGCACACACTACACAATCACTTTGGGCAACAGAGCAATCACTTTTTGCTCTGAGTTTCCGACAGTCCTACCACACGACTGTTCGAGGAGCGAGGTCAGTGGCTGGCAACACTCTTCCATTAACTGCTGGTCCCACTTCATCTAGTGCACTGACATTATCGAGTTATTCATTATAGACTCAGACGACAAAAGTTCAATCACCCCATAAGAGTTGTTTACAATCTCTCCAATTGTCCACCCCCAAAAACTTGTCCTTCTACTACGACAGCAAATTGTTCTAGAAGCTATTGCTTCCGGTTGCACAGTTGGGTGAGTACTGTAGTACCTTTGACAATGCCGGTCATGGATCTTGGATTACAAGAGTTCATCATGACGCAACGACTATACAACATAATATCTTCTCCCGACTACTCCAACTAAACAACATGGTTCACTAAAAATGTTGGTGAGTTTATCATGTCCCCCAAATACACCACGATTCAACAGAACCTGCCATGTCCCCCCAATTTGCAACCACTACTAGGCAATGTTGTGGAAATTGTCCTAGTTTTCCTAGCGCCACAATCGTCTGTCGGTGTCCGACTACAATACCTCGTCAGTATATGGACTAACACAGAGTAGTACTGCTGAATTGTCTCGTGGGCAATGTGGGCAATGCCTGGTCGCGTAATACTACTTGCAGTACCGGCGATGTAAGGCTCCGGGCAGCGCCTCGCTTTTCCGTCGTCGCTTGACGACGGCCCGACGGTCCCATTCATTCTCAGGTAGCAGGCGTGCGAACCGGGGGAGCGGGGCAGTTCCGTTGCCCGCCCGTCCTTGACCGGCTGGCTGTCGTGGGGTGGGATGGGGTCAGGTGGCGCGCAGCCACCAGCTGGACTGCCTCACCATGTCACTCCGCCTCGTTCGTAATCTCCTTGCCCGTCCGGACACTCACTCCGCCCGTCACCGCGCTCCTCGTGCGTGTCTCCAGTGCATCTCGCACCTCGTCGTACTAGTAACAGTTTATGCCCAAACATCAGATTTCATCATGCAAGAAACATACAATCATATCTACAGTCTCTCTGCATAGGACAAAATGAAACATTTATCTACCTTTCAAAAACAACACATAAGACCGTTATGATTCTCAAAAGCAAACACCTTAAGGTAAAACTGTGACCTCAAACAATTTAAAATTACTTACCATTTACAACAAGTATCCAGTGCAGCATTTATGCACATTATTTAGTCAACTCCTATCTTACAATAAATTATAAATTTATATAAGTGCAGCATTTATGCACTTCATTTTGGCATCACCTAACTTATAGTTACTCTACAATAAATTTTCGTGCAGCAGATATGCACTTATCTTCAATCAAAATAAATTCATTACCCTGTTACAAAACTTCCTCTTTAGGCAAACTGAAAATTCCAAAATAAGCTTTTCCAAGTTAATTGGACTGCTAATGTCCGTTAAAAGGCTGAATTCAACATTTAACAAATCATTCTCAAATGAGTACAAAATAAAAGAAAATCCTGAACTTCGAACCACTTGTTATTTCAATAGCAAACACAATAAATTCAGAAGGATAATTTCATGGGATCAGTAAGGTAAGGGATGGGCATGCCCTTGAAACTCATTCATTCACAGCTCATTATCCCATACAACACCGCCTCTCCTCCCCACTATACAACATTGTCAGTATTGCAGATACTCTGCTTCTCTAGCATGCAACAGTTAAAAATTCTTTTTACTGGTAAGTACACTAACTACTCACAATCTCAACACTTCGTTAGTACACAAACAATACTTTCAACTCTAATTGGATTTAACATTCAGACAGACAACCCAAGAATCAATGTAAAAATCGAACTGATACAGAACCTTGCTTCTTTCGTCACCTCCATACAATACCATAGCAAATCCTTCCTTGGTTGCCTGATCAGAAACGCCATACTTTATCCCCAAGTATTACATCTCTTCACAGTATTTATCTCAACTCCAAATTTAAGTATCAAAATGGCATCCACACTCATAGTTCTCTTATGGTTTTCTTCTGCAAATTAATTCCACTGATATCTTTTACCGTTTTCCCATCCGTTCTTCAGTATTCCTTTGGATAGTCGCTGTAAACATCATTAGGTTGACCTGGAACAAAAAACTACACCTCTCGAAATGGTTACATCACATTAGCCATGGTTCTCACTTTCCCATGCGGATGACAATCTGATCGGCCTGTGCGCTGTCCTTCCTTTCATCTACACATACGTACGCCCGGTGAAAGGCATGGAACTCTCCCATCTACCAGCCCATAAAATGCTGCGCGGTTCAACACACACGGCCCGGCTGCAAGTAATTATTGCACTTCCTCTCCCGAACCTAAATTCACCGCGTACCCTCTCCAAACTTCAGCAACGGGATTTCAGCAGCACAGACATATCATGATTGAATTCTACAGAGAAGTGACCTCCGTTATCACTGTCTTCTTCAATATCTCCACGTCAAACAACATAAAATAATTTCGATGTTGGTTCCTAACAGACTCACACGAAAACTAACTTAAAATACCTCCCAAATCAAATTACAATTACAACATAAAGGAATACACAAAATGGACAAAAACAAACCAAAAGTGGGCTGACCAAGAGAAATATAAAATTAACGGTGAAATGTGGCCTACATTAACTCTAACACACAAAACGTTTTAAATTAGACTCATGGTGCACTCCCTTTGAGCGACGTGATCGTAATGTCTCGATTTCCACCGCATTGGGGTGGCAAATCCTTATGACACGGTATGGGCCACGGTACACAGGGTAGAACTTTCTGCTAATAAATCTGCCCTTATTAGTCAACCTGTGTGCCTTAACAAGAATTCTCAGCCCCACTTCGAACCGTCTCACAGTGTATTTCTCGAACCTCTTTTTCCTTTTCTCCCCTGCACTCTTGATCTTCTGTAACGCTTTTTTAACAAGTTCTTGCCGACGTTCTCTCCTACATGACGGAAATGTGACTAGTTCTCTGATTTTGCTGGGGACAACCAGATTTTTCAGGACTTGCCCGTGTGGCAACTCATTCATAATATCCTGAAAGTCTTTCAGGTGGTAATCCCACTCCCGATGTTCCTTAGAGCAATAGACACGGCACAACTTTCCCATCTCTTTCATGACCCGTTCCGCAGGATTGGAGCTCGGGTGAAATCTCGATATGTAAATAGGCTTAATCTTCTGCTGTGCTAACATGTCCTTCCACTGCCTTGACCTAAATTGCTGACCATTGTCAGACAGACCCACTTCGCGTAAGAATCCATTGCGAAATGCCCTCGCCACAGATCTTCCCGTGGCATTACGCAGCGGAGTGAGTGTCACGTATATAGAGGTTAGTTCAATACACACAAGGATGTATTGAAAACCCTGCCTCCACCGTGGGGCGGGACCGTACAGGTCCACAGCTGCCAAATCTTTTAGTTTCTCCGGCAGATTGGGGTAGAGCGGCGCTCGGCGACTCACCGTAGCCGGCTTTGTCTTCTGACAGACCTTGCACATTCCCAACACCCGCCTCACACGCCTCTCCATGTTGTTGAAATACACATCGCGCCTTAACTGTTTCACGCATTTACTCGCTCCATAATGGCCATAGCTGAAATGGGTGTACCAAATCAGCTTGTTAACTAGCTCGTTAGGAACGCATACCACCCATGCTTCTGACGTGGGATTTCTGCGGAAAAACAATACATCGTCCTTAACCAGGTAAAACCGCGTAATATTTGTCTCCTGCGGGTTCCTCCACCTTTCTTTAATACTCCTCCACACGTCATCCTTTATTTGCTCCCTAGCAATATTCAGAAACGCCGTCGAGATGAAGTTTTCAAACGGCACTTGCCGCAGGTACATAGCCGTAAAAACGTTGTCATATTGAGGCGTATTTCCGCTGTGAGGCGAACACGAAAGTGCGTCAGCAACGACATTTAAATGCCCAGGGACGTAAACAATCCGGAACTTGTACTCTTGCAGAAGCAGGGACCACCTAACTAACCTTCCATGCGTCAGCTGAGCTGTCATGAGGAATTGCAACGTCCGGTGGTCCGTGAATACCTTGGTTTCCCTTCCGTAGAGGAAATACCGGTATTTGGTAAACCCGTACACGACTGCCAGCGCCTCAAGTTCGGTGATAGTATAATTCCTCTCTGCTTTGTTTAACACTCTGCTAGCGAAAGCTATCGGCTTGGGAACAACTTTCGCATCCTCCTCATATTCCTGGAAGAGTGTAACTCCAAGCCCTACACGCGAACTGGCGGTGGACATGCAAAATTCTTTGCTCAGGTCTGGATGTACCAGTAACGGAGCAGCAATTCGTTAAACTCTCGCTCAGCATCCTCATCCCAGTCCCATCGGGCATTCTTACCCGTTAAAGTACACAACCTAGTGGTCGCAATACTCGGCAGCTGCACAAATTTTTTATAAAAATTAATTAAACCGAGATGTTGTCGTAATTGTCTTTTATTCAAGGGCGTAGGGAATTCACTGATTGCCGTAAGCTTGTCAGGGTCAGGCTTAATCCCTTCTGCTGACACTAAGTGTCCTAAAAATTTCAGTTCTCTTTTGCCAAACTCTGATTTCGAAAGATTTACCGAGATTCCGTTTTCTCTAAAAACACACAGCAGCTCTGCTAACACAGAATTGTGGTCATCCCACGTGGGTTCAGCAACAAGAATATCGTCTACGTACATTGTGATAAGCGCCTTCAGTTCAGCCGGAATTATGGAGTCGAACCCACGGATAAATGCTGATGACGAGACGTTGAGACCAAAAGGCAATTTTTTAAATTGGTAACAACGACTGAAACAGATGAACGCAGTGAATTTTCTGCACTCGGGATGGAGCTCAATTTGCCAGAAGCTGGATTTCAGATCAACCGATGACAACACTTTAACACCATGAAACTTTTGGAGCAAACAGTCGAGCGTTTCCGGTCGATCCGTTTCAGGCTCTATAATTGTATTTATTTGACGACTATCTAGCACCAACCGGATCGATTATACATAACAACGGACTGTTGTAGGTGCTGACTGCCGGCTCTATGACTCCCTGCTCCAACATGTCTTTGATTTCGTCATGTACTTTTCCTCCCAGTGCCCATGGTATACCGAAAGGCTTTACAAAGAACGGTTTGTGTTCCTTAACGTTAAACCGGTAAAGAAAATCTTTTATGGTCCCTGTTTTGCATCGGAAGACATCCGCGAATGACCTAAGAATATGCTGAAGGTCATCGCGGTCACGCGGGTCGGCTATCTGCCGCGTCTTTTCGACAATTAAATTCTGGATCTCCACATCGCTCATGTGTTCTACTTTCGCCACCTCCTTACGATCTACATAGTGACAGTACATCCACATCTCAGGCTGATCATCCAATATGTCGTTCGATAAATTGATCCACTCATTATTCTCACAAAGCACGTCTTCGTCAATAACTTGCATTGTTTTCCCTTCAAATTCGGACAGAAACGAAATGCCTACGGCTATCATCTTCATGTTCGTCTAAACGTTGTCTTTGTGTCGGACTCGCACGTGGAAGAGAATCATCTCTTAGCTTACAAAGCCTCGCCTGGAGTTCACAAGACTGCCTTGGTGGTCGCGGTACCCTTTGTCCTCGCTTTCCGACAAACACCGGCGCGGCGGCTCTCGCAGATCTGCTACCTGCCCGCCTCTATACAATGGCCCGTCTCGCCCTTCCACCAAGTCCCGGAGCGTTTCGGGATTCTGCTCGTTAACATTTTTCTTGGACTCCTCAAGTTTTAAGAGGGGCTCAATTACCCTAGATTCACTGCTTCCAGCTGCCACAGTATCATTAGAAACGCTCACATTTCTCACCGACAACTGTTCTACCGCCGAGGAGAGGCTGTCAATACGTCTTTCTTGTGCCGCTACACGGTCCTTCACCGACTTTACGGCCTCCCCTACCATTGCGCCTATAGCTTCCGCCTCTGCATTTACACCTTTGGTGTGCTGATCTAAGTTTTTCTCTACCACGCTGAGCCTCCCGTCTAACTTTTCCTGCGCAGGAGTATTTACTTCCTTTATATCAACCACAGTGGATAGTACATTATTCTTCGACTGTGCCACTTCCTTAACTTCCTCGCGAATCTTTTCTACCTCATTCAATACGGCCTCTTCAACCACTTTTATTTCGCGGACTGCCTCATCGATTTTCTTGTCTTGTTCCCCAATTACCAAATCAATCTTTCTTTCATGCTCCCCGATCATATTCCTAACGGCATCTCGTTGGTGAATAAACAATTCTTCCGTATGTCTCTTATTCTCTTCTAATCTTTTCTCTGAATCATCGAATCTTTTATTTAAGCTCATAAATATCATGTTTATTTGTGCCGATAAATCAAGTACAGAAATAGGATTCGGCGCACCATGTTGAGCACCCGATCCTTCCGTTTGTGCCACGTGCTGTTCCGGCCCTACAGCATTGTCTAACGTGCACGTGGTTCCCGCAGCTCCTAGTTGCCCTGCCGAGGGATTATCTTCGTCAGGCAACCTTTCACTACTCCTACTCTCTACAGTTTCGCCAGAAACCACACTGTTATCGCCCATTGTGAGCCGTGCCTTCGCCTTCGACCGCGTAAACATAAAGGAATACTACAAATACCCAACACACGCGCCTATCTCAATATTTTCGTTACCAAATTACATACGAAACACAAATAAAGAAGACACAATAATATAAAACCACAGAATAGCCCCATAAAATATCGACGACACCCAAAATTCACTTCAACGCCGAAAAACAACATCAACAACAAGACAATAAACACAAAAACACTTCCTGAAAACAAACACATATTAATTAATGATTATTAACACCCTAAAAATCATTCAAACCGCTTCCCAGAAGTCCAAAAATTACAGACATCCTGGCAAGGGTTCGCCATGTGTAAGTTAACCACCCTCCGCTTCCTATCAGTTGCCGCCTTGCTCAGTGATTATTTTCGGTGTTAAAAGCAGATGTTATTGCCCTGATAAATTGTACTGCAACGAATAAGGACTTTTTTACACACAAAAGACTGCAGCAACTGATAGCATACCGGTGGCAGTTCCCTTACTAGTTGAAATTCCCCCATTTATATTCTCACAATTCCCAATTAAATATTCTCACTCTCCTTTTAATCATTAAGCAAAAATGGGACTCAGCATTTCATAAAAACAACTAGAGCCGAAATGTATACTATTTACACAAGTTTATTAAATTCACTTTATATCTCCCTATCATCATTTTAAAGCGAAAATACAAAATATTCATTCACTAAATGTATCACCAATGGATTGAGACAAGGATCGTAACCTTACATTCATACCGTACATTCTTTACTCTCTCATACTGCACCCACATAGCTATGCACAACATTTCCATTAGACAAAATCATTTCCCCGCTGAAATAGAGACAGAATTAACAACCAACACAGTTCCTGATACTTTACCACGGAGGCCACCATACTCACATCCTTCCACTTCGACAGCCGGAAACGTTCTCTCTCTCGTGGCAGCTCCCCGTTCTAACCGATCCTCCCGTTCCATTTCGCGAGTAGCCGCGCCCTCATTGGCTTGTGTTCTAACGGGATCTTCTGCCAACCTCCTAATTCTGAAGGAACTCGCAAGTCGCAGCCACTTTACCATCTCATCCCCAAGGAAACCTCTCTGCCACACCCCAGAACTAAAGTTGGCAAACCTACCGAGTGTTCTGCATCTCTGCCTTCCCAGCCGCGGCTTCATGCACACTTACAGACCCTCACACACACAAACACATAAGGTATAAGATGAGTTGGGTACTGTGGAGCAAAGCTCCTTATGTGAGCGACGCTCACTTATTTGTCCTGCAATAACGATTTTAATAAATAATAGAGCATTTTTGTCTCCACCTAGTCTCTCATTATAGTGGCACTAAAGGCCAAGCACACTTTTACGAAATGATAATCAGATTAAAGTAACGTACACTGTAGTATACAAGGATTTAATGGAATGATACTACAGTATCGTTTCAGTAGGAAACTTTTTCTCGCTGACAAACCCATCAAAATGATGAAAGGACAAAAGTTTGTCGCTTACTACTTTTTCGGCGTTGATGTTTTGATTTATTGCGTCCTTCCTACGATCTGTGTTCGCGAGTATTACGACATATAGTTCAGGTGCTATGTCATCAAAGACAAGGAAATGCATGAAAATTTGCCCTAATATGCATGAGGATGAAATTTACTTTGTCTTTACTACCAACTCCATTAACAACACATTTCGTAGTCAGTTTCCTAATATTCTACTCTACGAATCTGATAAATAATGTTTTTGTAGAACACATAATTCCGGAGGTATTGTAAATATATGAAAGGGAAAGGTCACCCACGCACGCACTCACTCACTGACTACACATAAAATCTCTAAAAGTAATACACCTGTGAAGCTGAAATTTTGCCAGTATGTGGTTTATAGGTAGTAGACGTCAGATAAGAAAGTATGTTGTGGTAGGACAGAATTAAAGTGCATGGGGGTGCATACATGTACTACAGACTGACGAAATCTACAGTTTCATTTCGATCTTCACGAAATTTTGCACGCTTGACGTTCAATACAAAAGAAAGGTCAGCGCCTACTTCAAGTTTCACACGGTGCATGGGCGAGGATATTATGCTACATAAAAATGTATCCTTAAATACCTTGGTCGCGCCGTACTTGAGAACAGCTCGACCGATTACACAGATCATTTTGGATTTTTTTCGTTGTATGAATTAAAAATGGAAAATTTGAGTACAAAGAAGTGCGTTTTTCATTGTGACCCTGTTTTATTGCATACAAATTTATAGTTTTTCCCGATATTGATGAAATTTTGCATATCTGAGATTAAAGACAAGAGAAATGTCATTGTCTGGGTAAAATTTCAGTCGTTGCTTGATGGAGGATACTGAACTTTGTCTTTACTACCAACTCCATTAACAACACATTTCGTAGTCAGTTTCCTAATATTCTACTCTACGAATCTGATAAATAATGTTTTTGTAGAACACATAATTCCGGAGGTATTGTAAATATATGAAAGGGAAAGGTCACCCACGCACGCACTCACTCACTGACTACACATAAAATCTCTAAAAGTAATACACCTGTGAAGCTGAAATTTTGCCAGTATGTGGTTTATAGGTAGTAGACGTCAGATAAGAAAGTATGTTGTGGTAGGACAGAATTAAAGTGCATGGGGGTGCATACATGTACTACAGACTGACGAAATCTACAGTTTCATTTCGATCTTCACGAAATTTTGCACGCTTGACGTTCAATACAAAAGAAAGGTCAGCGCCTACTTCAAGTTTCACACGGTGCATGGGCGAGGATATTATGCTACATAAAAATGTATCCTTAAATACCTTGGTCGCGCCGTACTTGAGAACAGCTCGACCGATTACACAGATCATTTTGGATTTTTTTCGTTGTATGAATTAAAAATGGAAAATTTGAGTACAAAGAAGTGCGTTTTTCATTGTGACCCTGTTTTATTGCATACAAATTTATAGTTTTTCCCGATATTGATGAAATTTTGCATATCTGAGATTAAAGACAAGAGAAATGTCATTGTCTGGGTAAAATTTCAGTCGTTGCTTGATGGAGGATACTGAACTTACGAACTTTGACAAAATGCACAGTTTGTTTCGATCTTGATTAATTTCTGTATACATGACCTTTAAACTAAGAGGAAGGTCACTGGGTACATAATTTTGGTATGGTACATAACAGAGGGTACCCTTGTAAAAACTTTGCCGAGAGAGGGAAAGGTGGAAACGAACAGAGAGATGGGAGAGAAAGAGATGGATGCAGAGAGAGGAGAGAGTGCGAAATAAATAAATACCCGAGCTGCAACGGGTTTACAGATAGTTTAAAACTGACTGAGGTCTGGAACCCTAAAAACCATGATACGCCCAGACCCTTCCTTAACAACCGTTGCGAAGCACGGGCATATAAGGTAGTTCATATTATAAAATACGCTGCGTGTGTGTATGTGTGTTCCACGTCTGCTCCTAAACTACTGAACCGATTTGCACCAAACGTGGTACACACAATCCTCACTATTAGGCAACAATCTTACGACACATAAGCCAGAATAAACGACGTAATAAACATTGACAGTCGTGAAAAACAACCGCATCATGCGATAATATTCTACATCTCCTCCTAAACTAATTTCAACCAAATTTGGTGCAGATATTCTTTAAGGTCAGGACTCATTTTCTATGCTTGCAAAAATCACCTACGATACACAGTTCATACGATAACACGTCGTAAACAATGAAAACTGCCCCATCTTTGGGCCCGTGACAGCGTGATTTTTTTCGTCAACTATTTGACAATAAGAGCACTTAGCTTACTAATTTTCTGCTATTAATGTGGTACATCTGACGCATTTGGCATGACGCTGCAAGTTATTACTTCTGCACTGTAAATTGTATTCGCGAGACATTTGACAGACAGTACAGATACATACCACTGAATGCTCCTTCGATATTATATCACTGTTAGACATACAGTTCATGAGATGTTAAGTCATAAAGAATTTGGTTCATAAAAAACCGCATCATCATTCATGAGCTGTAGATTTATTACTTCTTTACAATCAAATAATTCACCACATATTTTGCAGACATTATGTACCACTGATTGTACCTTCAAAATTACATCATAGTACGCCACATATTGTCGCGAGAGTCCACGAACACCGACTGATGGCGTGGCGCAGGGGATAGCGTCACGGACTGCGGTGCAGCAGGTTGCAGGGTCAATCCCGCTCACCGGCAAAAATTTATTTCTTTGTAATTAACAATTCCAGAAGGTTCTACATCTTTCTTATGTTCACTTGTAAATTCTACTTGTTTCTTATGTTAACTGTTCTTCTAATTTCTGGTAAATTCTGCCTGTGTGTAAATAGCAGAGCACTCTGCCTGAGAGGCATCAGTCTCGGCCGGACCGACGCAGCGGCCGCACGCGTGAGCGGAGCGGGTTAGCTGGTGCCGTTCGCTTTCTGGTTACTTCGCGCGCGCTATATATTTTGCTTAGTAATGGAGTCACAAGTGCGAAAGTACACGTTAAAGTTCAGTTTCAGTTTTGGTGTTCAACGACCGAAGATCTGTGAGTTCGACGACTGGTTTCATGAATTGTTCAACGTACCCGAAGAAGACTTGTTTGGAATGGCTTACGACTTTATAAGCAACATCTACACTGTGAAATTAAGAAACGACGAGCTGTGCCGACGGATTATGGACAAGACTAATGGTATTGCTAGGTACAAGGCTTCGAATGGCGAGGTGAGTGATGTTACAATTACGTATGCTGGACTAGGCCTTCGAACCGTAAAAGTACACCTATTACCGTTCGAAATTGAATTCGACTATATTAAACAGGCCCTTTCAAAGTACGGCACCGTTTATACTGTAACTGCTGACTGATGGGGTGGCAATATGCATTATAAAGTAGACAACGGTGTACGGTCTGTCAAGATTGACTTGCAATCTCACATTCCATCTTTCATAAACGTGTGTGGTTTCAAGGTTCTTGTTGTCTATGAAGGACAGCCCCGTACTTGTTACGCGTGCAACGCGCCATCTTAGAGCAGAATGCCCGCGCAGGCGGCCTGTTCAGCTGCCGGTCCAGAGAGACGCGGAAGGCGGGCAGCGCGCGCAGTACGCCTCGGTCGCCAGCCGCCTGCTCCCGCGCGATCACGTAAACACGGCCCTGCCCGATGACGCAGTACTCGCCGCCGCGGCAGCTGCCGTAGAAGAGGCAGCTGCCGGCACTGACGTAGCTTTGACCGACGCTAGTGCAGACGTTGTCCCCACACCACAAGACTCGTAGTTCCACGACCAAGTAATGTTACCGAAAACACGGCCAGAGAAGTAGACAGCAATGTAAAGGCTGCAGAGACAGTGGCCGTCCCTGCGTCCCTGGTGCTCGTTTGGACATGTCTGCTGACGAAACCCACGTTCCTCGCAACGTAGGACCGGGAAACACCAACAGTTCCCCCGCCAACAACCAGCAAGTCACACCACCACCTGCGGTAACTGTTACAGATACCCAGGGGGTACGCAATGAGCATTCAGCTGATAATGACCGTACGGGTGCGACCTCTAAAAAATCCAAAAAAGTAACATCTGATTCTCAGAATGAGGTGAAAGGCCAAACTTCACCGGAAAAAAAGAAAATTCGCGTTGCTCGTGGAGGTGCTGCCGCAGTCGCAAGTCAATTACGCCCGATCGCCCAACAGGTTGCAGAGAAGTTAAAAAATAGCGATTCAAACAAAATCGCAGCAACCGCGCCCACAGCCGAAGATGGCAGGGTTCTGGAGGACGATGCACAAAAAGTGACGGCTGACTCCTGGTGGTAAGAAATTGAGACAAATGAGGGCCCAGCATAATTTTACGTGTTTCTGGGCGTGTGAGTGTTTGTAATAGACGTCTTTATTAGTTTTAAATCCCCCCTAATAATGAACGACACATTTACATACAATATAACTACTATCAACATCAATATAATTCAGAGCGAGGTAAAACTTAGTGCCCTGACGGACTTCCTCTACAGCACCAACGTAGACATTGGGATACTACAGGAGGTTTGTGTCGAACCTAACGTGGCAGGATATGTTACCATAGCTTACATCAGCAAGGAAGACCATACAGGTACTGCCTTCTTACTACGTGAAGGTATATCTCACACTAACACTGTACGACTTACAAATGGTAGAGGCATCTCCTACATTATCAACGGCGTTCAAATCTTATGTTTGTATGCACCTTCTTGAAATACTCGTCGACAAGAACACGCATCCTTTTATAAAAATGATGTCCCTTTTTTAATTAATGGACATTCTGACAACCTCATTGTTGGGAGGGATTTTAATTGCGTCATTTCGCCCAAAGATCAAACACCACACCTCAATAAATGGTTAGAACTCGAGCATATAATTCACGGGTTTAAACTAATTGATACTTGGGAAAAGGTTCACGGGGAACGTATTGCTTTCACCTTCATAACCGACAATTCTGCCAGTCGGATAGACCGCATTTATGTATCTAACGCGCTGAAATATGAAGTAATGAACAGTGACATCGCGCCTGTAGCTTTCTCAGACCACAGTGTCCACCAGTGTTACGTAAACCTACGGCGGCCGCAAGTATACCGTGGGAGAGGCTATTGGAAATTGGACACCAGCTTGTTACAAGACAAACAGTTTGATGAAGAAATAGAACAAGCGTGGACGCAAGCAAGAGCCGGCCGCGGTGGCCGAGGGGACTGAGGCGCTCCAGTCATGGTCTGCACGGCCACTACGGTCGGGGGATCGAATCCCCCCTCGGGCTATCCTAGTTAGTAAGTAGTTCACAAGTAGTTTGTAAGTTTAGGGACTGATGACCCCGTAGTTAAGTCCCATAAGCTATACAAACATTTGAACATTTTTTTAACACAAGAAAGACGTTCTCAGACGCAATACAGTTCTTCTATTGAATGGTGGCTGCGTAAAGCCAAGTCTAAACTCCGGTCAACAGCTAAACGATATGCATACCAAAACTCCTATTGGCAAAAACAAACCATCGAATTTTACTTTTCATGTATCTGTGAAATTTACCATTCCACTGACCTCCCGCTTGATGACGCCCACCGGCGTATAAAAAAGTACAAAGCCAAGATCACAGCCTTATACCGAAAGCGAATGGAGGGCACTATAGTACGCTCACAACCGAAGGATGTTGCATCCGAAGAAACAGCGTCACTTTACCACACACTTCGAACAATCAGGCGTGAAAGAGCTAAGCTAACAGAAGAAATTGATGACGGATTAGGGAATGTAGCTAAAAGGCAAAGGGACATATCGTCAAGGGTATGCAGTTGTTATAAAGACCTGTATGACATGCAGGAAACCAACGACAGACATTGCGACAGTATCGTCAATGAAATAGGCGCCGTAGAGACAGATGATGACAACTTGACTCTAGAGGCGCCCTTCAGCGAAGACGACATCAAAGAGGCAGTCTTCAACGCGGCAAACCGGAAATCACCTGGACCAGACGGACTTAGTGCGGAATTCTACAAACACTTCTGGTATATATTGGCCCCCACGTTAACACAGCTAACCAACGAAATGTGGCACCTCCCTGCTGTATCACACGAACTTAAGAATGGACTCATCATCCCCGTACCCAAGAATGGAAATAGCAAAAAGATACAGGAAATGCGGCCTATCACCTTAATTAATGCAGATTTTAAAATTATAACAAGAAGTATCAAACAACGAATGCAACCGGTGCTACAAAAAATACTTGGAAGACACCAGCATGGGGCGCTGCCCGGAAGAAGCGTAATTTCAGCCGCGTGTGAACTGCGGGATATCATATGTACACTGGCACACAACAATGAACCCCGCGCTTTGTTGTTCTTGGACTTCGAAAAAGCATACGACCGCGTGAGCCATGACTATTTGTTCAAGGTGATGTCGAAGATGGGTTTTGGAGAACGATTGCTACTCCTACTTCGGAATTGCATCTACCATGCATCGTCGTGAGTGCTGATTAATGGACACCTGAGCAACCTGGTATCTATTAGGAGGTCTATTAGACAAGGCTGCCCATTGTCTATGGCCTTATACGCCATAGCAGTCGAACCATTCCTTGACTGCATCAATCGCAAAATATCTGGAATCAACATAGGAATGGAAAAAGCGGTGTGTATCGCGTGTGCTGACGACATCTGCCTTGCAGTGACATCCACAGAACATCCAGTCACGGTGAGGGACATAGTCAATGTCTATAATATGGCCAGCGGAGCAAAATTAAGCACTAGAAAGACAACGTTGCTCCACATAGGTAAAGGTATAGGAAATACCACCGACCTCGACTGGTATGAAACGAGAGCCCAACATAAATCTCTCGGAATCTACTGGTGTGCTACGCCAGATGTTATGATGACTAAAAATTGGACGGACATGTTGCACAAAATCAGGGCAACAACACAAATTTATTCAGATACGGATTTGGACCTTCTTCAAAAAGTACACACCGTTAGAATATCCATAGCGAGCAGGATGTATCATCTCGGCCAAATCTTACCTATTTCTAAGCCACTTGCAGACAGCATACAAAAGGCGTTCTGTTGGTACGTCGTGAGAGGCCACATCTTTAAAGTATCCTTCGACACCCTGACCTTACCGTCAACAAGAGGAGGACTAGGACTAGTCAGCGTAAGACACAGGTGCCGTACTTTACTGATTAGTCGCATTTACAAAACGATTAATAAAGAGACACCGAGCATAACCAAGTTGCTAACGCTACGTTGGAAACCCATCAGTATGATGCACCCATCCACGAAACCACAATACCGTTGGCCTATCGTCATATCAGAATCTATTACAATGAATTCAGCTACATACACCATGCAGAAAACATTAATCTGCCCTATACTAACACTAAAATATATAATTTCCTCGCAAGCAATGGTAGAGAAAACAGGGTTACAACAAAATATCCCCATGCAAAGTGGAATATCATTTGGAAAAACATCCATTGCCATGTATTGCCGTCACGCGTTATATAAATGTGGTTTTTGATAGTGAATGACAAAGTTCCAACAAACGAAAAACTCAACGCCATCCACCTGCGCCCCACGCCAGCCTGCGCAGTCTGCGGGCACGTGGACACACTGCTGCACAGGTTCTCCTGCGGCACCGCTGGCCAGATCGTGGACCACATACGACGCAGACTGGCCATCATCGACCGCACGGCGCCGCAATACGTTAATATCACTGAAATCATCAGACCAGAGATACTACGATACCCCAGAAAGAAGCACAATGCGGCTATTTGGGTTTTAGGCCATACCGCCGCTTATGTAATTTATAACCGACAGGCAACGACTGCAGATTACTGTGCGTATCTGAAGTATGAACACACGAAGATATTAGGACAAAACGATTATTCAAATACATACGGCAATATGTTAAGGATCATGGTGCAGACATGATGTAAAGCTGAATGTACGACCTGGTTTAAATTTGTGTACCAAACTCGGAATATCAAGCGCTATGGCCTTTAAGAGTTATGAGCAGAAGCACGCAGCAGAAATGGGAAACCGACGTTATGTTACAAGACCACATACAATAATGCACGAGAAGACGAACTCTAAAGCAGACATTGCGCTGAGAATAGTCCGAGAAGAAGTTTGAGGTGTAATTTTTTTATTTACTTTCGCCATTCCTTGAAGAGACTAGGACGTGAATCAACAATTTTTTTGGCAAGGAGCCTCATTTATTTATTTAATTATTTTCCTTTTATTTTTTCACGAGAAAGACATGTCATCTGAATCGAATGTCTGGAAGAAGAAATAAATACAAAACTTCCTACACAAAAAGGGAAAGAAAGATGACACTAAAGGCTTGAGAAGCCACCGTCGAGGAAGGCGTTAATGGCGAGCGCAAGGCCGGGCTGAAGGGGTGGTAAGGAGGCCCGTTAAGAAAAAAAGAAAAAAAAAAAAAAAAAAAAAAAAAAAAAGAGAGAGAGAGAGAGAGAAAGAGAGAGAGAGAGAGAGGCAGTCAGTGCTTTCAGTATAAGTGCTGTGTTTAGTTGCCTTCGGAGTCAAGCCTGTTTCCATTTCAATGTGACATTGTTTGGTGGAGGCGCCGGGTACACTGTGCAACAGCTGCATCACGTGGTTCCGATTAGGCAACGTAAAAGCCGTCGCTTACACGGACTGGAACCGGAATACAAGGGATACACCGAGTACATCCTTCCAAAGGTCCGCATTATCAGAAGAACGATGGAGACGAAACCAGCAATAAGCCAGCTGCACATCAGACACCCGTTGGTGTTCTCTGGAGATGCTGGACAGGACCCAAACAAATGGCTAAAAGGGTTCGACCGAGTCGCCAAGTACAACAGGTGGGATCATACGATGTGCTTGGCTAACGTTTATTTCTACCTGGACGGAACAGCCCAGCAATGGTTCGAAAACAACGAAGACAAGTTGAATGACTGGGAGACGTTCCAGGAGGAACTTAAGAAGACGTTTGGAGACCGCCAGCGACAAATCAGCTCGGCGGAAGAACAACAGAAGAACCGGGCCCAACGACATCGTGAGCCGACACAATCGTACATACTGAGTTTTTTCGCTATGTGTAACATAGTCAATCCGAACATGACTGAGGCGGACAAAATCACGCACCTGATGAAGGGAATTGCAGAAGATATGTACCAAGCTCTTCTGATAAAAGACGTCGCTACGACAGAAGAGTTCATCAAGTGGTGCTAGCGTATTGAAGAGATGCAACAAAGGAGGGTTGGACGCAAAAAGTATGACAGACATCCAAATGTAGTCCCTATGGCCGTTGAGGAAGACCAGAATGACTTCGCTTCTCTCATACGACAAATCGTGAGAGAAGAATTACAACAGTGCATCGCAGCCGAGACTATTAGACCGAGCGAGCACCCGATTAGGTCATGGATGTGAGCCCTTTAAGTCACGAGGGAGCCGACGCCGCTGAGGACGAGGTATTTCAAACATTAGCTCCTGTCTGCCCTGTCAATGGCACCCGACGTGAAGAATGGCGTCGCCCTGCTATGACGTACGCTGCAGCCGCCAAACGGTAGCTCATAAACCGGCCGACGCGACCACAACCAACTCCCCCGGTAACTATGACGCCCCGCAGAAGAACAGACGACTGGAGGACAGAAGATAACACACCACTGTGTTTCCACTGTGGACGCCCTGGAC
Organism: Locusta migratoria; assembly: GCA_026315105.1. Lineage (NCBI taxonomy): Eukaryota > Metazoa > Arthropoda > Insecta > Orthoptera > Acrididae > Locusta > Locusta migratoria. Next base: position 33,215,576 of record CM048745.1, read on the forward strand.
ATGTCGTACGCTACTGCAGAGAGAGGAGGCGAGTATTCGATGATTATTTTGCCGCAAGAGTCAGCCGTCGGAGCAGTTATATCCCAGGCAGTCACCTGCTGATGAGTTCAGTCGACCTATGGGAAGAAGCCCATCGCCGTACCCTAGACGAGGTCGCTCCCCGACGCACCGCAGCCGTTCACCGTCGCCGTACAGAGGTACCAGCCACTCCCCTAGCCGCCGCGCCCAGGAAAAGTAAGCGAGGTGACCATCTACGGAGATGAGGCCGCCGCAGATGAAAATCCTCCATGGACGACAAGATGTCGCTGAGATGTCGGGAAATCTCATAGACGTCATAATCGACGGCCAACCTGTCCGGGCACTAGTTGATTCAGGAGCCTCTTTTTCTGTATTATCGGATAATTACCGCCGCACACTAAAGAAGACATGTTCTGTGATAGGGGGACAACTGTGCTGAAGATCACGAATGGAAAGTACGTCCATCCAGCAGGAACTTGTGTCGCAAGAATAACCATCAACAACAGGACCCAGGCGTTTGAATTTGTCGTGTTAACAGAATGTAGTCATCATGCCGTTGACAATGTGACTATCCCGCCGTTGACAATGAGAAGTGTTGCAGTCAAATACACAAATGAGAGATTAAACTCCGAAGTGCTTGTTGATAGTAATACGTTTTTTAGGCTCACCACAGAAATTTACATACCATCGGCTATCGTAAGCATTGCCGGAGGTCGAGGAGAGATTTGGATCACTAAGTGTCACGAGCTGTCACAACTTATCCCCAAGGGAATGTGTATCCGGACAGCTGAACCAATCCAGGACGGTGAGCTCAACGTCATCAATGAAGACTGTTGTTAGTAGAGACAACACGCTGGAGGAAACAAACGTGGAACTGCCAATAGGGCCTGGACTGACCAAGGAATAATGCCAGCAGGTGTTAGGTATACTACGCCACTTTTGGGGTGCATTCACACCTCAGCAGGGGAAAAGTCAGCCGAAACGGCCCACGATAAAGCATCGGATCAATACTGGGGATCATCCGCCAATTAGCCAGCGTTCGTATAGAGTGTCGCCAGCTGATAATGGATAATTCGGGAGAAAGAGGGGAAGATGTTGCGAGATGAAATTATTCAACCTTCGGATAGTCCTTGATCGTCTCCGGTGATCCTTGTAAAGAAGAAGGATGGCACGTGGCGATTCTGTGTCGAGTATCGGCGGCTGAACAAAATCACTAAGAAAGATGTCTACCTACTGCCGCGCATTGACGACACCTTAGTCTGCTTGAAAGGAGCTTCATTCTTCTCAACTATGGACATGCAGACAGGTTACTGGCAAATCGATGTTGACAAAACTGACATGGAGAAGTCGGCTTTTATTACACCTGACGGCCTCAATGAATTCAAAGTCATGCCATTTGGATTATGTAATGCTCCAGCCACATTCGACCGCATGATGGACAACTTGCTTCGACAGCTTAAGTGGACGACGTGTCTCTGCTATTTAGATGATATTGTCGTTTTCTCGAAAACATTTGAAGAACATCTGAGTTGCCTGTCAACTGTGTTGAAGTGTGTTCAGGCTACAGGTCTCCGCCTCAATCCAAAGACGTGCTTCTTCGTCGCCAAAGAGATAAAAATCCTGGGGCACGTAGTCACCGGAGAGGGTGTCCGTCCTGAACCAGATAAAGTAGGGGCAGTCACAGAATTTCCACTCCTCAGCACATTCGTGATGTGAGAAGTTTTCTCGGGCTGTGCTCATACTACCGACGTTTCACCATGCCTTGTACGACGAGAATGCAGAAACGGAACTTCACACAGACGCCAGTGGCTATGGGATTGGTGCAGTGCTTGTACAAGTTCAGGAAGGTGCTGCAAAGGGATAGCCTATGCGTCAAGAGTACTCTCAAAGTCCGAGATAAACTATTCTACAACTGAAAAAGAATGTCTCGCGGTTATCTGGGCTGTCAACAAGTTCAGGCCGTATTTATTCGTCAAACCATTCACCGTCGTGACAGACCACCATTCTTTGTGTTGGCTGACTAGCTTGAAGGATCCATCAGGTCGACTAGCAAGATGAGCACTAAGACTCCAAGAGTACGATGTCATAGTGGTATTCAAGAACGGGCGCAAACACAAGGATGCCGACTACCTTTCGAGGAATGCATTACTGGAACAAAACAGCATTAATCAAATTTCAGCTTAGATGACGTTACAGCTAAACAAAGGAAAGATCCAGCACTATTAAAAACGATTAAGGCCTTGGAGAAAGTAGAATCGACCAGTGGAGAGTTCCAACTTATAAACGGAACATTGTATAAGAGCAACTACGATCCACTGGGCCCCAAATGGCTACTTGTTGTTCCAGCTCATCTCCAGCCAGCTATTCTCAAATATTTCCACGATGCCACAATATCCGGTCATCTGGGATTCGTGAAGAACCTAGACAGAATCAGACGCAGGTATTACTGGAAAGGTCTCTACAGAACTGTCAAGCACTATGTGAGCCACTGTAAAGAGTGCCAGCGACGGAAGCATGTGCCGCAATTACCTCCAGGATATCTCGTACCGATTCCGCCGGCAGCAGCTCCATTCCACCGAGTTGGGATCGATCTTTTAGGGAGGTTCCCGAAGTCGACAACCGGTAACCGTTGGATAATAGTCTGCACTGACTACCTCACACGCTACGCAGTCACCAAACCTGTGCCGACTGTAGAAGCTCCAGAGATCGCAAAATTCCTTGTAGAAGACATTATTTTGAAGCATGGAGCACCACGTGTAATGATATCTGATCGTGGAAAGGTATTCCAGTCAAATCTAGTATCAGAGGTAATGTCACGGTGGAACATTGTCCATAGAATTACAACTGCATACCATCCTCAGACAAATGGTCTTACGGAACGTTTTATCAAGACGTTAGCCGACATGCTGTCGATGTACGTTGATGTTGAGCAGAAGGATTGGGATACAATTCTGCCAGTCGTGACATTTGCTTAAATACCGCAAGACAAGACAGCACAGGCTTCACTCCGTTTTTCCTGCTCCATGTCCGTGAAGCTGAGGCGACAATGGATACGCTGTTCCCGTTCCAACCGGACGACACTCAGGATGACTATGTTAAACAGCTCATCACCAGGGTCGAAGAAGCAATACAGCTGGCTCGCATACGGACACTGGACGCCCAGGAGAAGGACCGTCAGCGGTATAACGACAAGCACCGACCTGTTGTGTACAGTCCAGGTGATCTGGTATGGATTTTTACCCCTGTATGGAAGGTTGGACTGTCAGAAAAGTTATTGAAGCGATACTTTGGTCCGTATCGTGTCATGCGCCGCCTGTCAGACGTCACATACGAAGTTGAGGATTATGAGCCGTCGTCGAAACGTCAAAAACGAAGAACATTGTTCACGTGCAGCTTATGAAGCGTTACTACAATCCTGAAGAGCAGGTAGACGACAATTGCTTCTTGTTCAAGGACTTTAAGGACGGTAATGTTCCTGATGAAGCCACGACAGGAACGTCAGTCGTCGATAATCGCGGAGCAAGGAAGGAGTCTCTTTAACTGTCATACAGAGGACCCATGACGTTTAACATCCAGGACATTGCAGCTGGCTCCACAGTGATCATAACAGCGGGTCACTGTTTCTCCAGGAGAGGGAGCAATGCCGCGAGAGACGTCGAACACCGACTGCCGGCGTGGCGCAGGGGTAGCGTCACGGACCACGCTGCAGAAGGTCGCCGGTTCAATCCCGCCCACCGGCAAAAATTTATTTCTTTGTAATTAACAATTCCAGAAGGTTCTACATCTTTCTTAGGTTCACATGTAAATTCTACTTGTTTCTTATGTTAATTGTTCTTCTAATTTCTGGTAAATTCTGTCTGTGTATAAATAGCAGAGCATTCTGCCAAAGAGGCAGTCAGTGCTGCGTGTATGTTGAGTTCGTAATAAACGTGCTTTCAGTATAAGTGCTGTGTTTAGTCGCCTTCGAAGTCAAGCCTGTTTACATTTCAACGTGACAATAATTCAGGAGATATGACGTCATAAACAATGACATTTCCGATTAACTGTTACGAAATGCGCTATTTTTCCACATCTCTTCCCAAAATAATGGAACGATTTCAACTTGGCCCACATATTGCTTACTGTTAGACAACAATCGTTGTGCGGTTAAAAACTACGTACGACACATAGTTTATTAGATATGTCGTCGTAAACAGTGAGTCATAAAAACTTTCCCATTCCGCGACGCTCATTTACGAAACTTCATTCATCTACTATTTATTCATCGCAGACAGTTGCCCAAGTTGTACGCTGTACAAATCTGAAAAATTATAGTAGGACACATAGTCAAGTGTATGTGACGTTATAAGTATTGAACTGCATGAAAACGAAACTTAAATGTACATACAGTTAGTTAGAAGCATATGTACAGAAAGGTAAGAACGAGATGGATTAAATATTGTTTATAGTCAAATTTTGAAGTAAATAAATTTTATAAATCACTTTTATTTCATTAATGTTTTTCTTTCTTTCGATACTGAATTTTTAATTTTGTACACTATGTATACTTCTTTGTTTTACTGTTTCGTAATTTATAAGCTGCTTTCATGTTTACATGAAGATTAAATGTTTTCCAAATTTTTATTTTCGTTTCTAATGTAAGACTGGAAAAATGCCTATATCCCCTGACACTACCGGGCTTAGGAGCTAGTAAGTAAACACACAATATTCTATCCTCCGTAAAGATCAATTCTTCTGGTAATAATTACACATAAAAGCAGCAACGTTTCTTAAAATCGCATCCTAGGGACGTCACCGATAATATGGTTCATTTGAAATATTTTTGGAAACATTATTATTTCCTTTGGGAAAACGGCACCCTAATGATAATAATTTACGTAAACAATATTTATTATTATCTACTACTTTAGAACCAATGTTGGGCAATCTTCAGATTTTCTAGAGCGGAGCATCATCCTGATGATGGCCCATCATTCGGTCGTTGATAATTAAAATTCAATTTTGCTCTCTAGATTGTTTTTATATAGAAATCATTTGCGCACCGGAATCTACAATGCAATAACTACTGGGCCTATGATGTTGCCATAAAAAAATTGTGATAAGGCTCTAAGAGACGTTGTTTATTTGTGTCATTATTCTATTTACTTTTCAACTTCCAATCCATTTTCCGTCGTTACCACGTAGTTTGTAGTAAGCTCCCAATTGTTTATTTCTTGAATTTTAATAGACTCCTGGCCATTAAAATTGCTATATCACGAAGATGACGTGCTACACACAGGAAATTTAACCGACAGGAAGAATATGCTGCGATATGCAAATGATTAGCTTTTCAGAGCATTCACACAAGGTTGGAGCCGGTGGCGGCACCTACAACGTGCTGACATGAGGAAAGTTTCCAACCGATTTCTCATACACAAACAGCAGTTGACCGGCGTTGCCTGGTGAAACGTTGTTGTGATGCCTTGTGTGCCTTTGATAGAGGTCGGATTGTAGCCTATCGCGATTTCGGTTTATCGTATCGCGACATTGCTGCTTGGGTTGGTCGCGAACCAATGACTGTTAGTAGAATATGGAATTTGTGGGTTCAGGAGGGCAATACGGAACGCCGTGCTGGATCCCAACAGCCTCGTATCAGTAGCACTCGAGATGACAGGCATCTTATCCGCATGGCTGTAACGTGTCGTTCAGCCAAGTCTCGGTGCCTGAGTCAACAGATGGGGACGTTTGCAAGACAAAGACCATGTGTACGAACAGTTCGACGACGTTTGCAGCAGCGTGGACTATCAGCTCGGAGACCATGGCTGCGGTTACCCTTGTCGCTGTATCTCAGACAGGAGCGCCTGCGACGGTGTACGCTACGACAATCCTGTGTGCTGGAATGTCAAAACGTCATTTTTTCGAATGAATCTAGTTTCTGTTTACAGCATCATGTTGGTCGCATCCGTGTTTGGCGACATCGCGGTGAACGCACATTGGAAACGTGTATTCGTAATCGCCATATTCTCGTATCACCTGGCGTGATGGTATGGGGTGCCATTGGTTTCACGTCTCGGTAACCTCTTGTTCGCATCGACGGCACTTTGAACAGGGGCCGTTAACTTTCGGATGTGGTACGACCCGTGGCTCTACCCTCATTCGAACGCTGCGAAACCCTACATTGCAGCAGTATAATGCACGGCCGCATGTTTCAGGTCCTGTACGCGCCTTTCTGGATACGGTTGTTCTGCGTACTGATTTCTCAGGATCTATGCACCCAAATTGCGTGAAAATGTAATCACATGTCAGTTCTAGTTTAATATATGTGTCCAATGAATACCCGTTCATCATCTGCATTTCTTCTTGGTGTAGCAAATTTAATGGCTAATAGTGTAGCAACGACGATAAAAATAGGAAATGGAAAGTCAGACGAGGCAGGATGAGAGGGTCAGAAACGGAGGATGACTGTAAACAGGAAGACAAGCTTGAGGAGGAGGCGGACGACGATAGGTTAATGAAATTGGGATATGGGAATGGTTGCAGAGGAGGGGGGATTGGGGCTACGTGGGCGGAATGTAGAGGACGACAGCTTATACCAACGGAAATTAAACAAAGCATGTTCCAGATTGTGATATGTATATTTATCCAGAAAACAAACTAACTAAAATCAGTGAATGTGCAATAAAATTTAACTTTCCTATGAAATATTGCTTTTCCTTCCACATAGCAAATGCAGTCCAGGGTACTGATTTAATGTATTTTATCGGTGATTCTCGGTTGAAAAGTGTTTTTTTATTGCCTTTCTAGTCGTTTCGTATCGATTTTACACAGGGAAGTGTGATCGAGTGTAGTTAGTCTGCTTGAAAACGCCGTGCGGGATCGCTGTTATGAGTAGACTTTCTTGCTGGGTTCCTGTTACAGCTTGGATCAACATCCAATTGAAAGTCGTTATAGCACGCGTCTTACTGTCGCTACTTTACAGTTTATAGCAAAATATGAACGACCAACTGGACATGGCGTGAAAGAAAAGTATGCAAATCGATTCATTCGTTTTGCTAATGATGTCGATTGAGCTGAAATTAATGTTACGCTTATGCCAATATTTGTGTATGTCCCGATCGGATCTTAAGTGCAAATAAATAAATAAATAAATAAAATAAATAAATGAAATAAATAAATAAAAATAAAAAAAATATAGTTGGGCTTTTAAGTGCGTCACTTCAACACCATACACTTCTACGAATCGGTTGAAACATGCAGGAATTTTTAAGCTGATAGATTTTTGTGAACTGATTATCGTCTCGTTCCTGGTACGTTAACGGCAGTACGTAATTAGGAAGAGAAAAGTAGTGGCTTGGAATGGCCGCATGGTCTAAGGCGTCATGTTGCGGGCAGGACGATCGTTCCCGCTGGAGGCTGGAATCCTGCCTCGGGCGTGGGTGTATGTGTTGTTCTTTGTGTAAGTTAAAGTGGCTTGGAAGTTCCGAGACTGATGACCATAGCAGTTTGGTCCAACAGGTTTACACACATTTGAACATTCGTCAAAAGTATTGCTTATTTTAGTCTTGAAGATCTAATTCGCAACCAATGTCGACTACGATAGAGGCTCAACATTGCTGAATAAATAAATAAATAAATTCATTCATTAAAAAAATTAAAAATTAAAAATAAAAAAAAAACTCGGCCATTGAGACGTTAAACCCTGATCTTCCTTTTTTCTTGGAACCAGATTACAGAGTGCCCCTATTACATTTTTTAATCTTGCGGGAATTAACTACGGGGCCATCAGTCCCTAAACTTACAAACTACTTATGAACTAATACTAAAGACAGCGCAAACATCCATGCCCGAGGGAGGATTCCAACCTCCAACGCGGAAGGCCATGCCATCAGCAACTTGCCGCTCCAGACCGCTCGGTTACTCCCGCGCGACAAAGTGCCCCTATCACAGGACAACAAAAGGTAAATTGTGCCCCAGCGCGAATGAAGGATATATAAGAGGAAATCTAGCTACTCTAACCTCAAAGACATTAAAATGACGCATATATTGATATACTTGTCTTACCGTTTTACCGCGCGGGAGTAGCCAAGCGGTCTGGATCGCCACTTTGCGGATAGCCCGGTCTCCCGCGTCGGAGGTTCGAATCCTCTCTCGGGCATGGATATTTGTTCTGTCTTTAGTATAAGTTAGTTTATAAGTAATTTGAAAGTTTAGGCACTGATAACCCCGCTGTTAAGTCCCGTAAGCTTAACAAACATTTGAACATTTGAATTACAGCATTTTTTATTACTAATTACCCAATACCACTCAAATTGTGTCACCTATCACACGTTGTGTCCTACAAACCGAACGACGTCACATGTGCTTGATTGTTACATGACGCCGAATATGCATCTCTTAGGAAAGTCTTGTTACATCATGTCCTGTAGTGCAATGTACCACATCAAGCACATACGCGATATGTCCACAAAGGAAGTTCCGTTTGGTTATATATAACAAACGTGTACAGATAAAGAAGAAATCTTTGTTGTACAAAAATCTACAAATGGTATACTACTTTTCTACATAGCTTCCGAAATTTTGTCATAACCTGGCATAAGTTTTTCTGTGCCTTCTTCATAGGACATTTGCGCCAGAGTGTTCAACCATGTGGTAACAGTTCTTTCAGCCCGTCACTATCGTTGAAGTGTTGAACACCAATGACAGATTTTTAGGTGTAAGAAGAGATGAAATTCCTGTAAAAGTTGTTGGGTCACATGCGCCGTGCGAGTTCGGGAATTATCGTGAAAAAAAATTAATAATAAAAATAAAAAAAAGAAATTAAATTAAATAAAAAAGAAACATTATGACACAAATTGTGATGATCAACACGACCAATGGCGCCAAGAGTACAGCGAAGGGCCACTGCAGTCGCAAACAAAGGCCTCGGAAGACGCGAGCACTCATACGATGGCATGGGCAGACTATCTTCACCCTGAGTCTTTTGCCGAGGATGCAGCATCAACTGCCACCTCGGCCACACACGACATCCAAAACGTTTAGCGCAGTGAGGGGGCGACTAGACGTGGTCTTCTTCTGCTACAACTACGCCGCTTCCCCGAGTAGTAATGAGTGTCCCACTAATTGCAGACCAACCGCAAACTTACAGAATGGCTTCCATCAACCTTAATACGATCAGTTCACGTGTCAAAATTCAACTACTGCGTGATATGCTGAGGGCGGCTGACGTGGATGTTGCGTTAATGCAAGAGGTTCGAGTGGACGCTCTACCAGACTTTCAGGGATACGCTGCTTATGTCACCCCTGCTGATGCGAGAGGCAGCGGAACGGCTGCCCTCGTTCGAGATGGCACAGAGGTCACCAATGTAATGTACTTACCGTCGGCGCGAGAACTTGCCTTCGACATACAGGGAAAACGAGTTATTAACGTCTACGCCCCTTCTGAAACAGTTAAAAGACGGGAACGGTCACAGTTTTATGCAGAAGAAATTACGTCTCTATTTTTGGGACGTTACAATAACCTCATCCTAGGCGGAGACTTCAACAGCGTCCTCTCCGAAAGATCAACAACCCCACAACACTCCACGCCCCGAATTGTGCCTTTTGGTAAATCACCTAGGTCTTGCTGATCCTTGGGAGGTGATACACGGTGACCGTCCTGGTTTCACTTATGGGACCAGCCACTCAGCCAGCAGACTCGACCGCATTTAGGTCTCCTCCGACCTTGTGACAGCGACTGTACAAGCGGAGACCTGGCCCACGGCCTTTTCGGACCACAGTGCATACATTTGTGCGGTTCATTTACGGAGGCAAACCGTGTGGAAACTAAATGTAGCACTCGTACAAGAACAAGAGTGTCGACAATTAATAGAGAGTACCTGGACAGAATGTGAGCGTTGGTTACGGAGGTATCCGTCAACGATAAAATGGTGGCTTGGCTGCGTCAAATCGGCCTTGAGTCGTGCGATAATACGTTAAGGTAGAAAAGATCGCACAGGCATCGACAAACAACGGACTTCTACTACATACTTCTTCGAGAACTTACTGCACTGCCACCATCCCCAGATCGCCAAGCAGAGATTTGTCGCGTCAAAGCGCAGATTCTCACCCTCGTCCCCAACAAACTTGAAGGTGTCGTGGTGCGAACGAGATGCCAAGATACGATTGTCCGCGAACCACTCTCCATGCAACACATCATTTCTGAACGACATCAAAAGCGACGAACATTGATATATGCACCAGACCTCCCAGATGGCTCTAGAGTGACGACACAAGCGGCTATAGTACGTGCCTTTGTCGACCACTATCATCAACTATATCGGGACGTGCAACATGATGAAGAGGCTTTAGCTGACGTCATCCACACCATCACCAACGCACTTGATGCTGCGGCGTGAGAATCACTTTTAGACGAAATCACGATGATGATGTTGCAGACGCCCTTACCAAAGGGAAAATTAATAAATCGCCAGGGTCTGATGGTTTTCCAGTAGAATTCTACAGGACATTCAGGTATGTGATGGCCTCACGATGGAAATACATGTACAACGAAATACTATCATCAGCAGTTCCCATACCACCGACTTTCATGGAGAGCATCATCATTCCTGTACCCAAACCATCTGGACGTACCCGAAGTGAACATTATCGCCCAATCACCCTCCTAAAGAGTGACTTCAATATCTTCTCCAGAATCTTGGAGCTACGGCTTAAGCGCATAATACGCAAGGTTATTTCATATGAACACGTTTTTGGGAGGAGATATCAATATCCAGATGACCCTTAGTGACTATCACGATGTGACTGCCATTGCTTCGGCCTGTCGGCTGCGTAGTGCACTAGTCTCCATAGACTTCAATTGTGCATATGACAATGTGAGCCATTCTTTCTTGAAAGCTGTAATGGATCGAATGGCTTTTCCGGCTGCATTCACCAAAGTGAACATGCATCTTCTCCATGATGCCACTTCTAAGGTGATTGTTAACGGACGAGTTAAAGGGCAGATTCCTATCTTACGTTCGGTAGAATAATGCTGCCCCCTCTCAACGATCCTCTATGCAATAGCGACGGAGCCACGCATCTGTGGGCTGAAACAACGACTCTCAGGGATCACGTTACGAGGAACTACCTCTCAATGCTGAACTTACGCGGATGACCTCGTTTTCATCGGTCGCTCAGAAGAAGAGATCCGGTCGGCACTGAGATGGATCGAACGATATGGGGCCGCAGCTGGCAGCAAAATGAACTGAGTAAATTCGCGTTCCATGGAAATAGGCAGAGAGCTGTCGGAGGGAACTAAAATACCTTTGCAGGTGATGGATACATTGCGGTGTTTGGGCGTTACCTTTACGAAAAACGTTCGTCGCACTTCGGCACTTAATTACAAAGGCCTGCTACAAGTTCTCCGCGTCACCGTCAGTGGACACCTTCTCAGAGCATTGGATATGGTCCAAAAGGTATATTTCATTAATACCTACATTGCATCGCGAATATCTCACATGGCGCAAATTCTACAGATGGCTCCTGTGGTGGCACAGCGAAAACAGGCGGCCTTTTTTGTGAGTCATGGACTTCTCTTCAAGGTAAGGTATGCAACCCTCCTCCTCCCCTTTATAGTGGAGGATTGGGTCTTATTAACGTCCGTGCGCGAGCAACGGCCCTCTATGTCAAGACCATGCTCATGATGTGGACCCACCGTCAGCACAGTTTTACTGGTCTCCTCATTAACGAACTTGCTCCTACGTCCTGCATGCCACCGGCTGCACTCGGTCACATCGCGCCTACACTCTCCCACATCCAACCATTTTTTTTCTGGAATACCGCTATATACACACGGAACCTCCCAGCAACAAACAGGACACCGACAGCACGTGATGTGTACAACCTGCTGAATCATCATCAGAATAGCATAGAGAGACGACACCCAGAAGTGACGTGGCCAAAGGTGTGGCGAGCGATTCACCAAAAACACTTAACGACGGAGATACGTGCCACCTGGTACCTCGTCGTCAAAGAAAACTATCCGACAAAGAGCAGATTGCACGACATTGCACTGGCCCAGTCTCCTGTGTGCGTGCGATGTCGTGTGCCTGACACGGATAACCATCGCCTGGAATGCGGATCTGCAGCGGACGTGTGGCTTCTAATTCGGAAGATACTTGCCTTTTATCTCAGAGTGCCACCACGCGTGATCGAGACTACAATGCTCCTACAACCGGACCAAATGTACTTTCCCCAATCAAAGACACAGGTAATAAACTGGATAAAATGACTGTCCGTGGATTATCTCTTTCGTGACAGTCTGAAAGATGTCCTTGATTTTTGGATCTTCTCACAGGAAAGACACTTTTCCAGATATCGTCAGAATTTTGCTAATTCTTTAGGTAGTATATACAATGATCCCCGTCATAGCTGGAGGGTCCTGGGTAAGAGAAGATGACGCAATGATCACTGATTCGCAATTAGAACAGAACACGGATATTGATGATAATACGAGAAGACATACTCGGATCCTAGCTGTGAAGAGTTGGAACAAGAAAAAGAATTTACTTTCAGATACTTTGAATAGTTATCATTTTATACCAGAAGGGTAACTTCAGTTTCACTATTTTGTGTTTCCTTACTTACTATTTTATAAACTCTACGTAACTGCCATGAAAGAGTTCATTTAGTTCTACTGTAATATACATTAACATAAAAAAAATTCTTAAAAACTGTCAATCAACTGATCTTTTGTGCAGCAACGGCCATCTGGGCAGAATTGCACGTGGGTGTCACTCCTTCATAAAAAAAAAGAAATAATAAAATTAAATAAAAATGCAATAAAATAACATTTTTTTCTTTTACTAGCCCTTATTCTTTCCCTCAATTAAAAAAAAAAAAAAAAAAAAAAAAAAAAAAAAAAAAAAAAAAAAAAAAAAAAAAAGATAGCGTCACCAGACTGCGGTGTTAAAGTATTCCGGTTCAATCCTGTCCACCGACAAAAATTTATTTCTATGTAATTAACATTTCCAGAATGTTCCACTTGTTTCTTATGTTCACTTGTAATTTCTACTTGGTTTTTATGTTAACTATTCTTCTAATTTCTGGTACTTTCTTTCTTCCGATCAGGTGTTGGAGTAAAAATTACTGTTTGTTGTTCTTCACGGGATTGCGGCCGATTTATGTCGATCTTCTGATACGATATTTCGGCGGTCCGCCTGGCCGCCATCTTCAGGCATGACTGGTGCACACAGTTCCAGCGTGATTGTGCACCAGTCATACCTGAAGATGGCGGCCAGGTGGACCGCCGAAATATCGTATCAGAAGATCGACATAATCCGGCCGCAAACACGTGAAGAACAACAAATACTATTACGCCGGGAAAATCTACGGAATTACAGTAATTACTGTTGGTAGGTCACTAGCGTAACAATATTACAGGAAAGTAATTAGGTGGTTCTGTCACATTTAGTTAAGTTTATAAATAGAAGACTCAAGAAAAGAGAGAAGAATTACAACAATTTGTGGCATCTGGGTCTATTAGACCGAGCGCGCATCAGATAATGGCTATGGATGTAAGCCTTGTGACGAAGGAGTCGGCGCCGCTGAGGAAGAGGTATTTCAGACATTAGCTCCTATCTGCCCCGCCAGTCGAAGGTGACGTAAAGAATGGCGTCGCCCTGCTATGACTTACTCTGCAGCCGCCAAACGGCAGCCTATGAACCGGCCGACGCGACCACAACCAACTCCCCCGGTAACTATGAAGCCCCGGAGAAGAACAGACGTCTGGAGGGCAGAAGATAACACACCACATTGTTTCCACTGCGGGCGCCCTGGACATGCCGTACGCTACAGCAGAGAGAGAAGGCGAATATTTTTGCCGCAAGACGTCAGCCATCAGAGCAGTTCTATCAAGGGCAGTCACCTGCTGATGAGTTCAGTCGACCTGCGGGAAGAAGCACATCGCCGTACCCTGGACGAGGTCACTCCCCGACGCGCCGCAGCCGTTCACCGTCGCCGGACAGAGGTACCGGCCGCTCCCCTAGCCGCCGCGCCCAGGAAAACTAAGCGAGGCGACCATATACGGAGGTGAGGCAGCCGCAGATGAAAATCCTTCATTGACGACAGTCGCCAAGATGTCGGGAAGTATCATCGACGGCCAACCTGTCCGGGTACAGGTTGATTCAGGAACTTCTTTCTCTGTATTGTCGGATAATTACCGCCGCACACCAAGGAAGACAATGTTCTGTGACAACTGTGCTAAAGGTCGCAAATGGAAAGTACGTCCAGCCAGCAGGAACTTGTGTCGCAAGAATAACCACCCAGCCGTTTGTTTGAATTTGTCGTGTTAACAGAATGTCATCCTCAAATGGGACTTCCTTCAGGCATCCCAAGCTATCATTGACTGTGGAAGATCTGAGCTGCAAATTGAAGAAGTTGTTCCAACGGGTACACGTAATACAGAAATTTCTGAGAAGTTATTTGCCGTTGACAATATGACGATCCCGCCGTTGACGATGAGAAGTGTTGCAGTCAAAAACACAAATGAGAGATTAAACTCTGAAGTGCTTGTTGATAGTAATACGTTTTTTAGGCTCACCACATAAATTTACATACCATCGGCTATCATAAGCATTGCCGGAGGTCTAGGAGAGATTTGGATCACTAATTGTCACGTATCCCCAAAGGAATGTGTATCGGGACAGCTGAACCAATCCAGGACGGTGAGCTCAACGTCATCAACGAAGAGCCATGCTCTGCTGTTCGTACAGACAACACGCTGGGGAAAATGAAAGTGGAACTGCCAATAGGGCCTGGACTGACCAAGGAACAACGCCAGCGGGTGTTTCGGGTGCATTCACACCTTAGCGGGGGAAAAGTCAGACGAAACGGCCCACGATAAGGCACCGTATAAATACTGGGGCTCATCCATAAATTAGCCAGCGTTCGTATAGAGTGTCGCCAGCTGAAAGACGGATAATTCGGGAGGAAGTGGAAAAGATGATGCACGATGACATTATTCAACCTTCACACAGTCCTTCGTCGTCTCCGGTGGTCCTTGTGAAGAAGAAGGATGGCACGTGACGATTCTGTGTCGACTATCGGCGGCTGAACAAAATCACAAAGAAAGATGTCTACCTACTGCCGCGCATTGACGACACCTGAGTCTGCTTGAAAGGAGCTTCATTCTTCTCAACTATGGACATGCAGACAGGTTACTGGCAAATCGATGTTGACGAAGCTGACAGGGAGAAGTCGGCTTTTATTACACCTGACGGCCTCTATGAATTCAAAGTCATGCCATTTGGATTATGTAATGCTCCAGCCAAATTCGAACGCATGATGGACAACTTGCTTCCACACCTTAAGTGGACGACGTGTCTTTGCTATTTAGAAGACACTGTCGTTTTCTCGAAATAGTTTGAAGAACACCTGAGTCGTCTGTCAACTGTGTTGAAGTGTGTTCAGACTGCAGGCCTCTGCCTCAATTCAAAGAAGTGGCTTTTCGTCGCCAAAGAGGTAAAAATCCTGGGGCACGTAGTCACCGGAGAGGGTGTCCGTCCTGATGCAGATAAAGTAAGGGCAGCCACAGAATTTCCAACTCCTCAGCACATTCGTGATGTGAGAAGTTTCTCAGGCTGTGCTCGTTCTTTCGACGTTTCATAAAAGGATTATCTAACACGACACGTTCATTACAAGACCTTCTGCAGGGAGACGCGAAGCTTTACTGCGATGAGACAAAAGAAAGAACTTTCTGGGCACTTAAGGAGGCTCTAAGTTCCGCACCAGTTCTAGCCTCGTACGTCGAGAATGCGGACACTGAACTTCACACAGACGCCAGTGGTTACGGCATTGGTGCAGTGCTAAAGAGGTCGTAGCCTAGGCATCAAGAGTACTCTCAAAGTCCGAGATAAACTATTCTACAACCGAGAAAGGATTTCTCGCAGTTATCCAGGCTATCAACAAGTTCCGGCCGTATTTATTCGGCAAACCATTCACTGTCGTGACAGACCACCATTCTTTGTGTTGGCTGACTAGCTTGAAGGATCCATCACGTCGACTAGTAAGATGGTCACTAAGACTCCAAGAGTACGACGTCACAGTGGTATTCAAGAACGGGCGCAAACATAAGGATGCCAACTGCATGTCAAGGAATCCATTAGTGGAACACAACAGCATGATTAAAATTTCGGCCCTCATAGAACTAGGTGACGTTACAGCTGAAGAAAGTAAAGATCCAGCACTATTAAAAACCATAGAGGCCTTGGAGAATGGAGAACCTACCAATGGAGAATTCCAACTTATAAACGGGACATTGTATAAGAGCAACTACGATCCTCTGGGCCCCAAACGGTTACTGGTCCTTCCAGCTCACCTCCAGCCAGCTATTCTCAAGTATTTTCATGACGCTCCAATATCCAGTCATCTGGGATTCGTAAAGACCATAGACAAAATCAGACGCAGGTATTACTGGAATGGTGTCTACCGATCCGTCACTATGTGAGTCACTGTAAAGAGTGCCATCGATGGAAGCATCTGCCGCAACTACCTCTAGGGTATCTCGTAACGATTACACCTGTAGCAGCTCTATTCCAGCGACTTGAGATCGATTTTTAGGGAGGTTCCCGAAGTTGACAACCGGTAACCGATGGATAATAGTCTGCACTGACTATGTCACACGCTACGCTGTCACCAAACCTATGCCAACTGCAGAAGCCCCAGAGATCGCAAAATTCCTTGTAGAAGACAATATTTTGAAGCATGGAGCACCATGTGTGATGATATCTGATCGTGGAAATGTATTCCAGTCTAAACTAGTATCAGAGGGAAGGTCACGTTCCAACATTGTCCACAGAATGACAACTGCGTACCATCCGTTAGACGGTATGCTGTCGATGTACGTGGATGTTGAGCAGCAGGATTGAGATACAATACTGCCAGTCGTGACATTTGCTTACAATACCGCAAGACAAGACACCATAGGCTTCACGCCGTTTCTCCTGCTCCATGTCCATGAAGCTGAGACGACAATGGATACGTTGCTCCAGTTCCAACCGGACGACACTCAGGATGACTATGTGAAACAGCTCATCACAAGGGTCGAAGAAGCAATACAGCTGGCTCGCATACGGACAATGGACGCCCAGGAGAGGGACTGTCAGCGGTATAACGACAAGCACCGACCTGTTTTGTACAGCCCAGAAGGTCTGGTATGGGTTTCCACCCCTGTACGGAAAGTTGTACGATCAGAAAAGTTATTGAAGCGATACTTTGGTCCGTATCGTGTCATACGACGCCTGTCAGACCTAACATACGAAGAGTAGTGTTTTGAGCCGTCGTCGAAACGATAAAAACGAAGAGACATTTTACACGTCCTGCGCATGAAGCCTTACTACGTTCCTGAAGAGCAGATAGGTGACAACGGCTTCTTGTTTATGGACGCTATGGACGGTAACGATACTGATGAAGCCACGCCAGGAACATCTATCGTCGGTAATCGTGGAGAAGGGAAGGATTCTCCGGAACTGCCATACAGAGGACCCATTACAGGGTAAGGTCCAGGACATTGCAGCTCCAAAGGGAACATAACAGCGGGTCGCTGTTTATCCAGGAGAGGGAGCAATGCCGCGAGACCTCACGTAAACAAACTGCCTGCCTGGCGCAGGGGATAACGTCACCGATTGCGGTGCAAAATGTCGCCGTTTCAACCCCGTCCACCGGCGACGATTTATTTTTTATTTATTTATTTTTTTTTTTTTTTTTTTTTTTTTTTTTTTGTAATTAAAATTTCGGGAATATACCACATGCTCCTTATGTTCACTTGTAATTTCTACTTGTTTCTTATGTTAACTATTCTTCTAATTACGAGTACATTCTGTATGTGTATAAATAGCGGAGCACTCTGTCAGAGAGGCAGTCAGTGCTACGTGTATGTTAAGTTCGCAATAAACCTGCTTTCAGTATACGTGCTGTGTTCAGTTGACAATTCTGCCTTCGAAGTCAAGCCTGCTTCCATTTCAACGTGACAATATCAGTGCCCATGCATTTAAAGTGACAATACTATCTTGTCTTGAATATCTAGTAAGAATTGTTTTAATTTCTCCGCATAGAGAATTGAATCTCATTGTAGGTCTGTATGTACCTCAAAGCTGAATATAAGGAGATAATTAAAAAGAATGAGATTTAAGATTTTCAGCCCTATATAAAGCTAATATTATACTTGGCCTGTAACATAGAGGTGCTAAATACTGACAAGTATGAAGAACAACAGAGGGACTGCAAATTTCTCGATTTTCGAAAGGATTTTGACACGGTTCTGCACTACAGACCGCTAACAAAGGCTCGAGCCCATGATCAGGTTCCTGCTGCTCATTGTGAGATCCGTACAATGTGGGGAAGGCGGACGATTCATGGATATTCCAGATAAGGGCAGCTTGTTTTGTATTATCACGATATAGGGGAAATAGTATCACGGAAATGATGCACGAGCTGGGGTGGAAATCATTAACAGAAAGGCGTTATTTGTTGCGGCGAGATCAATTTGCGAAATTTCTTTCACAATTTTTTCTTAAGAATGCGGACATAAATTGTTAGCACCCACCTACATAGGAAGACATGATCATCATAAGGAAACCATAAAGATTTAGGTGTTCCTTCTTCCCACGAGCATTTAGAGAATGTAACTACAGAGAAATATCATGAAAGTGGTTCGATGAATCCGCTGTCATACACTTTAACCATTTATTGGGCGCATTTTTTGTAGCGACTCAGCGAAGCTAATTTTTTTCCATCGAATTAGAATTGTGATCAATTTATTATTTTATTTATTTATTTATTATTATTATTTTTTTATAATTTTATTTCTCTGATTTAGGTCTAAAAATTATTTGGCTAAATATATCACCATTTCCATTTTATAAGCTGTTAACATGTTGGCATTAAATGTATAAAAATTTTAAAAATACGATGATTTCTTTTTATCTTACTTTAAACACATTTGCGTTACAAATTTACAAGTAATAATTCTTGATCAACAAAATGTTCAAATGATTGTTACGTTTTCTGTTTATTTTCCATGAAACTGACGGAAGCATGGTTCGATACACAGGGCGACGTTGCAGGAACAGCATACATATTTTGTTCTCTTGTCACGAGCTTTTCATGAACACTTTCGGCAGCGTGTGTAGAATGTTTCTCAAACAGGCACATGATCGCCTACTTCTGCCAGTCGAGCATGATCTGGTACGGTGTTCTTCTTGGTTAGAATGGTTACTGGACGTCCTTTCCTTGTGTGGGATGTAAAGCCATCTATCAATTGTTTTGCGAGTCGTAATCGAAAGTTCAATTGATCATCATATCCCTCTTGTCTTTTATTAGTTATGTACAATATAAAGGCATTTACAACTACCATGTCTAATAGGAAATAGAGAATCCGATGCCACCACTTACGAAAACGTCGACCTATTGCATAACGTTCTTTAAGTTGATCAAAGTGATCTGCACCTTCCATTATGGTATTTTATGTTGTCACAGCTGTGGGACACGTAACTATGCTGATTGTCCCATCCTTATTCTTTCTTGAGAAAAGTGTAGTATCTCTATGATTGGCTGAAGTTGTCAAAATAGTAACAAGTTTGTTGTCCATCTATTTTATAGCTACAATGCCACGTTTGCATTGAAACTGAAATTCTCCTCTTTTCAAGGTACATTTATCCTTCATCATTGAAGGAAGCCCTTTCCGGTTTGCTCTGACACTCCCTATAGAGTAGATTCCACTGTTCAAAAGCATTTGCATCACATTCACAGTGGTGAAGAAGTTGTCAAACGCTACTAAACTGTTACTATATTTCAGGAATTCGATGAGGATAATGACTACTTGCTGTCCCAGAGAATTTTTTATAGATCCGTCATTTGATTTTCCTGTGTAAATATAAAATTTTATGACATAGCCAGTCTTTGAATCTGCTAAACACCACACCTTCTATCGCCGTCTTACTGGATTAAGAGGCATATACTTCTTGAGTGAAGGCCGTCCCTTAAAAGGCATCATGCTCTCATCCACAGCCAATACCTTAGTAGCAGTATATGGCTTACGAATTGTGTTGTTCAGAAAGGTTATATGAGGTCTGACCTTGTGAAGTTTATCGTGGTTTGGATGCCGTCTTGGAGGATTCAGTCTGTTGTCATTTATGGGAATAGTTTCACATAACTTTTTGAAATGTTTGCATGTCATAGGTTTCGATATGTAAGGCTGACCAAAGGCAAGTTATGAACTCCAATAGTGCACTACACTTGGCAACACAACCACACCCATCAAGATATTCAATCCAATCCAGGCCTTTAACTCCTCTACAGATAAATTTGTTGACTCACTCACAGTCTGACCTAATTGCCATTTTTGTTTCTGTCGCTCTTCATACAGATTTGTCTGCTGAACCACATACTCCAGCATCTCATTGGTAAATAAAGAAAGGAAGTAGTCGCTGTCTGTGTTGTGTTTTGCAATGGGTGGTTGACAACTGGTTCTCCTTTTGTATCGACGCGAAGAAAGTCGAAAACAGCAGTGTCATCGGACCATTCCTCTTCTGCCAATGGCTCTTCTTCACTTATGGTACTGCCACTAGAAATATCGACGTCCATGGTGCAAGAATTGCTTCCACTGTTATTGATATTAGGTTGTGAAACCAAACACGGATCAACGTCTGAAACAAATTTATCTTCTGATGCTTCATCACTTTCTATTTCAGAATCCTCAGGATCACTAGATAGTGAAAATAGTAACTCCAATACTTCTTCTAGTGTGTATTTTTGCTACGAAAAGCAAAGAAAGATTGTGAGGCGAACAATAAGTGATAGAATGATATTCCAATTACATTTGCCACCAATAGTGAAATTTACTTACCACAATTCGAAAACAGTAAAGCTATGAGTAGATAAAAGTGACATAGACATATACTTCAGAAGCGAAGCAAACTCTTCCGACAACAGTAGTGATCCCGTGATACACACAAACTGGTTGTTGTAGCAGTTTTCGTACACCTGGTACAATGTAATACACTAAGACGTCAGGCAAATATAGCTGTGGTAAGACGTATTCCCAGAAGTATTGTGGTACCTCGACGTTTCTGGTATGTATGCTTCCCAAGGACTACAAAGAACATTGTGGTATATATATTTCTCGAGCCCCTTTCAAAAACGACTTTTAGTGGTAAGCATACTTCCCAAGAACCCTAGGAACGCCATTATTTTGTGGGATATATACTTCCCTCAGCCCTAAAAGCTACGTTTAGCAGCAAACAGAAACCAGAGCTAGTGCAGCAGACCACCACTAGGGCCAGGGGCGTACGGAAGTGGGAACACTTATTCCATGAATGCAGTTAACACAAGCCTGCTTCCATTTCAACGTTACAATATCAATGCCTACGCATTTAAAGTGACAATACAATCTTGTTTTGAATGTCTAGTAAGAACTGTTTTAATTGCTCCGCATACAGACTTAAATCTCGTTGTAGGTCTGTATGTACCTCAAAGCAAAACTTGGGAAGATAATTAAAAATAATAAGATTTAAGATTTTCAGCCGTATGTAAAGATAATATAATATTCATACTAATACATAGAGGTGCTAAATACTGACAGGTATGAAGAACAACAGAGAGACTGCAAATTCCTCGATTTTCGAAAGGATTTTGACACGGTTCTGCACTACAGACCGCTATCAAAGGCTCGAGCCCATGATCAGATTCCTGCTGCTCATTGTGCGTTCCGTACCATGTAGGAAAGGCGGACGATTCATGGATATTCCAGATAAGGGCAGCTCGTTTTGTATCATCGCGATATAGGGGAAAAAGTCTCACGGAAATGATGCACGAGTTGGGGTGGAAATCATTAACAGAGAGGCGTTATTTTTTTGCGGCGAGATTTATTTGCGAAATTACTTCACAATTTTCTTTTCAGAATCCGAACATAAATTGTTAGCACCCACCTACATACGACGACATGACCATCATAAGGAAACCATAACGATTTAGGTGTTCCTTCTTACCACGAGCTACTAGAGAATGGAACTACAGAGAAATATCATGAAAGTGGGTCGATTAACCCACTTTCATGCACTTTAATGTGACTTGCAGAGTAATCATGTAGATGTAGATATAGGTGAGAGTCTCAGAAACTTGGTAAGTAATAGAATCCATTACGTCGTCCTCGATGGTGAGTGTTCATCAGAGACAAGGGTATCGCCCGGGAAGTGTGATTGGGCCGCTATTTGATTTGTATCGACACAAATGAGGGAGCTGCAATCTGCTGCTGTTTGTTGGTGACACTGTGGTGCGCGGGTGGGATGCAGGATGACTTACGTGAAATTTCTAATTTGTGTGACGAACGGCAGCTAGTTTACAAAACCTTTAGGTGACGTAGATGAGCAGGAGAAACAAACCTGTAATGTCTGAATACAGCATTAGTAGTGTGCTGCTTGACAGAGTCACGTCAATTAAATATGGCCGCGGCGGAGCGGCTGATGGCATTGAGGTGGTGTGCTGCGATCTACATGTACATAGGATACTCTGCAAATACGTGCCTGGCAGACGGTTCATCGAACCACCTTTATACTATTCATCTCATATTCCATTCTCGAACTGCGCGCGCCTATATAGGTGGCAATCAAAAATATATTTTCGCATTCGGAGGAGATTGTTGGTGACTGGAGTTTTATAAGTAGACCACGCCGATGTTGTTGTAATGATTCCATTCCCAGGTCTTGTATCACTTCCGTGACGCTGTCTCCTCTGTATCGTGACAATACGAAATGAGCTGCCCTTCTTTGGACTCTTTCGACGTCCTTTGTCAAACCTATATGATAAGGATCCCACACTGGGCAGCAATACTCCAAGTGAGGACGGACAAGCGTAGTGTATGCAGTCTCTTTAGTAGTTTTTTTGCATCTTTTAAGCGTTCTGCCAATAAAACGCAGTCTCTTTTTCGCCTTACCTTGGACATTATCTACGTGTTCTTTCCAGTTTAAGTCTGATGCAGTGGTAATTCCTAGGACTTTAGTGGAGTTTACGGCCTTCACATTCGATTGATTTATCTTGTAAACAAAGCTTAACAGATTTCTTTTCGTGCTCATGTGGACGACTTCACACTTATCATTATTTATAGTCAATTGCCAATGTTTACACCATACTGATATGTTATTTAAATCTTTCTGCAGTTAGTCTCGATCTTCAGATGACTTTGCTAGATGACAAATGACGGCGTCATTTGCTAACAACCTAAGGCAGCTGCTCAGATTTTCTCCTAAATCGTTTATGTAGATAAGTAACAGCATATGACCAATAACACTACTCTGTGAAACGCCGCATATCTCCTCTGTTTTAGTCGACGCCTTACCATCGATTACTACATACTGTGTCCTCTCTGACAAGAGATGCGCGAGGCTGTTGCCCGTCGGGTTTAGAATACCCCCTCGGGCATGGGTGTTTGTGCTGTCCTTGGTATAAGGTAGTTCATAAGTAGTTTGTAAGGTTATGGACTGATGACCCCGCAGTTAAGTCCTCTGAGCTTCAAAAACATTTTGGAAATAAATATGTAACGCTGGACAGCGATATGAAATATCAGCATATAAGGACAGACGTCCCACTTCTTTTCAAATATTAGTAGTGCGGTGTTTCACACAGTCGCGTCCATTACATATCCAGGCTAACACTGCACAGCGATATGACTTGTAACGAGCCTGAATGGACAGTTGTGGTTGTGGGTGGTTGACATAGTTTTATTGTGAGATATTTGGGGAGATGTTCTTAATCTATAGATGATACCGCGTAGAACGCGTCTGTGAATCATTTCATGACTATTGTTTTAGTGTCTCCCTACCCTACCAGATCAGTTTTTAATGAAGACAGGGAACCATTTCAGCGGCAGGTTGCTAGGTTTGTCACTGTTAGGTTCGACCAATGCGTGAGCATTTAGGGATCTTCGAGAACTCAAATAGGTAGAGGGGAGGCCAGGTTTTTCTTTCTTTCTTTTTCAAGGAAAGGAAAGGAAGCCTCTAGTGATTTATAACGGCTACAGCAATCTTTCTGCAAGAACATCATTTGCTAATGAATGACGGGAGCAAATTTTCACTTGCAGATGACGACAGAGGACCAAATGATAGGATATTGAATATTGATGTTCGCCAGCGAATGGAGAATCCGGTTTAGCAGACAGCAATTCGTTCTTTGTCGATGGAATGTTCAAAAGCTCCAGAAAGCAGTTTGGATAGTTATTTATTGTTCATGCCGATATTTCTAGTTCTGAGGAGGAAACCAACAAAGTGCCAACCATGTACGCCTTGTTACCCAATAAAAAGCGAGAAACGTACGATAGCTTTTTCACAGCTGTTAAGAGCAAAGTACCTGGATGGAATCCTATAGGTATCACAATGGATTTTGAAGCTGCACTCATCCAATCAGTAACATTTGTTTCTTGATGCAAAGATCAATGGCTGCAACTACCATTTCCATCAGTGCTTCTGGAGGCAAGTGCAGAACTGCAGCCTTGTTCCTGCCTACAAGGAAAACGAAGAAAATCGTTTTCACATAAGACTGTGTTCCGCATGGCTCACATTCCCCTGGACATCTTAGATGATGGGTGACTATGCATTCGGGAGAGCACGCCAGACAATGAGAAACTGCAGGATTTTTACGACTGTTTTGTTGAACAATGGCTGGATAATGAAGACATGCCAAGGAAAATACGAAACTGCGCAGGAAGGCGTCACTGCACCAACAATGTTTCAGAAGGATGGAATCGTAGGATAAACACATTAATTTCGAAGATTCATCTAAATTTTAACTCCTTAGTAAAATTCTCAGAGAGGACGCGGAATATCATAGGTACTAATTTCACCGACTAGGTTTAAGTGTAGGTGGGAAAAGAGAAAGAAGTCCGCAATTAAGACAGATGAGTTAGTTTCAAAGTCCCTTACAAGACACCAAGTTGACGGCAATGTAAAATCATTTCTGACTTGCCTGGCCTATGCACAGAAATTGCAATGAAAAGGAAATGGCTGAAGCTACAGCAACACTTGTAAATATTGAAAAAGGGTTCAGTTCAAGCCGATCGTCCTATTGTATAAACTGTAAATAAATAATAATCCTGTAAATATTATGAATAAATAAAATGGGGGATGAAGAGGGACTACCTTCTTGTGGTGTTCCCTGGCAACGCCACAAAGTCGGTGAAATGCCTCTTGCAAATTATAAAGGATTCACTAATGAAGTCTGAAAAGTCATTGCTTTTCTAACAATCACAATCATAATTCTTTGTAGACAATTTTAGAAACAATGTCTGTTTGAGTGGACGATGAATAAATCTTGTTTCAATACATAAATTTCATTCCTTAACGCTAATTACTAGCAGGACACACATTAGACCACAGTACACTTCCCTACATGGTACGGGAAATTGACGTTTATTTGGAATTAATTAAAGAAAAAAGTTACTACCGAGGACCATATTCTTTAGTTAGCTCCTCTTAACATATGGTAATAGGTTTCCACTCTTATCATATCAAATTTTGGGTGAGGGATTGAAACTTAGAAAATATTTTCTGTTTCTATAGTTAAGTACGAGGTTAAGAGAAAATTATGCCCTATGTAAGATTAATGAGAACAAAAATTCCATTGGAAAAGGTCTTACGCATCAATGCTACAACTAATGGTTGACATGATATCATGGGGGCAAAATGTGACTATCCTCAGTTTGGCCAAAAAAGCAAAAATATTATCTAATAATTCGCTTCCCATGTATGTTTATCAAATGTTCAAATGTTTGTAGAGTCTATGGGACTTAACTACGGCGTCATCAGTCC
Source organism: Locusta migratoria (assembly GCA_026315105.1). NCBI lineage: Eukaryota > Metazoa > Arthropoda > Insecta > Orthoptera > Acrididae > Locusta > Locusta migratoria. The sequence goes on from CM048745.1 coordinate 33,241,405, forward strand.
CTAAACTTACAAACTACTTATGAACTACTTACAACTAAGGACGGCACAAATATCCATGCCCGAGGGGGGATTCGAACCCCCGACCGTAGTGGCCGTGCAGACCATGACTGGAGCGCCTCAGTCCCCTCGGCCACCGCGACCGGCTGTATATTTTTCGATGGTGGATATAGCGTATATTTTTGGGGGATATAGTATTCTAGCAAAGCCAGTAATGCTTCGCTGTTACAAAATAAGTGGGGGGGGGGGGTGGTATATGTGTTGCAACTCCTTCGTTTTCCCACTTCCGTATAACTTTCTTTTACTCCTTCATTTGTCCATTTCCTTTACCTCTTCCCTCCGGCACTCTCCCTTCAAGTCCCTAATTATCTGGACAACGTTACCAGGCTTTTCTTTCATAAAAACCTTGTCATTACAATTATCAACTCAACAACGAAGAATCATCCAAATAAATTGAGCTGTTCTGTTCTGTTATAAGGTTACATGCAAGCGTCAATTTTCTGAATTTTCTAGTTTTACACGCCACTTTTCTTTCACACAAACTTTGCCCTAACAATTACAAATGCAACAACAAAAAATCTAAATATGTTGAACCATTCTCAAGTGATGAGGTTACATACATTTTCTGGAATTTCCGAATTTTCCGGACAACCTTGCCAAACATTTCTTTCATACAAACCTAGTTCTAACATTTACAAATGCAATAGGTTGAGCCGTTCTAAAGTTATGAAGCTGCATACATACGGAAGATAAATTCTTACAAATAAAGATAACTCGAACTAAATTAAAATATAGATTATATAGTATGGCTATGCCTTCACGCATAATTCATTGAAATGATTAAGATACGGTCTTTTTGTTTTCCTTAATATTCATTATTTCGGAGGTAGGAGGTGTTAAAAATGTACGTAAACTGGCGATTGCGGTAATTATATAAAACGAACTACATGCTTTTCAATTAAATCTATGTTCTTTAGAAACAATACGTTGCTTGCAGTGGCCATTTTGAGCAGCAGCTGAATTGTATTTCACTGTAAGGTTTAAAACCTTACAGTGAAATTTAGAAACAATGTATATTTACAACTAATGTGTATCGATGGTTAATTAATACCGTGCACTAAATACGTGTTATAAGTTTTATACATAGCGGCCTATGAAATAGCCTCTGACATCTTCATTAGGTAACAGTTTGTAGGTCATATTTACTAAGCTTTAACATAAACCAACACGTCGCAGCCTGGTTCAAACCATTTTCAACATGCTGCTCGATAAGAGATGGAAAAATTAAATTTTGGTCTAATGAACATGAACAGGGAAAACCCTTATTGAATAAAAGCGTACATAGCTTCAAAGTTATGATGAGACGCAGCGATGTAAAGGCAAAAATCTTACTTTGATACAAAAAGGCTGTGGCACTGTAATTGGCACACGAAAGATTTATTTTTTCAACAGGGGTGGACCCGACCGGGGGAAGGGGTAGTGGGAGCGTGACGTTCATGTGATATTCGTCAGTTTCGATAAGTGGCGGGTGTATAGGCCTATTATCGATCAGCTTGCATATGACTTACTCAACGACGTATTATAGATTCCTGAATCTTACAGCGACTTATCTACGTCACAATATTTCTTTATAGTTAAAAAAATATGAAAATAGATTTATCTTATTGTTATTACAACACATCGCTTTGTTGCTACACTGCTTAAAACTGATAAAATCACATTGGAAATTACAGCCTTCAGGCCAAACCACCTTCACGAATACCTTCGAGTTCTCGTGTGCCCGAAAAAAAAGCAAATATAAATAAATTCGAATGTCTACGTAGTACACTAAAGATCACCACGCAATTAGCCTCGAATACTCGGTTAAAGCCAGGATCACGCATCATTGTGATCTGATGTAAACGCAGAACCATTAACCTTAAGAACGTTCCACGAATCTTGGATTCTGTACTAGCAGGGATATATTTCTGTAATATACGATTGTTATATGACTTTTAAGATAATATTATTTTCTAATTCGCTTTCTGTTGTTAAAGCGTGGTTATTGAATAAGTTACATGTTTCCAAACTGTCAATTTAGACAAGGAGACTTTAACGCGAAACAGTGTTTTATTTTCGCGGTCCTGTTCCGGGTTGTGACACATCGATAGGGAAATGCAGTGGTACAATAATTCAACCACACTTACGATTTCACTTTGTAACATCATAAAACAACAAGAAATGAAAAGAGATACAGACATCTTCCGGAGCGGCAATAATTGCCAATGTCTTTGTGGTTATAACTAAACTTGATTGTTCCATTTAATAATAATTATTTTTTGATAGTTATATATTGGAACTTAATATTGGAACTTTATACTGAAGAAGGTTTAGTTGTTTTTTCGTAAACTTTTATTTTCAAATGTCTGAGTATTGCTCATGATATACTTTTTCTAAGAGTTGTCAAATGTGTGTAGAAAATGAAGGGCACAAAAAAAAAATAATAATTATAATATCAACAGTTTCTATAATCCATGTAAATGGTACAGAAAAATATTAGTGAGCTGCGATTTCTGATTTGACAAAGGCCACTCTTCCTTGCCCCCCCCCCCCCCCTGGCTGCACTGAAGGAGTGCGTATGTCCCTCGGCACCTAGCACGGCCGGCACAAGCCGAGCGCTCAGCGCCCAGCGCCCAGGCACACTACGCGGCTGCAGCACGTGTGGCAGAGCAGGCAGCGGCGCAGCCTGTGCTGGTCGCTTAGCACCCCGGATTTCTCAAAAGTGTCGCCACTTTCCAGTTTGTCATAAGTGTCGCTTCTCACAAGTGTCTACAAGTCGCGAAAGCCAGAACCATCACATCCTAAACCGTACTGAAGCTCCTTTATGTTTTTGTCATATTACACCATGGGATTTCGAACAGTGGCGTGGATTATCACGGTGTCTAGCTTCGGATTTAGATGTTCTTGACTATTCTCCACACCAATCTGGTGCCAACCGCTTTCTACGTAAAATAGATCCTACCAGGACAGCACTTAGATCTAGGCTCCTCAAAACAATCAGGGTATCGGGTGAGATATCGTAGCCGATATAAATATAATAATGTATTTTATTCGGATATTGGTTAAAATTGTAATTTGTGTGTGATACTGTACGATAGCCTCCACTCTCTACTTGACGTATACATGGCGTTTACTTAGAGCGTGGCATCAAGGGGATACCGTAATAGAAAAAAAAGAATAATAATAAAATAAATAATGTCATTTTCCGTGCCTTCTAATATGGTGTGTGAGCACCTCGGAAGGCCAGTACAGTTGCAAAAAATGTTCAAATGTTTGTTAAGCTTCTGGGACTTAACTACGGGGTCATCAGTCCCTAAACTTACAAACTACTTATGAACTACATTTTACTAAAGACGGCACAAATATCCATACCCGAGGGGGGATTCGAACCCCCGACCGTGGTGGCCGTGCAGACCGTGACTGAAGCGCCTCAGTCTCCTCGGCCATCGCGGCCGGCAGTACAGTTTCCTACTTAAGGTTATCAATCAGGAATATTTGGCCTTTCTTCCATTATTCTGCAACAGCTGTGTGAGGTGTCTGGCAAGTGCATCCTACAGGTGCTCTATCGGGTTTAAGTCCGGTGATCAAGCTGGCCATTTCATTTGTCCAATTCCCTCAGCTTCAAACAAGTTGTCATCCAGTGCAACTGTCTGCGGACGAGTGTTGTCGTTCATCAGAAGGACCTCGTTTCCTATGTCACCAGAGTAAGGCACAATAAAAGATCGAAGGATTTGATCTCTATACCTCTGAGAAATGAAAATGTCTTTCTGAACGACATACATGTCTGTGCCTCAGTCAATCACTCATGCCCACACCATTCGTCCACCACCATGATATGGTGAGGTTTCCTACAAATAAGCAGGTATGTTCAGAGTTCCACATTCTCTACAGATGAAGGACGACGATTATCCGACTGAACACAAAATATTTACTCGTCTATGAACAAAACCAGGCGCTATTCGTTACGACCCCAATTCTCTTCTTCCCCTGCCCAATATCTGAACGATAAATAGTGTCGTGCTTTAAATGAGACACACACCATAGGCCTCCGTGCGTACAGACCACATTTCCGATGGCGAATTCTGACTGTGTTCTATTGCGCGTCCTGTTGCTGCCTGAAGGGTGTGTTGCAGCTGAAGTGCATTCCTGTCTCGGACTGTTAACCAGAGAATGTGCTCATTTCTTGCTGATGTTATCCATAAACGACGGTGGCCTTGCCTGACGGGTCCTGTTGTCTGAAATCGCATCAAGGTCCTGGAAATTACACTTTGAGACACTCAAGTACCTGCAGCGACATCATTCTGTGTCTGTTCCACTTCCAACCTATTTTTAGGTTATCTGTGCCATATCTTCGGGTAAGTCACGTTGTTGTTGTATTGCACTACATACTCACTACTCTGTCTGAACCAAACTACTTCTGAAATTCGTTTGGTAAAGACAAGTCAACCCCCTCTGCAGCAATTTAGTGTTACTACACCTGACCCTGTTGCAGAAATTTTGTTGTCTCCACTCCGTATAATCGGCATGAAGACGTCGAACAATTGAAGTTAATTCTGCGATGACAGTTCTTCAGAACCTAGATATCTCAAATGATCCCCTGAATTTGACCTGTGTACGTAAGTAATTCACATAGTCTAGCGCAGCTTGTCAGAACTGTAATGCATCGATGAAGCACAGAAAACCGTGAGATAAGTTGTCGTGTGTAGCAGAAGCGTTTGTCATGCTGGCTTTACGTTTTGTGGCAAAACGCTTCAGAAGGTTTTTGTGGTTTGTTCTGTAAGATTAGTGCCTCGCTTCGTCCAAAAGTTGCGTGCCGTTAGTTACGGTCGCAGGCAACATCTACTATTGAGGAGTGCCTGCATATCCGAGGCGTCCGCCGCTGTCCACGCCAGAGAGAACGCCAACAGAATAGATGCCACGCGCGGGCGGCCCTTTCAGACGACTCTGAGGCTGCCGCGTTCGGATTCAGGTCACGTTCCGAACGTCCCTTTCGAAAGGCAAAAGGACGCGGTGCGCATCCATTCTGTCCACCTGTCTCTTGTCTAACATATCAGATGGCAGTTAGTTCTACATTTACTTGTATACTACAAACGTATCCGGACACCTGGCTAAAAATGACTTACACAACTGGCCATTAAAACTGCTACACCAAGAAGAAATGCAGATGATAAACGAGTATTCATTGGACAAATATGTCATACTAGAACTGACATGTGATTACATTTTCAGGCAATTTGGGTGCATAGATCCTGAAAAATCGGTACCCAGAACAACCATCTCTGTCCGTAATAACGGCCTTACTACGCCTGGGCATTGAGTCAAACAGACATTGGATGTCTTCCACAGGATACCACAGTTCACCAGGAGTAGTGACTGGCGTATTGTGACGAGCCAGTTGCTCGGCCACCATTGACCAGACGCTTTCAGTTGGTGAGAGATCTGGAGAATGTGCTGACCAGTGCAGCAGTCGATCATTTTCCGCATCCAGAAAGGCCCGTATACGACCAGCAACATGCGATCGTGCATTATCTTTCTGATATGTATGGTTTCGCAGGGATCGAATGAAGGGTAGACCCATGCGTCGTAACACATCTGAAGTGTAACGGACACTGTTCAAAGTGCCGTCGATGCGAACAACAGTGACCGAGACGAGTAACCAATGGCAACTATACCATCACTTTGGGTGAACGCCAGTATGGCGATGACGAATACACGCCTCCATTGTGCCTTCACCGCGACCTGGATTCATTCGAAAAAATGACGTTTAGCCATTCGTGCACACAGGCTCGTGGCTGTGTACACCATCGCAGGCGATCCTGTCTGTGATGCAGCTTCATGGCTAACCGCAGCCATGGTCTCCGAGCTGATAGTCCATGCTGCTTCAAACGTCGTCGAACTGTTCGTGCAGATGTTGTTGTCTTGCGAACGTCCCCATCTGTTGACTCAGGGATCGAGACGTGGCTGCACGATCCGTTACAGCCATGCGGATTAGATGCCTGTCAGCTCGACTACAAGTGATACGAGGCTGTTGGGATCCAGCACGGCATTCCGTAGTGCCCTTCTATACCCACCAGTTCAATATTCTGCAAACCGTCATTGGATCGCGACCAGCGAGAGCAGCAATGTCGCAATACGATAAACCGCAATCGCGATAGGCTACAATGCGACCTTTATCAAAGTCGGAAACGTGATGTTGCGCATTTCTCCTCCTTACACGAGGCATCACAACAATGTTTAACCAGGCATCGCTGGTCAACTGCTGTTTGTGTAGGAGAAATCAGTTGGATAGTTTCCTCATGGATGTTGTATATGTCACCACCGGCGCCAACATTGTGTGAATTATTTGCATATCACATCATCCTCTTCCTGTCAGTTACATTTCTCGTCTGTAGCACGTCATCTTTGTGGTGTAGCAATTTTAATGGCCAAGTGTGTATAAGTTAGTGACACCCTCCATCAGTGGCGTAACTGGAATTCAATATGGTCTTGGTCTTGATGAGTCCTCCCCATCTCGCAGGCATACGTTCAGTAGAGTGCTGAAACGTTTCTTGGGGAATGGCAGCCCATTCTTCACGGAGTCCCACGCATAGGATAGATATCGATGTACCGGGTGTTCAAAAAGTCAGTAAATGAAAACTTAATAAATCACGGAATAATGTAGATAGAGAATTAAAAATACACACACACACACACACACACACACACACACACACACACACACACACAGATATATATATATGAAAAGCAATAATTAGCATAACAAATTAAGACAAAGCAAAGATGATGTTCTTTACAGGAAATGCTCAATATGTTCACCATCAGTCCTCAACAATAGCTGTAGTCGAGGAATAATATTGTGGACAGCACTGTACAGCATGTCCGGAGTTATGGTGAGGCATTGGCGTCGGATGTAGTCTTGCAGCATTCCTAGAGATGTCAGTCGATCACGATACACTTGCGACTTTAGGTAACCCCAAAGCCAATAATCGTACGGACTGAGGTCTGGGGACCTGGGAGGCCGAGCATGACGAAAGTGGCGATTGAGCACATTATCATCACCTAAACACGCGCGGAACAGTTTTTCCACGAGTCTAGCAATCCTGCATAACATTCGTGCGTTCCAGCAGGTGTTTATCAGCCAGGCTGGGGATGATGCGATTCTGTGACATATCGGAGTACCTCCCACCCGTCACGGTAGCAGTTACAAAACCAGAATCACGCAATTCCTCGAAGAAAAAAGGCCCCCGAACGGTAGAGGTGGTTCTAATAAAACCCCATATCATTCTATGCATGTATGTCAATTTTTACCTCTCTATCTACATTATTCGGTGTTTTATAAAGTTTTCAAATTTATACTGACTTTTTGATGACCCGGTAGTTACGTGAAGTCTGGCCCAAAGTCGGCGTACCAAAACATGCCAAAGTTGTTCTATAGGATTCAAGTCAGTGTGCGGGCCCGTACATTATAGGGATGTTAGTGTCGTGTAACCGCTCCGACGCAGGCCCTCCATTGTGAACAGCTGTTCGATCTTGTTGAAATATGCAATCGCCATTGCTCTTTAACAGTGGAAAACAAGAAGATGCTTAAAACATCAATGTACGCCAGTGCTGTGGTAGTGCCACGCAAAACAACAAGTGTGTACGAGGCCCTCCATGAAAAACACGATCACATCATAACACCAACGCCTCCAAATTTTACTGTTGGCACTACACACGCTGGCATGTGACATTCACCAGGCATTGACCACACCTATACCATGTCATCAGATCGCCAATTTGTGTACCATGATACGTCACTCCACACAACGTTTTTCCACTGTTCAAATGACCAGTGTTTACGCTCTTCACACCAAGGGCATTTACCTGCGGGAAGAGTAGTTTATGGGCAATCACTCGACCATTAAATTCTACTTTTCTCACCTCTTCGGTAACTATCATAGTACTTAGTTGCAGTCTGGAATCCCTGTGTGATGGTCTGGATAGATGCCTGCCTATTACACTATACGACCCTCTTCAACTGTCCGCGGTCTCTGTTAGACAACAGACTATGTCCGGCTGTACGCTTTCGCGCTGTACGTGTCCCTTCACGTTTCCGATACACTATCGCATAAGAAACAATGGACCTAGGCATGTTTAGGAATTTGGAAGTCTCGCGTACAGACTTCTAACACAAGTGTCACCCAATCACCTGACCACACTGGAAGTCTATAAATTTCGCCGACCCCCCATTTTGCTCTGACCACGTCTAATGACTACTGAGGTCGCTGATATGGAGTTCCTGGCAGGACGTGGCAGCACAATGTACCTAATATAAAAATCATATGTGTTTTGGTATGTGCGAATACTTTCGACCATATAGTGTATGTATATCCGCAAGTCACCTTACGGTGTGTGGTAGAGGGTTAGTCGGGTATGACTATTATCACCCCGACCTCCTTTCCTATGTTTTACATTTTCACTTGATGCCCAATCCTATGTAAGGTTTGCTAAATACTGAGTTGGTCGTTAAGGTATAAGCCATTAACTGGCTGCAAAATGACTTTATCTTGCACAGTTAATGCGTATCGGCAACAGCTATGATCAGGCATCCTGGATATTTTAAAAACATAAGTGGATATATATATATGAACACACAAGAGTGGAGTTCTTAAGAAACCCTGAATTTCTGTTAATGGCTATGGTCGAAACGAGTAAAAGAAAGTCATTTTCCAACCTCGTAATGACCTCCACCAGAACGACCAACTCAGCACTTTGTAAACCTTACGCAATTTGCAACATGGTCGCCTACCTCTTCTGCGACTGTTCGGTTTGACTTCACTTCTTGCTGGGTCGATGCAGCCAGCTACGAGTTCCTCTCTCGTGTCAACCCTTCATCGCAGAGAACACAGCTGTGCACTGTTAATCGAAAATTTAAACTCTTTAGTCATTAATCCACTACTGAGACCGTTAAATTCGTCAAACTTGTATTCCTTTAAGGACAATTTAACCTAAGTTGTCGTTAACCGGTATTTGGAAATAATACCGTGCAGTCACAAAAACTAGGCGTATCCTTCCAACTCGATATACGCAAATCACACACCCCTTGCCATATATTAAATCTTTTCTTGTAGTGACAGAGCCTTTTACAAAGTTAGCAGCTGGTGAGTGATTTACAATAATATTTCGAGACGCTGTTGTACGATGGCATCCAGACATTAATACTTATGTTTCATTGTTGAAACGACCAATTACTCTTGTTGTTGTTGTTGTTGTGGTCGTCACTCCGTAGACTGGTTTGTTGCAGCCTTCCACCCTACTCTGTCCTGTGCAAGCCACTTCATCTGAGAATACGAACGGCAACCTATATCCTTCTGAATCTGCTTACTGTATTCGTCCTACGATTTTTACCCTGCACACTTCCGTGTAATGCTAAGCTGACGATTCCTGGATGTCTAAGAATGTGTACCACTAACCTGTCGCTTCCCTTCTTCAGGATATTCCAGAAACTCCTTTTCTCCCCAATTCTGTTGAGCCTCTACACATTAGTTACGTGATCTACCCATCTACAGCAATCGTCTGTAGTATCACATTTAGAAAGCTTCTATCGCCTTTTTGTCTGAACTCCTTATCGTCCACGTTTCACTCCTATACATTGCTACACTATAGAAAATTGTTTTCAGAAAGAACATCCTAACTTTCAAACTAATGTTGGATTTCAACAAATTTTGCTGCGTCAGATACGCTCTTCTTCCCATAGCTATTCAGTATTCTATATGTTCCTTACTTCGGCCATGAGAAGTTATCTTGCTACCCAAATATCAAAACTCATCTACTGATTTTATCGCCTTATTACCTGATCGAATTCCTTCAGCATCACATGATTTTTTCATAGTAAATTCGATTACCTTCGTTTTACTCTTGTTAATATTCACCTTATTTCTTCCTTTCAAGGCATTGTCCATTCCATTCAATTGCTCTTTCTGCTCATTTGCTCTCTCCGATAGAATAACTATGTCATCGGCAAACCACAAGTTTTTATTCCCTCTCCTTGCGTTCCTTCACAGCTTGCTCAATGTACAGATTGAACAACATTACGGAAAGGTTACAACCCTGTCTTACTTCTTTCCCAACCACACCCTTTCATGCCCTCCGACTCTAATAATTGCTGTCTGGTTTTTGTATAAGTTGAATATAAATCTTCGCTCCCTATATTTTACCCTACAACCTTCAGAATTTGAAAGTTTGTATTCCAGTCAACATTGTCAAAAGCTCTCTCCAGATCCACAAATGCTAAAAACGTAAGTTTCCCTTTCCTTAACCTGCTTTTCAGAACAGTCGTAATGTATTGCCGCACGTGTTCCTACATTTTTCCCAAATCCAAACTGATCTGTCCCAATGTCGGATTCTAACAGTTTTTCCATTCGACTGTAAATAATTCGTGTTTGTAGTTTGCAACCAGAACTTATTAAACTGATCTATAACTTCCACTTTTGTCTGCACTTGCTGTCTTCGTAATTGGAATCATTATATTCCTCTTTAAGTCTGAGGATGTAGATAGTTTATTTTAAAAACTCATTTGTTTGGGCAATTTTAAGTATGAAATTTCCTGGCAGATTAAAATTGTGTGCCGGAACCGGGACTCGAAGTAAGTATGGCTTACCTATAAATAAATCCTACTATATAAATGTTAGTTTGTACTAAAATATTTACCAATAAAGTAGTTCACATTATGGTAATCAGTGAAAATCATTTGACATATGGTTCATGGTGTGGGTTCTTGTAGTCATGTCCTAGTTCATGATCCACGGGCAACATATGAGTAGCCAAGTAAGTGGTCCTGACAGTTGGGATACCAGTTACTTTGGAATGAGGCTGGGCATCTCGGACATATTCTGAGTCGTGGCCACCTTTGTGCTCAGACGGCAAAGACTACCAAGTCCCTCAACCGTTTGGGGTAAAACCCAGTGGGACCTTGGGCAAGTAAGGCAAGCAACCTGCTTCCCAGGTACTTCAATGTCATGCTGGCAACAATCAGAGCAAAATGCCTCGGATATTTGGAGGTGATGGAGTCCCACCTCTAATTGACAGACCAGGGACTCCTCCGATACGACTTGGAAAACGATCTGGAATGAGATGGGGAGCCATTAATATCAATGGGTATTACACTGGAAAGACGGTAGAGATGGCGGAGGCTTTAAGTAAGATGGGGATAGATGTTTTAGCTGTTAGTGACGTTAGAGTAAGGGGAGAGAAAGAGGACGAAGTCGGAGAATACAAGGTCTACCTGTCAGGAGTCAACGTAGGAAGAGGATATGGAGGCCAACAGGAACGGAAAACAGCTCTTGGATTTCTGTTCCAGTATGGGATTAGCTATCACAAACTCCTTCTTTACGTATAAGGACATTCACCGCTATACTTGGGAAGGAAGAGGAACCAGATCGGTCATTGACTATATAATAACAGACCAGGAATTCAGAAAGACAGTCAAGGACAAACGTGTTTTCAGAGGGCTCTTTGATGATACTGATCATTTTTTAATCTGCAGTGAAATTGGTTTTTTGAGGCCAAAAGAGCAGAAAGTCAAGTCCATCTGTAGAAGGATAAGAGTGGAGAAGCTTCAAGACAAGGATATCAGGCAGAAATACATAGCGATGATCTCGGATAGGTACCAGTTAGTTGAATGTAATGATTTACAGTCACTGGAAGAGGAATGGTCAAGGTACAGGGACACATTACTGGAAGAAGCCAGAGAATATCTTGGAACAGTAGTGTGTAAAGGTAAAAAGAAGCAGACAGTCAAGGCAGCCTGTAAAAGTAAAAAGAAGTCGTATCAAAAATGGCTCCATACTAGAAATCAGGCAGACAGAGAAAGTTATGTTGAAGAAAGAAACAAAGCCAAACGGATAATTGCAGACTCTAAGCAGAAATCATGGTACGACTTTGGAAATAAGCTAGAAACTCTGGGTCAAGCCGCGGGGAAAACCATTTTGAAGCGTAATTAGCAATCTTAGAAAGGGAGGGAGTGGCTGATTAAAATTGTTTGCCGGAACTGGGACTGGAACCTGGCACCTTTGCCTTTCACGGGCAGGCGCATTACTGACTGTGCTATCCCGACACGACTCAACGATGGCGCCTCACAACATTACTTCCGCCAGTACCACGCCTCTTACTTTCCAAACTTCATAGAAGCTCTCCTGTGGCTAAGCCACCTCTTCCCGATATCCTTTCTTCCAGGAGTTCGCAGGAGAGCTTCTATGAAGTTTGAAAGTAGGAGGCGAGGTACTGGCGGAAGTAAAGTTGTGAGGCGGCATCGTGAGTCGTGTCGGGATAGCACAGTCGGTAGTGCGCCTGCCCGCGAATGGCAAGAGTCCCAGGTTCGAGTCCCGGTCCCGGCACAAAATTTTAATCTGACACAAAGTTTCATATCTATTATCATTGTATTTGCAAAAAATCCCCCATTTTGATTTCAAAAATTATTTTTTAAATTCCTTACACATTGTTTTCTGCAAGGTGTGTTCAGTCGTAACAAATTGCCTCCTCATTATTACGGTTCGCTTCGCGATTGCATAAGTTTAGTTCAAATTCGACTTTCTCCTACATTCAATTAATAATGATTTTATTTTCAAAACCTGCATTTAATGTTTGTATCCGGGGAAGTCTGATATTCTGTCACCTGTTTTGATAGTAACTTTATGCGGTCGTGAAACTTTGCTACGCGAAGCGTAATATAACCAAGCATCGATTTATGGCGGAAGGCTGTTACGGTTCCAGCACAAAACAATGTCTACACCTGATTTAGACTTTATTCGGCAAGTAAAGCTAAGCTTTCGCCTACTGCTTCAGGTGTTGTCTTAGCATTAACAATGACTATCGCAATTTTTTTAATGCCGGTATGATTTATGCTTCGTTCTGACTTAACCTCTTTACAGATTTAATATCTTCAGCTGTTCCAAAATTCATGTCATTTCGTAAGCGGTATTTAATCAAAATCTTTACAACAACGAAACGAAAGTAACGTTACAAAGGGATGTACAGAGAGGGGAGAAGCAAAGAGAAGGTGGTCAGAGAGAGAGAGAGAGAGAGAGAGAGAGAGAGAGAGAGAGAGAAAAGAGGACAGCTGACCAAACTCAAGGCGACAATAAGTGAGTGCTCGGCCGACGCGACGCCTGGCTGTCAGCCAGCGGTTAATAAGTCCCGCCCCGCTCGACGGTACGGCGTCACCACTCGGGACACCTGCCTGGAGCCGATCCGGCCCTAGCCTCGGGGTCGCCACATACGTCCGGCACTTAGATTCCAGAAAGTCACACAGACAATCCGCCTGAGCTCTCTTTTATGCCTTTATTATGTCACGACCGGTTTCGCATCGGTAAAGGTGCATCTTCAGGTATCTGTATTAACGACATCTTATTATAAAACTAGCTGAAAGACCGGCTTTGCACAGGAATTTATTTAATTACTGGCTTATATGCCCGTGATTCGCAACGGTTGTTAAAGAGGGAGCTGTGTAGGGACGTAGGTCAGCAAAAACACATTTGTTGTTGGATAGCTCTGTCAATAAACTCAGTTCTCTCAGCCAAGATGTCAAATTTAAGTATAAGTCATTGTCGAAAACGATGAATATTCGTAAAGTTTTTCATACTAATTGTGAAATTAATTTATGTCCGTACTGCAGAACAATGGGAATTCAATGTTAGGTTGTGTTCATAAAGTTAAGAATGTATGTTTGTCGTAAATGTCTGTAAACACGTCTATCGATGAGATGAAAAATACTAATATTATTAACAGCGCCATGTGTTGGTTTTATGGTGTAGTGCTAAACTGTTTATCTCTCATAGTAAGTGAATGCTGAAGTATTAGTATGTTGCAGTGTTGCACTCGGGACAATGTAGTTATTCTGTATGAAGTGTTCCGTATTATCAACAACTCGAAGAATGCTGAAAGTTTTGTAATTCAATAAACAGAGCAGTGTCAATGTGCGTTAAAGTATGTCTGGGTAATAGTAGAAGGAATGGCGTAGGCTTATCGTCTGTATGAAACTTTCCATTAAATTTAGTATTTCCTGTGAATTGACTGTGGTAGCAGTATCGGCCGCTATTTCAGCTAATACATGTCCCCACGTCCTGCAGTGATTACTTCGTAAAGCACCAAGTTGAAATCGATCTTGTGTAATAGAACTATCTGTTCAAAAGTCGTATTATAACTGTAAGAACAAATGTCTCTGCAGAAGAACACGTCTTTATGGCACAGAGCAGAAATATCTCTGGAGTGAGCATTCAGATGTGCAGAACAGACTTTCTCTTCTCCAAATTAAGGTCGAAATGGCACGTGATATTGGGAAAAGTATACTAATCGCTGAATTTGTTCGGTTAACATGGGTGACTATTTGTAAATGGCCCATTTAGCGACGCTTCCTCAACTTTGTTGTTGCTTCTGTGATACATTTAATTAGTTATTATTTCATCTTATGTGGTTGTTCTGCGATAGAGGAGGTGGGGTTTTCTTACAGCCAATGCAGTACAAACCATCGTAAGAGCAAATAAATGTGTGTAAAGAGTGGATTTATCTCAATATCAGGTGTTAATTCCAGCTTAATGTTGAGAAGATGCACAGAACGCAATGCTCACTCCATAGATATTTCTACTCTATGTACGATTTAGCGGCTATACCCGTCGAAAAATGCACTTTTTTCTTTTCATGACGTTGCAAAGTATTTAGGAGACAGCTGGGCAGAAAAAATTGTGTCCTACCTCGGTTACATTTTACTTGCAGTGGCAGCAGTTTAAATTGTGTTTTCTTACAGCCAATGCAGTACAAACCATCGTAAGAGCAAATAAATGTGTGTAAAGAGTGGATTTACTCAATATCAGGTGTTAATTCCAGCTTAATGTTGAGAAGATGCACAGAACGCAATGCTCACTCCATAGATATTTCTACTCTATGTACGATTTAGCGGCTATACCCGTCGAAAAATGCACTTTTTTCTTTTCATGACGTTGCAAAGTATTTAGGAGACAGCTGGGCAGAAAAAAATTGTGTCCTACCTCGGTTACATTTTACTTGCAGTGTCAGCAGATTAAATTGTGTTTTCTTACAGCCAATGCAGTACAAACCATCGTAAGAGCAAATAAATGTGTGTAAAGAGTGGATTTACTCAATATCAGGTGTTAATTCCAGCTTAATGTTGAGAAGATGCACAGAACGCAATGCTCACTCCATAGATATTTCTACTCTATGTACGATTTAGCGGCTATACCCGTCGAAAAATGCACTTTTTTCTTTTCATGACGTTGCAAAGTATTTAGGAGACAGCTGGGCAGAAAAAAATTGTGTCCTACCTCGGTTACATTTTACTTGCAGTGGCAGCAGTTTAAATTGTGTTTTCTTACAGCCAATGCAGTACAAACCATCGTAAGAGCAAATAAATGTGTGTAAAGAGTGGATTTACTCAATATCAGGTGTTAATTCCAGCTTAATGTTGAGAAGATGCACAGAACGCAATGCTCACTCCATAGATATTTCTACTCTATGTACGATTTAGCGGCTATACCCGTCGAAAAATGCACTTTTTTCTTTTCATGACGTTGCAAAGTATTTAGGAGACAGCTGGGCAGAAAAAAATTGTGTCCTACCTCGGTTACATTTTACTTGCAGTGGCAGCAGTTTAAATTGTGTTTTCTTACAGCCAATGCAGTACAAACCATCGTAAGAGCAAATAAATGTGTGTAAAGAGTGGATTTACTCAATATCAGGTGTTAATTCCAGCTTAATGTTGAGAAGATGCACAGAACGCAATGCTCACTCCATAGATATTTCTACTCTATGTACGATTTAGCGGCTATACCCGTCGAAAAATGCACTTTTTTCTTTTCATGACGTTGCAAAGTATTTAGGAGACAGCTGGGCAGAAAAAAATTGTGTCCTACCTCGGTTACATTTTACTTGCAGTGGCAGCAGTTTAAATTGTGTTTTCTTACAGCCAATGCAGTACAAACCATCGTAAGAGCAAATAAATGTGTGTAAAGAGTGGATTTACTCAATATCAGGTGTTAATTCCAGCTTAATGTTGAGAAGATGCACAGAACGCAATGCTCACTCCATAGATATTTCTACTCTATGTACGATTTAGCGGCTATACCCGTCGAAAAATGCACTTTTTTCTTTTCATGACGTTGCAAAGTATTTAGGAGACAGCTGGGCAGAAAAAAATTGTGTCCTACCTCGGTTACATTTTACTTGCAGTGGCAGCAGTTTAAATTGTGTTTTCTTACAGCCAATGCAGTACAAACCATCGTAAGAGCAAATAAATGTGTGTAAAGAGTGGATTTACTCAATATCAGGTGTTAATTCCAGCTTAATGTTGAGAAGATGCACAGAACGCAATGCTCACTCCATAGATATTTCTACTCTATGTACGATTAAGCGGCTATACCCGTCGAAAAATGCACTTTTTTCTTTTCATGACGTTGCAAAGTATTTAGGAGACAGCTGGGCAGAAAAAAATTGTGTCCTACCTCGGTTACATTTTACTTGCAGTGTCAGCAGATTAAATTGTGTTTTCTTACAGCCAATGCAGTACAAACCATCGTAAGAGCAAATAAATGTGTGTAAAGAGTGGATTTACTCAATATCAGGTGTTAATTCCAGCTTAATGTTGAGAAGATGCACAGAACGCAATGCTCACTCCATAGATATTTCTACTCTATGTACGATTTAGCGGCTATACCCGTCGAAAAATGCACTTTTTTCTTTTCATGACGTTGCAAAGTATTTAGGAGACAGCTGGGCAGAAAAAAATTGTGTCCTACCTCGGTTACATTTTACTTGCAGTGGCAGCAGTTTAAATTGTGTTTTCTTACAGCCAATGCAGTACAAACCATCGTAAGAGCAAATAAATGTGTGTAAAGAGTGGATTTACTCAATATCAGGTGTTAATTCCAGCTTAATGTTGAGAAGATGCACAGAACGCAATGCTCACTCCATAGATATTTCTACTCTATGTACGATTTAGCGGCTATACCCGTCGAAAAATGCACTTTTTTCTTTTCATGACGTTGCAAAGTATTTAGGAGACAGCTGGGCAGGAAAAAATTGTGTCCTACCTCGGTTACATTTTACTTGCAGCGGCAGCGGTTTAAATTGCTATCGTTAGCAATGAACTATTCGCTTTAGGAGGAGGATTAATTTACTGACCAGAACAGGATAAATTATTTATTTCATCATGAACATAAAGAAATATTTCTCTATTTCTATGTGACTGATTCTTGAAAAAGCATTCAGTGGCCGTTGCCAACATTAGCACACAAAGCTGCTACCGTAAGTAAAATTGTACCCTTCTTGTAGTGTATTACACCATATTTATGAGAATTAACAATACGCAGTAACGCCATAATTAGTTATTTGGTGTACTAAGTAACTAACGTCGCCTCACTTTGTCGTTTCGTGTACTAAGGCGTCTTCGATGCGTTCCTAAACATAACGCTCTCAAAATGTAATGAGTATACACCGAAATCAAAAAGGGAACTACATAAATCAATTTTCCTTGCAAAGAATTCGTATGCAAATTAGAGCATCGGTAGACGCGAAGGAATATCGTTATATTTTAAATTCAAATGTTTCCTGTCAAAATAAGCAAAAATATGTTGTTAATCTGTTCAATGTTAGTTCGTATTGCAGAGATTGCTGCCATTAATTCTAAATACTTCTGTTACTGAGGGAATACGCACACACAATCAGGTATTGTTTCTCTGCAGCACTAGAAAACCAACAATTCTTAGTAAACGAATATTTTTTGTCTCGTACCTGGCTTACATTTTACTTAGAATGGCAGCGGTTTACTATGTTAACGTTGGCAACGAAATATTCGCATTAGGGAGATTATTAATTTACTGATTGGAACAACATGAATTATTTATTTCATTATCAATACAACGAATTATTGCCGCCATTTTACATGACTGAAATTTCAAAAAGGATTCAAAGGCCGTTGCCAATATCAATACACTACACCGCTGCCGTAAGGGAAAGTCGTAGCCTTTTTTGCGGTGTATTACACCTCAGTCATGTGAATAAAAACACAGCATCGACAAAGATCTTTGGTCTATGTATACTATGTAAGTAACTGCGCCTTTAGTAGATCTTTGCCGTACTACGCTGCAATTCAAGCATATAACACACCAGAAACTAGAAATTACGATATCTTTTCTTCCCCTGATTCGATTTTCATTAATAGAAGCTTATATGTTGCCCCAAGGTACTATTAGTTGACCTATGAAACCCCGTGAATGTTCTGTATAGTACTCTTGGAGATTTTCTGTACTACACCATACTTACAAGCATTTTATATACATAAAACTTCATGTTACGATAGCTTTCCTTCCTCTGATGCGATTTTGACGAAATGAAGCCTATGTTACTCATCCAACTATTCTCAATTTTCCTGTGGAAATTCATGAAAGTTCGTATAGTACTTTTGGAGATTACCTTGAACAAATAGACATACAGGATGGCTTTTATACAAATGATTAAATTATGATAACTATATTTTGTCCGTCCCGATTTCAATTATTGAAGCCTTTATGTAACCGTGCGATATTCGCGATATAGGTGAGAAAACCCCATGAAAATTCGTCTAGTAGCTTTGGAAGAGACAGACAGACATGACGGTCGTAGATAATAAATTTCAATTCACGATATTTTTCCCGTGGTCTGATTTTTATGAAACTAAGTCTACATGATGTACAGTGTTACTCTCAACTTACCAGTGAAACCCCCATGCAAATTCGTGAAGTAGTTTCGGAGATAAGAGGTTTTTAATACTTGAACAAACAGACATGGCGCTTACTGAAAACACATAAAAGTACGATAACTTTTTTTTCGTGATCCGAGTTTGATAACATTATGCCTATATGTTGATCCAACCTTTTCTCATGTTTCCCGTGTAAACCGCATGAAGATTCGTCTAGTAGTTTTGAAGATTTAAGTGAACAGCGACAGGCCTACATTTACAGATTTATTATTAGTATAGATTCTTGCCATTTTTTCTTCTCTCTACTCGCTCGTTCTTGGTATTCGTTGAGTAATTGGCTCAGCTTCTTTGTTACGGAGAACGATGAGCCGTCTGACCGCGCGCGCTGAGGCACGGAGGTGTACCACTAAGAAACCATAACTTAATGGATACGGCGACTGCACACACTGTCTTCAGCCACGTACCTCTCCACAACAAAACTTGAAACCTGCATCATGTTTCCCTATAGTAATACGTATCAATGTTGCCGAGGTTTTCCAGTAGCGGAATAGCACCCAAGCAGTGAACATTAATGGAAAACGTCCTGCCTTGTTCTTCAGGCACAGGTGATATATGTTAATATCAAGGAATAAATCATTCTCCAGAGACACATTCCTTTTTTTTTTTTTTTTTTTTTTTTTTTTTTTTTTTTTTTTTTTTTTTTTTTTTTTTAAACTTATGGGACTTAACTACGCGGTCATCAGTCCCTAAACTTACAAACTACTTACGAACTAGGACGGCACAAATATCCATGCCCGAGGGGGGATTCGAACCCCCGACCTTAGTGGCCGTGCTGACCGTGACTGGAGCGCCTCAGTCACCTCGGCCACCGCGGCCGGCACACATTCCTTCTCAATATATATCACAGACATGAAACTGAAGGAGGTCCCGCGTTCCAGTCCCGGCTATGGGCCACAATTTAATTCAATCTATCCTTCAGCCACCCTTATGAAACACAGACATCTCCGATGTGGGGTGGCTTGCGTGGCTCAACTATACAGATAGCCGTACCGTAGGTGCCACCACAGCGGAGGGGTATCTGTGGAGAGACCAGATAACGTGTGGGCAGCAGCCTTTTCAGTAGTTACAGGGGCAACATCAGCTGACATGGCTTTGCCATGCAGTTACTGGTAATGGATAAAAGCAAGGGGAAACTACAGTCGTTTATTTTCCCGAGGACATAAGCTCCACTGTATGAATTTATGATGATGGCATCTTTTCGGGTAAAATATTCCGGAGGTAAAATAGTCCTCCATTCGAACTCCGGGCTGGCCATACTCAGGAGGATGTCGTCATCAAGGAAAACAAAAGAGACATTCTACGGATCGGGACGTGAAATGTTCTAAACATTAATCAGGTAGGTGAGTTAGAAAATTTTGAAAAGGTTAAAGTTAGATATGGTACGGATTAGTGAAGTACGTTGGCAGAATAAAGAGGATTTCTGGTCAGGTGAGCACAGGGCTACAAATACAAAACCGGTTGGTGGTAATGCAGGATTAGGTCTGATAATTAATAAGAAGAGGAATTCGGGTAAGTTACTATGAGCAGCATAGTGAGAGCATTATTGTAGCAAAGGTAGACACAGAACAGAAAACAAATCACATTAGCACAAGTTCATATTCCAACTATCTCTGCCGATGATGAGGAGATCACAGAAATGTATGAGGAGATAGAAGAAATTATTCACACCGTTGAAGCGGAAGTAAAAATAATTTTTATGAGGGACTGGAAATCGGTAGTAGGAAAGGGGGGAGTAGGAAATAGTAGTTGAATGTGGATTGGTAAAAAAGAATGAAAGGGGAGATCACCTGGTAGAATTAAATGCAGAGCACTATTTAATGATCACCGACACTTTGTTTAATCATAATGAAAACTTATATTCGTGGAAGAGACCAGGAGACACTGTGAGGTACGAGATTGACATTATAATGGTAAGGCAAAGGCTTAGAAACCGCGTTTTAAACTGTAAGACATATCCAGGGAAAGAAATATACTCTGACCATAACTTATTGGTTATGAACTGTAGATTAAAACTTAAGAGACTGGAAAAGGTATCAAATTAAGGAGATGGAACCTGGACAAACTGAAAGAACCAGAGGTGGTTCTGTATTTCAGAAGGAGCACTAGGCTGGCTGAAAAGGAGGAAAGTGGTACTGTAGAAGAAGAATAGGTGACTCTGACAGTGAATGTCGCAGAGTACCATACGAGGCAAAAGGATATGGCCTAATAGAAATCTTTGGATAACACAGGAGATAATACTAAACGTAACTAATGAAAGGAGACAATAAAAAAGTTCATCAAGTGAAGCAGGCAAAAGGTAGTGCAGGTCTGAAAATTGAGGTTGACAGGAAGTGCAGACTTGCTAAGCAGGGGTGGCTTGAAGAGAAAAGGAAGGCCGTAGAAGAATGTATAACTAGGGGAAAGATTGATACCGAATACACGAAGATAAAAGAGACATTTGGAGACAAGAAAAGCAGCGGTATGAATATCAAGAACTGAGATGGAAAACCAGTACTAAGCAATGAAAGGAATGCTGAAAGAAGAAATATATAGGAGGCATGTGTAAAGGAAATAAACTTGAAGGCAGTCTTCCAGAAATAGGAGACGCTGTAGAGGAATATGATATATGAGACAATATGCTGCGAGAAGAATTTAACAAAGCGGTAAAAGTTTTGAGTAGAAACAAGGCCGCTCGAGAAAATGATGTCCCGTTTGAAATGCTATTATCGGTGGGAGAGCTAGTCTTCAACAAATTGTTCCACCTGGTATGAGACAGGAAATACACTCAGACTAAATAAAAGAGCTGCGGCGAAAAGTCGTTCGCGCTAATGTGCCTTGCTGCGGCGCGCGCGGCTGTTCCATGTCAGAGGTTCTAGTCCTCCATCGAGCATAGACTAAGCCAGTTTAAGCAATTTGTATGTGTGGGGACTGATGATCAAAGCAGTTTCGTCAAACAGGTTTATCAACATTTAAACATAAACAAACTGTCAAGTACTTTCATGGAACTGACAGATGCACAGACAATAATGAGTGATTGCTACGGTACAAAGTCATCTCAACCGAGCACAGAAAGTAACTCTACAGGAAAATAAAACCAGTCTGACGAATCCACTGTTACTGCGTTCCTGCTTACATATTGCTGCAAGTACGCTCCTGGCCATTGAAATTGCTACGCCACGCAGATGACGTACTACAGACGCGAAATTTAACCGACAGGAAGATGTTGCTGTGATATGCAAATGATTAGCTTTTCTTAGCATTCACACAAGGTTGACGCCAGTGGCGACACCTACAACGTGCTGACATGAGAAAAGTTTCCAACCGATTTCTCATACACAAACAGCAGTTGACCGGCGTTGCCTGGTCCACACTGTCAAGGAAACCTAGACTGGATGCTCTTTCAACAAATCAAGAGGACCAAACATCGCGCGGCTTCCATTCGGCGGGGCAACAAGCAGTAAAATCGGAAGAATCCTAAATGGACAGAGAATCCGACCTGACAGTCTTCCTCCCAAGTAGATGAAAGAAATGATGCCACCCGTCAAAGGCAACCTCGGTCTGAGAGTGCCGGGAATGTAGAGCATTCCGTGCGAGTGTGGGAAAAATTACGTGAGGCAGTCAATAAGAACTGTTTCTGAACGCTGCGTTGAACATCAGCGTCACCTGAAATACAGGCATTTAGAAAAATCTGCGGAGGTTGTTTTTTTTCCTTTATTGTGTTTTATACCAGCAGTACACAGGTAGGCTGGCAGCAGCACTATGGGGTGCTCTTCAGCCGAGAGTAAAAATGCATATATGAGTGGAGAATTAAAATACATAACAGGAAATAAAACAACAGAGATAAAGAGACATAGACAAGGCGACAGTTTGGAGTACATTACAATAGGCAGATGATCAAAACCACATTTGGTTAGTTAAAAATGATGAGCCACGGAGACATAAAAGAAAAAGACAATGTAGGACGACAAGAACACAGGACGGCGAGTACACGGAGACACTAATTAAAATACACGGTGCGACACTTGTGTGGTTGCAGTGGACGCAGTTAAAAAACATACTCTTCACTGGAGCACAGTACACAACACTTGACGTAGCACTGTTAAAACTGTCGGTCCAGGAGCCCGTGAAGGGGGGGGGGGCAGCATGGGGGAGAGGAAAAACGGCGGGGAAAGGGGGCGGCAGGGAGGAGCCGTAGGGACTCCAGGGCAGGGAGGGGTTAGCCAAGCGGGGGGGGGGGTGGAAGGGGAGGGGTGGAGAGGGGGCACTTTATCTATGGGTGGGGGATCAGAGCTGGTAGGACGGGTATATGTCGGAACGGAGGACGTAATCAGGGAGGGGGAGGCGGCGGAAATTACCCTGGGAGAGGACATGGAGGGTGTGGAGATGAAGGGAAGGGGGTATAACGCGGTAGAGGCGTGGCAGAGGCCCAGGGTTGGTAAGGATGGGGTGGGCCAGGGGGTTGCGGGAGTCTATTTTACGGGTGGTATAGAGGATACGGATATGCTAGAGATATTTGAGGAGGTGGGGAAACGGGGCCAGGTAATACAGGATCCGCGTGGGGGAAAGGAGCCGGATGCGGTAGGCGAGGTGGAGGGCGTGGTGCTCGAGGACTTGAAGGGTCTTATAGTAAGACGTGGGAGCGGGTATCCAGGCGGGATGAAAGCTGCAAAGGACAGGACGCATGAGGGACCGGTAGGTGTAGAGAATGGTGGAGGGGCTGAGACCCCACGTCCGGCTGGTGAGGAGTTTGAGGAGGTTAAGGCGGGAGAGGGTTTTCTGTCGGACAGTGCGGAGGTGGGGGGTCCAGGAAAGGTTACGGTCGAGTGTTAGGCCAAGGTACTTAAGGGTGGGGTGTGGCGGATAGGGCAGTTGTGGAAGGTAAGGAAGAAATCATGGAGACGGAAGGAGCGGGTAGTACGACCTATGATAATTGCCTGGGATTTGTCAGGATTGACAGAGAGGAGCCACCGGTTACACCATGAGGCGAACTTGGTGAGGTGGGACTGGAGCAAAACTGGGAGCGGGCAAGGGAGGGGGCAAGGGCTAGGAAGCCGGTGTCGTCAGCACATTTTAGAAGATAGACGGGAGGCTCGAGTCGGGGCATGTTGGCAGAGTAGATGAGATAAAGGAGAGGAGAGAGATCGGAGCCTTGGGGCACCCCAGCAGAGGGGTAGAACAAACAGGAGTCGGAATTGCAGACAGTGACATAGGAGGGGCGGTGGGTAAGAAAGGAAGTAATGAGGTGGACGTAATTAATAGGAGGGGAGGAGAACTGTAACTTGAAGAGGACACCGGAATGCCATACATGGTCGTAGGCTGTTTGGATATCAAGGGAGACAAAAATTGCGGAGCGACGGGAGTTGAGTTGGACGGATAGGAGATGAGTAAGGCGAAGCAGCTGGTCATCAGCAGAGAAGGAGGATCGGGAGCCACATTGGGAAAGGGGTACGAACTGGTGGCGATGGAGGTGCTGATGGATACGACGGGAGAGGATGGTTTCCAGGACCTTGCTGAACATGGAGGTAAGACTGATGGGACGGTATGATGAGGTCGGGGTAAAAGCCGGTGAAAATGATGAAATTATATAAGGTAGCAAGAGCTTTGTGGAAGGAGGGGGCGCAGGCTCGGAGGTGACGGTAGGTCAGCCGGTCGTGACCGGGGGCGGTGTTGTGTTTAGTCTGAAGAGTGTCAGTTATGTCACAGGGTGTGTTCAGTTCAGTTCAGTTCAGTTCAGTTCAGAGAGGGGGACGTGGTCCAAGTACTGGAAGCCAGGGGCGAGCGCTGGAGTGGAGGTATCTGTTCGCTCATGGACGTTTGGCAAGAGAGAATAGTCAAACAGAGGATCATCAGGAATGGAGAAGACTTACTGGCGTTATCAGGAAAAGGACGGTCATCATGGAGAAGCGGGTAATGGGGGGACGAGTGACTACCAGTAAGGCGGCGGAAGGCATGCCAGTACTTGGAGGAGTTGACAGGGAGCGTGGAATTGAGGCGGGTGCATGTCTGGCGCCAGTCCCGGCGTTTTATCGCGGACAAGAGGTTTCGGATGTGGCGTTGGATTTGCCGGTGGCGTTGGAGTGTGTCCCAGTCACGGGTCCGAAGGAAGGAGTGGTACAGACGACGGGATTCGCAAAGGAGAAGGATGGCCTGTGGAGGAAGGGTAGGACGCTGAGGATAAATCGCCTGGGTGGGGATGTGGGCATGGACCGTGTCAGCAACGGTCTGCTGGAGGAAGGAGGAGGCATGATCAATAACGTCGGGAGTGCGGAGGGGAAGTGGGTGGCTTGCGACCGAGGTGTCAATGGAGCGACGGTAGGCATCCCAGTCAGCACGGGAGTAATCATGAACGAGTTTGGGAGGGGGCATAGGATGGGGAGCACGGGCAGGGCGGAGGCGGTGGTCAAGGGTAAGTAGGACAGGGGCGTGGTCACTGCCTATAAGGTAGATGACATCTGCCATGATGCGCCCAAGGAGGTTGGGAGACACCAGGACGTCGTCGGGTGTGGTGCTGCTTTCGGGGCGGGTTGGGCGGGAAAGAGGAACGACGTCGCCCCGGAGCGAGGTGGTGACGAACTGACGCCACCGCCGGAGTTCAGCAGGCGGATGGGAAGAAAGGTTAAGGTCGGTGGCAATCACATAGGTCGTGAAGGAGCGGTCTATGTGGGAGAGGAAGGCATACGGGAGGGAGTAGTGCTGCGGATAAAGATGGTAGCGAGGGTGACAGTGAGGATTAGAGGAAGAGGCTGAGGATCAGGTGTTCGGTGGGGTTGGTGCCAGACGGGGTGGTGGCGGAGGTGGCCGATCGCCACTCCGCCTCGGGCGAGGGGTGGGGGGCCATTGGTATGGTGGAGGACGTAGGGAGCAGTGCTGATAGGACGGCGGGGTTGGAGGAAGGTCTCGTTCAGGAGGAAGGCATCCGCTCGGTGGTGGGAAAGGGTGTGCATAAGAAGGTGTTTATTGGCTGGAAGAGGGCGGACATTATGAGAGAGGGAGGTATAGGAAGGGCTTGCCATAGGGGTCGAAAGGGAAGGGCGAGAGGAGGAAGAGGGGGCGACGGGAAAAGAGGGTACGGTGTGTCTACACTAGGGTGACTTGCTGGGAGAAGGTGAAGTGGGAATGTGCACGGGAGAGGGTAGCGAAGGTTTCGAGGAGAAAGACGGAACAGGCGGCAAGGGACGCTGGAAGGGATGGATGTTCTGGAGGACGGTCGTGACAAATCGGATGACGTCCTCTACGGTCCGAGGGGGGCAGAGGGAGTTGATGGGATGGAGAGGGGGATCGACAGGACGAACAGGGACGGTAAGTTAGGGAGTGGTAGGGCAGGGACGGATTTACATTTATAGGAGTAGGTGAGGTTGGGACAGTGTTTGTGGAGGTGATTGGACTTGCAGTGGGGACAGGTGGGAGGGTTGCAGCAGTGCTGTGTCAGGTGATCGTTATAAACGAGACACCTGGAACAGCGGTAGAATTGTGGTGGGGAGCGCGAGGGTTCGACCTTGTGGCGGCGGTCATAGTTGAGGGCCCCCTCGAGGAGGAGGCGATCGATGGAAGTTGCGGATTCGGTGAAAATCCGCATCAGGTAGGTGGGTCCGGTGGCATTATGGATCCGCTTGGCAGAGCGAACGGAGATGTCTGGGTGGGCGTAGAGTTGGCCCAACACCTCCCCATCCGTAATAACCGGACTAAGTTCGGTTATCATGGCGGTGAGGGTAGGCGGATGGTGGGGAGAGAGGTTGACGGGGGGAGGAGGAGGTATAGTATGAGGTGAGGGTTGTGTGGGGGCTGAGGTGGATGGCAGGGAGGCGCTGAAGCATGTCGGTATGGAAAGTAGGGCTGGGGGATTTGATAAGGAGAGAGTCCCTACAGGGGATGAGTTGGGCGATAGGGGCGGCATGGAAGTACTTTCGGAGTTCCAGGGAGAGGGTACGATTGTCGATTAAGCGGGGATCGGGACGGGAGAGGAGGTAGGTGTACAGATCCGGTTGGGGGGATGGGTGTAGTGTCCATGATGTCGGCAGGCTGTGGAGGTGGAGGAGGAGGGGGAGGAGGAGCCTTCTTAGAGGCGGAATGGACGGGGTCCGCGGTTCCACGTTTGGTGGTCTTTTTACGGGCGCCATCAGGGGAGGAGAAAGATGGGACGGGGTCGATGGGGATGTGGCGGGGGCGGTGGCCTGTTGCGGTGCGGCGGTAAAGGGCGGCGACTGCGGGGCGTCGGCCACCGTGGCCCAGCGATGGGTGATCCGTGCTGGTGAGATTGGGGGGGGGGGGGGAATCTGCAGGGAAGGTGAGGGGGAGCCGGGCGTGGAGCAGAGACGTGGGAGGCGGCTGGGGTTGAGAGGAGCACGGAGAGGGGGATGTCGTGGGAAGGGCGGGCGTGCGTGGAGATCCAAGTCGTAACGGTGGGGGCGGTGGTGGGGGTGGTATATAAAATGGCGGTGGTGATGGTGACTGGGGTGTTGGATATTGCGAAGGACAAAGAGGGAAAGAAGTCGAAGAGAAAGACAAGGTGGACAGTTCAAGGTAAAGGTGGCGACCACTGCAGGTGGCCGGCAGACCTGGAAGCACAGCAGAGTTACGGAGACAATCGTAACGGCGATGCCTGTTATCAGGCGGAATGGATGTCTGCGGAGGTTGAGCACAGCCTGTTAAATAAACATCGGATTTTGTTTGAAGAAACGAGAGTACTGGCTCACGCTTCCAACTACTGGGATTGGCGATTGAAATCAGATTATGCGATAATAATGTCAATAGAGACTCCAGATATGCACTCAGCAATGCATGGAAGCACTGAAATGCACTGTAGAAGGAGAAGGAACAGAGGTTGGCTTCCAGAACCTTTAGTACTTCCCGCAGATTACCGCCTGATGCGAGAGATGGCGCTGCTAACAACGTGGAATAGAGTGCGCCTAAAAATTCCACGTGGTTATATGGCCCTACCCAAGTACGGGCCATTACCGCTGTGACGTAAGCTAGCCAATGAGAAGCCGTGTCCTGGTTATATAAGCGAAATTCTCCAGTTCACAGCAGTTACCCATCGATCGTTACTGCTACGTTACTTGTGCGGTATTTGTTGCGTATTTCGCAGTTCGTATTTCTTATGTTTGTGTGCTATCTTCGCGTGTTGTCTGCCGCCGCGACGTGCCGCAGTCGCCGTGAAGTGCCGCTATCGCCGACTGCCGACCGGGGCCTCGCCGCCCGTCCGCCCTTCCGAACCGAACTGCAGACTGCAGTACCGCCGTGTCGCCGCCTCATTGGCGTCCGCCGCCGCAGCCGCCGCCCGGAAGGTGCTCCTGCGGTCCACGCCGGGTTCGCCTTCGCCCAGCGCGCTGTGCCCGGCCCCCAGCCCGGCAGAGCGCGTCCCACCGCCGCCGCCGCTCCCGCCCCCACCTGGGCCGCCAGAAGGCACGTCCGCCGCCGCCGCTGATCCTGCAGCAGTGCTCTACGGTTAAGGTGACTGTTCCAGTCTGGCATGTCGACCTTGCCCACTGCTACTGTGTCCCCCACCATCATTTTTACCTAGCCCTCTCATGCCCCCACCACCATCTCATGGAGCACATCCTCCCCTCTTCTCCCTGCCACGATTCCCTCTCTCCTCACCCTCAACACTCATTCAGCTGTCGCCCTCTCCTCTGTCCCCATACAAGCTGCTGCCCTCGTCCCACACTCTCTTGCCTCTTTCTCCGTTCCCCCACTCAATTCCTTCCCCCCCCCTCCCCGACTGCCGCGGTGACCGTGCCGCGGTTCGCACCGGGCAGACTGCCGTGGACTCCTCTCGCCCCCCCCCCCCCCCCCCCCCCCCGACGACACCGTTGCAGTCGCAGGGCCGGCTCCGCGCCACCTTCCAGTCACCCCTGTCCCTACTCCTGTCCCTCAGGCACTCCTAAAACCAGAGCTGACGAAACGAGTATTCACAGACGCCACCTCCTCGGTAACAAGAAAGCCCCCCGACCCTCTCGCCACTGGCCCACCAGTCCCGATGTAAGCCGCCCCTCTCCCCCCTACAAAGCCTGCACCACCTCCCACGCCACGCCTCCTCCCCTCCAAACCCCCTGCTCACCACACTTTCGTCCTCAATAACCCTGACCCCCCAACTCCTAGACTGCCATGCACTCACTCTCTTTCCGGCAGTACGCCCCTTCTACCCCCATCTCCCGAAATGTCTCCTCAAATTACCTGCATCCCGACCTCAACACACAGATCCTCCACAAGATCCCCCTCGTCCACTTTGGACCCAATGCCACCCTTGTCCCCATCCCCCCTCCAGCTTCCAATCGCCAATCCCCTTTCCCCATCGTCCTCCCACCCTCACTGCTGTGATCACCAAATTGAACCCGGCGACAACGGAGGAAGAGGTGCGGAGGAACTCCGGCAGGATCCCCACCAACCCATCAGCTCAGCTCGCCGCATTAACGATGCGACGGGCCCCACCTACCTCATGCGCGTCTTCCACAGAAGACGCGCCATTCATCAACCACCTCCTCCGCAATGGGGCCCCTTTTTACGGGAATTGAATTCGCGGCAGTCAGTTTTACCCCTGACTTCGACTGTGGAGGATATAGTCGAGAGTTTGGGCTCCTACCCATATTTGAGATTCGAAGCATGTCCAATGTGGTGCTTTATAAGAACGTAGATAAATTAAGCGAACTGGTAATAATTGAAGGGGTCTTCTAGAATCGGTGGAGAAAGGATCACACGGAAAACACTGATAAGAAGAATGCGCAGGTTGTTAGGACATGTCTTTCGACGTCAGGAAATAACCTCCTGATAGTAGAAGTGAACTGTAGCGGTAATAACTGTAGGGGACGACAAATATTGGAAAACATACAGCCAATTAGTGAGGACGTAGAGTGTTAATCTCATGTTCTCAGGGGAGGAATTTTTGCCATCTCGCATCAAACCATTCATTACTATTACTACTATTATTACTATTAACTGTACCTGCGAACTCCGGAGCTCCTTTCAATATCGTGGTAACTTTTAGCTAAACCTAATGAACGATTTTGTTAACGTAACAAACGGAATTAAAGTTTGAGGACAACACACACTAACATGTCCCAGGAAGGACTCGTACGTCAGGACGGCAACCTCACGCTCCGCAGCAAGGCGCCTTAGACCGCTCGACCACTCCACCGAGCGAAACTGTACTCTGTCCGGAAAACACATTAAGAAATTTAGCCAATTAAAGTACAAATGTTAAGTATTTCAGTGGTGTATCAGCAAGACATTTACTGGAATTGTACTGGTCAGCTAACAAGGAGAGGACGCCTACTCGTCATCGCCGAATTCGTCCAAATTAATGAACATGTAGGGTGTGGCGAGACACGAAAGTGCCCGATGTGTAACCGCAGATGGCGTTCAGGAAATAAAAGGATGTTTGATCTGGACCTCTCACTATATGCATCTTATCAACTGTCACTGTGACGGCTGTTTAGCAAGAGGTGTTTCGCTCAGCGGATTCGTATTGAGAAGGTGGCAAGTTCAACTCCACCCGTGGGCAACTTTTTTTTCTGCTCCTTGACAACGTGTACACCTACATATTGTTACCGTAGGAATCGCGAGGACAAGAATAGATTAATTACAGCATGCACGGAGGCATTTAAACAATCATTCTTCCCATGCTCAATATGTAAATGTAATGGGCAGAAACCCTAATAGCTGGTACAGTGGGACGTACCCTCTTCCATGCACTTCACAGTGGTTGACAGAGTATGTAGTTGTAGACTAGACTAACGTCACAATTAACCGCAAATGATATAGGTTATATTATTAATTTTTATAAACAAAAAAGGGCATTGTATGAAATTCGGGACTACAAACATTTAAAAAGGGACTGTAGTCAAAGCGTGCTTTGGGACGTCGTGTATGTAAATCGATACTTCCATTCTTTTGCAATTGATCAATTACATGTGCCAACGTGATATTCATCGAAGAAACAGGGAAATCAGTAATTTTGACCGCATCTTTCGCACGTTATGAATGTCGCCCTTTTGCAGTTACATGTTTTTTTTTTAATGTCTACATAGAAAAACTAACTTGATGGACATTATGAAAACAGCTGCTTTCATCGCACAGTCCAGCACCGAACCACGCATAATACTGAATACTTACGAGGACAGCTGGTGATGTACAATGGAATGTAGTTTGATGCAAGCGTCTCGTGATGTGATTTCTTTTTCTTTCTTGCCTTATGGACCGTTCACAATCCCAAGGTAATATGCTTGTTTTAAATAATGTTGTCCCATGCTGATGTTGTGCACATATAAATACAAAATAACATATAAATGTTGCGGTTAATTGTGAAGTCAGTAGTGTAGGAGTAAAACATATTTGCCGCTGGGCGAAATCCAACCTGCGAACTTTTCAATACAAATCCGATCTCTTAACGCAGAGGCAAACATCGCTTTCTAAACAAACTCTCTCAGGGGCAGTTGATAAGATTCCTAGGGTCATAAATCCTTATCAAAATTCCTTTTATTTCCTAAACGCTTAGCCATCTTGAGTTCCCACTTGGTGACTTTCATATCTGACCACGCCCTCCATGTTCCACAAATTTGAACGAATTCGGCAATGAAAAGTAGGCGACATCAATATGTCATATAATAAAAGCAAAAACTTATGACCAAAGGTGGTTTCTCATTATGGCAAATTTTCATTATGACAATCAGTAGTGGTTTTCCCTCTATGTCTTGCCCAGTAAATATTGGTGCACAATCTTTCAGAAAATGGAATCAAACTACGATATATAGGTTTCCAGCACTAAGGAAACTAAGCGAATTGATTAATTAGATATGAAAAATATGCCATTTGCCAGAATTATTGGTGAGCTAATTGTACCTTTATTTTTGGCAAAGTTAGGACATCACGTGCAAAAACAACAATATTTGTGGGACGTTATTAAAGTGATTATTTTTTACACTTTAAATTGCTACAGATTCGTAGATAAACGGTGAAAATCATACTTAATTACGTTTTTCGTCGATCCCTGACATCTGTTGCCGAGATACCGTAGTTTCAAAAAATGTTCAAATGTTTGGAAAGCAGTGGTCTTCAATCTCTACACTACTCCTTAATGTAACTTGTACTAAGGACAACAAATACACATCTCCGACGAGAAGCAGACGCGCATCCCGCAGCAGAACGCTTTAAAGTGCAAGGCTACTCCCGCGTGCCCCCGTGGCTTAAAGCGCAGTTAAATGTAGCGTGTTCTCAGACTCCGTGGACGTCCATATAAGTAACTGGTCAGTTGACTAGCGTTTTTTTGTTGTACGTTAGTAGCAGTAGGCTTTTACGTATCTACACTAAAATAACCTAAACATATAAACAGAATCATTTTCTTGCTTTACTACGAACTCCACCCAATTTCCCATCACAGTGCAACTGAAAGAGAAATTGTCCAGCAGTGACATGCCTGCGTTCTAAACTTGGAAAATAGCAGTATGCACCACATCATGCCATCCATGTTACACGATATTAACCTCTAAATCATATGATTCCACCTTCGCGAATATGTCAAAATATTTTGATTAAAATAATTTTAAAGATAGGTCTCCTCTTTTTAACATCTTCGACTGTGGAGGCGACTTATTGACTTTTTGTTTTGATGCAGAAGGAGCACTTTTCATTCTGTTAATTACGTTGTTAGCTTGTTTATGTGTTTGAAATTGACCGGGTATTAAATTTGCAATGTGGAGTCCGGCAGCAGAAAATGATAAGCAAGTGACAATGACCTATAAATCCTTATACCACACCTATAGCAGAAACGTTTCGTCCCTACTCACATAAAATTGTCGGTTTCCCTTAGTGAGTGAAGCCGCTGCGACCGTATGTACCCAGTACGTATCGTTCCTCTTAAATTTATTTCGATGCTCATAACGATCTCTGTAACACAATCCTATACGAGATTTGCGTGAGCTCGAACCCAGCAACCGCCAGTGCTGTTTAAATCGTAACGATAAGAAATGATTGGCGTTGCGACTCGATTCGGTACGCGGGACATTACTCGTTACCGTATTAAGCGTTCGCCTCGTATGGATCTGCTCGGCCATTTATGGAAGATTCGTATATGGGGACTCTTTCGCGCATTTATTTGTTGTAGTGTAAATTGCGGATACGTAAATCACTATACTGGGTTTAATAAGCAACAATCTCATCACTTTGTCGAAGTTACTCATTTTCTTTAAAGATCTTTCATACACTCCTGGCCATTAAAATTGCTATACGACTTAGATGACAGGCTACAGACGCGAAATTTACCCGACAGCAAAAAGATGCTGCCTCGTGTAAAGAGGAGAAATGCGTACCATCAGGTTACCGACTTCGATGAAGGTCGTATTGAAGCCAATAGCGATTGTGTTTTATCGTATCGCGACATTGCTGCTTGCGTTAGTCGCGATCCAATGACTGTTATGAAAATATGGAATCGGTGGGTTCAGAAGGGCAATACGGAACGCCGTGCTGGATCCCAACAGCCTAGCAGCCAAGATGACAGGCATCTTATCTGCATGGCTGTAACGGATTGTGTAGCCACGACTCGATCCCTGAGTCAACAGATGGGGACGTTTGCAAGACAACAATCATCTACTCGAACAGTTCGACGACGTTTGCAAGCAGCATGGACTATAGGAGACCATGGCTGCGGTTACCCTTGACGCTGCATCATAGACACGAGAGCCTGCGATGGTGTACGCAGCGACGAACCTGGGTACACGAATGGCAAAACGTCATCTTTTCGGATGACCATGTTCTGTTTTTGGTGACATCGTGGTGAACGCACGTTGGAAACGTCTATTCGTTATCGCCGTACTGGCGTATCACCCTGTGTGAGGGTATGGGGTACCATTGGTTACACGCCTCGGTAACCTCTTGTTCGCATCGACGGCACACTGAACCGTGGCCGTGGCTCCACCCTTTATTCGATCCCTACGAAACTTTACATTTCAGCAGGATAGTGCACAACCGCTTGTTGCAGGTCGTGTAAGGGGCCTTTCTGGATACTTAAAATGTTCGACTGCTGCGCTGGCCAGCACATTCTCCAGATTTCTCAGCAACTGGAAACGTCTGGTCAATGGTGGTCTTGCAACTTGCTCGTTTGAATACGCCAGTCGCTACTCTTGATTAACTTTGGTAACATGTTGAATCCGCATGGGCATTAATTATCTAACTTCAGTAGAGGGTTTTTTTTTTTTTTTTTTTTTTTTTTTTTTTTTTGACTGGACGGCCAACTAGGACATCCTGTGGCTGCGATTTGGCCTCCTGGTAAGACGGTCTGATTTTATTTCCTCCCTTGAGATGGTAGCGATTCGTTGTCTGATTAGTTAGACTTCAGATTTCATTTTTTTGGGATAAGTTTCTCCTATCATGTACGGAAATGTATTCAGTTTCATTTTGGTGATTTTACGTCGGTAAATGTGGTGAATATGCAACTAATTCGGTTTGATAACAGCTGAGAATGAGTAACCTTTGTGAGTAGCTGGCGGTGTACGAACTCGGTTTAATTTCTTTATAGCTTGGTGGGATGCAACTAATGCGGGAATATTTTTATCCTGTGTAGTGCATATGAAATATTCTTTCCGTTTCCTCCTTCTGCAAGTGTTCTTAGAGCAAAGCCTTCAGCTACCCATGTGTCTGTTTCTATGCCCTTCAGGCAAGAATTTGTGCATGTATCTTTCTGATTTCCATTAGTTCCACGTGATATCCTCTCCGTCTATTTTTAAATTGTTGTTTCGTTTCCAGACTTGTACTTTGCATTCAGACTGCCCCAGTAAATTCTATTCTAGCCTTATACTACCCCCTTTATTAGCTTGCTTATGAAATACTACGTATTTCTAGGGGCTGCATGCCTTATTTCTTAGTTGATTTAGCCATTAGCGTCTAACAGTATTCCTTTAGCATTGCATGACGTACCTATTTTTCTGTATTTTTCGGAAATTGAATTTTGTATTTTTTACTAGTTTTCGGAAACCCGTGGTTTTGAACGCCGACTTCAAGGGTTTCCAGCTAGTCACTTGAGTTCTCGCCACTGCTCACATACCAGTGCCTTACTATTGTGTATTCTTGCTTCATAATCTATGATTCCGTTGATTTTGTGGAAATGAATACGATCTTTAAGCACTTCCCCTTCAGTGGGGTGCGCATGCGTAAAGTAGCAGACCCGTGTCATGTGTCTCAGTAAGTCTGCATGCTCACCGTTTGATTCAAATGGAAATGAATCTCGATATTATTGCGTACCATCTCAAGTACAGAAGGACAAACCAAAGGCACCTACGAAGTTTATTTTCCTTGTGTTGTGTGGTATATCCTGGTTCGCTGAATTTCGCCTACGATAGCGGCGCCTGCTTCTGGTTCGTATCAGCACGTTGAGTTGGGTGAATTTTGCTTTGCTTCGCGCTTGTGCTTGTTGACTGTAAAGTCCTTCCCCGACGATGTTCAGTTCACACTAATTTTATTTAGTAGTTAAATTAGATGCATTTTTATTGTTTAACAAAATTAGTTGCACCATTTGCTCGTGTTTGAACTGAACAATAAACTGATTGTCAGTAAAACTTTATCCCACTTATGAATAATATTTGACGAATACCTTCCCTTTTTATTTAATGTTATTTTTCACCATTGCTGAGAACAAATCCAGATGCATTTTATCGTATTTTTAATTCCGTTGCGCCATAAATGTTCTCACAGTCACATTCATAAAATGTTTTAGTACGGGGTGGCTTGAATATTAATAATTCTGTGTAATTCTCGTGATCTACGGTGTATGTTGGCTACCGTCTCTTTGTCTTCCTGCTGCTAAAGTAAAGTATGAGACAGTTCAAAATTCTGAGCCAGGGAACAAGATTCTGTTGCAGGAAGTAACCAACAGTTCACGCGATTCCTTTAGCTGATTTTACGGCCAGAGTTATATGTCTAAAGTAAGCTTTTTAATTGGCTCCTTTCAGCTAGAGTTAATTTTACATGCTCTGTTTCACTCAATGTGTAGGCGTATCAAGGCCGTTGTTACGGCCAGTGGTGGTGGTTCTGGGTACTGTTTTGTCAGCATCTATGCACCCAAATTGGGTGAAAATGTAATCACATGTCTGTTCTAGTATAATATATTTGTCCAATGAATATCATTTGCGTACCTTCTTTGGTAGCAATTCTAATAGCCAGTAGTACACATAAAATTTAAAATAGTTTTATATAACTTGAGTATTGGGATCATACTTTGAAATGAAGCACAATTGAATTAGGTACATTTTGTTGAATAAAGAATTGAGAATATTATTTTGAATTAGCTCATCAGTTATTTAAAACAGATATGTAGTAATCATTCATTCGTAAAATTTTGTCATTAAAGTCCACGTTATGTAATTTTAAAACTACTGATTTTTTCATTATTAGCCTACAGTCACCTCAAACGGATTCAACTAAAAATAATAATAAATAAATAAAGTACCAAGATGTAATCATAAGAGTGGATTCCACACGTCTTGAGAGTTAACAATTTGGTGTCTCTTGGGCCAGCAGCCCTATATATGTGATTTAAAAACATTATGTAATAAAATTTCCAAATGCTGCTTCAATTGAAACTATTCTTTATTACTATAGGACCTATTATGGAGTTACTGCCGTCTTCAAGTAATCTTTGAAAATGTGACGTTTACGTGTCAGCAACGATTTAGGAAAAAAAGATTATTAAATTTTCCGACACATATAAAGATCAAACATTCCGCCAATTTCTCAAAGAGCAAAGAATATCTTAAGTATAAACAAACAACATGACACCACAGACATATATTTCTAGAGTAGCCAAGGGGATTAGAATAGGGGGAGATGGCGTTAACACCACAGAAGTGAAGCCATTGTAGCCATATAACGGAGTCAATAACATTTGTGGTGATGAGTGTTCATTCATTACATTCTAAGTGCTTGTTTATCTAAAACGAAATGAAGGTTACATGCATTAGCTATGAATGTGTAAGCAGAACAAGAAAGTCATCTGTTATTTTACACAGGAAACTGTTATTGCTAAACTTGTACTTCCTATCTGTTTCAGAGTTTTTCACTCAATGACTTTTGATTTTTACTTTTACTAGGTATACATTCCTTTGAAATTTCAGAGAACTTGTTGTACACACTTTTAGTATGAATACTTATGTATTCAACATAAAAATCGTCATTTCAGTACTGAACTTGTGAAATTAATTCAGCTTGGTTTTGTCTTTATTAGAAAAATCTTGGTCTGCATTTCCTTGAACTACTACAGCTGATGTTTCACTTCTTGTAAAGCATTTGGGTATTACATCGATATGTAATTGATACTTATCGACTGATATTTTGCGTTAAGCAATCACGGTACAGATATCTAGAATTCTGTATTTGTACTCAGAAATGGCAGTCATCTCAACGTATGGAAGTGTACATGGCAAGAACCAGACACTGCTTCAATCTAAAACCATATTTTCTTGGCTCCGCAATATGGCGGACTGACTTTCATCTACATATAAGTTTTGCACAGTAGCGCCGTCGCACATTATTTTGACCTCTTTGAAACTGGCAATGCCACATACTGTCATTGGTGTCAGTGAAATCTCCCCGGCATATTTCTATACTATAAACATGTGAGCAGTCGTTTGCGTTATTACAGAAAACAGTCTTAAAAATACCAATGAACTGACGTAAATAGGCTGTCTTTAGATTTTAGACATTGGAAATTCTCGTGTTGTATACGGTTGTAATTTTTTCAGCTGGAGTAAGATTTGAAGCATAAGCCTGCGCGCGCTGTTCTCCCAGCCTGGTGGCCTGCCGCGCCGCGCTCCTGGGTGCTCGGCTCGGCTCTGCTGACGAGGGTCCGCAGAAGCCAGCCGCCGACCAGAAGCCAGCCGCCGACCAGAGGCCAGCCGCCGACCAGAAGCCAGCTGCCGACCAGAAGCCAGCCGCCGCCCAGAAGCCAGCCGCCGACCAGAAGCCAGCCGCCGACCAGAAGCCAGCCCCCGACCAGAAGCCAGCCCCCGACCAGAAGCCAGCCCCCGACCAGAAGCCAGCCGCCGACCTGAAGCCAGCCGCCGACCAGAAGCCAGCCCCTGACCAGAAGCCAGCTGCCGACCAGAAGCCAGCCCCCGACCAGAAGCCAGCCGCCGACCAGAAGCCAGCCCCCGACCAGAAGCCAGCCGCCGACCAGAAGCCAGCCGCCGACCAGAAGCCAGCCGCCGACCAGAAGCCAGCCGCCGAACAGAAGCCAGCCTCCGACCAGAAGCCAGCCGCAGACCAGAAGCCAGCCCCCGACCAGAAGCCAGCCGCCAACCAGAAGCCAGCCCCTGACCAGAAGCCAGCCGCCGACCAGAAGCCAGCCCCCGACCAGAAGCCAGCCGCCGACCAGAAGCCAGCCGCCGACCAGAAGCCAGCCGCCGACCAGAAGCCAGCCGCCGACCAGAAGCCAGCTGCCGAACAGAAGCCAGCCGCCGACCAGAAGCCAGCCCTCGACCAGAAGCCAGCCGCCGACCAGAAGCCAGCCCCCGACCAGAAGCCAGCCGCCGACCAGAAGCCAGCCGCCGACCAGCAGCCAGCCGCCGACCAGAAGCCAGCCGCCAGAAGCCAGCCGCTGACCAGAAGCCAGCCCCCGACCAGAAGCCAGCCGCCAACCAGAAGCCAGCCCCTGACCAGAAGCCAGCCACCGACCAGAAGCCAGCCCCCGACCAGAAGCCAGCCGCCGACCAGAAGCCAGCCGCCGACCAGAAGCCAGCCGCCGACCAGAAGCCAGCCGCCGACCAGAAGCCAGCTGCCGAACAGAAGCCAGCCGCCGACCAGAAGCCAGCCCTCGACCAGAAGCCAGCCGCTGACCAGAAGCCAGCCCCCGACCAGAAGCCAGCCGCCGACCAGAAGCCAGCCGCCGACCAGAAGCCAGCCGCCGACCAGAAGCCAGCCGCCAGAAGCCAGCCGCTGACCAGAAGCCAGCCGCCGACCAGAAGCCAGCCGCCGACCAGAAGCCAGCCGCTGACCAGAAGCCAGCCCCCGACCAGAAGCCAGCCCCCGACCAGAAGCCAGCCCCCCGACCAGAAGACAGCCCCTGACCAGAAGCCAGCCGCAGACCAGAAGCCAGCCGCCGACCAGAAGCCAGTCGCCGACCAGAAGCCAGCCCCTGACCAGAAGTCAGCCGCCGACCAGAAGCTAGCCGCCGACCAGAAGCCAGCCGCCGACCAGAAGCCAGCCGCCGACCAGAAGCCAGCCCCCGACCAGAAGCCAGCCGCCGACCAGAAGCCAGCCGCCGACCAGAAGCCAGCCCCTGAGGAGAAGCCAGCTGCCGACCAGAAGCCAGCCACCGACCAGAAGCCAGCCCCCAACCAGAAGCCAGCCGCCGACCAGAAGCCAGCCGCCGACCAGAAGCCAGCCGCCGACCAGAAGCCAGCCGCCGACCAGAAGCCAGCCCCCGACCAGAAGCCAGCCGCCGACCAGAAGCCAGCCGCCGAACAGAAGCCAGCCGCCGACCAGAAGCCAGCCGCCGACCAGAAGCCAGCCGCCGACCAGAAGCCAGCCGCCGACCAGATGCCTGCCGCCGACCAGAAGCCAGCCGCCAGAAGCCAGCCGCTGACCAGAAGCCAGCCGCCGACCAGAAGCCAGCCGCCGACCAGAAGCCAGCCGCCGACCAGAAGCCAGCCCCCGACCAGAAGCCAGCCCCCGACCAGAAGCCAGCCACCCGACCAGAAGCCAGCCCCCGACCAGAAGCCAGCCGCAGACCAGAAGCCAGCCGCCGACCAGAAGCCAGTCGCCGACCAGAAGCCAGCCCCTGACCAGAAGCCAGCCGCCGACCAGAAGCCAGCCGCCGACCGGAAGCCAGCCGCCGACCAGAAGCCAGCCGCCGACCAGAAGCCAGCCCCCGACCAGAAGCCAGCCGCCGACCAGAAGCCAGCAGCCGACCAGAAGCCAGCCACTGAGGAGAAGCCAGCTGCCGACCAGAAGCCAGCCGCCGACCAGAAGCCAGCCCCCAACCAGAAGCCAGCCGCCGACCAGAAGCCAGCCGCCGACCAGAAGCCAGCCGCCGACCAGAAGCCAGCCGCCGACCAGAAGCCAGCCCCCGACCAGAAGCCAGCCGCCGACCAGAAGCCAGCCGCCGAACAGAAGCCAGCCGCCGACCAGAAGCCAGCCCTCGACCAGAAGCCAGCCGCCGACCAGAAGCCAGCCGCCGACCAGAAGCCAGCCCCCGACCAGAAGCCAGCCCCCGACCAGAAGCCAGCCCCCGACCAGAAGCCAGCCGCCGACCAGAAGCCAGCCGCCGACCAGAAGCCAGCCGCCGATCAGAAGCCAGCCGCCAGAAGC
This sequence comes from Locusta migratoria, assembly GCA_026315105.1. Taxonomy (NCBI): domain Eukaryota; kingdom Metazoa; phylum Arthropoda; class Insecta; order Orthoptera; family Acrididae; genus Locusta; species Locusta migratoria. The sequence goes on from CM048745.1 coordinate 33,281,492, forward strand.
CAGCCGCCGACCAGAAGCCAGCCCCCGACCAGACGCCAGCCGCAGACCAGAAGCCAGCCGCCGACCAGAAGCCAGCCGCCGACCAGAAGCCAGCCCCCGACCAGAAGCCAGCCGCCGACCAGAAGCCAGCCGCCGACCAGAAGCCAGCCGCAAACCAGAAGCCAGCCGCCGACCAGAAGCCAGCCGCCGACCAGAAGCCAGCCGCCGACCAGAAGCCAGCCGCCGACCAGAAGCCAGCCGCCGACCATAAGCCAGCCGCCAGAAGCCAGCCCCCGACCAGAAGCCAGCCCCCAACCAGAAGCCAGCCCCTGACCAGAAGCCAGCCGCCGACCAGAAGCCAGCCGCCGACCGGAAGCCAGCCGCCGACCAGAAGCCAGCCGCTGGCTTCTGGTCGGCGGCTGGCTTCTGGTCGGCAGCTGGCTTCTGGTCGGCGGCTGGCTTCTGGTCGGCGGCTGGCTTCTGGTTGGGGGCTGGCTTCTGGTCGGTGGCTGGCTTCTGGTCGGCAGCTGGCTTCTCCTCAGGGGCTGGCTTCTGGTCGGCGGCTGGCTTCTGGTCGGCGGCTGGCTTCTGGTCGGGGGCTGGCTTCTGGTCGGCGGCTGGCTTCTGGTCGGCGGCTGGCTTCTGGTCGGCGGCTAGCTTCTGGTCGGCGGCTGGCTTCTGGTCAGGGGCTGGCTTCTGGTCGGCGACTGGCTTCTGGTCGGCGGCTGGCTTCTGGTCTGCGGCAAGTTGATCGGAAATGGAAACAAATTAATAAATACAGGAAACACAAGCAGACTGTAGATTTCGTAGCAACTGTCAAATGAAGAAGAATATGTTATCCACGGTAATCTACACTCTCATGATGATCTTACTACTTAAAGAGAATTCGAAGTTGAATGAAATTGATACAGATTAATAATAACAACAAATCAATGAAACTAATAACTACGTGCCAGGATGGTTGAGCGGAGTAGTGGGCATGGGGTCGAATGAGAAGGCGTGACGCTATGACAGCAACAAAAAAGTGCTTTTATTGCCTGAAGTTGTAACATGGCACTAAAGGGGTATCGGGGGGAGGTCGACACCTGTCCCTAGACGTACATGCTGGAACAAAGTAAGTAGGAGCGAGCTCCAGAGAGCACGTATCATCAGCTCGGAGACCAGGCCGTAAGAGAGCGTCCGTTCTTCGTGAGGCAGTTCAGGTGGCGACCGCTCGGCTGGCTTCTGGTCGGCGGATGGCTTCTGGTGGGTGGCTGGCTTCTGGTCGGCGGCTGGCTTCTGGTCGGCGGCTGGCTTCTGGTCGGCGGCTGTCTTCTGGTCGGGGGATGGCTTCTGGTCGGGGGCTGGCTTCTGGCGGCTGGCTTATGGTCGGCGGCTGGCTTCTGGTCGGCGGCTGGCTTCTGGTCGGCGGCTGGTCGGCCGCCGACCAGAAGCCAGCCGCCGACCAGAAGCCAGCCGCCGACCAGAAGCCAGCCCCCGACCAGAAGCCAGCCGCCAACCAGAAGCCAGCCGCCAGAAGCCAGCCGCCGACCAGAAGCCAGCCGCCGACCAGAAGCCAGCCGCCACCAGAAGTCAGCCCCCGACCAGAAGCCAGCTCCCGACCAGAAGCCAGCCGCCGACCAGAAGCCAGCCGCCGACCAGAAGCCAGCCGCCGACCAGAAGCCAGCCACCGACCAGAAGCCAGCCCTCGACCAGAAGCCAGCCCCCGACCAGAAGCCAGCCACCGACCAGAAGCCAGCCCCCGACCAGAAGCCAGCCGCCGACCAGAAGCCAGCCCCCGACCAGAAGCCAGCCGCCGACCAGAAGCCAGCCCCCGACCAGAAGCCAGCCGCTGACCAGAAGCCAGCCGCCGACCAGAAGCCAGCCTCCGACCAGAATTCAGCCGCCGACCAGAAGCCAGCCGCCGACCAGAAGTCAGCCGCCGACCAGAAGCCAGCCGCCGACCAGAAGCCAGCCCCCGACCAGATGCCAGCCGCCGACCAGAAGTCAGCCCCCGACCAGAAGCCAGCCACCTACCAGAAGCCAGCCGCCAGAAGCCAGCCGCCGACCAGAAGCCAGCCGCCGACCAGAAGCCAGCCGCCGACCAGAAGCCAGCCCCCGACCAGAAGCCAGCCCCCGACCAGAAGCCAGCCGCCGACCAGCAGCCAGCCGCCGACCAGAAGCCAGCCGCCGACCAGAAGCCAGCCGCCGACCAGAAGCCAGCCGCCGACCAGAAGCCAGCCGCCGACCAGAAGCCAGCCGCCGACCAGAAGCCAGCCGCCGACCATAAGCCAGCCGCCAGAAGCCAGCCCCCGACCAGAAGCCATCCCCCGACCAGAAGACAGCCGCCGACCAGAAGCCAGCCGCCGACCAGAAGCCAGCCGCCGACCAGAAGCCAGCCGCCCACCAGAAGCCATCCGCCGACCAGAAGCCAGCCGAGCGGTCGCCACCTGAACTGCCTCACGAAGAACGGACGCTCTCTTACGGCCTGGTCTCCGAGCTGATGATACGTGCTCTCTGGAGCTCGCTCCTACTTACTTTGTTCCAGCATGTACGTCTAGGGACAGGTGTCGACCTCCCCCCGATACCCCTTTAGTGCCATGTTACAACTTCAGGCAATAAAAGCACTTTTTTGTTGCTGTCATAGCGTCACGCCTTCTCATTCGACCCCATGCCCACTACTCCGCTCAACCATCCTGGCACGTAGTTATTAGTTTCATTGATTTGTTGTTATTATTAATCTGTATCAATTTCATTCAACTTCGAATTCTCTTTAAGTAGTAAGATCATCATGAGAGTGTAGATTACCGTGGATAACATATTCTTCTTCATTTGACAGTTGCTACGAAATCTACAGTCTGCTTGTGTTTCCTGTATTTATTAATTTGTTTCCATTTCCGATCAACTTGGGCTTTTCTTTTAATAGTAGTTATAAATGTGCTGTTTGTTGTGGATAACACATATCTTTAAGTATAGTCTGCATTAGTTGTGTGTAACGGTAAAATTTTACTTACCATCCCGCTGCCCTCACACGATTATGTTGCTAACATCAACAAAACGTTAAAAAGTTCTCGCCAGGATGTTAATATTCTTAGAAGTCTACACCGAGTGACTTGATTAGTGTTTCGTACAGATGGTGAAGTAAATAAATAACGCTCTTCCTTCTCTATGATTGAGAGGTTATTGTATATAACCTCGTTCACTCAGTAAAAGTAACTGCCCTCGTAAACCAAGACTTGATAATAAAACATTTGGCTAATGGCAACATCACATGATGGACAATACAATCAAGCGAGGCCTTCAGCAGTGGCGTACTAAGGGTGGCAGGGGGTGGGCAGACCGCCACGGGCCTCTCTCGGGGGTCTCCAAATATCTGGAAACCACGACTTTTATTGTTATTATTTAATTGACCGCAATTGGTTCACGTTCTGAGGCCTGCACATCTCAAAAGCTATTTTTAGACCGTTCTGTGGTGTCGCACAAGTACAAAGTGCGCGCCACTTACTTTCGCTGCGCGCCGCCATGCACGCACGGCGCGGCGTTCTCACGACGACAGCCACGAGCGCCCTCTGCGACAACGCCGCTCGTGGCCACCACTGAAGGACATCGGCCACTTCGGACTGAGATAGCAACGAGTTAGGACCTTCGTAATCAGATAGGCACCAGTTAAGACTTTGCTATTGTACAGGCACTAGGCAGGCCTCTAACAACTATGTATCAACATTCTGCAGTACTATGTAAAAGTTAAGTATTGTTACATTTTGTGCAATACATATCTCTTTCTAATTTACTCGAGTGTTTATAGTTTCTGGCTGCTCCCCTCCGTACCTGCACTAGCGTGTCGGTCTCATTCCACTCGGCCACCGACACCTACGACGAGGCTGGGACACAAAAGCGGCGACGAAGTTGGGATACAAAAGTGGCGACGAGGAGTGATAGAACCTTGGACCAGCCCGCTTGCAGCAGCCAGACAGCAGTCGGAGCACGCAAAAATTGCTCCCGCCCACCCACCCTTATTATAAGATTTTTGGGGGACGTTTTCATTTACGTGTGTTGTGGACTTTTTTTGTTGCAGAGCGTCCTCTTTCATATTGCATTTGTGTTTTGTTATAAGTTACTTGTATACGCGGCGCCTAATCGGTCAGCATGGCCACTACCACGAACCCAAACTTAATGGAAATTATTCAGTTACAGACGGCGCAAATAACACAACATCTCCAGGCGGTGGCGCAGTTGTCAGCTCAACAACAGCCGTCGCATCAGCAGCCCACACCTGCCGTCGCACCGCTTCCGACGTTCCGCCAGTACAACGAACGTGAGGAAGAATGGAGCGACTATTTCGCACAGTTTCAAGAACTCGTCGCGGCTCATCAAATTACAGGTCAGAGAGTGAAGAACCTTTTCTTATCGATTGTGGGCCCCCAGACCTTCGTACTATTGCAAAAACTATTCCCGCAAGCATCTCCTCGTGATGTAGACTTTGAACAAATAGTAGAGGCACTAAATGCTCATTATGAGAGAAAAGTTCTTGTAGCCGCTGCACGGTACCGATTTTTCAGACTGAAAAAATTACCTGAGCAGTCACACCAAGAGTGGATTACGGAATTGAAGGGCTTAACCCGCAAATGTAAATTTACTTGCTCTTGTGGACTTTCTTATAGCGACGTTATGTTAAGAGATGCAATTACGCAGAACATTCAGGACCCCCGAATTAGAGCAGCAATTCTAAAACAGTCAGACCCTTCATTAGACAGTGTACTGCAGCTTATAGAAGCACATGATACTTTTGACTTAGCAGATGTAGAAATGCAAAGCCACAGTGTAAATTCAGTGCGCCGCAACGGACGCTTTCCTAGCCGTAGTTCTCAGTGTAGCACTAGTGATTCTTACAATAGTACAGGCCGTGCTGAACAGACAGTGAACAGTAGCCAGAGTAAAAGTGCGACGCAAAGGTCGCCCCGTCGTATTAGAAACAGTGATTTGAATAAAGGACGCCAACGCTCATTTCAGAAAAGTGTTCGTAAATCGTGCCCCCAGTGTGTGTCCCGCCACAAGCGTGCTCATTGCCCTAGTCGCAACGCAACCTGTTATCAATGTGGCAAATCGGGACATGTGCAGTCTGTGTGTATGCAAATTAAAAACTCAAAGAACAGTAACGTTAGAAACAGTGCTTCGCAAAGTGCGAGAACAGTTCATTCTGTAAATGCTATACGGGCTGTGGAATTGAACAGTGCTTTCCTTGGATCTCAATTTCAACAAAGTAGTTCTGCTTTTTTTTTTTTTTTTTTTTTTTTTTTTTTTTTTTTTTTTTTTATGGTCTTCTCAGAAGTGCTGCCTTCTTTGAAAGCTGGACTTCATGTGTGCCAAGTCAACTGATCACTTTAACAGCAGTTCTACGTTAGCAGGACTTTTGAGCAGTCGCTCTTTTGCCCTACTCAGATGGTGGTCACCTTTATTATCGGAGGTCCCGCACCTGCTATTATGGTGGATCTTCAATAATTGCACGTGGAACTCTCACACGATGCCATCTCGCGGGGTGTACTGTGCCCGTATATTCTAGGTGCCTAGTTGTCGGTCGCAGGATTTCTACTTTGCTTAGTAAGTCCCTTGTGTGCTTGATTATAAAGTCGTGCACAGTGTCCACGTGGAGCTCGTCATGCAACTCTCTCGTTCTGGCCCATCTAGGGGCTCGTAGAATGAGTCGGAGGCACTTGTTTTGCAGTACTTGTAACATTTTTATATTGGTGGGACATGCCGTTCCCCAAGACGAGCATCCGTGTGTCATGGCAGGGAGGACCGTGGATTTGTATAAACGAACTTTGGTCTGTGTGGCCATCTGGGTACTATACAATAACGGAAACAGTTTATGGATTAATTTAACCATTCTTTCTTTCTTAAGTAAAATGTGGTGTTTAAATGTTAACTTATTATCGAGCTGCACTCCGAGATATCGAACTTGCTGAGACCAAGGAATATTTGTATTGTTTATGTGGAGAGTATCGCGTAGATCAGGTCGTCGCCTGGTGAACATTACTGCCTTGGTTTTGTCGGCATTTATCGTGATCATATTTTGATGTGCCCAACTTTCAGTAAGCGTAAGCTGACGCTGGAGTCTGATGATGGCGGCGGTCAGACGCCGACTGCTAGCCAAGAATGCAGTGTCATCTGCGAACTGAGCAATTGTAACTTGGCGGACGGTCGGTAGGTCGTTAACATATAGGATAAACAGTGTCGGCGATAAAACAGAACCTTGTGGTATGCCTTCCTGGAGCGTTCGAATACCAGACCGTTGATTTTCCAGCCGTACAAAGAATCGTCTGTCTGTTAGGAAATTGTCCACTAGTTTGATCAGGTGTAGTGGGATTAATCCAATATTATGCAGTTTAACTATTAAGTTAGCCCTCCAGACTTTGTCATACGCAGTCTCAATGTCTAAAAACGCTGCAGCTGTGTAATACGCCCGGTTCATATTATACGCCAGAAACTCCGTAACTCGCAACAGTTGGAGTTCGGCTGAAAGGTGGGGTTGGAAAGCGTATTGATCTGGTCTTATTACATCGTGTTCTCGTAAAGGAATTCTGAGTCGGTGAAGGATGATCCTTTCAAAGATCTTGGACATAGTCGGTAACAAGCTTATGGGTCTATGATTGCCAGGTTGTCGTGGGTCCTTTTCATGTTTTGGTATAGGCGCAATTCGTGACGTCTTCCAGTCAGTGGGGAAATAAGACAGTAACAGACAGCTATTTAGGATTCTTGTTAAAAGAACAAGTGGCTTCCTAGGAAGGTGTTTCAAGTGGACGTTGGATATGCCGTCTGGTCCTGCAGCTGAATGCGTTCCCAAGTTTCTGATAATTTTACGGATTTCTGTCGGTGTTGTCAACTGTGGTTGCGTGTCATCTCTTGCTCGTCGTATGACCTGAAGTTGCCGTTCTACGTCTCGAATGTGTCGACGTGGTATATCGAAGTCATCAGCCCGTAATGTATTTTGGTGCTCATAGGTTTCTGCAAACAGTTCTGCCTTCAGAAAGGGATCGAAGACCAATCCTGATGGTCCAAGTAAAGCTGTTTTTGGCGCTTTAGGGGTTTTCATCGCTTTAAGGAGGTTCCAGTCCTTACGTTCATGGAGCAGAAAAGACTCCATTCGATCTTCCCACATTTCTTGTCGCCACTCTACGGCCCTCCTATGTAGTTCCCGGGTAAGTCTACGCAGTTCGCGTTTGTCTGCCGGATTTCTGAATCTTGTCCACCTCTTTCTAACCCTATTTTTCAGTGATTTTAGATCTTGGATGAGAGGAGAAAATTCATCCGTGGGCCTCCTTTCAAACTGGACCGAGACTGTAGCATGTTTATATGCGTCTTTTATGTGTCTGGACAATTCATTGATAGAGTTATCAATAAAAGCGGTGGATGAGACATCGGCTGTGGGGCGTATATGTCTCTGTAAATAATGTGCATATTGGTCCCAGTTCGTGATATACTTCAAGGGAGGTCTCGGAGGTTCAATAGCCCTGTTTAAGTGACCAATCACAGGGTTATGATCTGAGGTGAGATCATTTATCGTGACTAAGTTCGGATTAAACCTCAAGTTCTTAAGTATAGTGATGTCCAGCACATCCGGTCTGTGGTTCCGGTTCCTTGGAATGTGTGTAACATCGACGGGTCCGTAGGTTATTGCTTGCAAGCGCTCTTCTAAATTGTAGAGTTGTTGGCCCTTAGGATTATTTGCGCGAGAATTCCACGCAAAATACTTTGCATTGAGATCCCCGCATAAAATAATTTTGTCAAAACTATCGAAAATGGTGAGAAGATCCTCTTCGTCCATAGGATCAGCTGGACGAATGTAACCAGCCACCAGCGTGACATTTCCATACTGCGTGTTTATGGTGACTGCAGTGGCTTCGAGTGTGTTAAGCGGCGGTAAAGTTTCGACTGAATGTGGAATGAAGTCACGTAAATATATAGCGGTGCCTCCCCCTCGCCTTCCCTGTCGGTCTGTCCGATACCCCACCATGTTCGGAATTTTGAAGTTCTGTGTTCGTCGTAAATGTGTTTCTGTCAGAAATAAGATGTCCACTTTGTGGCGGGTTAGAAAGTCACAGAGTTCTGTTTTCTTATTTTTGACTCCTTCGGCGTTAAAATTACAAAATGTTAAGTCGCAGGTCCTGTGGATCCTCGCAGCCATTACGGAGCAAAGATTTGCATTACGCCGTCCACCAGGACCATTATTTTGGATAAGATGTCAGGTGCTGTGTTGAATTGACGGAAAGTATTTGTTATGACTGCAAAGATGTTTCGTTGACGAAGATTTGAAAAGAATGAGTGAATGCCTCTCACAGTCTCAAGTATTTCAGCAAAATCAGATGTTGGTTGGCCTTGAGTGGCATCTGATGTGTTCGCGGCGGTATGTTGTGCGCCAGGGATCTTCCAAGGATTCTTTTTTCGCAAGACCGGGAACTCTTGTGGATTCTGGATGTTAACCGATGTTTGGGGTTGAGTCGTTTGTCGTCTCGATTGAAAAGACTGGGCTTGTGCTGTGTATATGCGCAATGCTTCTTGAAATTTTTCACACCCTCTCCAAGAAGCAGCGTGATCCTTGTTACAATTAACACACGTCGGTTTATGGCCGCGAGGTTTATCGCAGTCTTTCGACAGGTGGTGTCCTGGACATCTTACGCAACGAGCTGGCAGGGTGCAATAATTGGCCGTGTGGAAAAACCTCTGGCACCTTTTACACTGCGGAGGTCCATCTTTATTCCTGTACGTTTCAACAGTGACTCTCGTATCGAGGATGTGTTTAATGTCATATATAGACTCACTTTCTGGTCCTGGCGGTAAGGAGACGCAGTAGACAGGTTGTGGGATCAATTTCTGTGTGGCGTCATCCCGTGATTTGAACTGAAACACAGTCGCATTGTGAAATCCCAGTTGGCGTAATTCACTTTCTACATCTGTGTCCGGCACTTCCGCCGGCAGATATTTTATGACGACTTTTAACACTTTGTCTTTTGGATTCTGATGGGTATAGAACGGTATATGATGTGCATGGAAAAATTGTAAAGCGGCTCTGTGGTCTTCTATTGAGGCAAAATGATATTTAATGGAATCACCTTTATAGATTGCTTGTACTGGGCCCGTAATGTGTTTCTTAAGTTCTGTATTGAGCATCAGGTATTCTCCAGTGTATTGAATGGTTACGGGTGGGACTTTCAACGGCTTCTCCTTTGGCTGAGCCGCAGCAGATGTGGTTGCGCCCTGATTTGTCGTGGTAGTCGGTGTAGGTGCAGCCTCCTGATTGTCTGTATCTGCGCTCAAAGGAGCAAATTTGTTTGATGTAGTTACTACAGACTGTTTCTTAAGTGTTGCTGTGGGTAGCTGTGCATGTTTGCGCTTAGTCCCGGACTTCACTTGTTGAAAACCTTGATTTGTGTCGTGTTCGTCAAGGTCCATGTCCTCAGGGCGGTTTTTCCCGTCCTGGGGTTCCTCTTCAGATGAGTCATCTGTGAGCCAGGGAAGCCCACATCGGGCTGCAAGTTCCATTGCTCTTAGGTCGCGGGCTCTGCGGTCCTTATTGGTAATGACCGAGTCCGTCTCTTGAACATGGTTGGTACTCGTTGCGGCTGGGTAGGGTATGTTGTCTAGCTGTGAGGAATGTCGTCTGTGAGACGATTGTGACGATTGTCTATCCATGGAAGCGTCCCTGGTCGCAGATGCTGTTCTTGACCGTGAACCAGTCTTTTGCCTGGACACACAGCGGCTGTCCGTCCGCGGACGGGCACCTGATACGTCACCATCGGCTAAGCTCAGCCTACTGCTGCCGAGTCCAGCAGCGGGGTTGTTCATGCCGAGACGGCCATCGAAAGTAACATCCGCGCTCGTTTGTGAACGCTCACCCCCAGAACCGGGGGTGGCGGAAACCGAAAACGAGTTCTGATCTATCGCTGAAACTGCGTACTACACAAGAATCAGCAATAACAAGTAACGTTGTTTCGATCGGGTAATAACTACTAAACTACAAACTACGAACTATCGATATTGACGCGATGTTTACACTTCAAACTGTGTTGATGAAAGTAGTTCTGCGCCTATGGCAAAACTATATAGTGCACCACGTAGCAAGCGCCAACGAGCGCGTAAAACAGTGCAACGGAAACGGGTTCGGGACAAGCAAAATGACTATGAACAGTGAATTCCTGTAGTGAAAATAGTGCCTTCTGCAACTGCTCCTTGTAATAGTGCCCAGTACTGTGTAGCTAGTGACAGTAGACTTGTTGTAGATACTGAAAGTAATTTTAGTGCAGTAGCCTCGCATTGCGCGGACGCCGATCCGGCGGTAGTGCCATCTAGTGACAGTGTTGTTAATCCCCTGCGTGCCGAGTCTGAGTCGCTTCCTTCCCTACGCGGCCCGCGCAAGCGCAGTAAACAAACCGTAGCAGACGTTGCCCACATTCGCGCACCTGTCGTGCGCCAGAAGCACAAACTTTTTGTAAATCTCTCCATAGAAGATAAGACTGTGCAATTTCAGCTTGATACTGGTTCCGCTGTTACATTAATTAATAAAGACACTTATGAACTTCTGGGTTCGCCAAAATTGTCGCCGTCACAGCAAGTGCTAACAGCGTACACAGGTCAAAATATTCCCGTGTTAGGAACGTGCAGCCTGCCCGCCTCTTTTCAAGGTGTTACGAAAACTGTCTCTGTTGTAGTTCTTCAGGCCAAATCGACACAGAACATTTTTGGACTAGATGCATTCGACTTGTTTGGTTTATCTATTCAAAGAGATGTGCTTCAAATTTCGTCAGTAGTGCCTCAGGATAAAATCAATGCATTGTGTGACAAATATAGTGACTTGTTTTCGCCGGAACTAGGTTGTGCAAAAGACTTCGTGGCACATGTAACTTTAAAAGAATCTGCAGTTCCAAAATTTCGTAAAGCTAGACCAGTGCCTATCGCCTTGCGTGATATAGTTGCCGAAGAACTTAAACGTTGGCAAGATAGTGGGGTGATTTCTCCTGTTTCTGCGAGTCAGTGGGCCTCGCCTATAGTAATTATACCCAAGCCGTCAGGAAAACTTCGTCTCTGTGCGGACTTTAAATCAACAGTGAACAGTCAAACAATTGTCGACACTTATCCCCTGCCCAGACCTGAGGAACTGATGGAAAAATTAGGACAGTCCCGCTTCTTTTCCAAGATTGATTTAGCAGAGGCATACTTACAGATTCCACTTGATGACGGGTCAAAAAAATTTTTCGTCATTAATACTCACATGGGCCTTTTTCAATTTCAACGCCTACCCTTTGGCAGTTCTTCCGCTCCCGCTATTTTTCAGCGTTTTTTGGAACAGCTGACAGTTTCTGTACCTTGTTGCTCGAACTATTTAGATGACATTGTGGTATCCGGACGTACAGTTGAAGAACATTTAGCAAACCTGGAGTGCCTTTTCAAAGTTTTGACTGCAGCAGGTCTACGTTGCAATAAAGCAAAGTGTTGGTTTTTTCAAACTGAAATAGAGTACCTAGGCCATGTGATTAATGCCCAAGGAATTCATCCCTTACATCTTAGAGCAATCAAAGACTTGCCTCCTCCTAAGAATGTGCACGAATTGCAAGCAGTAATGGGAAAGCTTAACTACTATTTCAGGTTTATTCCCAATGCCTCTCAGATTGCAGCTCCACTGCATCACTTACGTAGGAAGAATGTTCCTTTTGTATGGTGCAAAGATTGTCAGGTTGCCTTTGACAAACTAAAGTCTGCACTACTCAGTGATGCATGTTAGATTCCCTTTGACCCACAGAAGCCTGTAGTGCTAGCGGTGGACGCCTCGTCGTACGGTGTGGGCGCTGTAATCTCACATCGTATTGGATGTCACGATCGTCCTATTGCCTTTGCATCCAAGCTACTGACGCCGACGCAACAGAATTACAGTCAGATAGAAAAGGAGGCCTTAGCAATCATTCACGGCGTCGCAAAGTTTCATCATTATCTCTATGGCAGAAAATTCTATTTGTTGACAGACCACAAGCCTCTCACGTCGTTGTTCTCACCCACTAAGCCAATTCCGCCACGTACGGCACAAAAGCTTCAGAGATGGTCCTTGATATTGTCAAATTATCAGTATGAGATTTTGTACCGACCTACCACTAAACATGCCAACGCGGACACACTTTCCCGACTTCCGGTTGGCCAGGATGTATCATTTGATTCTTCAGAAATGGCATGTTGTCAGATAGACTCCAGAGATGCTTCCGCTGTCGCAGACTTTCCTTCGAACTCTCGCCGGGTTGCACAGGAAACAGCTGCGGATGCAGACCTAAGTGTGGTAGCACGTTTTGTTCGCTCAGGGTGGCCTGCCAGAGCCAAAGACATTGATCGGCCTCTGGTTCGACGTTATTTTGCACTACGTCATGCATTATCTTTAAGTCAGGGTGTACTGTTGTTGCATACCGACAACGACCAAGCAAGAGTGATTGTTCCTCGTTCCCTGCAACGAGAAGTGTTACGCCTCCTGCATCAAGGACATTGGGGCATTGTTAGGACAAAGCAATTGGCCAGACGTCATTGTACCTGGGTTGGTATGGACGCTCAGATAGAGAGCATGACATCACAGTGTACAGTTTGTGCGGAGCACCAGGCGGCTCCTCCACAGCGTTTCTCAGACTGGCCACGCCCCAAGGGACCATGGCAACGTTTACATATTGACTTTGCCGGACCATTCTGGAATACGCGCTGGTTAATTGTTGTAGACGCTTTCAGCAAGTTTCCTTTTGTGATTGCCATGAACTCAACGACGGCGTCTAGTACAATCAGTGCCTTAACATCAGTGTTTTGCATCGAAGGCTTGCCTGAAACTATCGTCAGTGACAATGGACCTCAGTTTGTTAGTGCGGAATTTCAACAGTTTTATCGTGTGAATGGCATTCAGCATATCACCACCGCACCTTTTCACCCTCAGTCCAATGGTGAAGCAGAACGTTTCGTTCGAACATTCAAGTCTCACATGGAGAAGATGAAAGGTCAGCACTCCAGGCAGCAAGCTCTTCAAATTTTCCTGTCTACGTATCGGTGCATGCCACGTGACGGCCCGTCTCCTGCCGAGCTGCTACACGGCCGCCGTCACCGCACTCTCCTTCACCTGCTGCAGCCTCCCACGCACCGAGTCGGTTCGTATGGCGCTACGTGTTTTCAGGTTTCTACGCTGGTGCTGTACAGGGTGTTTGCTGGAAACAAGAAGAAATGGATGCCGGGCATAATTCAGCGCGTGCTCGGGCGCAATATGTTTGTTGTACGTTCTTCCACAGGGTCGGAGCTGCGGCGCCACGCTAACCAATTGCGCCTGCACAGGCCGCGCGATCCTGTCTCCGGTTTCTTGATTCCAGACCCAGTTCACCGCCAGGGAGCACAAACACATCGTTCGTCAACGGGTCCAGCGTCCCCGGACTACGAGATCGTCCCGATGGAGATCGACGCGACGCCGCCGCTGTCGCCGCCGCAGATGACAGCGTCACCGAGAGGGACTCCTGGACCGTGCGTGCCGCCGCCGCCTGGGCCACGCACCTCAGAAGAAGATGACCTGCTCCCTCTGGGCGGGGGGGTGCGCCTTTCCCCAGGTTTCGGTGGGTTCCCTGGAGGATCGCAAGGCGGATGCCGGGGCGCGGACGGCGTCTCGATCCCAGCCTCAGCTACGACGCCCGTCCCACCAGTAACGCCCCCGCCCAGGCCCTCCTCCCAGTGCCGTCGCCGTGGCCCTCAGCCCTACGCCACGACGGCGCGGCGGTTTGGGGGGGAGGGGTGTGGTGTCGCACAAGTACAAAGTGCGCGCCACTTACTTTCGCCGCGCGCCGCCATGCACGCACGGCGCGGCGTTCTCACGACGACAGCCACGAGCGCCCTCTGCGACAACGCCGCTCGTGGCCACCACTGAAGGACATCGGCCACTTCGGACTGAGATAGCAACGAGTTAGGACCTTCGTAATCAGATAGGCACCAGTGAAGACTTTGCTATTGTACAGGCACTAGGCAGGTCTCTAACAACTATGTATCAACATTCTGCAGTACTATGTAAAAGTTAAGTATTGTTACATTCTGTGCAATATATATCTCTTTCTAATTTACTCGAGTGTTTATAGTTTCTGGCTGCTCCCCTCCGTACCTGCACTAGCGTGTCGGTCTCATTCCACTCGGCCACAGACACCTACGACGAGGCTGGGACACAAAAGCGGCGACGAAGTTGGGATACAAAACGTTCCATGCCTCCTGTCCTGGAGGGGGACCTCTAAATTTCAAAAGTTAAGGTTCTTACAGTAATACATGTGTTTCCAAGTGGACGGGGGGTCATCGTTTGTTTTGCGGGCGCCCCGGCCTCTGACAGCCTTAGTCCACCACAGGCCGTCAGGACGCTAAGTAAAATTTATCCGTAGGTAACACGTTCTTCTCATAACACGATTCGACAATGAATGCGTATGAGTTCAATTCAATTATCGCAGAAGTATTAGCTCAAATGCAAATGACGTCACTACGGTCGGGTGTTCGAATCCCCCCTCGGGCATGGATATTTGTGCCGTCCTAGTTCGTAAGTAGTTCATGAGTAGTTTTTAAGTTTAGGGACTGATGACCCCGTAGTTAAGTACCATAAAAAAAAAAAAAAAAAAAAAAAAAAAAAAAAAAAAAAAAAACAGAAGAAAAACCTTACAACGCCATATCGTATCAGAAGTTGATAGTAGTGCCGTAAGGAAACATTTGACGCGAGGTGAGGCGAGATGGCGGCATCAGGCCCAGTAACAGAGGAACGGTTGGCAGTCTGGAAATGTATGTCTGCACACGTAACCATTATTCGCTGCTTATCCGTCAAGGAGCTGTCAAAGCTCGGTGAGACCATCTTAAAATCTCTTGAGAACAAATACTGGTCTCATAAATCTTAACAACAACGAAACAGATTAACGTAAATATAAACCAACGATATATACATGGATGTGACGACCGACATACGTATGGAAGTTATAAATGCTTAACTCCTGAAATTCGATGTATAACAGACAATGTCACATTGTTACAGATTACCCGAAGATGGCAGTTATGTCGACATAGGTACCACAGCAATATAATTAAAACATCATTTGGAAATTTTATTATGTAATAGATTCCATACGAGGTATTTGATATTGGGTGTAACGAATGTAACGATTAACGATATATTTTGTAACGAAAGTAACGAGTAACGATACTGTTTGTACCGAGTAGAGTTGCAAGGGTAGCTGGTATGTAACAAAGGTAACGAGTAACGATACGTTTTGTACCTTTTAGTAAGGAGTAGACTTCCCGCCGCGCCTGGCGCTGGCGCGTGCGCGCGGGCCGCCAGCGGTCGCCGCCCCCTGCCGCCCCCACTCAGCGCCAGCGCGCCGGCAAGTGGCTGGCTGGCCAGTGGCAGCGGCAGTGGCTGGCAGCGCGCGCCGCGCAGTGTGCCGGCAGCCGCCACCGCCACCGCACGCGGCCGCCGCGCCCCCTCCACTGCCGCCTGCGGGGCAATTCCGAGGGTAAGTGGCGCTCTACTACCGTACAGGCTTTCACCTGAACTAGCAGCGCGTAGCCGAATGCTTGCGACTGCTTCTGCCACGGTTTCATTGGCCAATTTTCGGAGCCAATTGAACTAATACATCACGTTGGCAAGTGCAGTGATACTCTTTGTAACACATAGAACACTATAATAGCGTATTAATTATTTATCATCTTGTTGGCAGTGCCATCCTAAAATTAGCACGTTAGTCGAAAAGTAATGGAGTATTATTAGGTAAATACTAGAATAAAATGCATCTATAGAGGATGTCCCAAAAAAATAGAAAAAAAAAAAAAAAAAAAAAAAAACCAATGACAGACTTTTGGGACAAATTCCTCACACAGAAACAAGAAAGAAATCTACTAAACATGGGATCTGAAATGTATCAGACCAACGAACATTGGATTAATAGAAGAGATGCTCATCGATTATGAACAAGTGCTCTAAGCACTTCAAATTTACATTTTAAACACCATCATCTCCACAATGTTTTTATTGTTTTGGTGAACGGTTGGTACGTTTCATTTATTTATTTATTTATTTATTTTTTTAATTCAGATATTTTCTTACGTATTTTACGGTATAGAACAATAAACAATAAATTTTTAGAATGGTGATTGTAATCAAAAATTTTTGTCTATTCGTTAAAAATTTAGCGCAAGTGTGTTGTGAAAATTAGTTTGTTTCAGTTCTCCCTGATATTAACTTGATCTCCAATGCTAAATCTTACCTGCACCTTTAATGACATTTACTTATTTAAGTATTTGTGTTACGTTAGAATCATTTAGCTGTCTGTCTTTGTCCGATGTCCAATCCTCATCATTAACATTTTTATTATGCATAGTACATAATAATAATATTTTATGGAACATTGTTGCAATGGATAATAACAGCGATCTCCAACAGATCTGCCAGCTTCTTACCAACACATGACATTAAGATGATCTTTACAGTTTGAAACTCGTTATCATTATAAAATAAAACAAATTATTACATTGCGATCTAGACTGCTGCAACTAAATAATAAACACCGAGCGATGTGGCGCAGTGGTAACAAACTGGACTCGCATTCGCAAGGAAGATGGTTCAAATCCATCTCCGGCCATCCAGATTATGTTTAATTGTGATTTCCCTAAAGCACTCCAGGTGAATGGGTGAATGCCGGGATGGTTCCTTTCAAAGGACTCGGCCGACGCCGGCCGCGGTGGCAGAGCGCTCTGCGACGCGTCAGTCACGTTCTGCACGGTCACTACCGTCGGGGGTTCGAATCCCCCTCGGGAATGAATATTTGTGCCGTTCTTAGTATTAGCTAGTTCATAAGTAGTTTGTAAGTTTAGGGACTGATGACACCGTAGTTAAGTCCCATAAGCTATACAAACATTTGGACAATTGATTTGCACGGCCGACTTCCTTCCCAACCTTACCCAAAATTCCGAGCGCTAGCTCCGTCTCTAATGAACAAGCTGTGAATGGGACTTCAAACGCTAAACTTCCTTTCTTCCTTCAAATAAATCTATAAATGTGAATGTCTGTTCGGTGTACGTTTATCACGTCTGAGCCACAATACATAAAGAGCTAAATATTTGTACAGTTACTATTGTCTACCCGGGGAAGGCTTTAGGCACGGTTTTATGACGATAGGAAAGCTATTTATCTAGGCATATATAAATGTGACCGTCTGTTAGGTCTACGCTTATCACTTCCGAACGACAAGACGCAGAGACTTAAATATTTGTACAGTTACTAATTTGTACCTCGGGAAGGTTTTAGGCACGATTTTATAGCGATCTGATAGATATTTAATAATTTGAAGAATATAAAGCGAAATTCGGGACAAGAATTACTATTTGAAAATTATATTTACTCTTTGAAAATGGTTTTATTGGTTGCATTGTTGCTTAAGGGTTGATAATGATAATAGGTTGGAATATATTGGGATGGAAAATTGTCGGTGTATATAAAATTCTACGTGTGTGTGTGTGTGTGTTAATATTTCGCTCTGCTGCGAACTACAGAACGCAAACGAATGGTCTGTGTGTAATTATTCTCCGAAGTCTCCCGTTGGACACCATCGCAGTTCCATACCGATAGATATAAGTGGGTGGAAGATATGGTGGTTGAAAGTCGTCAAATTGTAAAAAAAAGTCGGACTGAAGGCCAGCGATGACGTTTGTGACTTTATAGCAAGAAGGTTATACACAGCGGAACGTGATGCCACATATCATATCTTTGGTCTGTGCGTGCTACAATGTCTACAGCTCATTCTCTGTAAGGATAAGCATACGAATAAGGAAATATAAGAACAAATAAATAAATCAGTAAAATAGAAATTTCTTTTAATACATCTCTCAAAAATCGATTAGACGTTTCGCGCATTACATCAAGTGATCGATATGAGATATTATTACAATTGTTGAATTTCGTGATTGGATTCTTCGAAACGAGTGCATTTTTACGTGTGATTTGATCTACACTACTTACTTTCCTGATAAACTTTCCTGATAAAAGTGCATAGACTTCTGCAATCTGGCAGGAATATTTTTCAGTTCCGCTTTATCAGCGACATTTCCTCAAATACAAGTGAAATGAATTTAATTGTTATTTAAACTTCGTAGATAAAAGTGCATTGCGTTACTTTACACATATTACAACATTACAATTACTTTTAATAGATTACATTCAGACAACATGCCTCGGAAAAGGAAAACGTCATTATCAAGAAAGACTGTTGAAGCAAAACGTATTAAAACATCAAGAGCAAACGAAAATGAAGAACAGCGCGAGATAAGACTTTCACAAAGGAGGGACAAGACAACAACAATGGCGAACGTTGAATCACCATTACAACGTAACAATAGGTGACGTGAGGACCGAGAGCGAGCGGAGCCGTGGGTTTAGGCTAGTATTAGGTAATACTGCTGTAGTAATTAGTGTGTAGTTTGTCATTAGTCTGATTAACACTAATAATGCTTACTCTTCACACATTGTATATTCAATATTTTTCCTTGAGCAACAAATTCCTTATGTTTAAAAATGTCTGGTTCCGTTTCAATGCGGTCGATGAGGTCACGACACACAGTCATGCGATGCTCCTTTCGTTAAATTGTCAAGTTCTTTCCCACCATTTTCGCACAAATTTCAAAATGATCAAATGTTTGTAATTCTATCGGACCAAACTGCGTGGTCATCAGTCCGTAGCTTACAAACTACTTAAACCTAGGTAAACTAACCTAAGGACAAACACACACACCCAAGCCCCAGGGAGGACTTGAACCTCCACGGCGAGCAACCGCGCGCTCCGCAGCGAGACGCTTTAAACCGCACAAATTTATCTCATTTCCAAATCTTGTATAAGAAATTCATACACTGTTTGTCGATTAATGTCCAGTTCGTCAGCAGTCATCCTACTCGTTAAGCGCCGATCTATTCTTAACAGGTCCTTCACTCTTGAAGCATTTTCATCGTTTCCTGTCGTGCCTGGTTTTACTGAACCTGCCTCATCTTCAACTTCCTCTCTTCCGTCCATAAATGCGTTAAGCTAACGAAACACTCCTGCACGGTATATTGTGTGGTCCCCATATGCCTGTTTTAATATTGTCGCGTTGAAATGGAAACAGGCTTGACTTCGAAGGCAACTAAATACAGCACTTATACTGAAAGCACGTTTATTACGAACTCAACATACACGCAGCACTGACTGCCTCTCAGGCAGAGTGCTCTAATATTTATACGCAGACAGAATTTACCAAAAATTAGAAGAACAATTAACATAAGAAACAAGTAGAATTTACATGTGAACCTAAGAAAGATGTAGAACCTTCTGGAATTGTTAATTACAAAGAAATAAATTTTTGCCGGTGGGCGGGATTGAACCGGCGACCTTCTGCAGCGTGGTCCGTGACGCTATCCCCTGCGCCACGCCGGCAGTCGGTGTTCGTAGACTCTCGCGGGAATATTCTGAATATTTCTGCTTCATCGTCTTAGACTTTCTCTCAAAATTTGATGGTGTAGGTTTGTTCCAGTTTTGTACTCGCCACCTCTAACACCCTTACAAAATCTATTACAAACTCACATGTGTTAACCGTAGGTATTTCAATTTCCACTGCTTGTAACTAAAGGATTCCTCCATTATTTCCACTGGTTTCATTGGCTTACTGTATGTAGCTCCTGAAGTAGAGAAACTTTCCTGACAGACCTGGTAAACCACTGTGCATCGCTCGACGCTGCTCATCTCTTGTCACGACTGACCACACTTTCTGCTTTGCATCTGTTTACACTAACCAGCGACGTGGTCCGTAGCAGTGATAACACAATGGACTCCCGTTCGGAAGGTCAGTCGTTCATACCCTCTCCGGCCATCCCGTTTTAGGGTTCTTGTGATTTCCGTATATCGAGGCAAATGCCCTGATGGCTCTCTTTAAATGGTACGGCCTATTTCCATCCCAACCCTTAACAATAAATAATACTAGCTTCTGTCCAATCCCTAATGGGAAAGTCGTGACGTTAAACCCTCGTCTCTCTTCCTTCTATTTTCTCTGCTTTGTACGCCTTCGTACTGTCCCATGTCGCAGTTTTCTACGGCCTTTCTTGAACGATTCTGCACTCTCTTAACACTTCGTTCCAGCAGTTTCCCGGATGGATGAATCACATTCTCTCACTCTAATACCGTGCCCTTAATTAATGGCCTTTTCTTCCTAGTACTAACAAGAGCCGCAGGCAATTTTACCGCTAGGAAAATCCGTTGTCATAACACCAAGATGAAAGTATCCACAGAAAGGAATGTATTTGTTTTCGGAAATGAAACAGCCGTTTTCTTGCGGCAATTCTTTTATTTCCTCTAATTTTATTTCGCCCTTTTTTTAGGGCAGCATGATTGGATTCTATAGCTTGAAATTATATTGTAGTTTACTGATGCTCAACAGATTCCAAACAGTTCGCTTTGTTTTAATCGAAATAATATATTGCTACTCACATTATATAGACGCTATTTTCATGGTGTTCTTCCCAATTGGTCACTGGCAGAATACACACAGCTTCCTCAAAATTTGTGTATTTTCTTCTGCAGTTTATCTCTCACTATTTCAATGTTTAGTGTTTCACAGGCTTGAATGAGTGAAATAGTAAACATTGAAACAGTGATTGATAAAATTAAGAAGGAAATACGCAAATTGTTGGGAAGTTGTGTGAAATAGGCCAATATGCGGACTTCAGTATTAGCGTTGTGCTGTTCTGTCGGACAATAAACAACGCATGTCTGGTATAATTCTTGCAGACGTTAGCGAAGTGGACAACGCTCTAAATGAGACGTGTCACCGAGTTACTGGCTGCTTGAGAACGACCAAACTGGAGCAGCTCTATCAAATAGCGGATGATGTCGCTCCGGTTGAGATCGGGCGTGAAGCAGCTCTCTCAGCGGGAGGACCTGGAGCCCTAACGCCTCATACTCACCCACTGCTTGGCTAGTCGCTAGCACCGTCACGCTTCAAGTTCGGAAATAGTTTCGTAAGATCCTATGCCAGCTACGATAATAAAATCAAAACGCTAGACATGTGGAAAAAGAGCTGTTCAACTGCCATTTGTGCCCGCCATCCGGCAATGAAGAAGATATTGGGCAACTTTAATGCCTTGGATGTAGCCCTTTTTATAGCGGTAACAATTTAATTTAATGGCATTTTCTCGTTTATGTTTAACTGCAGCTATGATTCTTTATCTATGTACAAATAACATTATCTTGAACGTAGCCCACATTCAGGTGAAAGTAATTTAATTACCGATTTATCTTTCTTTGTTTTACTTGTTAATATTCGTTGCTCAGGCACTTCATAATTCTGTAACTTGTAAGCTTTCTGTTACTAACCTTATACACTCTCGGCCATTAAAATTGCTACACCACGAAAATGACGTTGTGCAGACGCGAAATTTAACCAACAAGAAGTGGATGCTGTAATGGGCAAATGAGTAACTTTTCAGAGGATTCACACAAAGTTGGCGCCGGTGGCGACACCTACAACGTGCTGACATGAGGAAAGTTTGAAACCGATTCCTCGAACACAAGCAGCAGTGGATCGTCGTCGCCTGGTGAAACGTTGTTGTCATGTCTCGTGTAAGGAGAAGAGATGCGTACCATCACGTTTCCGACTTTGTTAAAGGTCGGACTGTAGCCTATCGCGATTGCGGATTATCGTCTCGCAACATTGCTGCTCGCGTTGGTCGCGATCCTGTGACTGTTAGCAGAATATGCAATCGGTGGGTTCAGGAGGGCAAAACGGAACGCCTTGCTAGATCCCAATGGCCTCGTGTCACTAGCAGTCGAGATCGCAGCAATCCTATCCGCATTGCTGTAACGGATCGTGCAGCCAAGTCTCGATCCCTGCACCATCTGCACGAGCAGTTCGACGTCTTTTGCAGTTACATGGACTACCAACTCGGAAACCATGTCTGCGGTAACCCTTGACTCTGCATCACAGACAGTAGCGCCTGCGATGGTGTACGCAACGACTAACCTGGGTGCACGAATGGCAAAACGTCATTTTTTGGATGAGTCCAGGTTCTGTTTACACCATCATGATGGTCGCATCCTTGTTTGGCGACATAGCGGTGAACGCACATTGGAAGCGTGTATTGATCATCTCGAAACTGGCGTATCACCCGGCCTGATGGTATTCGGTGTCTTTTGTTATGTCTCGTCACCTGTTGTTCGCATCGACGGCACACTGAACCGTGGACGTTACATTTCAGATGTGTTACTACCCGTGGCTCCACCCTTTATTCGATCCCTGCGAAACCCTACATTTCAGCAGGATAATGCACGGCCGCATGTTGCTGGTCCTGTACGGGTCTTTCTGGATACGGAAAATGTTCGACAGCTGCCCTGGCTACCACATTCTCCTAATCTCTCAACAATTGGAAATGTCTGGTCAATGGTGGCCGAGCAACTGGCTCGTGACAATACGCCAGTCACTACTCATGATGAACTTTCGTATCGTGTTGAAGCTACATGGGCATCTGTACTGCACACGCCATCCAAGCTCTGTTTGACTCAATGCTCAGGCGTATCAATGCCGTTATTACGGCCAGAGGTGGTTGTTCTGCGAACTGATTTCTCAGAATCTCTGTACTCAAATTGCGTGAAATTGTAATCACATGTCACTTCTAGTATAATATATTTGTCCAATGAATACGTTTGTCATTTCCATTTCTTCTTGGTGTAGCAAATTTTAAACCGTAGTTGTGTTCGGCCGCGACATCGATGTTGACCGTCAAGCCTTACTGATATACATGTCTTGTGAATAAACTTCCTTTCTCCTTATGAGTCTTACAAAATTATTAAGCAAATGTGGTCACAGCCATGCTATCAGAACACAATATGGGCAGCGTTATGGAAGAAGTCGATTTTCTTTCCAGAATTCATAGTTACATTCTGTGATCGGATGGGGGAGGGGGACGAAGAAAGGTGGAAAGGGCTGCCTTAGGCTGCTGTGGACACTGAATTAATTCAACGGCGACGAGGAAAAATTTGTGCTGGATGCAAATCGAGCACGGGTTTCGCGCTATGGGTCAAAGACCGCCTTAAACACTTAGTTACTCCCAATCGACTTCCGTCTGAAAAGCCTCGTGCTATGAAAGTTTCGCCCATATCGGTAATGGTCGTCTTAAGCTCGCCCTATAGGATTCTCCCATGACGTCGAACGATGTTACTACATCACAGATGAAGACATGTACCACACCACACCATCTGTTTTTCCACGTTGCCCTATTCTGTTCAAGCCCGTTCATCTCTGATTACCATTTTATAACTACTTACTGTCTTCGTCTTTCGGTCTCCCTCTAGGATTACTTACTACTTACTCACTGGGACTACAGCCCATGTAGGGCCTGGCCTCCTAGGGCAATCTTCATCCACGCCTCTGTGTTGGCTGCCTTGGCTCTCCATCTTCTAACTCCCATACTTCTCAGATCGTCTTCCACATTGTCTAGCCATCTGTTTCTTGGTCTACCCCTCACACGGCGTCCACCTGGCTTTCATTTGAAAACTTTCTTGACTGTATTATTCTCTGGCGTTTTTTCTGCGTGTCCCAACCAACGTAGTCTATGACTCTTCTGCCACAATATCTGCTTTGTTGTACAACCCGCTGATCTCATTATTGTTTCTAATTCGCCAAAAAACCCTATCATTCAGTGATCCATAGATTTTTGTAAGTATCTGCCTTTCCCATCTCAGCAACAACTCCTCGTCATTTTGTGTCATAGTTTAAGTCTTCGAACCATACATCCCCACATGTCTCACTACTGTACGGTACGCAGTCAGCTTCAGATTCGTACTAATACTTTAATCACTGCAAAGTAACTCTTATTACCAGCTGCAATCCTTGCCAGTATTTCCTCTCTCATGTCATCACTCTCAGTTACCAGAGACTCAAGATATTTAAAGCTCTCACAGCGTTCATATTCTTTCCAGTTCACAGCAATGCTTCTTCCCCCTTCACCGTACCTCTTCCTAGATGTTAACTTATGCTTGGTGTTTGACTAATTGTCAGGCCAATCCATATATTACTTTCTAGTTTTTCCTCCAGGTCCTGTTTCCTCCTCGACAACAAATCAACATCATCTGCATAGGCGAGCTCCTGCCTCAGTCTATTAAACAGTGTTCCGCCAAGCTTGTTGCCTTGGGTCATTCGCATTACCCTCTCTAAGGCGACATTAACTAGAATAGTCGAGAGCACATCACCCTGCCACCACACATTTGCCTCTAATCTACATCGTTTCTTCAGGAGTGCGTGATTTTGTTCGACTATATTCCATTACTCTCGTTTCAGTCTTGTTGATGTTCATGTTGTACACTCCTTTCAAGGCACTTCCAGTTGCTGTGTCTTTGGAATTGGAATTATCACTGGGAATTTTCCCATACATTTTGAACACCAGGTGGAACATATTCGTGATTTCTGGCTATCACAAGGATACAAGCAGTACAGGAGGAGTATCATCTACTCCAATAGCCTCTTTCGACTCATATCTTTCAGTGGTCTGCTGAAATCTTGAGGCAGTGGTGTGCCCCTTCCCTTTGTACAATGCTGCCTTGAAGTTCGTTGCCTTACGCTAGGCCCTGTGTATATTCCTTCCACCTTTCTGTTCTGCCTTCATTGCGAAACATTATAAACAGGATGTTTCTGGAGCAATAATAGTTACTTCAGTAGGTTGCAGTACAAGGAATTGCAATAAAACTTCCTTATATGTCAAATTTTATTCAGTATACAGAAATACAGCTCAGTTTACTGCATTTTCGTGTAGTGTCTTGTTAAACCTGTTATTAAAATGTTTTTATAGCTTATGGGAATTAACTAAACTTACAAACTACTTATGAACTAGCTAACACTAAGGACGGAGGAGGGATTCGTACCCCCGACCGTAGTGGCCTTGAAGAACGTGACTTTGCGCCTCAGTCCCCTCGGCCACCGCGGTCAGCACACCCGTTGTTGTGGGGTGCTATGGGTGTACTTCTCAATTGTATCAGTAGTGTTGATGCACAAGTTGAGAAATCGTGCTTCAGATTACATTGAAATTTTCATAGCTACTTGTTGGCCAATGCTGCTGTACTGCAGAGTTTAAACATGTTGCAACTATTTGCACATGCTTAGTATGTCGACGAGGAATTTCTGTATGAGGTTTGTAATGAAAAATCTGCGCTGCTTGTAGATATCAGGTCGTACTATTTCTCAACCGCAGACTATCAGACTGATGATCGATTACTCGTGTATTTGTCACACTGCTTGACACTGGTGTAGTGCCCAGCAATCATATTGACTGCGAATGAGGAGTTTATTGTTTGCAAGTCTAGAGACTTATGACCATGGCAGTTGGATTCAATAGGTTTACGTATGGAATTCCGTCTGTGGATAATGCTGAAGTTTAGGTGAGTGTATCGCGTAACTAATGGGGACGTACTGAACAGAATTGGGGAGAAAAGGAATTTCTGGCATACCTTGACTAAAAGAAGGAATCGATTGGTAGGATACATTCATAGACATAAAGAAATCGTTAATTTAGCATTGGAGGGAAGATTTTGGGGTAAAAACCGCAGAGGAAGACCAAGAGATGGATACAGTAAGCAGATTCAGACAGATGTTGGTTGCCGTTTTTATGTGAAAAGGCTTGCTCATGATAGGGTATTGTGGAGAGCTACATCAAACCTGTCTCCGGACTGAAGACCACAACAACACTGACTGAAAGGCGAAGTCTAGAAAGAAACCTTTAAGATAATACCTGTTTTTATCATTCCCATTATAAATAGTGCATCCCTTAGAGAAGAACGTAAAGGTGACCTGAGATGAGCCACAAGAAATAAAAGAATGCAATGATGTTAGTGGTTGAATTTTTGAACGTCCTCATTTCCCTTCGCTTTAGGTAGCGGTATTTTTGCACAGTTCCCTTTTTTTAACTACGCCCTTTTTCCAGTAGTCAGCTACTTTTGGTGCTATGGCGCCCCGTAACGCGCAGGAAACTGCTGCCAGCTCGTGACAAGCCCCCGCCCGGCGCTGGGCGCGTCGCTGGCCGTGCGTTACGGGCTGCCGCGGTCGGGCAGCACCGGCTGTTCTCCGTTCGCTTAAACGAGAGGCGAACTGTAAACACGCCGAGTCGCGAGTCGCGTGGCCAGGGCTGGACGAGAAGGGGCGCGCGCTCCGTGTCGTCTCGTCCGCTCCAGCGGAAAGGTTGCTGCCAGTTTTGTGACGTGACAGCGATTTTAGAAGCTGAACATAATTAAAATTAATTCACAAACTTGCCGAAAATCATGAACTTTTCGCCGCATTGCATTTGATTTAGTATTAGTGTGCGACTTACCACACTGAGAAACTACGAACGCCAATAGATACAACTGTTTTCATAACAATATACCTCATTGACTTCTGCGACACAATAAATTCGTTTTATGCCCTCTTAGAACCTCAGATTCTCCGAAGAAGTTGTAATTTCTCCTTAGATCGCTTCTTGGAGGATGACATGCCGCATGGGAATTACTGTGTAGTTCTAGGCACCATGTTAACAAGGTGCGGCCGCTAACGCCGGAGATTCGAGTCCTCCCTCCGGCATGGCTGTGTGTGTTGTCGTTAAGTAAGGTTGTAAACCTAGGGACGGATGAGGACAGTAGTTTGGTCCCATAGATTTAAAAACATTCGAACAGATTTTGAATGTGATCACAAACTATAATACTTACCCCAATATGAAACAAGTGCTCCATTAAGATGAAGTTTGCAGTGAGCTTTTCTACGCCATATAAAACCACACACAGTGTCTTTACGCCTAGCATGGATGCGGCGACAGAGATGGCGCCCACGTTTTGTCCACCCCTCGGCACGCGCCTCACTGTGGTTACAGTCCATCCGTCGTTTCGATACAAGGCCTCACAACCAGTTGGTGACACGTCCCACTGACAGGCCGCCGTCGCTGGCCTAGTGGCTGGCCGCTGGGGCACAGCCCACTGCCTCGTAGCGCCATCCAGCGAGCTAGCGGTGCGCCGTGCCACGGACTTCTACCTAGATGGTTTTGCCTCAGCGCGGCCGCCCTAACACGCGCCCAGTGACGTCACAGGGAGTGGCAGGCTGCCTGCAGACTCGCCGGGTGGCAGCGCTCTCCAGAGGACATTTCCCCGCAAGCTTCACCCAGCACTCTTTCTTCTTTGACATGTCATTCAGGCACCATATACTGACATCTGAACAGTCGTAACAATTTATTCACAAATTACCTGCAACAAGATCATTATGGGGTGTTGTTATGCAAACTGAGCTTATAATATTAAAGAACTTAGGGAGGAAGTTCACGAAGTGCTCTAATTTTAGTCCAGTCAATGAGTGCTCAAAAGAGGGGTGTAGAGTGCTAGGAATATGCGAGACTTTAGGACGTTGTTAGGGATAGTTAGGAGGTGAACATACTAAAAGTCCCCGCCCCTAGGGGGTGAGCTAAAGCGGGGAGGGGGTTGAAAGGTACCATTTTTTGGTTTTCCGCTTATATCTCGAAAACCGTCGGCTTTAGGGAAAAATTTTACCAAATAAAAATGAAAGATAATTGAATTTGCTATAAAATTGTTTCCATACATATACGTCGAATTACGAACGGTTTTCCAAATGTACGTTATTGAAAATCGACAATTTTGAAAAACATCATCCTTACCTCACCAATTTTGACAAACATTTACCTCTAGTGACTCACTCGATCATTTCACAAAAATTTTGTCAGAAAGTAAGTTGTAGAGCATTACATTTCCTTGAATTTGATATGCCCATTTGCTATCTTCAGCCAATCAGACGTTACATCACTTATAAGATGTGCGCTCAGTTTCGATGTCCCTCCAGAAATGAGTGTTTTGAGGGGCTGTGACGTTTTTACTTCATGAAACGTGCTAGCATGGTAAATAACAACAGTTCATGAATCTAACAATGAAAGTTTTTAGAAACACTGATAGTGATTCAGAATTAAAAATAAGTGCATTCAAAGCAACATCTTCGTTTTTCTGAGGAGGAATGGTCAAGGATCATTAATCTTCGTCTTTAGTGGAGACGTCGTCCTACGAGAGTAGTAGAGTCTCGATGTCACTGTCCTCATCCCCATCCAGAATTAATATTCTGACTCGTTGTTGGAATTGCCCTTGCACTTCAGGCATGTAACGGTGCAGTGTAACAACGCTTTTCTGCAAACAACTGCCACTGTCACATCCTTTAGTGCGTCGACAAAAAATCATCTTCCACATTTCGTCAGGGGCAGCAACTGAGAGTTTCGGAACTAGTTGGCCATTCCAACCCTAATTCGGCGCTCCGCCTTTAGGTTCCTCTCCTAACCAAAGGCTTACTTAGTGGTAAGTTCGGGATGCATGCTGCTTAACAACTCCTTCAGCTGGAGGGAGAGTTGAGAGATTAGGTTCATGTTTCCAGGTGCTTTTATAAATGATTTGTAGCGGAGCTCAGTGAGGGATTCTGTGGTGGCTGGAGTTCCATACCATTGTAGAGTACTCGTGATTCTTAATGAAGTTGGGGAAAGGAGAACTGTTGGCAAATATCTCAGTAGCATGTTGTTTGATTTTGAACTTGGTTTGACAAACCCCACTTCACTCTTGCAATACGCTACGGATGTTGTGTCACAGCCTGCAAATGCATGTAATAATAGCAAATATTGTCCGTCATTTTCAATTCCTGCTGCAGCTATTGTAAAGAATATAAACACGTCTTAACTTTTCCTCTTCCTGGTTCTACAAGCAGAATGTTATGATCTGTTGCAGATTTTGCTATTAAGAGAACAGCTATTTCGACATCCTCTCTAATAATGGCAATCGAGAAATTATGTTATATGTTGATAGCTGTCTCCACAACATCAACGTCAGCATCAATCCCACTTTTCTGTAGTTGCATCATCAACAGGTTTATCAGCTGACTCTTATTGTTATTTTGGAGAGGAAATCCTCTTTCTTCACTGTAATTTTAGTTTCTAGACTAACATTCATTTCCCCTCACCTCATGAGCCGATATCGTCGACTTTGTTCAGCTGCTTTTATGCTGTCTGATATGCCAGAGTACCCATTAAAAACCACTTTACAAACTTTTACAAGACAACTGGTCTTCAAAAATCTTACATAACCAATGCAACCAGATGTAATTTTTTCGACATTCAGTATGAATCAGAAGGCAGTTCAAACCTTCTGAAGATGAGCCATTGCTATCTCACCTTACTATTCTAGATTTGATGAGTGATAGTTTTCCTTTTTTGTCACTGTGGAACACCTGGTCCTACTTTCCAAACTTCACAGAAGCTCTTCTGCGAACTTTGCAAGACTAGCGCTCCGGGAAAAAATGGTATGGTGGAGACATGGCTTGGTCACAGCCTAAGGGATGTTTCCAGAATGAAACTTTCACTCTGCAGCGGCGTGTGCGCTGATATGAATCTTCGTGGCAGATTAGAGAGAGCTTCTGTGAAGTTTGGAAAGCAGGAGGTGAGGTACTGGCGGATGTGAAGTTGTGAGGCGGCATCGTGAGTTGTGTCGGGATAGTTCAGCCGGTAGAGCGCTTGCCCGCGAAAGGCATAGGTCCCAGATTCGAGTCCCGGTTCCGGCACACAATTTTAATCTGCCACGAAGTTTCATACCAGCGCACACTCCGCTGCAGAGTGAAAGTTTCATTCTGGTTACGTACTAACTGTTGTACCTCTATACTCATTAAAAATTGGGCACGGGTCATATGGAATATTAATGAAATCCGCCAACTATGCCGCATCCTGTATTGTTCACTAGCCCAGCTGGAGCGGCCAGTATTTGTAGGCCACGGCGCGGCGGCGTGGAGAGCCGCCACACAGGCCCGCCGCCGCTGCCGCTGCCGCCCGCCGCAGCACGCGACGCCTCGTTACCCGCCATTGTTCTCGCTCCTGGGAAGGCGCCAGACACACACTCACTGTCTCCAGAGCCGCTGCGGAAGCGAGGAGACACTGTGAATCCCGTGCGAAGCAGCGCTGTTTCACAGGGTGACTTTTAAATATCAACAAATAATACAATTTCTTGAGACAGCATTGTCTCATAATACCAAAAGTATTATACATATGGAGAGGCAGAATTAATGTATCTGGTGTGAAGGGAGACGTGCTTTAAGACACTCCGGGTAGTCGCTTTGGCTGCAACGCTGCCGGCCGCGGTGGCCGAGGGGACTGCGCGGCCACTACGGTCGGGGGTTCGAATCCCCCCTCGGGCATGGATATTTGTGCCGTCCTTAGTATTAGCTAGTTCATAAGTAGTTTGTAAGTTTAGGGACTGATGACCCCGTAGTTAAGTCCCATAAGCTTTACAAACATTTGAACATTATTTTGCAACGCTGTGTTACCTGAGTGGTTTAAAACGCGAATCTAGTAAATAGGAGCATCCGGGTTTGAATCCCGGCCACAGCATAAATTTTAATTCAATGCCTCTCCATATGTTTAAGAGGTGATTTTCTTATTCTCTACGGGTCCCTGGCAAGTTGGTTAGCAATTCCCACGTCTTAAAAAAAGTTGCATATTTAATTACAAAAGAATTAAATAAAAAAGATGATACCACGAGGCACCCACATTCCATGCTACAGTTCCAGTTTTGAAGAGTACTCCCAGATAGCGCTGACGTCCTTCCACATGGACGAGAATGACCAACTTTTCATTCTTGTATTTACGAATTCGTGTACAGTGCCATATTTTATTTCTTTGGAAAGCATGATGCCTGTTAAGATTAATTGTTTTGTTTTAATAGTGTTGGCTATTCGCTTCATTGTACGTTCATTGTCAGGAATTGATAGAAACTATACGTGAAAATCTGTTGCTGGTCTTCGATGTTAAAAATATTATCTTTGCTACAGGAAGCCTGGACAACGCGTCTGAGATTATATTTTGCGAACCTTTGATGTACTGTACATCGAAATTAAACTCTTGTAAAAACAACACCTAACGTAATAATCTCCTATGTAACAGCCTACTGTTGTTTAAGAATATCACTGCTTGGTGGTCAGTATACACTATAACTTTTCTTCCAGATAATAATCCTCTAAATCTTTGAAAACCCCATACAACAGCTAAGGCTTCTTTTTCTGTTACCAAATAGTTACGTTCATGTTTGTTTAAAATCCTACTGGCAAACGCTATAGGTTTAAAAAGACCATTCTTATCTGATAATTCCCCTTGGAATATTACACAAGATAAACCATAATCTGATGCGTCTGTGCACATATAAAAATCTTCATTAAAATTTGGGTGATGTAGCATACCAGCCTGAGGTAGATCATTCAATTACAAATATCATGGGTATCTGCTATTGCAGATTACTAATACTGCACTTCATCAATTAATATCACAAGTTGCTAAGTAGCTGAACTAAAACAGAGAAATTAGCAGAAATTATTTAAAATGAAATAACCAAGAGGCTTAAGGCACATCAATTATTGATAATTGATGTGCATTAAGCCTCTTGGTTATTTCATTTAAATTAATTTCTTATGCATATATCACTCATTGCATTAAATAAAACCACATCTCGGATGATCTTAATAGTTAGCATTACTTTTCACATATATTACTAAGAAGAAATTCTCTAAGTTAATCTTCAATCTTGCTTCATACACTGTTGAAATGAGTATGTACCAAATGGATATCTATGGATATATAGAAGAATCACTCAAAAAGAACTACAAATAAACTTGATTGGACATCTGAATAAAATTAAATTTATAGTAGCTACGTTAATTGTACCTGGAATAATTCTTGTAATTTAATTAAATAATCATCTCTCCCCACCCACGTGGCTTTCTATTCCATGTAATGGACTTATAAGATCTCCTTAATAGTTTATCATCTTACGGCGGGGTTAGGAACAACTTGACCTCGTCAACACTGTAAAGACCCTTAATCATGCTAGTAGAAGGCTCTTTCAATAATAAAGCCTTCTTCTGTGGTATTTTGTAAACAACATAAGGACCTTCAGAAGTTCTAAAGAACTTCCTGCGCTGTTTATGATCTCTAGAACTTTTGGGATTCGTACGTACTAACACTAAATTTCCAATCTGGAATTCTGGCTCGACTGACGTTTCATTATACTCGATATCGCGTTTTTCAACTTTTTCAATTAGCTGTTCTTGAATGTAGGTATCTGGAATACACCTTTCTTCGTTTTTGGTTGGTGGGCAAGACAAAACTTTTATCGTATGACAAGTTTACCAACTATTTCTAATGGTGATAAACCTGTGGTTGAATGTGGTAGTTCATTCAATATTTTCTCAAATTCAGGCATCAACTTTGCCCATCTAGTATGTCTTGTTGAACAATATGTACAACATAAGCGTCCTAACTCTTTCATGGTTCGTTCTACCAAATTACTTTGTGGATGGTACTTCGAAATTAAAATATGTTTAATGTTATTCTGGTTTATCTTCCCTGAACTTACTACTAAGCACTTCTATTATCATACATAAGACGTTTAGGTATTCCCCAGTTTACGAAGTAATCCTTGGTTAAACATCATGTTACACTAGAGGTGTTTGCTCTCTTTAAGGTATATAAACGTACACGTGTCGACCAACACTCCAGTTCCTGGTGGTGCACGTTACGGAGTTTCAGACGGGGGGGCATCAGACAAACGTTTCTCTGAAGCTCACGTAAGTCAATTCGTTAAGCAATCTAGGCTACTTTATTTACTTCGAGCAACACTTCATCGTGTAGTTCACGAGTGTCCTCGTATGTGTACTTACAAAGTGCAAATTCTGCAACACCTGAAGCGGAACGACAAACCGCGCCGACAACAATTTGCTGCGGATATGCTGCAGCATATTGATACGGACGACAGCTTTCTGGAAAGATGTTTCTACTCAGATGAGATAACCTTTGATCTATCAGGAAGGGTTAATTAGGCATCATGTTTGGATCTGGGGTTCCCAAAATCCGCAGTTATCATTGAACATGTTCGTGATAGGCCTAAACTAAACGTATGTTGAGGACTTATGCACTACAGGATTCTTGTACCATTCTTCCTTGCGGAACAAACACTGAATCGGTCAGTGTATCTAGACATCATGGAGCAGTTAGTGTACCGTCAGATACAAGACGGGCAACCCAAAATCAGTTTTCAACGTCATGGCGCTCCGCCGCGCCGTCCCGGTCAACGGCTGTTCGCTAGTTCCTGCCGATGTCACGGCGCATGACTTCTTCATGGGGGGATTCGTCGAGGACCACTCGTACGCGACCAAAGTGGACGACATTCCTAGGTTGCGGCATTGTATTACTAATGCGATTACAACAATAACAGAGGAAATGTCACAAAGAGCTTGACTGGAAATTGGATATAGACTCGATATTCTTCGTGCTACAAATGGTTCACTTGTAGAAGTGTTTGGTCGATTTAATAAATTCTTTGAGTTGCTCTACAATGCGGTGCATTATTCATTGTCGTATCTACTGTGGTTTCCGTTTCCTGAGGCTTTGAAATCAAGCAGGTTTGAATGGGACATCATGTACTCGGGAGCAAGCAATGTAATGTTTGATTATTCATCAAACATGTGCTCTTCCAGCTATGGCGGAAGCCCTTGCCGTGGTGCGGAACGTCAGCCTTGCAACATCTGCCACTGAAGTTTACAAATCTTCTCCACGTCTGTTTCGCGATTACTAAATGAACCTGAAGCGAAGCGTGCTACTCTCCGTTGGATGTTTTTTATGTCTTCTATTAACACTTCCGTATAGGTATCCCATGAGGTCCAGTGTCCTTTCCTCTGTTAAGTGATTTCAGTTCCTTTTCTATCCGTTTGACATTTATCTTAATGTCTACTATTTTGTCGTTCGTTTGATCGTGCGATGCCTCAGAGGAGGAACTGCAGTGCACTCTTCCTGTGTGAAACAGCCATCATGCTCACAGAGTGTCTCGATACCTGCTTTCGACTAACATACTGATTTTACGCAAGACCGACATTTCTTAGGATATCTGCCAAGTCGGTACACAAAATATTGCTCTCGACGTCGTTGAAGCCTCTCGCATGGCAGTCTTAAGCTAATTTTGGCATCATCTAATTTTTCCTTGTCTGCCAGGTTTCGCTACGTTTGTATTTGAAGTTATGTTCTCTTCGCTTTCGTAACAGATTCCTAACTCGAATGTTGAACCATGGTGGATCTTTTCCATGTCTAATGATTTTACACCGCACTTACTTATTTAAAGGTGCACCTCAAATCGTCAACAGAGGCTCAAGACTGTCAGAGACGAAACTTTCATGTTTAGTAGTCAAGTACTCTGAAATCTGTCCTTTTCGCTTTTGGTAAATAGAAAAATGTTCGAAGCTTTATATTTCTACTATCAAAATCCGGCATTGCCCGGGTGTTAATTTATTGATTTAAGCCTTGAATTGGTACTTCTTCTATTCCTTCTCTTTGTCCATCTTCATTAAAAAATAAAAAAAATATATGTTATATTTATGGGGCAGAAAAAAATAATATGTGCAGTATCCAAACATAGACAGGTAGTCATCAAGATACCAATTATATGTAACACTCATTTAATTCAAAACTTAGTTATAAACATTACATCTGGTTACTTGTCCAGCAGCTAGTACGAATAGATTCTTTGGTGAGCCTATCTCTGAGCAAGCGTCATAAATTTGTCCGTGTGGGAAACGTGGTGAAGTGAAATCCACTCCGCAGAATTTAATATATCGCCCTATGATAATTAATCGTAATATAAAATGCATGTCTCAGTGGAAACTGAAGTCTGTAGAACTTAAAAGGTATATTTCTTGTAAATAATGCATATTCCTCGGATTTGTACTACTTCATTCTCTTCCTTTCCCTGCAGCCCTATAGAAGCATATTGCTTTCGGCCACAGCCGTGTGCGCGTCACAGTTAAAAGTTTTCAACAGCTCCGCCAGCTTTCAGGAATTTATTTAAGCTGATTGTAGTACAGCAGTGTCTTAGCAGTAAGTGAAGAACGTATTAAAACGTGGTGCATGATGTGAAACGTTTTTGCCCATCGCAGTGCGTATGAGCTCTTATTTAACGCTTTAATGCTGTACAAATGTATAATTGTGCAGGTATTTATTAATTTCTATAAGTGCTGTATGTCTGTAAAGTCTGTTGCGAATCTGTTTGCAAAGTAAAGAAGTAGTGGATGAAAACCTGGGGCAGTTTTCCAACACCGTTACGGTTTAAATCATCACATCTCATTTACTATTTCGAAGGCACATTCATGTATATGTGTGTATACTGTCTATAAATTTTTTTTAAGCTTATGGGACATCAGTCACTAAACTTAGAAACTACTTATCAACTACCTTATACTAAGGACGGCACAAATATTCATGCCGGAGGGGGGATTCGAACACTCGACCGTAGTGCCCGTGCATACCGTGACTGGAGCGCCTCAGTCCCCTCGGCCACCGCGGCCGGCGGAATTTTATTAGGAAGGGAGGGTGGCGGTCCAGACTGAACGCTGAAAGGCGTCATCAGCCACTAGTGGCGACGATGGTGTACGCGATACTACTGGCACCTCCAACTTTCCATACCGCTACCCCAAGACTGAACTCACTGCATGTAACGCATTAACTTTCAATTTATTTATTTATTTATTTTTATTTTTTTTATGTCAGATCTGTCGTGGGGTTGCCACATTATCTCGGCATGTGTTTTCTTACAATTAATTACTCCACATTTCTTCCTCTGCTGGAAACACGATTACTTGTAAAATCTCTAGCAGTTCTCTTTATATGTATTAATTCCAGAGTTTTATTATTTTAATATTCATAAATTTTATGCTTTTAAATTACCCTTGTTAATTAAGAAACAGCTTTTCTTTTCGTTTCCAGTGACCTCGTCGTCGACTGACTCTCGCACGATAATTTCCCGAGTACTTGCTTGATATAACATTTCACGTACTATTAGAAAGAGCACAATGGACAGAGTAAGGCGCACACTACGCTAGCACACTACGATGGTAGTGCCCCTGCCTATTGGCTTCTCTTCCCCGCCACCTATACTGTATGCCCGCAAGGGATCGAGCAATCGAGCATTGAAATTGTCAATTGCCTGTTGGAGGCAAATATGCTACTGATATGGTAGCCTTTTCGGTCATGTCAGGAAGGAACAGACACCATATCAGTAATTATTATGAAAGACGAGGTAGCATGCAGTAAATGCAGCAAGATTTACCAATTGCGCAGTGATAGTAATAATTATCAATACTCCGTCGGTACAGCATAATCGCTGGGCCAAATGCTTAATTTCAAACAGATGTCACCCTGATGTAGGAAGTGATTTTCTTTTCTCTCTTTTCATTTTATTTATTTATTTATATTTATTTTATTTTATTTATTTATTTGAGAAATCAAGTAAATGAAAGAAAATAGTGGAATGCCCCTAGCCGGCCGCGGTGGCCGAGATGACTTAGGCGCTCCAGTCACGGTCTGCACGGCCACTACGGTCGGGGGTTCGAATCCCCCTCGGGCATGGATATTTGTGCTGTCGTTAGTCTTCGGTAGTTCATAAGTAGTTTGTAAGTTTAGGGACTGATGACCCCTTAGTTAAGTCCCATATGTTCTACAAACATTTGATTTGAATGCCCCTATGGTATATGATTCGCCGGGTTCAGCGTGGGTCTGTTGTTACGAATTACAACGTAATAGTTACGAGGGGTAATGTTTGTCCGTCTACGTAACTAGAAATAAGATGCAACTTTCTGTTACCACACGCGTTTCGTTTTAATGATAGTAAAACGTGTTCATTGGTCTGAAATCATATATTTACATTTTGTTTTGAGATATGGGTCGAAAACAGTTCGTTAGAAAAACATCTAAAGTACTGTTTGATTACGTACGAAAATTTTTAGTTCTGATTTTCGCCTTACATCATGTAGTGCCCATTTGTTTCATGCTGTACTTTAGATTCTTCTTTCTGTATCGCTATTTTCCCCTCATCTCTACTTTACTGCATCACTGTACATAATTACGTTTTTGACACATCAGGTATATTTCCTTTGAATGTGAGTGCGTATTCACATTGTGACGTTGTAGTGCTGCCAACAATGCAACTAAAATTCACTTTTATTTATTTATTTTGAATACTTATGTTAAAGTGTATTTATTTTTGATGTTAGTGGTATGGAATAGTATGATGAGTATTTATTGGACGGGGAAAGCGGTTGAAAGTGGTAAGTAGTGGGATCGAAGACAAGAGTGTGGCCCAGGAGGTAGAGTGGTGCTCGGGGAGGGGAGAGATTTGAGCTCTTATCTTACTAAACATATATGTAACTTACGCAGTTATGTATTACTTTTTTATAATTGAAGAAGTAACTGTAATATTGCAATTCCGGGTAGTGTGTGTTTCTGTTTGGGGGGCGATAAATACACCTGACGTGTCAGAAACGTAATTATGGACAATCCAGCAGTGAAGCGGAAATTATGCCAAAAATAGTGGTGCAGAAAGAAAGATCTACAGTACAGCACGAAACAAACCGGCGAAAATCAAGACTAAAACTTTCCGTAACTGATAAAACAGTGCCGGCCGCAATGGCCGAGCGGTCTGCGGTGCGCTTTCACAGTCTGCACGGCCGCTACGGTAGGGGGTTCGAATCCCCCTCCTTGGGCATGGATGTTTGTGTCGTAATAATTACAGGCCAGTATCATTAAAACGAATCGCCACTGGTTACAACTAGTCGCATCTTCTTTGTAGTTGCATAGACGGACAAACATTCCCCATCACAATTATATAAGTAACTACGGACGTCATGGCCATTCAAAGAAGAAGAAACGTAGCAGCCGGAACTGTCAGTCTGATACGCTGACTTCGTACTGCACATTATACATGACTCTTTCAATAAATAATGCACACTTATTGTGTTCTCACAACTCCTACACCCCTAAGTGCTATTATTTGATGACAATATCAATGAATATTTTACATGTAAGCCAATTTTATGTCTTTCAGTAGTTAAAAGTAAAGCACCAGGGTTTCATAATCTGTAAGGATTGATGGCAGCAAACTCTACTGCAAAAGACACGATGAAATCACTTGTAATGTCCACGAAAGACGTGCAGCCAATGGCGGTGCTGCACATTTCTGGGCGAAGAGTGCCATCGCCACGTTCACCTCGGAATACGGATTTTTCAGTATGTGTTTCGCCCAGCCTACACATTTCAGTAATGTAAGGAGTCGCCAGACACGACACATAGATCGCATTCCACTAACAATATTCCCGTCAACATCATCATTGCCGAAGTTTTCACATTCATTTATTAAGATTCAGCACGGTTTACTTTTCATCAACGAACCATTTAATTGCAGCACGCCGGACGCAGTGTCCAAATCTGTAAAACCTACAAATGTAAGTTGGCCTTTCCTTAATCTATCTTATGAGTATTGCCTCCCGTGTTCCTACATTTCTCCCGAATCCGATCTATCCCGCGGTCGGCATGTATCAGCCCTTCAATTAATCTGTAAATAATTTTTGTTAAAACTTTGCAACCCTGATTGATTCAACTGATGGTTCTGCAGATTTCACACCTATCTGCGTCCGCTTTCTTTAGAATTGGGATCATTACTTTTTTTTAAGTATGAAGATATTTTGCCTGTTTCATAAGACTTACGGACCAGGTGAAATATTTTGTCACCGATGGATCTCCCAGAGACTTCAGGAACTCTGTCATCTATCCCAGGGGCCTTGTTTCGACTCAGGTCTTTCAGTGCACTATCAAATTTTTCTCTCGCTTCTACTGCCTGTTGCCTTACTACAACGAGCAAATTATTTAGCACAGTGTTTGCCCTAGTGATTCTTTGTAGCCGGGGTGGAGTAGCGGAGCGCGCGGTTGCTCGCCGTGGAGGTTCGAGTCCTCCCTGGGGCATGGGTGTGTGTGTTTGTCCTTAGGTTAGTTTACCTAGGTTTAAATAGTTTGTAAGATACGGACTGATGACCACGCAGTTCGGTCCGATAGATTTACAAACTTTTTTTTTATTATTTGTACACCTATCAGATGTCTGGTCTTGCAGCAGCTATCTTATATACGCAGTGCAGGGATAAAATAATTAGATACTTCCTACAGCTGAGTCAAATAGGCATTTGTACATTACGTATGGTTTACGTTGGGTTTTATCCCATTTATGAAAGTACCATTTGTTTATGGATGTTTTCTGAGAAAATCGTCAAAATAACTAAGGCTTCTGGTACCAAATGTACATATTTTGGCATTGGGCACTTATTCATTGCAATTCATCCATATTTTTCTATATTCCTAATATGGCATTCGGAAAACACTGTTTAAGATTTTTCGATATCTTTATTCGTGATTGAAATCCAAAGTTACAGTACCTATTTGAGATTGGCTAATTAGTTCATTTTTGGGAAATTGTTTACTTATGATCGTTCCTTTCTGAGAACCGTTCTTGTGAAGTATTGAACTTTATCGACAATGGATCACAAATCGATACCAAATTTCTAGATTTTTTGGCAGGTTTTTGACACTGTCAAATTGATCATTGCTGAAGTTTTCACACTTACATTTATGGGATACACCACAGGTTGCTTATCGTAAGCGAACCATTTAATTACAGAATCTTCTAAGCAAATTGGGTGCTTGTTGAATATGACCAAAGTTATGCGATTCGATAAGTGATTTCGTGTCAGAAGTACGTTGTAACTTACGGAAATTCATTGAGTAAAACAAAAGTAACATCTGGAGTTCCCCAGGGAAGTGTTATAGGGTCCCTCCTGTTCCTTATGCTTATAAACGATTAGAACACAATGTGACCAGCTCTCTCAGATAATTCGCGGTTGATGCTGTCGTTTATCTGTCACTGGAAAATCGAAAACACCGAACAAAAATCTCATACAAAATCCCATCACACAATAATTAAGATATCTGTTTGCAACGGAAATATTTGAACCTGGAGTGGTGCATAAACCAGACACCTAGACTCGCTGAAAGAAAAACGAGTATTAGTAAATGAGCAAGCAGTAAATACCACAGGCCGTGTCTTCCCAACGCTAAAAGTCACTATAGTAATATGTTTCCCAAACTAACTAACAGTGTGGTTAGTGGGTACCGCAACTATTCTGCACGAACTGGTCAAGTTACTGAAGCTACAATCACGGAGCAACTCGTACAGCTTCAGATAAGTATTTTGACACAATCACAGAAGTCAAATCCTGGATGAGGGTCGACGTAAATGGTAGTAGTCGTGTCTGTAAATTGGGGGGTAGGGGTGCCAATTATTAATTGCTGACGAAGACTCGACGCGAGAACTGCTCGCCCTATACATTAGTCAATGCGCAAGGGAGGAAGCAACGCCTAACCGGATGATAAATGCTCCGGTTTCGATCTACAGCTCTTCCACATACATATTATACAGTTATCCCCATAAGAACATCGCAAACTAAGGTCGGCACAAGGCGTTATTCTTGAATGAGGGCAATGCATAGAGTTTAACCTTATTGTTCATGTATTAAAGACAGCAAAATGAAAGCTAACTACACTAATTGAACGGTTGATGCTGGTTTCAATATCCAACCACTGTAGAGGGGAAAGATAATACGCGTCAGATACAAATATAGATCGTGTAATTTATTCCTCCTTATCAATTCAGTTCTAAAGCTCAGCCTGAGCACACACGACTAACTACTTTTCAATAAGTAAGTTTGTGAAGCTCAAACAACAGGGACAGTGAACTTGCCGGGTTATCGATTAAACCGATAAAATGAATTTATTTAGATCCTGAGCGTAGCCATGAGTACTTCACCATTTCGATACTGATGTAGAGTAGCGACAGACACCAAATTAGGAATCGCAGTACTGCGCCGCCAATTTCAGGGCGGTCTCTAAATGCGTGGTGTTGGCTAGACGTCCCATACAAGCCACGCGGCCGTCACGTTTACGAACAGCATGCAGAGTCCTCTGCGTTTAGACCACTTCTCACGTTCTCCCCATCATCAATGTGCAGTGCGTGCGAAAAACTAGCAACCGGCCAATGTGTTTTGTCGTTGCAAAACCAACGCCAATCCGGTAAGTTCTTTTATGTGACTCAAATGTCTCACCAATGCGTCTATCACCGAGAGTTACATTTGCAGTGTACACTTGAAAATGGCTTCCACAGTCGAATTACCGATTCTGACAATATAATAAATTAATACAGTCAAATGGCGGTGAAACCATTTAATTACTATTGAGTGACTATGGCACACAAATACAACAAAATACTACATTTTGTGTTGTTTCTGGCAGGAAATCGCGAATCAAAATGTCCAAATGTTTGTAAGTCTAAGGAACTTCTGTGGTTATCAGTCCCAAAGCTTAAAATCTATTTAAACTTATCCTAAGGACCACACACACACATTCCAGAGGTAGGACTGGAATCTCCGACGGCTAGCGACCGAGCGCTCCGCAGCAAGGCGCCTCAGAGCTCTCGGCCACTCCACTGTGTCAGATCGCGAATCCAGTCGCAACGCTGACACGATTTTCTACAAGCACTCAGTTTCATTAGTAGACGCTTGTGTGGTAAGTATAGACCAGATTGCCTCCAATTCAAAGACGTAGTAGTAACAGTAATTGACAATTTTATACCAAATACATTAATAAAAGTAGGTGGTGATCCTCCTTGGCACACAAAACAGGTCAGGACACTGTTCCGAAAACAACGAAAAAGGAATGTAAAATTTAAACGAACAAAAAATCCCCAGGATTGGTTGTCCTACAGAGAAGCTGGAAATTTAGCGAGGACTTCAATGCGAGATACTTACAATAGTTTTCACAGCGAAACAGTTTCTCCAAACTTGACTGAGAACCTAAAGAGAATTTGGTCATATGTCAAATATAGTAGAGGCAAAACACAAACAACACCATCACTATGTGATGGAAATGGCGATCCAACAATGATAGCGCTACTAAAGTAGAATTACTAAGCACAGCTTTTAGAACCTCAAAGAAGATGAAACCCATATTGAATGAAGGTAGGAGTTTCAGATTATGGATGAAAGTAAGTCATGAGCCTCAGTCCGTGTTTCTAGATTTTCCCTATTTGCACCAGATTCTGGCTATCCTCAAGCTCTGTTTCTAGTCATTGAAGTTTGCTGTTGTTATAACGCTGCAATTGTCGTTGGGTGGTTTGTAGACCTATGTAATGCAGAAGGATGGTGTATGCAAAGTGAGGAGCTTCATTCAGTGATGCTGAGACGATATTCATGTTAGGTATGGCAAAATTGGCACTGCCATATTTGTCGTGGGACCTTTTCAGTATTAGTTACATATCAACAGTTCTTGGGCAATTTTTGGTATTTTCCGTGTGAATTTGTGACTAACGGGATGACACATGCACATTTTTGGCATAGATTAGCCTGTGAAACTTCTTACTCGCGGGAAAACCCCTCGACGTTTAGGGAGATAAAATGAAGACCGCTAAGAATGTAACTGATTTGTTTTGAGACTGGTTGTGCAAGGATCCGCCGTCACTATATTTCGGACGTCTTCCGATTTTCCCCACGGTACATCTGATGGCTACTCATTTCTTGTTCCTTTGTTATTTTCCTTCTATAACAGCAATCTTCGTGGAGGTACTTTTCATGTACATACACTCCTGGCTATTAAATTTGCTACACCACGTAGATGACGTGCTACAGACGCGAAATTTAACCTCCAGGAAGAAGATGATATGGTATGCAAAGGATTAGCTTATCAGAGAATTCGCACAAGATTGGCGCCGGTGACGGCAGCTACAACGTGCTGACATAAAGAAAGTTTCCAACCGATTTCTCATACACAAACAGCAGTTGACCGGCGTTGCCTGGTCAAACGTTGTTGTGATGCCTCGTGTAAGGAGGCGAAATGCGTTACATCACGTTTCCGACTTTGATAAAGATCGGATTGTAGCCTATTGCAATTGCGGTTTATCTTGTCGCGACATTTCTGCTCGCATTGATCGCAATCGAATGACTGTTAGCAGAATATGGAATCGATGGGTTCAAGAGGGCAATACGGAACGCCGTGCTAGATCCTAACGGCCTCTTCTCATTAGCATTCGACATGACAGGCATCTTATCCGCACGGCTGTAATGGATCGTGCAGCCACGTCTCGAACCCTGTAGTCAACAGATGGGGACGTTTGCAAGATAAGAACCATCTGCACGAACAGTTCGACGACGTTTCCAGCAACATGGACTATCAGGTCGGAGACCATGTGTGCGGTTACCATTGACGCTGCATCACAGACAGGAGCGTCTGCAATGGTGTACGAAACGACGAACCTGGATGCACGAATGGCAAAACTTCATTTTTTCAGATGAATCCAGGTTCTGTTTACAGCATCATGATGGTCGCATCCGTGTTTGGTGACATCGCGGTGAACGCATATTGGATGCGTGTATTCTTCATAGCCATACTGTCGTACCACGGTGCGTGATGGTATGTGGTGCCATTGGTTACACGTCTCGGTCACCTATTGATCGCATTGACGGCACTTTGAACAGTGGCTGTTGCATTTCAGATGTGTTACGACCCTTGGCCGTACCCTTCATTCGATCCCTGCGAAACGCTACGTTTCACCAGGATAATGCACGGCCGCATGTTGCAGGTCCTTTTTGGGCCTTTCTGGATACGGAAAATGTTCCACTGATGCCTCTCACCAATTGAAAACGTCTGGTCAATGGCGGCCGAGCAACTGGCTCGTCACAATACGCCTATTACTACTGTTGATGAACTGTGGTATCGTGTTGAAGCTGCATGGGCTCTGTTTGACTCAATGCCCAGGCGTATCAAGGCCGTTATTACGGTCATAGGTGGTTGTTATGGATACTGATTTCTCATGTTCTAGGGACCCAAACTGCGTGAAAATGTAATCACATGTCAGTTCTAGTATAATATAATTGTCCAATGATTACCCGTTTATCATCTGCATTTCTTCTTGCTGTAGCAATTTCAATGTTATGTTTACCAAAGTAAGCAATATGCAGCATTTTCAACTTTTATTTATTAGTAGAGATCGATTTCGACAGTCAATAACTATTCACATGCCTTATAACAAAACTGCTGTTGA
Source organism: Locusta migratoria (assembly GCA_026315105.1). Taxonomy (NCBI): domain Eukaryota; kingdom Metazoa; phylum Arthropoda; class Insecta; order Orthoptera; family Acrididae; genus Locusta; species Locusta migratoria. The sequence goes on from CM048745.1 coordinate 33,325,528, forward strand.
CCAATGTAATTTGTGATCTATAGATTCTGTTATACATGGTGTATCAAAAGGGATTGCGGAAACTTACAGGGTTGGAAATACACGGTAATAGGAGCAAACATGTCCCAGTCAACATGGCTCCGCAACCAGCCGTTTGCGCGATGGTCACGAATGTACAGATCCAGGCCGCCACTGACATCGTCCTAGTTGGCCAGCTGGTGCTCCGGCACCTGGCGCGCTGCTACGGCCGGAGGTGGATACGTCGAGGCGGGCCGCTGATCACCTGAGCTACAGGCCTTGGCAGTTTGTATCCGGGGTCCCATCGAGAGCGAAGACACGGCTGAAGAACTGGAGGGAAGAATCGCACTCGCTTGTCAAGAATTCCGAAATGGTCCAGGAGCTTTCGAAAAAATTCGAAATTCCTTGCAGAGAGGAGCACTGTATTGCATCCAGATACAAGGAAGACTTAAGAGTCCCTGCCAATTTGCAGGGTCATAAAACAAAATGGAAAAAAAACGGACCTGTGTTCCTGACGGGACGTCAGGGCCCCTCTGGTGTATCATAAGAAACTCTCGCTGGCCGTTGCTCAGTATCGCTGCTCACAGACAACACTAAACAACGGACTGTTCGTGTGCACGATTTCGTCAGGCGAGTTCTGTTGTCACAAAAAGACGCTGTTGTGTGTTCTCACTTTGGTAATTTTGTTTTCTATTGTTTTAGCTAATGGAAACTGATATCATTTAAGAAATAGAACTCCATTTAGTTAGCGTTCAAAACTGTGCCTGGAACTTTTTAGGACTGACAGTATGTTAAAGCCGTTTTGTATAGGTTATTTTTGTACGTGTCTTTGTTGCTAGATGTCAGTAATAAATGGTTGTAGTTCTGTTTTCTTTTGTTTACTAATAACGAAATATAAATACGATTTAGGGATCACTTCAGTTTGCTTATTTTCATTATATTTGTATATATACTTACAATTTAAATGAACGTGTGTGTGTGTGTGTGTGTGTGTGTGTGTGTGTGTGTGTGTGTGTGCATGACTGATTTTCAGTTTCAGAGAACGGGATGTCTGAGTTGTTTTCAGATAAGTAAATGTAGGTTTGATTGGGGTGGCGGGAGAAGGCTCGGGTTGTGCTTAGTGGATGAGTGTTTGTCAATGGGGAGGGGGGGGGCTTGGCTTTTTGAGTGTTTATGTTAGGTGGTCAATAACCTTGAAAATATGTTGTTTGCTAGATTTGTTCTGAGATGTTTCTTTTCTGTTAGTAGTGGGGCTGTGGGGGCCTCACGCCACTGAGATTCGCGCGTCTTTTGTTTTTTGGCGGGAAATTTGAATTACTCCCCACCCCTCCTCCCTCGGCCGTTTGCCGAACCACCCGCGACCCCTACTCGCTCGACCGATTGCCGGACCGCCGCCTCCGCCGCCGCCGCCGACAGATGCTACCCCCTCCTCCACCACGCTCGCGACCGCTTCTCAAAGGACGCCGCCACCCGCCATACCCGCGAGGACAAACAATACCGCGACGATTATCTTGACCGCAGACTGCATCGACACCGCCCCCGCCCGGCAACAGATGCTAACGAGACGCACTTAATGATCAGTTGGAGATTTGCATACACAGCAGCTCGTAAAGACGAGTGGCAGCAATATCCACTAGATCGGGAGCGCTTCCACCGACGAATACAGCAAATGGAACGTGTCTTAGCACCTGTGATTCAGAAACGCTGCATATAAGCAAAATTATATCACCAACTTTTTCTTCTTTGTCGGTCATACTAAAACAGAATGAATTTATATATAGCTAATTGTAGGCCTTTACTTGACTTAGTCGATAACATGTCGGGGTGGGAGAAACAACAAAATTTCGTAGTTGGTGACTGGTCTGGTGATGGGTTGGGAGAGGATTCCCAGAAGAAAAAGAACAGATCATTACTTCCTGATAATATACGTGCAATAATTGTAAGTCCGTCTAACTGCGGTAAAACAAATATTCTTATGACGTTGCTCACGCATATAGATGGAGTGTACTTTGAACATGTTTGTGTATTTTCTAAAACTCTCTCTCAACCCAAATTATTGCAGGAGATACTACGAGGCGTAAAAGGAGTCACCTATACAACGTACAGTGAAAGTGGTGATATACCCCCTCCTGAGCAAGTAAAACCCAACACCGTATTCATATTTGACGATGTTGCAGTAGAAAACCAAGACCAGATTCGTAGATATTTCTGTTTCGGCAGGCATATGGGCGTTGATGTATTTTATCTAAGCCAAACGTATTCCAGAATCCCAAAACAGTTGCTGCGGGATAATGCAAACCTCATTATAGCATTCAAACAAGACAATTTGAATTTAAAACACATTTACAACGCCCATGTCGGAACTGATATGTCATTCAGCGACTTTGTAAAGATCTGTGCAGACTGTTGGAATCATTCGTTCGCAGTACGGGTTTCTAGTTATAGATAAAACAAGGAAACTAAATGACGGTAGGTACCGACGGAACTTTCAAGATTTTCTACATATATAACGGTTCGACAGTCTACGCACCAACATGGACAAATTCGCACGTATGTCTAGTGATCGAAGCGTACAAAGGCAGAACATACGCATGTACATGGATTCAAAATTCCAAACTCTCGAGCGTGGAATTGAGAAAGTACATACAGATCTAAAGCAGTATGCTAAGCATCTCCTAGTACTTAACAATCAGGTAAATGCACGTGTTGATGTACTTGAAAAAAATGTGTACACCTTAACTACAAAGATCGATGATATTGAGGGCGAAAAAATCACAGCGTCCGCAGTTGTTATTGAGAATAATAATAATAAGAAGAAGATTAATAATAGCGGCCCTATATAAGAGAGCATGCGACCCAGAAGACTGTTTAGTACGTGTTGAGATGTCGACCAAACAGAAAGTCATCCAAGCGCGAAAGACCGTTCGCGAGAAATTAAGACTGTTAAAGTTGGGGCAGCTGAACCGCGAACAAACATTAAGAGAAACGTTCAAACCGGTTACTGATTCCCTCAAGCATTTCAAAACAACTTCACGTCCAGAAGAAGAAGAAGAAGACTCAATCGCGAATTTCATCAGCAATCATAGCAATTCAAGAATAGACAAAATATACGGTGTTAGCAAAGTAAAACCATATATGCTAGGCTCAAAGCCTATAAAATTAACCGAGAACACAATTCAGATTGGTGACAGAGCGTTTGAAAGAATCCCCGGTCTATTGGATCTTATTTTCCTAAAACCTACTAAAGATGAAAGCAAGAAATACACATCTGCAGATCTGAATCGCTATGGAGAAATATTACAATTGACTGATGTGCATAAGAAGACGCGAAGCCAAAGCAGCTTGAAATACAAGAAGATTATAAAACCTCTCATAGAGGGGAATGAAATTGATGGTGATGGTATAGACATTCAAAATAAAAGTATGGATATCGGGCAAGCTCCAGAGTATATATATTACAGTCATCCAGATGAAGTAATAGAGAGACTACGTCTGCTAATGGCATCAACAGCTGCTGGTAATACAGCTCACTCGAATGAGATGGTTTCCACAATTTCACAACTTAGACAATAAGGCATCATATAGGTAAGCTACCTTGCATCGCTTTCAACTTCCTAGTTTCAACTACTTTTCAAGGTCATCCAACTGGTCAGTTCCAACTATCGGTATAATTGCATGCAGACCGTTGGAACTGACCAGTTGAATGACCTTGAAAAGTAGTTGAAAGCGATGCAAGGTAGCTTACTTACCTATATGAAAAATTTGCAAGTAAGAATTTACACTCCCATCTCTTTACATGCTCTTCGCATAGACTACAGTAGCCGACAGACGTGTTTAATAATAACAGCGCAGGTTACGATAACGAACGCCACAAACTTACGTATCCATCTTAACATATACTCTTTAGATACACAAAAACAATTCTAACCAAAAGAAAGAAATGGTCCGTTTCGGAACTCGACCGCAACCTTAGATCTATAAATGTATATCTTCGTTTAGACGATGCAAGCAACAGCCGTCGAACGGAATGTAACTTGTATGCCAACCACTCTTTCGATAAAACAGCAACGGCAGCAGCAGCAGAAGACGGTATATTGTTTATACAAAAATTCCAAATAACGAAAATCGGCAATGACATCTAGCACAACGTCTCTAAATATACATCTGCAAGCACCGTTAAACTCGTATGCAAGTTTACAAGGAAGAATTTCCATTCCCATCTCTCTCCATGCACTTCGCTTAGACTACAACCGACAGACGTGTTTAATAATACTTAGGTTACTTAAAAAACGCCACAAACTTACGTAGCCATCATATACTCTTTCGACATACAAAAACAATTCTAACCAAAAGAAAAGAAATGGTCCGTTTCGGAACTCGACCGCAACCTAAGATCTATAAATGTATATCTTCGTTTATACGATGCAAGCAACAGCCGTCGAACGGAATGTAACTTGTATGCCAACCACTCTTTCGATAAAACAGCAACAACAGCGGCAGCAGAAGACGACATATTGTTTATACAAAAATTCCAAATAACGAAAATCGGCAATGACATCTAACACAACGTCTCTAAATATACATCTGCAAGCACCGTTAACAATCGTCCAGAACGCAGAGCGCTCTCTCGGCAGACTACATAAAAGAAACATATGCTAAGTGTTTAAACAAAAACACCTAAGTTACATCTCCAAATGATCAAAACCTTATACGCAGACGCACCACTCTGACAAGGATACCTCGCAATGCATTTATTTAATGGAGGTGAGCCATGCCGAAAGTTCCGGAATTTAACACACTCTCTCTCTCTTTAGCGATCTTGCCCTGTTACGTTTCCTTCTTAGATCGAGGTATAACTGCGCATTCCGAGAGTTCGGGTACTTTAATTTTACCTCTTATTCCCTTGCTACAGCAGTACACATCCCATCTAAGAAATCTCTATGTCCTTTTACGATGCAAACTATATTTATCTGACACCGATATTCCAGCGCCCCAGAAGACATTTAATCCCTATTGTGCAACGGAGAGTCGAAATAAAAGAAAAATACGTGAAATATTTTACCGATTCCGAACGTCTACACTAAAACTTTTCGAAATTATTGGCCTAACAACACCGTTATTCGACAATACAGCAACCACAGAACCGAAGTTACCTGCAGAATGCAACACAGATTTCTAGCTCGACCCGCCCTTTACCCACAAAATTCCTACTCCGGACTAAGATTTATTATTTTAATTACAAGTAGATGTCTACCGCAAACGAAGACGCTAACCTACACACTGCAACACATGTTTCTATTTAGGAAATGGAGTGTTTACATTTTTTTTATTACAGTACAACTGAGTACATGCAACGTAATGTTTGCAAACACTTATATCGCAACCAACTCCCGCAGACATCGATCATAACCTGCTCTCTAAGGAATGGATGGGAGTCACACACAGTACAAACACGTTTGTCGTGTGTTCCGCTAATTTCGATCAATACAATGATGTGAGACCAATCCCCCCGCCTGTTTAATGTAAAAGCAAATATTTCTCCCCACACTATCTGTTTAAACCGGGCATGCACATATACAATAGCCTCCTTTTAAAAGCATGTGTCTTCGCCATATAACCCAGTTTTCGTTTACCCTTCTTCTTCTTAGGACTTGTGGAATAACGTAGACGATATCTACGTCTGTGGATAATAAAGTCCTGGAATGCCAAATAAAATATAGCTCCTTGCTCGACTCTACGAGTAATTTACAGTTGAAACTAAAAAACATATTGTCCGAGAGAGTGGTCAATTTTCGGGTACTCTTAATACCCAAGTAATCAAATCTAAAAGCGGTTGCACAATACAACGGCTTTGTAAATACCGTATCTTCTCTTTTAGAACACTTAAACAATCTTCTTGCACAATCCTCCATCCTGGTAATACCATCTTCTCGACCCAGCGAAAAAATAAAAGTCCTAACAATCAACTGCCTGGACTCTTTATAAAATCGATATCTTTGCTTACACCAGGGCTCGTGATTTTTCGACAAATTTATTTTGGTTCTACAATTCGACGCCAACCACGTTAAGCAGTCGTTTCCTCGCCCGCGACCACTTTGATATTGCTCCTTCCATCCAAAAGTCACGCTCGGATACGAACGCCACTCAGTTAAAGTGTTGTCCAAAAATCCAGGAGATAGAAGCCATCTACACGAAGCTGCTGCTGTAGTATAGATGGGAGCGCTTCCACTAAAAAACATCGATTAGCTGCAGTTTATAAGATATATACCCACAGGACGTGCATATTTCCTCCATGTATTCCAGAAATAATAACATCGTCTTATCTCTAGCGTTTGCAATATCGAACTTGCTGAATTTACTACACACACACACGCACTCCATTGACTACAACTAGCGCACATTAAGTTACGAAACTATAGGAGTTTTATAAAACACGTTGATTTTCGACGAAAGAATTATGATTTACCGCGGCAGACACATCCGCTACATAACGTAATGCACACCAGCTGTAAAGTAGACAACACTAGCATACGATTAAACAGGCGATGCTTCGACGAAATATCACTGCACCACCAAAGTCGGTATTCTTTAGAGCTTTACCGTGACGTATATTTAGGGTATATGAACACTTTTTACTTACATTCCGTCGCATCTAGCCTACAACACTCTCTGTAAGCGCCAAACATTTCCAACACAGTAACAGAAGTACGCCTACGGAGGTTCCTGACCCAAAACAAAAGAGCACGACACATAGTTCGGGAGATATGCCGTCATAAATAATGAGAGGCCACCGCGTGACAATACCCAGATTTATGCGTCAATTATTGGAAAAGGGGAATTGTTAGGGACCTGCAATAATGTCTGCATGTAATTTCGTACGTTTATGGCGTGTTTTGTAACTGACCCTCCCATCCCCCTACAAAACGAAGAAACGAAAAGAAGTCTACCGCTTACAACAGTTTCGCTGTAGATGCCGTAAAACTGTCGCATCGGGCATGACCTTGTATCAGTTAGCATTACGTATTTGCATGTCACTATTTATTATTGTCTGCAAGTCTCCCTCTATCTATACAAAAGCGTAAGAGCACTTACTCACTGACGAAACACGAAATCTCGAAACTGCTTCAACTATGAAGCTGAAATTTGGCAGTAATGTAGTTTCTGGTAGGAAACCTCAGCTATGAAAGTATTTTGTAATAGGTACGTGGCGGAGCATACTTCAGCTACAGACTCACGAAATCTATAGTTTCACTCCGATCTTCACGGAATTTCGCACGCTTGACCTTCAAAACAAGATTAATGTAATGTTTGTAAAGCTTATGGGACTTAACTATGGGGTCATCAGTCCCTAAACTTACAAACTACTTATGAACTAGTTACGAACTAGGACGGCACAAATATCCATGCCCGAGGGGGATTCGATCCCCCGACCGTAGTGGCCGTGCAGTCCGTGACTGGAGCGCCTAAGTCCCCTCGGCCACCGCGGCCGGCTCAAAACAAGAGGAAGGTCACAGTCTACCTTAAGTTTCATAGGGTACAACGGGGAGGGGTTTTATTCCGATATTGACGAAATTTTTTACACTATACCTTAAAAACAAGAGGAATGTCACTGTCTGTATAAAATTTCGTTCGGTGCACGGAGAAGGGTACTTATGGAATTACACAAAATTATGAATTTTTGCAAACACAACCATTTAACCAAGAGGAAGATCGCTGGGTACATAAATGTTTATATGGTACGTGACAGAGGCTACCTTGTATAAAACTTTTCCGAGGGAGGGAAAGGTGGGTTGTGACGTGCGGGGTGTGACACTTGCGGGGAAAGGGAATGTGTAGACACTTGCGGGGAGACCCGGACGCTGCAGTATAGTGCACAGGGTGTTTCAGAAGTAGGGATACACCACCCCTACTCCAAGCCCTCCAGCCGCTACCTGTGCCGTATTCAGGGAAAGGCCCACCGAGCGAGGTGGAGCAGTAGTAACAGGACGTCTTCAGTGTTTATTTCAAATTTCTACATTTAAGTTTCTTTAATTATTAGTATCAAAAAGTGGTGATGAAATAAATAAATTACGTGTGTATGTGTAGTCTTAAGCGGCCAAACTACATAGGTCATCGGTCGCTAGACTTACACACAACTTAATCTTACTTAAAATAACTTAGGCAATGTACAAAGAAACATACCCATGTCCGAGGAAGGACTCGAAACTCCGACCGGACCGGCCGCGCAATTTGTGACACAAATTACATGTTTGATAATATTAATGCATATAAGTATGAAATCACAAGACTACTTCCTGCAAAAATTTCGACAAAAATGTTGGCACTGAGTTTAGAGAAACAAAATTCTATCAAAAAATGAATGTTACTACAAGAGATACGGCCATTCAAATTTACGGGCACCATAAAGTTTTCCCTTCCTGAGCAAATGAGCTGCTTCTTGTAGTTTCAACACCACAGTGGCCTTTTTCTTGAATGTTCTGAATATAAATCTTCACACAGACTTTTTGAGAAAAAGAGTGATACAGATATCTGATTGTAAACCACTGCCTATTACCTTAGACCTTTTTGACTGTACTGAACAGGAGTTCCACGTATTCCGTAATTTATATTTATACAGTTAACACGCAATGAAATTAATAACCAACTAGTGGCTGCTAATTTCGCTTCATTTTTCCTGGAAGTCATGCAACTTGTTTCTCCCTGTTGGTTTATGCCAATGTTCGGAGTAAAAATGGTTCTATAAAACGGTGATAGAAAATAGCATTTTTCGGTGTGTGACATTCCCTTACACATTCCGTATTTCATACATTTCTTAGATGTATTTGTAATTCGAATACAGCCAAATCGTTTTGGGATCTACGAATAAACGCTTCAAGTATGTAAAATACTCATTGACTTATTATTAATGTTTTTTTTTAATTGAAGGTTTAAGGTTGCGTCTCCTATTGAAAAGCATAGTAACTATTTTTAATGAGATGGAAGTTGCGTGATAGTGGGGTTAACTACACAGCGGTCAATTACATCAACGAATCTGTGCAGGATGCCTAATATATTTATTGCTTGCGCAGGTGTCTTGATATGCTTAATATTCTGAATAATATGCTTTTAGGTGGTATGACTGTGGAAAATCATCGTCTTGTAGTAGCAGAGAATGTCTTAATAACTCTCCAAACATTATCACTATTAAAATACCTTTTTGTTTTCAGGAGGGACACTCAACGAATTAATATGTAGTTAGAACAAGTTACTATATTGCTCTTCAGCTTGAAAAGGGTTGTGCAATTACACTGAGTTTCGTGTTATGTTGACAGTGTGGAAACGTGACAACATAAGTGCTAGACTTCTTGGTGTGCCTGTACCCAGGAAAAGCCATTAGCCGCCCCAAGGGTCCCGGGTTCCCCGCAAGTGTCACTCCCACTCCCCGCAAGTGTTCCAACCCCGTGGCGTACAAGAGTGTAGAATAAATAAACACCAGGGCAACTCCGGCTTTGCAGCTAGTTTCTAATAAAAATCTTTAACGCCAACTATCTACATAATGGCATACAAAAATAAATAATAAATAAATTTATACCATCTTTACTATATTTTATCTGTTCTCTTTGTGAAAAAATTGTAATCGTACAGTATTCTGAGGCACTGGCAGATAACTGACTATAATTGGTAGCTGGAAATATATGGTTGAAAGAACATATCACAATTATCGAATAAGTCAATCAAAGCAGACTACAACATCCGAATACTGTATGTATTGCACCACATATAATAGAAATTTTATTTATGTTATACTTGGGTACGTGTTGTTAACGTAAATATGATTTTGCATTTACATCTACATGGGATACTCTGCAAATCACATTCAAGTGCTTTGCAGAGGGTTCATCGAACCACCGTTATACTATTCATCTCCCATTCCACTCTCGAATACCGCGTGGGAAGTAAGAACATCTGAATCTCTCCGTTTGAGCTCTGATTTCTAGTATTTTTTTCTGAAGATCTTTTCTACCTATGTAAGTGGGAGTCAACAATATGTTTTTGCATTCGGAGGAGAATGTTGGTAATTGGAGTTTCGTAAGTAGATCACGCCGCAGAGATAAGCGCCGTTGTTGTAATGATTCCCATTCCAGGTCCTATATCATTTACGTGACGCTGTCTCTCCTGTACCGGGCCAATATCAAACGAACTGCCTTCTTTGGACTCTTTCGATGTCCTCCGTCAAATCCACATGATAAGGATCCCACACTGTGCAGCAATACTCCAAAGGCGGACGAACAAGTGTAGTGTACGCAGTCTCTTTAGTAGTTCTGTTGCATCTTTTAAGCGTTCTGCCAATAAAACGTAGTCTCTGGTCCGCCTTTCCTTCGACATTATCTAATAGTTCTTTCCAATTTAAGTCTGAAGTGATAGTAGTTCTTAGGTATTTTGTGGAGTTTACGGCATTCACGTTTGATTGATTTATCTTGTAAACAAAATTTAATGGATTTTTTTTTCCTACGCATGTGGACGACTTCACACTTCTCATTATTTAGAGTCAATTGCCAATTTTAACACCATACTGATACCTTATTCAGATCGTTCAGCAGTTGGTTCTGATCTTCAGATGATTTTACTGGGCGGTAAATGACGGCGTCACCTGCAAACAACCTAAGAGAACTACTTAGATTTCCCCTAAATCGTTTGTGTAAATAAGGAACATCAGAAATACCCCTGACGACAGCAGTTTTGCCGAAAGATATATCTAGTAAAGAAATAAATATATTACAGTGTTCTGATCCAACCAATTATAATTTTGGTAAACCTCCCCTATTTCTAATATTCCTTGCTTAGGAAAGATTTTACATATTTTTAGTCAATTCCTGTTTTTTAAACAAGTTTGTAAATTTCCCCCTTTCAACGTCTGATGACGACTAGAGAAAGCGAAACGCGTCATGTATAAATAAATGAAACAACTCATTTGTGCAACCGAGACTGTTTTTTACCAAAATATCTAACATGGTTGCTGTGCCAGCGCCGCAAAGTATGGAGTGGAGTGATTTTAGTTACCAACTTAAATTAGATTAAGCATTTTGTACGTATAGGGACCGATGACCACTGCAGATTGGTCCCACAGCTTTACAGATATTTGACCATTGAATGACGGATGAGGGTGCTGGTACCCCTGTTTTGTGAAATATCTCCCTTTCTGGAGTACCGACAGGGCCATTCTTTCGTCATTGAAGCGTTGAGGCCAAATGATTCTGAACTAAAGCTTCTATCAGTGATACTTTGAAGTACGTGGATCAGGACTGACGGTAGGCTCACTGAACAACGACAGTTGCAGTGAGTTGTCGGCAATCGTATTTGGAAGTGGATTGCTGGTCATGTAGAACAGAGACTAGTAGCTGCGGAAGACAGCTATCCACTGGTGCCAACCTGCGTGCATTGTAGGCCAAGTCTGGGTCACAGATCTGTCCACGTGGAAGTCGAACAGCACCCTGTCTTCCTTCTATCAAAATTAGCAGGGAGTCTCGTTTATCCTCCAGCCATATACTGATTCCGTATACAACCAATCAGAAAATAAGTTTTACAATCCCTTTCGAAAAATTTCTGCGTTAAGGATTGATGCCGTCGCTAAGCCAACGACACTCACAGCACGACCGCCACTGCTGTGGTTGGCGTAAGCAATTCTTACATCTTATAAAATAGGCTGTATATGTGTGTGCGCGCGCGCATGTGTGTGTTTGTGTTTGTGTGTGTGTGTGTGTGTGTGTGTGTGTGTGTGTGTATGTAGGTATGTTCCCTATTTCCTCCTAAACTACTGGACCGATTTCAACCAAACTTGCTACACATGATCCTTACTATGAGACAACCATCGCTGTCGGGGTGAGAACCACCTACGACACATACGTTTAGAGATATGCCGTCATAAACAATGACAGTCGTGAAAAACTGCCGCATCATGTGATAATATTGTATATTATATTGATAATATTGTACATCGGCTCCTAAACTAATGGACCGATTTTAACCAAATTTGGTACAAATATTCTATAAGGTCAGGAATCATTTGTTGTGGTTGCAAAAACTACATACGACACGATATATGTCCCATCTTGCGGCGTGTGATAGCGTGGTGAAACTTATCTCGCTGACAACTCCAACAAAATGATGAAAGGGAAAAAGTTCATCGCTTACTACTTTTCCGATGTTCATGATGTATATTTACGGCGTTTGGCATGGTATTACAAGTTATTACTTCTACACTGTTTTCTGCACCAGACAATTCATAGACAGTACACATACATACCACTGAATGTTCCTTCGATATTATGTCATAGTTCGACATATATTTCATGAGATATGAAGTCCTAAAGAATTTGGTTTATGAAAACCCGCATCATTATGCATGAGGTTTTGATAATTACATCTTTACTGCTAACACCATTCACGATACATTCTGTAGACATTAAGCACATATACCATTGAATGTACACTCTTTGACAAGAAACCTGGCCGCCGGCCGGCCGCCGCTGAGCCTAAGTACGAGCCGATCGCGACACGGGACAATAAATGTGGCCGCACTGATTCGCTCTAACTCCAGCTATCTGCACAATCTGGCAACACTGTAGACTCCGGGAGTTCATGCAGTACTGCTTGTGTGCAGTTAGAAGACAACTGCGTCAGCTACATCCGTGTTCTTGCGGTAAAGTGCCTGACTTACGCGCGAGTGTTTGCGATCAAAGCCGACTGTTGACAAAAATTTTTAATTCACGTCCCTCGTGCATGCTGATGCCACTTGTTTAAGGGAAGCATATGCGTAACGTATATCATTTTTTGATACACTGGTAATAACATTTCGGCTCAATAACATCGCTGCCTCTGGTCGCAGCACTTGGCTGAGCTCTCCGCGGCCCACTCGCCGGCAGCAGCGGTGGCGGCGCTACACAGCGCTGCCTCGCCCTTTGCCCACACCGCCTGCTGCCGCCCATCGTCCTGGATATGTAAAATGCTATAGTGTTGCTGAATGGTGATCCACAAAAAAGGGTTTGATGTGTATTTCAGACACGATATGAACGGAGCAGGCCACCCATTTTCATTGATGAGCATATTACTACACTAATACATAATCATTAGAGAGGACAAAAATTGTCAAAGTCGAAGATTCAATCCAATGGCACTCTACAATGGATAACACTAATTTGTGGTTTAAATTTCGATCCTTTTCCTTTCAGAAAAGCCGTTCATGTAATTTGTTATTGTCATCAGTTCATATGTTTTCATCAAGACACAATGCGTAACTCACTAGTGTCGTTGTTTCATTCGTTATGGTAAATGTATGAGCTAAATTATGTGAATACGTTTCAGTGCACGTTCTAAAGCAACACAGGCGCACTGCAAGGTTCGTGTCTTCATGTCTCATTTCTACAGCTACTACTTGAGAACACATTCCAAGTTCGGCTGAACTGCAGAGCGTATAATATCTATCCAATGCCGCGGACTTCGTTAGTAAATGATAGTGTTAGTAAATGACCTCTCCAGCAGTTAGGTTCACGGCGGTTTTCCATCAACAATAGGTTTCTAAATAATTTCGTAGTACGTAGCTTGCCTTTCCTTTAACAGTGCTGAAAATGTTTATATTCAATAAAATTGAACGCATGTGGAGAAAAATCATTGCAAGGAATATGACTTACGAAGTATACCTTTCATTCTCTCGATACGAAATTTTACTTCAATATTCTAGAAGTCGGTAACCCACGTGAAGAGAGCGCACGACCGTAGTTGGGCAACCGCTGGTTTGACGACCCGTCGATATCGTGGTGAAGGAACACTATGAGTTTTGCATACTCTCTGCATGGCTTTTCACAGCCTCAGCTTCAACATACGACCACTGGGCTGTAATTAGTCTATTTTTCATACTAACCTTATGTTACTGTACCTTCCTCTTTACGCTAATTATTGAAATATGTAGATCTTTATTTATTTTGATTTCTGTGCCTATGGGGACACATCAGGGATGATGGGCTCCTGGGATTGTAGTACATTCTATGTTTATATGAAAATTTCGAGATTTTAATGTTTATTGGCGGAGCTTGGCTTCTAAAAAGTGGTTTTACGTGTTGGGCACGGTCAGACCGCTCAGAGCAAAGACGCTCTTGGGGGTCTCTCCCTCCCACCAACTTTCGCTTCAGGGAAGGACGAGAGCGGCTGGCCTGACCTGAATGTCGCCGACGCTACAGGCGGCAGAGTGTGTTGAATGCTTTACACAATGCTGGCCCGGGGTTTACGGTGGGTGATAGCGGGGACTGCCTTTTTAGTCATTCGGCCGTTTCGCAAGAGAGGAATTTGCCGGTTACAAACAATAGCAGAGTTATCTGGGCCCTGGGCTATTTATGGGAGACGTATTGCCCTTAGGCGCTACCTAAAAAAACTTCGTAGAAAGCAGCAGAGTTTGAACACAGTTAGTGTGACAAATGGTTAGGTTGAGAGGAAAACTTTCTGCCCGTCTGGCACCCCAGGGGTTTGGCTCCAGCGGCTGTATATACAGCACAACGTTAACATTTTTAGGTCGTGTGACCGTAGCTAGGAGCAAGGTGAAATTCCTTGCAGAGAATTCACCCTGGGAACCGTGAAATCCGCGGGAAGCTTTGGTGGCGTGGGCGGAGCCTCTTGGCAGCCGCAGAGAACGCGTCCTGATTCGGCAAAGTATTTCAGTATGACTGCTATACAATTAAACAATTTGTCAACGCCGCTACGCCATCCGATTGGCTTGACTATTAGCCGTTAGCAGATATTGGTGCGTCTTTTCGCGCGTGGGTGTGGCCGCCCGTCACTTGACGTGAGTCCGAAGTGTACGGACCTCGGGAGACACGGAATACTCCGTTTAGATTCGCGGGGAGGACATCGTCTTAAACGGTCCTCTGGTTAGACTTGTGTGTGATTCCGAAGATTCGTACCTTGTAGAACTTTGTGTTTACTTCGCGGACGTTACATTGTCCTGTGGTTACGCTGTGAGCGGCCACAGTTTAGTTTTCGTTTTGCTAGAAATCTCTACTTGAGCATTCGCGCCTTTGCGAATCGGGCATTGTTTTTACTGATATTATTACGCAAGTGACTGATTGATTTGTGCCTCTGTGTCTCCTATGCAAAATATTGATTAGTCTACTAGCGTGATAGAATCGCACAGCAACTGCCTAGCGATGCCGACGCCAGTGACGCTGTGTTAAGTTACATGACGACCCTGCTTAACATGTCACAGCAATTACGGTCGGATAAAAATTTCAGCTCATCCGCTCCCACCGCCTGCTGCCTGCGAGCCTGAGACGCTGCCGTCAATGATCATCTATGTGGGTAAGGTGGCGCACTTGATGGACGGTTATATGAATCACACTTGTTGGATTCTGTCCCTTATTTTATTCTTTTGAGATCTGCCTATTTACTCTGGGGAGCTTAGGGCTAGCGATAATTTCAAGCCCCTGTGTAACCAATCTAATAGCATTCTGTTTTGCAAAACCTCCGACCTTTGACTCAGCGAGTCATTTTTGTGTCTCAATGTTTTAACATTTGTAAAAGATTGTGTGAATACCTTTATCTGTTTTACATGATACGAAATGTCTTCTGAATGTTTAATTATAATAAATTGATTTTGAGCAGATCGTCTTTTATTTAAGAACGTTCCTTTGTCACTATTTTGGAGGGGAAACAGAATAGTTAAATTCCACAGTTTACCAATAATTTTTCAAGTACATTTTTGTTTGTTTGGTACAACTGATACATTGCAATAGAGAAAGAATATTTATCATATGTTTGAATCTATGATCACAGCATAGCTGATCAGTAACATTTCAATTTTCCATATTTTGGATAAATATGGTGGCGACACAAGATAATTAACTGCAATTCATAACTAAGGACATAGTTCACACTTGACAACTCCAGCCACAGAACAATCGACTACGTTACAATAGGTAGTCAGTACATCACTTTTCTTACATGCCGTGTACAAACATCTGCTTTCCGTTTCACAATTTCCTTTAACTTACGTCGTATCCTTTTCTCTCTCATTATGCCGGAATTAAATTCCCCCATCTCTCTACCTATGTGTTAGTGTCGCTTAGAGTGTCTAAGCGTGTGTGTGTGGGTGCTAGCAAGCGAAGGGAGATGTAGATATGGGACACGTCAACAGAGGGGAAAGCGGCCTAGCCTATGCAGCGCTTTCGTAAACTTTGATTGACTTTTAACAAACGCAGAATTTAATCTCGAAGTTGTTAGAATCCTGTAGAAACTCGTTAGCCGTCAAGCGTACGAGCAGTTTCAATTCAGCAGCTCTGGGTAGCAATTCGCTGCTGCAATTACGATAATTTTCGCTTGCTGAGTGCAGTGCCTCATGTTAAATCGCTGGGAACTGCCGTCTGCCAATAGGCTGGTACTCGAGAAGCGCGTCTTGGCCTAATGACGAGGCTGTATGAGCTGCAGCCGCCTGGCGAAGGCTCCAGTTGCATGTAATGCGACGCTCCTATCTTCTCCGGTTCGTTAACTACGATCACGTAACAACTTCTCTTCTTCTTCCCTTGTTTTCTCCAATTTTTTCGACACTCTTTTCTCTCGTTCTCACCTTATCGCTTACTTTGTTCCTGATTACCTACTATATTCCTACGTATGCGTACTATATTCAGTATATTCTTCTTAAATTGTTCTCTGTTACCATAGATTTCTATACTTTTATTTCTATTTCTACTATACAGTTTGTTATTAATTTTTATTTCAAGAAATACAGTTAAATTCGCAACAATTGATGGTTCTCGTTACTAGGCAGAAGTATGTCCTTCCTTGTGTTTTAAGGAATCCACAAATATGTAATAATGAATCTTTGTACAATCTTTTCTGCGTATCCTAAATTAAGAACTTTATAATATAAACATCCTAGTTTTACATTTGTTGTGTAAAGTTTTCGTTTCTTACATATATGATGTTGTGCTCTTCAGTCCGGAGACTGAATTGATGCAGCTCTCCACCCTATTCTATCCAGGGAAGTCCTCTTCTTTTCCTCAATAGCAACCCGCATCCATCTAAATCAGCTTACTGTATTCGCCTCTTTGTCTCCCTCTGCGATCCCCCCCACTTCCCTCAAATGGAGATTTCACGATTCCTGTAGGTCTAAAACTGTGTCCTACCAATCAATCTCTTCTTTTAGTCAATGTAAGCCAAAAATTCCTTTTCTCTCTAATTCTATTAAGTACGTCCTCATTAGTTACGCAATGTACCCACCTATTCTTTATCATTCCTCTATAGCACCAGATTTCAAATTGTTCTCTTCCTGTCTAACCTATCATTTTATCGTCCATGGCAACACTCCACACAAATGGCCTGAGGAAAGACTTCCTTACGCTTAAATTAATATTCTGTGTTAACAAATTTCTCTTTTTAAAACGTTGTTCAAATGTTTGTTAAGTTTAAGGGACTCAACTGCGGGGTCATCAGTCCCTAAACTTACAAACTACTTTACTAAGAAGACGCAAACATCCATGCCTAAATGGGGGGAGGGGGGGGATTCGAACCGCCGACCGTAGCGGCCGTGCAGACTGTGATGGCGTGCCGCATACCGCTCGGCCACTGCAGCCGACTCTGTTTTTCAAAAATACTTTTCTTCCCATAGCCATTCTGCATTTTGTCTAATTTGTACTGCGACCGTGGTATATTATTTTACTTCCCAAGAAGCAAAACGCAGCTGCTACTCTTACTTTTTCGTTACCTAATCTAATTCCTTAGTTATCCCTTAGACTGAATTCCTTTACTTCTGTTTTGCTCTTGTTAATGTTCATCTTATAAATTCCTTTCAACACACCGTCCATTTCTTTCTAATGCTCCTCCAGGTCCTTTGCTGTCTCTGACAGAATTACAATATCATAAGCAAAACGCAATGTTTTTATTTCTTTACCCTGAACCTTAATTCCTTCTCGAAATTTCTCCTTGCTTTCCTTAAGAGATTGTTGACAAATCGAATAACATTGATGAAAGTCTGCTACCATATCGTACTTTCTTACCGAACTGCTTCCCTTGCACGTCATTCGAATATAAATAAGCTAGAAATGTAGGTTTGCCTTCCTTTCATGTATGATAACTCGTAAGTGAGTATTGCCTCCCGCGTCCCTACATTTCTCCAGAACCCTAACTGATCATTCCCGAGGTCAGCTTCTACCAGCTTTTCTAACATTTTGTAAATAATTCGTGTGATACATTTTGCAACCGAGACTTATTAAATCTGATAGTTATGTAATTTTTACATGCGCCTGATTTCTTTGGATTGGAGATAAATACGTTTTTATTATTGTCTGAGCATATTTTGCCTGCCTCATGTATCTTATACACCAGGTGAAATTGCTTCGTCATGGCTGACTCTCAAAGAGAATTCAGTAGTTCGATGGATATACATACATGCTCCAAATTCTAATATCCATTTCTGCTGTATGTGTAATTTTTTTCCTAAATATTGAAATAAACTGTCTCAGTTACTGGTATCCATCAGTATTTGTGTTTTGTTTGGTATATTTTACACGCTTTTTATGACTCAAAATTGTTACAGCTGAAATTCAGCCATATTAGAGACTGAACTTGTTACCTCATTCTCAAAGGGCTCCCTGTAAGCCTTCATTAACACCAAACACGATATTTTGGTACTGACGTTTGGGAAATGTTACAAAGTGTGATAAAGCCTTTGTCAGGTTTCTGCATTGTCGGTAAATACTCTGACTCTCATATCGTTTAGTGTATATTCCAAGAAGGATTTGCGTAAGTAAGCTTCATTATACTAGTAAATTAGTACAGGAATGTACACCAAACACAGCACACCCTACGTGGTCATCAGTCCCTAAACTTACCAACTACTTATGAACTAGCTTACACTAAGGACGGCACAAATATCCATGCCCGAGGGGGGATTCGAACCCCTGACCGTAGTGGCCGTGCAGACCGTGACTGGCGCGCCTCAGTCCCCTCGGCCACCGCGGCCGGCGGAAGTCAGCAGTTGTGCAGATTACGGAATACAGTGACTCTCTATCTTTAAAAACAACCTTAGAGTGACCTCTTGGAACAAGACAGGAGAGGCAGATGAATATAATCCTTCTGATTTCTTGCTTCCAACTCGTTGTAAAAATAACTAGAGTAAAGCCGTCCCCTGGCGGGACGTAGCACAGGCCAGACGTGTTGTCTGCCGCGCTGCTGCACGCCCTGAGACGACCTGCTGCGTCCCGCGGGACGTGACGTGCTGCTCGTCGTAATATGCGACCGCAGCGCTCTCCAGCGCCGATGCTGGCTGGCGCGTATATCAATGAGTTTACAAAGATGAATGTGCGCAAAATCACACGGTCTCTCTGTTACCGATACATGATCACAACAGAAAGAAACCACAGGAAGTTGAGAACTTTTGCGAAGAAACGGAAGAAGTAATAAACAAAATACCAGGAACTCACTTAAATACACAACTAAGCAAAGTGAACAATTACAATCAAACAACAGGCCCCTACACGGCACACACAAACGCACGAATGAGAATAGGGAACATCTTATACACTATTGTCAATACTTTGACTAAAAATTTATATCAACACAATTTCAGAAGCCAAGATGAAAACTCACAACATAAAACACCTACAAACATTTGAGGAGAGTTCCAATTAGATCATGTATCCGTACCAGAAAAAATACAACAGAAATTTTGAATGTCAGAACACGTAAATGGTTAACTCAATATGTTAAATGTTTGTAAATGCACGTAGCTACGTTGGTCATCAGCCCCTAGGATTACAAACTATTTGCTTACGCTACAGACAACACAGACACTCATTCCTGAGGGAGGACTCAAACCCCCGACGGCGAACGGCCACGCGCTCCGCAGCTGGGCGCCTTAGTGCGCAAGGGTATTCTTCCGCGGCAAATGGTTAACTGAGCGTAACCATCACCTACTAAAAGTAAACTAGTTGACCCATGCGAATGATTTGCACTCTATCCTGACTAGTCACACATAGTTAGGATAGTAATAGGGAAGTGGCAGATGCAAGTACATATGTATAGAAGATTTTTTAAAAATTGGTTAGTAGTAACAAATATTAATCTCATTGTAAGAAAATTTATATAATCAAATACGACTAATTGTGAATTATATAAAATGAAATACTGACTTTTTCATGTTTATTTTATTTGTTGGAATCTTGCTTATTTTACAAAATTCAGTTCATTCACGCAGTACTTATCGCTTTCTTGAACAAAGTGAACAATTCCAACAGGTGTTGTGCATCGACGTGCGAAACGGAAATCTTAAGATAAACTACGCTTGCGTAAAGAATGTAGACAACTGCAACAGCTATCGTGCATGTTAGTTGAATTCAACCTCAGGGGCTCACGGTTCTTTCGTCAGTATCTGCGTGACGAGCACAGGGCCCCGAGCTAATGCAGTCTTCCTTCCTTCTTTACTTTCCGGACTGCATTTCCTTTCCCCCTCCCCTCCTTTCCTATCCTCACTCCTTCCCAACCTCAGTAGTTCAGTCCCCCTAACACAAACCTACAACCCAACTCAACCAAGTTAAATTTAATTATTTGTTATTTTTCGTCGTTACAGTGACGTGTATAACCGAAATCGTCTGTTAAACTATGCTTGCATCAAATAAGGTCTTTCGCTCGCATAAAGGATGAAGAATCTAAAGAAATGCAAGTGCTGTCATTTACGTTGGTTACACAGATTGTCAATAGATGGGCACCTTCTACATTGCTTTCATATAGTCCGCGCAAACTAAGCTGATATTCGGCGCAGTGGATGATGGGAACAACCGTAAATGTTTTGTGAAAACTAAATCTTCAAACTATCTCTATATTTTTCGTCATCAGTGGAGAACTATACATTGAAAATCATTAATTTCGTATAAGCAATGCAAGAGATATGACGTACCCCCCCCCCCCCCCCCCACAGAAAAAAAAAAAAAAACACCGATGTGGATGATATTAGGCCAATTCAAAGAAACAGATAGACGGCAAACAAGGAAATATATGACTTGATTACTTGAAGATAAATTAAGACAAAATAATTGAATAATTGAAGAAACCAAATTATGAGCTTTAAACCGGAAGTAAAACAAAGTAAGAAAACAGGGAAAAACGGACAGAGCAAAGGAAACAGGACCACAGTCAAAGAATGAAACGGTGGTGGCAAGAGAAAAACAAGAAGAAAGCAAGAACAAATAATCATGTTAGCTCAAATGAAACTTCCTGGCAGATTAGCTCAAGTTTAAACACTACCTCAGAGTAAAAATGTATAATAATAGTAAATCAGCTCTACGGAGGCTAAAGAAGGGTGAAAATAAAAGGAAAACTTTTCGCCGTATATGTCATCGTTAAATATTTTCCAAGGAAATTGACGAAGTGTTGATGTCAGTTTATCTGACGGACCAGTCAGACAACAGTTGCGTGGCAGCGCAGGGGGTAGCGTGGCGGCTTACCAGTTTTACGTTCCGTGTTGTAATCCAGCCGTATGTAATTTCTTTCTCTCTTTCTCTTCTATTGTCGCGGAAGAATGAGATACTGCATTATAATTACTGCAATCACCATGTACATTCTCAAAAGACGATTTTGAGTTACAAATCTTTGATGTATCTATCACTTACTGAAATACTGTGCGGACGACGTAAATATTTGAACTAACAGCCACTGTGATATTCCTACTTTCACCAATTTTATTAAAAAAACGACTTACATAAAAGTAGTTGCAGAGTCATATGGTGAACAGCTGTTTCGTAAATGTAACCATTATCATCATCAACATCAGCCACTTCAATTATTTAATGATGTGGCCTCTTCGAGTCGTGGATTTAGGTAGGCTTTCAGCAGTCTTCTCCAAGCGGAACGGTCTTGAGCAGTTCTCTGCCAGGTGCTACCAGCGATCTTCCTGGTATCTTTGTCCCATCTATCCGGTGGTCTTCCTCTAGGCCTCCGGTGCTCTCTCGGACTCCACTCCAGTACTATCTTCGTCCATCTGTTGTCTTCTCTTCTCGCAATGTAGCCGGCCCACCGCCATTTCAAGGAGCCTACGGTCTCTAAGATGTCCTTAACCTTGGTCACAGAACGGATGTCATCTGCCCTATTCCTAGCCTTTCCTGTATAGCCCAGCATTGCTCTTTACATCAGCTCACGAATATGTTCATAATAATACTTTATGTCTTTACTGTTGTAATGATACTTAATAGTGAAATTATAAGGTAATAATTACTATATATTGTGTTTACATACATTAAAATGATCCTTGTAGAAATAAACGCGCAAGGTGACCGCAATCTCATTTGAATGTGTGTGAGCAACCACACTTTCTCATTGCCTCCAACATGTAGAAATAAATTTTCGGGAATTTTTGTAGAAGTATTTGTACAGTGAGGTTCTACGCAATATTTGTAGACCATTTTCGAAACAATGTGTCACTGTTAGTAATGTGGGTTGACGGCAAAGGTTCAAATGGAGCGTTTTTCAAGTTATATGAATTTCATTTCCGTTTTTTTAATATACTGTGATGCATGAAAAACCGACATGTTATGAGTAAAAGATGACATAAGTAACCATAAGAGTTACAGAAAGAAGTCAAATACCTTATTTGAAAGTTCGGCTACACGTCATTATTGTGGTAGACGTCTCGTAAAGTAGACAGTAATCAAAAATTATGTATTTGTTGATCCGTAACGACAATATTTGTAATTCATAGATATATCACGTAAATGTTACAGAATGCGTGAAGGATTAATAGCCAATTATTGTGCCGCGTTAAATGTACGAATACATTGTGGAAAGGAACGTGGATATATTACGAACTCTAAGTCCCAACACTTACGTTTTGTTAAGGGATAAATCATTGAGTATGCATTATTTCTCTTTCGAGTATCTACCTGTTATTTTTGGAGTGTTACGCTGCACAAAAAGCAAGAAATTTGCTGTTAAATACACCCCGAAAGATAAAATAATTTGTAATCGTTACAATCCGCGCTAATACAAAGTAGTAAGCTGCAGTTAGTTTTCAAAAGCTTTTATGGTAAATTTATGCGGTACAACGGTCTGATTTTTGTACGTTCAGAAATCAATATTAAATGGAATATTATTTTTGTGAAGTAACAAAAAGAAAGGTGTTATAACGACTGACGTGTAAGTTTGTCATAATAATTGGTTCTCCTCTCCAGATTGTGAGGCCTTGCTGAGTACACGCGACAGAATCCGCAACGACTTCATGTCCTGGCATCGAAACGTCCCCTGTTTAATGTTCTTGCCAGGCGCAAAATGAAATTAAGCTGCTGCGTGACGCATTTCTTTCAATGTGTATGAGCCGTCAAGCCGTCAAGTTCAATTGTTTGTAGATCTTATGTGACTTGACTACGGGGTCATCAGTCCCTAAACTTACAAACTACTTATGGACTAGCTAATACTAAAGTCACTACAAATATCCATCCGAGGGGGGATTCCAACCCCCGGCCGTAGTGGCCGTGCACACCGTGACTGGCGCGCCGCAGACCGCTTGGCCACCGCGGCCGTCCCAGAAGTTTTAAATTTTTAACTGTACCTGTATTAATAGAAAACTGAACCACTTTGCATGACTCATTTCTGGTACGTCTTTTTAGTATGGATCTCAATGTCAGTGTCACGATGGCATAGTATCATTAATGATTACTCGCCAATCTTCCGGCATTTATAGTACCAGGATATTTTTATCGGGGTTCGAACTGAAACTCATTTATGGTTACGTAAGAGTAACCATTTATTTTCTAAATATCAAGCAATTTTCATACCCCTCCACAGGTCTTCCCGCACCTCCCCGTGTAATCTGTGATATGGGAGTTCTCGGTACGAGTCGTTTGCTTTGATCGTTTGGATATAGCCCAATACGGCTCTTAAGGGAATTGTTTAATCATAGCGTGGCTTTTCTGTACTCTGTTATTACATAGCATTCTGAGGGATTTGGAGCAAACCAATGTTTCGTGAAGTGCTTGATTCGGGGCAAACCATCTGTTTCGTGAAGTTTTTTTGATTCAGCTTAAAGTCGACATATGTTGTCCATATGTTCATATGTTGTCAATTCCTGCATATGTTCTACAGAACGTTTCTATTATTTCCCTATAAATTATATGTCCACTCCCATGAACCACAGACATTGCCGAGGTGGGGTGGGTGGGGTGGCTTGCTTGCCTCAACGATAGAGATAGCCCTACCGTAGGAGGGGTATCTGTGGAGAGGCCAGGCAAACGTGTGGTTCCTGAAGAGGGGCAGCAGCCTTTTCAGTAGTTCCAGGAGCAACAGTCTAGATGATTGACTGTGCTGGACTTGTAACATCAGCTAATGTGGCTTTGCCATGCAGTTACTGCAAACGGCTGAAAGCAAGGGAAACTACAGCCGTTACTTTTCGCGAGGACATGCAGCTCTACTGTATGAACATATGATGATGGCATCCTCTCGGGTAAAATATTCCGGAGGTAAAATAGTCCCCCATTCAGATCTACGGTCGGGGACTACTCAAGAGGATGTGATCATTAGGAAAGACAACACAGCCATTCTACGGATCGGAGCGTGGATTGTTAGATCCCTTAATCGGGTAGGGAAGCTAGAAAATTTAAAAAGGGAAATGGATAGGTTGAAGCTAGATATAGTGGGGATTAGTGAAGTTCGGTGGAAAGAGGAACAGGATTTCCGGCCAGGCGAGTACAGGATTGTAAATACAAATCAGTTGGCGGTATTACAGGAGTAGGTCTGATAATGAATAAGAAAACAGGAATGCGGGTAAACTACTATGAGCAACACAATGATCGCATTATCGTAGTCAAGAGAGATACGAAGCCAACACCAAACACAGTAGTACAGGTTTATATGCCAACTAGTTCTGCTGATGATGAGGAGATCGAAGAAATATATGAGGAGCTAAAGGAAATTATTTAAACAATTAAGGGAGAGGAAAAATTAATTGTTATGGGAGACTGCAATTCAGTAGTAGGACAAGGAAGGGAAGGGAAGATAGTAGGTGAATATGGTCTGGGCAAAAGGAATGAAAGAGGAAGCCGCCTGGAAGAATTTTGCACGGAACATAATTTAGTTATAACAAACACCAGGTTTAAGTATCACAAAAGAAGGTTGTATACGTGGAGGAGACCAGGAGACACCGGGAGATACCAGATGTATTTTATAATGGTAAGTCATAGATTTCGGAACCAGCTTTTAAACTGTAAGACATACCCAGGGGCAGATATAGACTCTGACCATAACCTGTTGGTTATGAACTCTAGGCTGAAACTGAAGAGACTACAAAAACGTGGGAAAATAACGAATTGTGACCTGGATAAATTGAAGGAACCTGAAGTTCTTAAGAATTTCAGAGCTAGCTTCGGCAACAATTGACAGAAACGGGGGAAAATAAAACAGTAGAGAAGGAACGGGTAGCATTGAGAGTGGAATAATGAAGGCAGCAGAGGACAAAATAGGTAGGAAGGCAAGATCTACAAAAATCATTGTATATGACAGGAGATACTAAATTTAATCGATGAAAGGAGAAAATATAAAAATGCAGTAAATGAAACAGGCAAAATGGAGTACAGACGACTAAGAAATGAGATTGACAGGAAGTGCAAAATGGCTAAGCAGGAGTGGCTAGAAGGGAAATGCAAGGATGTAGAAGAATGTATAAATAGGGGAAAAATAGATACAGCCTACAAGAAAATAAAAGAAACATTTGGAGATAAGAAAAACAGCTCTATGAAGATAAAGGACTCTGATGGAAAACCAGTTCTCAGCAAAGAAGGGAAAGCTGAAAGGTGGAAAGAGTATATATAGAGGCTCTATGAAGGAAATGAACTTCGAGACAATATTGTAGGAAGGGAAGAGGATGTAGATGAAGATGAAATATGAGATACTGTACTGAGAGAAGAATTTGACAGAGCCCTGAATGACCTAAGTCGAAACAAGGCCCCTGGTGGTGTAGATGATGTTCCCTCAGAACCACTGAAGTCTCTGGGAGTACCAGCATTGACAAAATTGTTTCACCTGGTGTGTAAGATGTATGAGACAGGTGAAGTACCCTCAGACTTGAAGAAAAATGTTACAATCCCCATTCCAAAGAAAGTAGGTGCAGTTCTAGCTTTTGTAGATTTGGAGAAGGCTTTAGACAACGTTGATTGGAATAAGCTCTTTCAAGTTCTATAGCAATCAAGAGTAAAATAGAGGGAGCGTAAGGTTATTTACAACTTGTACAAAATCCAGACAGCGGTTGTCAGAGTTGAAGGGCATGAAAGGGATGCAGTGGTTGGAAAGCGAGTAAGACAAGGTTGGAGCCTTTCTCCAATGTTTTTCAATTTGTACATTGACCAAGCTATAAATGAAAGCAAGGAGAAATTTGGTGAAGGAATTAAAGTTCAGGGGAAAGAATTAAAAACATTGCGTTTTGCCGACGACATAGTAATTCTGTCAGATACATCAAAGAACCTGGAAGAGCAATTGAACGGAGTGGACAGTGTGCTGAAATGTGCATATAAGATGAAGATTAACAAGAGTAAAACTAGGGTAATGGAGTGCAGTCCAAGAAAATCAGGTGATGCTGAAGTAATTAGATTATGTAATGAAGCAGTAAAGGAGGTAGATGAGTTTTGTTACTTGGGCAGTAAAATAACAAATGATGGTCACAGTACAGAGAATATAAAATGCAGAATGGCAATGGGTAGAAAAGCGTTCTTGAAAAAGAGGAATTTGTTAACATCGAATATTGATTTAAGCCTAAGGACGTCCTTTCTGAACGCATTTGTATGGAGTGTTGCCTTGTATGGGAGTGAAAGATGGACGATAAACAGTGCGGACAGGAAGAGGATTGAGGCTTTTGAAATGTGGTGCTACAGAAGAATGCTGAAGATTAGGTGGGTGGATCGCATAACTAATGAGGAGGTACTGAACAGAATTGGGGAGATAAGATATTTCTGGCATACCTTGATTAAACGAAGGGATAGATTGTTAGGGCACATTCTTAGACATCAAGGAATTGTGAATTTAGTGTTGGAGGGAAGTGATGGGTAAAAACCGCAGAGGAAGACCAAGAGACGGATACAGTAAGCAGATTGAGACAGATGTAGATTGCTGTTCTTATGTGGAGATGAAGAGGCTTGCTCAGGATAGGGTATTGTGGAGAGCTGCATCAAACCAGTCTCCGGAATGAAGACCACAACAACAACAAATTATATGTGATCTATCAATTTCACAAGCATTGGAAACAGATCTGTGAAATAACCCAGATATCTCATACATGAAATCACGAATCGAATCGCACAACTGAAACGATATTCCATAAGTTACAGTGGTACAGTAGCAA
This sequence comes from Locusta migratoria, assembly GCA_026315105.1. Lineage (NCBI taxonomy): Eukaryota > Metazoa > Arthropoda > Insecta > Orthoptera > Acrididae > Locusta > Locusta migratoria. The sequence goes on from CM048745.1 coordinate 33,352,859, forward strand.
AAGCCTTCCAGAAATCTAGAAATATGCAATAAATTTGAGGTTCTTGGCGACAAAACTCATCGATTCATGGGTGTGAAGAAATAGCGGTGTTTCGCAAGAACGATTCTTGCTGAATTCGTGTTGACTATGGGTCAATAGGTTTTTCTGTTCGGGATAGTTTTACCGTTGTGAGATTTTCTCAAAGTGTACTTGCCCTCATCCCCCGTGAATTAGATTACTACAGTACCAGTTAATTAATAATCTACCGTTATGGGATGTTCGCAATGGTTCTTGCATTTATCCATGGTAAAACGTAAAATGTTACTTTTTACTAAAACAAGTAGTTTAAGAGAGCTGATAACACAACTGACTGTACACTGGGCTCAACAATTAAAGGATCATTTGAGAAATCTAGCTTTGGAAGTATTGTCATCAGATGAATAGACTAAAATGGTTCGACGTCTTTCTGTCGGTTCTATGAGTGGAAACAACATTACAACGACCGAGACGGTGTTAATAACAGAACGTTGCTGCAGACGAGGTGGTCCTGACTTTTGTTTTGTCTACCAAACGAATTACACAAGCAGCTGGGTTCAGATAGTGTAGAGAGCAGGTAGTGCAATGCAACAACAGCGTGACTTACACGAGACTATGGCGTGGAGACCCAAAGGAAGTTTGAATTGAGACAGACACAGAGGGAGGTGGCTGCCCCTATACGAGTGCCCCAAGTGTAATTTACATGTCCTGGACGGGATTTCAGACAACAGGAACCGTAAAAGAAGGCAAGACCAAGGTCGTCCAGGCGTAATTTTAGCAGGAGATGACCGTTATCTCCGGTTAACAGCTCGTCCAGACAAGAGACTGAATGTAGCTCAGCTACAACGCGCCCTCCAGGAAGTAACGGGACGCGCAATATTGAAAGTTAACCACCCTCCGCTTCCTACCAGTTGCCGCTTTGCTCAGTAATTATTTACAGTGTTAAAAGCAGATGTTATTGCCCTGATAAAATTGTATTGCAACGGATAACGACTTTTTACACACAAAGACAGCAGCAACTGGTAGCATACTAGATGAAATTCCCCAATTTATATTCTCACAATTCCCCATTAAATGTTCTCACTCTCTTTTTAATCTTTAATTAAACATAAATTGGACTCAGAATTTCATAAGAACAACTAGAAACGAAATGTTTAACTATTTACACAAGTTTATTGAATCCACTGTACATCTCCCTATCATCATTTTAAGGCCAAAAATACAAAATATTCCTTCACTAAATGTATCAGCTATGGATTGAGACAAGGAACATAACCTTACATTCATACCGTACATTCTTTACTCTTTCAAACTGCACCCACGTGGCTATGCACAAGGTTCCCAAGTCTCCACAAAGAAAAATTCCCCTGAAACTATCCAAATACCGATATTCTAACATCGCCCTCACCCATACCACATTTCTAAGCAGTTCCCTTCACATAATTTGGATTAGGGCTGTTTAACTACGATATCCCTTTGTGCACTGCCTATCCCTGTGCTCAACATATCTCACGTGATCCAAACTCATGTTAATCTAATTAAAAACCCCAAAAAATTTACTAAGCTTCCCATTATACAAAATCATTTCCCCGCTGAAATAAAGACAGAATTAACACAACCAACGCAGTTGCCACCATACTCACATCCTTCCTCTTCGACAGCTGGAAACGTTCTCTCTCGTGACCGCTCCCCGTCCTAACCGACCCTCCCGTTCAAGTTCGCGAGCAGCTGCACCCTCATTGGCTCGTGATCTAACGGGACCTTCTGCCAACCTCCGAATTCTGAAGGAATTCGCAAGTCGCAGCCACTTGACCATCTCATCCCCAATGAAACCTCTCTCCCACACCCCAAAACTAAAGTTGGCAAACCTACCGAGTGTTCTGCTTCTCTGCCTTCCCAGCCGCAGTTTCATGCACACTTATTACAGATACTCACAGACACAATCACATAGCGTATAAGAGGAGTTGGGTACTGTGGAGCAAAGCTCCTTACGTGAGCGGTGCTCACTTATTTGTCCTGCAATTACAATTTTAATAACTAATAATGCATTCTTGTCTCCACCTTGTACATCCCCCATTACAATGGCACTAAAGGCCAAGCACACTTTTTACGAAAAGCTAGCCAGATGAAAGTAACGTACACTGTAGTATACAAGGATTTAATGGAATGATACTACAGTATCGTTTCATCATACCCTGACAATGGAGACAAAAATGGCATAGTGGCTGTCTTCCTAATAGGAAGACATTCACTGACATTTTTACAAACAAAATTTAAAATAAAAGATAAATTTAGCCCTGAGTTTTCAAAATCTTCTAAACACAACAAGAATACACTACTACATTTCCAAAAACATCTTAATAACAATAAATATTTGAACTTTCTCCTACTTGATACAACCTGGGTAACTTCAGACTATCCCATTATCATTAAAGTTTCACGAGAATCATTAAATAGTTAGTAAATTGCAGTCCATTTAAAACTCAATCACATAATTATCGACCAGCTCATAAAATCACATATGAGAAAGACTAAGTTTTACGAAAATAAAAAAAAATAAAAAAAAACATCAGAACACATCATATCGATACATCATTTATAATACACATAGGTTCATTACCACGAAATTAATCATTCAGACTTACAACAAAGACAACCGTCAATATTCCTCTTTCTAAATAATCGTCCCTGTAATGAATATTACACAAAATACACACTAGTTGGAGGTGCTCATACCTCTGATACTAAACGGTGGCAAATAATTAAAAGCATTCCGATCAGACATCTCACATTCCCTTTAAACTTCGTAGCACACACTTCACAATCGATTTGGGCTATTGAGGAATCACTTTTTATACGGAGTTTGACAATGCCAGTCATAGGTCTTGGATTATTCAACAAGAGTTCATCATGACACAACGACTATACAACATAATATCTTTTCCCGACTACTCCAACTAAACAACATGGTTCACAAAAAACGTTGGTGAGTTCATGTCCCCCAAATACACCATGATTCAGCAGAACCTGCCATGTCCCCCCACTTTGCAACCACTACGGACGACTAGGCAATGTTGTGAAAATTGTCCTAGTTTTCCTATCGGTGTCCAACTACAATACCTCGTCAGTATATGGACTAACACAGGGTAGTACTGCTGAATTCTCTCGTGGGCAATGCGTGGTCGCGTCATACCACTTGCAGTACTGGCAATGTAAGGCTCCCGGGCAGCGCCTCGCTTTTCCGTCAGTGGGGCACTCGTCCTGCCACGCCCCCACCGCGGCGGTAGCGGCGGTCGGTCAGCGACCTCCCGGCGCTTGACGACGGGCAGACGGTCCCATTAATTCTCAGGTAGCAGGCGTGCGAGCCAAGGGAGCGGGTCAGTCCCGTTGCCCGCTCATCCTTGAACGGCTGGCTGCTGTGGGGTGGGATGGGGTCATGTGGCGCTCCCCAGCATCCCCGCCACAAAGTAACATATACAAAGGAGCAGCCCCCTCTAAACCACTGTCCTACGCTCCCCTCGTAGTTCCATAAGATGCTAGCAGGTGCCAGGCGGATCGCTGGCTTAGGGTGCCTCTTGCGCGTCAGAGGGTAGTGTGGAGGGGAGGCTGAGGGGAGAGCTTGTGTCGCCTGGCACGAGGCCACAGCTGTGTCCAGCTTGCTGGCGTTTGAGGGGAGGTGGTGGTGGAGAGAGCTGCTACTGGCCTGCTCTGACCAGTTTAAAGAGCTGCTTCTGACCGCAGCTCCATCATGGGACGTCTTACGGAACTGCTGGAAACCCTCCCTCCCCGCACCCATGAGCGTAGGACCGGGCCCTTACGGAGGTTTCCCGTCTTTATATACTTGTTGTGTCCCCGCGCAGCCACCAGCTGGACTGCCTCACCATGTCACTCAGCCTCGTTCGTCATCTCCTTGCCCGTCCGGACACTCGATCCGCCCATCACCGCGCCCCTCACGCGTATCTCCAGTGCATCTCGCACCTCGTCGTACTACCAACAGTTTATGCCCAAATATCAGATTTCATCATACAAGAAACATACAAAATCATATCTACAGTCTCTCTGCATAAGACAAAATGAAACAGTTACTACCTTTCAAAAACAGTAATTAACACTTAAGACTGTTATCTGATTCTAAAAAACAAACGCCTTAAGATAAAACTGTGACCTCATAACATTTGAAATTCCCTAGCATTTACAACAAGTATCCAGTGCAGCATTTATGCACATTATTTAGTCCTGTCTTACAATAAATTAATATATATATATATATATATATATATATATATATATATGTGTGTGTGCAGCATGTATGCAGTTAATTTTGGCAGCCACCTAACTTATAGTTACTCTACAATAAATTTTCGTGCAGGAGATATGCACTTAACTTCAATTAAAATAAATTCATTCCCCATTACAAAACTTCCTCTTTAGCCAAACTGAAAAGTCCAAAACAAGCTTTTCCAAGTTAATTGGACTATTGAATTCAACATTTAAAAAATCATTCTCAAATGAGTAGAGAATAAAAGAAAATCCTGAACTTTGAACCGCTAGTTCTTTCAATAACAAACACAATAAATTCACAAGGATAATTTCATAGGACCAGTAAGGTAAGGGATGGGCATGCCCTTGAAATTCACTTATTCACAGCTCATTATCACATACAAAACCACCTCTCTTCCCCACTATACAACATTGTCAGTATTGCAGATACTCTGCATCTCTACCATGCAACAGTTAAAAATTCTTTTTTACTCATAAGTACGCTATCTACTCACAATCTCAACACTCTACGTTAGTACACAATCAATACTTTCAACTCTAATTGGATTTAACATTCAGACAGACAACTCAAGAATTAATGTAAAAATCGAAATGATACAGAACCTTCCTTTTTTCATCACCTCCATACAATACCGTAGCAAATCCTTCCTTCGTTGCCTGATCAGAAATGTCATACTTTATCCCCAAGAATTACATCTCTTCACAGTTTTTATCTCAACTCAAAATGGCATCCACGCTCATAGTTCTCTTATGGTTTTCTTCTGCAAATTAATTCCACTGATATCTTTTACCGTTTTCCCATCCGTTCTTCAGTATTCCTTTGGATAGTTGCTGTAAACATCATTAGGTTGACCTGGAACACAAATGTACACCTCTCGAAATGGTTACAGCACATCAGCCACGGTCCTCATTTTCTCATGCGGATGACAATCTGATCGGCCTGTGCGCTATCCTTCCTTTCATCTACACATACGTACGCTCAGTGAAAGGCATGGTACTCTCCCATCTACCAGCCCATAAAATGCTGCGCGGTTCAACACACACCGCCCAGCTGCACGTAATTATTGCGCTGCGCTTCCCCTCGCCCGGCGTCAATAATTACAAAGGTTGCGCTTCCTCTCCTGAACATAAATTCAGCGTGTAACCTCTCCAAACTTCAGCAACGGGATTTCAGCAGCATAGACATATCATGATTGAATTCTACAGAGAAGTGACCTACATTATCACTGTCTTTTTCAATATCTCCACATCAAACAACATAAAATAATTTCAAAGTTGGTTCATATCAGACACACTCGAAAACTAACTTAAAATACCTCCCAAAACAAATTACAATTACAACAACATAAAGGAATACACAAAATGGACAAAAACAAACCAAGAGTGGGCTGACCAAGAGAATCATAAAATTAACGGTGAAATGTAGCCTACATTAACTGTAACGCACTAAATGTTTTAAATTAGTCACATGATGCACACCCTTTGAGCCACGTGATCGTAATATCTCGATTTTCACAGCATTGGTGTGGCAAATCCTTTTGACACGGTATGGGCCACAGTACACAGGGTAGAACTTTCTGCTAATAAATCTGCCCTTATCAGACAACCTGTGTGCCTTCACAAGAATTTTCTGCCCCACTTCTAACATTCTCACAGAGTATTTCTCGAACATCTTTTTCCTTTTCTCCCCTGCACTCTTGTTCTTCTCTAACGCTTCTTTAACAAGTTCCTGCTGACGTTCTCTCCTACATGACGGAAATTTGACTGCTTCTCTGATTTGCTGGGGACAACCAGATTTTTCAGGAGCTGCACGGGGGAAATTAATATCCTGAAAGTCTTTCAGGTTGTTATCCCACACCTGATGTTCCTTAGAGCAATAGACACTGCACAACTTTCCTATCTCTTTCATGACCCGTTCCACACGATTGGAGCTCGGGTGAAACCTTGATATGTAAATAGTCTTAATCTTCTGCTGTGCTAACATATCCTTCCGCTGCCTTGACCTAATTTGCGGACCATTGTCTGACAGAACCTTTCGTACACGACCCAATTCGCGTAAGAATCCATTGCGAAATGCCCTCGACACTGACCTTCCCGTGGCGGAGCGGAGTGAGTGTCGCGTATTTAGAGGTTAGTTCAATACACACAAGGATGTATTGAAAACCCTGCCTCTTCCGTGGGGCGGAACCGTACAGGTCCACAGCTGCTAAATTTTTTAGTTTCTCCGGCAGAATGGGGTAGAGCGGCGCAAGATGACTCACCGTAGCCAGCTTTGTCTTCTGACAGACCTAGCACATTCCCAACACCCGCCTCACATGCCTCTCCATGTTGTTGAAATACACATTGCGCCTTAAATGTTTCATGCATTTACTCGCTCCATAATGGCCATAGCTGAAATGGGTGTACCAAATCAGCTTGTTAACTAGCTCGTTAGGAACGCATACCACCCATGCATCTCACGTGGGATTTCTGCGGAAAAACAATACATCGTCCTTAACCAGGTAAAACCGCCCAATATTTGTCTCCAGCTGGCCCCTCCACCTTTTCTTAATACTTCTCCACGCGTCATCCTTTCTTTGCTCCCTAGCAATATTCAGAAACACCGTCGAGATGAAGTTTTCAAACGGCACTTGCCGCAGGTACATTGCCGTAAAAACGTTGTCATCTTGAGGCGTATTTCCACTGTGAGTGAGGCCCACAGGCGAACGCGAAAGTGCGTCAGCAACAACATTTAAATGCCCAGGGATGTAAACAGTCCGGAACTTGTACACCTGCAGAAGCAGGGACCACCTAACTAACCTCCTATGCGTCAGCTGAGCGGTCATGAGGAATTGCAACGCTCGGTGGTCCGTGTACACCTTGGTTTCCCTTCCGTAGAGGAAATACCGGTATTTGGTAAACCCGTACACGACTACCAGCGCCTCACGTTCGGTGGCGGTATAATTGCTCTCTGCTTTGTTTAACACTCTGCATGCGAAAGCTATCGCTTTGGGAAGAACGTTCCCATCCTCCTCATATTCCTGGAAGAGTGTAACTCCCAGCCCTACCCACGAACTGCCAGTGGAGCTGCAAAATTCTCTGCTCAGGTCTGGATGTACCAGTAACAGAACAGCAGGGAGAGCTTCTTTCAATTCTTTAAACTCTCGCTCATCATCCTCATCCCAGTCCCATCGGGCATTCTTATCCGTTAAAGTACACAACCCAGTGGCCACAATACTCGGCAGTGCACATTTTTTTTTTTTTTATAAAAATTAATTAAACCGAGATACTGTCGTAATTTTCTGTTGTTCAAGGGCGTAGGGAATTCACTGATTGCCGTAAGCTTTTCAGGGCCAGGCTTAATCCCTACTGCTGAGCTAAGTGTCCTAAAAATTTCAGTTCTCATTTGCCAAACTCTGATTTCGAAAGAATACTGAGATTCCCTTTTCTCGAAAAACACACAGCAGCTCTGCTAACACAGAATTGTGGTCATTCCAAGTGGGTTCAGCAACAAGAATATCATCTATGTACATTAGTAGGATACAATTGCCGTTTCTGGCACATAAAATTGATATCAGATTTATTAGAGTAATTGCGTAATTCGAGTACTTGCTTACTTAGAGTAATTGCGTAATTGCATAATTCCAATTATGTGTCCCTAGAGTAAATACATGTACCGAGAGTACCTGCAATTATGTGTTAATAGAGTAATTGTTTGTTTATTTATTAATTTATTTATTGTTTATTTGCAATTGCACATGTTCACTCCTCCACCTCTGGTGTGGATCTGAGCTCACCCCAAGGAATCACGTGACTATATACATCACCCCTACCAGTCACGAGACAACCACCGGCCAATGAGAGCCCAGCAGGTGACCATTCCCAACCGACATTCTGCAGTCATTTAGACGCAGAGTGTCAGAAGGACAGCAGCAGCAGCATAAGAAGAATGCAATTACGGTAATTGCATTTGACTTGAGTAGTTGGGAGGTTCCTAGTACAACCACAAATTGGTGGGAAGGTCGATTTCTGGTTGCCCTAGAAGGCTTTCACCCCTCCGATCCGGTTCAGCACACCCGGACTGCACCTGTTTCTATATATAAAATCAAATCAGAGCATTCTGGTTGGTAACATGATAAAAAGAGCTTTAATTACAGCCATATCGCATCCAAAATTAGATGTCCATGTAGATGAATCATATATAAGATCATCTATAATGCCATACATATGTGCTCCCATTACTCTAGTAATTATATCGAATTTTCAATCCGTGACCATTGAAATCGACTGAAAGCAGCAGTTCCAACCGCTGACAACACATGGCTCTGATCCAACCTCTCCCTCCACTCAGCGCCTATACAACGGAGTCATGTGTGCAGACGCTGGCCACCTGCATCCTCCACTGGAGCGGACAGTCTCTATTGTGTGCTTCAGTCCGCAGGCCATAGCTGCTGCGACCGCGGAGACGCAGCACACAGTCCGACTGCCCAGCTTCATACAGGTAAGAAAAGGGATTCGCTAAGTTTTCAGCTACTGAGTTTCAGCTACTTTAGGCATCATCCAACACACCAACATTGCATACTCTATGGATGTATAACAGTGTATTATTTTCGCTCTATCTTCCTGTTTTTCTTGTATTTCTTTTGTTTGGCGTAGCTCTCATAACATCCAGTATAGATTTAAATTTTACCTCAAATTTACGTCTATGTCTTTGCATTTCTGCCTGCAGCCATTACATCGATAAGTTTAGGGAAGGTAAGTTTTCGAAATCCAATACGTTACGATTTGTCTACATCTTTTACTGCTGTAATAGAAACTACTTGAAATTTTTCCAACGGAGCATTTTACTGTAAAGTTTATTTACAAAAAAATACGGCTATTAAAACAAATCTAGTACGCACTCCACAGAAATTTCTGCTTAGGATTTTAAATTTACATCTTCTACATAGAAATGGGGATTCAAACCAAATTATGTACAAATATATCACAGTAATTAGAGGATTCTTTAAGGTTATTTGGTAGGTTAGAAAATAAATACACAAATATTTGTTTACAAGATTGGTTTTATTTATTTCTTGTATATAAATTTACACACAGAAAACAGGTCTTTCGTATTGTTTGTTTGGCGTGGTTTTAATAACATCAAGCTTAACTCTTATCTTATAGTTTAAATCCACATTGGAATCTTCCATTTCCTTTTCCAACCAGTCATTAGATAAGTACAAAGAAAGTACATTCTCGAACTCCATTACGTATGTCCTCTTCTTCCGGTAAAGTACCTCTTTTATAGGTTTAACAATCAGTTCTGTTCCTTCCGGCAGCTCTTCGAGTGGAGAACATTTGGGTAGTTTCATTTATCCTCTTATTTCCTGCATAGCACGACCGTTATAGCACTCCACATCCTCCTGTGTGTACGCTGTCATCTCTTCTGTTACGCATTCTTCTGGCAGCTCCGTATAGTACTTTAAGTTTACAACTTTTGCAAACGAATGCTGGTTAAATATTGTTATTCCGTCTGTTTTTAGTTCCGCAAATGGTTTTTCTGTAGGTAGAAGGACAAAATCCAACCCGCCACACTTAGATACAACGTACCCCTCTTTTTAAGCAGATCAAAACGGGACTGTAGCCTTAGAAACACAATTTTCGTGTATCCCTTAATGAAGTAAACGCCATCGTAGGCCAGTACTCCAACACGTGACCAATCTACCTTACTGTTTACTGTAAATGCGATTATTTTATACTCCCCAGTTACAGCGAGATTTCTCCATATAGTGTGTTTAAACCAAGAAGTGAGTCGTGCTTGTACATCTGCAATAGCCACCTCTTTTTCAAATTGCAGTTCGTATTTTTCCTTTAAAGCAGTTGTCTTCGCTAAATAATCGTTTTAGTTTCTTGACGTCCATCTCCTCCATTTCCAGTCGTCTTTTCCGGGCACACAATACATTTACTGCACTTAGAGGAGTGATTTCTTTAAAGGGGAAAGGCATAAGTCTGTTGGTTGGATTTAATCTTTTTCGCTGGAATAACGTTGCTTGTCGGTACGAGACCTAATTCGGCGATATCGACATCTGGCTGTATCGTAGAGAATAACGTCCTGGAATGTGAGAAATATGTTTCTCCTGCTTTAATGTAGCTCTTCTGCGAAATACTTACATCGTCCTTGCTGGAGTCAGCATTACGAACTTCCACGTAATTTACAGGTAGACAATTGAAACTAAAAGCTGATAGAGCATAATTTATAAGCTTTCCTCGGTCTTTTGCGTCTGGGAGATTGACCTGTACACCAGTCAGTTTTCGGGTATTCTTATTACCCCAGTAAATAAATTGCAAAACACGATTAAACACAACACAGCAACTGTCCTGTAACGAATTCGTTAAACGCACCCACATGGAGCAGATATCCACACTATACAGGGGCGCACTTTGCAGATACCGTTTGTTCTCTATTAAAACATTTAAACAATCCTGCACAGGGTCAAACACCATCCATCCGGTAATTGTATATCGTAGCCTCCAGCCTGGTAATTCCATGTTCTTGTCCCAGCGGAGAAATAAAAGTCTCTCGCATTCTTCTGTCTGGACACTTTATAAAATCGATAATGTAGTTACCAATGTCTTTGTTGACGCCAGGGCTCGTGATTTGACAAATAAATTTATTGTATACTTTTACTCAGTGATTCGATGTTAGCCACGTTAAACAATCTATCCCAACTCTATTATCGTTGTCCACAATCACGTTGCGGTTTCCTGTGCAATCTCCTTCCATACAAAAGTCGTGGTTGGATACGAGATAGTAGCACATCTCCACTTTGTTAAAAATCCCTGCAAAATCTTGTGTGATGTCCAAATCCAGTAGATAGAAGTCATCTGCATTAAGCTGTTGTAGTATAGCAGGGAGCTCTTCCATTAAAACATCCAATTGTACATCGGCTAATTCCACTTTATAAGATGTTGCCACAGGATTTGAATACTCCACAGATCGTGTCACGTTTAAATGTTTTAATAGAGAACAAACGGTATCTGCAAAGTGCACCCCTGTATAGTGTGGATATCTGCTCCATTTGGATGTGTTTAACGAAATCGCTACAGAACAGTTGCTGTGTTGTGTATAAATGTGTTTTGCAATTATTTACTGGGGTAATAAGAATACCCGAAACCGACTGCTGTACAGGTCAACCTCCCAAACACAAAAGACCGAGGAAAGCTTATAAATTATGCTCTGTCAGCTTTTAGTTTCAATTGTCTACCTGTAAATTACGTGGAAGTTCGTAATGCTGACTCCAGCAAGGACGATGTAAGTATTTCGCAGAAGAGCTACATTAAAGCAGGAGAAACATATTTCTCACATTCCAGGACGTTATTCTCTACGATACAGCCAGATGTCGATATCGCCGAATTAGGTCTCGTACCGACAAGCAACGTTATTCCAGCGAAAAAGATTAAATCCAACCAACAGACTTATGCCTTTCCCCTTTAAAGAAATCACTCCTCTAAGTGCAGTAAATGTATTGTGTGCCCGGAAAAGACGACTGGAAATGGAGGAGATGGACGTCAAGAAACTAAAACGATTATTTAGCGAAGACAACTGCTTTAAAGGAAAAATACGAACTGCAATTTGAAAAAGAGGTGGCTATTGCAGATGTACAAGCACGACTCACTTCTTGGTTTAAACACACTATATGGAGAAATCTCGCTGTAACTGGGGAGTATAAAATAATCGCATTTACAGTAAACAGTAAGGTAGATTGGTCACGTGTTGGAGTACTGGCCTACGATGGCGTTTACTTCATTAAGGGATACACGAAAATTGTGTTTCTAAGGCTACAGTCCCGTTTTGATCTGCTTAAAAAGAGGGGTACGTTGTATCTAAGTGTGGCGGGTTGGATTTTGTCCTTCTACCTACAGAAAAATCATTTGCGGAACTAAAAACAGACGGAATAACAATATTTAACCAGCATTCGTTTGCAAAAGTTGTAAACTTAAAGTACTATACGGAGCTGCCAGAAGAATGCGTAACAGAAGAGATGACAGCGTACACACAGGAGGATGTGGAGTGCTATAACGGTCGTGCTATGCAGGAAATAAGAGGATAAATGAAACTACCCAAATGTTCTCCACTCGAAGAGCTGCCGGAAGGAACAGAACTGATTGTTAAACCTATAAAAGAGGTACTTTACCGGAAGAAGAGGACATACGTAATGGAGTTCGAGAATGTACTTTCTTTGTACTTATCTAATGACTGGTTGGAAAAGGAAATGGAAGATTCCAATGTGGATTTAAACTATAAGATAAGAGTTAAGCTTGATGTTATTAAAACCACGCCAAACAAACAATACGAAAGACCTGTTTTCTGTGTGTAAATTTATATACAAGAAATAAATAAAACCAATCTTGTAAACAAATATTTGTGTATTTATTTTCTAACCTACCAAATAACCTTAAAGAATCCTCTAATTACTGTGATATATTTGTATATAATTTGGTTTGAATCCCCATTTCTATGTAGAAGATGTAAATTTAAAATCCTAAGCAGAAATTTCTGTGGAGTGCGTACTAGATTTGTTTTAATAGTCGTATTTTTTTGTAAATAAACTTTACAGTAAAATGCTCCGTTGGAAAAATTTCAAGTAGTTTATATTACAGCAGTAAAAGATGTAGACAAATCGTAACGTATTGGATTTCGAAAACTTACCTTCCCTAAACTTATCGATGTAATGGCTGCAGGCAGAAATGCAAAGACATAGACGTAAATTTGAGGTAAAATTTAAATCTATACTGGATGTTATGAGAGCTACGCCAAACAAAAGAAATAAAAGAAAAACAGGAAGATACAGCGAAAATAATACAATGTTATACGTCCATAGAGTATGGAATGTTGGTGTGTTGGATGATGCCGAAAGTAGCTGAAACTCTGTAGCTGTAGGCGTAGCGAACCCCTTTTCTTACCTATATGAACACCTCACACGCTTCCGCGAAAAGAATACCAACACACGTGTTAAGTATAACACGGAAATTCCCTGAAGACACTATTCAACCATGAAATTCCAAAGCATCCTTTTAAAATATGCTCACATAAAACAGACACCGCTATTCGACAAGGAAAAACCGCGGATACTCGAGCATTCCCATCTGCAACCATCGCTCATATACTAGTGATGGGAACAATCGAATGAAAACAATCGATTCATTCGGTTGTTGGAAAAAAATCGATCATTCGGTTGTAGTTTCTCGTATCGGTTGAATTATTCATTCATTCTTCTGAGTGAAACCAGTCGGTGGGACCAACCGAATGAAACAACCGATTCAGTCGGTTGGACTATTCATTCGTTCTTTTTAGTGAAACCAGTCGGTGGGATCAACCGAATGAAAACATTCCTTCTTTTGAGTGAAATCAGTCCGTCGGAGCAACGGAATAAAAAATCGACACAGTCGGTTGGACCACTCATTCCTTTTCTTTTGAGTTAAATCAGTCGATGGGGCCAACCGAATGAAAAGATTGACACAGTACGTTGGCCTCTTCATTAGTTCTTTTGAGTGAAACCAGTCAGTGGGAGTAACCGAATGAAAACTGTCAGTCGGTCGTAGTTTTACTATGTTGGATTTTTTTCGAATGAAAGTGGTGTGTGAGAACAACCAAATGAAAACATGCGACACTTTTGCAGTTTTGTACATTGACTGAATTACTCATTCTTTCTTTTCAAGTGAAAAGAGGCAGTAAGTTTTTCTGTCGGTTGAACCATGTAATCATTATCCCAACTGAAATGACTAATTAGTTTTTTAGCTTACATTTCTATGATGAAACTGACATGTACATCAGATAACTATAGCAGTGCTACATTATACCGCCATGTAAAAGGGGTATGCCAAAGTTAAAATCCGTATTACAATGTTCATTTAATTATGTACTGAATAAAGTAACTTTTCGTTTTATAATACACAGTAACAGTGATTCATATTTTGTAGTAGATTAAATTGTTGGAGGTGCCATCAACGAGTAAGTCTAACTAATTAGATGTCATATCGCTGGAGCAGGCCTGCGATCACTTTCATTGCCCACCACAAACCTCAAAAACGCCGATCATCTTGGCCCGATCAGATTACTTTCGCAGACACCCACAATCTGTAAAAGATAAGTAGCCACCAATGACCACGAAGTACCGCGGGGAGCGGTGACACGAGAGGGGGAGCTGCCTCGCTTGCGTTTTCACTGCTGACAGCGCTAGTCCAGCAGGCGCGCGCGAAACTCGACATAACAGTGTCTGGCGGCGTCGCGGTGCGTGCCATCGCCGATTGTTGTCGGTTTCTTACTGTCTCAATAAAGAAGCGTGGAAACTACAGGGTGTTCCAAAATGATCGCTATAAGTTTAATCTCGCATACTGTATCTCCGTAGAAACGTGCGGTTTGCGGCTTATTGTTCATACATATCTAAGGTACTAGTAGGACAGAGTTAAGTATTTTAACTTTGAGCATATTTACTAGATCCAAATTCGAAGATCATAAAACATTAGATATTGTAAAAAAAAATGTTGATTAAAGTATATTGTATAAACATGTTGCTTATAAAAATATTTTTGTTAGTTCCATTTAATTTGAAGGAGTACGAGAAGACATACAACATTTATCAGTGATGTAAATTTCTTTCAGCGCGTCTGTATTCGTCAACAGTGTATGAAAACATTCATCTCAAGTTTCATAATTATTCACTCTTGTCACAGATATTTCTGTGGTTATCGGTGGAACAGTGTGGAGGTTTATTCCATCCCTGCGCCATGTCCCATACAAAATCTTAGATGCCACTTGTTTTTAAAGTCAAGTTTGTAAAATTTCATCAAGATCGGAATAAAACTCTATATTGGCGTCGAATTCTGGAATACCTTCTCTCATGCATCGAACTAAAGTAGATGTATACGGTGACTATTCTCTTTCTTTGAAGGTGAAGAGTGAAATATATCATTAAAATTCGAATACAATCGGAATTTGTCAAAGTTAGTAGGTAAAGTACCCTCCGCCATGCACCTACGAAATTTATTGTACACAGTTACCTTCGCCTTGTTTTAAAGGTCAAGTGTACAAAATTTCATCATGATCGCAGCCAAATTGTGGTTTTTGTCGAAGTTAGTATGAAATTACCCTCCGCCATGCACCGAATTAAATTTGATGTAGACAGTGACGTTTCTCTTGCTTTGAAGATCAAGTGTGCAAAATTTTTTTATCAAATTGGAACAAAACTGCAGATTTGCATGCAATAGAAACACACACACAGACACACTGCTATAATTTTAAGATTTGTCTCTAAGAATGTTTCATGCTGAATCACGGTTCATTTATACCCGAAAAGGCTGAAGGAGTATGCAAATAAAATCACACAAAGTCGATGAATTAATAAAAACATCCATATAACTGCAGAAACCGACAAAGTCTCTTTCCAGTCGGTTGTATCGCATCAAGTGAAACCACTCAATGCCGAGAACATTCATATAAAGGACAGAGACTTGTTTCATTCGGTGCTCGCGCATCGACTGAAACCACTCAAACTCACTGAATGAGTGAAAACATTCATATAGCGGCTGAAACCGACAGAGACTGGTTTCATTCGATTGTTTCGCATCGACTGAAACCACTCAAACCGCGCCAGTGAGTGAAAACATTCATACGGCCAAAGAGACTATTTTCATTCGGTTGTTTCATTTGACTGAAAAAGCCGACTGAACGAAAAAACAACCGATTGACCAATCGGTTGTTAAAAACAGTCGGTTGTCCCATCACTATTATATACAACACCGGGTGGGAGTTGTGGCGGCTGTGTGTCTTCGCTATAGCCGGGAGGTCCTCCCAGCTGTTGCGCTTTGGGACTCGCCACCGTCGCGTTTCAGCAGAATGTTTTGTCATATGCAGGATTCGAATCCACGCTCCTATCTCTATACCAAAAGTCCAGAAGAACGCATATAGAATCTCATCTATATGGAGATTATTTACTATTTTGTTGTGGTTTGAATTTTGTGTACCGTGACCTGATTTACCCTAAAAAGACAGATAGAGATCTATTTGATGCATTTGAGCACTTACTTCGTCGTTGGGTCGAGAACAGGTGTATTACAATATACGATTACCGGATGTAGAGTGTTTCTGATCTTGTGCAAAACTGTTTAAGCCATCCACCATTAAAGAAATTACATCGCTACGTGCAGTTAATGTCTTATGTGCGCGAAAAGAAAACTGGAAATGGCGGATATCGAGACCAAGAGAAGGAAGCTAGAATATATGGCTAAAGCAACTGCCATAAAGGACGAGTACAAATTAATGCTGGAGAAAGACGAAGCTATGGAGTATGAGTAAGCCAGTCTTAAAATGAGGGTGTGGAGAAATCTGGCTACGACTTGTACTTATAAAATATTTGCTTTTTACAGTAAACAGTCAGGGAGAATGGTCACGCGACGGTGTACTGACCGAAAATAGCGGAACACATGAAAAATGTATAGCATTCTCGTTTGGGGAAGGGACTACATTGTATCCAAATGTAGGGTACTGGGGCAGTCATTTGCAGAGTTAAAAACGGATGGAATAACAAGCAATCGTTTGCAATAATCGTAAAACCTAGTGTTCCATACGGAAATTACCACAGGAGTTGGTAACGTACACACATAGCGACGCATAGTGCTATAATCAGGAAATAATGGGGAAAGTTAAAATTCCCGATTGTTCTCGTCTAGAAGCATTGTCAGAAGGTGCAGAGCTGTAAAGGGCTTGGAATGCAGGAGGAAACGAAGATATGTAATAGAGTTAGAGACCATACCTTCCCTGTACCGTTCGAACTTCTGGCTGGAGCGGAAATAGGAGACGCGGATATGAATATAAAACTGTGAGTTACAGCGGAGAAAATTAAAGTTACACATAACAAGAATAACAAAAAACCAGTTGTATTTTGTGTCTAGATGTAAATGACCTTATTTCCTGTTTGTAGACATATGTGCTAAATGTAGTAAAAGTATTGTGCTGTACAATTCGTGTTCTTATTTACTATCTACGGAAGCATGAGATCAAAGGTACTAGCTCTGTTGTGCGAGAGGGTTAGTGTAGGATGTACGAATCTTCCAGTTTTTGCTTAGTATGAGCCTCATTTGGACATCCACCGAGTACAAGAAGAAGTGGTTAGGGTTAAGTGTTTACAGTATTTGTCGGTAATACGCATGTGTGCGGTTGTCTCTTTATGGCTTGTAAAGGCTGTCTTTATTGGGAATGGTGTATTAAGAGCTATGGTATAGCTGCAGCATTTCGATCGTTTTTTATTTTTATGTCTGTTGTTACAATCAATGTAATTCTATCTTCGTAAAAACAGCTCTCGTGTATTCGGAATCTGGTGCGGCCGGGAAAAATTAAACCGATAACTTCTCCAGGTCAGGTGCGAGCGTGGACAGGTATGTTTACATGTATAGGACGTACACACGCTCCAGACCGGAGTCTACGATGAGTCAACAGGTCCGCACTCGCCTGCAGCCAGAAATAACATGGATTGTGAGTATGCATGCATGTATTTAGATAGTTCAGACCGAACACCTGGATTGGTTCCTTTGCTCTAAAAAGAGCTAGATGCGTGTCCGCAGTGCTGTAAACGGAAAAAAAATCTGTAACAGCTATTTCTTGTAGAGACTTACAGGGATTAGGAGAAAAAATATCAGAAGACAGGTTGTCATATAGCGGTGATTCAGTGTATTCTACAGCTAAGCAAAACATTCGAATTTTTGCTGGGGTTTGAGTTATTCTTATCGATTTTCTAAAACACTAGGTTTCGTTTCTGTAAAATATGTATATTTTGAAAAATTTGCGCACATCATACTGTTTATGTATAACGACCGCTGTACTCGTCTTGTATGGTAAAAAGAAAACGTGTTTGTGCCAGCTGCGAGGGTATAATACATGGAAATGTTGCAATATTTGTCGGTAATACGCTTGTGTGTGTATGGTTGTAAATTCCGGAAAATTGTCTTGAATGTGCTACAAATACCGATTTTTTCGAATGCTCTTATATAAATTTCAAGCTCTTCTACAGAAAAAAATAGCGTAAATTATCTATTTCGGAAGCAATTTCTTTAAAAATTAAGTAATTTTTAACCTCTTCTCCAGAAAAAATATCGATTCATGACAATACAGAGGTGATTCGTCTGAGAAAATAGAATGGAATGTTGTTGGAGTAGTTGTATTAATATTTAGGATACATAGTTAAAATGCTGAACGCTGCTTGTTGATGGTTGTGTATGCGATAGCTAAAACCTAACAGTTGGATGGTTTCCTCTTTTTTTTTTTTTTTTTTTTTTTTTTTAAAGGCCAGTTAGTTATACGATTCATTGCAAAAAAATGTTCAAATTTTTGTAGAACTTATGGGACTTAACTACGGGGTCAGCAGTCCCTAAGCTTACAAACTACTCATGAACTAGCTAAGACTAAGGACGGCACAAATATCCATGCCCGAGGGGGGATTTTTTTTTTTTTTTTTTTTTTTTTTTTTTTTTTTTTTTTATTTAGAGGTGAGGATATGACTTTATTTCATTTTATTTATTCAATAAATTGTTTTCATCCGTGACATAGGTTCATTCTTCCGAGGGATCATTCATACTAAAATTATTGTCTCATACCCGGCACACCCAAGCTGTAGGGAGGATCCAGGAAAACACTACCCAGAAAATTGGCATAGTATTTTCGGTGTCTTGAAGTGTGTAGTAGACAAGTGAAGCGATCTTGGAGGAATGTCCAAAAATCAAGCACACTCTCTCGATCGTGAAACAAATAATACATAGATAGGCCTTTGATTCAGTTCACTGCATTAGTCTTTGTGCGTGGGAAAAAGCTCTCGTCCGGAAATAGAAGTGACTGCGGTTCAATAGTGTGTGGAGCTGTACGACAAAGAAAGGCAAGTATTTTCTTTATGAACAGCCACACCTCTGCTGCAGGTCCAGTTATCAGCCGATGTTCATCAGCGTCTAACACGTGACACCGAGGGCAGTGTGGAGAGTCCGTCAGTTTAATTGCATGCAGCCGATGTCGCGTGATGTATTTTCCATTGACAACCAGATACCAGGTAGCACGAGCATCTGTATCGAGGAGGGCATGATGCACAGAACATCAGACCACGGGCCATCCGATTGTAGGATGTCATCTCTCCACAAAATTCCGGGTGTGGCCCCTCATCATTATGCGGTACACATCACGTGTCGTTGGAGTCCGTGTATGGGACAAG
The DNA here is from genome assembly GCA_026315105.1 of Locusta migratoria. Classification (NCBI taxonomy): domain Eukaryota; kingdom Metazoa; phylum Arthropoda; class Insecta; order Orthoptera; family Acrididae; genus Locusta; species Locusta migratoria. The sequence continues at coordinate 33,372,367 of CM048745.1, forward strand.
TCTTCATGGAGGTAACTATATTCGATAAAAATTGTCTTAATATGTGAGGGATAGGTAGATATATGAGCTACTGCTATGGGCGTCAGTAGAGACATAGGAGTAAGTTCGTCGATCAGAATCCCAGATATTCCGGTCTGGCGATGTTTGCACAACTTAATCATTGTATTGACATAAAGGGCAGACGCTCTGACATGTACATTGACAAGCCCAAGACACCCGTCTCGAGGGGGAGAGTTAATGTTTCATAACGGACTTTGGAGATAAGGCCGGCACTCACGAAGTATCCAAACACAGTCAGCACTCTTGTTGCCATCGTCTTCGGCATCGGTAGAATCTGGGCCAGGTGCGGTATCCTAGACGCCAGATGGGTGTTCACGAAGGCAACTCGTTGTATTAAGTCTAACGACAGTACATTGCTTCGGACGTTAGCTCGTAGTACCTGAAGAAGGCGTTTGTAGTTGACTGCCGAGGTTTGTCGAATGTCGCGCGTGAAGGTTATCGCTAAACACTTGAGCTTGTCCACTGATTGCAGCGGGGCCATGCTCCCTTCAGGAAGACCCCTGCCAATGTTCATAGCGGCAGACTTGGTCAGATTCATACGGCTGCCCGCATTAGCTCCATACTTGGTAATCCATTCCAGTGCTATCCGCACTTCGTCCCCTGACTGAGCCAAGAACATCAGGTCATCTGCATATGCGCGACAGACCGGCCCCTCATCGTCATCCCATACAGTCGACATAGCAGTCCATGTAACAATGGCTCAAGCGCAATGGCGAAAAGTATCATCGATAGCGGACAGCCTTGTCGTACAGATCGCAAAATGGTAACGGTGCCTGCCACACGTCCACACGTGAGGTGGCGCATCGCAGAAGCCGCAGGACGGTGTGTATGAATGCGGGAGGAAACGCCATTCTTCGCATCACTGCTTCAAGAAAGTCATGACTCACTCTATCAAAAGCATGGTCCACGTCCACGGACACTAAGACACCACGAATGCGGCAAGTCTCTTCCAAAGCTATGATATCACGACAATCACTTAGTGCTGTCTGGATGTTACTTCTGCCACCAAGGCATGTTTGATCCGAAGAGACGACCTGAGGCAAGACACGCCGGAGTCTGGAAGCAAGGATCCTCGTAAAAATCTTGAAGTCGCAGTTCAGCATGGTTAATGGCCGATAATGTTCCACTTTTTGTCCCCTGGGCTTCTTTGGGACTGGAATGATTAGGCCTTCGACAAATGCAGGTGGAAGTGGGACGTCAGGTATCATCAGTACTTTACACATTTCTATCCAGCGAGGAGCCATTATGTCTTGAAAGGCGCGGTAGAACTCCAGCGGGAGGCCATCTGGGCCTGGGGATTTGTTTGTTGCTCCCCTACGGAGAGCGTCACCGAGATCATCAGCCGTAATCGTATCTGTAAGGGTCTGCACAGATTCCCCATCAAGAGTACCCGGCATGGAGTCGAGCACTTCTTCCATTGCTATAGCATCCTGATCCACTTCTGCATACAACTGTCGGTAGTGGTCCACGAAAGCAGTGGCGATGTCATTCTGAGATGTCAGTCGACGACCTTCTGGGGTATCAATAGCGTGCACCAGCGCTCTTCTACACCGTTGCTTCTCTCGAATAAGGTGATGCATGGAAGGAGGTTCTCCAGCGACTCGATCTGGACATCTCGCACGTATTACTGTTCCATCAAGACGGCGGCGCATAAGTAAAGTAATCTTCGCCTTAATCCGCTGAATTTCAATCTGTCATTCAGGAGACGGTGCCTGGCTAGCAAGCTCACGGAGTGCCGTAAAGTAGAATTCCATGGTACCTAGATGCCAACTCATTTTGTCACGTCCATACTGTACAAACGTGCGACGCAAGGCAGGTCTAGCACATTCGAGCCACCATCGAAATGTTGAAGAATATGCCGTAAGAGATCTCTGGCAGTTGTTCCACGTCGCTTCTACATGCCGTCTGAACAACAACATGTGCAACATTTAACTTCCAAGTACCTCGACTTCGCCACACCCCCTGCCGTCGAAGAGAAACAGTACAAATGTAGGCGATGTGGTCCGAGAAGGCGGTAGGCCACAGCTTGGCATCAAGTGTTGCCGTTGTGAGCCCGCGGGAGACATAGACTCGGTCTAGACGGCTCGCAGAATGGCCGGTGAAAAAAGTGTATTCAGGTCGATCACCATGCGTTGCTCCCATGTGTCTATCAGGTCCAGTTCTTGAATAAGCAATTTAAGTTTTTGGCACGTGGTAAAATGAGGAATTTGGTCCTTTATGGCGAGCACACAGTTGAAGTCTCCTCCAAGAATAATGTGATCGTATTGACAAGCAAATAGCGGAGCTCTCCCTTCTGAGTAGAAGTGCGAGCGTTCCCTTCGTTTGTCCGTGCCGGAGGGAGCATAAACGTTGATGATCCGGACACCATGGAATGTCACAGCAAGGCCCCTGCCCGATGGTAGGTAAGCGACGTCTTCAACCACAATACCTTCTCTCAGAAGTACGGCCGTCCCACTACCGTTGCAAGCAGATGGCGTTTGATATGTATCATAACCATAAATATCTGGAAATGACTCTGTGGTGTCGCACAAGTACAAAGTGCGCGCCACTTACTTTCGCCGCGCGCCGCCATGCACGCACGGCGCGGCGTTCTCACGACGACAGCCACGAGCGCCCTCTGCGACAACGCCGCTCGTGGCCACCAGTGAACGACATGGCACTTCGGACTGAGACAGCAACGAGTTAGGACCTTCGTAATCAGATAGGCACCAGTGAAGACTTTGCTATTGTACAGGCACTAGGCAGGCCTCTAATAACTATGTATCAACATTCTGCAGTACTATGTAAAAGTTAAGTATTGTTGCATTCTGTGCAATATATATCTCTTTCTAATTTACTCGAGTGTTTATAGTTTCTGGCTGCTCCCCTCCGTACCTGCACCAGCGTGTCGGTCTCATTCCACTCGGCCACCGACACCTACGACGAGGCTGGGACACAAAAGCGGCGACGAAGTTGGGACACAAAAGTGGCGACGAAGTTGGGACACAAAAGACTCTAGGCGAACTTCTTGTAGAAGGGCAATATCTAGATCGTAGCATGTCACGGAATAACTGAAACTTTATCTTCGTTTGGATTGTGTTAATATTGATAGATCCAATTCTGTAAGCCTGCCCTTGTGCCATATTTACAGGGATGCTCATTGAAACACTAAGATCAGGTAACAAATTCTCCCCACACTCATCGATTAGCAGACATTTAGTTTAGTAGCAACATCTGTTGCTACGTCAGCTGTGTATGAATTATCTTCAGCATCTTCGTGCCATGCAGCGTTGCTTGGACGCTGGTCGTCAGTAGAAGCCCCTGGTGAGTCAACATGCATTGATGTGTCGTCGGTGTACGACTGAAGAATGGCTGACTGCAGTCTCTAGAAGCAGTTATAGACATACGCCGTGTCGATACCGCTTCCGACTGGGGTGGAGCAGGAAGTTCCACTTTAGGGTCTTCTGATGGTAGAAGGTCTTGGGATTCATCATTAGATTGTGATCGGCAGGTATCAGACGGAGCAAGCCGACGTTTTTTCCTTCTCTGTGGTGACCGTTGTTTTCGTACGTGTACTTCAGTATCAGAAGTCTGGGTATTCTGACTGTCCGGCACGAAGGCGGCGGTAGGCACAATCATAGAGGCGGCATCAGTTTCCTCCTTCGGAGGCACTTCATTATCCTTCCTCGCGTGACGTTCAGGAGCCGTCACAGGTGTAGCTTCGAACATGTCCTCGTTGCCCTGAAGTTCTACCGTGTGTGGCACGGTGTCGTCAAGTGGTATCGTCACAGGCTGCTGACTGGGTTCATTTTGAAGAACCTGTACATACGTCAATGGAAGCGTCGTCGATGCCGATGGGATGTGCTCATCACCAGGTGGTAACTGCGTTATTCTGCGCTGCATACAGCTAGAACGAACGTGACCATCTTGGCCACAACCGGAGCACGTCTTCGGCTGGCCATCATAAATTATGATGGCACGGCACCCTCCTATATGTAGATAAGATGGCACGTGTTTGGTCAATTCAGTGCGAATCTGCCGCACCCCATTGAATACTAGGCCAGTCATCGGGTATGTTTAGCTCCAAAAAAATTGCAGGAAGCTGAATTTTTGGTATGTTGTTAGGACATATTAGGGTAGTCTTAAACCAAGTTTGCAGCTTCGAAATCCTTTAGCTTAACTTTTAAGAACCAAAAAACGTCGAAATTTTCAGACTTTTTTCTGGTTTTGGCTTATAACTCGTCAAGGGTGGTTTTATGACCAAAAGTCACCCACATCTCTATTAATGTAAATAAAATATTATACAATTTAAGCCCAACCGCAGCTCTGAAAGTCCAATAGTTCCCGAGATATTGGACTTCAAAAATTGACTTATTTCTCCAAAAAGTTCAAATTTCTGATTTTCGTCATCTTTCGGCTAGAATATTGGCTCTAATAATCATCCCACGGGGAAAGGCATAATAAACAAAGTTATAGAGCAGTTATTTAGCTTTAATCCAAGTACAGAACGAAGTCCATAGGCCTAATAGATTTCTAGTTATCGTTAAAAACGAGAAGTTGGAAAAATCGGATTATTCAATAAACTGACCCAGATGAATTGCAGTCCTCTTGTCCTATATATGTTAAAGAAAAAGGAGGAATTACTCATTGACGATGATTATTAATGCATTGTTTATAAATAGGATTTTTTCAACACTGTTTTCAGCAAATATTGAACAGAGAAATTCCTTGAGTCCACTTCCTGCCATTATGGCACCGATGACCCCCATTACTGACACGAGGAGGTGAAAACCTCCAAGCTATGTTGAGGAGCTGAGGATACTGGTGGCTCTCCACAATCTCGGGCTTTCAAGTACAGTGGTTGGTCGTAGGTCACAAAACATGTTTCCTGACCGTACATGAGCAGAACGAAGTCCATAGGCTTAATAGATTTCTAGTTATCGTTAAAAACGAGAAGTTGGAAAAATCGGATTATTCAATAAACTGACCCAGATGAATTGCAGTCCTCTTGTCCTATATATGTTAAAGAAAAAGGAGGAATTACTCATTGACGATGATTATTAATGCATTGTTTATAAATAGGATTTTTTTCAACACTGTTTTCAGCAAATATTGAACAGAGAAATTCCTTGAGTCCACTTCCTGCCATTATGGCACCGATGACCCCCATTACTGACACGAGGAGGTGAAAACCTCCAAGCTATGTTGAGGAGCTGAGGATACTGGTGGCTCTCCACAATCTCGGGCTTTCAAGTACAGTGGTTGGTCGTAGGTCACAAAACATGTTTCCTGACCGTACTTGAGCAGAACGAAGTCCATAGGCTTAATAGATTTCTAGTTATCGTTAAAAACGAGAAGTTGGAAAAATCGGATTATTCAATAAACTGACCCAGATGAATTGCAGTCCTCTTGTCCTATATATGTTAAAGAAAAAGGAGGAATTACTCATTGACGATGATTATTAATGCATTGTTTATAAATAGGATTTTTTCAACACTGTTTTCAGCAAATATTGAACAGAGAAATTCCTTGAGTCCACTTCCTGCCATTATGGCACCGATGACCCCCATTACTGACACGAGGAGGTGAAAACCTCCAAGCTATGTTGAGGAGCTGAGGATACTGGTGGCTCTCCACAATCTCGGGCTTTCAAGTACAGTGGTTGGTCGTAGGTCACAAAACATGTTTCCTGACCGTACTTGAGCAGAACGAAGTCCATAGGCTTAATAGATTTCTAGTTATCGTTAAAAACGAGAAGTTGGAAAAATCGGATTATTCAATAAACTGACCCAGATGAATTGCAGTCCTCTTGTCCTATATATGTTAAAGAAAAAGGAGGAATTACTCATTGACGATGATTATTAATGCATTGTTTATAAATAGGATTTTTTCAACACTGTTTTCAGCAAATATTGAACAGAGAAATTCCTTGAGTCCACTTCCTGCCATTATGGCACCGATGACCCCCATTACTGACACGAGGAGGTGAAAACCTCCAAGCTATGTTTAGGAGCTGAGGATACTGGTGGCTCTCCACAATCTCGGGCTTTCAAGTACAGTGGTTGGTCGTAGGTCACAAAACATGTTTCCTGACCGTACATGAGCAGAACGAAGTCCATAGGCTTAATAGATTTCTAGTTATCGTTAAAAACGAGAAGTTGGAAAAATCGGATTATTCAATAAACTGACCCAGATGAATTGCAGTCCTCTTGTCCTATATATGTTAAAGAAAAAGGAGGAATTACTCATTGACGATGATTATTAATGCATTGTTTATAAATAGGATTTTTTCAACACTGTTTTCAGCAAATATTGAACAGAGAAATTCCTTGAGTCCACTTCCTGCCATTATGGCACCGATGACCCCCATTACTGACACGAGGAGGTGAAAACCTCCAAGCTATGTTGAGGAGCTGAGGATACTGGTGGCTCTCCACAATCTCGGGCTTTCAAGTACAGTGGTTGGTCGTAGGTCACAAAACATGTTTCCTGACCGTACATGAGCAGAACGAAGTCCATAGGCTTAATAGATTTCTAGTTATCGTTAAAAACGAGAAGTTGGAAAAATCGGATTATTCAATAAACTGACCCAGATAAATTGCAGTCCTCTTGTCCGATATATGTTAAAGAAAAAGGAGTAATTACTCATTGACGATGATTATTAACGTATTGTATATAAATAGGTGTAATTTATGTGTTAGTGCATACCAATATATTTTTGAAAGTAGATACTGCTGTAAAGACAACGAAAGCCTCTCCGTTTGTGAATATTGGTCAGCCATTGAGAGTCTGGGAGTTTCGTTCGTAGTGAGGCCCTCTCTCCGAGTGGTGACCCAGCGGGTGTTCTGTCCTCCCTTCTGTCTTGTCTCCGAGGTCTTCCTCACTACGCCCATTCTGTCCTTGGCCGTATTCGGATCTGTGAAGAACGTTTCAAACAAAAATCGTCTATATCTCGATCGTGGTGGTGTTTTAAGTACTTGCTTTTTTACAATATGTTGGAGCTACCCCCGTCGGATGTTTGTTTCGGGGTCGGTGGGAAGTGCTTGGAGAGGAAACAGTGACAGTGAAAAAGCGTGGAATTTAGATGCTGATAAAAGTGTGTCAGAAACGTGGGCTTGAAAGGACCATGAAGTTTTTGTGCAATTTAAACTAATCGTCCGTACATGACGCATGCAGGAAGAGGTACACAGTGGAAAGTAATGTGAAAGAATCTGTGCAGCGAGGAGGAGATGTTTCATCTGCTCAACCATCGTCTTCGCGTGGGGAATGGCAGAGAAGTGTGTCGAGTTCAAGGCGTCACATCATTGGAGATTTTTTTTTCCCTTGTGGTGAAAAATTCTCCAAGGAATATTTCTAAAAACAGATAAAATTGCCTAAATATCTACAGGATGAACTCCATCAAGTGGAAACACTGGAAGTGAAAGAATCGATTGTGGAAAAAGCTAGACAAGCTGGTGAATGGGGACAACAGATTCTTCAGGTCTTTCATGTATAACTGAACTTGTTGCTGCTGATGGGAAGTACCACAAACATTGCTACCTAAAATTGCACTCCTTGTCGCGATCTACTGATGCATGAGGTAAACGAGAGCGTCCTGAACATCCCCTCCTTATGGAGGGTATGGAGCGTACATATGTATGCAGAAACAAGAGAGGAAACAAGAGAGGAAAACCAATTTTCCATAAGTGACTTGATTGCAAAGAACTTCACAGGTAATTATAAACCAACAGTTGCGAATGTTCAAGCTCATCTAAAAACGCGATATGGAGAAAAAATTATTTTTGCGCAGGTTGGTCTATATCACCGCCCAGTGTTGATGTTCACAGACATTGGACAAAACATTCTTTATGAAAAGTGGTACAATCAAAGACTTAGCGATCCTGCTGATGAGCGGATTAGAGTTGTCAGACCTGCAGCCGAGATTATCCTGCAAGGCATTCGTTCCCAAACATTTGACACTACTCTATATCTCCCGTCAGAGGCCTTTTTAAAAGACGCAAGGGCATCAGTTCCTGATTCTCTGCAACTGTTGCTTGAATGGATTATCCTGAAAAACAAACGTTCTTCTCTCGAACAGTGGAAAAAGAAGTGCATAGGATTTGCCCATGGAATCATGGCTGCAGCGAGGCCTAAATCTTTCCTATCCACAATTCAAATAAGCTTTGGAACCTATTTGTATAGAAAATTTGGATCAAAGCACCTTGTTGAACTTTACCATAGTATGGAAATTTCTTGTACATATACGGAAGCTATGCGTTTTGAAAGTTCCGCTATCCTCCGTGGAGAAGTGACCCACCTATTTGACAAAGGAGCTTTTATCCAGTTTGTGTTCGACAATGCAGTGTAATTGTTAAAACAATTCATGGAGAAAATACGTTCCATGAAGTGGGTGTTATAATGATCATGAGCCCTCACTCATCCGTTCACCCAGACAAAAACATACCACGTTTGAAGTCTGTTTCTGCAGAGTCTATCAGGTTCACACATTGCCACACACATTAAACATTCTTCTATTAGAAAAAAATCTGGCTTGTCAGCCATTTCAATTAACGAAGTGAAAATCGCTGAAGACATTTTTCCAAAATCCCCAGACTTGCTCTGGTTGTTAGCAAAAGCAACTAACATTCCAGGCTTTTATCCAGTTTGTGTTCGACAATGCAGTGTAATTGTTAAAACAATTCATGGAGAAAATACGTTCCATGAAGTGGGTGTTATAATGATCATGAGCCCTCACTCATCCGTTCACCCAGACAAAAACATACCACGTTTTAAGTCTGTTTCTGCAGAATCTACCAGGTTCACACATTGCCACACACATTAAACATTCTTCTATTAGAAAGAAATCTGGCTTGTCAGCCATTTCAATTAACGAAGTGAAAATCGCTGAAGACATTTTTCCAAAATCCCCAGGCGTGCTCTGGTTGTTAGCAAAAGCAATTAACTTGCCAGGCATCCCAGGATGGATTAGATTCCTGGACCAAGTGACAGCAGATCTTCCTTACAAACGTTCAAAGATTGTATATCTCCCTTTTATCCATGCTCCCCCAACCGACTACGACACTGTTTTAACATCACTTTTGGAAGCCAGTTAAAGAACAAGCATGTACGGTCAGGAAACATGTTTTGTGACCTACGACCAACCACTGTACTTGAAAGCCCGAGATTGTGGAGAGCCACCAGTATCCTCAGCTCCTCAACATAGCTTGGAGGTTTTCACCTCCTCGTGTCAGTAATGGGGGTCATCGGTGCCATAATGGCAGGAAGTGGACTCAAGGAATTTCTCTGTTCAATATTTGCTGAAAACAGTGTTGAAAAAATCCTATTTATAAACAATGCATTAATAATCATCGTCAATGAGTAATTCCTCCTTTTTCTTTAACATATATAGGACAAGAGGACTGCAATTCATCTGGGTCAGTTTATTGAATAATCCGATGTTTCCAACTTCTCGTTTTTAACGATAACTAGAAATCTATTAGGCCTATGGACTTCGTTCTGTACTTGGATTAAAGCTAAATAACTGCTCTATAACTTTGTTTATTATGCCTTTCCCCGTGGGATGATTATTAGAGCCAATATTCTAGCCGAAAGATGACGAAAATCGGAAATTTGAACTTTTTGGAGAAATAAGTCAATTTTTGAAGTCCAATATCTCGAGAACTATTGGACTTTCAGTGCTGCGGTTGGGCTTAAATTGTATAATATTTTATTTACATTAATAGAGATGTGGGTGACTTTTGGTCATAAAACCACCCTTGACGAGTTATACTACTCTAATATGTCCTAACAACATACCAAAAATTCAGTTTCCTGCAATTTTTTTGGACCTAAGGCCATTTTTTGTCTACGACTGGCCTATACCCGATATGTGGTAAATTGAGCCCATTTCTCGGCCATGTGGCTAATAACGTTCCCATACGGCCGCAGCGCAGAAACAACCACGTCTGACGGTACTTCAAACGGAAGTTCAAACACTCTGATTGTTCGTAGTCCGAGACCTGCTTGTTCGATAGTCACTTCACCGATATGTCCATCTGAGTGACGGAATTTGAGTCCATTTCTACATCTGTTTAGCATCTTCTCACAGACGCCGTCGCTGGTATGCTTCACATACACTACACTGCTCACTATAGAGAAGTGGATGCCGATAAGATCGGTACAGTCAATTTTCACTTCTTCTCTAATAAATTGTTCGACTTCAAGTGCCTTCGGTCGTGCATATTCATTCGAAAAAGTTATTTTCAATGTTTATTTTCTCCAGGAGTGGGCCATTCTTGTTCTAATTAAATTACGCAAGCGAAGGCGACTGTGCCACGTAAACACACGCGAGCAGCAGACTAGGCGGCGGACGTAAACAGTCCGTCCGCACCGCTGCACTGCCTGACGCAGACTGGTGTGATCTGAACCCCCGACCGTAGTGGCCGTGAAGACCGTGACTGAAGCGCCTCAGTCCCCTCGGGCACCGCGGCCGGCGATTCATTGCAATACGGAGGTGATTCTTCATTCCCGGGAAAAAGAAATGGTATCTCAGCCTCTTACAGGGAGTTGAATTGTAGATGTGCACATAGAAACAAAGTGTAATGGTTGTGGTGTATTCATCTCATCTGTTATTGTTGCTTACGATGTGAATGGATGCCTTTTGCTAACTTTGTGGCGATGTTGGTGGTGGTAAATTATTGTCCTTCGGTCGAGAAGCATCGAATTCAATAAACCATTTGGTAGGTGATTTAAACCTGGGTAGTTACCTTCTTTTGGAGGCGTGTTTAATCGTTTATTTAGTCTCTAAAGGACTGCTCTTGGCGTTCCATTAAAAATGTTCGGGCGTTGTATTAGTAGATATATAAATATAAGAAAAGAGTTGGTTGTTGATTTGAATCGTTCCTTGTTAGCTGTTCTATGTGTGTCAGTCATTTTTGCGATGTAATTGGGTGTGTTACAGATGTTTATCGAGAGTATAGATTTGTTAGAAGGTGGAATACGGCGACTGTTTGTGCTCGAATGCTTGAGGTATGTAGTATATTTACTGACAGAAAGCGTTCCAGAAATACTGTCTGGTGGAGTAGGCAATGCAAAAGAGGTGCATGATCAATCGGCTAGATGTTCGGAAAGGATCTACCAACGACGTAGAGTTACCGAGTTGTCGTTTGCTAGTTATTTTAGAACTTTAGTAAAAAAAAGCTGGGTTGGAGATGGCTGTTGTGCCGTATGTTAGATGGGGTATTGTCTGTTTGTTCGCGTGTTAGTGTTGTATAATTTAACGAGTTGTATGTGATGGTAAATTATTTCCGATCTTTTAACTTATACATACGTAGTAAATTCGACTAGTTCGTCATGGAGACAATGCGACGTTACATGGCGGCATGCTGGAGTGAAAGTCGGCAAGGAAACTCTGGAGAACATCTCGAGGAAATCGTTTGGCTGAAGATCCTTTACCACATCATGCAGTTTCAGAATGGCGGGATGGATGTTGTACACTTGACAGAAAAAAAAGTGGATCACTGCTGAATGCAACCCAACTAACGTAGCTGTGTTGCGGGTACTCCACATTCAAAACCCCTGTAGAGTACAGTCGTTCGACTATTCACAATGGGTACCAAAGAAGCAGTAGAGAACATTGCTCTTCTGGCATTCGGTCCACATGTAATTCAATACCGTCATACAAAAAACATTAGAATACAAGTTATTAGAGTCGAGAGAGCAACGTAAATTCAATTTAATTATAATAAGTGACAAATCTGGTACCTTATCAAACTCATTCAATGACACAATGAGTTTTTGTTCGAGCTGAACGTACTGTTGACCGAAAAAAGCTTGCGTTTCTGATCGAGACTAGATTAGCACGAAGAGACATAAGACATTGACGTTTTCATTGGTATCAGTTTACAAGGGCAATTTCCGAACCCGGTTAACTTAAGCATTGGACCAGGATTGGCATGAAGTTCAAATTGTTTCTGAGAGGTAACCACTAAAGGTATATAATACAGTGCAAATCACAGGTGTCAAACGTCATAAAATTGTGGAATAGAACGCAATACCTACATGAATCGTTAACGAAGCACTATCACACGTCGGATATTAAATAAATTCACAGATAGCGCTATATTTGAACTTGAAATGACGATACAATTGACTTCTTTCCCGGCAGGGACCCAACACCGGCTCTATTCGCTATTTATTATATATACGCAAAGAGATGAAATACTTACTGTTCTCACCATTAGCGGGATGTGCATATGTTCGGCTAGAAGTAGCGCAAGCCGCGGTGGATTAGCCGTGCACACTGGAGCGCCATGCTGCTGTGCGCACGGCTGTTCGCCGTAGGGGGTTCGAGTCCCCCTACGGGCATGGGTGTTTGTGTTGTCCTTAGGTTAGTTTACCTTAGTTTAAGTAGTTTGTAAGCTACGGACTAATAACCAAGCAGTGGACTCCGATAGAATTACACTTTCAAACATTTTGAAGTAGCGCAATAAATAACGTTGTGCTGCCTGGGACTCCAACCCCGCGCCTATCGTCAGCGTTGACCTCAGATGACTAGGTAACAACTCTCCCAATCTCGTTTACTAGTAATTAGGATCGCGCCGTTCGTAGAGACATGGAGGGGTTTGGCATTTTGAAGAAACAACGAAAACTAATCCTACTTTGTTCTATTCAGTAACGAATGGATATGTGTAATGTGATTTGAAAGACGCCACAGTCGTAAATTCCTTACTTGCTACTATTGGTGGTGGAGAGGGGGATGTTTGCGATTGTTAAAAACAGTTTCCCCAGCAAGAATCAAACCTTATCTTAGCCATTACAAGATGGCATCAGCCCGATCAACTACCGATTTTCAGACGTGGTTGTATAATTTTTTTCGTCAAAATGGAGTGCAGAACACTTGGTACGAAAAGTAAAATAGTTCGGCGGTATCTGTCTACGTAACAGTAATTTCTTGGCCTCGCGGTCTGAAGCATCTTGTCGCGGAGTTGCGATCGCTCCAGCCAGAGGTTCGATTCCTTCCTCGGGCATGTGTGTTTGTGTGTTTGTGTGTATGTGTGTGTGTGTGTGTGTGTGTGTGTGTGTGTGTGTGTGTGTGTGCGTGCGTGCGTGTATTCCTTAGCGTAAATTAATTAAAGTAGCATGTAAGGCTAGGTAGGGATGAATGACCTCAGGTGATTTGTCCATTAGGAGTATAACGAAAAGTTATATACAGTATGTAGAATTATGTAGCATTGCGTATGATAATATACTACGTTTTAGCATGCTCTGTGGTGATTTTGTATGACATGTTGCTGTATGCTTATTTAACTATAGTCTCGTTTCGCTCAAGATTATATGAAAAATGTGTGTGAAATCATATTGGACTTAACTGCTAACGTCATCAGTCTGCACACTACTTAACATAAGGACAACACAGACACCAAAGACCGAGGAAGGACTCGAACCACCGACGCGAGCAGAAGCCCAATTCAAGACATGATGCCTTAAACCGCGCACATACTCTGCGCGGCGCTCAAGAATGTAATATAGCTCTTACCATAATAAATGAAATATTACGCATCTTAAAAATAGCAAGGAGCGTCGTTTACGCATTAGAAAACGGTGTCTAAAACGGGAAATATATACCATGTGTAACTATATAGTCTGTTGGGATGAAAGCAGAGGAGGTCAATCGAAACACCAGAGCTCTGTATTTCACAGAACGAAGAATTTATTATAGGTAAGGGGGTTTGAAAGGACACGGTCTGATAGAGAGGACTAATATACAGTAACGAAAGCATAAATTAAAAGAGAGTGCATGCTGTATTGTGAGGGAACCGACCAGAAAGGTAACCGAGGTTATGATGCAAGAGCAGCGACAGCGAATGAGAGAGAGAGAACAGAAGAGAAATTAACTATTAATAAATGCAAGGCCGTTTGCGTTTTTGTGTAGGACAGAGGGTGTATTAATGGATGGAGAGGAGGAGAGAGACGTATCTGAAATAACAAAAATTACTTTGACAGCGTCCATCTAAATGGATTACTCTGTTTGCATGGAGGCTGGGTATAAATGTAATAAAAAATAGGATTTCATTTCATTTGGGCCTGCAGCATTGTGTATGTCTTTTAAGGACATATTGTTAATCTATGAAAAGCCAAAATGCTGCTTCACTTTATAGATACGTCAAACTGACAGATTAGCTGTTAAGAATTAAGACCTGATTTACGTAATATATATACCATCTGAAGAACATGTATACTGCAATCATTGCAGTCATTATAATCAATTATACCTCCACGATGCTATATGGAAATAGCCTGATGATGGCCACAGAGCCGAAATAGGCCTATTGCGATAATAAACAGTTTTTTAACATTTATAAAGTGAAGCAGCATTTTGGCTTTTCATACATTAACTAAAAAACTAGGATATTGAGTGAAAGGAGAAGCATTGAATTACAATTTGTACTACAGGGAGGAATCGAACTCAGAACTCCATACTTACTTTAATTCAATGCTTCTCCCTTCACTCAATGTCTTTGACATATTGATACAGAAAACTGTTGAAATAAAAATTGTGCCATGGGCGAGAATCGAACCCAGACATCCATACTTACTTTAATTCAATGCTTCTGCCTTCACTCAATGTCTTCGACATATTGACACGGGAAACTGTCACTAGGTATATAAATTTATAATAAAAATAGGATAATAAAGGAACTGTATGTTTAAAAAAACTTCAATTTAAAGGTAGCTCAAAGGAAGAAGAAACACACATTTTATTTCTGTTGCCAAGAGATCTTCCCCAGTCTCCCACTTACGAAATATGAAAATAGAGATGAGATTAAAAACACATTTTTAAGGACTAATAATTTATTCAGAATCCCTCTTTATTTGTTTCTTCCGTTATGCATCTCAGCATATAATCTATAACGCTATCCGACCAGCTTCTCTTCAGTAAATGTGACGACTCTATCTCGAGTTGATTGGTCGCAATGAGACGGCCTGATTCGTATTTGTGCTTTCCGCTCTCACTATGAAGCCAGGAAGTAAACATTGTGTATTTACGCCAGAGCCCCGCTTTGTGCCGTGCTGGGGGCTGTTGCCCGCCACCTCGACCGCCAGCTGGCTGGTTTCCGCCAAGCCTCGCCTCGGCACCAGCTGAGGTTGACCGGCCTGCCCGTAGCTCGCAAGCCACGGCTAATACATCGAGACTGAACCATTGAAGTATGAAAAGTTTCTGCAAACCTACCTAACGTGTATTATAAACTACTACACCTAGAGCTATTTTGCTATAAAATGAGCAGCCACGTTACCTTTTGACACTTCATTCAAATATTTAACGAAGTAAAAGAATAGAATCATGATAAACGTAGTACCACATAATGTTTCACATAGATAGCAATCATATAACACAGAAAATTATTCTCTCTTTTCAGCGCTCTGCATTAGATCTAGACGTAATGAAATATGTAGTTATCTTAGAAATGGAAGCAATTTGTTTCCACCAGAACTGTTTAATTTTACAACACATATGTATACATGTAGTATATCATTCACGAATTGTGTAGTTAGAAAGGGTTTGCAATGTGTCTGTAAACAATAAGTGCTAAACAACGGAAATTGCCTTCTTCTGGGGCTCTTCATTTATATGATTGTTCTGTTATTCACAGTGAAGTATTTCGTAATGGGTTCATACAATCGCTTCAGTTTCTGGACTGCTCCACGCTTATACTAAGCTCAAAATACTACTAATACTACCAATAATAATAATAATAATTTATATAAGTGCAACATAGCGTATGTGCGAGTTATAATCTGATATATTCTTTCAACTTTCTCGGTGCCAAATGTTCAAATGATTGTATAGCTTATGGGACTTAACTACGGGGTCATCAGTCTCTAAACTTACAAACTACCTATGAACTAACTAATACTAAGGACGGCACAAATATCCATGCCCGAGGGGGGATTCGAACCACCGACCGTAGTGGCCGTGCAGACCACGACTGGAGCGCCTCAGTCCCCTTGGCCATCGCGGACGGCTTCTTGACGCCCTCCCTCTATTCCCTCAGGTAATAATCGCACACTACTCAACAGTACTGCATAAGAGGGGAACAATTGTAGGGTTGGAAGTCTCCTTAGGAGACGTGTAAATTTCCTAACGGTAGTGTCAATATCAGACCGTTTGTTTCACCTTCGCCAAAACATGTGTTATTCACAGGTAACATCGTTTTTAATTGCACCCCCAGGAATTTCGTTATATGTATAACCTTCAATTTTTTTTGCTTATCGTTATCTAATGCTGACGAAACTCTGAGTACTTATGTTCAGAGCCAAATGCATATTGATGTTTAAGGTCAATTGTCGCCATTTGCGCCGTGAAGATACAAATTCAAATTCATTTCGCAATTGATTTTGCTTTTCTGAGTTTAGTAATGGGCAGCATTAACTGCCTCAAATCTAAGAGCAATATTCTGATTGCTCATTAAATATTTCGAATATATATTCGAATCAGGAGAAGTCTACTTCACTTTGCTGGAAGAATTACAGCCGGCCACGGTAGCCGAGGGGACTGAGGCGCTCCAGTCACGGTCTGTACGGCCACTACGGTCGGGGGTTCGAATCCCCCCTCGGGCATAGGTATTTGTGCCGTCCTTAGTCTTAGTTAGTTCTAAGTAGTTTGTAAGTTTAGGGAATGATGACCCCGTAGTTAAGTCCGATAAGCTGTACAAACATATGAACATATGGAAGAATTACACTCGCCACGTCCTTTTCACTGGATGACTCCTCGTCTGTTACTGCAAACTATTACCTTGCAGATAGGACATCACGAGTCCAGTCACACAACTTAGGAAATCGATATGTTTCGAAGTTGATTATGGCTGAAGATTTTTTTAAGCTTAAGAGACTTAACTGCGTGGTCATCAGTTCCTAAACTTACAAACTACTTATGATCTACCTTATACTAAAGACGACACAAACATCCATGCCCGAGGGGGGGGGGGGGGATTAGAACCCTCGACGAGGAGCGGCCTCGCGCATCGGAGCATAGCACTTCAATGCGCTTGGCCACTCCACTGCGGCGTTGAAGATACCAAAAATCGTTTTGGCACTCTATAAATATGAAATTAGTTTGAGAGTATTCAGTAGATCATGAAAATATAGTATCACCAAAGTCTCACAAGAGTAAATATTTAGAAACCTTTTTCCGGTTTATGTTAATTTTTCTAGTTATTTCATAACGCTGATAAAAGTATTTGTTCAAACGTCCTGCTACATGTCGATATCAATACAATTGATCTGTAACTCAGTGGATTACTTTTATTTTCTTTATGTATCTGTGCAACATTCCATTCGTCTCCCTCACTATAAATACATCAATGGTCTACCTCACGTCCTAGGAGAAGTAATTAAGCAATGCATAATGTGTGCACAAGATGTTCTCCTAAGGTGTTGGACCACTCGAGGATAGACATTGTCTGTAGACAAATGATCTTCCTGGTAAGTCTATGGTAGTGAAATGACAACACGGTGGATCATGTCTGGTGAATGACAGAGAAGAATCTAGATGAAAAGAAATAGTCCGACGCAAGCTGCTTGTGCTCGCATTGGTTGTTGTAGTTGTTGGGTTTTTTAAAGGGATCTAAACGGCTGGGTTATCAGTCCCCTGTTCCCATCTAAGAGAGAGCATCTGTTAGTGAGCACGTTAGAAGTATGCCACGTCTAATGCATGAGACGTTCAAGGTGAGAATGCATGCTAAGACAACAACATTGGGGAAGTTGAACTGTTGTGCCCAGCCGGAATTCGGGGCCAGTTCCTACTGCTGTCTGAGCAGTTACGGCAACCACTATACGAGCGGACAAACAACGATCATCGCAGGTGCGCGGGCACCACTCCTCTCCCCCCTCATCACCCACAAGACTCAAACTTCCTCGCACTGCTCACGTAGTTGCAGTTTCCAATTTGCACTCACTGATCGTGGCATTTTGCCGATTATCTCGAGAGTTCAGACGTAGTGTGCATTTGCGCTGAAGGCTGGAGTTGTACTCGTCTTCTCCTCAATTATGTATATTTATGTGGTGTCTGTTCTTTCGAAAGAACAGTCACGACACATATATGTATATAGAAGAACCTTTCAAGATTCACTTATTGGTGGTATTCCAAATAAAATGTCTGATAATTGAACTTCGGTGTGTTATTTACTTATCACAGACAAGGATGATGAATTTCACGTAGCAACTACAACTTTTTTCGATCCCTACTTTCTGAATTATCTGCATCGGCTTTCACAAGGGCAATGAGGAGGCGATTCACGCTGCAGCTGTTCGCTTCCTACATGAAAATGTCGACGCTCTTTAAAGATTGAGAGGCAGTAGCTCTCAGTTACAAACTGGAGCGAGAGTAACATTTTACCCACTCTCTGACAGAGCTAC
This sequence comes from Locusta migratoria, assembly GCA_026315105.1. NCBI lineage: Eukaryota > Metazoa > Arthropoda > Insecta > Orthoptera > Acrididae > Locusta > Locusta migratoria. The sequence goes on from CM048745.1 coordinate 33,390,802, forward strand.
AAACTGCTATATCGAATTGAGAAATATTTGTGGCAGATTATGCTGCTGTCTAGGAAGCACCTCAGAAAAGCTGAGCCAATTTTAAAATGATATTGAAGTTATATCTTCACGATGCAAATTCGACAATTGACCCTAAACATAAATATGCGTATAGTTCACCACATGATTACCAGAAATTTTTTTGTCAGTCCTTGAGAAATCGATAAACAAAACAAATTTATGGATTATACACCTAACAAAATTTCTTGTGCGTACAATTGAAAACAACGTTAACTACGAAATATACTTGTTTTGGTGAAGATAAAACAAGCACCTGTTATTGACACGACCATTAGAAGATTAAAACATCTCCCTAGGAGGCTATAAATCCTACAAATGCTCCACCTCTTCCGCAGTATTGCTGAGCAATGTGCGATTATTACCTGACGGTATAGAGGGAGGACACTGAAAAAGTTGGAAAAAGATATCAGATTGTGCGGTATAGTGAATTAGCGGAAAGAAGGTCTCGGATGTTTTCTGTTTTTGTTTTTTTATTTTATTAATTTTTTTTAATAATTAGGTGGGGGAGGGGGCGGAGACGGCAGGGGGATGAGTTGGGGAAGCAAAATATTAAAACAAAAGAGTTTTCAATGTAGCACGCTTCTTCAATGAGATTTCAATCACCAACCTTCTTCTACAAATGCAAAGAGCTTTTGTACTCATTACCGTACAAAGTATGTTACAATTGTAAGAAGGCCGCGCAGAGTAGCCGCGCGGTCTAAGGTGCCATGTCATGGATCGGGCTCCTGCTCGCATAGGAGGTTCGAGTCCTCCCTCGGGCATGGGTATGTGTGTGTTGTCCTTAGAATAAGTTAGTTTAAGTAGTAAGTTTAGGGACTGTTGAACTTAGCATACCACACACACTCGAACATTTTATTTGAATTTTAAGAATAATATAATGGTAATTAGAACTCGCATGTGTCCTTTTTGGTACTTGTTTTTCTCGATCTTCGTATAAGAGTGTAACAGTCGAGAAACTAAAGCGATCCTATGAATCCATTACGAAACACTTCACTATGAATAACAGAACATTCGTGTAAATGAAGGGCCTCAGCAGAAGGTATTTCTGTTTCGTAGCACTTATTGTTTCAGAGACAATGAGAACAGTTTATAAGTGCACAAAACGTGAATGATATACTACATATCTATATTTGTGTTGTTCCCACCAGAATTGTTTAATTTTAAAACATATGTAGTTTTCTAGGTTGAATACATATTTTCTTGTGTCTAAATCTAATGCAGAGCGATGAAAAGATAATTTCCTGTGTCGTATGATTGCTATCTAGGTGAAACATTATGTGGTATCTGCGTTTATCATGATTCTATTCTTTAATTTCGTTAAACATTTGAATGAAATGTCTAAAGATAAAGTGGCTGCTCATTTTATAGCAAAATAGCTCTAGATGTAGTAGTTAATACTACACACTTGGTAGTAAGTTTAGGGACTGTTGAACTTAGCATACTACACACACTCGAACATTTTATTTGAATTTTAAGAATAATATAATGGTAATTAGAACTCGCATGTGTCCTTTTTGGTACTTGTTTTTCTCGATCTTCGTATAAGAGTGTAACAGTCGAGAAACTAAAGCGATCCTATGAATCCATTACGAAACACTTCACTATGAATAACAGAACATTCGTGTAAATGAAGGGCCTCAGCAGAAGGTATTTCTGTTTCGTAGCACTTATTGTTTCAGAGACAATGAGAACAGTTTATAAGTGCACAAAACGTGAATGATATACTACATATCTATATTTGTGTTGTTCCCACCAGAATTGTTTAATTTTAAAACATATGTAGTTTTCTAGGTTGAATACATATTTTCTTGTGTCTAAATCTAATGCAGAGCGCTGAAAAGATAATTTCCTGTGTCGTATGATTGCTATCTAGGTGAAACATTATGTGGTATCTGCGTTTATCATGATTCTATTATTTAATTTCGTTAAACATTTGAATGAAATGTCTAAAGATAAAGTGGCTGCTCATTTTATAGCAAAATAGCTCTAGATGTAGTAGTTAATACTACACACTTGGGTAGGTTGGCAGAAACGTTTGAGCCTGGTTTTGCGGTTTGTGCCTGTATTAGCCGTGGCTCGAGAGCTATGGGCTGGCCGGTCAACCACAGCTCGTGCCAAGGCGAGGCTTGGTGGCAGCCAGCAAGCTGGCTCACTGCGAGCAATCAACTCGATATAGAGTCGTCGGTCTTACTGAAGAGAAGATGGTCTGACCGCGTTATAGATTCTACGATGAGATGTATTATGAAAGAAACAAATAATGAGGGATCCTGAATAAATTATTAGTACTTAAAAAGTTTTTTTGTTGTTGTTTTTTTTTGGTTTTTATTTTATTATTTTCTTAATTTTTATTTTATTTTATTATTATTTTTTTAATCTCCTAAGTGAGACTATAAAAGAAATAAAATATGAGTTTCTTTTTCCTTTGAGCTACCTTTAAATTGATTATTTTAATATACAGTTCCTTTATTATCCTATTTTACTATAAATTTATATACCTAGAGACAGTTTTCCGGTTCAGTATGTCTAAGAAATTAAGCGAAAGGAAAAGCATTGAATTAAAGAAAATATGGAGGTCTGGGTTTCATTCCAAATGTTCAAATGTTTGTTAAGCTTATGGAACTTAACTATGGGGTCATCAGTCCCTAAACTTACAAACTACTTATTTACTACCTTATACTAAGGACAGCACAAATATCCATGCCCGAGGGGGATTCGAACCCCCGACCGTAGTCGCCGCGCAGACCGTGACTGGAGCTCCTCAGTCCCCTCGGCTACCGTGGCCGGCGGTTCGATTCCCGCCCGTGGCACAAATATGAAGTCAATGATTCTCATTTCACTCAATATCCTATTTTTATTCATTTATACATAGACTCCATGCATACAGAGTAATCAGTTTAGATGGACGCTGTTAAAGTAATTTTTGTTATTTAAAATACGTCTCTCTCCTCCCCTCCATCCATTAATACACCCTCCATGCTCAACAAAATATGCAAACGATTAGTCTTGTATTTATTCGTTGTTAATTTTTCCTCCTTTCTCTCTTCATCTCTGTCACCTCCCTTACATTATAATCTCAGTTGCCCTTTTGGTCTATTCCCCCAAAAAGCTGTAAAGAAATTGTGGTTTCCGTTAAAACAATACTGTCTCTTTTAAAGTCTGCTTTCTTTATTGTCCATGGGTCCTCTCTATGAAGCAGTGTTCTTTTATATCTTCGATAATCTATCCTTCGTTCTGTAAAACATTCGTTTCTTTTGTCTCGGCCCTAAAACAAACCATGATATTTAAGTAAGGAGTACACTTTTTTTTTTTTTTTTTTTTTTTTTTTTTTTTTTTTTAAATCACTTTCATTATTTCTCTGTCGTGGATTCTCGAAAAGCACGTGGATATAATGGACAACTGAACCTTACCGTGCAAGCACTATTGTGGCCATTAAAATGGACATCTATTCTGACAAATACCAGTATTCAAGCTTTGAAATGACACAGACTGAAGTTCTCCCCCATCCTTTCCAGTTTGATATTATGCTTCGCATGTAATCTCATTTTCGATGCGACATTGTATCAGCATCCACATTGCTGTTTTGTAACCTCAGTATGACTATTGAAGGCAACCACACCGTGAAGATTAATTGCTCGACACACTTGCCAGTTATCGGATACTTTGTCACTGACCATACCAGTAAATCACATAAACCTCCTTCATCGAAGTCTGTGTTCCTGAACGTGGTGAATAAATGTCAAAACGAAGTTACTTTCCAAATTTCAAATTTTTATCGCATAATCCATGTTCCTCATAACTATAAAATCAACAATCTTTATTATAATGAGCTCATAATTAAATAAGCTTATTACAGAATGCCATATCAAATCGTAATGTAGCATACTAAAACGTAGTGTAATATCATGCAAAAGCCACGATAAGGCGCCTCACACTACGTGGCCATCCCGTGCGGCCAAGAAATTCTTACCTAGCCAGACACCTCTGAGCTCTTTGACTGGTCGTACTGTCTAATTAGTACTCCATGATGAGAAAACATTATGCCAACGCATCTGTAATTCGCTGGAGGCCGGGATGAGGTTGGGTCCGATTCCCGCTGGGGGTAACAGTTTTTAACGGCCACAAAAATACCATCTACACCTCCAGTAACTCCAACAAAGAACGCAAGTCCCTGCCTTGTTACAAATCAAAATTGCACATGTCCATGCGCTACTAAATTAAACAGAGTTTTCGCAAAATACCAAACCCCTTCCACGTCTCTACGAACGGTGTGATTCTAACCACTCGTGAACGACAATGTTATAGTTGACGCCTCATCGTGTCAGGTCAAGGGTGACGGTATGTGCAGGGTTGGACTTTCCGGAAGAAACAATAAATATATCAGCAGTATTGCTTCCTATTATACAATAACCAATGGTACTGGGTTGGAGTCCCTGCCGGAGAAAAATTAATTGTATATTCGTTTCAGGTGCCAGTATAATGCTATTTGTGAACATATTTGATATGTGACATCTAATTGTGCTTAGTTAACAAATCATCAATACACTCTATTCTATTCCACAACTTTATGATGTATGACATCTGTGAATTACACTATATTACGTATTTTCAGCGGTTACCTCTCAGCAACAATAGAAGGTTCATGGAACTCCTGGTGCAGTGCTAAGATTATCATTTATTTATGGGTTCAGACATCGGTCTAAGAATTTAATGAAAACGTCAGTGTTTTACGTCTATTTATGCCTAGAGATTACGCGCACTTAAACTTGGCCCCTGAGCGGAGAATGTTGGGAGCTGAAGCTTGCATTCAGCTGATAGCGGATTGGCTGTTAGAACAAGCCCTGCCTCTTTCTCCCATGTAAGTGGTTAAGGCGTTACAGATGGAACACGAAATTAAGTATCACCTTAATGTTTGAGTAACAGAAAAGTGGAACGCATATCTACGAAATGTTAATATTTGAAAGGGCCTTATTAAGCGGGTGTAACAACGCTCTCTGCCTCTTTTTACTGTCGTAACAGAATAAAAATCAGAATTAACATTCTTCACGCCACTTTCAAAGTCAGCCTTCTTTCTTAAAAAAGAAGTCGTAGGGGTATGTGGACTTATTTTAGCAAATAACAAAGTGGAAGACAATAATCAATACGAAGCACAAATGAACATTACATTGATGGTGTCTACGGTGTACAATGCTGTTACGAGGTAGGGTTGGTAGAGAGCATAATCATTCCGTTGACAAACGAGCTCAGCCGACTTCCGCCGATCAGAGAGGGGCCACGTAAAAGTGCGTGACCTGCAATAGCATCTCGATCAGGCATACAACTATTTTTTGCTTAACAGTGCGTTCAGATTCAGATCATGAACAAAAACATATTATGTTACTAAACAAGTGTGATAACGTTGTTGTTCCCTCATCAACATTCAAATAGAAATATAAAATTAGGTGAAGTGCTTAATGATTTACAATAAATAATACGTACATAATTCCTTACAGCCTGTGTTGCAATATCTCAATACTCAATACGTATGGTGAGAGTAATGTCCAATTTCATTTTAATTTAATTTCTAGTAAACTACGTTATTTGTATTAAAGGAAATTTTTACTGCATTATTTATGCTTTTATTTCCTTATTCGTATGTTTATCCTTACAGAGAAAGAGCTGAAGACATTGTAGCATGCATAGACCAATGATGTGGACTGTGGCATCACATTTCGCTTTATGTAGCCTCCTTGCTGTAGAGTCGCAGACGTTATCGCTAGCCTTCAGTCCGAATTTTTTTTACAATTTGACGACTTTCAACCACCATATCTTCCACCCTTATATCTATCGGCATGGAACTGCAATGGTATATAATGGGAGACTTCGGAGAACAATTACACACAGACCATTCGTTTGTACTCTGTAGTTTTCGTTGCAGAGCGAAATATTAACACACACAGACGTAGAATTTTATGTACACCGATAACTTTCCTTCCCAATATACTACGCCCATTTATCATTATCAACCATCAAGCAAGAATGCAACCAATAAAACCATTTTCAAAGAGTAAATATCATTGTTAAAGAGTAATTATTGTCTGTATTTCGTGTTATATTCTTCAAATTATTAAACGTCTATCAGATCGCTATAAAACCGTGCCTAGAACGTTCCTCAGATTTGTTTGTTGTTGTGGTTTTCAGTCCAGAGACTGGTTTCATGCAGCTCTCCACGATAAATTATCCTGAGCAAGCCTCTTCATCTCCACATAAGAACGGCAACCTACATCTGTCTGAATCTGCTTAATGTATCCATCTCTTAGTCTTCCTCTGCGGTTTTTACCCCACACACTTCCCTCCAACGCTAAATTCACAATTCCTTGATGTCTAAGAATGTGTCCTACCAATCTATCCCTTCTTTTAGTCAAGGTATGCCAGAAATTTCTTTTCTCCCCAATTCTGTTCAGTACCTCCTCATTAGTTACGCGATCCACCAACCTAATCTTCAGCATTCTTCTGTTGCACCATATTTCAAAAGCCTCAATCCTCTTCCTGTCCGCACTGTTTATCGTCCATGTCTCACTCCCATACAAGGCAACACTCCATACAAATGCCTTCAGAAAGGACGTCCTTAGGCTTAAATCAATATTCGATGTTAACAAATTTCTCTTTTTCAAGAACGCTTTTCTACCCATTGCCATTCTGCATTTTACATCCTCTGTACTGCGACCATCATTTGATATTTTACTGGCCAAGTACCAAAATTCAACTACCTCCTTTATTGCTTCGTTACCCAATCTAATTCCTTCAGCATCACCTGATTTTCTTACACTGCACTCCATTACCCTAGTTTTACTCTTGTTAATCTTCATCTTATATGCACCTTTCAACACACTGTCCATTCCGTTTAACTGCTCTTCCAGGTCCTTTGCTGTCTCTGACAGAATTACTACGTCGTCGGCAAAACGCAAAGTTTTTAATTCTTCACCCTGAACTTTAATTCCTTCTCCAAATTTCTCCTTGCTTTCCTTTATAGCTTGCTCAATGTACAAATTGAATAACATTGGAGAAAGGCTACAACCCTGTCTTACTCCCTTCCCAACCACTGCATCCCTTTCATGCCCTTCAACTCTGACATCCGCTGTCTGGTTTTTGTACAAGTTGTAAATAACCTTACGCTCCCTATATTTTACTCCTGCTTGCTTCAGAACTTGAAAGAGTTTATTCCAATCAACATTGTCAAAAGCCTTCTCCAAATCTACAAAAGCTAGAAATGTAGGTTTGCCTTTTCTTAATCTATCTTCTAGGATAAGCCGTAAAGTGAGTATTGTCTCCCGTGTTCCTACATTTCTCCTGAACCCAAACTGATCTTCCCCGAGGTCGGTTTCTACCAGCTTTTCCATCCTTCTGTATGTAATTCGTGTTAATATTTTGCAACCATGACTTATTAAACTGATGGTTCTGTAGTTTTCACACCTGTCGGCACCTGCTTTCTTTGGAATGGGGATTATAACATTTTTCTTAAAGTCTGAGGGTACTTCACCTGTCTCATACATCTTACACACCAGGTGAAACAATTTTGACATGGCTGGTTCTCCCAGAGACTTCAGTAGCTCTGATGGAATATCATCTACTCCAGGGGCCTTGTTTCGACTTAGGTCTTTCAGGGCTCTGTCAAATTCTTCTCTCAGTACAGTGTCTCCTATTTCATCTTCATCTACATCCTCTTCCCTTCCTACAATATTGTCTCGAAGATCATTTCCTTCATAGAGCCCCTCTATATACTCTTTCCACCTTTCAGCTTTCCCCTCTTTGCTGAGAACTGGTTTTCCATCAGTGTCCTTGATATTCATAGAGCTGTTTTTCTTATTTCCAAATGTTTCTTTTATTTTCCTGTAGGCTGTATCTTTTTTCCCCTATTTATACATTCTTCTATATCCTTGCATTTGCCTTCTAACCATTCCTGCTTAGCAATTTTGCACTTCCTGCCAATCTCATTTCTTAGTCGTCTGTACTCCATTTTGCCTGTTTCATTTACTGCATTTTTATATTTTCTCCTTTCATCGATTAAATTTAATATCTCCTGTGATATCCAAGGATTTTTTGCAGGTCTTGCCTTCCTATCTATTTTGTCCTCTGCTGCCTTCGCTATTTCATCTCTCAGTTTTACCCATTCCTCCTCTACTGTTTTATTTTCCCCTGTTTCTGTCAATTGTTGCCTAAAGCTCCCTCTGAAATTTTTAAGAACTTCAGGTTCCTTCAATTTATCCAAGTCCCATCTCCTTATTTTCCTACCTTTTTGTAGTTTCTTCAGTTTTAACCTACAGTTCATAGCCAACAAGTTATGGTCAGAGTCTATATCTGCCCCTGGGTATGTCGTACAATTTAAAACCTGGTTCCGAAATTTATGACTTACCATTATAAAATCTATCTGGTATATCCCGGTGTCTCCTGGTCTCTTCCACGTGTACAACCTTCTTTTGTGATTCTTAAACCAGTTATTTGTAATAACTAAATTATGTTCTGTGCAAAATTCTACCAGAGGGCTTCCTCTTTCATTCCTATTGCCCAGACCATATTCACCCACTATCTTACCTTCCCTTCCTTGTCCTACTACCGAATTCCAGTCGCCCATAACAATTAAGTTTTCCTCTCCCTCAATTGTCTGAATAATTCCCTTTAGCTCCTCATATATTTCTTCGATTTCCTCATCATCGGCAGAGCTAGTTGGCATATAAACCTGTACTACTGTTGTCGGTGTTGGCTTCGTATCTATCTTGACAATGATAATGCGATCACTGTGCTGGTCATAGTAGTTTACCCGCATTCCTGTTTTCTTATTCATTATTAATCCTACTCCTGTGATACCTCCAACTGATTTTGTATTTATAATCCTATACTCACCTGACCAGAAATCCTGTTCATCCTGCCACCGAAATTCACTAATCCCCATTATATCTAACTTCAACCTATCCATTTCCCTTTTTAAATTTTCTAATTTTCCTACTCGATTAAGGGATCTAACATTCCACGCTCCGACCCGTAGAATGCCAGTACTGTCTCTCCTGATGATCACATCCTCCTGAGTATTCCCCACCCGGAGATCCGAATGGGGGACTATTTTACCCTCGGAATATTTTACCCAAGAGGATGCCATCATCATATGTTCATACAGTAGAGCTGCATGTCCTCGGGAAAAATAACGGCTGTAGTTTCCCCTTGCTTTCAGCCGTTCGCAGTAACTGTGTGGCAAAGCCACATTAGCTGATGTTACAAGGCCAGCTCAGTCAATCATCCAGACTGTTGCCCCTGTAACTACTGAAAAGGCTGCTGCCCCTCTTCAGGAACCACACGTTTGTCTGGCCTCTCCACAGATACCCCTCCGATGTGGTTGCATCTACGGTACGGCTATCTGTATCGTTGAGGCACGCAAGCCACCCCACCTCGGCAATGTCTGTGGTTCATGGGAGTATAAATTAATAACTGTACAAATATTTAAGTCTCTGCGTCTTGTCGTTCATATATATATATATATATATATATATATATATGAATGTCTGTTCAGTGTAGGCTTATCACGTCCGATCGACAAGACGCAGAGACTTAAATATGTGTAAAGGAGTAAAAGCAATATCAATCAGACCCTTGCTTCGCCTTTCTCAATTAAACTCCACACTAATTTCTTACAGGTATTGAGGTTAACAGCAAAAACTTAGTTGTCCATTTTGCGGTTAGTTATTTTTGTTCGAAAATCATTATATTTCATAAGAATATATAGACCTGACCAGGAAAAGTACATACAGAAAAACATTCACAGTAACAGTAATAATAAAAATATTAGTAATAATAACAGTAAACAGTAATAGAAGTATAACAAATAGTATTTAAATGTTGTTGCTCTTTTCAACATTTATTATTTTGAATGTCAACTGAATATTGTCCGCCATTTGAGTTCTATTACCTTTTTTGCCAACTTGGCAGATAGTTCATTAACATACAAATGAAAAAATTGTATTAAATTAACCATCTTCACAATATAATTAACCCTTTCGCGGCTCCGGGCATACATGTATGCCCGTCAGTTAGAAGGCCCAGACGGCTAAGGGCATTCATGTACGCCCGGGGTCCGCGCGCACAATAGAGCGGCGGCGACTCGGTGTTTTTTTTTTTTTTTTTTTTTTTTTTTTTTTTGTTTGTTTGTAAATCTATCGGACCAAACTGCGTGGTCATCAGTCCGTAGCTTACAAACTACTTAAACCTAGGTAAACTAACCTAACGACAAACACACACACCCATGCCCCAGGGAGGACTCGAACCTCCACGGCGAGCAACCGCGCGCTCCGCAGCGAGACGCTTTAGACCACTCGGCTACTCCACCGCGGCGACTCGGTGTTACCCGCGGCTCAACATTCCTGGTGGCACGGCCATTAACAGGTCTTCTTTGTTATGTCAGTAAGCACTACAGTTTTCACTTCCGGGGCTTCCTGCTCACGAGCTCTCCATCGGGCCAGTCCTGTATTTTCTGTTTGGCGAGAGAACAGCTTTTCACTGTAATGTCGGAACGTTGTTTATCAAACAAGGAATTTTTTTTTTTTTTTTTTTTTTTTTTTTTTATGGGACTTAAGTACGGGGTTATCAGTCCCTAACCTTACAAACTACTTATGAACTCGCTAATCCTAAAGACGGCACAATTATCCATGCCCGAGGGGCGATTCGAACCCCCGACCGTAGTGGCCGTGCAGGCCGTGACTGGAGTGCCTCAGTCCCCTCGGCCACCGCGGACGGCAAGGAAATAATGGACATCCTCATGAATAGTAGTGACGATGACGATAGTGCTACTACATCCTTTCTTTATACGAAGATCTGGATGTGTATGGGACTAACGGTATTTATTCTACGCAACAAAGAACTTTTGCAGAAGATTCCTCTTCTTAAGAAGATGTGTTAAGTGAAATTTCGACACGAAAAAAGATTTTATGACTGGTCAAATAATCGTACTTCGGCGAATCGCCATAATTTCGCGAACACTTTTAGTGGTTTAAAGGTAGATTTCGATGAATAAGCAACTCATTTAGATTATTTATTTATTTATTGTACTTTATCTCATTTGAATGTGTCTCAATTACTTATAGATATGAACAAGTATTATACATTTCTCACCGAGAAAATGACGACAGTGCCCAGCAGATAACAAGATCGAAACTTATAACCCTCAAGAAATTTATTGCTTTTTGGCTTGTTCCTTCCTTACGTCAAGGTACAAACATTAGCAGTGAATGAATATTGGTCAAAAGATTCCTTGCTGCAAACACCAGTATTTTCTGACATAATGGCCAGAGACAGGTACAAGGCGATTCTGCATTTGTTACAAAGTTTGTTAAGCTTATGCGACTTAACTGCAGGGTCATCATCCTCTAAACTTACAAACTACTTATGAACTATTTTATACTAAAGACTAAAGACAGCACAAACATCCATGCCCGAGAGAGGATTCGAACCCCCGACGGGGAACGGCCTCGCGCAACTAAGCACAGCGCCTCAACGCGATCGGCCACTCGATACTGCCTTTATTACACTTCAGTGACAATTTGTCCGCATCGCAAGATATTCTTGTGAAAATACGCATGATTGTGGAACACGCCAAAAAGAGATTCCGACAGGCTGCAGTCCCATTTGAGAACTTAGTAACTGACGAAAGTTGCTGCTTTTCAGAGGAAGGCTACGGTTCAAACCGTATATTCCAAACAAACGTAGCCGTGGGATTAAAATTTCCGTGCTTTGTGTCGTACAGACCAGTTACGTTCTGCATTATATTGTCTACACTGGTGCCGCTACTGAATTAGAACCCGGAAATGCTGACTGGGGCAAATCAGGTGATGTCGTTGTCAGTTTGTTGTTACCATACCTCAACAAAAGTCATGGCATTTATTTAGACAATTGATATTCGAGTCCTGAATTGTTCTTATGGCTCCATGCGAAGTGCACTAATGACATTGGCACAGTGCGTAAAAACAGGAAACATTTACTACCTTTACCTGATAAACTCAAGAAAGGTAAATACAACTGAAGTCTGGGGTGGACAATAAATAATCCTGGATGCTATCCACTGTAAATGGACCAGAGTTTGCTCAGATAGAAAAAAAGAATCATAAAATGGGAGGAAATAAAGTGAAACACACTTGCGTAGTTAGTTACAATTAGTCAGTGGGTGCGATTGATAGGACTAACATGATATTAAGTCCCTACAGTGCATACGAAAAACAGAAATGGTACAAGAAAGTATTCTTTCATTTAAAGGACTTGAGTATGCTCAATGCAAAAACTAATTTTGAAATGCAGAATAAACAGAAGAAGCCACTAGCGAAATTCCACTTAGAACTAATCCCGTCAGTTACTGGAGAAGTTTCATTCATAAACATCTAAAAGCTAGATACCACTGACACCAAAAAGGACAGCCCTTTTCGACTGGAATAAAAAATAACATTATCCCGGGTTTTTCGGAGCAATAGAGAGAAAGGAGATACCGCAAAGACATTGTGTAGTGTGTACTGCCCATACAAAACGGAAAATGACACGAATCAGGTGCAAAAAAAATGTAATGTTGCTCTCTGTATGGTGCCATGTTTTGAGACATAGCACAAACTAAGGAAGTATTAGTTTCTTCAGGTACTTTGAATGTTGAAAGAAAAGAAAATGAAAAATAAGAAAACAATGAAAGCAATAGAAACAAAAAAACAAAAAGTTTTTAACTCAGCCAGCGGCGTCGAATGTCTGCGTTAGAAATAAGGATGGGAAACCACTAAGTCAAACTCTACCACTCCGTGAATATCTGAAAAATAAATCCGCTAGCATAAAACATGCAGATGCTTATTATCGGATTGTTTAGCATAGTGAGTCGAAATTACGCTTTAATTTCAAACGATGCAAACGACCTATCAATATTTTTATTTTATTGTTTCCATTACATTATTACATCATTATTTATCTTGTTTAATTCTTCGTTGTGCTAATGGCACAACATAAATTTCAATAACTTTTTTATTTGCGATTATAGCTAGAACTGTCGGAGTTTTGCAGGTTTTTCCTACGAACAACTGATTTTAAAACTAACCTTTGCGAAACATACTCGACCGATGTTAATGAAACTTTAATACGTTGTAGTAATACATTTTGGTAACGTACACCTCAAGTTATAGTTTTTTTTTCAATAACAAATCAAAAAGGTATTTGAATGTACTTAAATATTTTCGTTCTCAACCGAGGATAATCTTATAACAATGTCGTTTAGATTTCGAAGGCCGTTTCGTATCACAAACTGCAAATGCTGTGGCAGAGCAGAGAGATACTGATTTTATAGACAGTGTTACTGGGGAGGGGCAGCTGTGTGGTCACCGCAGCGTGCGACTAGCGTCACAGACAAATATGTTACTCTGTGCTCGCGTGCAGCTGCAGCAGCCGTAGCCCACAGCGGCCGTTGGGCCGAGTCAGCCGCCGCCGCTCAGGCCCACAGCTGACTTCGCGCGGTCAGCCGGGCGGTCAGCCAGGCCGCTCGTCCCTTTAGCCGCGAAAGGGTTAAGTTATCCAAAGGTTGCCACTATTTTTATTATTATTATTTTAAAAAAGAGAAGAAATTATTAAAAGTATGAAACAGAATTTACTGTGCCTAACTGAAAGTAGTGGCGACCAGTAGTCTAATCCCATTTATATTCATTTATTTTTGTGAAAGTGCGTGTTTCCACACACTGTTGTTGGAGCACAAAAATCCCCTGACCTACCTAACATAGACAAGAGATGTTGTTGTTGTGGTCTTCAGTTCGGAGACTGGTTTGATGCAGCTCCCCACAATACCCTATCCTGAGCAAGCCTCTTCACCTCCACATAAGAACGGCAACCTCCATCTGTCTGAGTCTGCTTACTGTATCCATCTCTTAGTTTTCCTCTGCGGTTTTTACCCCACACACTTCCCTCCAACGCTAAATGCACAATTCCTTGATGTCTAAGAATGTGTCCTAACAATCTATCCCTTCTTTTAGTCAAGGTATGCCAGAAATTTCTTTACTCCCCAATTCTGTTCAGTACCTCCTCATTAGTAACGTGATCCACCAACCTAATCTTCAGCATTCTTCTGTAGCACCACATTTCAAAAGCCTCAATCCTCTTCCTGTCCACACCGTTTATCGTCCATGTCTCACTCCCACACAAGGCAACACTCCATACAAATGCCTTCAGAAAGAACTTCCTTAGGCTTCCGCGGCGTCCACAGAGACAATGTGCGCCGCTTTGCTCTAGCCCCGCCCCCCGCCCGCCCCTTTAGATATATTTCCGTTAAATGATCTCCACAATGCCTTACCTCGGCTTGTTTGCGCATGCTTCAACTCGAACTGAGGCGTCGGCCTAGCAAGATACTTTATTTCACACTTTTGATCGAAACTTAAAGCTGAGTAAAATGTTTCTATAACATAATGAACGTTGTTCATGTTTCTTTGATAGGAAACACTAAGATCATATGAATATGCGCATGAACAGTAAAACACAGCAAGTAACTGATTACACTGGTGAGTGACTGTAATAAAACTAATCTGTTAAGTAACGTGACACTGTAAGCAGCATCCCCTCCTAACCTTACAAATGCGCAAACCTACTTTCCCCCATATCTTTTCAAACAGTAACATAGCTGTTACAACGAAAGTATAAATGTTATTAACCCTGCAAATCGCGCTACATTTGCTAAATCGTCCAAAGATATGTAGCATACAACAATAGACACTATCTATTAAAAAGAAGATTGGTTTCAAAAAATATGGTTGTAGGTGTTCTCGAACCCACTACCTTCGACGACGCAGTGCGATGCCGCTAACCGCACGGTTATACTTGCTAGGAGGTGAGTAGTAACTTCATTATTATTAATGATCGGATCTTCTGAAGGATTTTGCAGTAGATGTGTCTTTAATTCATAATTATATTTTACCAAATATCACATGTTTTTCATGAACCTTCAATGCGCCAAAAACGAAAACGAAGGGCGGATGTTGCCTTCAGGTAAAATTTGCTTAAGCGTAAGGCGAGGTCAGCAGTAGCTCCATTGTTTCGGGACCATTCGTGCATAACAGCCAGAGCTCGAGTAGCCAGGAGCTGGCGTCTCTATCAGATCCAACGTCAATGTTAAAGCTGCGTTTCCCCTCGCCCCTCCCTGCTGCGGAAACGCCAGTATGCTGCTTCAGGGGGTTCAGAAGAGAATTTGAACCTCCGCCACGTATGCGCATGGCAACGCTGCGGCCACTGCCATCTACACTACTGGCCATTAAACTTGCTACAACAAGAAAAATGCAGATGATAAACGAGCATTCATTGGACAAATATATTATACTAGAACTGACATGATATTACATTTTCACACAATTTGGGACCATAGATTCTGGGAAATCAGTACCCAGAACAACCGCCTCTGGCGGTAATAACGACCTTGATAAGCCAGAGCTCGGATGGCGTGTACAGGTACAGCTTCAACACGATGCCACAGTTCATCAGGTCTAGTGACTGGCGTATTGTGACGAGCCAGTTGCTTGGCCAATATTGACCAGACGTTTTCGGTTGGTGAGAGATCTGGAGAATGTACTGGCCAGGGAAGCAGTCGAACATTTCCGGTATCTAGAAAGGCCCTTATAGGACCTGCAACATGCGATCGTGCATTATCGTCCTAAGTTTACGGTTTCGCAGCGATCGAATGAAGGATAGAGCCACGGGTAGTAACACATCTGCAATGTAGCGGACATTGTTCAAAGTGCCGTCGATGCGAACAAGAGTTGACGGAGACGTGAAACCAACGGCACCCCATACCATCACCCCGGTTGTTACGCTAGTATAGCGATGAGGAATACACGCTTCCCATGTGCGTTCACCGCGATGTCGCCAAAGACGAATGCGACATCATGATACTGTAAACAGAACGTGGATTAATCGGGAAAAATTATGTTTTTGCCATTCGTGCACCCATGTTCGTCGTTGCGTACATCATAGCAGGCGCTCCTGTCTGTGATGGAGCATCGAGTTCAACCGCAGCCATTGTCTCCGAGCTGATAATTCATGCTGCTGCAAACGTCGTCGAACTGTTCGTGCAGATGGTTGTTGTCTTGCAAACGTCCCCATCTGTTGAACTCAGGGATCGAGACGTGGCAGCATTATCCGTTACAGCCATGCGGATAAGATTCCTGTTATCTCCACTGCTAATGATAAGAGGCCGTTGGGATGCAGCACGGCGTTCCGTATTGCCCTCCTGAACCCACCAATTCGGTATTCTGCTAACTGTCATTAGATCGCGACCAACGCGAGCAGAGATAAGTTACAATCCGACCTCTATCAAAATCGGAAACGTGATGGTACGCATTTCTCCTCCTTACAAGAGGCATCACAACAACGTTTCACCAGGCAACGCCAGTCAGCTGCTGTTTATGTATGAGAAATCGGTTGGAAACATTCGTCATGTTAGCACGTTTTCTAAGTGTCGCCACCGGCGCCAACCTTGTGTTAATGCTCTGAACAGCTAATTATTTGTATATCATAGCATTTTCTTCCTTTCGGTTAATTTTCGCGTCGACAGATCTTCATCTTCGTGATGTTGCAATTTTAATGGCCAGGAGTGTATATTAAGCCACCACTCGTATACATGCTGACTCTGGGATGTTAAACATCAAAAATTTTTTGAATGTGCATATAAAATGATATGATAGAAGAAGAAAACGAGGAAAGATAGTTTAAAAATCGTTTTTACTCAATTCATGTATTTACTTTTTTTTTTTTTTTTTTTTTTTTTTTTTTTTTTTTTTTTTTTTTTTTTTTTTTTTTTTCATGGCTTGTTTCTTTCCGGAGGTTCACCGAACCAGTGAACACGTAGAACGTGTCGCAAATCAGAAGGACAGAGAAATTTGGAACAGACACGTGAGAGGGACAGCCTCATTCCGGTTACGCTCAACCGTGTCCGGCTTCTGGGGAGTGCGCTACTTGTTCGTATGCACCTGCGGGATGTTGCGCGGGCGTTCCCTGCAGGTGGGAGGCGGCCGCGGGCAGTCGGACTGCCGAGAGGCTGGGGACCGCTTTGTTAACGGCGGCAAGTGGAGCCAGTTATGTCGTTTAGCAGCGCCGCGCCGCGCCGCCGCGCCGCCGCCCTGCCGCTGGGACCGGCACAGTCGCGCTCGCTGACGTCGCCTTAAGCCGTGTGCGGCCAACGTGGCGAGTGGTTGACGTCACAGCGTGCGTGCGAACCGCACACTGGCGGGGTAGTTGGCGGGCAGTTTCCAGCTTGCCAGGTATTCTCAACGTGCGTTTGAACGATCACGCCACCGACGTCACACCACACGGCTATCCCGGGGGTTAGTGGGGGGTACCTGTTTTCGATACGGAGATTAAGACGCCATATTGTCCGTCGTATTTCATGGGGTTGATGTATATACCTTAGATCTTACGAATGTATGACATTTCAAAGCAAGTAAAAGAAACTGAATAAATTGAGAATCTCTCGAAAACCGGTCATCACAAGTACTATATGTTGGATCAAATGACTGGAAATATTTTATATATATATCCTTGAATAAAAGAACGTCTTGATTGCAATTATATTTTATTCAATGACGCGTTTCTTCCGGTTAGGGCATCTTCAGATACCTGACGAAGAAGAAATTTGAAAGAGAACTTAAAATATATACATGGCAATATTTCGAAACTTTTTAGCTACAAAACAATGGGAAACTGGTAATAAGAAATTGTGATAATGTACGGTACTAATGTTTTATCTACTATATTGTAGAGGGTGTTTAGATTAAACTGCGGTCATAGGGTATCTTACAGAGACAATAATATGAAAACCATTGATCTGCAGTAACATCGACCGTTGGAAACATGTTGATACATGGTTTACCTGATTCGATATTCCAATAATTTATATTCCAAGATCTACCTTTAATGATGTCTCTGTAGCACAGATCATGTCGTCAACTTATTACTACGACTTTCGTCGGTATAGGTACTGGTACTACCTTGGGTGGCGTTCATATTTGTACTGCAAGTAACCGCCAATAAAGCGTAGTGCTCAACAACGCGGCATTGAATAAAAAATATTTGCAATCAAGACGTTATTTTATTCAAGAATTCAACTGAACACGTTTGCTGTACCACACCACATAGAAATGGAATGGGAAGATTTCTACAACTTATACGTGGATATAAAATTTCCGTAATTCAATAATCTGCCGTTTCGAGGTAAGGCGGACTGATGTATCAACACGAATTGTTTTTTACATCATTTGTTGTAATTATATGTCAGCAACCTACATATCTACCAGTAGTGTATTCAACTCGTCTGATACCTTTGTAGATATTGCATGGGTTTGTTAGTGGCCGTAGAGTAGGCAGTGGACTCTCACATGGAAGATGTATAATGATGCTGGTTTAAACATTTTTTATTCTTTTATTCTGGTTTTCTGATTGAATCAAAGACCTTCCTATAAATTACATAGAAGTATACTGCGTTATATTCCGTGCTGTGTTTAAATAAGTGCGCATCCTCTGAGGAGTGAGGGTTTTTTTTTCCTTTATTGTTGTTTTAAAGCCAGCCGTAGAAACAGCTGGCAGGCTGGCAGCAGCTGCGGTGGCTGCTCTTCAGCCATGTGATATACAAACATTTGACAAAGAAGAGATAAAATATAAAAAAAGATGAACAATATTGCGGAAATTAAAAACATTGACAGACAGAGTTTTCGACAGACTAAAACGGACCTGTATAAATGGGACAAAACATATGGCAGAGAACAAAAAAGAGACGAGTAGTGATAAAACACACACACAGTCAGTAAAAACAACCGGCCACGGTGACAAGTTTAAAAGTACATTGCGGAGACACGAAGTTCACACATGGAGACAGCTGACGGCGTATAGAATAAAACATGGCGACGGCGATTATGGAGGCACTGAGTAAAACACACGACACTGGAGACACTTGCACTGAACACGTAGATAAAAAGTCGAGACGCCCCCGCAGGGAGTGGGGAGGGGGTGGAGGGGGGGAGGTGGGGCAGGGACGGGGGAAGTGCGGGGGAGGGGGAGAGGGGGAGGGAAGAGAGCGTAAGGAGGGAAGGAGTGACGAGACTCTGGGCATGGGAGAGGGGTAGCCAAGCGGGCGGGAAGGAAAAGGGACGGGAGAGAGGGGAGGGGCGCTGATGCTACGGGGAAGGGATCAGAGTTGGTAGGAGGGGTAGATATCGGGCCGAAGTTCGGTATCCGGTAGAGGAAGGGTGCGGAAATTGCCTTGGGAGAGGATACGGAGCGTATGGAGGTGAAGGCCTGGAGGGACGGTTTGGCGGAGGCGTGGCAGAGGCCCGGGATTTGTAAGAAGAGGGTAGACCAGAGGGTTTTGGGACTCTATTTTGCGGGATGTGTAAAGGAGCCGGAGATGTTCAAGGTGTTGTAGGAGAGGAGGGAAGGGGATGAGGTCATAGAGGATCCGCGTGGGGGAAGGGAGTCTGATACGGTATGCGAGGCGGAGGGCGTGGCGTTCTAGGATCTGGAGGGACTTGTAGAAAGTAGGAGGGGCTGATATCCAGGCGGGGTGGAAGGAACAAAGGACGGGGCGCATGATTGATTTGTAGGTGTGAAGGACAGTGGAAGGGTGGAGGCCCCACGTCCGGCCAGTAAGGAGTTTTAGGAGGTTTAGGCGGGACAGAGCTTTCTCACAGAGAGATTTGAGGTATAGAGTCCAGGACAGTTGGCGGTCAAGGGTAAGGCCAAGGTACTTGAGGGTGGGAGTGTGACGGATGGGTCGGTTGTGAAGGGTAAGATAGAAATCGTGGAGGCGGAAGGTGCGGGTAGTACGACCTATGACTATAGCCTGGGATTTGTCGGGATTGACGGAGAGGAGCCACCGGTTACACCAGGAGGCGAACTCGGTGAGGTGGGACTGGAGCAAAACCTGGGAACGCGCAAGGGAGGGGGCGAGGGCCAGGAAGGCGGTGTCGCCAGCATATTGGAGGAGATAGACGGGAGGTTTGGGTTGAGGCACGTCGGCAGAGTAGAGGAGATAGAGGAGGGGAGAGAGGACTGAGCCTTGGGGCACCCCGGCGGAGGGGTAGAAAATACGGGAGTTGGAGTTGCAGACAGTGACGTAGGAGGGGCGGCGGGTAAGGAAGGAAGCGATGAGGCGGACGTAATTAATGGGAAGGGCGTAGAGCTGGATCTTGAATAGGAGACCGGAATGCCATACTCGGTCGTAGGCTTTTTGGATATCAAGGGATACAAAAATTGCGGAGCGACGGGAGTTGAGTTGGACGGAGAGGAGATGAGTCAGGCGAAGGAGCTGGTCGTCGGCGGAGAAGGAGGGTCGGAAGCCACATTGGGAGGGGGGGGGGGAGAAACTGGTGGCGGTGGAGGTGCTGGTGGATTCGACGAGAAAGGATGGTTTCCAGGATCTTGCTGAACACGGAGGTAAGACTGATGGGACGGTAGGATGAGGTCTGGGACGGGGGCTTGTCGGGCTTCAGGAACATGAGAATACGGGAGGTTTTCCACAGGTCGGGGTAGAAGCCAGTGTAAAGGATGATGTTGTAGAGTTTGGCAAGGACTTCATGAAATGAGAGAGGGCATGCGCGAAGGTGGCGGTAGGTTAGCCGGTCGTGACCGGGGGCGGTGTTTCGTTTTGTGCGAAGAGTGTCTATTATGTCACGGGCAGTAATGGGAGTGTTCAATTCTGAGGGAGGAATGCGGTCCAAGTACTGGAAGCCAGGGGCGAGAGGAGGAGAGGAGGTGTCGGTGCGCTCATGGACATCCGGGAAGAGAGAATAGTCAAAAAGGGGATCATCAGGAATGGAAAATACGTCGGAAAGGTAGGAGGCAAAATGTTCTGCCTTACTGGCGTTGTCAGGGAAAGGACGATCATCATGGAGAAGTGGGTAGTGGGGGGAGGAGTGACTGCCAGTAAGGCGGCGGAAGGCACGCCAGTACTTGGCGGAGTAGACCGGGAGGAGCGAGTTAAGGCGGGTGCATGTCTGACGCCAGTCCCGGCGTTTCTTCGCGGTCAAAAGGTTTCTTATGTGTCGTTGGAGTTGCCGGTGGCGTTGGAGAGTATCCCGGTCACGGGTCCGGAGAAAGGAGCGGTACAGACGGCGGGATTCGCGGAGGAGAAGGACGGCCCGTGGAGGAAGGGTAGGGCGGTGAGGATAGATCGCCCGGGTAGGGATGTGGGCATGGACCGCGTCAGCAACGGTCTGCTGGAGAAAGGAGGAGGCATGGTCAATATCGGCGGGAGTATGGAGGGGGAGTGGGTGGCTTTCGACCGAGGTGTCGATGGAGCGACGGTAGGCATCCCAGTCGGCAGAGGAGTGAGTCTGCTGGATTCGTTTTATGAACAGGACAGTTTGCACCTTACTTCGAGTAAAATACGCACCCTATCGTTTCACGTGTTGCATTTTATACGTTATTAATGTTATTCTACTGAATAATAACAATGACCGTCGAAGAATGACCTTTACGTTTCATTTAAATGCAATCATGTTTGCCTCATGTGAAGGCCTTTTCTAATTTTACATCGCACAGTGTGGCATGAAACTTTTATATAATTCGCTGCTCTTAATTGTCATGACATCCAACTTTCATGAGTCATAGACATTTTGTTGTCACTTTTGTAGGCCTATATCACAGAACACAAGTGCGAAAATTAGCGATTTAATAGAGGTAAAGCAGGAATTCCATTCTTTTGATTTCGTAAACAGTCAGATTCCAGAACCTGATGCCGCCGACAACTGTCGCTGGAGCGCGCTGCGGTCGCGTGCAGCTCGTTGAGGCACACGTCTCGTATGCAGCAGTCGCGCCGTCGCCGAGCGTTCAGCCGCACAGTGCACTCGGCACGTCGAACACACACGTTGTGACACACGCTCCGTGTGCCGCCGGCTTCAACCTGCCCCACACGGCCACACGGGACGTGTTGTCCCAACGTGGCGCAGGCCAGACGCGCGGACGGGCACGCTCGGAAACGACCCGCCACATCCCACGGAACGTGGAGCTCACCCGATTTGCAATCACGGTGCTCTCCAGCGCCCATTGCGGGCTGGCGCGTAGTTCATTGTGTTTACAAAGATGGAGGAGCGTCAAGTTACACGAGGGAAGGTGCTCTAAAACTACAATTTTTTAGGCAACTTACAGATTATGCATAACTTAAACTTGTTTTTTCAGACAGAAAACAAGCCAAATGAGGAACTAGTTTTGTTAATACAATAAAATGCATCTCTTACATGGATTAATACGGACGAAGCCCAGCCTAAATTACACATGATTTAACGCTACAGGGGGGAAGGATTCACAAACAACACTCATTCGCTCACTCAAACGCAATGCCACAGCGAAACTCACCAAAATCAGCGTATTGAGAGGAGGCAGAAGCAGCTGTTGCTATCTTAGGCGAAATTCAGCAAATCGTAAGTTGCACAAACACAATATACAAAAACACTTCGAAGCACACTCTGGACTCCCGTGCCTGTTTGAGATGGTGCGTGTGTATTGCTAAGTTAAATTACATCTAAATTGGACCGCAACCAAACTCGATAACGGCGACGAACGACTACGTTACATGAACGCACTTCATTGAAGGCAAAGTGGTTGAAAATCGGATTCATTATACAAAATTACGGTGGCTTCCAAGTTGCAGTCTGTTAGAAATCGATTTAGGTACGTGTTTCGTAACGTACCCGTCACCGTTTTAATTTTATTTTATATATCCTCGTGTCTGGGCTGTGTTCTTTACCATTCTGTCTGACACTACGCCCGATAACGTGTTCACTGAAGGTGCCTACTGCAAGCTACTGCGATGCAATATGGCTCCCACACGTTTGTATGTGGAATGACTTGCCTACGCAGGCCTTTTCCAGTTTGAGTACATATATGGGTTCCCGCAAAGTGCGAAATAAGCACGCCCAACAACTTTAATGAAATTGAAGAGTCATAAGATTGACCCGCGAAACGGATCTGACCTAATTAATCGGAACCAATATACGTACTCAAATGGAACGGATACGTTACTTTGTCATTTATGCTTCATTGCAGGCCACAGGAAAGACGTTAAGAATGGAATTATTAGTACTGAATAGGGTCATATGAACATTTAGAAATTGCTTCGATACACATGTGGCATAAAATCGTTATTTATTTAACCAGTAATTCTTTAATATAAATACTATGTGATGTTAATTTAAATGCTAATTTTTAGTATGAAAGAGCATTTAAGTGCAACCTTTTGTTTGCTATCATCTGAATGGGCCTCCTAGCAAGTTTCCAAAAAGGACAGGTTAATTTCGTCACTCGCAAGGATATGGAAGCAAGGAGTTTTGTCTGATTCCTCGCTATGATTTGCCACATTCACACAAGGCATGCAAAGAAGAATTACTGCGTGAGCCATCAATTCTGAATCCGCCCGGCCGTTGCGCGCCAGGGGCAGCAAAGTGGTGTGAACGGACACAAAATATTGCCCGTGAATGGGATTTGCATTACCGACCTTCTGATCATTGCTAAAACATGACAGGGGATCACAAAACATTACAATGCCCGTCTAAGTGGTGAACATACGCGATCAGTGTGGCCCCCACACAAAAACCAAGTTACTGAAATTTAATTTAAAATAAGCACCACCACGCTGAATAATTACTATAACACTATTGCATGAGCAGGGTAAGCAACTGCAACAGACCCTCTGTTACCAGACTTACTAGGTACTGACCACCACGTGGCACAACGTACACCCTGATCACATTGCACAAAGGAAACCGTCATTATTCAGAGATTAATCCTACACATTTATGCATTAAACAAATCTAAAACACACGAGAAACAAATTATAACTAATAAACCAACTGAACTCACAAACTACAATTTATCCATTTCGCCCACAAAGTCCTAGTTAGAAGGATACTCACTGTAAATTTGAATATTGACCATCAAAATGAATATGTACCGGAAAAAAATACGAAAACAAGTTCAACGAACTGATACTCCCCATGGTAATGTAACCAATAACCGACTTAGCAGCAAGTTTAACCCACGACAAAGCACACACCATCTCGGTCTGATTCTATCACTTGAAGTCACAAAAAAATGTTAAGACTGACATCTATTGATTGCGTCCTCTAACAACCGGTGGTGAAAGCGTCACCATGAGCAACATTGCTGAATATTCTCACCAAACCGTTACCAAAATCTCCACGACACCAGCGAGCAGCTCTCCTCACGTCCGCGCTCCGCCAGGCCAGGAACCGATCTCCTTCTCTCCATAGGCGCCAGACGGGCCAACCGTCCCCTCTTCAAATTCGAGAGGGCGGAGCGCCCCATTCGCTGGACACCGAGGGTCCGTTACTCCACCGCCTTCGCGACCCCTGGCTTGACCAGATCGACCATCTACTTCAATCCTCAAACAAAACCTTTGCTGCAAGGCAGTCCTTGCCACAACTACATAGCCACAACCAAAGATTACAATATTGCCCATGTTACCAACACGAAAAGAAATATTATTACATTACACTGGCACTCCATTGTACACAAGGATGGGGAAAATAGGCGGGTGACTTTTAACAGGAAAGATATAAAATAAAATGTACACCTCCGCCATCTCTGTTTCTACAATTGCTCTTTCACTAACAACACCTACCACAAAGTGTTGCAAGCTACTCCCAAGTGAATAAATTCAAATATCGTTCATTAAGTTGACATAATCAGACATCAGAGCAATGAAACGAACTGACAGTCTCGTTTCAGTTTTATATGAGAAATGGCGTGAATTCAGGCGACTAGCTACAAACCCCGGAAGTCGAAATTCGGACCCACGTGGTTCCGAAAACCGATAAAATTGAATAAGTTCCGTTTCCGAAAAATAAAGAAAATTAACTACAGCATTCAACCCATATAAATGCTTGGAATTATATAAGAGAGCGAATGAAACACAGCTACTCGCGATAGGGGGCGATTACAGAGACGGATGAGGTCCTGTCTCAGAAAAACCACAAAAATGAAATAATTACAAAGTCGGAAAAATAAGAATAATAACTACGGCATGCAACCCATAGAAATGCTTAGAATTCCATGAAGAAGCGAAAGAAATGCAGCTACATGCGATAGAGAGTGCTTACAGAGACGGATGAAGTCCAGTCACAAAAAACTCGTAAAAGTAAAATAATTAGAAAGTTGGAAATATAAGATTAGGGATTACGGCATGCAACGCATAGAAATGTTTAGAATTACATAAGGAAGCTATTGAAGGAGGTTGTACAAGGCTGAGAGAGAATTACTGACAAAGACAGAGTGCGTACTACAAGACGGAGAAGAAACATCAAAATTAAAATAGGCGGGGAGAGAAGATCGCGAAATATTCTTGGAAATCAGAAAGATACCCGCATAGTTACTTGCCTGATGGGCATGGAAGAAACCAGAGTTAAAGCTGAAGGTTTTGTTCTATGAACCTACAATGTGGGACACATATCACTTACCGAAGGAAACGATGAGAAGATTTTTACATGCACTGTACAAAATGGAACATATCACCTCGCCTCTTTCATGGCTTCCCTCGGCGATGTTACCATTGCACTTCGTGCCAGTGCCCTGGTTTGTACACGGGGCAGCACTGCACTCTAGGTGCCGTGTCCAAATGCAACTTCAGTGCACGTCTAAAACCACTCTTTTACTAACCTTGTGTCTTCTGTCGTAGTTGAAGTCCCATTGAACAGGTGAAGCACACAGGGCGCATACCCGTTGTACTTCAAATTGATGCTAAAAGAGGTGTTGAGATGTGGGTAGGAAGTACTGCACTACGAATAACTTTAGCCTTTGTAGGATGCCAGTGCTAGTTTTTATTGAAGAAATGCCAGCATA
Source organism: Locusta migratoria (assembly GCA_026315105.1). NCBI lineage: Eukaryota > Metazoa > Arthropoda > Insecta > Orthoptera > Acrididae > Locusta > Locusta migratoria. The sequence continues at coordinate 33,416,725 of CM048745.1, forward strand.
AATATAAAGACTGAGTAATATGAAATATATAAATATATAAACGACACATACCGTATAAACTGTCCCTGGCCCGCACTGAAGTAACATGAAAGTGCAAGGTATCGCGGTCGGCGCTCGACTGACTGCCGCCGCCTCTCGCTGCGCTCCACCAGCCACCGTTTTGGCGCCAAGCGAAACTTCTAGACTAACATTGTTCAACTTATTACAAAATATACAAATAATTAAATCTTTGAATTAAACAGAATATAGCGTAGCACAAAAGCATTACAGAAAGTATACAGATAATTTTTTATAAACACAGGAAAGTTAAATATTAATAAGAGAAGCTTGAAGTTTTGGCGGACAACTAGTATAGGCGGAAGCCAATCAGATCTCAACTAGCAATAGGGGTGCAGCTTTCCCACGGGATACAAAGTCACCTACTGTCTCTCTCTCACACACCATTTCTATTACGTCACACAGTTCTCCAACCAAGGAACGTCTTTAACACCTAATACATTGAGATGCGAAAAGAACTGCTCCATATCAGCCCCCTCACAAAATCATTGAATTGAAAAACGAGAACACATTTCCTCACACAGTCGGAGATAATATTCCAAAAAATGATTCTAAGGTCACGAGTCTAATTTAAACATGCTAGACAATGAAACGCTACCATCCCCAAACACAAGAGCAGAATAAACCAACCTCACCAGAAGACCAGCACAGAATGAACAGACCGAGCGGCCACGATATGCGGGAAGCCACAGGAAGCAGGAAAACCCAAGAAACAGCGGTGGTGGGCACGGTGAGCGAGTAGATTCACGCTGATGGAACGCTCATCAACTAGCTCGCAACCAAAGGGTGTGGAAACATCTTTGGTAGTATCAGCAGCTATCGACACTGAGCCAGAGAGAACGATGCAAAGCGAGCTATCACTCCCCACATTCAGACAGCCATAGATTCCCGCACATTCACTTAAAAATAAGACAAGTACACATTCTGACAGGGACATTGGCGTAGAGAAGAAGCCATATTTATTGTCACATTTATAAATATATAATAAATTATTGCCGGCCGCGGTGGCCGAGGGGACTGAGGCGTGCCAGTCACGGTCTGCACGACAACTACGGTCGGGGTTTCGAATGCCCCCTCGGGCATGGATATTTGTGCCGTCCTTAGTCTTAGTTAGTTCATAAGTAGTTTGTAAGTTTAGGGACTGATGACTACTTAGTTAAGTCCCATAACAATACAATCATTTGAACATTTTAATAAATTATTAAAAATAGGAAAATCCGAGGCAATATTAACTAATATCTTAACACATGAAATAAAAATGCTATTTCTCAAGCCTTGAAAAGAGTGGGGTTCAAGTTTTAACAAAATGATAATCTAGCGACATTAAATAAATTATAACTTTAAAGAAATATACAAAAAATATATTGAAGACGTCAGACGTCGTCTTTCATAGTGTGCAAGCACATAAACACTAAAAATTTACACATGTCAAGCAATCCTAGCCACAAAGACACAGATGATCATATGTGCAAACACATAAAATAAACACTTGAAATCCTAAGTTTATAATATAATCTTACAATGAAACCTATTCTTCCCACAATTATGCTTATGAACAAAAAATGGCGATTGGAGTTTTATCGACCTATCGATGTTAGAAATTCAGGTGTCCTCATGGTACATATGGGGCCGACAGTTCCTTGACGTTCAGCTCCTTTGTTTTTGTTTGTATTTCCTCACATCTGTGATTATGCCATCCTCTGAATGTGAGCCTGCCCTCTTCTACAGATCACACTCCGTCCTTTAATTTACAAAATTGCCCTGCAAACCTTATCTGAAAAATATAAGTTGGTTATATTAATAAGTCAGTGTGTATATTGTCAATGAAATTTTGACGAACCCCTTTGTTAGTGCTCTGCCACGACCATTTTCCAGTCGAATCGCACACCTTCTGTTATTCAAACGGTGAACCCCTAGGCAAAATTATCTAGACCCCTGAGCGTCAACACCACAGTGTATCTACGTGCAGCTAAAAGTCCTATGAATTACGGCGTTAGCACCTACCGTGGCGTCTTATAAACATGCTACCTAACGGGGAAATTGCCTATAACAATTTACTGTAAAGGTGGCAACTAAAGCACTTACTAACAGTGCACAGTGAAGAAGAGTACACACACATAAAACGATATACAGGGACACAAATTACCATAAACAAGACATACACAAATTATACACAATAAAATACTGAACATGGCCCAAATGACGTAGATTATGCACCATCAATCCTCACGTTGCAAACAAAAAGATAAAAGCACGAAAAAAAAAAAACAAAAAAAAAAAAAACAAAAAAAAAAAAAACTGGCAAGTTGCTGTTATCCACCCCAATAGTGGCGTATACCTTATAGTACACAAAACACATATACAAAATGAAGATGCATTATGGCGAAATGAAATTTCACAACAAACACATACATATACAAATGACACATATATCAAAGTACAATATTACAACAAACCATTTTAAGAAAACACTACAAAAGACATACGAAATACAGCATAAATATACAACACAAATGACATGGGCGGTAAGAATATCACTTAAATTTTCCTTAGAAACACAAAATTAAAGAAAGCTTAGGAGCAGGTTGATCGAGTGACGATCAGCTACAGTAAATTACTACTGGCTTGTGCTAGGACCGGGATCCTTCGGTTTGTCATGGCGTGGATCAACGGACCTAGTGTCGTCGTCTTCACTTGCTGGGTCTCTTCCTTTTCGTGGGCTTTTATCAGGTCGGCAGCCCTTATTTCCATTCCCGAACTTTCGTAGCTTGTCTTCTCTCTCATCATGCCAATAACCCTGCCTGTTCCTCCACTGCAGCTGAATTTCCGCATTGGAAGGACTGGACTCTGCACTGCTATTGCTTTCCATGCGGGTGTGCCTATCACTCTTAGCGCTACCAATACTTCTCCTTGATGAGCCGTAGCCGTCTCTTCTAAGTCCGTAAACTTTGTCATATTGTAAGTCTTCCAGGTAGGCCTGGAAGGACTCAGTCCTCAAAAAACGTTCAAATGTTTGTAGAGCTTATGAGACTTAACTACAGAGTCATCAGTCCCTAAACTTACAAACTACTTATGAACTACCTTACACTAAAGATGGCACAAACATCCATGCCCGAAGGGGGATTTGAAACCCCGACTGCAGCGGCCGCGCAGACCGTGACTGGCGCGCAGCAGACAGCTCAGCCACCGCGGCCGGCTCAATGTCCTCCTTGCAGCTTCCCGCAAGAACGGCATTGTGCACATTTCGTGGGAGCTTCGATGCGCATATTCTTATCAAATCACGTGGAGGGTATGGGTAGTTGAGGAATGAATTTCAGCATCATTCCTCGAAAGAATGCTCCGAGACTCCTGCAATTGCTGTTAGTAAAGTGGGGCATCACTAGAATGCTGCTTTTTACTTGTTCCTGTTGCCTCTCCGACCAGTAGTCTGACAGGAAATGTTCTCTAAAATCATCATAGTAGAGGCATATCATAAGAGAGGTCGCATCCATGTGGCGGGCTACCCCTAGAGATATCCGCACACATACTCGATTTTCTGTCCCTTTCGCCAGTTCAGAGACTGAGACTAATCGAATTGCTCTAGCCATGCAGAGTTTCGGCAGACCTCATACTTTTTTTACGGTTAAAAAGTGATTATAATCAAATACCTACACTGGCTCTCGCATAGGCAGTCGACTCGGTTTTTCTCTTATGGGAGGACGGGCACGCAGAAGTTCGACCTCCACCACCTCTAAAGCCGAATCATATCCGGCCAACCTCCACACAAACTGCGGCAGGCGTTTTTTGCTTGCGAGGGAAGCGGGGGTGGAACGGAAACTTGCTCCAGATGCGCGACGCGTTCTTCTCACTCGGTCGCTACATCGCGACGCCTACGGCTCCTTTACCACAGCGGGAGCTGCCCTGTCTGCCGCTGTCTCCCCGGCCGTAGAAGCTGCGCCTCCGAGCAGAAACAGGCATATTGGTATGCGGTGCGCTTTGTTTGCCCCTGCCCTCACTTCCGGTCACCTCCATGTTATTTAGAACAACAAAAGTAACAAACACAATATTAGCCTAACAAATAAATAAATAAAATCACGTAACGAAACACGAACAAATACATTCACCCGCAACTCACTGTGGCTGTGCTCTTTTTACAAAAACAAATAAATAAATAACCCTTCCAAAATGACTTCACAAAGAAACACGCGAGTGCTGAAACCATAAAATGAAATAGATTAATGCGTGCTGCTAATATTCACCCACTGGGAGAAAAAAAAAATTAAGAATATTCCCGCTCGCATTAAAGACAAAAAAATATTTCATTTAACAGCTGATCCGCTAGAAGAGCGAATTCTTGCAGCGGTAAGCCAGATAAAAGTCGACTACTGTACGAAACAAGAGCATTGCTTTATCACTAAAATTAGCAAATGAGGTCCGTGTGAACTACCGGTTACTCCCTGCTACAAAGACTTGTTCCCTGGGCCAAACTGAGAACTGACTCGTTTCTAATTACTTCAGTCACAGGAGGTTAATACTACAGTGGTCAATATACATAGCAGCTCACACCTTATTACACCAGACATTAATAAGCAAGCCACCACAATTAAAGTTATCTTAGAAAGGAGGGTAAGAAAAAATTTATGGCGCAACGGAATTTAGGCATAAGAAAAATTGCACCTGAGCTTGTTCTCAGCACTTGTGAAGAACAATACTAAATAAAAGAGAGAAAGTGCTCTAAAACTACAATTTGTAGGCAACTTACGGATTATACTGTACTTAGACTTGATTATAGATAGAAAGCAAGCAAAATAGGGAACCAATTTTGTTAATACAATAAAAATGCATCTCTTACATGGATTAATGCGGATGGCGCCGAGCCTAAATGATACATTATTTTAACGCTACTGCGCGGAAGGATTCACAAAACACTCAGTTGCTCACATACACGCAATGCCACAGCGAAACTCACCAAAATCAGTGCGCTGAGACAAGGCGGAAGCAGGCGCCGCTATCGTAGGCAAAATTCAACAAGTCGGAGGTAGCAAAAAACACAATATATAAAAACACTTTGAAGCTGACTCTGGTCTGTCGTGCCTGTTTTGAGATGGTACGTGTCTGGCCAAGTTAAATTACTTCTGAATTGGACCGCGATCAAACACGCTTACGATGGCGAACGAATACGTTACACGAACGCACGCCACTGAAGGTGAAGTGGCTGAAAATCGGATTCATTATAAAAAATTACGGTGTTTTCTTAAGTTAGAAATCGATCTAGGTACTGGTTTTATATGAGAAGTATGGTGAATTCGGGCAACTAGCTCCAAACACCGGAAGTCGGAGCTCGGACCCATGTGATTCCAAAAACCGATAAAATTGGATAAATTCAGTTTCCAAAAAATAGAGACGATTAACTACAGCATGCAACCCATAGAAATGCTTAGAATTATATAAGGGAGCGAATGAAATACAGCTACAGGCTATAGGGGCGATTACAGAGACGGATGAGGTCCTGTCACAGAAACACCACAAAAAAGAAATTATTACAAAGTCGAAAAAATAAGAATTACGGCATGCAACCCATAGAAGTAATTACAATTATATAAAGAAGCGAAAGTAATGTAACTACACGCAATATGGAACGCTTACAGAGACGAATGAAGTCCAGTCTCAAAAACTCATAAAAGTGAAATAATTAGAAAGTCGGAAAAATGAAATTAAAAATTACAGCATGCAACCCAAGGAAGCTATTGAAGGATGTTGTACAAGGCTCAGACAGAAGTACTGACAAAGACAGTGTGCGTACTACCAGTCGGAGAAGCAGCAGCAAAATTAAAATAGGCGGCGAGAGAAGATCGCGAAATATTTGTGGAAATCAGAAAGATACCCGCATAGTTACTTGCCCGATGTACATGAAAGAAACCAGAGTTAAAGCTGAAGGCTTTGTTCTATGAACCTACAATGTGGAACACATATCACTCACCGAAGGCAACATTGAGAAGATTTTTACATGCACTGTACAAAATGGAACATATCACCTATTAGAAATCGGACGCAACAAGGCTGAAAAGTATTTACGCAGAGTTCAAACACCGCTACATCATCACAAAAGGTTTTAACATAACAGGCCGTTATAAAACTGCAACTAGAATCACACACACCCTGCGGTTTTCTATTGGAAATCACTGAATTGATAAACGAGAACACATTTCCTTACATGATCGGAGAAAATATTCCAAAAAATGAATCTTTGTTCACGAGTCTAAATTAAACTTGCTAGACAATGAAATGCTACCATCTTCAAACACAAGAGCAGAACCAATCTTACCTCACCAGAATACCAGCACAGAATGCTCAGACCGAGTGACCACGAGACCTGGGAAGCAACCAGAAGCTGGAAAATCCAAGATCAGTGGGGGTGGAGATAGAGAGACTCGCCCTAGAGAAGGCTCGTCGACTGGATTGTACCCAAAGGGTGTATAAACCTGTTTGGTAGCCTCATGAACTATGAACTTTGAGCCAGAGAGAACAATGCAAAGCGAGCTATCACTCCCCACATTCAGACAGCCATAGATTCTCACACATCCACTTAAAAGTAAGACAAGTACACATTCTCACAAGGACAGTGGCGTAGCGGAGAAGCCACATTAATGCCACATTAATTAATATAATAATCAATTTTTAGCATAAGAAAATAAGAAAAAAGTGCTATATTAACAAATATTCAGCACATGAAATAAAAATGATCTTCCTCAAGCCCTGAAAAGAATGGGGTTCAAGTTTTAACAAAATGATAATCTAGCGACATTAAATAAATTATAACTTTACAGAAATATACAAAAAGTATATGAATGACGACAGACGGTCTTCTTTCAACGTAAACACTGATACTCCTTCGCCGCATCTGCTTCCTTAACCAAGCGCTAGTCATGTTCCCGTTGCACTGTGCAAATGAAATATCCCAGCAATGTAGGGAACTGCAACAGAATTCAAACCCCGCGGGGAAACCCGAGTGTCGTAGGGTACAGTTTTGAATTTTATTTGTTGCTATGCCATAGAACGAAAAGCGCAACAAATTCTCTCGTGGACAAAGATCGTTGTTGTTTCTAATAAGTAATGTCGAATACCGGATATTATAATTGTATTAAATTAGTAGTTAAGTTACGTAAACCGTAAATAAACCATATGGTTAAAAATATGTGGGAAGGGATGTACGCAAATCTGTTATTTACTTGTCTTTTCCTCCACAGCTCGTAACGCTAACCAACACGCTAATACTTCGTCTTAAAAAGAAATAACAACGACTATCGGAAATTATATTTCGATTGGCGAGAAAGAACAAGAAACGTTATGGAAAAAAGGAAGGAAAAAACAAAAATATTCCGGTAGTACGCACACGCGAACCTGGACTGTTTCTAATCTGTTCACTGCAGCTAACAAGTATGTCATTTCTGCACTTGTTTAAATAATTCAATCATCCCATATAACACGCTTCTATAAGATGTAATATCTATGTGTGCTATAGCATAATACAGACGCTTCTTTGATAGAAGGGCAATATACGGGACTAATGGAACGATATTCTTTCACATTAAAGAAATTATAATACTGTCACACTTTAAATAGGAGATCCTTTAAAGCCATGAAAATTTTGTTTCCGATGCTTTATTGTAACAAATAATATCTAAAGTGATGCGTTTTCAAAAGTTCCTCAACATTCTGACCCTTTAAAAAGATTATATTCATACATCGTACGCTACAAGGAACGAAATACGGAGTTCCGTTTGTAATATGGCGGCTTAAGAGTTCTGCTCGTCACTTGAAAACAAGGTCACTTCTCACTGGCCAGGTTCCACTCCACATAGCAGAAGTCTGACCTGCCATTCTCTCGACTCCACGCGCCGCGCCGTCGCCCCTTCTTCGTCAACGTGCGCGCCCGCGTCCCGGGAGAGGGCGGCTGCAGCAGCACCGGCAACAGGCAACAGACGGCCGCGTGCGCCAGCAGCGAGGAATGAGATGATACATGCTGCACAGGAAGTGACTGCTAACGTCATACTTCCTGGCAATTTAAAATAGTCTGCTCGCGTTTCGTGGGCAAGCGCTCTAGGGGTTCAGGACACAATTTTAATCTGCCAGGAAGTCTCATATCAAAATGTTCAAATGTTTGTTAAGAATAAGAGACTTATCTGCGGGGCCATCAATCCGTAAACTTACGAACTACTAAAGACGACACAAACATCCATGCCTGAGGGAGATTCGAAACTCCGACCGTAAATTTCATATCAGCGCACACTCCGCTGAAGAGTGAATATTTCATTCTGGAAACATCCCTTAGGCCGGTATTACACGATCATATTTCTTTGTTAAAGTTACACGTCAAATATTTACATCAAAGAAATGGGGAACTTTGAGATATCTCGTCTTTCATCAAAGAAATATTATCAAATCTAGAGCCTCATAAAATTCGTTTGTATCCTGTTTACTGTAATGAGAAATATCACCGCATTCAGCGCTAGCATCGCTACACTTTATTGACTGCTGTATCTTTGTAAACACGGCGGCCAAGTTTAGTTGGTGTGCTGAAACAACCACAAAATTGCTAGAAACGTAAGAAACAGACAAGGCGATGTATAATACGAGCCATTTGATAGTAAAAACACGTTTAGAAGATTCGAGAGCTGTAAGAAAATGGCGGAGGTTATGTGGCGTAAAATACGATAGCGGTTGTACAGCAGACGACATGGAGAAGAAAATTAATATTTAAAACCGGGGTGCCTCACGTTAAAAAGCACCTAATCTACCTCGTGAGTTTTTATAAATGTTGCAGTTATTTGATGGAACACAAATTGTACTTGATGCCTATGTAGGGCATTAAATATGTATTTAATTTCAGATATTCAACCTTCGCTGCGTTATAAATTGATTCATACGTTTCGGGATTATTATCCTTACTGCACACCGTGGTATTTGAGTGCTTTACTGGAAGCAAGATCTTTCCAGTCGCAAGAACTCACAGTGCTGCTGTAACCCCGTCTTCGCGATTGTGGTTTATCGTATCGCGACATTGCTGCTCGCGATCCATTGACTTTTAGAAGAATGTGTAATCGGTGGGTTCAATACGGAACGCTGTGCTGCATCCCAACGGCCTCGTACCACTAGCAGTAGAGATGACAGGCGTCTTATCCGTGTGGCTGTAACTGATCATGCAGCCACGTCTCGATCCCTGAGTCAAAAGATGGGGTCGTTTGCAAGACAACAACTATCTGCACGAACAGTTCGACGACGTTTCCAGCAACATGGACTGTCAGATCGGTGACCATGGCTGCGGTTACCCTTGACGCTGCATCACAGAGAGGAGCGTCTGCGATGTTGTACTCAACGACGATCCTGGGTGCACGAATGGCACAACGTCATTTTTTCGGATGAATCCAGGTTCTGTTTTCAGCATCATGATGGTCGCATCCATATTTGGCGACATCGCGGTGAACGCACAATGTAAGCGTGTATTCGTCATCGCCATACAGGCGTATCACCCGACGTAATGGTATGGGGTGCCATAGGTTACTCGTCTCGGTCACCTCTTGTTCGCATCGACCGCACTTTGAACAGTGGCCGTTACATTTCAGATGTGTTACGGCCCGTGGCTCTACCATTCATTCGATCCCAGCGAAACCCTACATTTCAGCAGGATAATGCACGACCGCATGTTGCAGGTCCTGTACGGGTCTTTCTGTATACGGAAAATGTTCGACTGCTACCCTGGCTCGCACATTCTCCAGATCTTTCACCAATTGAAAACGTCTGGTCAATGGTGGCCGAGCAACTGGCTCGTCATAATACTCTTGATGAACTGTGGTATCGTGTTGAAGCTGCATGGGCATCTGTACCTGTACACGCCATCCAAGCTCTGTTTGATTCAATGCCCAGGCGAATCAAGGCCATTATTACGGCCAGAGGTAGTGATTTCTCAGGATCTATGCACCCAAATTGCGTGAAAATGTTATCACATGTCAGTTCTAGTATATTTGTCCGATGAATACCCGTTTATAATCTGCATTTTTTCTTGGTGTAGCAATTTTAATGGCTGGTAGTGTAGTATTGCTCGTGCACGGATTCGGCTTTGTGATTTGAGGAGCAAATTTATTGAGTAAATACTTATACGTTTAGGCATTCAGTTCAGGTTAATTATATAACTTTACATCGTCTACTGGTAGTTCCGCTGCAAATTTTCTGAATGTTTTTTATTTATTTATTATTCATATATATTCATTTATTAAGATTTTCTCAAAAATATGATCATGGCCTTAGGCTTTGGATCCATAATATCCTCTCTTCCAGGAGTGCAAGTCCTGCAAGGTTCGCAGGAGAACTTCTGTGAAGTCTGGAAAATAGGATGTGAGATGCTGGCAGAAGCTGTACAGACGGACCGTGAAGTGGACCGGGATAGCTCAGACGATTCAATGCTTCCCAGCGAAAGGCAAAGATCCCAGCTTCGAATACCGGTTCCAGTATACAATGTTAATCTGACAGGAAGTTTCACATCAGCGCACACTCCGGTGCAGAGTGAATGTCTCATTCCAACTGCTAACTTGATTGAGGTATATGTGGATGTCGTTATGGAATAGATATGAAACCTTAAAAAAAAAAAAAAAAAAAAAAAAAAAAAAAAAAAAAAAAAAAAATCACATTTTTTGCGCAAACTGATTGCTGGAACGAAATGCTGTAGTCATCCCAGTACACGGCTGGGTTCATTGCGAAGCTGCCGAATGTTTCCTTATTTTACGCTTGGCAGATTGCTCCGTGGAATGTCTAATATTAAAACAAAAACTGACCGCCGCGGTGGAGTAGCCGAGCGGTCTAAGGCGCCTCGTTGCGGAGCGCGCGGTTGCTCGCCGTCGGAGGTTCGAGTCCTCCCTGGGACATGGATGTGTGTGTTTTCCTTAGGTTAGTTTACCTTAGATTAAATAGTTTGTAAGCTACGGACTGATGACCACGCAGTTTGGTCCGATAGATTTACAAACATTTGAAAAACTGTCCTATTTTGGACACATAATGCGGAGCATGCGTCACTGCGAAAATATATAAGGCACTAGAAGAGGGCGTCAGAGTATGAGGTGGATCGATGACGTCACAGTAGCAACGTGTTCCAACCTGGAAGGTCTACGGAGAAAGTGCAGGACAGAGGAAAGTGACGTGCTTTGGTTCACGAAGATTCCGAATCGACTAAACGTATAGAGACAGTTATTAGTGCTGCACAGGCTAGAACGCTGTGTGGCACCTTCGGTGAATTTAGAGATCGCAGAGTTACGGAAGCAACACATTTGAATTACATTTTGAGCGAAACTCAAGAAAATATGTATAAAGAGACACCAAATGACAGAGGAAGTGTACAGCGATGAGTGGACGGAAATTAAAAGTGAGCCACGTTTAAGACCCCATTCGACGTCTAGTGACGCTATTCAGGTCAGAAAAGTCAACGAAAATGTGCTTCCCAATCCAAGGCGGACTTTCCAAGAGACTGCAGAATAATTGAACAGTTGTTGGGTCATGTCATGGAATCAGGACACAGCTCCTTGGAACGCATGGTTCGTCCCACGGCTCATGAATCGAGACCAGAACGGTTGTCGCCTTGCAATCTGCAAACAGCTTTTTGATCAAACAAATGATAACGAGATGTTCCTTGTGAATTGTGACGATTTTTTGTGTCTTTTTCGATATCCAAAGTTGCCGCTCCTTGAAAGGACAAAGATTTGCAATGATAAACGAGATAGAAGAAAGTCCGGAGACAAAAGGCGTACCAAGACTGATTCCTGTAGTCGTAACGACTTCGGGAGCGGTTTATTTCAATAGTGGAGGAGGCTGTTTCGAAGGAGACAGTGCACAATGAGTGGAATTTTTATTGAGATGTGGTTCAACAGCCGTAAGATATTTGAGGAAATGCATACTGTAAACCATCAGCTATTAACAAATTTAGCCATGTTACATGTCCCACTGTCATGTAATAGAAACTTCCATTGCTGTTCGGGAACAATTTGAACGGCAGCAGTAGCAGAACATATTCATTTCCAGTTAGTAACCGGTTAATTCGTACCAGAAGACCCAGTGAATTTCATGTGCAGCCAACAGTACCTTCCATAGTGCGTTGTAAGCAATTCGGTGTTCTGGAATTTACGCCTCACGTCACTCTATAATTAACTGTTACAATCTAAAATCGGGGCACGTCCCACAATCGTTTTAGAGTTCAAGGCAGACATGGTCATGATCCACAGGCAATGTCGCGTTGTTAGTGAAGACACACGAGTGCATTGTCTGCTGCCACAGCTCACTGACAACAAATTGCATCGCATTGTCTGAACAGAAACTGTCGTCTTACATCTGACACAGTTTTCTGCAGATTGAAAGGTGACGTGTTCTCCAAACTTTCGCTTATTACATACTCTGACCTCATCATCGTATTCTACTCGTTGAGACGATTCGTCGAACGTCTTTGAGAAGAGCACATTTGATAGCAATAGGTATTTCCGGTGTAGAGAAGCAGCTGAGAGAGCTAAATACGAAAAAGTCTGCTGGTCCAGATGGAATACCAGTTCGGTTTTACAAAGACTATTCTGCGGCATTGGCCCCCTACTTAGCTTGCATTTATAGCGAATCTTTAATTCAGCGCAAAGTTCCTAGTGATTGGAAAAAAGCGCAGGTGACTCCCGTGTATAAGAAAGTAAAGAGAACTGACCCATACAATTACAGGCCAATATCGTTGACATCGGTTTCATGTAGAATTTTGGAGCATATTCTCAGTTCGAATATAGTAAATTTCCTTGAAACGGAAAAGCTTCTTTCCATGAATCAGCACGGGTTTAGGAAACATCGTTCATGTGAAACTCAGCTTGCCCTTTTCTCACATGACATCTTGCGAGCCATGGACGAAGGGCAACAGGCGGATTGTGTTTTTCTCGACTTTAAAAAGGCATTCGACACGGTGCCACACTGCAGACTGCTAACGAAGATACGAGCTTATGGAATAGGTTCACAGATTTGTGACTGGCTGGAAGACTTCCTAAGTCATAGAACGCAGTACATTGTTCTCGACGGCGAGTGTTCATCAGAGACGAGTGTATCGTCAGGCGTGCCCCAGGGGAGTGTGCTAGGACCGCTATTATTTTCTATCTATATAAATGATCTGATGGACAGAGTAAGTTGTAATTTGCGGCTGTTTGCTGATGATGCTGTGGTGTATGGGAGGGTGTCGTCTGTAACTGACTGTAATAGCATACAGGTTGACTTAGACAAAATTTCTAGTTGGTGCGAAGAATGGCAGCTAGCTCTCAATGTAGAAAAATGTAAGGTGATGCGCATGAGTAGAAAAAACAATCCTATAATGGTCGAATACAGCATCAGTAGTGAGCTTCTTGATGCGGTCACGTCGTTCAAATATCTAGGCGTAACATTGCAGAGCGATATGAAATGGAACGAGCATGTAAGGACAGTTGTGAGTAAGGCAGACAGCCGACTTCGGTTTATTGGGAGAATTTTGGGAAGATGTACTTCACCTGTAAAGGAGACCGCGTATAAAACGCTTGTACGACCACGTCTTGAGTATTGCTCAAGTATTTGGGACCCGCAGCAGATTGGTTTGAAGGAAGACATAGAGGCGGTTCAGAGGCGAGCAGCTAGATTTGTTACCGGTAGGTTCGACCAATGCGCGAGTGTCACGGAAATGCTCCGACAACTCAATTGGGGATCGCTGGAACTAAGACGACGTTCTTTTCGTGAATTTCTGTTAAGTAAATTTAGAGGGCCGGAATTTGAAGCTGAGTGTAGTACGATCTTGCTGCCGCCTACTTACATTTCGCGTAAAGATCACAAAGACAATGTAAGAGAAATTAGGATTCGTACGGAGGCATATAGGCATTCTTTTTTTCCTCGTTCAATTTGGGAGTGGAATAGGAAAGGAAATGCCTAGTAGTGGTACAGTGTACCCTCCGCCACGCACCTTACGGTGAATTGCGGAGTATGTATGTAGATGTAGATGTAGATACGCAACTTACAGAATTATATCGCAAGTGTGATAACATATTTAATTTCGAGGCTGAAGCAATTACATTTTGACATGTACAGCAAAATATATGTTTTGTGAGTTAGCCGTTTTGGGCCGCGAGAAGTAGCCATCCAGCAGAGGCACTCTAAGACTCCCCTACCACTAACACTCAAGCGACCCAAGGGATTTCCCATGCTCGTCCTTTCGCAGAAGCGAAGAGTGGATCCTCGTCACGCTAAATGGTATAATTAGGTGACCGGTGTCCGCACTTTAAAAAAAATTATGCAATCTGTCATAACCATAGCGCAGAGCAACGCCAACAACAGACGATTGCTTAGCAAAAACGGGGACAGAAAATATATGGTAACTGTTTGGCAATAGGCCAGTCTAATATGTGAACCATCCCCGTTTGAAAGCGAGCGGTGGATAGTTAGGCAATTCCCCCGACATGGCCATACATCCAGGGGAGAGGGAACGCTGTGTATACACTTGATGGGATAGGCAAAACTTTTAGCGACTTGTGCGATTCTCCTGAGAGAATGCAGTTTTGTGTTCAGGGTGAGAGAGCAGATTGACTCGATTACAGTACTTCATTGTCGAAAGCACCCTGTCCGGAGTAATTCTGAGACTCTAGTGTGGGCCACTACAGATTGCGTGGTATTTGCCGTGTTGGTAGCACTGCCCAATGTCCGGTGTGAACGTGTACAGAGAATACTAGATAATTTTTGAGAATGCACAATGAGTGGCACTGCGGTGGGTTGGCTATCTGACCGACCTACCACACTTACAATGAGATTAGGGCTGAAAGGCATTCTGGACATAATCAAGACGTAAATTCGATTAACAGAGGTCGGTAAAGAAAGAGATACATCAGCTATTTGTCAGCAGCCGTTGCAGCTCACTGTACAGTGTGCGACCGCTTAGGCGAAACCAACGTTTCCTCCTGATCAGCAATTGTAGGCTTCAGTTCTGGCACTTCACAACATTTATCACGACACGTCCCATTTGCAATTTAAGTAAATGAATCACTTTAAAGTGAACTAGGCGCGGCAGTTTAGCCATTCTGCCGACATTTCCTTAACTGAAGTTGATTACTTACATAATTGTGAATTGAGTTTTTTTAATTATTCCTAAAATCCTACCAGTACCTCCTCTTTAAATGACATCAGTTAATTATATTGTGACTGTCGTACGCCAATGTGTTATTTGTAGAATAAATACCCAAGTTTCACTTTTTTAAACAGTTTTCTTCCAGTAGCGAGTGATATCACTTCAGTGATCTGCACTGATTACATTATTTTCTTGAGATATCATTTGAGTTTGTTGATGCATAAGTATTAAAGTCAAATCAAATCAAATGTTCAAATGTTTGTAAATCTATCGGTTTCTACTGCGTGGTCATCAGTCGTAGTTTACAAACTACATAAACTAAGATAAACTAACCTAAGGACAACACAAACAGCCATTCCCGAGGGGGACTCGACCACCGACGGCGAGCAACCGTACGCTCCGCAGCAAGACAGCTTAGACCGCTCGGATAGTCCACCGCGGCAGTGAGAAAGTCTCACTTTTCGTAGATAGACGAGAAACATCGTACTGAGTTTCTGAACGTGCTGTTGATATCATCCTAGGAGGAGCCAAGAGTACATTCTCAGATTATTCTGTTGCACAACGAAATTATATTGCATGGTTATGGTACATCGCCCTACATTTGCGACTGGATAGGGGATTTGCTATTAGAGAAGACACAGATTGTAGTAAACGATGGTAGAACATCGACTAAAACAGATGTGATATCGGGCGTTCCACAAGGTAGTGTTACCGTTCCGCTGCTATTCCTTATTTACATGCACGATTTAAGGGAAAATCTAAGTAGCTCTGTTAGGTAGTTTGCAGACGACACCGTAATTTACCGTCTTGTAAAATCATCTGAAGATCAAAATCAACTGCAGAACGATCTGAATAAGATATCACTTAAAATAATGAGAAGTGTGAAGTCATCCACATTAGTACAAAAAGAAATCCGTTAAACTTTGTTTACAAAATAAATCAATCAAAAGTAAATGCCGTAAACTCCAAAAGGAACTAGGAATTACAATGACTTCAGACTTTAAGAAAGATGTAATAATCCACATTCCAAAGAAAGCAGGCGCAGACACGTGTCAAAAGTACAGAACCATCTGTTTCATAAGTCATGGTTGCAATATATTAATACGAATTATTTACAGAACGATGGAAAATCTGGTAGAAGTCGACCTCGGGATAGATCAGTATCAGTTTGGGTTCAGGAGAAATGTGGGAACACGGGAGGCAATACTCACTTTACGGCTTTCCTAGAAGATAGCTTAAGGAAAGGCAAACCTACATTTCTAGCTTTTGTAGATTCAGAGAAGTTTTTTGACAATTTGACTGGAATAAACTCTTTCAACACCTGAAGAAAGTAGGAGTAAAATATAGGATGCGAAACTTGTAAAAAACTAGACAGCAGTTGTCAGAGTTGAAGGGCATGAAAGGGTCGCAGTAGCTGGTAAGGGAGTAAGATAGGGTTGTGGCCTTTCTCCAATGTTATTCAATTTGTACATTGAGCAAGCTATAAAGGAAAACAAGAAGAAATTTGGAGAAGGAATTGAAGTCCAGGGTGAAGAATTAAAATCATTGCGTTTTTCTGACGACATAGTAATTCTGTCAGAGACAGAACAGTAACAAGAGCAAAACTAGGGTAATGGAGTGCAGTCTAAAAGAATCAGGTGGCGCTGAAGGAATTAGATTAGATAACGGAACAATAAAAAGAGGTAGAAGAGTTTTGTTACTTTCGCAGAAACGCACAAGCAGTTTACTGCATTCAGGTCCCTGATTACGTGTTTTTACTAACTTCAGTAACATTGGGTGGTCTCTTTCGCGCACCAATTCGAACGCGATGTCAACATTATTGATGAACTCGCGTAATGCAGTCTTTGTGCCATCAAACGCTTGGGGTTTTAACTTAAGTGCGTCAGTGACAGTAATGTTAGAAGCGACCTGGCTATCAGCATTTGCATTGTTAGAAGTGGCCATGCCTTACTTTCTTGTTGGTGAGCAGTTGAGAGGTGAGATGTGGTGGGCAGGGCAGAGATTGTGGGCCGCTGTGCTGGCTGCTGCGTGCTGCTGCGCTGACCTCGGCCTGCAGTTGCTATCAGCTGCTGCGGTCCATGGCGCCGGACGCTCCGGTGTCGTGCTGCGGTGTTGAGCTGCAACCCGACCCACCTTCCGGTACCACGCATTGCCGTTTAGTCGTGAGGGCGGTTGCCCGATTACCCCCGCGCTGCCGTGGGGACGTAAAAACTGGTTTCCTGCCTCGTGTCATTCCCTAGACAGACACAATCCTCGTGAGCAACACTATTGTGGAGAACCCCGAGGTCGACGGCGCCCGACTCATCTGACTGAGATTTCCCCTCTTGATCCAAAAACCGGGGATTTTAACGGCCGGTGTGGGCACACTTCTTTTCTCCACTATTCGACGGTTAACAATTTCCTATTGGCCGTTGCTTTGTTCAACCAGTCTAAATTGTAGCTTGCCCACTCTCTGAGACCCCTGGCGAACCACGTTTCACCCCTGCCCTTCTGTCATTTCCTGGGTGGGGAGGTGGCTTCTTTGTGCACTAACAAAATCCGTAACTGGTATCAACATTGTTCAGCTGAAAGGAAAACGTAACGGCGCTACCCAGTATGGGCAAAAACAACAATGTTTAACGTCAGTTGCCACGCCTTAGGCTCCGCCTTAGGCCACACCTTATGGGAGCTGCTAACTTCCAGTTTTCTTCTTTACCCTCTCACTCTAGCCTCGTGAAACCCCTGACGTTCCTGTTCGCAAGTGACTGGTTTCAGCTTCGCTACATACATTAAAACGTGCCTGTTGGCAACCAAGTACTAATGTAACGTCTTACAACAATGTCTAGACGCTATATGAAGTTACGCCCATCTCCTCTGAAAGGTAACCTCCACCCAGGGACAGTGGCTGAGGGCATCAGCAGTTCGCTAGGAGATTTCTTTACTCACTACATCCCATAAGGATGTATCTATAATCTATAATGCTCTCTATTTCTCAGCCTGGAGTGCATCCCTGTGGCTCACACAGCCTCTCAACAATTCCAACAGTAAAATTAATATATGACACCTCCCTACATGAGAAAAATTAGTTGACACTCTTTGGCAACAAATTTATAAATTTGCTTTTGTTGTGGTTAAAAGATCTTATTTATAGACGTGACATATATTTCATTTTAGTTTTGAAGCACTTTTTCAGTTTCTTTTCTCTGTCTTTTGCACTACATCTGTAAACACTGACATAAAACTGTTTTCACTGCACACACATATTTGAAAAAGTCCATTTTCACCAATGCTCAATATATAAACCATCAATCATAATGTGATTACAGAATACTTGATTTTACAGTACACATTGACACATTTCTATACAACATAAGTTCCACAAATTAACTTTACATTATGCATACCCTTTAAGTTCCTATACCTATCAATATATTTATTTATTATTTTTTTTCACATCATTACTGAATTTCATCATCATATCAATAAAGACATTGTACATCATGATTACAATAAAAAATTTTCATTTGTGTGGATCTTTACAACAGGTTTGTATACTTGGTTGATTGATTGACAAAAGTATTTTCTTATGTACTAAGGGGTTTGTTTTTCCAGTGCTGTATTTTATCTTTGATCTCTACGAGGAGTGGGCATTGGTAACGGAGGGCTGTTAGTGACGGAGTATTGGAACAGGACTGCCGCTCTTCACTATTTGGTCGGATTGGGCGCAATGGCCTCCTGCTACGGATGTGTGTTATTTCTGACCCTTCATATGTGTTCACTGTGGTTGTTCTGACACACAATCTGCCACAACAATCGTCACCCACGCCTTTCCACAAATATGTAAAACAATCCCGATTTGCAATATGGGCACAAACAACATATAACTATTAAAATAACTATTACAACTCTTATATATGGCCAGAACGAATAATGATACCAAGAATCATATGAGGAATTATGCTGTTCTTGGAAAGATATATCCTTCTCTATTGCTGCTATTTTATGACCTGCAACTTTAAGGTCATCTAAATGTTGTATCACATGCTCCAAGGGCATATCTAACTTTATCTTAGATATGTTCCTCTTTTTCTCGTTAACTATACAGCAATCAATCTGCATGTTTAAATCGGGCACTAGTGACATTAGTTCGTATCATTTGCTCAGACTGTATGAATATTTGGGTCTCATATCCCTTACATTTGCCATAAAATGTCAATTTCCCGGTGCCTTTGATTAGTAAATCGGTTGGTTTATAGTCATTACACAGTATCGTTAATTCTTCATCTCTCGGAGTAACGAATAACCATTGATCTTGACTCTATGGGGTCCATATACTATCATTTAATTTCACAGATTTCTGATTGCAGTCCTTGAGAATTTCCCTTTCGGGCTGTAGCATTCTTGCTTCATACGTCTCATGATCATATGTAGACATTAAAACAAACTTCTGTTTGCAGATTTTGCGAACCCGGTTGCTCAATTTTGCATAGTGCCGCTTTGCTTTATCAATAAAATAATAATCCTTTTCTGTCTGTATATACATGCATAAGTTTTAACCTCCCTCAGCTTCTGAAGGTAGGGGTAACACTCTGTACAAATTAAATAATTCGTTCTCTACTAATGGCACATTCAATACATAACTTAATATGTGGTCTGAGATGAACACATCAACATCAATTACTCGCAGTAACTGGTATCCGCTTTGTTCTGTAAGGGCAATGGGGAACTTTCTGTCTTTGTATCATCACGAATTAAATGCAAATATTTTACTATTTGTACTGGATTAATTATGTGTGGTTCCAGTATTCCCTTCTCTGCGTTGACTATGGCAGAAATTAAAAGCTCATATTCCCTTTCTAATCCATTAAAATTGATACCAATTGTGTTAGTTATACATTTACATCGGTAACAACAGCCAAATGTTGTATCTTCCGGTCCGTGCTATTAGCATATTCATTCACATATCTATAGAGCTTCTCCATATTATTGACAATTATTTCCTCATTACGTGCAAGGTTAGTTACTGTGTGGTTGAAACTCGTTAAAGTAGCTTTGACCACTGTCACTTGTTCCTTGGTCAGCTTAACAAGTTGCCTATGTTCATTTTCTATTATGTCAATCTTTGATTTGAAATAGGAGGCATCCTGCTCATCTAGTGTCCCAAACAATATCTTACTAATTTCCCCTTACAAAATTTAACACGCCGCGTTCTCGCCGTGTTTCGTGATGGGGTAATTGTCCAATTAGACCTTGCGACGTACTGATCTTTTTCACGTACCAATCTAAGGATGTTCGACTACGACACATTCTTGATCGCTTATTCCCAAACTTGGCAACTTTTGCTTACAATACCCCACCGCTAAATGTGCCAATCTTTCTGTCTTATCACTTTTCCCTGAAGCTCTCCTAATTGTATATAGCTAACAATTTTCCATGTCACACTGTAAATTTGTACTTTATCAGCACTGTCACAATACAAGCCTGGCGATGAAGGAAACTTTTCTATACTGCAGTCTTGATACTGTCCAAGAGTGTTCACAATTGTGATACGGCTCACTAGATGCAACAGTTCAGCCAGTTTCCACATCTGAAATTTAAACAAAAGTTTCACTTTACTAGAACTCCTTTAACCGAATTGCATGTACTGTTAAGAATTTGTTTCTCTTTAATCGGATGACCACATTTGGTCCTTTTATCCGTATTACAGTGCATGAACCAGGCCACTGAGAGTCTAACTTATAACGCTTTCATCGTATAGTAGGATCTGATCAACTACTTTAAATTCCTTGGGATTCTGATCGCTGTCATAGTACGCTTTATTCCTCTCCTTACATTGTTTATTATGATCCCTGGAACATTTGTGAATCTGCCTCATTTTTTGTTTTAATTCAACTACATAATTATCATAATTGTAGGTAACATCTGTGGGATCCCTCTGCAATATACCGGGTGTATTGTATTCTCTACCGAAAAACAACTCATCGGGTGTATAATTCGCAGCATTATGTGGTGTCGTGTTGAAAACGAAAACAGAGTACGGAAGCAATTAGTCCCAGTTTGACTGCGCTTTATTGATATAATGCCTTAGGAATTCCGTTATGGTACGGTGTGTTCTCTCCAGGGCCCCAGTTGACTGTGGATAATAACACGAAGTCTGTACTCTCCCAATCCTTAACAGTTTGCACACACTGGTTAGTGTGTCACTTAAAAATTGACTACCGTTATTACTGAGTAGTACCGAAGGTATACCAAATTTCAAAATTATTCTTTCCACAAGGACAGGGATACTGTATCAGCGTCAGTCTTTCTGTCGGTTCTGCCACCATGAACTTGGTTAGAGCATCCTGGGCGGTTATTATATATCGATTATTTGGATCTCTTACCGTTAATGGACCTACTAGATCGATATCACACCGATCGAACACTCTTTCTGGCGTAGGTGTGGCATTTTTGTCTCGAGTTATTTTGTTTTATGGCAACTAGCACATTTCCTAATATAGTCCTCAATATCCTTCTTCATACCGGACCACGTTCTGTATTTCCTGATCCGATCGTAGGTTCTTACGATCCCCTGACGACCACCTATCGGTGAGTCATGGAATTCCCGAAAAATTTCAGCTTTTTCTTCGACAGTTACTTCCTCCTGGGCGTCTTCCTCGACAACTGGCTTTTCTACACTTTCGCCTTCAGTTGATTCGGAGTCCGCCGGAACTAATGCTCTTAGTCTGGATAGTGCGTCTCCGACCTGATTGTTCTAGCCCTTCTTGTACACAACTTCGTAGTCATACTCTTCTGGTTTCAATCGGATCTTCATTAGGCGTGAAGAGAGGTCTCTAATATTATCGATCCACTGCAGTGGTTTTGTGATCTGTACAAACAGTAAAATGACGACCAAACACAAATGCCCAAACTATGGTCAGTAATTGTTGTACTATAATTCGTTCTGCATTATTCAGAGTTCGGGACGCATAGGCAGCCGGCAGATCCTTACCCGATAGCGCCTTGGCTAGCATCTGTGGTGATTATAATTTTTTATAATTTTTTTTATTTTTTTTTTATTTTTTATTTATTTATTTATTATTATTATTATTATTTTTTTTTTTTTTTTGAAAAATCGGGATACTGTAGGATAGGTGCCTGAAGTAACTTTCCATTCAGGACCTGGAACGCATTCTTTTGTTAAGCACCCCATTCGTACTTGACCCCCTTTTTAATAGCTTTTTAATAGCTTGACTGAATCACTCGAAAAACGCCTATAGGGGCCAATTAGCCCCAAAAAACTCTTTAATTCCTTGTTGTTTTAGGTTGAGGGTACTCTGACACTGCTTTCAACTTGTTGGTATCTGGCTTTAAACCTGTCTCAATTAAGACATGCCATAGATAGGTAACCTCCTTTCTCAAGAATTCACACTGATCAACCTATAATTTCAAATGATGTTCCTTTCAATGGGCCATTATGCTCTTTCAAAGATGAACCAGAAATAACAACGTCGTCTAAGTAAATAAACATTTTCTCACCTTGCAGCCCCATTAGCACTGATTTCATATATCGCTGAAATGTGGCAGGCGCAAAACGGAGTCCCATTGGCACACCATAGGGTGTGCCAAATACCGTAATTTCTCTGTCATTTTCATCTAATAATACCTGATAGTAGCGTTTAGCCAAATCAAGGGTTGAAAAATATTTGGCTTCTCCTAGTCCATCCAGAATGTCATCGATACGTAAGAGGGGAAAAACTGTGTTAACCGTAATATCGTTTACTTTCCGAAAATCGGCTACCACCCTCCATTTTTTTCCTGACGCATCTACCTTTTTTGGTATCATAATTAACGGAAAGTTCCACACACTAGTGGAAGGGATAATTATATCGTCCTCCATCATCTGATTTATTTCCTGTTGTAATGCTTCTTTCTGTGCATCCGGAATTCGATACGAACGAGAGCAAACTACTCGTCCCTCTGCTTCAGATATCAATTTTATTTGGTGCCGAACAGTATCCGTATATGTCAACGTATCCCTAGGCAGATGAAATATATCATTGTACGCGGAACATATCTCTAATATGGACTGTGTCTCAATGGCATTTAAATGAACCAACCGTAAATTCTCCTTTAACAAGCTAATTCTTGATTTCTTCTCTCTATTGACCGTGTCTATCTTACGCACAGTCTGCTCTGGACCCGTTCTGAAATTCGGAACTGCTTCTACTTTAATTTGATGAATCTCAATTAAAACTGCCTCTTCCCGAGTGTTTGACACACTAATTAAACAGAAATTCTTTTATACTCGCACCAGCTCCTCTCGTAGGTACAGGCCTTCCTGTAACTCTTGTTTCTCTATGATGCCTTCTCTTAGGCTAGTACCTACAACCTTTATTCTCAAAATTCTTTCTTCACGTGGACCGATCTCTATAGTTGCCACGTGGCCTGTCTTTGGCGCCGCGTCTTTTATTTCCCGACTGTGGCACCGCTGCCTACCTATGTGGTGACATACATTCGTGCCTTCGCGAGCTATGTATTGTACTGCATTTATACTTCGCAGGTTTAAAATCTGTTTTGGCGCCTTTTGCTTCTATCTCTGTACACAACTGTAACAACTTATCCCCGATTCTTAGCGTTCCTCCTGCGTAATCAATCACTACGCCGTGCTTAGTAAGGAAGTCTCTACCAATTAAACCGGTATGGGGAATGTTTAGCTTCCCTCCTACCAAATGAAACTCATGTTTCACCCTTAGTTCATTATCTATTTCAAGATCTAGAATTACTGTACCATACGTGCGAATGATTGGACTTGTGATAGCTTTAATTTTTATACTTTCGTTAGGTCTACATCTGACCTGGCTTCGCTGATACTTTACATTAAACAAGCTAATCTGGGCGCCATTGTCTAAAAGCAACTTTATTGGACTCTCTGTACTTTGTGTACGTTGTAGTTCCACAAATTGATTTTTACTTTCACAGTCGACTTTAAATACTCTCCCCAACCCAGCATAAGGCTACTGCAATCTTATGATTTTCGGTAGTTTCCCTGATTTGTATTTTTCAGGGATGACCCCGAGCTATCAGTACACTCTTTGGCCATGCGCCCTGGCCTATGACACACGAATCAAACAAAAGGCTTTGCCTTCTTACAAGGACCTCTATGATTCACTAAATTGCAACTTTCGCATCTCACTAGTTTCTGAGTCCCTGTCTCTCGAGATGCTTGAGCAGTTTCGACCTTGCGAATTCTTTTCTCAAGCCGACAGTCTCGCGTTAAATGCCCTGTCCTGCCACCGGTTTTACACTTGACCTGACTTCGGCAATCCTTAGCCGTATGTCCTACACACCCACATACGAAACATTTAAGGGTAATTTTCCCCTTTTTCCTTGACGATTCATATCTTTAAAAACTTTTTCTTCGGTAGATATAATCACCGAATCTTCTGTCGAAGCTACCTCAACAGCCTCAGTTAGGATAATGTTTTCTCCCCTTGCACGCACAATTGTCTGTATACGCTGATCATATATTCCCTGAATGAATACTGCTATGCTTAATTTTCCTACTGGTGACAATGACACGGCTAATTCGGATTCAGGCATGACACGATGATTGATATTGAAGCGAATCTACTTTGCTTGCCCAGTCAGCACCTTTCGATTGCTTACTCGAAAAAATCTTACAAGCATAGAAATCCAAAGTACGTTTGCAAGCGTAATTTTTTAATAAAATATTTTTAACTTCTTCCCATTTAGAAGATAATTCACATACGAGGAGTTTAATATGTGTTTTTACAAATTTCAGTAACATTGGGTGGTCTCTTTCGCGCACCAATTCGAACGCGATGTCAACATTATTGATGAACTCGCGTAATGCAGTCTTTGTGCCATCAAACGCTTGGGGTTTTAACTTAAGTGCGTCAGTGACAGTAATGTTAGAAGCGACCTGGCTATCAGCATTTGCATTGTTAGAAGTGGCCATGCCTTACTTTCTTGTTGGTGAGCAGTTGAGAGGTGAGATGTGGTGGGCAGGGCAGAGAGTGTGGGCCGCTGTGCTGGCTGCTGCGTGCTGCTGCGCTGACCTCGGCCTGCAGTTGCTATCAGCTGCTGCGGTCCATGGCGCCGGACGCTCCGGTGTGCTGCGGTGTTGAGCTGCAACCCGACCCACCTTCTGGAACCACGCGTTGCCGTTTAGTCGTGAGGGCGGTTACCTGATTGCCCCCGCGTTGCCGTGGGGTCGTGAAAGCAGGTTTCCTGCCTTGTGTCTTCCGTTATCTTCTCGCTTATCGCTCCGTCTGTTCTCACAGGAGGGCGAATGCTGCTACTAATAAAGTCTCTAAGCCGTCAGTACAGTCATGACATTGGGCCGAGTACAAACGAAGTATCCCTCTAATTCAAAATCAGGAATAGCAACCCCAAACCTGGCACCAGAAATTGTCCCTACGTCGTGTCCCACACAGGAAAGAGGGAAGAGGTAGCAAGGTCAGTCTGCATCTCCCGAGCGGATAGGAGAGATTGCTGAGAGTCAGTACAGGCATCTACTAGAGATGCGGATTTCGGGACTCGAGAGAATACTTGATTAGGATTATTGATGATTTCGATTCGTTGCTGTTTCGTAGATCAGGCTACAGCGTAAAGTTTCTTTATAAATATTAACAGAAACTACTTCATAAACATTATTTCCACGCTGTAAGAGGACACTGAATTTCACAAAAATATCCCGTCTCAGTCCGTGGGCCGCGGTGGAGTAGCAGAGCGGTCTAAAGCGACTTGCTGCTGAGCGCGTGGTTGCTCGCCGTGGAGGTTCGAGTCCTCCCTGGGGCATAGGTGTGTGTGTTGTCCTTAGGTTAGTTTACCTAGGTTTAAGTAGTTCGTAAGCTACGGACTGATGACCACGCAGTTTGGTCCGATAGAATTACATACATTTGAACATTTTGAACATGTGCCTACTCCTGGAATTATAACACACAAGGATTGGGGTAGGGGGGGGGGGGGGGCAGACATTACCTCAACAATTCTGATTTTCGTTTTATACTGTAGAATGTTTATGACTGACAGAGTAGATTGCGGAATGGTTTTCACCGACTTTGTTCAAACCCTGCGAGGAGGAAGTTGACAAACCTTCCAAATTCCCAAAATATCCAGTCCGAATTGGCCAAAGGGAAAATCGCACTGGACTCGCATTCGGGACGATAGTGGTTCAAATTCACCTCTGGCCATCCAGAAATGTTCAAATGTTTGTAGAGTCTATGGGACTTAACTACGGGGTCATCAGTCCCTAAACTTACAAACTACTTATGAACTACTTACAACTAAGGACGGCACAAATTTCCATGCCCGAGGGGGGATTCGAACCCCCGACCATAGTGGCCGTGCAGACCGTGACTGGCCATCCAGATTTAGGTTTTGCGTGATTTCCCCAGATCACTCAGGCAAATGCCAGGATGGTTCCTTTCAAAAGGGCACGGCCGATTTCCTTCCCCATCCTTACCCAAAACTCCGAGCATTAGCTCTGTCTCTAATGACCAAGCCGTCGACGGGACGTTAAACCCTAAGCTTCCTTCCTCCTCCAAAAGGAAATCGAATACGGTGGCGCAAATTTCTCACAGACAAATAGGTGCTATATAAGCTGCTTATTAACTTCCAGTCTCAATTAAAACACATTCAATCCTACAGCATCAGTTCAGTGCCCATATTTCCATCCATACACTTGGTATACTCAAAAATCAACAGTGAAAAGTTATTTACTTAAAAACTTGAATAAAGTATGCTTTGCATTGAAGCTTATTTCGGATAAAATTTCTCGCTTAAAATACTTTGGTAATGTCTGCATAGTGTGGAGTTTTTCTTTGACGATGAACACCCTCAGGAATGTAATATAACTTCGGCATATAAGCTGAAAGGTGGAAAGAGTATATAGAGGGGCTCTACAAAGGAAATGAACTTCGAGACAATATTGTAGGAAGGGAAGAGGATGTAGATGAAGATGAAATAGGAGATACTGTACTGAGAGAAGAATTTGACACAGCCCTGAAAGACTTAAGTCGAAACAAGGCCCCTGGAGTAGATGATATTCCCTCAGAGCTACTGAAGTCTCTGGGAGAACCAGCCATGACGAACCTGTTTCACCTGGTGTGTAAGATGTATGAGACAGGCGAAGTACCCTCAGACTTTAAGAAAAATATTATATTCCCCATTCCAAAGAAAGCAGGTGCAGACAGGTGTGAAAACTACAGAAAAATCAGTTTAATAAGTCATGGCTGCAAAATATTAACACGAATTATATACAGAAGGATGGAAAAGCTGGTAGAAGCCGACCTCGGGGAAGATCAGTTTGGGTTCAGGAGAAATGTAGGAACACGGGAGACAATACTCACTTTACGGCTTATCCTAGAAGATAGATTAAGAAAAGGCAAACCTACATTTCTAGCTTTTGTAGATTTGGAGAAGGCTTTTGACAATTTTGATTGGAATAAACTCTTTCAAGTTCTGAAGCAAGCAGGAGTAAAATATAGGGAGCGTAAGGTTATTTACAACTTGTACAAAAACCAGACAGCGGATGTCAGAGTTGAAGGGCATGAAAGGGATGCAGTGGTTGGAAAGGGAGTAAGACAGGGTTGTAGTCTTTCTCCATTGTTATACAATTTATACATTGAGCAAGCTATAAAGGAAAGCAAGGAGAAATTTGGAAAAGGAATTAAAGTTCAGAGTGAAGAATTAAAACCATTGCGTTTTGCTGATGACATTGTAATTCTGTCAGAGACAGCAAAGGACCTGGAAGAGCAACTGAACGGAATTGACAGTGTGCTGAAAGGTGCATATAAGATGAACATTAACAAGAGCAAAACTAGGGTAATGGAGTGCAGTGTATTAAAATCAGGTGATGCTGAAGGAATTAGATTGGGAAACGAAGCAATAAAGGAGGTAGATGAGTTTTGTTACTTGGGCATTAAAATAACAAATGATGGTCGTAGTACAGAGAATATAAAATGCAGAATGGCAATGGGTAGAAAAGCGTTCTTGAAAAAGATAATTTTGTTAACATCGAATATTGATTTAAGCCTAAGGAAGTCCTTTCTAAAGGCATTTGTATGGAGTGTTACCTCGTATGTGAGTGAGACATGGACGATAAAGAGTGCGGATAGGAAGAGGATTGAGGCTTTTGAAATATGGTGCTACAGACGAATGCTGAAGATTAGGTGGGTGGATCGCGTAACTAATGAGGAGGTACTGAACAGAATTGGGGAGAAAAGAAATTTCTGGTATACCTTGACTAAAAGAAGGGATAGATTGGTAGGACACATTCTTAGACATCAAGGAATTGTGAATTTAGCGTTGAAGGGAAGTCTGTGGGGAAAAAATCGTAGGGGAAGACCAAGTTATGGATACAGTAAGCAGATTCAGACAGATGAAGGTTGCCGTTCTTATGTGGAGATGAAGAGGCTTGCTCAGGATAGGGTATGGTGGAGAGCTGCATCAAACCAGTCTCCAGGAGCAGACCACAACAACAACATAAATACGTGCCACAATTTTTGAAATATTATTTTCATTTAATACTTCATCGAATTATGAAATAAGATATATTAATTAATGAAATTAGTTATAACGAAACCAAACATATTAATTATGCTTTGAAATTTTATAACTTATAATTAAAACTACAAGAAAAGTATTTTGGAAGGGACGGGATTCAAACCCGTGCTGTTTCATTCACAAGCTAATCGTTTAGCCGCTTCGCAACACCGAAAACACCGTCATCAGCAATGGTGAGCCGCAATATTAGCTGATATTGCACCTATCTGTAGTTGGAACGTATGGCGTGCGTTTTCTCTTTTCCTATGACCTACACAGGGGAGATATTGTAGGAGTTTAAAAGGTTCATATTCGTGTTTCTTCTCGCACAGATTGGGCCAAGTAGGTGAGACCCATCCAGCGATCCCTAGTGTTGAGACGCACAGGCAAACGCATAAGGGGCTATTATTAGCCTTTGTCAAGACAATCGCATTCGGAGATTGTCGTTGTAGCTATTACACTCTTGGTATGCGCTTGTCAAGTTTTGAACCCACATAAAGGCAACGTTTTCCAGTATGGACTTATTTCAGCTAATAAATTGAGATTACTATAATATTTGATATTTATAAGTCCATACGATATGTGCCCTGAAACCATCGTTTATTATATGTCTGTGGAAAAACTTACGCTATGACTCACACGATCTGTTGCATTTTTCTGGTAGCAGTGTCAATCTGCTCAGAACATCTGACGCAAATAGACTGTCTATTTCGTTCATTCATCCAAAACTTCTCTTTGTTATGATATGAACTGGCTGAATGAAGAGTTAAATCCTTTTGATATTATATTCGCTACCAAAGTTGTTACTGAGCAGAAACGTTACTATGTGAAAAATACGGATTGAAACTCGTGAAAATGAGTGAATAATTAAAAATAAAAGTGCTGCGGATGTCAGCTCGATCCTAGGAGCTCGTGTTACGCATCTGCGCATTTATGCTGGCGCCACCCACAGATACTATAGCACAGCCGTTTATCGAATCTCTACAGGCATACTACCCATTCATAAGTGGCAGGAAACTACGCACGCTTTTGACGAAAATCCATGGTTTTGTATTCTGCACAGTAACTGAAACCCACCGGTGTGTAATGCTGTCCTAGTACAGAATAAACCGATGCGTCTTCTAAAACCAAGGAATTAGCTTTAGAATCTTTCACTCCTCTTATTGCTACGATGGAGAATCACCAAAAGTCGAATCTTAGGTTCGACATTTTACAAATTATTCTATCTACTTGTTTTTCCTGTTTGCCATATCAATTTAATGCCTGCTTCTTTGAATAGATGATCGACTTCATTCTAAGGTGATTGTTCAGACGTCTACTTCCTGCATGATGTATTCCTGGGTGTGGGTGGTTTGGTGGGTTGATATTTTTGATTAGTATGCGAAACATATCGTCTTCGATACTCACACCAAAAGATCTCTTTAACCTCTGGGGAAGCCAAGTGGCGAACACCGAGCTCGCCAGTATTGAGAACCAATGGAAATGACACAATACCTTCACTCTCGGAAATACCATCAGTGATCTGCCGTGACAAACGTAGTCGTCTTTATAGCGCAACCGAGGCGGTGGGCAGAAACCGTCAGCGATACTCGGAACATGATGCACCATGATGTAACACTTAGCTTCATAACAAAGTGTTTAGAACAGGTTCTGTTTTGTCTGCTCTCTCAACGAATAAGTGTTGCAGTGTAATCCCAGCTAGTGAGCCGCCGTAGCACTCACTAGACATTTGTCGACTTGCAATTGTGTGATGGTTACCTTAGTAGTGGTTAATGTCGATAATTTGCTTCCAGTCATGTAATTGAATTAATTCTATGATATGCATGCAATTTTTCCATTTGAATGTGTCAGTAACGTCCGAAAACATTCACGGACTACAGCATCGCTATTTTAATTGCTGTCTTTGTTCATTGAAACTACAAGAAAGAAATGTGGAAAGGAATTTGTCGGTTGCGAATAGCTTAAAACGCTATGGCTAATACGCAAAGAAGTTTCTAAAATCAGTTTTCAAAGTCGACTTCACGTGGCATAGAAAGCTCATGTGTTCTTACAACTGGCCGGGATACTGGAAGATAACTTTCTTTCTCTCAGATTTCGTGTCAGATGTGTAATCGACAGAATGTACGATCGTGTTGCCTAGCTTTATATACTTCCCACCAAGCAGCACAACTTTGCAGTTGTGTATGGCGATTAGGCCAGGGGTCTCGCAAATTCTGTCACCGACTGTACATCCACCTCATAGAATGGAGTTGTCCACCATATGATGAAAACACCTGATGCAATCAGTGAACTTTGGGCTCCTCCAAGCATCTGATATCCTATTTCCTTTCAGATGAATCGATTTTCGATGGTACGGCAGTCACAAAACACATCATACGTCATTCTCAATGTGCCTGCACTGCAGAACTGGACATAAATAGCCTGGGGCCTGGGACGTGGATTGGGGAAACCTTGACATAAGCAGCACCTGTGAGCCTCTGATTTCCCAGAATGAACGTGATGGAATGCACACGTGTTTAACCTGGGGCCTGGGGTGGGTGGGGGAGCCAATTCCCAGGATGAATGTGACGTACCTGACGGAAAGTGATGACCTTGGCGGACTTTCCGGAAGGATGACGTCAGAATTTGTGGAATGACCTCTGGGTAGGGGTCAAGGCCGTCTCGTACACCCACTGCCCTCCTACTGGTACAGTGTCAAAAACCTTCAAGAAGCCTAGAAATATGGAATAGATTTAACAGCACTTGCTGGTATCACTCATCACTTCACATAAGTGAAGAGCTACCTGTGTTTCACAATAACGGATTTATATGTTTCAAAATCATGCTGCAAATCAGCGTTAATGCTGTAAACCTGTAATTTTGTAGATCAGTTCTACTGCTTTCTTGAATACTGGCTGTTTGTATGCAAATATTTGTCGTTTCATTTTTGTGGATTTGGGATTTTCGATGTTCACTATCGCTACGATAACTATGTATTCATCAATCCCTGTAACAGTTTTGATTCTCTTTATTAGCTCCAGGTTAAGTTTTCATAACCACTTACTATTCTAGTGGGTTCATGAACTAATTTCTGGACAATATGTTTTATACACTTTCAGACAATATTTTATGATTTTCAACAGTTTTGAACAAGTATTTTTACCAACATATAGAAGGCAAAATAAAGACGCCACAAATTACAATTGTATGCCTCAGAGACGTTTTTGATTGAAGCTTTCTTTCAATATTTCTCCAGGGGGCCACTAAAATGAACCATTTATTCATTTATTTCAGTTATCCTCTACCCGTGCCGACACAAAGGAAGTCTTGGCTTCCATTCCGCTAAAGGATAAACCGATTGTTACAGATTGTTACCATTTCTTACATCCTTACATCGCTCTGTGTGTTGTATTATTTATTTTTAAAATCAGAGTGGCCTTCATTGGGCATCCTGTGAAAACACAGTCGAAAGCTGAAGCTTTTAAAAGTTTGTACAATTAAACATGTTTGTGAATGGAAATTTTGTAATAGTGTACCCAAACAAGTTATCAAATACAGAGTGTCTCACGGAGGATGCCTGCCAGGCACCGCCGGATTGCTTGGTACAGCACCCAGCCGCCATCACCGCATCCGC
Organism: Locusta migratoria; assembly: GCA_026315105.1. NCBI lineage: Eukaryota > Metazoa > Arthropoda > Insecta > Orthoptera > Acrididae > Locusta > Locusta migratoria. Next base: position 33,449,046 of record CM048745.1, read on the forward strand.
CGGCCATGGCAGCGCGCGATTCACGGAGTCTATTGTGGTGCTGATGCATACACTGAGATAAAGTTGAAAAGTGTGTCTCTATTTGTGTGGGTATCTTTACTAAGTGTGCGAGTTCTGTTGACTGCAACAGTACTCAACATCCAATTTCCCACTTGTTAAAATAGTTATAATTACTTATGTAACTTTTAGATATCAAAGTGAAACATCATATTTATCGACAATTAAATTAGGAACGCCATCATCTTAATAATAAAAAAAAAACATGAAAAATTACTATTATTTTTTTATTGACCTCACCTGCTCGGTGCCGTATGATATGGTCAAACACATTTACTTTATAAATTACTAATCAATATCACAATGAGGGGTATCAGCAATTTAACCTAATTTACTCATCAAACTCCCACATTAACTAATATTTGTTTTCCCCTCGAAAATTATGAATGATAGGGATGTTTTCAATTGAAAGAGTATAAATACTTCAGGTGCAATTTATTTACCATAACAATTCATCCTGGCAGATGACAAAGCAATGGAAACATTACACATACTTTGGAAACAAGAGATCTTATACGCAAAAGTTGAAAATTGACAATCAACAACATGAAATAATCGTTGCCTATATATATATATATATATATATATATATATATATATATATATATATATATATATATATAAATGACTGGCTGAGTCAATGGAGGAAAAATAATTATCCAAACCGCCACGAATGCACAAACTCAAAGGGCAGATGAAGTTTCCTCATTTGAACAAGTAAGCCCGGTTATGAAAATACGGAGAAATTCTTTCAAAAAACAATGTACTGGCCCTAGCAATTGCGTACTAGTGGCGACAGTTCGACGGCCGACCTGAAGTGCGTCTCCAGAGCATTATTCTGTTCTACCTGTGATTTTTAAACAAAACCTCGCACGGAGCCGCGGTCAGCCCTCGTCGATCGGTTTCTCCGTCCACTGCCCTCCGACCGGACCTCACAGGTACCAGGCCATGACAGGAGGCCCTTCCTTCCACAGCCGAGTCGGCAGTCTCGCAACAGAGAAGTTGTACGAAGGCAAATGCCCAAACACGCTAATTTTTGACACCATTTACCAACTGTCGAGGCTACGTGAGAGAAAGCACGCCAACCGTCCCCTTGCCGTCGCCAGCTTGTGCACTGGACAGCAGATATCCGAAAGAAAAAATCATTAAGAAACTGCTATAATGGAAGGACTTTTCCTTAGACGAAATGCCCCAATAGAAACAGAAGTGGTATGAAATCGAAATGAAGATAGTGTATCAAAACGACACTGAACTTCCCCTTCTGCTCAAAGACAAAAAGTAATGGAATATAAATATTGACTTTATGTTACCGCCACCTCACAAAGTCTAAAAAACAGTGCCATCTGAATAACCTAAGCTCACCTTCGTTTACAGTAGATGTTCAAAATGATATCCCTCTATGGAAAGAGTGGCCTGACATCTCTTGAACACATTTGCGAACAATCGACGAATTTCGGCTGCCGAAATCGGGGAATTACTAGTCGAATCCTGTCTTCCAACAAGTTCTTGAAAAATAGATGGAGGATTTTGTTCACATACTTGTCATTATTTATTGTTTCGTCACAAAAGAACTTACACCCTACGATAAGCTGTACGAATATTTCATGCAGGACAATGCAAGACCACACAGTGCAAATGCTTCTTATGGTTGCAGTACGATGTGTTTTTGTGGATATCATAGTTGACTGGACTCTTGGTTGTCCAGATCGAAATTCCTGTGACTTTTATCTCTGGGGAATGTTAAAACACAAGGTGTATGCAAGCATTTCTCATACACTCGAAGAGTTGGAAGACAGTGATTTACCAGATTTCGGCAGCCGAAATTCTTCGAGTGTTTGCAAATGTGTTCTAGGCATGTCAGGCCGCTCATTCCATAGAGGAGCATCATTCTGAACATCTACTATAAATAAAAGTAAGCTTAGATAGCAATGTTTCTTAGATTTTAACTCAGTGAATGCAACTACAGCACAACTGAGTCAGCGAATCTGGCGCTGCCGTGGTCGGCGGATGCGGTGGCGGTGACCGGGAGCCGTTCCCGCCAACCGCGGACGCCTGGTAGGCGTCTTTCGTGAGACACCCTGTTTTGAATGAAATTTTCTGTCATAATGAAGTTACCAGGAAATATGTATTGTGTGTCCTAACACTTGCCAAGTTTTATAACGTCATACAGTCGTCGACTGTTGTATGATATTCCAAGCAGCTATAAGTAATATTGTTTCCTCTCGCGTGTTTCCTTACGGATGCTACTCTGATTTGTTGCAGGTAGCCAAGGATGAAGAACGCACTCAGTGATTTAAAGTGGCAAAGAAAGCTCTTCAAGTGCACCAACACAACAGAAATACATCTGCGCCTTTGTATGGAACTATTCAAATAAACAGTGAGTCTGCATAAGAAGGAAAACACGGCGTCGTTAAAGTCGCGATGGTGTCGACTTCTGGCGGGAGAAGGTAGAAGGCAGCATTTGTGCTCCCGAGAGCGAGAGTCCGCCACATGGGCCGCGCCGCTGGGACTCAGTTCACAGCGCTGTGACAGGAGGCGACCCGCGACGGCGGCCGGTGTGGAGACATGCCGCAGGACTTGCTTCATCCCGCCGACCCCTGATGTCGGCCAGTGATGGAGAAGGCGGCCGGCGGCGGAGGCGCAACTGACTCGGTGCTCAACACCAGTCTAGACACCTGCATCCGCAAGTACCAGGACTTCGTCTCACCCAATGGTAAGTCCAGCGACGCGCTCATCCGGCCGTACTATCTGTTGGCCTACTTTTATTTCAACTTTTATAGCCCAACATGTTTTCCACCAAGAGTACAACTGCCTATTATTAATTTACTTTCGACACATATGAATTCTATGCTCAGATGTTATGTTTGTAGAACTTATGAGACTTGACTACGGGGTCATCAGTCCCTAAACTTACAAATTACTTATGAACTACTTACGAACTAGGACGGCACAAATATCCATGCCCGAGGGGGGATTCGAACCCCCGACCGTAGTGGCCGTGTAGACCGTGACTGGAGCGCCACAGTCTCCTTGGCCACCGCGGCCGGCCTCTATGCTCATAAGTCAACAGACACATGTTTGTATTTAATACGACAGCCTGTTTCTTAATCCTTCCAGAGATTATAAACAAAAGACAAGTTTGTAGAAAACAATTACGATGGTAAGTCAATTATTCCAATGTTATTCAATTTGTACATTGAGCAAGCTGTGAAGGAAAGCAAGGAGAAGGAATTAAAGTTCAGAGTGAAGAATTAAAAACATTGCTTTTTGCCGATGACATAGTAATTCTGCGAGAGACAGCAAAAGACCTGGAAGAGCAGTTGGACAGAATGAACAGTGTGCTCAAGGGTGCATATAAGATGAACATTAACAAGAGCAAAACTAGGGTAATGGAGAGCAGCCTAAGGAAATCAGGTAATGCTGAAGGAATTAAATTAGGTAACGAAGCAATAAAGGAGGTAGATGAGTTTTGTTACTTGGGCAGTAAAATAACTAATAATGGTCGCAGTACAGAGGTTATAAAATGCATAATGGAAATGGATAGAAAAGCGGTCTTGAAAAAGAGAAATTTGTTAACATCGAATATTAATTTAAGCCTAAGGAAGACCTTTCTGAAGGCATTTGTGTGTGGAGTGTTGCTTTGTGTGGGAGTGAGACATGGACGATAAACAGTGCGGACAGGAAGAGGATAGGGGCTTTTCAAATGTGGTGATACAGAAGAATGCTGAAGATTAGGTGAGTGGATTGAGTAACTAATGAGGAGGTACTGAACAGAATTAGAAAGAAAAGGAATTTCTGGCATTCCTTGACTAAAAGAAGGGATCGATTTGTAGGAAACATTCTTAGACATCAAGGAATTGTGAATTTGGCGTTCAAGGGAAGTGTGTGGGATAAAAACCGCAGAGGAACAACAAGAGATGGGTACAGTGGGCAGATTAAAACAGATGTAGGTTGCCGTTGTAATGAGGATATGAAGAGGCTTGCTTAGGATAGGATATTGTGGAGAGCTGATCAAACCAGTCTCTTGACTGAAGACCACAATAACAACAAGTCAATTATTATCAGCAGTTTGGTTATATTTTTGTTTATGTTGGTAGTACTGTCGTTTTACTTTGATGACGCATTCTTTGTTTATTTGTTGTTATATCTTCGCAATTTTCAAGCTGTAAGATCAGTTTCGTATTGCTGTCGTGCTGTAATCACGGCTGTTCTTCTGTCTATTTGCAACAATGGTGGGCAACATTCTGTGGTGCATGGTATCAGGGGCCGAAATTCATCAAAGACTTCGGTACAGTACGGGAACAGTGTTTTGCCACAACGGAGAGGCTACGATTGGATTGAGAAATTAAGATATGCTCGCAGAACAGATTATTCACGATTAAGGCGCCGGACAACAGTCTACCGTCACACATGAAGAAACCATTCTCTTAGACATAAGATTAACCATTGACGAAGTGGGACATCGTCTGCAGATTAGTCACACTTCTGGCTCCGAAATCATCCGCAACAGACTTGGGTTTCATAAAGTTCGTGCAAGATGGATCCCAAAAGAACTCACACAGTTGCATAAACAAACGCCCTTGGACATGTCCAAAAACAATGTGGATCGCTGTGATAACGAAGGGGACAAAATGTTCAAATGTTTGTACAGCTTATGGGACTTAACTACGGGTTCAGCAGTCCCTAAACATACAAACTACTTATGAACTAACGAACACTAAGGACGGCACAAATATCCATTCCGAGGGGGGATTCGAACCTCCGACCGTAGTGGCCGTGCAGACCGTGACTGGAGCGCCTCAATCCCCTCGGCCACCGCGGCCGGTACGAAGGGGACAACTTCTTAGACAGGATCCATCATTAAGAGCCGGAGAAGAAACGGTAGGGAATGGAATGGAAACATCCAAACTCTCCGTGCAAGAAAAACTTCAAGACCCAACCGTCCGCAGGAAAACTGGTGGTTACTGTGTTTTGGGATGCACAAGTTGCAGTACTGGATCATTATAGGGGGCCGGCCGCGGTGGCCGAGCGGACTAAGGTCTGCACGGCCACTACGGTGGGGGGTTCGTATCCCCCCTCGGGTATGGATATTTGTGCCATCCTTAGGATTAGCTAGTTCATAAGTAGTTTGTAAGTTTAGGGACTGATGACCCCGTGGTTAAGTCCCATAAGCTATACAAACATTTCATTTTGATCATTATGGGGAAATGAACACAACAGTAAACATTGTACGTTAGTAAGATGCTAAATCCTACGATTCGAAACAAATGCGGGGGATTGCTGTCAAAATGTGTTGTGTTAACGCATGACAATGTCCTTGCATACTACCCATACTGCTGAAATGCCTGAGAAGCTCAAATTTGAAGTACTGAATCATCCTCCATATAGTCTCGCTCTCGCCCCTTCTATTTTTTGTTTGGTCTACTCAGACAGGCATAAAGGGGCCGTCGATTTGCCTCGGACGAAGCAGTGAAAGAAGCAGTGCAATTCTGGCTCGTAGCTCAACTGAGAACCTCCTTTTATGAGGGCACTGGGAAGCTTGTACAACGTTGGACCCAGTGCGTAGAAACGCAAGGAGACTGTCGAAAATGATGTTCTTATAAGTTTTATAGCTACTTTCTGGATAATAATTGACGTACCGTCGTATTTTAACACAAAAACGTTTGTACACCTATAGTTACTTTTGAAAATAATCTTCTCGAAGACTGAGACGTTTATTGTACCTGTTGTCAAGCTTTGCAATACCCTCTTCAAAAAACATTGCCGCTAATGATTTCAAATGGGCATTGACGTTGATTTCAAGATCTTGGTTGGTTTGTTAGTGCTGCCCTCCTGGCCATGTGTTCAGTTCGGGGAAAAGAACTGTACAGCGGGTGATCGAAAATGTCCCACTGCGAGTGCTGAAGGAGCCCCCGAGCCGTGCCAACAGTGTGCGGACGAGCTATGTCATGGACCAACACAATTGCTGAAGTCAGCGTTCCTCTTCGTTAGTTCTGAATGTATCTCTGCAAACGTCGCAAAGTTTCACAATAAGCAGCTGCATTGATAGTGGTTGCTGATGTTTTGTTAGAGGGGACCAACACGTTCGTTACCAGAGGTTATTTGGTGAAACACTTGCTTGCAAGCCACTCGGGGAGTAACAGCAGATGACAGAGGACTCCCTAGGGCTTGAACGGAGTTCCTCTAGAGAACGGTAAATAATGACCAGCTCTGCAGTGAAAATACTGGTCCCAAAAGGCAAAGAATGCTGTTCAGAGTTGTCGCTGTGGACACAGCCAAATCCAGTTCGGCCATCCATCACAGAATCACCACTGTAGACCGTTTCAGCATCTTATAACGAGTCCATAAGTGCCGGAAATTGGCAACGAAATTTCGCTGGTGGAACCGAGATCTTAGAGTCACTTGCCTTAACTAAGTAGAGTCGCAAGTGAGGGAAGCACCAAGCAGACGGTCAGGAAGGATAGTGGAATGAGGGAGGGAGGGGAAGGGACTCGACAGAAGAGAGCGAACCTGGACCACAATCCGCAGACCTGACCTGAGTCGCCCTCGTGGGGAAGGTAGTGCAGAAGATGGAAAAAGGAGCCTCTGGTTTGGGTGATTTGGCGAGGCATGTTGTTGGTTGAACTCTAGAGGAAGGACTCTGACTTCAACATGGAGGCTCATCACCGGAGTAGTGCAAAGTGCCTGCCGCGATCCTGACACCACAATGGAGAATCGGGACCAGCATGCGTGATGCTGAAGGCGTTCTTGAATAATATAGTATGCTTCCATAGTCAAGGCGGGATTCGACTAAGGCCTTGTAGAGCAGCAAGAGAGTTGTTCGTGGTTGAGACTAATATGTTGAGGTGTCCCCAGCACTGTTGCTTAAGCTGGCAAAGTTGAGGTGTCCAGGTAATCCGGACACAGATAAGCATGCCCAGAAAGCGATGTGTCTGCACTACGCGCAATAGTTCATCAGCAAGATAGAGATCTGGATGCAGGTGAACCGTCCGACAGCGCTGGTCATAGATGCAGTAAATTGAAAAGACACAGGCAAAGTCACGAGATTGTGGCTTGTGCCTTGCAGCCGTTGCTTAGCGACACTAATGCTTGAGCAGCTATAAATAGAAGTCATCGGCCAATAGAGAGTAAGAGATCGAAGAGCCAGATGCAGCTACATCACAGTTTATTGCCACCATAAAGAGGGTCATGCTCAGAATGGAGCTCTGGACTCCGTTTTTATGATTTTCGACGGGAACTCAAAAGGTACCAACCCTGTCAGGAAACATGCGAAGAGAGAGAGAAAGTTCTGGATGAAGGTAGGATGAGCACTCCATAAGCCCAATTCATGCAGTGTTGCCAGAATATGATGGTGCCAGGTGGTGTTGTTCCGAATGTCGAAGAAGATAAAAACAAGGTACACTTGACAGCAAAAAAAGTGGATCACCCCTGAATTCCTAAGTGGAGACCCCACCTGACGCTACGTAACCACCATTACACAGCTGCGTCGCAGGTCGTCAAATCATTGCACAGTACAGTTATTACCTACCCACAATAGGTACTAAGTAAGTCTCCTATTTCTCCTTATGGTATTCAGGCAAGATACAAAGCAATATTTTCGTACAACCAATATTAGAATTAACGTCATTAGAGATGAGACAGTAACACTTGTAAATTAAATTTAGTTGCAATAATGAAAAGTCAGATACGTTATCAGACTTGTTTAGTGACATGTTTTTGTTCATGATCTGAATCTGAACGCACTACTAAGCAAAAAACAGTTGAATGCCTAATGGAGATGCGATTGCAGGTCACGGAATTTTTTATGGCCCTCTCTGATCGGCGGAAGTCGGCTGAGCTCGTGTGTCAACGTAATGTTTATGCTCTCTACCAACCTTACCTCGTAATAGCATTGTACACCGTAGACCTCGTCAATGTATTGTTGATTTGTGCTTCGTATTGATTATTCTCTTCCACTTTGTTATTTGCTAAAATAAGTCCAAATGCCCCGACGACTTCTTATATAAGAAAGAAGGCTGATTTTGAAAGTGGTGTGTAGAATGTTAATTCTGATTTTATTCTGTTACGACAGTAAAAAGAGGCAGAGAGCGTTGTTACACCCGCTTAATAAGGCCCTTTCAAATATTAACATTTCGTAGATATGCGTTCCACTTTTCTGTTACTCAAACATTAAGGTGATACTTAATTTCGTGTTCCATCTGTAACGCCTTAACCACTTACATGGGAGAAAGAGGCAGGGCTTGTTCTAACAGCCAATCCGCTATCAGCTGAATGCAAGCTTCAGCTCCCAACATTCTCCGCTCAGGGGCCAAGTTTAAGTGCGCGTAATCTCTAGGCATAAATAGACGTAAAACACTGACGTTTTCATTAGTTTCTTAGACCGATGTCTGAAACCAGAAATAAATGATAATCTTAGCACTGCACCAGGAGTTGCATGAAGCTCCTTTTGTTGCTGAGAGGTAACCGCTGAAAATACGTAATTCACAGATGTTATACATCATAAAGTTGTGGAATAGAATACAGTGTATTGATGATTTGTTGATTAAGCACATCAGATGTCACATATCAAATATGTATTCACAAATAGCGTTATACTGGTACCTGAAACGACGATACAATTAATTTTTCCCAGGCAGGGACTCGAACCCAGCACCATATGCTATTGTATAATAGGAAGGAATACTGCTTATATATTTATTGTTTCTTCCGGAAAGTCCAACCCTGCACATACCGTCACCCTTGACCTGACACGATGAGGCGTCAACTATAACATTGTCGTTCACGAGTGGTTAGAATCACACCGTTCGTAGAGACGTGGAAGGGGTTTGGTATTTTGCGAAAACTCTGTTTAATTTAGTAGCGCATGGACATGTGCAATTTTGATTTGAAACAAGGCAGAGTCCTGCGTTCTTTATTGGAGTTGCTGGAGGTGTAGATGGTATTTTTGTGGCCGCTAAAAACTGTTACCCCCAGTGGGAATCGGACCCATACCTTAGCCATTACAAGTTAACCTCATCCTGGCCTCCATCGAATTACAGATGCGTTGACATAATGTTTTGTCATAATGGAGTACTCATTAGACAGTACGACTAGTCAAAGAGCTCAGAGGTGTCTGGCCAGGTAAGGCATTCTTGGCCGCACGGGATGGTCACGTAGTTTGAGGCGCCTTATCGTGGATTTTGCATGATATTATACTACGTTTTGGTAAGCTACATTAGGATTTCGTATGGCATTTTGTAATAAGCTTATTTAACTATGAGCTCATTATAATAAAGATTGTTGAATATTAGACATTTTTTAGTTATTACGAACGTGGATTTTGCGTTAAAAAATTTGAAATTCGGAAAGTAACTTCGTTTTGACATTTATTCACCATGTTCAGGAACACAAACAGACTTCGATGAAGGAGGTTTCTGTGTTTTACTAGTATGGTCAGTGACAAGGTATCCGATAACTGGCAAGTGTGTCGAGCAATTATTCTTCACGGAGTGGTTGCCTTCAATAGTCATACTGAGGTTACAAAACAGCAATGTGGATTCTGATGCAATGTCGCATCGAAAATGCGATTACATGCGAAGCATAATATCAAAATGGGAAGGATGGGAGAGAACTTCAGTCTCTACCATTTCAAAGCTTGGATACTGGTATTTGTCGGAACAGATGTCCATTTTAATGGCGACAATAGTGCTTGCACGGTAAGGTTCAGATGTCCATTACATCCACGTGCTTTTCGTGAATGAACGACAGAGAAATAATGAAAATGATTAAAAAAAATCTGCCAAGCACAAAATTGTGAAAAGAAGCACGGATATGCAGATAAATATTTCAAGGTATGGGTAGCAGGAGGGAGGACGGGATCTAGGAATGAAAAGGAGTGCAGAACTGGAAAATAAAAGAGTGAAATGCTTGCAAAGTACTCCTTACTTATATATCACAGTTTGCTTTAGGGCCGAGAGAAAAGGAACGAATGTTTTACAGAACGAATTTGGTTTATCGGAGATATAAAAGAACACTGCTTCATAGAGAGGACCCATGGACAGTAAAGAAAGCAGAAATTAAAAGAGACAGTATTGTTTTAACGGAAACCACAATTTTTACAGCTTTTTGGGGGAATAGACCAAAAGGGCAACTGAGGTTAAAATATAAGGGAGGTGACAGAGAGAAAGAGAGAAAGGAGGAAAAATTAACAACGAATAAATACAAGACAAATCCTTTGCATATTTTGTTAAGGACGGAGGGTGTATTAATGGATGGAGGGGAGAAGAGAGACGTATTTGAAATAATAAAAATTACTGCAACAGCGTCCATCTAAACTGATTACTCTGTATGCATGGAGTCTAGGTATAAATGAATAAAAATAGGATATTGAGTGAAATGAGAAGCATTGAATTAATATTTGTGCCTCGGGCGGGAATCGAATCCAGACCTCCTTTGACATACTGACGCGGAAAACTGTCTCTAGGTATATATAATAAAATAGAATAATAAAGGAACTGTATATTTAAAAAAATTCAATTTAAAGGTAACTCAAAGGAAAAAGAAACTCATATTTTATTTCTTCTATAGTCTCACTTAGGAGATTAAAAAAAAACATTTTAAAGTACTAATAATTTATTCAAAATCCCTCATTATTTGTATCTTTCATAATACATCTCAGCGTAGAATCTATAACGTCGTCAGACCAGCGTCTCTTCAGTAAGACCGATGACTCTATCTCGAGTTGATTGCTCGCAGTGAGACGGCCTGATTTGTATTCTGGCTGTCTGCTTTTGCTATGATGCCAGTAAGTAAACATTCTGACATTTACGTCAGAGCCCCACTCTGTGCTGTGCTGGGGACTGTTGGGCATCAGTGTGACTGCCAGCTTGCTGGCTTCTACCAAGCCTCGCCTTGGCCCGAGCTGTGGTTGACCGGCAGCCCAAAGCTCTCGAGCCACGGCTAATACAGGCACAGACCGCAAAACCAGGCTCAAACGTTTCTGCCAACCTACCCAAGTGTGTAGTATTAACTACCACAGCTAGAGCTATTTCGCTATAAAATGAGCAGCCACTTATCTTTTGACATTTCATTCAAATATTTAATGAAGTTAAAGAATAGAATCATGATAAACGCAGCTACCACATACTGTTTCACCTAGATAGCAATCATAGGACAAAGGAAACTATCTTTTCATCGCTCTGCTTTAGATTTAGACACAAGAAAATATGTATTCAACTTAGAAAACTACGTATGTTTTAAAATTAAACAATTCTGGTGGGAACAACACAAATATATATATGTAGTATATCATTCACGTTTTGTGCACTTATAAAGTGTTCTCATTGTCTCTGAAATAATAAATGCTACGAAACAGAAATACCTTCTGCTGAGGCCCTTCATTTACACGAATGTTCTGTTATTCATAGTGAAGTGTTTCGTAATGGGTTCATAGGATCGCTTTAGTTTCTCGACTGTTACACGCTTATACGAAGATCGAGAAAAACAAGTGCCAAAAAGGATATATTTGAGTTCTAATTACCATTATATTATTCTTAAAATTCAAATCAAATATTCGAATGTGTATGGAATGCTAAGTTCAACAGTCCCTAAACTTACACACTACTTAAACTAACTTATTCTAAGGACAACACACACATACCCATGCCCGAGGGAGGACTCGACCCTCCTACGTGAGCAGCAGCCTGATCCATGACATGGCACCTTAGACCGCGCGGCTACTCTGCGCGGCCTCCTTACCACTCTAACATCATACATTGTACGGTAACGAGTATAAAAGCTCTTTGCACTCGTAGAAGGTTGGTGATTGAAATCTCATAGAAGAAGCGCGCTACACTGGAAACTCTTTTCTTTTAATATTTTGCTTCCTCACCTCATTCCCCTGCCGTCTCCGCCCTCTCCCATAAAAAAAAAAAAAAAAAAAAAAAAAAAAAAAAAAAAAAAAAAAAAAAAAAAAACGGAAAACATCTGAGACCTTCTTTCCGCTAATTCACTATACCGCACAATCTTTTTCCAACTTACTCAGGTAATAATTGCACATTGCAAGAGGTGGAGCAATTGTAGGGTTTGTAGCCTTCTAGTGAGACGTTTTAATCTTCTAATGGTTGTGTCAATAACAGGCGCCTGTTTTATCTTTCAATTGTACTCACCACAAATTTTATTAGGTGTATAATCTTTAAATGTGTTTTATTTATCGATTTCTCAAGGACTGACGAAAATTTTCTGGTAATCATGTGGTGAACTATACGCATATTTATGTTTAGGGTCAATTGTCGAATTTGCATCGTAAAGATATAACTTCAACTTCATTTTAAAATTGGCTCTGCTTTTCTGAGGTGCTTCTAGACAGCAGCATAATCTGCCACAAATATTTCTCAATTCGATATAGAAGTTTGTAGCTCTGTCAGAGACTGGGTAAAATGTTACTCTCGCTCCAATTTGTAACTGAGAGCTACTGCCTCGTAATCTTTAAAGAGCGTCGACATTTTCATGAAGGAAGCGAACAGCTGCACCGTGAATCGCCTCCTCATTGCCCTTTTGAAGGCCGAAGCAGATAATTCAGAAAGTAGGGATCGAGAATAGTTGTAGTTGCTACGTGAAATTCATCACCCTTGTCTTTAATCATGTATGTGATAAGTAAATGACACACCAGAGTTCAGCCGGCCGCGGTAGTTGAGGGGACTGAGGCGCTTCAGTCACGGTCTGCACGGCCACTACGGTTGGGGGATCGAATCCCCCCACGGGCATGGATATTTGTGCCGTCCTAGTTCGTAAGTGGTTCATACGTAGTTTGTAAGTTTAGGGACTGATGCCCCGTAGTTAAGTCCCGTAAGCTTTACAAACCGAAGTTCAATTATCAGACATTTTAATTGGAATACCACCAATAAGTGAATCTTGAAAGGTTCTTCTATATACATATATGTGTCGTGACTGTTCTTTCGAAAGAACAGACACCACATAAATATACATAATTGAGGAGAAGACGAGTACAACTCCAGCCTTCAGCGCAAATGCACACTACGTCTGAACTCTCGAGATAATCGGCAAAATGCCACGAGCAGTGAGTGCAAATTGGAAACTGCAACTACGTGAGCAGTGCGAGGAAGTTTGAGTCTTGTGGGTGATGAGGGGGGAGAGGAGTGGTGCCCGCGCACCTGCGATGATCGTTGTTTGTCCGCTCGTATAGTGGTTGCCGTAACTGCTCAGACAGCAGTAGGAACTGGCCCCGAATTCCGGCTGGGCACAACAGTTCAACTTCCCCAATGTTGTTGTCTTAGCATGCATTCTCACCTTGAACGTCTCATGCATTAGACGTGGCATACTTCTAACGTGCTCACTAACAGATGCTCTCTCTTAGATGGGAACAGGGGACTGATAACCTAGCCGTTTAGATCCCTTTAAAAAACCCAACAACTACAACAACCAATGCGAGCACAAGCAGCTTGCGTCGGACTATTTCTTTTCATCTAGATTCTTCTCTGTCATTCACCAGACATGATCCACCGTGTTGTCATTTCACTACCATAGACTTACCAGGAAGATCATTTGTCTACAGACAATGTCTATCCTCGAGTGGTCCAACACCTTAGGAGAACATCTTGTGCACACATTATGCATTGCTTAATTACTTCTCCTAGGACGTGAGGTAGACCATTGATGTATTTATAGTGAGGGAGACGAATGGAATGTTGCACAGATACATAAAGAAAATAAAAGTAATCCACTGAGTTACAGATCCATTCTATTGATATCGACATGTAGCAGGACGTTTGAACAAATACTTTTATCAGCGTTATGAAATATCTAAAAAAATTAACATCAAACTGGCAAAGGTTTCTAATCTAAATCTTTACTTTTGTGAGACTTTAGCGGTACTATATTTGCATGATCTACTAAGTAATCTCAAACTAATTTCATATTTATAGAGTTCCAAAACGATTTTTCGTATCTTCAACGTCACAGTGGAGTGGCCAAGCGCATTAAGGTGCTATGCTCCGATACAGTTCCTTTATTATCCTATTTTTATTATAAATTTATATACCTAGTGACAGTTTTCCGTGTCAATATGTCAAAGACAATGAGTGAAGGGAATAGTACTGAATTAAAGTAAGTATGGAAGTCTGGGTTCGATTCCCGCCCATGGCACAATTTTTATTTCAACAGCTTTCCGTATCAATATGTCAAAGACATTGAGTGAATGGAGAAGCATTGAATTACAGTAAGTATGGAGTTCTGGGTTCGATTCCCCCTGTGGTACAAATTTTAATTCAATGCTTCTCCTTTTACTCAATATCCAATTTTTTTTATTACATTTATACCCAGCTTCTATGCAAACAGAATAATCCGTTTAGATGGACACTGTCAAAGTAATTTTTGTTATTTCAGATACGTCTCTCTCCTCTTCTCCATCCATTAATACCCCCTATGTCCTTCACGGAATACGCTAACGCTCTTGCATTTATTAATAGTTAATTTCTCTTCTGTTCTCTCTTTCTCACTCGCTGTCGCTGCTCTTGCATCATAACCTCAGTTACTCCTCTGGTCGGTTCCCTCACAATACAGTGATAAAATCTATGGGTTTGCGTTGAAAGCATGCACTCTCTTTTAATTTATGCTTTCGTTACTGTATATCAGTCCTCTCTATGAGACCGTGTCCTTTCATACCCCCTTACCTGTAATAAATTCTTCGTTCTGTGAAATACAGAGCTCTGGTGTTTCGATTGACCTCCTCTGCTTTCATCCCAACAGACTATATTGTTACACATGGTATATATTTCACGTTTTAGAAACCGTTTTCTAATGCGTAAACGACGCTCCTTGCTTCTTTCAAGATGCGTAATATTTCATTTATTATGGTAAGAGCTATGTTACATTCTCGAGCGCCGCGCAGAGTAGCTGCGTGGTTTAAGGCATCATGTCTTGAATTGGGCTTCTGCTCGCGTCGGTGGTTCGAGTCCTTCCTCGGTCTTTGGTGTCTGTGTTGTCCTTATGTTAAGTAGTGTGCAGACTGATGACGTTAGCAGTTAAGTCCAATATGATTTCACACACATTTTTCATACAAACTTGAGCGAAACGAGACTATAGTTAAATAAGCATACAGCAACATGTCATACAAAATCACCGCAGAGCATGCTAAAACGTTGTTTATTATCATACGCAATGCTACATAATTCTACATACTGTATATAACGTTTTTGTTATAGTCCTAATGGACAAATCACCTGAGGTCATTAGTCCCTACCTAGCCTTACATGCTACTTTAATTAATTTACGCTAAGGAATACACGCATACACACTCACACACACACACAAACACACACACACAATTACACATGCCCGAGAAAGGAGTCGAACCTCTGGCTGTAGCGACCGCAACTCCGCGACAAGACTCATCAGACCGCGAGGCCAAGAAATTACTGTTACGTAGACAGATACCACCGAACTATTTTATTTATCGTACCATGTGTTCTGCACTCCATTTTGACGAAAAAAATTATACAACCACGTCTGAAAATCGGTAGTTGATCGGGCTGATGCCATCTTGTAATGGCTAAGATGTGGTTTGATTCCTGCTGGGGAAACAGTTTTTAACAAACGCAATCATCCCCCTCTCCACCTCCAATAGCGGCAAGTAAGGAATTTAGGACTGTGGCGTCTTTCAAATCACATTACACATGGTCATTCGCTACTGACTAGAACAAAGTTGGAATACTTTTCGTTGTTGCTTCAAAATGCCAAACCCCTCCTGGTCTCTACGAACGGCGCGATCCTAATTACTAGTAAACGAGATTGGGAAAGTTGTTACCTAGTCATCTGAGGTCAACGCTGACGATAGGCGCGGGGTTGGAGTCCCAGGCAGCACAACGTTATTTATTGCGCTACTTCAAAATGTTTGTAAGTGTTTGTAAATCTATCGGACTCAACTGCTTGGTTATTAGTCCATGGCTTACAAACTACTCAAACTAAGGTAAACTAACCTAAGAACAACACAAACACCCATGCCTGTAGGGGGGACTCGAATCCTCGACGGCGAACAGCCACGCGCACTTCAGCACGGCGCTCCAGTGCGAACGGTTAATCCGCCGCGGCTTGCGCTACTTCTAGCCGAACATATGCACATCCCGCTTATGGCGAGCAGTAACCATTTCATATCTTTGCTTATACATAATAAATAGCGAATAGAGCCGGTGTTGGGTCCCTGCCGGGAAAGAAGTCAACTGTATCGTCATTTCAAGTTAAAATATAGCGCTATCTGTGAATTTGTTTTATATCTGACGTGTGATCGTGCTTCGTTAACGATTCATCTAGATACTGCGTTCTATTCCACAATTTTATGACGTTTGACACCTGTGAGTTGCACTGTATTATATACCTTTAGTGGTTACCTCTCAGAAACAATTTGAACTTCATGTCATTGCTGGTGAAATGCTGAAGTTAACCGGGTTCGGACATTGGCCTTGTAAACCGATACGTCTCTTCATGCCTAATCTAGTCTCGATCAGAAACACAAGCTTTTTTTGGTCAACAGTGCGTTCAAATTAAGAGCACGAAGAAAAACTCATTGTGTCATTGAATGAGTTTGATAAGGTACCCGATTTCTCACTTAATGTAATTAAATTTAATTTACGTTGCTCTCTCGACTCTAAAACTTGTATTCTAATTTTTTTTGTATGGCGGTATTGAATTTCGTGTGGACCGACAGCAATAAGGAGCAATGTTCTCTACTGCTTCTTTGGTACCCATTGTGAATAGTCGAACTACTGTATTCTACAGGGATTTTGAATGTGGAGTACCCACAACACAGCTACGTTAGTTGGGTTGCATTCAGCAGTGATCCACTTTTTTTTTTTTTTTTTTTTTTTTTTTTTTTGCTGTCAAGTGTACATAGTGACATCCCGTCCTGCCTGGAGTCTCACAGCCACTACCTTGAGCGCCATCGCCATGCAAAGTGGCACTGGAGCACTGGGGAAGGAAATATCCGTCGATTCTGAGAGGTCGGTGGGTGTTAGGTCCTCAGGGGAGAATCGGATGTTTGAGAGACCGATGGTGATAATGCCGTCGGAAGCGATTCTTTTCTTCTGCTACATACAAGAAATTTCGGAGGGTATAACACATCCGTATATTTAGCCCGATGTTCCTTCCGTGAAGCACCTAGGGACGGGAATGATCGGGAGTCCCATTTCGCTGCATTAAAGTTTGCTCTTCCTCGCTTAGAGGCGCCATTGGCATAATTCATTACTCGTTTCATCTTGATCTCAAATAAATAAATAAATAAATGCAGAGCCCAGTTTGCTTGGGTAAGCCTGGCAAAGCTGAGGAGCGGCAGATACCCTAGACGTTGCTCACTAGCGACTGTTCTACATAAACAGCTATGCATCTCCTCATCAAGTAGCACACCTTAAGACTGAGTACTTTTTATACAGGTTTCTACTGTTCTCGCGACCGGAGCGATTAAGCTGATGCCATTCGGTGACTTCTGTAGGCTTCCGTGAACATTTTTGGAACCCAACGAGCAGAAAGGTTTTGTAGCCTAAATGTTTGATAGAGTGTACGACAGCTCTTAAGACTTCCGGAATTTCTATAGACAAGTCGTCCAACAAGATCGGTTGTAACGATAGTCCTGTGTACTTGGCCTCCTTCATCATGCTCGTCATTTCGGTTATCTTTAAAATTTCGTCACCATACACACACAACACCTTCAGTCATGAAGTTACCACCGAACACTCGGCTCATCCTCCGATGAATTTTTGCAGAAACCGAATTATGTTTCGTAATTCACACTTGGCGGGAGCACCAATGACTGCAGCCATGTTTATGTGGGTGATGCCTTGAGGTCGTGTAACGCGAGAGCTGCGCAGTAGCCAACAGCGCACGTCGCGCGACCACTGCCTGCCGCTCGCGTAGCTTCTCTACTAAGCTCGGTACAGCGATTATACTAGACCCGAAATATGTGTTTCATATATGAAAAAAGCCGGAAGTTTAAACATAAGCAAATGGATCAAGCTGACAATAATGAAGAACACGGGGTTCAGTTATTACAAAACAAAGGACGGGAGGTACGCCGCGCTGAAATGGCCGTACGTTCGAAGGCTCCTTGTTGCGGAGCGCGCGGCTGTCCCTCGTCAGTGGTTCGAGTCCTCCATCGTGTATGGGTGTGTATGTTGTTCTTACCATAAGTTAGTTGAAGTAATTTGTCTGCCTAGGGACTGATGACCACTGCCGTTTGGTCCCATAATTTTAGAAATAGTTGACCAATTGAATTTTGTTTCAGACGCGACCAGTTTTGCCGCCCCAAGTCGCCATTTCAAGTGTTTATCTTTACATCAAATAATTATTGAATGTAATAATGTGAGATTTTATATACAATGGCTTAAATTTATTTGTTATTTGATGTTTAGCGATTCTTGAAATTTCCCGCTTAACTATGATATTTTGTGGAAAGGTAAACACTTGAAATTGGCTAAGTAGTGCGCCGAAACTAATCGTGTATGTAAAAAATACAGGTAAGTGACTCTTGGCTTTTGAGAATAGTATTTATATACCTCAAAGATAACTATCTTCGTTACTGACCTGTAGTTATAAACAAATGTGGAATGCTATTCGTTCGTTCCCACGCCAATTGACATATTGAAACGGCTGAATAGATTTAGATTGTTTCCTCTTTTTTTTTTTTTTTTTTTTTTTTTTTTTAAAAAAATCTGTCCCACTCCGAGTAAAGATTTTACGCAAAGAATTATTAGAAAATTTTATGTGGAAAAGCAGAAATTCAGGGGAAGAAAAACCTCTATCTCCTGTACGGTTTTTGTATAAATTGAAAACCGTAATTATAATTCTAACAATGTATATGTTTAATGCTTCTTTATGTCGTTCGTTAAGCTCCAGGAAAAATAATCGGGGTAAAATTTGTGTCATTTACAAAGGAATGTTGGAAATATAATTTCCAAATGTTTGTTAAGTTTAAGGGACTTAATTGCAGGGTCATCGGTCCCTAAACTTACATACTACTTATAAACTACCGTACACTAATGGCGACGCAAACATCCATGCCCGATGGGGGATTCGAACCCCCAACCGTAGCGGCCGTGCAGACTGTGACTGGGGCGCCGCAGACCGCTCGGCCACTGCAGCCGTCTCGGAAATATAGGACAAACTGAAAAAATACAATTTTTACGTCCTCTAAATAGTTTCTTACGGTAGGGCGTATTTAGTCTGACCAATCACTAAGAAAGTAGTCACACATAGACTGTATGCGTCTTCTCATGGACAAGATTTTATCATGATTGTTGGAGGGAAACTTACAATACAGCTACAGTGTGTGACAAATCAGTAGACAATTTGCCCGATCACCATGAATGTTGGCACATGTGAGTATGTTAACCTGGGGAGGGGTTTAATACTCAGTAACCCATCGTATGGTGAGTCGTGGAGGGTACATTTAATCAAAAATCGATCCGTTGCGAGCGATCACAATGAAAGTCTATGAGTACTTGCCATTATAGAAAAGGGTGGCAGAGGCAGTCATGGACGGAGGGAAGAATTTTGAAAGGGGGAGCCGACGGGCAGATGCGACTAGGAGAACGGAGAAAGGCGCAGAGACTGGCGGGACAGAAAGACGGGCAGGAGGAGACAGCGCTGAGAGGGGGAAGACGAGAGGGAAGAAGCAGATGGGACAAGGGAGGGAGCTAGGGGAAGGTGCGAGTGGGGGGATGGGGATGGAGCAGTTGATAGGGGCGAAGAGGAGAAGCAAATAGGGCGTACGTACAGACAGGAGGGAATGCCAAAGGGGGAGGACGAGGTGGAGGAGAAGGAGGAAGGATGGATAGGGGAGAGGGAGATTGGCCGAGGCGGGCGGGACGTAATGGACAGAGAGAGGGGGGACAATTATAAAATGGGCCGGAGTTGATGAGCAGGTTCTCAAAAAAATGTTCAGATGTTTGTAAACCTATAGGAACCAAACTGCTAGACAGACTAATTGATTCTAAGCACCTTCCATAGTTGAGGCAAGTGACCATTCAGATGTGGCACTTACTAAATATACAGGGTGGTCGGAAATTGCGGTTACAAACTTCTAGGACTTGTAGAGGGTACTGAGTAAATAACATTTTGAACAGGAACCCCATTTGCAGAGACGTTTCGTTTCCGTACTCTGACAGTTTCAGTTCAGAAATTTAACTCGTCGAGTTCTGGCCGCTGCACAAGACATTGAAGAGGCACCAGATGGGATGGAGAGAATGTACCAGAACACGCTTGGGAAGCACAATGTTTGTAACGACGTTGGCGATCGCCACATCGAGCCGCTGTAGAAATGCATCGGTACGTTGCGGCTGGTGCCGTATATGCTGGGTTCTTATTGTTGTCGAATAATGTAAACCATAAGGTGTAAATAGTAATGAGAATGCGTAAGTAATAACTGAACGATTCAGTATTCTATTCAAATTGATTGCAACAATTGTACGGGGCAATTCCTAATTACATTTTTCAAGTAGGAGTAGATGAAATAATGATCTGAATTGAAACCTCGTGGAACGGAAACAATACGTTTCCGGACATGGGTTCCTGTTTAGAGTGTTATGTATTCACCACCCTCTACAAGGCCTAGAATTTTGTAATGGGAATTTCCGACCACCGTGTATAGAAAGTATTGGAAGCCATAGTTTTTATTCCTTACTAGCTACTAAACCCGGTATTGCCCGGGTATATATGCATTTTCTCAGACTTATAATAGAACCGAAAATAAAAATTCGGGAATGATTTCGTCTTCATGTATTCATCGAAACAGCTTAGAAATTATGAAACAGTAAAACAAAGAAATACGAGTAACGTACATAATTATAAGTGCAGTAAATAAGAGCAATAAAATAGAAATGATGTGTAACATAATTTTAATTAAAAACATGACTATATACAATATTTAGTCCATCTCGATGTCCCCTTTCTGTCCATAGGTTCCTACCTTACTATCTGTCCATTTTTCGTTTCATGCAGCTCAATACTGATCGTATATCCTTAACTAATGAGGTGGTGCTTAACCGAACCGAGGAGAAAAGGAGATTCTGGCATATCCTGACTAATAGAAGGGATAGATTGCTAGGACACGTTCTGAGACATCAAGGAATTGTCAACTTAGCATTAGAAGGAAGCGTTTGGGGTAAAAATCGTAGAGAGAGATCGAGGGACGAATACAGTAAGCAGATTCAAAAGAATATTGGTTGCCGAACGTATTCTTAAATGAAGAGACTTGCACAAGACAGGGTATCGTGGAGAGATGCATCAAACCAGTCTGCGGACTGAAGACCACAACAACAACAACGTTCTTGTGTCCTACAATAAAGTAATTTTCCTTAATTTAAAAGTGTAATATTGGGAAACTGCTTATGATGTATAATTAGTGGATGAATGAAGTCTTGTAAATCACTCGTTGCGTGATAGGAAAGATTTTGTGACTCATTATTTATAACGTATATATCCTGAAATATGTGTCGTACTATCATGTAAGTTTGAAGTGATATTCAGTGGTATATGTACCTAATGTCAGCAAAGTATGTCATGAATGGTGTCAGTAGTAAAGACGTAACAAATCGAAATGTCATGCGTGATAATGCGGTTTTTCATGAACCAAATTCTTTATGACTTCATATCTCATAAACTATAAGTCGAACTGTGGTACAGTATCGAAGGAACATTCACTGGTATGTATGTATAATGTCTGTGAATTGTCTCGCGAATACAATTTACAGTGTTGAAGTATTAACTTTTAACGCCATGCCAAATGTCATAGATATACATCATGAACATGGGAAAAGTAGTAAGTGATAAAGATTTTTCCTTTCATAATTTTTCTAGGGTTGTCAGCAGTTTTCATTGTTTATGACGTGATATCGTATGAACTATGTATCTTAGGTGATTTTTGCAACAATAGGAAGTATTTCCTGGCCCTACAGAATATTTGTACCAAATTTGGTTGATATCGGTGCATTAGTTTAGGAGCTGATGTAGAATATTATCGCATGATGCGGTCGTTTCTCACGACTGTCTTTCTTTATGACATCATATCTCTTTACATATGTGTCATAGAGAGTTCTTACCCCGACAGTGATTGTTGACTGATAGTAAGGAACATGTGTACCAAGTTTGGTTGAAATCGGTCCAGTAGTTTTGGAGGAGATGTGGAACATACGTACATACACACAAATACCCACATACACACATTCAGCTAATTTATCATCGTCACATATAAACTGTGGATTTTTTAACAACTATAAATACATAGAAGCGCAATACAAGTTAGCATTAGAAATGACAATAAATGGTTGCACTTATATTCAAATCAGTATATCAGTGACAAGAGTGAAACACAACAGATACTACTACTTAAAATTACAAGTGCCAAACTAGCTTTGGCGTGTCCAGCCGATAGCAGGTAAGCTAGTCTGACCGGTGGCAATACCATAGACGTGGAAATTGTGGAATAACGTGTAACGTAATGCAAACGTGTGGAGAATCTTTAACGTGACGTCACGAGTGCTGGACTGCTGTGGACAACGTTCTCCATTTTTAAATAATAATTTTAGGATTAATATAATTATTTTAACTGTTATTCGTGATAATATTCAATTTAGAGGCGTTCTAGTAGAGGATCGTCAGTTATTTTAGTGTTTGTTGTGCCGTATTTGCTTTAAGTGGTGTTATTTGTGTTCGCGTGTGCGCCGGCGTCGACGTCTTACTGCTTTGTTTACATCTGGTGGCGAGTGGTTCCAGTCGTAGCGGTCTCCCAAAGCAAAGTTCCAATACGTGTTTGTGTATTGTAGTTAAATTATTAACGTTAGTAGATTTCAGGTGTTATCACGCTAGTTACTTATTAAATTTAGTACTTTTCAACCGGTGCTTTCTTGCTGTTTTTAAATTAATTGCGATTGGAAAACTTTCCGTTAAGGTATTTGATAACTCTTGTACTCTCACTGTGTTTAGTTAGTTTATCAGTGACGCTTGAATTTGAACTTGTTTATACACGCAACAGTGTAAAGTTTTTGTGGTAGTGTTATTTGCTCTTCTCTGATACTAGTAGTTGTAGTGTTAGTTGTTGTTACTTGATTTGTAGAGACTGAGATTTGTTGATTGCTGTAGTTAAGAGGTACTTCCTCGTTCTTTTGTAGAAACGTAACTTACATAACGTAGACGTCTAGTTTTTATTAACAAATAATTGTGAAATTTTACGTTGAGTGAAAAGTGTGGGCTCTGTCGTAGAATCGTGCATAGTGGGCTGCAGTGTGGGATTTAAAGTAAGTTTCTTTCATTGGGGGGGGGGCGGGGGGGGGCGATGCAGTGGGAAATCCAGTGGGCATTGTGGTGAGGTTCTCTCCTGGAATTTTAGGATTCGCAACAGGAATGAGATGATAGAGTAGCAGGAGCGTTTGATCTGCGCACTTCGGGTACAGTTGAAAAACGCTGAAGAGGAACTAGGTAGGCTGAGGAGGGGATGGGGGGCTGGGGAATGGGATGTTGGCAAGTAGGGTGTACTCAGATAATCTAACGTTGCAAGTTACAAATACGTTTGACCAACTGCTGTTGGAGATGAACCTCCTCTAGCTGTAGGTGTAGGAAGTACGCAGTAGATCTCAGCTGTTAGGAAGTCAAAATCTGTAGAGAGGTCTCTTAGGAAGAAGAAGGTTCTGCTGCTACGCAGTTCTTATGGCAGGGGTGTTGGCCAACAGTTGCAGGAAGTACTTGGGAGTGAGTACCAGGTCACCAGCGTAGTGAAGCCTAGTGCAGGGTTAGCTCAGGTTACTTGTAACATAGGGGACTTATGCAGGAATTTCTCAAAAGAGTATCAGGTAGTTATAGTGGGTGGGGCCGGGAATAGTCTTGATAGGGACGGGGAATTTGATATAGGTGGTGAACTGGAAAGTATAGCAACTCACACTGGTGGCAGAAATGTGCATTTCGTGCAGCTGTTTCAGCGTCATGATAGGCCTTGTCTTAATAAACTGTCATGCGTGTTAACATGGGGCTTGAGGAGGCGCAGGTGAAGAGGGCATGGATCACATTGCAGTGGTGCCAGTTGACTCTATCCAAAGGTCGGATTTCACTAGGCACAGTCTGCACCTCAATAGGTATGGGAAGTGGAGGCTGGCAGAACTCATAGGTGTCAGTGTAGTAGGAGGGGGGGAGGGGTGTCACTCATGGAAAAATTCCTGTAGTAGTTGGAGTTAGGGCAGCACCTTTTTTAGACTGAGGACAGTTGATAGGTATTCCTGCTTAAAGGAAGTCCCTCTAAGAAAGGAATCACCATTGACAAAGTCTATCTAAGTAACAAGGGAATTAATGTTTTTCATCAAAAGATACAGGGTATCAGAGATAAAGTTAATGAACTGTTTATTGACATTTATTCTGACATTATTGGTAATTCAAAATGTTCAAATGTTTGGTAAGCTTATGGGACTTAAGTACAGGGTCATCAGTCCCTAAACTTACAAACTACTTATCAACTACCTTATACTAAGGACGGCACAAATATCCATGACCGAGGGGGGATTCGAACCCCCGACCGTAGTGGCCGTGCGGACCGTGACTGGAGCGCCTCAGTCCCCTCAGCCACCGCGGCCGGCTATTGGTAATTCAGAGCACTTTTTAAGTGATGTGACAGTTCTGAGACTTCCTTTGCCACGATAGAGGTTAGCTGCCTTCTACTCTAGGAGTCCCTTGCAGTGTGGGGGAGTGGTCACGTATGTAAAAAAAAACGATTTTTCATCGCAGCCAATCGATTTTTCTAAATACTGCACAGACAAGATATTTGAATGTTGTGCAGGAGTTGTTAATGTTAATGAAACTAAACTAGTAATTGTTGTTATTTTTAGGTCCCCTGACTCAGATTTTTAAATGTTTCTGCCCAAGCTGGAATTGGTTCTGGGTTCGCTGTATAGGAAGTATAAAAATTTAATTGTGTGTGTGGATATTATTCAACATTAATTGTGTAGGTGATAGCTCAAGAAAAAGTCAGCTGTTACATTTATTTAATTCCTATAACATGATGCAAAAAGTATTTTTCCAACGAGATTGCAAGAAAATAGCAGTTCTACCACTGACAAAATTTTTGTTCATTCTTCATTATTAGAGGGGAACTCTGTCAGCAGAATAGTAAATGGCCTATCAGACCACGATGCCAAAATTTTAATTTTAAAATGTAATTGTTCTCCAACAAATGTGAAACATAAATATCAACTACTCAGAAAAGTTAATCCAATTGCAATTGAGATCTTTTTATAATCCAATTGCAATAGAGAACTTTTTAAGCCTAATTAAGCAATAAGAATGGCAGGATGTTTATAGTGCTGATAATGCAGATAATAAATATAATGCTTTTCTGAACATATTTCTTATGCTGTTCGAAAGTTGCTTTCTGCTGGAAGGCTCAAAACAGGGTACTTCCAGTAACAGACAGCCAGGGTGGCTGACAAAGGGGATAAGAGTATCGTGTTGAACAAAGCGGGAATTGTATCAAAATGTTAGAAGCGGTCAGAATGAAGATGCAGTAGCTCATTACAAACAGAACTGTAAGCTTCTGAAAAATGTCATTAAGAATGATAAAAGTATGTGGTATGCAGAAAGAATAGCAAACTCTTGGGATAAAATTAAAACTATCTGATCAGCCGTGAAGGACGTGTCTGGTCAGCAGCAGCAGGTAGAAGATATAACGTCAGGGCATAGTAGAAATGTTTCTGTTACATATATGTGCTGTATTCAATAATCACTTTCTGCATATAGTAGGTGAACTAAACAGAACCCTAGTTTCTACAGGAAATCATATAATATTTTTAGAAAATGCCTTTCCGAGGCTGTCACCCGAAATGGTCTTTCATGATACCTCCGTAGGGAAGATTGAGTCAGTAATTAAATCACTAAAGACTAAGGACTCTTGTGGATATGATGGGGTATCTAGCAGAATTCCAAAGTACTGTTCTCCATATGTTAGCCTAGTACTAAGCCATATCTGTAACTTTTCCTTTCAGAATGGTCAGATTCCTGACAGACTCTGTAGTGAAACCACTTCATAAAAAAGGAGAAAGGGATAATGTAGACAATTATAGACCTATTTCTATGCGATCGGTTTTTTCTAAAGTTATTGAAAAGGCTGTATATTCAAGATTAATTGATCATTTCAGTTCACATAATTTGTTGTCAAACGTACAGTTCGGTTTTAGAAGGGGATTAACGACTGAGAATGCTATATTTTCGTTTCTCTGTGAGGGTGTTGATGGGTTAAATAAGAGGCTACGGACATTAGGCGTCTTCTTTGATTTAAAAAAAAAGAAACGTTTAATTGTGTTGATCACAAAATATTGTTGCAGATGTTGGAACATTATGGAATACGAGGAGTAGCTCACAACTGGTTCACCTCTTACATTAATAATAGACAATAGAAGGTAATTCTCCTCACTGTAGAAAATGGCTGTGACGTACAATTGCAATGGGGTACAATTAAGTGTGGGGTGACTCAGGAGACTGTTTTGGGACAGTTTCTTATTTATATAAGTGATATGCCTTCGAGTATAACAGATGACTGTAAAATATTTTTGTTTGCTGATGATGCCAGCTTAGTAGTGAAGGATGTTGCTCGTAATATTGACACAGTATCAAATAATGCAGTTCAAGAGATACGTTCATGGCTTGTAGAAAACAAGTTGATGTTAAATCACAGTAAAACTCAGTTTTCACCATTTCTCGCACATAATTTGACGAAAGCTAACACACTGATTACACATAAAGGGCATATGTGACTGAAAAGTTCAAATGTCTAGGTATTCAGATAGGCAGTAAGCTGTCGTGGAAAGGCCATGTTCAGGATCTTGTTCCAAAACTAAATTCTTCTATATTTACCATTAGAACAATATCTGAAATAAGTGATTTTTCAACACGAAAAGTAGTCTATTACCCTTACTTTCACTCACTTATGTCGTAAGACATTATTTTTTGAGGTAACTGGCCTGATGAAAAAATGATACTTCTGGCTCAAAAACCGGTGTTTACAGCTATACGTGGTGTAAGTTGACGAACGTCATGTCGACCCCTTTTCAGTAGTCTGGGAATTTTGACATGGCGTCGTTTGTTGTTAATAATATCAGCTTATTCCCACGAGTTAGTAGCTTTCACTCGGTGAATACTAGACAGAAGTTGAATCTACATTTACATCACACCACCTTGACACTTATGCAGAAAGGTGTACAGTATTCTGCAGCATCCACTTTCAATAAACTGCCACAAGAACTAAAGAATCTCAGCACCAACCCACACGCTTTCAAATCTAAATTGAAGGGTTACCTCATGGCTCACTCCCTTTATTCTGTCGAGCAACTCCTAGAAAAGTTAAACAAATAAGCTAATAAATTTTCTTCTTTATTGATTCTTTCCGCTTTGTCTTTACTTTGTAGTGTGCACAGGACTACTTAAAAATATTCTATTACCATTCTTGTGTAAAAAATTCATGTATTGGCTTGTCCCATGACCATGGAGTCTCACTCCTCAATTGGTTCCTATGGAATAGAAAACCATACGGTTATTACTATTATTGATATTATTATTATGACATAAATGTCCCATAATGTTTGTGAACCTATGGGACCAAACTGCTGTGGTCATTACTTCCGGGGTTTTGAAACTACTTTAACTGATGTATGGGTGCACGTTTTCGTCGTGATATCCTTTAATAAATGCCAAGTCATGTGGTTTACTGCACACGAGATTTCGACAGAGATCTACTCTGCCAATGTCAAGAGGATGACTATCATTTCCAGGCCGCTGCCTTGCGTATATAGCAGCGCCGCTGCCAGTGACGTCACAGGTGCTCAGTAAGACCCTATATGACAATGTTTTGATAGCGCGTACGCCGCGCCCGCTCCAACTCCTCAATTACAGTATCCCATGCCGAACTGAGCTGCAAGCAGCCGTCTTTATTGACGGTGTTTTCAGAAATTTTGAACTCTACTGTCTCCTTTATTACGCTGTCCCAGAAGCTGTTGGTCCGTTTAATAATAGTGTCTCGTCGAAAGCAATTCGGTGTCAATTTTACAAAGCACGTTCCACCACAGCTGAGTCTTCGGGATAGCGTAATCGAAAACACCGCTCAAGTTCTACGTGTCGTTGTTGAATAGTGCCCAGTTGTTTGATGATTCCATCGTGGATTTACACTCATGACCATTAAAATTGCTACACCACGTAAATGACTTGGTATGCGATGACGTGAAATGTAACCGACAGAAAGAAGATGCTGTGATAATGCAAATGATTAGCTTTTCAGAGCATTCACACAAGGTTGGCGCCGGTGACGACATCTATAACGTGCTGACATGAGGAAAGTTTCCAACCGATTTCTTCTACACAAACAGCTGTTGACCGGCGTTACATGGTGAAACGTTGATGTGGTGCCTCGTGTAAGGAGAGAAATGCGCACCATCACGTTTCAGGCTTTGACAAACGCGATTGCGGTTTATCTTATCGCGACATTGCCGCTCGCGTTGATCACGATCAAATTGTTAGCAGAATATTGAATCGCTGTGTTCAGGAAGGCAATACGGAACGTCATGCCGGATGCAAACGGCCTCGTGTCACTAGCGGTCGAGATGACAGTCATCTTATCCGCATGGCTGTAACGAATCGTGCAGCCACGTCTCGATCCCTGAGTCAACAGATGGGGACGTTTGCAAGGCAATAATCGTCTGTACGAACAGTTCGACGACGTTTGCAGCAGAATGGACTATCAGCTTGGAGACAATGGGTGCACGAATGACAAAACGTCATTTTATCGGTTCAATCTGTTATCTACAACAGAAACACGAGATGCTCTGTATCTCTTTATAGTTCAGAATATATTCTCTGCTTAACGTGCACAGTACACTGAAAAATAATATTTCCAGTTACCAATAAAAAAAACACAACTTCTTTGAATAGATTAAATAATTCCCTTGAAGCAAGTCTTCCTGATAATTATTTCTGACTCTTGTGCAAGTAGAGGTTCCTCGAAGTTGGGTGTCCTCTGCTTCGGGACCTCGGCAGGAAGCGGCAGCGGCAGAGTCCGGCGGTCGGTGGCCAGGCGTAGCGGAGACGTGGCTTCGGCGACGGTCCGGCTGCGGCGGTGCTCCTTCGTGGTCCGCGGTGACAGAAGACGCCGGTCTTAGCCGTGGTGCGGATACTTAAGGCCGCGGCGGCTAGTGTGCTTGCGCCGCTATTTGCATGTCGCGAGCGCTGATTGGCCGCTGAGACAGTCATACTGTCTTCGTGCGACGTGCGAAGAGGTCCCTCGCGTCTGCGCGGTGAGCGGACCTGGAGACTTGGGGCGGTGCAGTGCCGCCTACCGGAAGGAGCCGGGACTGGGTCGTGGCGCGCGGTTCGAACCGTCCGCCGCTGCCGACTTATCGGTGCGCGGCGTGTGCGTCTCTTGAGCTGGCGCGCGCAGGGCTGCGCTGCGGCGCCACGTCGTGGTTCTGCGGGGCGCGCCACGGCATTGCCCCCCCCCCCCCTCCCAGGATGGAGACTCCGAGGAGGAGGCATTCTCCCGTGGACGTGTCCATTGGCTCTGTCCCCGGAAGAGGCATATCGGGTCGTGTGTCCACATCCATTGGATCCTATGGGGGTTGTTGCTGGCCAGGACACGAGCTGGAGGTCCGTTGGGTGTCGAGGTCGGGGATGTCGTCCCAGGCATCAGCATCTGGAACAGAATCCGGAGTTACTTATGGAGGTATTGATTCGTCGTCCCTACGAGGCCGAATTTGGTTTTCATGACGAATATGGATGGCGCCTCCGGAGCATACAACTTCGTACACCGCACGCCCCTTCGTCCGAGCGATCATTCCGGGGAGCCAGTGAGGACGTCCCCGGGTGTACACGTTGACCCAGACTTTTTGATCTCTCTGGTACTTGGACTGAGTGCGGCATGGTGGAATGTCCTGTTTTTCTTGTAGCAGCAGCAATGAGAGCGTTGATCGGGGTTGTCTGCCGTGAAGTTTTTCTGCCGGTGAACCACCATCACGTGGTTGCGCCCTGTAAGACGAGAGGAATAGTGACAGAGCGGCTGAAGCTGAGTAATGTTGTGTGATTTTAGCCATCTGAACCTTGAATGTGCGTACAAAGCGCTCCGCGAGGCCATTAGAAGCAGGATGGAATGGAGGCGTGTGAATCAGGGCAATGCCGTTCATCTGGCAAAATGTGGTGAATTCGGCCGAGGTGAATTGCGGTCCGTTATCTGAGACTATGGTGTTTGGGAGTCCCTCAATAGCGAAGATCCGCGCTAAAGCTTGAATCGTTGCAGCGGAAGTAGTGGAGGACATTTGTGATACATACGGGAAGCCAGAGGTGGAGTCGACCACAATGAGCCAGGAGTGTCCCAAAAATGGTCCCGCGTAGTCTATGTGTACCCGAGTCCACGGCGTGGCAGACGTTGGCCACGAGAAATATTTCGTAGGCGGTGCTGCTTGCTGTCGTTGGCACGTCTGACACTTGGAGATAGTTTCTGAAATGTCACGGTCCATTCCTCGCCAGTAGAGGTGTTTACGAGCCAGCTGCTTCGTTAAGACTATTCCCCTTTGTGCAGGAGGTCCAAGGCCTTCTTCCGTAAAGCTGCAGGAATAATGACCCGAGTGACGTTATTATCTCCTCGCCATAGGATAACACCTTGTCGGGTGGACAACTCGTGTCGCCTATCCCAGTACGCCTTTAGGTCGTCATTCTGGAGCTGCTTTTTGTTGCCCGGCCAACCCGTTTTGATGAACCGGAGGAGCTTTGTCAAGACTGGGTCATCTGCGGTGAGTTTGGCAATAAGCTGTGCGTCGAGTGGGAGGTGCTCCAGTACGTCTTCGTCCTCAGAGTCCAGTTGGAAACAGACGACGGGGTCAGAGTCGAATATCGGATCGTCGTTGGCTGGCAACCTGGACATGAAGTCAGCATTTGCGTGTCGCGCTGATGACCGATATTGCATGTCATAATTGTATTCAGCCAGAAAAAGGGCCCAACGTTGAATTCGACGGGCTGTCCTGGTGGGGATATCTGCCGACATGCGGAACAGTGGTAACAGTGGTTTGTGGTCTGTTTGCAGGGTGAAGTGTCTTCCGTACAAGTAATCATGGAACTTCTTAACCCCGAAGACTATGGCCAGCGCTTCTTTTTCAATCTGGCTGTAGTTGCGTTGGGCAGCCGTAAGTGATTTTGAAACGAATGCAATGGGTCGTTCTATTCCATCGATGATGTGCGAGAGCACGGCTCCTACTCCATAGTCCGAGGCATCGGCAGCAAGTATGAGGGGTTTCGAGGCATCATATGCGCAGAGGCATGTGCTTTTGAGAAGTGCATTCTTCAGGGCCTGAAAAGCCTGTGCACATTTTGATGACCAGTGCCAGGGAACACCTTTACGAAGCAGGTTGTAGAGTGGTTCGGCTATCGCCGCCGCGTGCGGAATGAAGCGACGGTAATAATTTAGTTACCCAAGTACCGATTTTAGTTGAGTGGTGTCGGTGGGTGGGGCCAGCTTTTGGATGCCTTCTATGTATGCTGGTGTGGGCTTGATTCCAGAGGCGCAGAATGTTTAGCCTATGTACTCGACCTGTGGCGCCCCAAACACACATTTTTCGATATTGCATTTCAGATTGACGTTCTTGAAGAGAGTGAAGACTTCCGAGAGGGTTTGAGCAAGCTCCGTCCTGTTTCGGCCAGCGACAATGATGTCGTCCAGGTAATTAGCTGTGCCTGGTATGTGGCGAATCAGTTGTTCCAAATATCTTTGGAAAATCGCCGGAGCACTCGATATTCCAAAAGGTAGGCGGTTGTAACGAAATAACCCGAAAGGTGTATTGATATTTGTCTAATGAATACACGTTATTCATCTGCATTTCTTCTTGGTGTAGCAATTTTAATGGCCAATAGTGTATTTAAGCACACCCTGACGTCCTCAGATTTCGTATATGGTGGAGAATATTTTAACCAGACAGACGGCGTAGCGATAGGAAGCACTTTAGTTCCAGTTGTAGCCAGCCTCTCCATGGAGCATTTCAAATAAAGAGCTCTGAACAAGGCTCCTGCGAAGCCTAGCTGCTTTTGTCGTTACGGCGACGATATCTTCGTCATCTGGCCTCATGGGCAGAAAAAGCTAGAAGAGTTCCTGGAGCACACCAACAGTATCCAATGTTCAAATGTTTGTAATTACTATGGGACCAAACTACGTTGGTCGTCCGTCCCTAAACTTAGAAACTACTTAAGTTAAACTAACCTAAGGACAACAAAAACATTTATGCCCGAGGGATTCGTACCTCCGACGCGGGAGGCAGCGCGATCCGTAACGTGGCAGCACGGCAGTCAGCCACTTGTCAATGGCAGAGGAGATCTCTGTCGAAAGATCGTGGGCAGTCATCCACTTGACAATGGCAGATGAGATCTCTGTCGAAAGATCGTGGGCAGTTAACCAAATGACGCGGTCATTACTTTAACTAACGTACATTAAGGACAGCACACACACCCACACACACGCCCATGACCACGGGAGGACTCCAACCTCTGGCGGGAGCGGCCGACCAGAAGGCAGCATAATGCCTTAGACAACGAGGCTACTCTACATTTGTCACACATGGGCATACCAAAAGTAGCTTTACTCATGCCCCACTATCATTTAATTTGCTTAATGATGCCTGAGACATTTTTAGTGAAATATGGATCGGCCATGCCATTGGCAGCGATCATATTGACGTTCCATCAAAACAAACGATGGAGGGGAAGAAGATAATTTGTGATTTGAATTTTATCATTTGACGTTTCATTGCAGCAAACCATGGAGGAGAAGAAGATAATTTGTTCAAATGTTTGTGTAGTTCATGGGACTTAACTACGGGTCATCAGTCCCTAAACCTACAAACTACTTACGAACTAGCTAACACTAAGGACGGCACGAATATCCATGCCCGAGGGGGGATTCGAACCCCCGACCGTAGTGGCCGTGCAGACCGTGACTGACGCGCCGCAATCCCCTCGGACACCGCGGCCGGCACATAATTTGTGGTTTGAATAGAATGAATATAAAAAAAAATTCAACAACTGGCTAAGCACGCTATACAGGACATTAATAAAAAAATTGATAAAGACAGTATTGATGATTACAATGACAAAATAGTTGAAATAATAAATGAAGCTACACTTGAGAGAACTCCACAAATAGAAATAATACCAGGAAAACAAAAGAGTGTCTAGATACACATTAAACAACATAAGAATTAAAAGGAATATGTATGATATATTTGCACAAATCAGAAAGTCGATTTACAAAACATAATGGAATGGACTCAACCGTCTCGTCAGAAACCAGCTGAAAAATTTTCGTTCTCAAAAATGGATCCAGGCAGTAAGCAAATTGGATCATAAAAACTCAACACTCTTCTGGAAAACTTTCAAGATGAGAACAGGTGACAACAATCAAGGGAATCCCCCATCGATTCACAATGGACAAATAATTACTAAAAAAAATCAAATAATTAGAAATTTTTGAGACGTTCTGACTGATATACATCAGTTCCCTGAAGATGACAAATTTGATCCCGAACCCGAGAAAAAGATCATTCGAGACTTACTACTCCTGATGAAAACTGAATCCCAACTAGACGATGACCAGAAACAGCTATTACAAGAGAATACAGTACAAGAAGTAAAGACCACAATAAATATTGAAAAAAAAAACAATGCACCGGGTATGGACAGTATTACAAGAAGTGTCCTACGATTAGTCACACAAGAATGGACGATAGTATTACAGAAGCTATTTAACAAAGTCATCAATCAACAAAAATACCTGTAAAATCGAATAAGGCTAAAGTCATTGTGAAACTAAAGCCAGAATGAAACTTCCTGGCAGATTAAAATTGTGTGCCGGAACCTGGAACCCTTTGCCTTTCGCGGGCAAGCGCACTACCGACTGTGCTATCCCGACACGACTCACGATGCCGCCTCACAACTTTACATCCGCCAGTACCTCGTCTCCTACTTTCCAAACTTCACAGAAGCTCTCCTGCAAACACGCAAGACTAGCACTCCTGGAAGAAAGGATATGGTGGAGACATGGCTTAGCCACAGCCTAAGGGATGTTGCGAAATGAAAATTCACTCTACAGCGGAGTTGTGAGGCGGCATCGTGAGTCGTGTCGAGATAGCACAGTCGGTAGTGCGCTCCCGCGAAAGGCAAGGGTCCCAGGTTCGAGTCCCGGTTCCGGCACACAATTTTAATCTGCGAGGAAGTTTCATATCAGCGCACACTCAGTTGCAGAGTGAAGTTTCATTCTTAAAGCCAGGATAGCTATCCAATGACCCAAAATCCTACCGACTAATTACTTTGCTCCCTGTAATTGGAAAAACGTTTGACACTATTATAAGAACCCGAATGCAAACCTACATTCATAAAAAACAACTAATTCCCCCAATACAGGCAAGATTTCGAAAGGACAGTCGACCATGGACCCAATAATAAGGATTATCACTTGCATAACTCAAGCATAAAATTTCGGAGAGTGTGTTATGCCTCTAATGCTAGACATAGAACGAGTGTTTGATAAAGTTTGGCAAGTGGGACTATATTATAAAATGATCAACATTGGTTTTTCAAATGAATTTGTAAAACTAATAAAGAACAGTTTGGCGGATAGACCAACCAGTGTGCATATAAACGGTAGTACATCTACACCGTTTTCCCCAAGCTGGTGTACCACAAGGTGCAATGCGTTCTCCTCTGTTATATTCATTGTCTACGACAGATATTAATATGCCTACAAAATGGAATGAAGATCTTGCTTTATATGCCGATGATACTGCCTATTGGTGTCATTGACCAACTTCAGAAGGACTACACCGACTTGCAATGCAGTAAATCCAAACATTAGAACCCTGGCTAGCCAAGTGGCGTATTCGCCCAAATGCAGAAAAAACTCAATTTATACCATTCCATCATGAGAACTTGACGAAATATAAGCAACAAAATAGAGAAGATTTACATATTTCCTCATGGTGAAAAGAAATTGCACCAAGACATACCCCTAATACCTCGGTGTCATTCTTGATTCCACCTTAACATACAAACAACCAATAACAGATTTAATTGCCAAGGCAAGGAAGAGAACTGGACTGCTAGAAATGATAAAGGCCCGAATTAGAGGGACATCGACACAGCCTATAGTAGGTACATAAGACCGAGTACATTCCCTGAAGATCTTTAGTACAGAGAGGAGAATACTACGAATCGCAGCAAGACTCAATCCAAGCACCAACAGAGAACAGCTTTACAAAATAGCTCAAATTGAACCTTATTAAAATTATAGCCAATTGCGGAACAAATAGATTAGTGAATAATTCAATCACAACAGAACTATTGTTACAATCTCCAATCACTCTCAGCTTTCCTAGGTATAAATATCCTTACCCGCCGAGTGCGATAGCGCAGGCGATAAAATAGATATATCCAGAAATTAATAGCATGTAATTTCTTTTAGGTGATCAGGATCTCAATCAACATTTAACAGTACAAAAAGAGGAAACTGACAAAACAATAGTATCAAACCTGCACTGAGGTTTTTTCAGGGAGGTTTTTCGTCAGTAATAATCAAAAGCGGGTAACCTCAGAGGAAGATGAAGTAAGAAGTACATAAACAAATACCTCCTTGCGAGTTTTGGGGTAAGAATAGACCCGTGGTATTCCTACCTGTCGTAAGAGGCGCCTTCACACGTTTCGGCCATGTATCTACGGTCCCCTATGTAAGTTTGACCATCATCTAAATTGTTCCGAAGAACGGACCACTTGGAGAAGGACAGCTTACGTGGTGCATCATGTATTTATCGTGCAATGACATTCTTAGCACCCATTATGGGTGGACTGTTCGGCAGATTATGTCCTAGCCAGTCCGTTGTGGTGGGGTCGTCAGGTACCCTCTTGGTTGTAGCCCCCTGACAACACAGAGATTGCTCTACCGATGCCAGAGCTGAATCCTCCTCGTGCAAGACAAGGTGTAGATGCTTGTCTCTGTGAGGCATCGGCACTCCCGGCAACTCCCGGCAGAACCCAGAGGATAGATTTGGGGAAACGTAGTCACTGTTAAAGATGCGCAACGGTTCTGTTTTGATCCGCACAGAGTCCCCCACCCAGTCATGGACGCTACTCCCCTGTTACTAGCTGGGTGACGATTACTCCCGATAACTCTCTCAGCACAGTCCAGGGTGTTATTTTCCACAGGGATTTGCTGCTCCAGACCGACGATGAGCTACGTACCAATCTTGAACTCAGAGGGATTCATTTCATACAGTGTGTAAATAGGGGGCCAAAGGATAACAGGGTTGCCACCAAGGCATTCTTCTTGGCCATTGAGGGTGAAAGATTGCCCTAAAGGATCAAGGTAATGGCGTACCGTTGTGATGTGAAAACATATATTCCTCCTCCTATGAGGTGCTACCAGTGCTGGAAGGTCGGCCACATGTTATATCATCGTACTTCCAACGCTACATATAGGGACTGCAGGCGTCCAGTACTCCCAGAAGCTCCATGTACTCCGTCTCCCATCTGGGTAAATTGTCGCCAGAACCTTCCTCTCTGCTCGCTGGCATGCACCATCCTTCATCGGGAGCGGAAAATAATAGGATACAAGACCCTGTATCGGATGACATATACTGAGGCGAGAAAGAAGTTAAAGTGGCTGCACCCTCTAACGATGGCTAACTCATTTCCAGCAGTCACGTCCTCGCCATCCTCTTTGGCGACGACAATGTTCCCTACGACATCCTTTTCTGTGGGTCCCGAGTGCCACCAGCCTATGCCTGGCCCCACGGCGGCTGGAGGCTCCTGTCCTTCTGCTGCTCCCAAGGCTACGACTTTAAGGGCTCCCACTACCCCTCTGCCGGAGAGAAACACCAGCCTTCTCTGGCTTCCCTCAATCGGAAGGACTCCCTCGGGACACTCACATCCCAGAGTTCTGCCGGTGTTGATAACAGCACTATCCAGCAGCTAGCAAAGCTGCAGGCTGCTGGACGTAGGGCTTCTCGTTCTTTCTCAGTCCCTGCGACTGAGGCTGAGGAGCTTTCCCCGCCTGCAAAGCCCCCGAGAGAGAGGAGGACTAGGAACAAAAAAGACAAGGAAACCATGACGAAGGTTACCAGGGTGGCTTCAGCGCCACCACCCCACTCCACCTCCACTTCTGAGGACGAGATGGAGATTCTTGCGTCCCCCAATGACCTTGCTCTTGGGAACGCCTCCAGAAAAATGGATACCGATGTCGACAACTCGAACAGCGTCACCCTCCAGTGGAACTGTGGCAGTTTCTTCTACATTTGGCTGAGCTACGGCAGATTTTGAGCATGACACCTGCTTTCTGAATTGCTCTCCTGGAAACGTGGTTTCGGCAGCTACAGAGGATTCTACTGCAACTGTAGCACATATAACAAGGTCTCAGGTACAGTGTGTGTGTGTCCTCACCTCTGTCTATAGTGAACCCGTGCCCCTTCGAACACCGTTAGAAGCAGTGGTTGTCAGGGTGAGGACGACACAGGAGATTACTGTCTGTAGTCTCTATCTGCCACCAGATGGTGACGTATCCCTGAATGTTTTGTCTGCACTCATAGCTCAACTCCCCCCACCTTTCTTACTATTGGGGGACATTAATGCCCACAGTCACTTGTGGGGTGGTTCTACGATCTCTGGCAGTGGCAGGGTTGTCGAGGATTTACTAACACTACTCGACCTCTGCCTCTTAAACACAGGAGCCCACCACACATTTTAGTGTGGCGCATGGCACATTTTAGAACATAGTTCTATCCATCTGAAGCATTAGCCTTCCACCGTCTGTGCACTGGAGAGTCCATGATTTGTGTGGCAGTGACTATTTTCCCACTTTCTTGTCACTCCCACAACGCGAGTCCCCAGCACACCCACCCAGGTGGGCTCCGCACAAGGCTAACTGGGAAGACTATACGTCTGCTGCCATCTTTGGCTGTCCCTCACACGAGAACATTGATGTGGCGGTCGAGAGCACCACTCACTCTATTATTTCAGCTGCAGCAGCTACTATTCCACGTTCATCAGGGTGCCCACAGGTCGCCGGAGGTCGCTGAGGCCAATAAAGACTGCAGGCGTGCCTTCAGCGATACAAACGGCACCCCTCTCAGGAGCACCTCATCAATTCTCAACGGCTTCCCGTTCGTGCTCGCCAGATAATCAGAAGACGAAAACATAAGTGCTGGGAGAGGTACTTTTCCACTATTCGTACGGGTACCTCAGCCTCACAGATCTGGAGTAAAATCAGGCGGCCAAAGGGATTGCAGACACCAGAAGTAATCCCTGGGATCTGCCCAAATGGAGTTATATGTACGGATCTGGCCACACGTGCAGAGATGTTTGCTGCGCATTATGCTCGTGCCTTTTCCCCAGCAAATTATCCACCGGCCATCCGTACATTGAAGCAGAATGCCAGCCCCTCTCCTTTACTACCCGCCGCTCTGAATCCTACAACACTCCTTTCACTAAGTGGGAGCTGCTCAGTGCTCTGACACAATGTCCTGACACGACACCTGGGCCTGATACCTTCCATAGCCAGATGCTGAAACACGTCTCAGCAGACAGTCGGCGTAATCTTCTTGCGGTCTATAAGCGCATGTGGTGTGATTGTGTTTTCCTGTCACAATGGCGGGAGAGTATCATCATCCCGGTGCTTAAGCCCGACAAACATCCTCTTTTCCTGGATTGCTATCGGCCCATTAACCTGACTAACGTTCCATGGAAACTGTTGGAGCGGATGGTAAGTCGGCGGTTGTGTTTGATTCTTAGACTCAGGGCTTACTGGCTGCATGCCAGAGCGGTTTCCACCAGGGTCGCTCTACCAACGACAATCTGGTGTACCTCGAGTCTGCAATTCGCACAACCTTTTTGAGGTGCCACCACCTTGTTGCCGCTCTTTTTTGATATGTACAATGCGTATGAGACAACCTGGCGACGACACATCCTCAACACTTTACATGACTGGAGACTCCGGGGCTCCCTACCGATTTTTATCTAGGGTATTTCAGCTGTCCGTACCTTTCGGGCCAAACTGCCGCTTCCTTGAGCACCTCTCATATCCAGGAAAATGGGGTTCCTCAGGTTTCTGTTTTGAGACTTCCTTTATTTTTAGTGGCAATCAACGGTTTAGTAACAGCAGTGGGATCGTCAGAATCCTCTTATCTGTACTCTGTCGACTTTTGTACCTCTTTTTGGTCCTGCAGCACCCAAGTTGCCGAGCGCAGGTTGCAGGGTGCTATTCGGAGACCGCAGACCTGGGCGCTTACCCATAGCTTTCAGTTTTCTGCCACCAAGACCAGAGTGATGCACTTCTGTCGGCATCGCACTGTTCACCCTCACCCTGAACTTTATCTCGACGGTGAACATGAGATCCTCTCAGGTTTCGAGCTGCTATATGAAGACTGCTAGTCTTGCTTGCAAGATGAAAGCAGAGCTCATAATCTGCAGCATAGTTGACAGGACCGATTGTGGACCTCTGGTACAGAGCCGAGGGTCTGAATAAGAGGCTCAGGCGACCGTATAGGCTGGAGATTCCTTGACTTGCGCCATCGGATGGGGGGTTTCCGGGTTCCGCTGAATAGGTTAGGAGTCCACTATATGCAGGTAGCGGCTACACTGTGTGGCGTGGACTGGGCGGTTTTTTAGGATAAAGGGCTTCAAGTAAAACGAAAGTGGGCAGCCTCAAAGGGTGCAGGTGGAGCACAGGAGAAATTCAGATCTAGAAACTATCGGTAAAACAGTTGTAAATTGTCCTAGCTGTGTCAGGAAAATATCAGAACTCCATGCGTTAATAGAAAGCACCGAATCAAACATCATTGTAGGCAGTGAAAGTTGGCTCAAGCCGGAAATAAGTTCAGCAGAAGTTTTTGCAAAAGATCTAACTGTTTTCAGAAAGGATAGATTAAACAAAATAGGTGGAGGCGTGTTTGTCGTTGTCAAAAGTAGTCTTTCGGGTAGCGAGATTGAAGTTGATAGTTCCTGTGAGTTATTATGGGTAGAGGTTGTACCTGAAAATCGTAATAATTGGTTCCTTTTACTGGCCTCCTGACACTGACTATACAATAGCAGATAGGTTCAAAGAAAATCTGAGTCGAATTACGAAAACGTATCCGACTCATACGATAATAGTAGGCGGAGATTTTAATTTACCCTCAATCTGTTGGCTAAATCATATTTTCAAACCAGGAGGTACGCATAAAACATCGTATGAAATTGTACCCAAAGCATTCGCTGAGAATTACTTCGAACAAATAGTTCATGAGCCAACTAGAATTGTAAATGGATGTGAAAATACTCTTGTTCTCTTAGCAACAAACAATCTTGAACTCAAAACGAGCATCAAGACGGATACAGCTATTAGTGAAAACAGAGCTGTCGAGGCGAGATTGTATATCGAATGTCCCAAAGTTACCAAAACTAAACGAAACGTATATTTGTTCCGGAAAGCATATAGAAATAAAATACATTGCTTCTTGAAAGATAGCTTCCACTCGTTTCAACACTAAATGTAGGTGTAGACCAGATGTGGCTAAAATTCAAAGAAGTGGTATCGACAGCAATTGATAATTTTTATACCAAATAAATTAATAAAAGAAGGAGGTGATCCCCCTTGGTACACAAAACAGGTCAGGACACTGTTGCAAAAACAACGGAAAAGGCATACTAAATTTAAACGACCACAAAATCCCCAGGATTGGCGATCCTACAAAGAAACTCGAAATTTACCAACGACTTCAATGCGAGATGCCTACAATATTTATCACAACAAAACTCTTTCTCGAAATTTGACTAAAGCCCCTACGAGATTTTGGTCACATGTTAAATATACTAGGGGCGAAACACAAACAATACCCTCACTACGTGATAGTACTGGCGATCCTGCCGATGACAGCGCTACTAAAGCAGAGTTACAAAACTCTTTTAGAAACTCATTCACCAAAGAAGACGAAATCAATATCCGAGATTTCAAATTACGAGCAGAGGTCGTAATGAGTGACGTAGAAGTAGATATCATCGGAGTTGTGAAGCAACTAAAATCACTTAACTAGAACAAGTCTTCTGGTCCGGATTGTATACGCATTAGATTTCTGTCTGAGTATGCTGAAGCGATAGCACCTTATTTAACAGCCACATACAACCGCTCTCCCAAAGAAGGATCTGTACCAAAATATTTTAAAGTTGCACAGGTCACACCTATATTCAAGAAAGGCAGTAGGAGTAACCTACTAAACTACAGGCCTATTTCATTGACTTCAATTTGTAGCAGGGTTTTGGAACATATCCTGTATTCAAATATTATGAATTATCTCGAACACAATGATCTATTGGCCCAAGGTCAACATGGATTTAAAAAAATATCGTTCATGCGAAACACAACTAGCTGTTTATTCACACGAAGTGATGTGTGCTATCGACAAGGGTTCGAAAATTGATTCCGTATTCCTTGATTTCCAGACATCGTACCTCACTAACGGCTTTCAATCCAATTGCGTGGTTACGTTATATCGCCCCAATTTTGCGACTGGATAGGGATTTCCTTTCAGAGATGACACAGTTAGTAGTAATCGATGGTAAGGCATCGACTAAGACAGAGGTGATATCGGGCGTTCCACAGGGTGGTGTTATTGGTCCTCTGCTGTTCCTTATTTACATAAACGATTTAGGGGGAAATCTAAGTAGCTCTCTTAGGTTGTTTCCAGATGACGCCGTCATTTACCGTCTAGTAAAATCATCTGAACATCAAAACTAACTGCAGAACGTTTTGAATAAGATATCTGTATGGTGTAAAAATTGGCAATTGACTCTAAATAATGAGAAGTGTGAAGTCGTACACATCAGTACGAAAATAAATCCCTTAAACTTTTTTTACATGATAACGCAATCAAATATAAAGGCCGTAAACTCCACTAAATACCTGGGAATTACAACTACTCCTGACGTAAATTGGAAATAACACGTAGAAAGTGTGGTGGGAAAGGCGAACCAGAGACTGCGTTTTATTGGCAGAACCCTTAAAACATGCAACTGAACTACTACAGAAACTGCGTACACTACGCTTGTCCGTCCTTTTATCGAATTTTGCTACCCAGTATGGGATCCTTATCAGGTGGGTTTGACTGAGGACATCGAAAGAGTCCAAAGAAGGGCAGCTCGTTTCGTATTGTCACGATTCAAGGGGGACAGCGTTACGGAAATGATACAGGATCTAGGATGGGAATCATTACAACAACGGCGCTTATCGCTGCGGCGTGGGCTGCTTACGAAAACACAATCGCCATCTTTCTCCTCCGAATGCGAAAATATATTGCTGACTCCCACTTACATAGGTAGAAATGATCATTAGAAAAAAAATACGGGAAATCAGAGCCCGAATGGAGAGATTCAGGTGTTCATTCTTCCCGCGCGCTATTCGAGAATGGAATGGGAAATAAAATAGTATAACGTTGGTTCGATGAACCATATG
The DNA here is from genome assembly GCA_026315105.1 of Locusta migratoria. Classification (NCBI taxonomy): domain Eukaryota; kingdom Metazoa; phylum Arthropoda; class Insecta; order Orthoptera; family Acrididae; genus Locusta; species Locusta migratoria. The sequence continues at coordinate 33,491,611 of CM048745.1, forward strand.
CCAGGTACTTAAATGTGATTTGCAGAGTATCGCATGTAGATGCAGGTGTAGAACTACTTAACTTCGTAGACACCCATCGATTTTTAGGGCCGGTCTTCGACGCCAGGCTGACATGGCTTACCCACATTCGTCAGCTGAAACAGGAGTACTGGCGCTGTCTCACCCTTCTCCGACACTTGGATCATCCAACCTAGGGTGCTGATCGCTCGACGCTCTTGCAGTTATACACAGTACTAGTGCAGTCCAGTCTCCATTTTGGGTGCATTTCCTATGGGTCTGCTTGCGCCACTGCGCCTACTGGACCTTATTCACAACTGTGGGGTCCACATTGTGATGGGGGGCTTTCAGCACCAGCCCCATGAACAGCTTACTAGTGGAGGCTGGGCTTCCTCCATTGGCGGTCCGTCGCCACCACCTGCTTGTGGCTTATGCAGCCAATGTATATTGCTCTCCAGGCCACCCGAACTGTCGTCTTCTCTTTTCTGATGTGGTCGTCCGCCCCCACCAGCGACGCCCCCAATCAGGTCATACGAGTTTCCCTGGAGCTTGAGTCTTTTCCCGTTTCATCTCCATATTGGGTCCATGCTCGTACACCTCCATGGTGCTTGCCTAGGCCGTCTACTTGTGTGGACTTAGGCCATAGGCCCAAAGAGTCATTTCCCCCAGAGGCACTCGACCGTCAGTTCTCAGGTGTCATAGATGAGTTCCCTAGTTGTGACCTGATCCACACAGATGGTTCTCTGGTTGATGGCCATGTGGGATTTGCCTATGTTAATGGTGACCGTTTGGAAAAGCACTCTCTGCCGAATGGCTGCAGTGTTTACACTACAGAGCTGGTGGCCATTCACCGAGCTCTCGAGCACATCCAGACCTGCCCAGGCGAGTCTTTTCTCATTTGTAGCGACTCTCTGAGCGGCCTTACAGCTTTGGACCAGTGTTACCTACGCTCTCCCCTGGTGTTGACCATACAGGAGGCACTTTGTGCCCTTGTTCCGTCTGGGCGATCAGTGGCGTTTATCTGGTCTCAGGGTCATGTGGGTATTCTGGGAAGTGAACGTGTTGAAAGGATTGCCAATCAGGCTGTCGGTGCGCCCATTCTGGAGATCGGCCTCCCGGATTCTGATCTCTGTTCATTGTTGCGCCAACGGGTACTTCGGCTTTGGGATGCTGAGTGGCGTAGCCTGACCACGCGCAAAAAATTCCGGGTTGTCAAGGACCACCATGGCAGCGTGACGTTCGTCCATGTGGGCCTCTCGCCGGGACTCTATGGCGCTGTGCCCTCTCCGCATTGGCCATACGTGCCTCACCCACGGATATCTCCTTTGTAGTGAGGACCCACCCCAAAGTCAGTGTGGCTCCTGTTTGACAATAGCCTACATCTTGTTGGACTGCCCTGTGTTTTACGTGACGATGCTTCAACAGCAAATTCAGTTTTAAGTTTTATTCGAGCAGGTTTTTTTTTATTGTTGTCTCTAACTGAAGATATCCTCGTACTGCCGAGTGGTTGACTTTTTCTTCTTCATTTTTATGGTCGGCCAACCACAGACATCTGCCCCTTTGTTTTATTTCCTTTTGTTGTAAGGTGTCTTTGTGTGGTCGTCTCTTTTCGTTTTGTTTCTTGGCGACTTTGTTGACTTTTATGGACTCATTGGGATTACCCTCCCACTTTGCAAAAACATAAACTCTGGGCACATTTCTTTCAAAATGTTCAAAAAGCTAGAAGAGTTCCTGGAGCACACCAACAGTATCCAATGTTCAAATGTTTGTAATTACTATGGGACCAAACTACGTTGGTCGTCCGTCCCTAAACTTAGAAACTACTTAAGTTAAACTAACCTAAGGACAACAAAAACATTTATGCCCGAGGGATTCGTACCTCCGACGCGGGAGGCAGCGCGATCCGTAACGTGGCAGCACGGCAGTCAGCCACTTGTCAATGGCAGAGGAGATCTCTGTCGAAAGATCGTGGGCAGTCATCCACTTGACAATGGCAGATGAGATCTCTGTCGAAAGATCGTGGGCAGTTAACCTAATGACGCGGTCATTACTTTAACTAACGTACATTAAGGACAGCACACACACCCACACACACGCCCATGACCACGGGAGGACTCCAACCTCTGGCGGGAGCGGCCGACCAGAAGGCAGCATAATGCCTTAGACAACGAGGCTACTCTACATTTGTCACACATGGGCATACCAAAAGTAGCTTTACTCATGCCCCACTATCATTTAATTTGCTTAAGTGATGCCTGAGACATTTTTAGTGAAATATGGATCGGCCATGCCATTGGCAGCGATCATATTGACGTTCCATCAAAACAAACGATGGAGGGGAAGAAGATAATTTGTGATTTGAATTTTATCAGTTGACGTTTCATTGCAGCAAACCATGGAGGAGAAGAAGATAATTTGTTCAAATGTTTGTGTAGTTCATGGGACTTAACTACGGGGTCATCAGTCCCTAAACCTACAAACTACTTACGAACTAGCCTACACTACGGACGGCACAAATATCCATGCCTGAGGGGGGATTCGAACCCCCGACCGTAGTTGTCGTGCAGATCGTGACTGGAGCGCCTCAGTCCCCTCGGCCACCGCGGCCGGCCACATTTCTTCCCCGTCCACGGTTCTACTTGAGAAGCTTAGTGATGGAATGAGAGGTTGATGACCATTGCAGTTTTGTCCCCCTTAAACATCCAAACAACAACAACGAAAACGAATTACATTAAGAAAATTCACTTAATAAATTTGAAATAAAAAGTGTCATTACAGCATAAAGCAGTTTTGTTCCATGGCTTAAACGAACCTCGACAATAGGCCCGCAACTACCGTAAGGAGTAAAATGAAAAAAAAAAAAAAAATTATAATAATAATAATTTTTTCTATTGCAAAGAGACAATGGGAAACTGTAAACATTAAAATAAAACAGTGTTTAAAATAAAACTAAAAATAACCGGCCATCATTTTATACATACAAAGAAAATTTTATCTTAGCTTCCAGCAACCAAATATATATATATATATATATATATATATATATATATATATATATATATATATATATATATATATATGTGTGTGTGTGTGTGTGTGTGTGTTTGTGTGTGTGTGTGTGTGTGTGTGTGTGTGTTTTGCCAGTGCCTCTTAATTTGGTTGCTAGAAGCTAAGATAAAATTATATAGTCTACAGATATAATCAATTGTCTTTTGCTTTGTGTGGAGGTTTATATACAATCGAATATAAGTACGATCGATTTGTGTTGATTGCCATTTATGATGCTGTTTCTATGTATTTACAGTTGTTAAGAAAATTCTGCAGTTGACATCTTAAGATGACGGAAAGAGAGAGAGGAAGGAGAAAGAGATGGAATAAACTCATCTGGTGTTCATATCTTTACACTGTACAGGTCGTACGGCGTTAATACAACTGTGCCGAATGATTGTTTTGCCTCCATAATGTCCATTACGTGTAATGCTCCAAGCTACCAGGGTAAGTGCAGCACAGACAAATGAGAGGAACTATGTCCGGCGAGAATTACACACCTGCGTCTCACCGATCCTAGGTGCCAGGCGCAGAGAGCTTATAGCTGATGGTATCGCTTTAAGTACCGTACAGAGAATATGAGATTGTGGCTCAGCCACAGTCACCGGGCAAACAACACAAAAAAGAAGTGGATACACCAGAAAACGTTTTGAGAGAAATGATATAGAGCAATAATCCTATTTCCGACAGCCGAAAAAACTTGTTTCGTTTATGAATGAAGACGAAAATGTTAACGGAAGAAAATGGACCAAGTTGAGAATAAAGAATAACATGGCGTTCAGGTATCGGAAAACAAACGATGGGAGGAAATTACTGATGGAACGTAGTGGTATTGTAGCTACTCGGACTGTATTTTAGGAACAATAAACAGGTTACAAAACTGTTCCTTGAAGAGTTGCAGCTGCTCTCAAAGCCAACTCGTTATTATTTAATAAATATTTCGTTTATGTTAGATGTTCATGTTCTTTTGTCCTCTCACTTTATCCATGTCATTCTTCCTTTAACTCATCGTTTTATGTTATATCATTACAGTTGTAATATTTCTGGCATTGTGGTCAAAGTAGCTTAAAGGCGAATGATAAAAACTTTAAAAGTCGTACAAAAGCTATCCTATGACTAATCATTGGCTAATTGGCGCATCCATTCGATCCATTTCTCCATAAAAATAATGCTAGTCCAGGTATTAGCATTGTCTAGACACATTTTAGTCGCTATCTGAATTCTCAGTAATAAGTTTTGGATATATTTTACCCTTTTATAACTTGCTGCAGATCACTGTGTATAGAAGTTCGTGTACTAAAGAATAATTTTTATCGACCTGGAAACAAATAACCACTAGTAACTTACAGACTGTATGGGCTCCTAACACTACTTAAAGGCAAAAGTCTTATGGTGTATTTTTCCTGTTCACACAAATGTTTTACAACCGGTTCTACTTCTTCGGCCAGTTGTCGTCTGTAATTTAATAGGTGCGATTGTAACTTGTAGAGAAAGAAGTGAAAAGCATGGTCAGGCAGCGAGGTATAATTAAAGGAATTTTCTGGTTACAAATCTTTCCCCAGCTGTTAATTATTCATTAAGGTGAAGTAATTTTTCTGTGATATTAAAATCTGTGTTAAATTAATGATGTGTTACAGCTAATAAAGCAGATAAAATTAATATTCTCTCGTCTTACCGTTAGAGGCAGCAGTACACCTTAATTAGTCGAAAACTAATTATTTTGTCGTATAAGCAGTGTTAGAATGAAGGATTGAATTAATAAAGAAAACAGAGGCGCCAATTTATTTATGATTAAACTCGGGAGGGTGGTAACATTTGCTTTTTTCCGATGTGCCAACGGTACATTTAGCACGCCGAGACTGACGGAGTAAAATTTCTCTTTGGCGATATTTTTTTCCCGTCACCATTTATGAATGCAGTATAGATGAAATTCTTTCGCCATTGGTATAGTAGTATACTTACCTGAAAGCTATTAATGATTTTTTTAAATTTTTTTTATAATATTCAATATTTTTCTATCTTTAAGAGACAAGAAAACTGGCTCTCTTACGTATAAGGTCCCCGCGAACACGCAGAAGTGCCGTTACACGACTGATGTCTGAATTAGAGCTGGAGGGCATTTACAACATGCAAACTGCAGAACTGTCCGTAAATACGTAACAGTACGAGGGTGGTGTAGAGATCTCTTCTAAACAGCAGGTTGCAAGGCATCCCCGATACCCTCAATAACGTTCATGACTGGTACGTTTGGTGGCCAGCATGGTTGTACGAACTCGGAAGAGTATTACTAGACCCACTCTGAAGCATTTCTGGACGTCTCGGGTGTCGTATTGTCCTGCTGGAATTTCCCAAGACTGTATGTATGCAAAATGAACAGGAATCAATGCAGGTGATCAGTCAGGATACGTACGAACATCATGTCACCTCAGTGTCGTATCTAGTCGCACCAAAGCAATTTTGCGAAGGGTTTCACTCCTGTCATTCATCGTTGATCACACCCTTGCAGTATTTTTTTTTTCAGGCGCAGTGATGTCGGAATCCTGATATAAGGATGCACTTGTGAAATGACTTTTAATCAAATTGCGTGGTTATGGAGTATCTTCCCGGATTTGTGACTGGATAGGGGATTTCCTGTCAGAGAGGACACAGTTTGTAGTAATCGATGGTAAAGCATTGGCTAAAACGCAAGTGATATTCGGCGTTCTACAGTGTAGTTTTATTGGTCCTCTGCTGTTCCTCGTCGACATAAACGATTTGAGAGAAGATTTGAGCGGCTCTCTTAGGTTTTTTGCGGAGGATTCCGACATTTATCGTATTTTTAAATCATCTGAAGATCAAAGCCAACTGCAGAACGATCTGAATACGATATCACTATGGTGTAAAAATTGGCAATTGATTCTAATTACTGAGAAGTGAGAACGAAAAAAAAAATTCGTTAAACTTTGCTTACAATATAAATCAATCAAAAGTGAAGGCTGTAAACTCCACAAAATACCTGGGAATTACTATTACTTCAGACTTAACCTGGAAAGAACACATAGATAATGTCGTGGGAAAGGCGAACCAGAGTCTACGTTTTATTGGCAGATCACATAAAAGATGCAGAAGAACTACTAAAGAGACTTCATACACTACACTTGTCCGTCCTTTTTTGGAGTATTGCTGCGCAGTGTGGGACCCTTATCAGGTGGGTTTGACGGAGGACATCGAAAGACTCCAAAGAAGGGCAGCCCATTTTGTATTGTCACGATACAGGGGAGACAGCGTCACGGAAATGATATAGGATCTGGGATGGGAATTACTACAACAACAACGCTTAATACTGTAGCCTGGTCAGCTTACATAACTTCAATCGCCAACATTCTCATCCGAATGCGAAAATACATTCTTGACTCCCTTGTACATAGTCCTTTCAGGCCGAAGGTTGTAGGTGATGTGATATTAATATAGACAGGGATGTTTAAAATACAAAATGCATAGATTACTACCTAAAAAAAATCATTTTCAAAAGTTTTATACACACACAATTGTCTGTTTTGGGCCTTCACTACAAATGTTTGATATGCACCATCTTACAGAAACATTTCTTTGAAAGAAATGACACAATAACATCACAGGATAGTATAAAATCAACTGGCTAACAGATATCCTTGGCATGTCAAAACAAGGATATCAAAACCTTGTTAACAAGTCTTCCTTGTCGCCACTGTAAGTGTACTGGAAGTTTGCCTACTGTTGTTGTCACCCAGTGTAGAAATATGGAACAAGAATACGTTGCGCATGTCACCAAAGTATATCCCGATTCTGTGATGGAGGCCCAAACTTAGTAGCGTGAACTACAAGAAATAAAACAAGCAAAAACAAGAACCGCACAACTGCGCGTGCAGGTCCTTAAAGGGATAGATGATCTTCAGCATAAAATACGAGAAATCAGAGTTCGAAAGGAGAGATTGAAATGTTCTTTCTTCCCGCGTGCTATTCAAGAATGGAATGGTAGCTGAGTGATATGGCACTGGAATGATTTGCAGAGTATCCCATGTAGAGGTAGAAAATCCCCACCTCGGAGAAGTTGTGGCCCATCTCTCGTGTACCGACAATAAACTCATCATGATAAAAAAATGTTCAAATTCAAATGTTTGTATAGCTTATGGGACTTAACTACGGGGTCATCAGTCCCTAAACTTACAAACTACTTGTGAACTAAAGACTGCACAAGTATCCATGCCCGAGGGGGGATTGGAACCCCCGACCGTAGTGGCCGTGCAGACCGTGACTGAAGCGCCTCAGTCCCCTCGGCCACCGCGGCCGGCCATCATGATAACCTTGCATTGTAGCTGTAGTAAACGATCTAACCACATATACACTACTGGTCATTATAATTGCTACTATACGTAGATGACGTGCTACAGACGCTAAATTTAACCGACAGGATGAAAATACTGTGTTATGCAAATGATTAGCTTTCCAGTGCGTTCACACAAGGTTGACGACACCTACAACGTGCTGACATGTGGAAAGTTTCGAACCGATTTCTCATACGCAAACAGCAGTTGACCGGCGTTGCCTGATGAAACCCTGTTGTGATGCCCCGTGTAAGGAGGAGAAATGCGTACCATCACGTTTCCGACTTTGATAAAGATCGGATTGTAGCCTATTGCAATTGCGGTTTATCTTGTCGCGACATTGCCGCTCGCGTTTGTCGCGATGCAATGACTGTTAGCAGAATATGGAACCGGTGCGTTCCGGAGGGCAATAAGGAACGCCGTACTGGACCCCAACGGCCTCGTATCACTAGCAGTCGAGATGACAGGCATCTTATCCACATGTCTGTAACGGATCGTGCAGCCACGTCTCGATCCATCATTCAGCAGATAGTGACATCTGCAAGACAACAACCATCTGCACGAACAGTTCGACGACGTTTGAAGCAGCATGGACTATCAGCTCGGAGACCATGGCTGCGGTTACCCTTGACGCTGTACCACAGACAGAAGCGCCTGCGATAGTGTACAAAACGACAAACCTGGGTGCACGAATGTCATAACGTCATTTTTCGGATTAATTCAGATTATCTTGATGGTAGCTTTCGGGTTTGCCGACATCGCGGTGAACGCACATTGGAATCGTATATACGATATCGCCATAGTGGTGTATAATTCGGCGTGATGGTATGGGGTGCCATTGGTTACACGTCTCGGTCACCTCTTCTTCGCATCGACGGCTCTTTGAATAATGGCCGTTACATTTCATATGTGTTATGTGCCGTGGGTCTACCCTTCATTCGATCCGTGTGAAACCCTACAGTTCAGCAGGATAATTCACGACCGCATGTTGCAGGTCCTGTACCGGCCTTTCTGGATACATAAAATGTTCGACTGCTGCCCCGTCCAGCACATTCTCCAGATGTCACACCAACTGCAAACGTCCGGTCAACGGTGGTCGAGCAACTGTCTCGTCACAATACGCCAGCCTCCACTCTTGATGAACTGTGGTATCCTGTTCAAGCTGCATGGGCATCTGTACCTGAAGACGATATCAAGCTCTGTTTGACTCAATGCCGCGGCGCAACAAGGCCTTTATTAGAGACAGATGTGGTTGTTCTTGGTACTGATTGCTCACGATCTATGTGAGAAAATGTAATCACATATCAGTTCTGGTATAACATATTTGTCCAATGAATACCCTTTCATCATCGACATTTCTTGTTGGTGGTGCCCCGGCATATGTAGGCGTGCCCCCTTCTTAATTGTCGCCGGCGCGCGAAGCAAGCAAAGAGGTACAGAGAATGCGGGCTTCCGCGGCGGCAGAAGAGCTACTGAGCGACGTACACTGGCGTGGCGGCGTGAGGGGCCGCCGGCTCCGGCTGCCGCGGGAACAGCGGCGCGACGCACTCCAGACTGTGGCTGCTGCTGAGCCGAGGCGCGAGGTGCACCCGCGGCGACTGCGGGGATCGAGGGGCAGGTGAACGTTATTACTAGGGCGCACCCGCAAGCACACTTGGGCTTGGCCTTCTGGTATCTAATTTTCCTAATATATGGGTAGAGTACCGAAACAGTGCTGTCTTGTAACTTCGTTGCCTTTTCCTTAATGCTGCCCACCACATAGTCTGACTCAGCCTCTTCGTGGGTGCTTTACTATGGGTGGGGGTAGGGTGGGCGCAGAATCCAATTCAGCACCTTGTTCTGCACTGCCTAGAAGCGTTTTATCTGCGTTTTAGACGCTACGCCGCACCCTGCAGAGCTGTAGAACAGCGAGGCCTGGTCTGTCGCTTTTTACAAGCGCAGCTCTGTAGACGTGGAAATGCCGAGGAAGAAGAAGGCTAATGCCTTCGCCATTTTGAGTCTCTTTGGCGCAAACGGCCACCACCTGCCATACCGTCTTCCATGTGATCTCTAGACCTCGGATTTTAGATAAAAACCTGTTTCGTTCCTAATAAAATAAAGGCGATAAACGTTGAACATACACGAATTATGCAAGTTTACCATTGGAAACGCTAGATTTATAGCACCTAAAAATACCTAATTTTAGGTCAGTACGTGATTGACCCAAAATTTGAAAATAGAATCAAATAAAACCTTTCATGCCAAAAAATCTCTTGTGGTCTTCCCAGCGAAGAATTTTTCAAATATCGTAATTTTATAGTACCTAAGTGCCTAATTTCTGGTTCTGTTGCATATCTTATGAGTTCTGCCAATAAAACACAGTCTCTGGTTCGCCTTTCCCACGACATTATCAACGCCTTATTTCCAGTTTAAGTCTGAAGTAATAGTAATTCATAGGTATTTGTGGAGCTTACGGCCCTCACTTTTGATTGATTTATCTTGTAAACATAGTTCAACGAATTTCTTTTCGTACTCATATGGGCGACTTCACACTTCTCATTATTTACAGTCAATTGCCATTTCTTACACCGTAGTGATATCTTGTCCAGATAGTTCTGAAGCTTCTTTTGATCTTCAGATGAGTTTACTAGACGGTAAATGACGGCGTCATCAGCACACAACCTAAGAGAGCTACTTAGATTTCCCCCCAAATCGTTTATGTAAATAAGGAGCAGCTGAGGACCAATAACACTACCCTGTGGAACGTCCGATATCACCTCTGTTTTAGTCGATGTCTTACCATCGATTACTACGAATTGTGTCCTCTCTGACAGGAAATCCCCTATCCAAACGCAAAATTGCGGCGATATACCATAATCATGGAAATTGATTAAAAGTCGTTTGTGAGGTATGGCGTCAAAAGCCTCCTGTAGATCAAGAAATACGGAATCAGTTTGCGAACCCTATTCGATAGCATCCATCACTTCCTGTGAATAAAGAGCTGATTGTGTTTCGCATGATCGATTTTTTGAAAATCCGTGTCGACCTTGGGTCAATAGATCATTCTGTTCGAGATAATTCATTATATTTGATTACAGAATATGTTTCAAAACCCTGCTGCATGTTGACGTCAATGAAATAGGCCTGTAGTTTAGTATGTTACCCCTACTGCCTATCTTGAATATAGGTGTGACCTGTGCAACTTTCCAATCTTTTGCTACAGATCATTCTTTGAGAGACCGTTAGTGTATGGCTGTTAAGTAAGGAGTTATCGCTTCAGCATAATCAGATAAAAATCTAATTTGTTTACAGTCCGGGTCAGAAGACTTGTTCTTGTTAAGTGATGATATCTAGTTCTACGTTACTCATTATGGCCTCTGTTCGTAACTCGATATCTGGAATATTGGTTTCGTCTTTTTTGGTGAATGAGTTTCTAAATGCTATATTTAGTAACTCTGCCTTAGTAGCGCAGTCATCGGCAGGATCGCCATTACTATCACGTAGTGAGGGTATTATTTGTGTTTTGTCCTTGGTATATTTAACATCATCATCATCATCATCATCATCATCATCATTAGAGACTGATTATGCCTTTCAGCGTCAGTCAGGAGCATTGTACCTCTAATAAAATTCCTCCAAGATCCCCTCTTCGATGCTAACACTGATGCCTCGTCTGATGTTATGCCTTTTACTCCAAAATCATTCTGCACCGAATCTAAGTACTTTCTTCTTGGTCAACCTCGACTCCTCTTAACCTCCACTGACGAGCTCATGAGTCTGTTAGGTAACCTAGCTTGTCCCATGCGTGTAACATGACCCCACCATCTCAGTCTGTTCGCTCTAACTGCTTCATCTGTGGTGTTCATTCCCAGATTTTCTTTGATTTCCTCATTATGTGCACCCTCCTGCCATTGTTCCCATCTATTGGTACCTGCAATCATTCTCGCTACTTTCATATCTGTAACCTCTATCTTATGAATAAGGTAGCCTGTATCCACCCAACTTTCACTCCCATACAACAATGTTGGTTGAAAGATAGAGCGGTGCAATGTTAACTTAGTCTTCATACTTACTTCCTTCTTGCAGAAGAGAGTAGATCTTAGCTGAGCACTCACTGCATTAGCTTTACTGCACCTCGATTCCAGTTCTTTCGCTATGTTGACGTCCTGTGAGAAAACACATCCCAGGTACTTGAAACTGTCTACCTGTTCTAACTTTGTTCCTCCTATTTGGCACTCAATCTGTTTGAATCTCTTTCCCACAGACATTACTTTCGTTTTGGACCTCTGATCGAGCTCTGAAACATTAGTTTGCAACCTTTCAATCGAATCGGCCATTACAACTAAGTCATCCGCATATGCGAGACTGCTTTTTTTTTTTCACCTACCCACCCTGCCAGTCTACTGTTTTCAACATATGGTCCATGAATAGTATGAACAACAATGGTGACAGCTTACAGCCTTGTCTTACCCCTGAAACTACCCTGAACCATGAGCTTAATTTGCCATCTACTCTAACTGCTGCCTGACAGTCTACGTAAAGCCCTTTAATTGCCTGCAGAAGTTTGCCTCCTATACCGTAATCTTGAAGAACTGACAGTAGTTTCCCCCCTAGGAACACGGTCATAAGCCTTTTCCAGATCAATGAAACATAGATAAAATTTCCTGTTTTACTCATAGCACTTTTCCATTACCTGCCGTTAGCTAAAGATCTGGTCCTCAAAGCCTCTAAGAGACCTAAACCCACACTGATTTTCATCTAACTTGTCCTCAATTAATACTCGCATTCTCCTTTCAACAATACCTGAGAATATTTTTCCTACAACGCTAATTAAAGAGATACCTCGATAGTTGTTGCAATCTTTTCTGTTGCTATGTTTGAAAATTGGCGTGATTACCGCTTTCGTCCAGTCTGACGGAACCTGTCCCGATTTCCACGCCTTTTCAATTATCCTGTGTAACCATTTGAGACCTGATGTTCCACTGTATTTGACGAGTTCCGGCTTAATTTCATCCACCCCAGCCACTTTATTGCACTGTAATCTGCTGACCATTTTATCCACTTCCTCAAATGAGATCTTGTTTCCATCGTCGTTCTATCTCTTTCTACCTGAAAATCTGATGCATCATTGAACGTTTCCCCTACATTGAGCAATTCATCAAAATATTCCCTCCATCTGTCCAAGGCATCCACAGGATTGACTAGCAGCTTTCCTGACCTGTCCAAAACACTTGTTAATTCCTTCTTCCCTTCCTTTCGAATATTGCTAATTACGCTCCAAAATAGTTTTTCCCGCGGCTTGGCCAGGAGATTCTAGCTTGTTTCCAAAGTGTTCACTAATACCTGTATCCGATTTTATGCTCGCGATGAGCTCTGTATTATTTGTTGCTAAGTGATCAAGTGTGTTTTGACATCCATTTACAATTCTAGTTGGCTCATGAACTAATTGAATTAATCCAGACATTAAAACATTCTTCTTAAATTGCCGGAGGAGGCAGTGAGTATTACTTCAGCTAAAGATGTTCTAAAACACCAAACAATTGCATTCATAAAATCTCATTATGAATTTTTGGTCCCTATTAGTAAATCTCTACAGTGTTGAGGGAAACAAGTCTACATGAAACTGCGATTGATAGAAGAGGTGACAGAAAAAATCAACTTCGTCCCAGGTTCGAACTGACCACACTTTGCACAGTGGCTGACACATGATAAGGTAAATAGGATAACATGAGTATGCGGTCCCATTGCGACTAATAGCGTCTTTGAAATGTACTCAAGTGACATCCACTGACGTGGAACGTTCATTATCAGCATATAAAATGCTATTGTCACACAAGAGATGCAGTTTCTCAACGGAAAATCAGGAGAAAAAGTTAGTTATTTACTGTGACTGCAATTATGGACATGGACAATAAAATACGGTGGTTTCTTGTCAATCTGTTTATCTTCCTAGAAATAAAATTTCAGATTTATGTGACCTTTTTCTGATTGTTACAACCTATTTTGTAGGTGATAGAACCTATTTTAGTTACGTAATTTAAAGGTTTTAGAACCTAACATTCCGCGGTTTCGGCGCCAGTCGAGCCGTCCACGTCACGCTTGCGTGCCTGTGGGCATCAGTTCGTGTTGACACTTCTAGCTCGCAAACTCTTTTTATCTTGGCTGTAGTAACAGTAAGGTCTGCAACTGCTGCCTTTACTATACGGCGATCGTGGTGAACGTCTATGCTGCGTGGACGTCCTGAACATCGTCTAGCGGTACGATAATAGTCACGTGACCATAGTAGCCTAGTAGCCGTCATCATCGCACAACTGACGCCGTACGACCGTCTCGTGTCGCAGTGCTCCAAAAGGGTAGGATTCACTCGGAAAGCCAAACTTTTACCTCTTTTAGCCGCGATCATTTGGCTGTATGAAGCACGAGTCCCTCACCGCACCATGTCACCTGTTTTCTTCACATGTTGATATCACAATGAGCCCTGTAGCTGTGAACGTTGTGAACATTCCCTATTTAAGGGTACACACAAATGGCGCTCTGGCATGTATGTAACTACGCTGTCTGTTGGCCGACGACGTAGAAATCATTATCAGTACTATCCTCCACGTGGCATCTGCTGTTATCGTAACAGAATGGACGTCCGTCTTTCCAGGTATTATCTCCCTAGCTCTCGAAAATATACAGATGCCATCATTGGCGACTTGTCATTACTTTTCTCAACAAAATTAGAGGCTCTGTTATTCTAAATGTTTTAAAAACAAATTTCAACCATCTATGCTTGACAACGTCATGGACTATACTGTACTAAGACCCGAAAAGTCTTCCTCTTCCCATCTTTCCCCTTATTCAAAAGTTTCGCATTGAGGCTTAATTAATTTCTCGCCAAGAATCTGATGTTTCAAGAAGCAGTTGTCTGGTCCTCCATTATGTTCCTCGCAAAACTGCTACACGTGCTCGGTTGTGCAGCAGGTCGTTCCTGACCACAAGTTTCACGTTATCACTTCTTCGTGACGTTATTAAGAATTATTCAACTGATATTAACTCAGGTAAATGTATAATTCAAGTCTTGATACGGATGTAAAACATTGTCTAATTAATCATAACTAACTGCTGTAGTAGAGAATCCATCTCGTAGTGACACTTTGCAGCCGCATTGTTATCATTATTTTTGTGTCTCGTTTCCGCCGGTTGTCCTGGGTGTCGGTGGCCGAGTAGAGAGACCCCGACACAGGAAATAGGATGCACGCGTGTGCAGGTACGGAGGTGACCAGCCAGTGGGGCAGCAGAAACTAGAAACACTAGGTTAAATTAGAACAAGTTGTGTATTTCGTAGAAATAATATAATACTTATCTTTTACAAAGTTCAAGACTGCAGAATGCTGACACATAGTTGAACTAGAGAGAGGCCTGCCTACTGATGAGTCCTAGTGCCTATCCGATAGCCAAGTCTTAACTGGTGTCTATCTGATTCCCAAGTGGCCGATGCAGTTCAGTGGTGGCCACGAGCGGAGTTGCAGCAGAGGGCGCTCGTGGCTGACGTCGTAAGAACGCCGCGACGTGCGTGCATGGCGGCGCGCGGCGAAGGTACGTGGCGCGCGCACTTCATACTTGTGCGACACCACAATCATCATCTGTATTAAATGGTTATCTCTTCCGAAGGAACTTCTGTCGCTAGATTTGTTCTCCCTTACATAGACAACTCGTCCACATTCAGGATAATAATTCACTGTACACAAGTTGTCTGATTATAAACAGTTCAAACAAAAGGAGTAAACAGACAAAGAAGAAACAAAGAAATAACTTATTAATCTATTGTATGGTCCCTATGGTCCCAACATAGTTGGTTTTCTGTAATACTTTGTACATTTCCGAATTGGCCACAGATGTATATTGTAAGTGGCGCAGTAATCTTTGGATGTTACATTGTAGAGTAAGCACTCTGGCTGCGAGAGAGCAGTTAGTAGTCTGAAATTTGAAATTTTCCGGCGAATCAGATGTTCCAAAAGATTTCTGGTTTGCAGCCGGTCGCCGTAAGCTTCATCCCACTATATTTCAACTGGGCACCTGCCAGTCATCTTCAGGTGAGCCAACAAAGGCTGACGAAGATGCTCTCTGCTCCGTCTTATTTAGCACGCTCGTGGTATTACTGCGCTTGCAGGACCACACCGCGTCTTCGACAGTCCTTGTTGGCTCACCTGAAGATTGGCAGGTGCCCAGTTGAAATATCGTGGGATGAAGTTTACGGCGACCGGCTGCAAACCAGAAATCTTTCTGAACAGTTAGTAGTCTGTTAGGAACAGTGTTACGAGTTGGTTGCCTGTTGGGTGAGGTAGCGCGACGACGCTGTGGGAGAAGGCAATTGTTAAGTATCTGTTGCAGCAGGCTGTTATTATAATGCATGATGTTAATTTAATTTTCTGTAATATCTTTTCTACTTCATATTTCTTAAGAAAACATAATTTCTAATATTCAATTTGCGTTCTGCGTCCTCATTTGGTAGTTAGTTTCTCCTTCCTTTCATTTTCTTCATTTATGATTATTGTCGAACTTAATTTATAGCCACCTATCATTTTTGAAAATTTTAATACTGAAATACTGCCTGACGCGAGCTACTTGCTCTTTCCTGTTTCCAGTTTTATAACTAAGAAGATATGAGCTATGTCAATTCTTTTATTTATCTGTGTCGCAGTCAGATTGTTTTGCCCTTTCATTATTAAATTTAATCAGTTTCGTTGTGCACTTTTGGAGTACTTTAGAAAGTGCCATAAAATTTGAATGTTAGTGTTTTCCCTATCACCCGGGCGTCTCCATTGCGCATATTAAGGTTTTCTAAGGCTTACCTCGGTGGTCGTCGTCAAGACTTTGTTCGGTTTTTAACAGGTTAATTTTTCTTTCGGGTACTTAGTACGCACTATTGCTCAATTACCATTAAATTGAATCAATTAATTCATTCGGGATTGCTATTGGTCACTTTCCATTCGACTATATTTATTCGAGATACCTTGCAATATATGTGGCAAAAATGGTATCCTTTATACTGCGAATGCATAATTGCGGGTTATGCCACTGTTGCGACACTGTTGACGTCAGTCGATGTCGTGGTCTTCAGCCCAGTGACTGCCTTCACGCAGCTCCTCGCACTGCTCTCTTGTTTACTGGTTTTGTCTCTTGGTCTCCCTCCATTCTCCACTCCACTACGATACTAAATTAATCATTCATTGCTGTATCCTATCAATTATCCCCTTCCTTTAGTCAATATATGCCATAAATCCCCTTCACTGCAGTTCTCTTCACTACCACCGATCACTTACGCGATCTACATACTCCGTCGTCAGCATTTTTCTGCAGCACGGTATCTTTCATCCTCTTATTGTCTCAGTTCTTTGACGGACACAGTGATTTTCAAACTGCGGATGCTTTCTGAGGATGCTGTTGTAACGATACATAATTAAAATATTCTTTTATCAATCAGCGATGCTTGTTGCCGTGTATCCCTCCTCCTCGAAATATTTTATCTGTGGAAAGGTTTTTTCGCTCGTCTTTCGTTTCTTCCGGAGTGTCGAGAGGACGGAACCGCCATCATTCACACTCTTCTTTGAGCTTATTAAGTGTGGACAGTACGCAGACTGCTATGTGATGTAAGTGTGAGTACTGTTAATTTTACTTTAAAATATACCCTCTTTTGTTAAGAGCCATGTCTCCACTCTGTTTTAATTTAATAATGTC
The DNA here is from genome assembly GCA_026315105.1 of Locusta migratoria. Taxonomy (NCBI): domain Eukaryota; kingdom Metazoa; phylum Arthropoda; class Insecta; order Orthoptera; family Acrididae; genus Locusta; species Locusta migratoria. The sequence goes on from CM048745.1 coordinate 33,508,701, forward strand.
ACATCCTTCCTTAATTATTCATTTTCTATGTGATTTTCAGCTTCTCCATATTCCGTCGTAACATGATGTACAGACGCCATCACTTTCTCTTCGTGTATTGTCTTGATTAAATCCCTGTCATTTATTTTAAATCATTACCCTTCTTCCTTTAAGAACCTGAATTCGTATTAACAGTTTCGCGAAGTCCTATAGATTTTTTTTTTCTGTTTGTTATTTGCCTTATTAAACTTTAATGACTTACGTGGCGAACAGTTTGAATATTATTTTACTGCGGAAAGTATCATAAAGTTTATCTAAACCATTCAACACCGTAACAGTTTCAGCTGCTGTGATCAACATTTCCAGAAAGACGCTAGAATGGGTACTTTCCGTAAGTTTTCTCTGTAACATTTGTTTTTGTATACTTTCTCAACCCCAATCTGTATTCCGCAATTTCATCTATTCCATCATTTCGTTTATTAATTTCATCCACAATTTTCAAAAGTAGTTAATCAGATTTCTATCCGATTGTTCTATGACAGAAATCTGAACAAACCCCTTAATCTTTTAATCGCGGAGTTTAAAAATAATGCGTACAGGCGACAACACAAAATTAATGTTACACTGTGCTAAACAGGAAGATGTCCTCCTTGAAAGACTGTGGTGGGATACAGGATGACTTGGATCATATTTCTAGGTGGAACGGTAGTTATCTGTATAAGTTGAAAAATATAAGGTGATGCAGATGAGTAGGAGAAACAATCCCGTAATGTTCGAATACAGCATCAGTCGTGTGCTGCTCGACACAGTCCCATCAGTTAAATATCTAGGCATGACGCGGCACAGCGTTACGGTATGGAACTGGCATATAACAAGTCGTGGGAAAGGCGGTTGGCCGATATCGGTTTATTGGAAGAATTTTGGGAAGGTGTGGTTCGTCTGTGAAGGAGACATATTTTACCCTCCTCCCCAGTCTTGAATATTCCTCAAGTGTTTGGGATCACCACCAGATCGGCTTAAAGGAAGACATAGAAGCACTTCAGACAGGGGTGCCTAGTTTTGTTACTGGTAGTTTCTTTCAAAGTTCCATGTCCTTGAGATGATTCTGTAACTCACTGGAGGGAAGTCGACGTTATTTTCGGGAAACACTCTTGGAGAAATTTAGAGGGCCAGAATTTGAAGCGCACTGCAGAAAGATTATACTGCCTTCAACGCTTGAAGACATACATATAAGCTGAGAGAATTAATTTTACCCTCTTTCTGTATGGAACAGAGAAGTAATTTGTAGTGGTACAATGTTCCCTGCGCGACGCACCTTTGGGTGGATTGCGGATTATGGATGTAGATGTAGATCGTCCACGTTTCACTCCAGTTAAGATTACAGACTTTTTTTCAGAAAAGAGTTCCTGATACTATAATTATCACTCAATGTTAACAAATTTCTCTTCTTCAGAATTATTTTGTTCCAATTTCTGCTCCGAATTATACATCTTAGATACCCCAATTACTGTATGTTATCTTACTGCTAACAAAACTCATCGCACAATATAACTGCACTGCGTTCCATTACCCTCGTTAATGTTTATCGTACACTCTCCTATCAGGACTCTGTTCACGCCATTCAATCGCTTTCCCAAATACTTTTCTGACTCCGACAGAATAACAATGTCGTCGGAAAACTCAAACGTTTGTATTACTCCTTTCTTAAATTTAATTCAAGACAAACAAGAACTGAACAGAATTAAACCTAATAATGAAGAGGCGAAATACCGGCAGACTTCAATCGGCATGTGATAAAACAATTTACAAAGAGAGCAGTGGATGACAGGTGCAATCATCAGTTTCATAAGTCATGATTGAAAATTACTAAGAATGGAACAACTAGTAGAACAGAAGAGGAAATAGCGGAAGGTCGGTTTGAATTTAGAAGAAACGTAGGAAAACACGAAACAATACGAATTCTACGAATATAGTTTAGGGATAGACAAAGCTCCTCTTATTGACGTTTTTAGATCTGGAGAAAACTTTTGAAAATGTTTACTGGAGTACAGTCTTTCAAATTCTTTTGCTGGCAGAGATAAAACATAGGGAACTAAAAACTATACAGAAGTTGTACATAAATATAACAGCAGTTTATGAGTAGACGTTATAACGCAGTTTTAATGGTCATAGTGTATTAAAGGACACAGTAATTTAGAAGAAATTAATGCAGTATTATAGCCTTTGGCCAACGTCATTAAATCCGTATATTGATGAGAGTGTGAGGGAAAGCAGAAGAAATTTGTAAACGGAGTTGAATTTCAGGAAGAACAAATGAAAATTTTCCGATATGCCGTAGACATTGCGATCTTAATAAGCAAAGGACCTGGAAGAAGAATCGAAACAGATCGACACTGTGTTTAATGGACGGAATTAGTTAAACACTGAAGAAAGAAGTGTAGTGGAACGTACTTTACTTAATCTCGCGATGATGTGGGAATTAGATTAGGAAACGAGGCATGTTTATGAGAGGAGTTATTGAGTTTGTTGTTTTGGCAATAAAATTTAGTGGACGTGGTGGTGGAGATATCAGATGAAGACTGGCAATGAGAAAAAAATCTTTCTGAAGAATAAAAGGTTGTTAACATGGAACGTTAATTTGTTATGAAGTCTTTGTCGAGAGTGCAACCTTGTAATGGGTTCAAACTTGACCGATAATTATTTCAGGCATGAAGCAGATAGAAGCTATTGAAATGTGATGCTACGGAAGAACGCAGAAGATTAAATGGTTAGATTGTGTAGGAGGTACTGAATGTAATTGGGCTTAAGAGCTATTTCTACAGTATCTTAAATGAAGAAAGCATCGGCTGATAGGATACATTCCGAGCACCCAATAAATTATTAGTATTGGGATGAAGTGTTGGGGAAAAGACGCAGACGGAGAGCACGAGACGAGAACAGTAAACAGTTTCCACTGGATGTCGTCGTTAAGTGGGGATGAAAAGGTTTGCATAGAATATGGAAGCTTGAAGAGCTTCATCAGACCAGAATTGAATACCTCATCGTGTATTACGAGATTTGAAAACTTTGCTGCCTACTGGATGTAGCAGTGAAAGTCTTATGCTGACGTGATTTAGTCATGTAGGACGAACGATGCATATGCAGTCCTGTTCACCTTTCGTCTTTACAGCAGTGCTATTGAACATCAGTATTTACAAAGTCACCACAAATTCTAGAACGCTCCTAGTAGTTTCATTAGCATTGCAAAAGTTAATAAGCGTTGCTGTTTTCCTGAAGGCCAAAATTTGAGTAAAACATTATTTATGCAGCGAAAATAGAAATATTAAGATAGGAGCTCAGCGCTTGACCCTCTGTCACCTGGTGAAGTTGTGGACATGTGCAATGAAAAGAAATGTATTGTAGGGGAACAGAGACCAATGGGGATTCGTTACATCGCATATCTGGCCCTTGACGGTGAAACTACCAATGGACGTGAAGGTGTTGGTAGTCGAAGCTTCAATTTAAGACTACGAGTTCTGTTGTGCAACGCTACGGTAAGCAGAAAAGGCGGTGATCTGTAAGAAATATGTCGATAGAGAACAACTTCCCAGCCGGCAACGCGTTTCAAAACACACCGTTCGACAACACAATTTTAAACATAGTGCTCCAAAGCGAGCTCAAATGTTCACACAGCGGCACCGCCGATAACGCCTGCTTAACGCATGTCTTCCGCATCAACCCAAGTATCTTGTATCACGTTGTAAGACAAATCTTCCATCCTTATACAAGCCACCAACATAATCTGTTCAGCTGCCTCTGTCTCTGTTCAGCGTTTCATTTGCGTTCCATTCTTACTATCTACACAAAAGTGCTGCATCACTACGCTTATAGGCGTTAATGACTCTTTGCATAAATATGGAGTAACGGTACACAGAAACAACATTTCAGTTCTCTTTGACATTACCTGACGTTGCAGGATGCAGGCGATTTGCAATGACTAATTATTTTCGAAATGGAAAACGCCGAGATCGCAATATGATTCATTAATGTATTGACGACCGGCTTCGATGGGCTATTCCATCATCATCTGATCGTATAAGTGCAACTTGATCTTAATTCTTTCAACATGGTTAAACAGAAAGTGCAATGTCCATTTTTAAAGAAATATGACCCCATATATCCTGTATTTAAATATTATGAATTATCTGGAACACAATGTTCTATTGACGCAAGGTTTAGAAAACATCATTCATGTGAAACAATCTAATGTTCTAATGTTTGTGAAGCTTATGGGACTTAACTACGGGGTCATCAGTCCCTAAACTTACAAACTACTTACGAACTACGTTACACTTAAGACAGCACAAACATCAATGCTCGATGGGGGATTCGAACCCCCGACGGAGAACAGCCTTGCGCATCGCAGTAAAGCGCCTCAACGCGCTCCGTCGCTTCGCTGTGGCCTTGTGAAACACAACTAGCTCTTTACTCACGCGAAGTGATGAGTGCTATCGACAAAGGGTCTCAGATTGATACCGTATTTCTAGATTTCCGGACAGTTTTTGACACCGTACCTCACTAACAGTAAGCAGGGTTGTACTAATCGATGGTAAGGCATCGTCTAAAACAGAGCTAATATCAGGCGTACCACAGGGTAGTGCTATTATTCCTTGTCTACATGAACGATCTGGGTGGAAATGTGAGCAGCTCTCTTAGGTTGTTTGCAGACGAGGCCGTAATTTATCGTATAGTAAAGTCATATGAACGTTAAAACAACCTGCAGAACGATCGAAATAAGATATCAGTATGGTGTAAAAATTGGCTCTTGACTCTAAATAATAAAAAGTGTGAAGACGTGCACATGAGAACGAAAAGAAATCAGATAAACATTGTTTACGAGATAAATCAATCAAATGTGATGACCACAAACTCCTCGAAATACCTAGGAATTACTATTACATCTGACTTCAGCTGGAAACAACACGTAGGTAATGTAGTGGGACAGGCGAACCACAGAACGCGTTTCCTTGGCAAAACTCTTAAAAGATGCAACAGAACTACTAAAGAGATTGCATACACTACGCTTGTCAGTCATTTGGAGTATTGTTGTCCAGTGTGGGATTCGTATCAACTGAGTTTGACAGAGTCCAAAGAAGAGCAGTCCGTTTTGTATTGTCACGAAACAGGGGAGACAGCGTTACGGAAATGATACAGGATCTGGACTGGGAAACATTACAACAATGGCGTTTATCCATAGTTTCTTCGGGTTTGCTGCCGGATTTTGAAGTCAAACTGACCCAATATTTCGGCGGAAAACCTGTCCGCCATCCTCAGGGGAACTGCTGCTGCTGGACTCGCCGACAACTGAGGCGAGTCCAGCAGCAGCAGTTCCCCTGAGGATGGCGGACAGGTTTTCCGCCGAAATATTGGGTCAGTTCGACTTCAAAATCCGGCTGCAAACCCGAAGAAACTATGAAGAACTATTACGCCGGGAAAGCCTACGAAACTACAATGGCGTTTATAGCTGCGGCGTGGTCTACTCCCGAAACTCCGATCACCAGCATTCCCCGCCGAATACAAAGATTTGTTGTTTCTACATAGATAGAAATGACCGTAATCAGAATAAAATACGAGAAATCAGGGCGCGAACGGATGTATTCAGATGTTCTTTCTTGCCGTTTGCTATTCGAGAATGGAATGGTAGATGAATAGGCAAAGGTGGTTCGATAAACGCCCTGCCACACACTTAAATGTGATTTTCAGAGTATCTCATGTTCATTTAAATGTAGATAACGAAGCATAGCCCATCGATACCGGTCGTCAGTAAATTAATTAATCATACTACGACCTTTAAGATTTCTTTTTGCAGATAATTAATCGTATTTACCTATATATTAAAGAACGTTCGTCTGTATGTCCTCTATGTGTTCATAAATCTTTGACTCGATTGCCCTGAAACTGGTGAACTTTTCACCGTACAGCCACGAAGGTTTCTAACCCAAAAACAAAAGAGCACAACACATAGCTCAGGAGATATGACGTCATAAACAATGAGAGGCCACCGCGTTAAAATATCCAGATTTATGCGTCAATTATTGGAAAATGGGAGTGGCTAAGAAAATGCAAAAAAGTTAGCATGTAGTTTAATTTCGGATGAAAGGAAAAGAAGTCTACAGTTTCGCTGTAGATACGATAAAGCTGTCGCATCAGGTATGACCTAGTATCAAATAAATTTAGCATTACAGAACTGCTTGTTACTATTTATTTTTGTTTGCAAGTCTCCCTTAATTCTCTTGCATCCTAAATTAAGCAATCTCTTAATGTCTATCTATATAAAAGCGAAAGGTTACTCACCTACTCACTGACTAGACACGAAATCTCGAAAGCTAATTCATCTATGAAACTGAAATTTGGCAGGAATGTAGTTTATAGGTAGAAAAGTCAGGTAAGGAAGCATTTTGTGATAGGTGCATTGTGGAGCATACTTATCTTACAGATTCAAGAAATCAGTTTCATTCCGATCTTCACGAAATTTCGCACGCTTGACCTTCAAAACAAGAGCAAAGCCACTGCGTAACTTATGTTTCATATGGTGCTTCTTTGCAACGTAAAAAAATATCCCTAATATCTTGGTCGCGCCGTAACTTAAGAGCGGCTCTACCGATTTTCACAGATCCTTTTCTCGCTTTCGTTATTCTCAGAAGAAGGGTTGTATGAAATGAAACTGGAATATCTGTGAACAACAAATTGCGTTTTTTAAATGTGACTCTGCGTATCTATTGCATAGAAATCTATAGTTTTGTTCCGACATTGATGAAATTTTGCACACAAATGAATGTTGCTGTCTGAATAAAATTTCGTTCGGTGCATGGTGAAGGGTACTTAACTTACGGAATTTTACAAATTGCATAGTTTTACTCCAAACTTTATGAATTTTTGCAAAGATGACCTTTAAATGAATAAGAAGATCACTGGGTACATAAATGCAACGGTGGATTTACAGCTAGTTGCTTATAAAACCAAAAGTGACACTCTCGCATTGATGCACTCTATTTGCCGTCTCACGCTGTCCACTAGGTCATCACTCCTCAGCGGCGCACCGACGTACATCAGTAGGATAACTTGTTGGCTGCTCCCGTCTAAGAACAGCTCTTTTCAATGCGTGGCAGGCATGTTCGGAAAGGATGATGTGTGGAACACATGATCGCCATTCTAATCTTGCGATGACGTTACCATGAAAGATCATATTCACAAGATTTACACTAAAACATCAAGAATTGTGGTCCATTATGACCAGTCTGTCACAGAAATGCTGAAGATATCACACACTATACGTTACAGGATGTCATCCCCGTCATGCTTAGCCGTTAAACTGCCAGTGACATACAGTAATCCCACATAATGCGACACCAAAACGTGTGGGGTCCACCACGTTGCAGCACGCAGCACTCGCTGGAGATTTTGTCTAAGTAAGACGTTGGTACTCACCAGGCTGCCTCTAACACACTCACACCTGCGAAGCACTCAAGCACTTGATGACGGTTGTGACGAGTCCCTTAGGTATGCTGGGCCCATCTGTACCGACCTGTATGGTGTCGACACTGGGTCTCCCTAGCTACATCTACATGGGATACTCTGCAAATCACATTTAAGTGCCTGCCAGAGGGTTCATCGAGAACACCCCAATCTCTCCGTTCGAGCTCTGATTTCTCGTATTTTATTCTGATCATAATTTCTACCTATGTAAGTGGGAGTCAATAATATATTTTCGCATTCGGAGGAGAATGTTGATGATTGGAGTATCGTAAGTAGCCAACGCCGCAGAGATAAACTCCGTTGTTGTAATGATTCCCATCCCAGAACCCGTATCATTTCCGTAGCGCTGTCTCCTCTGTACCGTGATAATACAAAACGAGCTGCCCTTCTTTGGACTCTTTCGATGTCCTCCGTCAAACACACCTGATAAAGATCCCACACTGGGCAGCAACACTCCAAAAAAGTACGGACAAGCGTAGTGGGCGCGGTTTCTTTAGTAGTTCTGTTGCTTCTTTTAAGGGTTCTGCCAATAAAACGCAGTCTCTGGTTCACCTTTCCCACGACATTATCTACGTGTTATTTCCAGTTTAAGTCTGAAGTAATAGTAATTCCTAGGTATTTAGTGGAGTTTACGGCCTTCACGTTTGATTGATTTATCTTGTAAACAAAGTTTAACGGATTTCTTTACGTACTCATGTGGACGACTTCACACTTCTCATTATTTAAGAGTCAATTGCCAATTTTTACACCATAGTGATATCTTACTCAGATAGTCCTGCAGTTGGTTTTGATCTTCAGATAATTTTACTGGACGCTTAACAACGGCGTCATCAGCAAACTACCTAAGAGATCTAAATGCCCTACCCAGTCGCAAATTTGAAGCGATATACCACAACCATATACCCTAACGTCAGGGATGAAGTTGCATGTAGTGCAGTCTGTTACATAGAGTTTACGTCGAAATACGATGTCCTGTGGCTCTACAAGAATCATACTCTCGGTTCCTTTGAACTCGGGGTTTAGTTGCTGTGGTAGCCAGAGCGAGGCCAGTCGTCGACATTGCTGCATCCCTATAACTTCTGCACGTCTGAACAACATTGTTTTTTGGTTCACTCCGGCCAGCAACTTCCCTTGATGAGTGTCCTCCTGACGTAAATTAACAATGCGAATACGATCAGACTTGACTTCTAGGCAAGGCAGAACTACAATGAACACAAGTGTGAGTTTCCTTCCCGGTGTTACCACTGGAAGTTACGGGTCAATTTACCCCATGTGCACAGCTCATGCAAGGTTCTTTACTTCTTTGTGCGGCTTTAGCGACAACTATGGGCAATCCAAGGAACTGCCTTCTTGTCATAATATACACATTCAATTTCAGTGTTTAGGAGTCCATAGAGCCGAGGTGATTAAACACTTTTTTTGTGATGCGTCGAAGTACAGGGTTTTCGAAAAGTCTTTCACTGATTACGTAAATCGATAACTCAGGCCAGAAGTAAGATACAGTATTAAACTGGTCTCGAATTGTTTACAAACTATCAAAGTTTTTGTTTTTTTGTTTTTTTTTTTCACACACATCAGTAAAGTAAACTTCTACATGAGCACCCTAGGTAGCACGTAACACATCTAGGCGATATTCAATTTCCGTCCACACATTAGCCAACATCACTGCAGGAACAGTTTCAACGACTGTGGTTATCCGTTGCCGCAGGGTTTCAAGATATGGTACACGTGTTCGGTACACCTTGTCCTTGACATAAACCCATAAATGTCAGCCGCGGCGGATTAGCCGCGCGTGCTGGAGAGAATGTAAGCTAGGGACTGATAACCAAGTAGTCGAGTCCCATAGATTTACAAACATTTGAACATTTGGTTTTGTCAGGAGAGCGTGGAGGCCAAACCGTTCGTCCATCACGACCAATCCATCGCCCAGGAAAGGTAATATCGAGATAGACACGGACGTAGATACCCCAATGAAGCTGTGCAGCGTCTTGCTGAACAAGACATCGGGGTGATACTGAAACAGCTGAGCAACAGCATACAGTTGCAACATGTCCAGATAGACTGCTGATGTGATGGTAGCCTCAGCGAAGAAGAATGGGCCGATAATTCGATAGTGCAATAGCGCGCACCAAACATTCACCTTTGGACTGCCTCTGGTGCACTCTATGACCTCACTGGGGGATTGTGAACCCAAAGTGCGCATATCGACATGTACTGTCATTGGGCAACAAGGCCAGAACGATTTGCACTTTGTATGCAGGGAACAATAAACGTTTGTGTGTCATGGAGAGAGATTTTTGGCACCTGTAATTGACGTGAAGCCCAGCGCACCAATTTCTTCGGAATTCGCAGAAAAGACTGCCTCACAGCTTCCACCCGCCTGCTGAGGTTCTTGGTCGACCAGATCTCGGAAGGTCAGTTCTTGAACTTCACATACCAGGCTTTAATGCTCTTGCTATCAGATGGATTCCTTCCAAATGTTGTCTAGAAGTCTCTCTCCACTGTGGTTGATGTTCGTGTCTCATGGTACCACAGGACACACTGTGCCTTCTCCTGATTGGTTAACATGGCTTCTTGGGCACTACACCTCATCCACTACTTCCGTACTGCGAACCTAAAACAGAAAAACAACTTTGATAGTTTGTAAACAATTCGACACGAGTTTCATACTTGTATCTTACTTCTAGCTTGAGTTATCAGTTTATGTAATCAGGGAAAGACTTTTCGGACGCCATGTATATTTTGTATTTCCTCTAAGCTGACTCATTCTTTTCGACGATCTTCACCGTTTAGATTTCTTGACGTTATTTCCTGCTTCCACTTTGTCTGCTAATCTGAACACAAGACAAACGTTTATTAGGAGACTGTATGCCCGTCCAGTAATAGAGATTCATATCGTGTGTGGACTTAAGTGTCAAGATTATTACTTCAGAAAGAATGGTGGGAAAAGTATTGTATTGTTCTGGGTCGTGTTCTCGATAACGATATGTTCAGTTAAGAGCGAACTCCAGTTTCATGGCCTACTTGGGCCGCTAATGGCAGCGTGGTCTAAGGCGTCTTGGTACATCCCCGTAGGATGTTCCCCTTGCATTTTTTTTGTCTTAGCAGAATTTAATGTGAGTTTGTTCAAATATTTAGTCAGTCTACGGTTCCTTAGATTTAAAAAGATCTTGTCGTTTGGGGTTAACGAACGTCATCACTCTTGTAAATGGATTTCGAAAGAGCAACACGAGACGAAAAAGCGCGTTGACTTAGCATCAACATCTGTTGATTATTCTGTGTATTAAGCTACAAACTGTGCATTGTTTATGTTGTGTGTTTTAGTTTAACGTCTTTTTCTCGGTGTAAACAGGACGTATAATCTGTACAGTAGCGTACAACATGACACTGATAAACTTACTTTACATACCAGTCATATACATCGTACGTTTTACATTTATGTTGTTACTGACGTACTCGACTTATAGCTTGACGTTTGCACAAATGGTACATTAAAATTCTCCATTGTACAACAGACATGTACTGTCGTAGCGTCTCCACATACATAAGAACTGGCGTGACAGACGGAGCGAGGACAGCTAGATTTCCCCCTATTGTGTGGTAATTTGTATCAATTTGTTTCACGTTTACAACCTTCGATTAAATTGCAATCCACTTCACCAAATTTATTTTCCTCTTTCGTAATGTCACCTCATTTATATAATTACCTAATCCTACATAATTTTAACTTCAAATCAGCAAAAAAGTTACAACTGCTTTGATAAAAATTACCATCCACTAGCTTGCAAAAATGTAACAGCCACTGCCATAGCAGTACTTGGGAATTATCAGTGTCACTGGGCTCATATCTATAAATATCATAAAGTCCCGCAGCCGCGACTGTCTGTCTGCCCTCAGTTACAATTTTTTGATGATTCTCAGAGACGCAGTGATAGAAAAGACCATACAAACTCAGAGATAACAACAATATCCGTTCATTGCTTCCTCGAGTTTCCACTGTTTGGTTACACTCAAAGATGCTTGTTCTTCTGCTCAAGCAGTGGCGGACCACGGCTGTCGGAGACCCGGAACGGACTAAGCAAAATGAACCCCCCCCCCCCCCTTCAACTTGGAAATGCACATGAGTTACTATAAAAAAAAAGTAACTTTTGAGATTTGAAAGCCCCGGAAGAGTCTAAAAAAATAGTTTTCGAGATTTCGAGGCCCCAAAACGAGAAGCCAAGGGTGCTTAATGAATAACATAAAAATAAAAAGGCCATGATAGACGCGGGGATCAGCCCATCCCTCCCCCCCCCCCTTACTCCGCCACCAACCAACTGCACTTAAGAGCTTTACAGTACATGTGTAAATGTGTTTACTGTTTCATAATAGGATAAGGCCGTGTGATAATTACACTCTTGCCTTTGGCCATTATTCCTCTCCTTTCCCTATCCATCTGATCAGCATCTTCTGATTCCTGCTCAGTTCCTATCTCCAGTATGCCTCTCTTCTGAACACTTCTTCAAAAGAGTCAATTCCCTCTTGAACACATTCTGTCTACATCCATCTCAATCTCTCCCTTTTCATCCCTCCTACTGCTGAAGTTCGTAGAGTACGTTTCTAGGAGAATCAACCGTTATATTGTTTCAGTCTACGTACATATCGCGATAAGACCACAAGGATGCAATTAGTGCCCGCACGGAAGCTTACCTGTGAATCATATATGGCAGTTACAGAGCTACGAACAAAAGAAAGCGGTACGTAAAACACCGTCCGCCTCACGCCATGTAGATCCTTGAGGAATATAGATTTAGACGTAGATTTACCTGTAGACTTAGATGAAGATGATGATACATGATAAAGGCCAGGATAATGACACGGAAGCAGGCGAAGCTATCCTTTTTTGGTGTACTAATGTGCGTATTCTATTGATGTTGCATCTTTAATTTCTAGCTGGTTTTTGTTGGTAATCTACTACATCTATATTGCGACTGATCGATATGTGTTAGATGTCTTGAGGACAAACGAAGTGTGCAGTTCACTTACTTCCGTTTCAGTTCTCTGTCAAATGTTACACACCTCATGTTTTGCTCATTTCTGTTAATAATGAACTCAAGTACAACTTTTACATGAATAAATATAAATTACTGGGTGTATTAATAACTCGAAAACTCGAGAACGACAGTAAGAATTCTGCTAAATTTTATATTTCAAATATTCTTTGAAGTATGAGGAAGTTTCTTATGATTAGCAAAACAAAAACAAATAAATTAAAAGTGCACGGAAAAACCTTCAAATCAGTTTCCTTTTACCCTCTGCAGCTAATGTACTTGTGTATTAACTCCTAAGCCGCTGGAACGATTTTAACGAAATTTTTTGTGTGTTTGAGCGGATCCTTGGATGGTTTACATTCACAGTTAGGCCAGATAGTGGCACTGAAAAGCTTTTAAAAAATCTAATTTGGTAAATTAGAGTGGGCGTCGGCACTTCAAAATGATTCGTATTTTGTGGAACGCCGCACCGCTCATTCGATTGCGAATAAATTTTGAACGTTTGCCCTTGAAAACGAAGGGAACTGCGCTGACTACTCAGGAGGGTATTTGATTCCAGCACCAGTCTACCGTTTAATACTAATTGTGATGAAATTTTGCACACCTGGTGTTCAAAACAAGACGTACCAGTACATACTTTTTTTCTCTTTTTTTACGTTTCATAGCGGATAATACTTCCCACAGACTTTATTACTCATCTATAGTTTTATTCCGACCTTCAAAAACAGTTTTCAGACTTGAGGTTCAAAATGAGACAAACATCACTGTATACAGAAGATTTCGTATTGTGTATTGAGAAGGGTAACTTACTGCTTTCTTATATCGTTTTACCGATCGCCATGAAAGTTTACAGATCTGAATCTTCATAGATGCTCTGCAACTCACATTGAAGTGCATGGCAAAGGGTTCATTGAATCACTTATATGATGATTCTGTACCTCGAATAGCCCGCGGGAAATAGAAACACATAAAACATTCTTTTGGATCTGATTTCTCTTATTTTATTATGATGATCATGTCTCCTTATGTAGGCGGGCGCTAACAAAGTATGTTCGAATTCGGAAGAGACACGGACAGTAATGTCATTCTTTAAAATGATTTCCACTCCAACTGCTGCATCATTTCCGTGACACTTTGTCCCATATATCGCGATAATACAAACCGTACTGCCCTTCTCTAAGCTTTCTCTAAATCATGCTTCAGTATCACGAGTTATGGATCACGCAGTGGCCGCGGTGGAGAAGCAGAGCGGTCTAAAGCGTCTTGCTGCGGAGGGCGCGGTTGCTCGCCTCCCTGGGGCATGGGTGTGTGTGTGTGTTGTCTTTGGGTTAGTTTACCTAGGTTTAAGTAGTTTGTAAGCTACGGACTGATAACCACGCAGTTTGGTCCGATAGATTTACAAACATTTGAACATTTGTGGTCACACAGTGCTCACCGATACTCCAATGTAGGCCGCACAAGTACAGTGTAAACAGTTTCTTTGGTACTACTGCTGTATCTTCTAAGTGTTCTGACAATGAAACGTAGCGTTTGGTTCTCCCTCTGTACAATATTTTCTGTGTGTTCTTTCCAATTTCCTCTGATCTTATATGTTATTCCTAGGTATTTATTTGGATTGACGGCCTGTAATTTGACGGGATTATCGTGTAACTGAAGTTTAACGTATTTCTTTTAGTTGTCTTAACATTGTTAAGGGACAATTGCTAGTTTTTGCATCATGCAGATATCTTACCTAAACAGTTTTTAGTTGCATCTGATCTTGTGGTGGCTTTACTAACCGATAAGTAACAGCATAATCCGCGAACAGTCGGAGAGGGCTACACAGAGTGCCTCCTAAATCTAATATATAAAAGTTGATGTTTGTTTATTTGTCTTTTTGTTGGTGTTTTATGCACGGCAATACCGTACATCCGACTGCGATAAAACTTTTTCAACTCATTGCTTGCCCTCGCGCCAAGTTTGTGGGCATAAAAAAAATTAACTTCGTATGTTGCATGGCGGAGGGTGCCTTACAATTAGCTAATTCGTTTCTGATGCCTCAACGATGAAATGGCTGGACGAATATGATTCAAATTTAGAATACAGGTAGTTGGTACCCTGATTAATACAGAGGGTAATTTCGTAAGACCCCGTAGGTTCAAGGCGGAGGGTATGTTAAAACAAACATCCACATTGACTGCTCTCCGTGAAAGTTAGCACATCAGCGTGTGTTTTCATGACGGAGACTTTTACAATCTCCAAACCAGGAGGAACCTTACAGCTTTGACACCGTTGGACGAGTCACCATGAAACTTGGGGCGTATATGAATGTTTTCATATATAGGAGAGAGATAGAGGAGTAAGTGGAGGAAGAGACGAGGAAGATAGGAGACGGACAGAGAGAGAGGGGGAGAGAGGAGACGGACAGAGAGAGAGAGAGGAGAGGAGATGGGGAGGGGAGAGGGGAGATGGTAACAGGCAGGAAAAAGGAGATGAATAGAGCGAGGGGGAGGAGGAAGTAGAAAGGGACGGATTAGAAACGTCATAAACATTTGTTCGTTTGTATTTTAAGCGCTGCCATGACGTTCATCTGATTGCGATGATTGCGGACTCAATCAAAAAACCCATGAGTTCCACAAGACCATTTGTATGTTGCCTTCTCTCGAGTCGGACAGGCATGAAATTTGTTTGTTATTGCTGGAGACTGAAAAACAAAATATATTGTCAACCCTAAAGCATTTGAATAATGAATTCAATAAAATAAAATGAATGTCATTTATACTTCTCCTTTATGTATCGTTAAATTTTAGTAAAGATATTTCCGATCGACTATAAAATGATTATATATCTTCATCATTCGTACTTAAGCCAGCAGATTCACTTTTAAACGTTATTTGCACTTGTTCATCGACAGCAACGCGTCGGGTACTAGCTAGTCGCTTATAGAAGTAAGGAACAGTAGGGGCCCTACCAAACTTCACTGGGGAACGCCAGATATCACTTGCGTTCTACTCAATGACTTCCCGTCAATAACAACTAACTGTATCCTTTCTGACGGGAAATCACGAGGGGGGTGGGGTGAGAGGACGAGGGAGGACTACAGTTAGTAAAAGAATATAGGAATAATACAGAGATAAGCCCAAAAGGACGAGGAGGAAAATAAGAGGCATTAAAATGTATCTAATTCGCAAGCATATTAATGCAGTTACGAATCGTTTCCAGGCTCACTAGACTAATAAAGCAACATCCCGCCAGTGGTCAGCGAGACTCTGTGGTGTGTTCGCAGGCGGGCTGTTCTGCAACTGGACGTGGGACCAGGTGCTGTGCTGGCCGCCCACCAGGGCGGGCGCCACGGCCCGCCAGCGCTGCCCCAGCTTCAACGGGCTCGACCAGACCAGTGAGTATGGCCCGGGGCCGGCAGGCGCTGCTGCACAGTGTCCGCGACCACTCGCAGCACTGCCGTCGCTCTGCGGAATGGAACACCAGTGGTTTTTTTAACCATTTTTTCTATGAGCCAACCAATTGCGTAATTTTTCGGAACTTGACCTAGGTTTCGTTGCCACTAGGGACAACTTATCAGAAGAATAAAAACAGTTACATAAAAATTATAGCAACAGAATAAATATCTAATATAACGACATTTTTTTACATAGGCGGAACAGTGAAAACACCAGTACTTACATGAAACACATGACGTAAAAAATATTACGAGCAGGATTGCTCAAGTCGATTACTATAAAAGCTGACATTTTTGCCATAGAAATGAAACCAGTATGGTGTGATGGGCATGAAGGAACTGCCTACGAGGTGTCAAATAGGTAGCCACTTAAACGTGCGCTAGGTCGCGCTACGTGCGGGCCACAAGTCACGTGGGCACTACTGATGTTACATAATTATGGACATAATAGTTTACATTTCTGAAAGGTTAGACAAAAATTGTTTACAATATATTCCAAGATTAAATAAAAACTCCAAGTAGGAGAAACTATGATAGAAAATCGTCAGAAGTATGCAGAAGCATACGTACTTACAAAAGACATACATTAATAGCAAAGTAGTATAAGCAACTTTGCATACGTTTTTTCTTTTTCATATTTTTTATATTTACAAAAAACTGACAAGATCACGGTATAGCAGAAATAACGTACTAAAGTGAGTGAAGTACAACCAATTAAAAGACAAAGCAATGTTATAGAAGTGGAAAAAACCAGGAATACAAGCATCACCCTAACGTGAGCACCGGCTTGAAAGCGTTAAAGAAATTTTTATGTTTCAATTGCAGTTGTTCATTCAATATATCTTTATGAGGCAAGTGTCTAAAAATTTCTAATTGTTCTAAGACGTCAAGTTTCCAGCCTTTCCTTCTTTATGCAGAATCTTCATTTCATTTACACTTTAAGGATTATGTCCTGTGATCAACAGATGTTCTGCAAAAGTTTAATTATGGACTTTAGTACCTTTTCTCCCTAACAAGTGTTGTTTGTACCTTACGTTAAAGGCTGTGCATGTCTGTCCAAAATGCTGAGCATGTGTCACAGACAACTTTTTACACTCCTGAGCTACGTAAGGGTTCGTTTAAAGCTTTGAAATAATGATTTTGTTTTGTTTTGTAAATTATTGTGAATTGAGAAAGCAACTTTGCACCCGTATTTCTTAGATAACAGACGGTGAATCCTGCACGATACATTATCTAAACCGGTATTGAACAGAATTTTCTCGTTAGAGATTTGACTGGAACCTAAAGTGGTGATTCATTTATTGGTCTTCTGTTCACCGCCCACAGTAGGTACAGGTTTACATGCCAACTAGCTCTGCCGATGATGAGGAGATCGAAGAAATATATGAGCAGCTGAAGAAAATTATTCAGACAATTAAGGGAGAGGAAAACTTAATTGTGATGGGAGACTGGAATTCGGTAATAGGGCAAGGACGGGAAGGGAAGATTGTAGGTGAGTATGGTCTGCGAAAAAGGAATGAAAGAGGAAGACGTCTGATAGAATTTGGCACGGAACATAATTTAGTTATAACAAACACCTGGTGTAAGAATGACGAAAGAAGGTTGTATACGTGGAAGAAACACCGGGAGATTCCAGATACATTTTATAATGGTAAGACATAGATTTCAGAACCAGTTTTTAAACTGTGAGACATACCCACGGGCAGATATAAGCTCTGACCAGAAATTATTGGTAATGAATTGTAGGCTGAAACTGAAAAAACTGCAGTAAGGTAAGAAAATAATTTCAGAGTCCAGTATGGTAATAATTATGACAGTGTTCACCAGCACCACGTAACGTGTCCTGATCATCTGTATCTGATGTCCGACACACGGCGACTCCCTGTGAAGCCGACGTCGGCTCCGTAGATCCACCCCAGAGATCAATGTCTGTTCTGCGCTTCACCGTCTCCGCCTTATCACTCTCGGCGAAAGGACACGACGAAGTCGGAGAAAGATGAGGTTCCAGCTGGCTACTCCGAGGACCTCGAGGAAGCCTGACGTAGTTGGGAGGCGGGGGCGTCCTCTCTGGGGTAGCCACGGTGCGCGCCTCGCTGCCCGCCTAGCGAACCCTCTCTATCGGGACGTTGTGTGCTCTGTCGCTCTACAAAAGGAATATTGGCTCACAAATGAGATATTACTGCATCTAAATCATCCAAGTTCCGTGGTTTCCTCTTGTAATCTTCATCCTTAACCTTTGGTCACATGTTAAATATACAAGGGGCAAAACACAAACAGTATCCCCACTACGTGATGTTAGTAGCGACCCTGTCGATGTCAGCGCTGCTACAGCAGAGTTAAGTCGTATAAAATATGCAGATATCCTCAACGTTGGTTCTGAACGGTCACCAATAATGCGGGAGAACGCCACCGACGTCACACCACGTGGCTAACCGGGGAGGGGGCAGCTCTTTTCGGCCGTCGTATTTAGTGGGTTTTATGTACACAAATTAAGTCTTATGAATGTATGACTTTTCAAAGTAAGTAAATGTAACTAATTGAGAATCACTCGAAAACCGGTCATTAGATTACAGTAATCTGCCGTTTCAAGGCAAGGGGGTACTTGCTCCGCTTGTAATCAGCCTGGACACCTTAGAGCGGAATGTCCACGCAGGCGCACCAGGTCAGCTCCCCGTCGAGGGCGATGCGGAAGGCAGACCGCGCGCCCAGTATGCCTCAGTCGCTTGCCGTTTGTCCGTTTGTTTACTGGAACGGAGCGCGACGCCACCCCGCCGATCACGTAGTGCTAGCTGCGGTGGCGGCAAATTCTGTAGTGCCGCCAACAAATGCACTGTCGTGGAGCGATGATGTTGAAATGTCGGAAGCTCGTGAAGGCAACGAACCGACCCCACAATTAAATGCTGTTTCCGAACTGACTTCTGTCACATGTAACCTAGCGGGTGACACAGCTTTGAAGCATGTACTCGGAGAGAAAGAGGGTGCGCCCGATGCACCGTCGGACACGACAAGTGCGAGTCTTGACACCTCCACAACAGATTCTCCGTGTGTACTAGCAACCATCAACGGCAATACTCCACAACCGATCGAAAAACTCGACGAAGACTCCCATGGAAACCTTGACAATACTTTCGGCCTTCACTTTTGATTGATTCATCTTGTAAACAAATTTTAACGGATTTCATTTCGTACTCATGTGGACGACTTCACACTTCTCCTTATGTAGAGTCAATTGCCAACTTTTACACCGTACCGATATCTTATATAGTTCGTTCTGCAGGTTGTGTTGATGTTCAGATGATTTTACTGCCTGGAAAATGATGGCGTCATCTGCAAACAACCTAAGAGGGGTACTTAGATTTTCCCCTAAATCGTTTATGTAAATAAGGAACAGCAGAGGACCAATAACACTACTCTGTGAAACGCCCGATATCATCTCTGTTTTAGTCGATGCCTTACCATCGACTACTACGAACTGCATCCTTTCTGACAAGAAATCCCCTATCCAATCGCAAAATTGTGGCGATATACCATAACCACGCAATTTGATTAAAAGCCGTTTGTGAGATATGGTGTCAAAAGCCTTCTGGAAATTAATGAATACGGAATCGATTTGCGAGCCCTTGTCGATAGCACCCATCACTTCGTGTGAATAAAGTGCTAATTGTGTGTAGCATGAACGATATTTTCTAAATCCGTGTTGAACTTGAGTCAATAGCTCGTTCTGTTCGAGATAATTCATAATATTTGAATACAGGGTATGTTCCAAAACATTGCCGCAAATTGACGTCAGCGAAATAGGCCTGTAGTTTAGTGGGTTACTCCTACAGCCTTTCTTGAATATAGGTGTGACCTGTGCAACTTTCCAGATCCTTCTTTGAGAGAGCGGTTGTATATGGCTGCTATGTAAGGGGCTTTGCGTCTTTGTTTTCGAAGTGAAGGAGTGTTCTTTCATACAGAACATGGAGGAGTGAAACATTGCAATAAACTTCAACAACGTTTCGGCGATCAACATGCAAGTCACCCCGATATATGTGATTTTTCATAGACAGACAGCTGGAGTTGGAGAACAGGTGAATGAGATAGATGGAGCAGCATGTGATCAGAAAATGACGAAAGGAGAATAAAAAAAAGATTTATGAATTTTATTATGAACTATGTGAAACGTTACATAAGAAGGAGAGGAAGATGTGACGGGCAAAGACAAAGAGACGAATGGAGGGGGAAGAGGAGGCTGAAGGTGCGACCGCGAAGGGTGTTAGGAACAGGTGGGAAGAGAGAAGGTTTATTACAGCGACAACCGAAAATCTATGAAATATCGAAACTAACATCAGAAAGAGACGAATGAAATTTTATGGACACCCACACAGATTACCTGGAAACAGGTTAAAGCAACAATAATTGGGTAACTGTAGTTAAGAAGGAGTTGACAAAAGCAAGAATTCACATAACAAACACATCAGACAGGGATATAGTCAGAAGAGAAATTGACAAGAGGAGGTTTACTTCAGAGACGCCATCAAAACCATACCGAAGAAAGAAAGAAGGACTTTGGGGAGAAAATGAAGAAATATTGGGAAAATAAGAAGAACCTTACGAAATATTGATAAATGACCTGCTTATCGCTCTCCCATGGGGACATTCGCTAATAATAATAATGATAATAATCATAATATAAGCATGAGCAAGCCACTCTGCAATACACTAACACCTCCAGCTTTGGATCTTAGGCTTAAGCTCAATCACAACACACAAGGAAATCTGAACAGAGAACACAAAAACATGAAAAGGGAGAGTAACATTCCAGGAAGGGAGAGGACCTGAGAAATCAGGCTGTGGCACCCACATTTATACTGAACAACAAACGTCCTTCGCGGATGAAACTTAGCCATGGAAGCATTGTCACCCAGCGCCAATGGCAGCAGGTCAGGAAAGGTAAATACCCCACAGGGCAACTAGATCACGCCCAGTGAGAAGTGGACCACTGTCAAACGCGAACCACAGCGACAATGATGGGGCTCTAAAGCCGGTATTAAACTGACGTGTACGAGTCTGGTCTGGTCGAGAGAACACAAGAAGCAGAAGCTTTATTGGCAGTGGGGAAATAGCTGCCTGCACACGGAAAATCAATTAGTATTTAAATATTCGCAGGCGAGTTACCGAGCGATACTCAGTGACGCAATGTCGCTACAGATTTATCGCTGCTGACCAAACAACGAGCAGATTAATCTTTCAAAACTGGGTGTTTCCAAGCGAAATATCTGTACATTAGGTGCACTGTGTTTGGCGGAAATTTCAAAATAAATCGGCTTACGTGATACATGTTGTGTGTAGACTTGTTTAGCGAAAATGTCGATGGAGAATATTAATCAAAGTGCAGGAAATAATGAAGAATATTACATACAATTTTCTTTAAGTTTTGATAATCAATAAATTTCGTGTTTAATGTTTGGGAATAAAGAGTTCGCGATTCATTTATTCATTTTTTAAAGTTTTTATTTCATGGATTTTGCTCAATGCACGTCACTCAGAACTCCGTACCAGGTTACTCAAAGTAAGTTATGTTCTGCTATTCCAACTGAAAACTATAAACAGTTCTAATATAAGCCAAAGACGAGAAATCGATTGGCTTTTATGAGACCATCATTTGCCAGAATAGCTGAACGCATTATAGTATGTTTCTTTTATAACATTTCGTACCTTGTTGTTGTAGTCTTCAGTCCGCAGACTGGTTTGATGCAGCTCTCCACGCTACCCTGTCCTGTGCAAGTCTCTTCATCTGAGAATACGTTCGGCAATCTACATCCTTTTGAATATGCTTAATATATTCGTCTCTTGGCCTCCCTCTAAGATTTTGACCCCACACGCTTCCTTCTAATGCTAAGTTGACAATTCCTTGATGTCTCAGAATGTGTCCAACCAATCTATCCCTTCTTTTAGTCAGGATATGCCAGAAACTCTTTTTCTCCCCGATTCGGTTAAGCACCTCCTCATTAGTTATGTGATCTACCCATCTAATTCTCATCATTCGTCTTTAGCACCACATTTCAAAAGCTTCGATCATCTTTTTATCTGAACTCCTTATCGTCCATGTTTCACTCGCATACAATGCTACACTCCAGACAATTGCTTTCAGAATGGACTTCCTAACATTTAAATTAATATTGAATGTTAACAAGTTTCGCTTCCTTAAAAACGCTTTTCTTCCCATAGCCATTCTGCATTCTATATCTTCTTCACTTCGGCCATCAGAAGTTATCTTGCTACCCAAATAACCAAATTCATCAACTACTTTTGTCTCATTAACTAATCTAATTCCTTCAGCATCGTCTGATTTTCTGACATTGCATTCCATTACATTCGTTTTACTCTTGTTTATGTTCATCTTATACCTTTTTTTCAAGACACTGTCAATCCCATCCAATTGCTTTTCCAGATCCTTTGCGGTCTCTGACAGAAGTACTATATCATCGGCAAACCTCAATGTTTTTATTTCTTCTCCCTGCACTTTAATTCTGTCTCCAAATTTCTCCTTCCATTTCCTCACTGCCTGCTCAATGTATAGATTGAACAATATTGGGGAAATGCTACAACCCTTCGACTCTAATAACCGCTGTGTGGTTTTTGTATAGGTTGTTCAAAATGTTCAAATGTTTGTTAAGCTTATGGGACTGAACTACGGGGTCATCAGTCCCTAAACTTACAAACTACTTATGAACTACTTACGAACTAGGACGGCACAAATATCCATGCCCGAGGGGGGATTCGAACCCCCGACCGTAGTGGCCGTGCTGACCGTGACTGGAGCGCCTCAGTCACCTCGGCCACCGCGGCCGGCTTGTATAGGTTGAACATAACTCTTCGCTCCCTATATTTTACCCCTGATACCTTCAGAATTTGGAAGAGTGTATTCCAGTCGACATTGTCAAAAGCTTTCTCCAATTCGACAAACACTGAAAACGTAGGTTTCCCTTTCCTTAGCCTAGCTTCTAAGATATGTCGTAATGTGAGTATTGCCTCCCGTGTTCCTACATTTCTCCTACATCCAAACTGATCTTCCCCGAGGTTGGATTCGACAAGTTTTTCCATTCGTCTGTAAATAATTCGTGTCAGTATTTAGCACCCATGTCTTATTAAACTGATAGTTCTGTAATTTTCACGCCTTGTATAGGTACATAATAAGAACTGTTCAATTCTGCCGTGGGTCCGTGCACGAGTAGTAGAGGAGGGGCATCCGGGCATGCGCAGAACGTTCTTTTCAGGGTGTCTGTTCCTTTCTTCAATTTATTGTCAACACACGACACGTGTGCCCACATCCTATTCGTGGTGGGTGTACTGCAGATTTCGGATACCAGCTAATGATCAAAGATTTCGGTGAGGCGGTCAGTATGACGACAAACGCTGAAGAAGTAAATGTGAACTGTACTTTTAAAACTGTGAAATGTATATAATTAATTGCGTGTACCAGCACGGCATGTAATAACACAGTAGTCTGTAAATATGTACAGGTCTAACAATGACGTATTTCATGCTTGCTAAATGTCTGAGGATGGCCTAAGAAGCCGAAAATCGATTCCCATAGTAAAATGACCTGTAGAACAAACATAAAATTGTGTTTTTAATTTGGTACTGCAATGGTAACGTTATTTCACACAGTCTATAAAGATAATAATAATTGCTTAAGAAACACTAAACCAGTCTTTTGAAAAGATTAATATGAGCAGATAATAGGTACACAGATACTCTCCCTCATAACGAATAAACGTGTAAAGAAGGCCACACTTCCGTACGAGTATGGGATGGAAACCTTGGCGACTGCATACTTACGCTTGGGGAGCTGGTTGCGAACGTGCGTGCGATGGGTGTGGCGTGTAATACCGGCTTAGGGGGAGTTGGAATGCTGTAAAATGGTAATAAGTCATATTTTCGTTTTGCTTCACTTAAAGTAATTGGAAGTGTTCTGCTTAAAATGGTGGAATATTTGTTAAGAAATTCGAATAGGGAGTAGTTTTATTTCAGTTTTCAAATTAATATGTGCGCCTATGAAAATTACCCGACTTGCTATGTTTACACATTTAAATTTTCATATTTTATACAGAATTCTGTGGATCTCGCTGATCACTTGTAGCATCTTCGATCTTTCCATGGTTGTATCCCGAATAAAAACGAGTCGTTAAAGAACCTGATATGGACTCGTTAACCTATGAAAGTATTTATTGGCACAAACGTTTGAAATGGGAGTCAGTGAATCTGTTATTAAATACAGCAATGGTCACATGGCTGAGCTTAAGGTCGTGAAAAGACTTCGCATTGTTTCTGGTGTCAACACCGTAAGAGGCCTTCGACTTCTGGACAACATGCAAGTAAAGAACGTTGAATATGCAGCAGAATTTTATATAGAAAGAAAAGCAAGCTTCGAGATGAACTCGCAGAAAATGACCCTCATTTCTCTGCTGGACACTTTTTATTATATAGTAAGAGGCATTTCTGAATGTTCACAATAATCTACTTTAATTAAATATTAATTAATTAATTAATTAATAATTACTCCCATGAACCACAGACATTGCCGAGGTGGGGTGGCTTGCGTGCCTCAACGATACAGATAGCCGTACCGTAGGTGCAACCACAGCGGAGGGGTATCTGTGGAGAGGCCAGACAAACGTGTGGTTCCTGAAGAGGGGCAGCAGCCTTTTCAGTAGTTACAGGGGCAACAGTCTGGATGATTGACTGAGCTGGCCTTGTAACATCAGCTAATGTGGCTTTGCCACACAGCTACTGCGAACGGCTGAAAGCAAGGGGAAACTACAGCCGTTACCTTTCCCGAGGACATGCAGCTCTACTGTATGAACATATGATGATGGCATCCTCTCGGGTAAAATATTTCGGAGGTAAAATAGTCCCCCATTCGGATCTCCGGGCGGGGACTACTCAGGAGGATGTGATCATCAGGAAAGACAATTCTGGCATTGTACGGGTCGGAGCGTGGAATGTTATCCCTTAATCGAGTAGGAAAATTAGAAAATTTAAAAAGGGAAATGGATAGGTTGAAGTTAGATATAGTGGGGATTAGTGAAGTTCGGTGGCAGGATAAACAGGATTTCTGGTCAGGTGAGTACAGGATTATAAATACAAAATCAGTTGGGGCAAAATATTAACACGAATTATATACAGAAGGATGGAAAAGCTGGTAGAAGCCGACCTCATGTAAGGACAGTTGTGAGTAAGGCGGACAGCAGACTTCGGTTTATTGGGAGAATTTTGGGAAGATGTACTTCACCTGTAAAGGAGACCGCGTATAAAACGCTTGTACGACCACGTCTTGAGTATTGCTCAAGTATTTGGGACCCGCAGCAGATCGGTTTGAAGGAAGACATAGAGGCGGTTCAGAGGCGAGCAGCTAGATTTGTTACCGGTAGGTTCGACCAATGCGCGAGTGTCACGGAAATGCTCCGGCAACTCAATTGGGGATCGCTGGAAGAAAGACGACGTTCTTTTCGTGAATTTCTGTTAAGTAAATTTAGAGGGCCGGAATTTGAAGCTGAGTGTAGTACGATCTTGCTGCCGCCTACTTACATTTCACGTAAAGATCACAAAGACAAGATAAGAGAAATTAGGGCTCGTACGGAGGCATATAGGCAATCTTTTTTTCCTCGTTCAATTTGGGAGTGGAATAGGAAAGGAAATGCCTAGTAGTGGTACAGTGTACCCTCCGCCACGCACCTTACGGTGAATTGCGGAGTATGTATGTAGATGTAGATGTAGATCAGTTTGGGTTCAGGAGAAATGTAGGAACACGGGAGACAATACTCACTTTACGGCTTATCCTAGAAGATAGATTAAGAAAAGGCAAACCTACATTACTAGCTTTTGTAGATTTGGAGAAGGCTTTTGACAATGTTGATTGGAATAAACTCTTTCAAGTTCTGATGCAAGCAGGAGTAAAATATGGGGAACGTAAGGTTATTTACAACTTGTACAAAAACCAGGCAGCGGTTGTCAGAGTTGGGCATGAAAGGGATGCAGTGGTTGGGAAGGGAGTAAGACAGGGTTGTAGTCTTTTTTCATTGTTGTTCAATTTGTACATTGAGCAAGCTATAAAGGAAAGCAAGGAGAAATTTGGTGAAGGAATTAAAGTTCAGGGGGAAGAATTAAAAACATTGCGTTTTGCCGACGACATAGTAATTCTGTCAGATACAGCAAAGGACCTGGAAGAGCAATTGAACGGAATGGACAGTGTGCTGAAAGGTGCATATAAGATGAACATTAACAAGAGCAAAACTAGGGTAATGGAGTGCAGTGTAAGAAAATCAGGTGATGCTGAAGGAATTAGACTGGGAAACGAAGCAATAAAGGAGGTAGATGAGTTTTGTTACTTGGGCAGTAAAATAACAAATGATGGTCGCAGTACAGAGGATATAAAATGCAGAATGGCAATGGGTAGAAAAGCGTTCTTGAAAAAGAGAAATTTGTTAACATCGAATATTGATTTAAGCCTAAGGACGTCATTTCTGAAGGCATTTGTATGGAGTGTTATAGTATGGGAGTGAGACATGGACGATAAACAGTGCGGACAGGAAGAGGATTGAGACTTTTGAAATGTGGTGCTACAGAAGAATGCTGATGATTAGGTGGGTGGATCGCGTAACTAATGAGGAGGTACTGAACAGAATTGGGGAGAAAAGGAATTTCTGGCATACGTTGACTAAAAGAAGGGATAGATTGGTAGGACACATTCTTAGACATCAAGGAATTGTGAATTTAGCGTTGCAAGGAAGTGTATGGGGGAAAAATCGCAGGGGAAGACCAAGAGATGGATACAGTAAGCAGATTCAGACAGATGTAGGTTGCCGTTCTTATGTGGAGATGAAGAGGCTTGCTCAGGATAGGGTATTGTGGAGAGCTGCATCAAACCAGTCTCCGGACTTAAGACCACAACAACAAACAATTAAATTTTCTGTCATTTGACATTTTTAGTGTTACATGTACCTTTATCTCACAAACCACTACAACAATAACATTTATATTTATTGGAAAGCTATAAAACAGTTAAAAGACGCCACTAAAGTAGAAACAAAACAAAATCTGGCAGTCTCTGGACCGGGGAAATTTTTGTTAATTTTTTTTTTCAATAAAAAACGTTATCGGTAATATATATATACGTTGGTTCAATTTCAGTCAGCTTACAATATATGCATAGAATAGCTGCCAATATATCGAAGTTTTAAATGTAACAGGTCCAGGGTAGAAGGTGCATGCAGTTTGGCCATTCACACTGCGGTCACACTATGTCACGTTACGTAACGGGACAGATGTAGAGTACAGATGTGCAGTTCACACCGCCACCGACGTCTTTCTGCTTTCTCAATCGATTCAGTTGAAGTAAGTAACAAGGCAAGTGGTTCGTGATGCTATAGCACATTTACTAAAAATGGTTGGATGACGGCAATAGTAGTTCGAGTAGTGAAGAGGAACTCATGGTGTTGCACTCAATTACAAACTGAACGCAATGGATGCACCCCATCAATCAAAGACTGTTCAGTGCAGCAAGTATCTACGTCTAAACGGAATACTCTGCAAATCACAGTTAAGTGTCTGTCAGAGGGTTCATCGAACCACCGTTATACTGTTTATCTCCCATTCCATTCTCGAAGCGCGCGGGAAGAAATAACACCTGAATGTCTTCGTTCGAGCTCTCATTTCTCGTAGTTTATTCTGATGATCATTTCTGCCTATGTAAGTGGAAGTCAGCAATATATTTTCGCATTCGGAAGAGAATGTTAGCGATTGGAGTGTTGTACGTATCCCACGCCGCAGCGATGAACGCCGTAGTTATAATGATTCCCATCCCATGTCCTGTTTTATTCCCGTGACACTGTCTCCCCTGAATTGTGACAACACAAAAGGAGCTGCCCTTCTTTGGACTCTTTCGATATCTCCGTCAAACCCACCTGATAATGATCTCACATTGGCAGCAATACTCCAAAAAAAGGACGGAGAAGCGTCGTGAATGCAGTTTCTTTTGTAGTTCTGTTGCATCTTTTAAGGGTTCTGACAATAAAAAGCAATATCATCATCTGATGGACGTTCTTGGAGGTAGATGATGACAGAGTCACAAAACATACTTTCGGCTATCTAAACCTAAGTATGAAGAGATCTGAACGTTGATTAGTAACACCAACTACAGGAACTACAGGAAATCTATTTCCAGTAGAAAAAGATTGGCGCTTTGTAGGTGGTTTATAATTTTGTTAAAATTTATTTCTAACATATAAACTCCCCCAAATCTGTATTTTACAACAGTAAAAGGGTTCTGACGGCTTCAATTGACTGCTCCATAACAAATAACAAAAATAGCAATGCAGCTTCTTTTAACGGGTTATAGCACGAAACTGCGCGGCAGGGGTGGTCATGCGCGCGGCGGGGTAGCGGGCCAGGGCGCACGCGCGAGGCTGCAGACGTCGACAGACGTTTTGAAAATATCGGTCTCGGAGCGATCCCCCAGATTCGTCTGTCGATGTCTGTGGCGTCTGTGAGGCCTGTGTGAATTGCACCATTTAAAACTATGGAAACAGATCTTTTGAAAAATCTGTCACGTTACGTAACGTGACGTAGTGTGACCGCGGTGTGAAACGGCCTTTAACGAGGGAGTAGATAACCGTGACTCAGCCAGGCGTAGCCGATGCGCAGCCGAAAAGGGTGGATAAGGCCGGGACCAAACGAATATCGAAAGCTACTGGTTATTCAGAACTAAACCGCCGGTACCCGTACTAAGCGGCCGGTGTTAGGCTGCCGTGGCGACGGCCGCGGCGCAGCCACGGTGGCGGGTGGCGGGCGCCGCCTGCTCGAGGGCCCCTGTGGCCCTCAAGGCGCCATTCTGTGAGCCAGCCACTGCTGCCCTATCTACATCGGCGGCCCGGCGGTCAGTGCCGGCGGCCGCGGTCACCCCGTAAAGACGACCGACTCGGCGCCGCCAAGCACCAGCTCTGCTAATTCCGGCTGAGCAGTTGCCGCTCCAGTCGACAAGACGCGCTCATCTCCCAGCGGACGCCACCGGCCGTCATCTCTCGGTGATTCAATGAGAGTATTAGTGCCGAGAACTTAAGAAAAGAAAACACATCTGGGATGATTAGAGATAGGAAGTTGATATTAGTAATTAAGTTCTGGGAAAACGATTACTATTTGTTACCTCAGTTCAGCATGTGTCTTGTTGCCAAGGCACCCGGTCCGTCATTGGGCCTACTAACTGTTTGAAGACGTAGACACGTTTAAGGCGTGAATTCTGTCCTCTGGTATAAATCTGTGGTGGCCGTTGGTACCGGAAGCTGGGTGTTGTAGCGAAGTTTCACTGTTAGTCTACATTTTTGTATGAGACTCTTAAAGAGGCGAAAATTTTTTATCTCATTTTCTGTCTTCTTGACCTGAGCCTTTATGTAAACAGAATAGAAAACCACATTTCTGCTTCGACTGACTCTATGAGAATTATGAAAATTATCTTCAACAGTTTAGAGCAGCTGGTGAACGTCTTTCGTGGGCTGTTCATTTATTATAAACTCAGCTTGGATAAGAGTACCTGATATACAATCTTGTTCAAGGTAATTTATGAATAAAAATATATTACGACTGTTGATATGTCAGTATTGGGTGTCAGAATGACATATTCAAGAAAAAGAAGTGCTGGGAGAATCTTGCTGTTGTCCTGTATAGAGTGGTGCCACCTACAGGGTCTCTGGGAACTGCCTCTGGCCAGGCAGTTTGCAGGCATCCTGCAGCCCACTGTGACGTCACTGGCGGGCATGTTGCGAGGTCCGCGGTGCGGCCTAGAGTCTCCGATGCCTTTTCGAGGTACCATGCGCCGAACTGGCCGCCAGCAAGCTGTAGGTGCAGTGCGAACCCTCTGAGCTGGTCACAAGGCTGGCAACAGTTTTTTGGCCTGTTACGGGACAACGGGGCGTCATGCAAGCAGAAGTAGTTGACTACTGGATATTTCATGTTAGAGGTTAGGCTTCCTAAAGGTAGAACATATATATATTACATAGTTTCAAAAAACATGGAAGTTGTGCAGTACTGCAAAAATACTGCAACACTACAAAAATACTGGAACTCTGCAAAAATATCACGCATCGCTACTGGTATAATTACCATGCTCCTTTTACCTGCTTCACTTCTGGTGGGTGGCATTGGGTGCTGCACATGTCGCTTCACTATATCTCATGCATTTTTAATTGTATTCAAGCAGGTAATCTGGAAAGTCATGGCAAACTTCCTATTACGCCAACAGGGCACGTGTTCGTGCAGGTGTACATCTGTGATTTATTGTTATACCCAATAGGATGGCACACCATAAAGTCATTAGGTAGCGCTTTATATATATATATATATTGAATGACGTCGTTGCATTCTTTCTCTTTTGAAGTTGCTGTGACTTTACCTTTTATAAATAAGCCGCTCTTTAATATGCAAATGAATAGCAAATGAGAGAATCTTGATTACAATTATAATTGAATTTAATATATATATATATATATATATATATATATTACATACCTGGACTGCAATCATTACTTTTTAAGGGTCGCCACTGCTATTTTTTAATATTGAAAATATGAAACTGAGAATTTACCGTGCCTAACTGAAAGTACTAGCGACTTATTTTTTTTTTATTTTTTAATTTTTTTTTAATTTTGTGAAAGTGCTTGTTTCCATACCCTGTTGTTGGAAACACACAAATCCCCTCACCTACCTAACCTCGACAAGAGATAACCCCTCCAAAATATGTGATAGGTGGATGAAATCAAGTACACGATGTTCATAAATAGTCTCTTTATTTAACAAAAACTATATGGCAAGTTATCAAAAACACGACATGTGTGAAAAAGTGTCAATTCCTTTATAGAAAAAAAATGATACAAAAAAAATAATAAATTGAAATAACAAAAAAAAAAAAAAAAAAAAAAAAAAAAAATCTAACGATCGGAATGCTTTTTACCGAATAAAGGACAAAATCTCAACACCAAAAGAAAATGCACAAGTTCGGCTGGCTATAGACATAAATTTGGTGTATTAACCTATCAATAATAATAATAATAATAATAATGTATTTAAAAGTCAGTAGAAGGTTAAGTACTGAAACAAACATGCTCGATTAAAATCGACTATGACGACCACAAAAACTCACACTACGTCCCACCTATCAACCACAGTTCAATAATCTTCTTGCCTAGTTGTTGCGTTGGCGCTACCTTTCCATATACAGCAGAACAGCGTCGGCGAAGTCGAAGGGCCCTTTGTGGTAGTGCAGACTGATGGATGCGATCGCGGATGGAAGAACATCAACGCGATCGGCGCAGCAGTAACTAAAGTATTCGAAATACGGGATAAAACAGCAATTTTCCAAACCACTGGTGAATGCTGATTTTCGAGAAACTGTAAATTATCCTGATTACGAATGAGCTTGTACAGAGCAACACCCACTTCAGAATATTTACTACTCTCTAAGTATATTAATGTGAATGCAAACAGCAATCACACAGATAATTTCTGACACTGTGCACACAAAATATTCTGAGTCCACCGAAGGTTGCCACTTTGCGAACCAACCTGCAACAGGACGGCATCCTACCCCGCTGTCTCACTGGGGGCAGTGAGGCCAGGGCGGCTTCTGCACTAAAACACCCCCGCAACAGGACGGCACCCTGTCGCACTGTCACACTGGTGCCGCTGTGTGCCAGGGCGGCTTCTGCACATCCACCCCTGCAACAGGGCGGCATCCTGTCCTGGTATTTTGCTTTACTCGCAATGAACCGAAATCATGGAACGACCATTCCTATCATCTGGCATTAAAAAAATCGCGCTGACGTGTTTTACGGCCCACTTGATATTTGCAAACATTTTGGACCAAAATAGTAATCTAATTAATAAAAAATTAATTGATACGTGTTATGGAAACCCTTTTAGGTAGTGGCGGGTTTCGAACCACCGACCTCTAGCATCATAGGCCATCGCTTGCCCACTATGATATGACTATCAATCAAAAATTGAGTCCTGTAAACTCATGCTATTGATGGCCGTTGTAAACTGATGCTAATATGCCAGTTGTAGACACTAGATTATCATTTATTGTACGAAGAACGATGTGTTTTTGTTAATTATTTAGTGCGCAATTGCTATGAAACGACAACGCGTAAGATACAATAAGAAAATCATCGAATACGCATTGCAAGGTTGCGTATGCCAGAGAGAGTTCTGGGTGAGAAATGTAACTTCACATCTCCGAACGGCTGGTTTTCGTTAATTCAATGGAGGGTGTCAAATCTCCGTCATCTTTTCAAATATGTCTCAAACGATACGAGATATGAAAAAAATATAAGGGAGCTAAGTTATAGAGAATTTTTTCCTTTACCAATTAGGTTATTCAATTTTCGTGTCAGATGAACGGTTCATTTGCAATTACAATTACATTACAAATGGCTTTTTTTGATATTACTAACGTATTTTTTGTCCAAAAAATTTCAAAAAGGGAGGTTGTGGTCTCTGGTGGCCTAAAATCATGTCTGTAAAATTTGGTGCTGATAGGTCGAACGATTCCTCTTATAAATAGGGAACACGTTACAGTCAGACCGACAGACAGACAGACATCCCAAAATCGCCGTTATTTTTGCAAATATCTTTCAAACGCTACGAGATATGAAAAAAATAAAAAAAAAATAAAAATAAAAATAAAAAAAAAAATTAAAAAAAAAATTAGGAAGCAAAGTTGTAGAGAATTTTCTCCTCTACAAATTCGGTTATTCAATTTTCGTTTCAGATCAATAGTGAAGCCGTTATTTTCATTTAAATTTCGAGCTGTCAAAAGACGATCGCAAAGGCCCACTTTTAGTGTTACTACCATAACCTAAAGTGGTCCAAAATGTGGAAGAATTAGAATATAAACAACCTATCACCCAAGGATAAAACAGAATAAATATAAAGTGGATTAAAATTAATAAAATAGCATTGATACCTCTGAATGCCCCCCCTACCGACTAAAATTTCGGATGTGGATAGTCTCATACAAGGGTCTATGAAGCTACAGAACAGGAGACATTTTCCTATTCACAATATAAAAGTTTAGCAGAGTGTAGACAGTCAATATGAATTAAAACACCCTTCACGAAGACATCCTAAATACGAGATAAAATGTTTCATAATCTGCAGAATTACTCACACCTTAGGGCCCCATTCATTCAACCTAGCTCTCTGTTTGATGGAGAGTTACAAAGGCGTGGATTAATATTGGTTATATTGCCTCCGGCCATCCAGGCCACAGACACCACCAATATTTACGTTCCTATTCATTCAGTCCTCTTAGTCGGTCTTCTGGGCCCTAGACTTTAATAAAAAAACATCCGCCAGCCGCGGTGGCCGAGCGTACTGGGGCGCGTCAGTCACAGTCTGCACGCCCACTACGATCGGGGGTTCGAACCCCCTCGGGCATGGATATTTGTGCCGTCCTTAGTATTAGCTAGTTGATAAGTAATTTGTATGTTTACGGACTCATGACCCCGGAGTTGAGTCCCATAAGCTCTACAAACATTTGAACATTTGAAAAAACATCTATATCCAAGAATAGGGGAGTGGAAAAGAAAATAGAGAAGCTAAACATACAGCTCATGGAGGATAAGATGATAGTATAGACATACAATTCATCCTAATATAACAAATAATGAATTTTATAAGAATGCTCATGATTCTCATCAGTTTTTTTAAGGTATATAAAGTAAATTCTGTGCGTATTGGTACGCTGCTGCTCGCGGCCGCCGTGGCGGTGTGCCGCGCGTCTCCGTGTCCCGTATTCTGCAGTATTTTTCATGTCACCCACACCTCAGTTACTTCTGCGACTTCTGCACAGTACTATTTTTTTCATAAGGCTCAGATCACAAATTTTAACAATACATATATATTTATGAAAATTTAAGTCCGACCATGGCCACTTTTAATCTATTCTATAGAATAATAAAAAAACTACCAAGATTCCAATATCATAAGAGTGTGGCATGACTCTATAAAATACAATTTTTTAAAGCAGATTGCTGATATATAAATTATTGTCACTAAAATTTAATTAAACATACACTTTGAAATTCTTGAGATAAATAAACAAATATCATTAACAAATATGTGACAAAAGTAGAATATTAACTAAACCTATTATGGAATGTTAATCTAAGTCAAGTCACGTCAGTGGGTCTCTTCAAAGAAATGTCAGGGTGGTCATCAACTTTACATAGGAAAGATCCAAACTACTATTCTAGAAGTACTTCAGTGAGAACAAACTTTTACTAGATATACTACAGGAAGAGATACGGAGAAGAAAGGATTTTCAAATAGAAAAGAAAAAACAAATTGCATACTATCCTTCAACATCCTGGCCTTCTGGTCCTGTATCCCCTGCAATGATAGCTGAAATATCCTCTCCTCTCACCAATGGCTCTGCCCATATCTCGTACCGTATGCCAGTATCTGCAACTTAAATTAATTATTAGTGCCATTCCAGATCGTATCCCCCTCTTTTAAATTACTGATCATGTAGGCATGTAGGGTCTCTCTGGTAACATTATGAATTCGTTAGTTTCAACAAGTGTGGAGCAACATATTTTCCTACCGCTCAACTCGGGACACACACGCGGCAAAACGAGGCCATCATCAGAAAGCCCGAATTGTCCTCACGGCGATCGCCATGGACAGAAATACGAAAGCTCTTTATACCCTATTTCCCACGCACCATAGCGTCGCCAGAGAAAAAAAAATCACAGTTTCTTCTACGTCTAAGGCAACCCCAGTGGGAGCCGTCCAACAGCGTAGGAACAAAATAAAACAATAAATGACTAATTACCACACGTTGGCGGAATTAACAACTTCCTAATCAACCGTAACAATCGTGGAGAGCAGTGACGGCGATTGTACGTTAGAAGTGGGGGGCGGAGGGGGGGGGGGGACAAAATAAAATCTAAAAATAAAAATGGAATTGTAAGAAATTGTTTCATGTTATAGTTTG
Source organism: Locusta migratoria (assembly GCA_026315105.1). Taxonomy (NCBI): domain Eukaryota; kingdom Metazoa; phylum Arthropoda; class Insecta; order Orthoptera; family Acrididae; genus Locusta; species Locusta migratoria. The sequence goes on from CM048745.1 coordinate 33,543,694, forward strand.
ATTTTTGCACCTACAGACCTATGATACCAAATGCAAGGAAAAACAAAAGACAATGTACAATTGTAATTCCCATAAGTTTTTTTAATTAAGTTGTCTAGTTAAAAACAATTGTTACAAACAAACGAACATTAGTTTAATTATAAACAAAAATAACAGACAATAGCATAATTTAAGATGATACGCCTTGTCAAAGCATAATTGCTTTAAAACAAAGCTATGTGCCTTGGTTTCCGCCTGGCATAAATTTCTACACATTCTTCTAATTTGATGTTTTTAGCCGCATCTTTTTCAATGGCTAGTATAGCTAAATGTGTTAAACGTTCTTGAAGCATAGAATTCCTCAAGTAGTTTTTGATCCTTATGAGGACATTGAAAGATCGTTCTGTCGTTGCAATGGACACCGGGATAGTCAAAACAGTTGCAGTAGCTTGAACAAATTAGGGAATACATACTGGTTGTGAACATTTTCAGGCAAATTGTGAAACCAAATTTGGCACAATATGGCGATCTATTTGGTCTGAATCGTGCTTCTTTCTTGAAGCTACATCGATTTCTGAGACTAAATTATCATTTTCCAAACCAAATGCGGAAACGTGCTTCTTTGATACGGTCGTTAGGAATTGAGTTGTTCTTCATCGAAGCCGTCAGCAGCAGTTCCAAGTCGCAGAGTAGAGCCAGCTGTTTTTTTTTTTTTTTTTTTTTTTTTTTTTTTTTTTTTTTTTTTTTTTTTTTTTTTCAAATCGTGACCTAATGTTCTCACTGAGTGTATCTAACAGAGGGCAGTAAAATGTTTTAAAAAGTAGGCTTCAGGATTAACATCTCCAGCTCCTATTTTTTTGTGGGAGTTTTCTTTTGCCTTGAACTATTGGCCCCTCAAAGCCATGTCTTTCACAAAAATCAGTTGCTTCAGTAAAAAACTTTTGGAACTCTTCTTCATTTCTCAAACAATTTATGGACTACGCTGTCAGCCACCTGAACTACTTCATGAATGGATACATCATGATTCTGTATGTGCTTTGAAAGAATGTTAGGGTTTTTTTCTTTTCCAAAAACTACTTCATAGTATTCAATACAAAAATGAACTCAAACTTGGTAATACATGTGATCAATCCGTGAGCATCTCCATCAGTTTTGGAGTCAGTAGCTTCAATATTTTCCAGAGAGTGCAGTATATCTATTAAGTGTTGTTGAACTGCTCGCAAGCTTTCATATCTGCTGCTAAATCTTGTGTCACTTAGTGCTTTCAAGGACAAATTTATTCCTTCTTTGACTGCACATGCTGCACTTTTTACTGTGGCAAATACTGCATATCTTTTAGGCGAAGCCTCAATAAAACAGTATAGTTGTTGGACTGTGCTAAAAACGTTGCGAACAGAAGGAATGTTTTTATATGCATCAGCAAGTGCAAGATTTAGAGAATGCATATAGCAATGTAAAACATAACATACGGGTTTTGTTCTTTCATTCTCACAGCAACACCCTGGTAAGAACCACTCATGTTTCCCGCTCCGTCATAGCACTGAGCAATTATATTTTTAAGGTCAATGCCAAGTTCACCGAAAATTGAAACAAGCAGCTTGTATAACGTTTCACCGTCAGTCAAATCAGTTTTGTAAAAACCAAGAAAGCTTTCTTTGATTTCTAGCTTTTCTGTTACATAACTTACAACAAGAGTCAATTGTTCTTGATGTGACCCATCTGGAGTTTCATCAACAATCACAGAGAATTGTTTCGATTTTTTAGCATCACCAAATATGTACTGCCTGGCCAAATTTGCCATGATTTCAATCATTTCATTTTGAACATCGTCTGAACATAATTGATATCTATGTAAAAAATTTTGTTTTAATAAAGAGTTTTCTGTTAATCTCAGCTTCAAAAACTCGACATAATTTCCCCTGTTATCAGAGTCCTCATTTTCTCTATGACCCCGAAGTGCTATTCCCTGCTTGGCCATGAAATGTAGGGAATGGAATAAAATCTTCAGATAATCACGATTTTTTTTACTTCTTCTTGATGATGTGTTGATTTATTTCTTTAATTTTAAAACCTTCCTGCCAACGTTGAAGAGCACTGAGGTGAGAAGAAGTTTTTAGTGCTCTTTAAAGCGTTGGACTGCTTTTTTCCAGTTTTTAAACCCAAACCACCTGTGGAACCGAACAAACGACATAGGGCTTTATCAGCAGCAACACAGTATTCTAACCAATTGTAATTTGTGTACCACATACTTCTAAAGTTTCTACCCTTTGTTTCTGGGTACTTATCAATAATAGGTTGAAAAGGACCATTTAAAAAAAAACTGTGATGCTTCTTGTCTACCATGAATTGGATCTCTTGGTTCAAACTGAAGCTGAGAAGGACTTTTAGACTGAGTAGTCTTACTTACAGGCAATACACTCTCAGCACTTGAAGTTGTAGGTATAGGTAAACCGGTAACTATTTCAATTGTTGATTCTGTCACTGTCGAAATTCTCTGTGGTTCATCTATTGCTGGTGTAGCCGACACTGACACTTCAGCCAAGTCACTATCTGGATCCGAAGCAACAGCAGCATTTAGGGTTGTGTGGGAGTGTAATCCTTCTTGGGATATCTGTCTTTTGCTGAAGACATCGAATAACGTTTTTCCTGAAGAACGCTTCATTGTTAACTAAAATACACAACAGTGAGTACGCAAACACAACTGCATTCGATTTGATCAGAACTACGACAAACACAGAAGACAACATTTGTGCTGGAACAGTACTATCCGCAGACTGTAACCTGGCTTGCGGGCTTGCGGAAACTCTCGGCAGCAGTCGGTAGATTTCGTGGCGTAACGAGTTGCAGATGTTCGTTGCCAACTATGCAGCGTAGACTGCATTTGTCGTTTCCTTTGTTGCTTAACCGTGCTGTTGCTGTCAGTGTTTAGTTGCTGCGTTGATAAGAAAAGGAAGTTTGATCTTGTAAAGGTTGTTGTGGTCTTCAGTCCGAAGACTGGTTTGATGCAGCTCTCCATGCTACTCTATCCTGTGCAAGCCATTTCATTTCATAATAATTACTGAAACAACATCGTTCTGGACCTGCTTACCGTATTGATCGCATGGTCTCCCTCTTACAGCTTTTACCCCCACACTTCCTTCCAGTAGTAAATTGGTGATACCTTAATGTCTCAGAATGTGTCCTATCAATTGCTCCCTCCTTTTAGTCGAGTTATGCCACAATGTTCTTTTATCCCCTATTCTATTCAGAGACTCTTATCTAAATTTCAGCATTCTTCTGTGACACAACATTTCAAAAGCTTCTATTCGGTTCTTGTCTTCACTATTTATCGTCCATGTATCGCTTCCATACTAGGCTACACTCCAGACAAATACCTTCAAAAAAGATTTTCTAACACTTAAATCTATATTTGATGTGAACAAATTTCTCTTCTTCAGAAAAGCATTTCTTGCCATTCCGGGTCTACATTTTCTATCCTCCCTGTTTCGGCCATCGTACATCACTAACAAACACTTAACAAATTCAAAAGAAAAATAATCTCTCACCCGCTACCGACACAAAGCGTTACGAACAAGCAGTGGAGCAATTTCAAGGACATGTTCCTGATCCTCCACGTCATCACAAATCTCTGAAAATTCATGTATTGGGTCGTTCGATTTTTAACCGATGTTTACTTTTTTTAATATGATTTGAAAAATGTACATTCTTTAGAATAACAAATCTTTTTAAAATTTTTAACTATTGGTTTTTCCATTCATCGGATTGTAACTGCTAACATCTGTATAGGCTGGAAACAATCACAAAAGGATGTGTTGCTGTGCTGAATGGAACTCTTCATTCGTGCACGTAGTCACCAAAAGTCCATAAACTCATCCGAAAATAATTAAAAACTTATCTCTCCTTAATTCCTCAAGAAGGACAGAGAATGCATCCACTTCGTCTATTCTCGTATTGAGTGGATGGACCCAATGCAACCTTCTTCTTCTTCTCTTCAAACGTCTGTACAAGACAAGCCACGCTAATATCTGCTGATGGTGCTGCATTTGCAGTCTGGGAAGGCAACAGCAGACGGAAGGCTGTCACGACACGGCACGGCGTGCCGTGTAGCTGTTGGGTGGCTGTGAAGAGGCGTGGATCTCGTGTCGGCCCGGCGAGAATGCCGGCTTGTCGGCTGCCGGGTTGATGTGAAGTAAGCCGACCACCCGCTCACCAGAAGCCAAGTTACAGTTTGCATATACTACTGGCGCGCAGAGAGATATTTACGATGAGGCAGTGCACATGTCACTGGGTTTGGCTACGATCTTCAACTTTCGTCAGACCTCGTGTGCGAAGGCGGAGCCTCCTTCTGTACTACAATGTCGCGCCGAGCATGTGTACCACCATAATTCCCACTTACAGCTATGTTACAATTGTGCAAATCAGTTTTAAAAGTAGACAAGTGATACTACGCTAAAGAAGTGAATAATTTAATCATATTTTTCCCAGAAAGTGGGGGGGGGGGGGCAACTGTCCCACCCCTAATCGCCGCCACTGGCGGAGAGCGTCCACAAACGGAAACAATGCTTCCAAAATAAACAACGAGGATCCAATCCCTACGTGATGGAATTCAATAAGTCATCAAAGTAGACGACGGCGACAAACAAATTCAACATCACCAACCGTACCATGATTGAATTATCAGTATGCCATAGGCACTAAAATGCAGACAAGATTACGACGACACCGAGAAATCATTTCTACATGAACCACAAACAGAGGACCATAAAGCAACACTGGACAAGGCTATGTCAACCAATTCTCGTCTAACCAAAGGATCCTTGGCAATATCTTCTTTAACGACAAAACATTGACGAAACATCTTAACCCAGACATGAATTAAAAGTAACAATGACTTCATAATAAAATTAAAGGACAAATAATACAATTAAAAAAACTGATACTTATATGTACTATTCTTAATCTACAGCAGAAGGTAACAATACAAAAAGAAATTAAGAATATTATCATTATTAATATATATATATATATATATATATATATATATATATATATATATATATATATATATATATATATATATATATTTCCATCTTTTCTAGAAACGGCCTGAGGTGACAGATATGGTGCACCCCAACAGCTTATCCAGTCTTAATGGTTTCCAGCAGGGCAGCACAGGGATGGACCATTTTTATAATTCTCAGTGGTCCGTTATACACAGAGAAGAACTTATGGCATAGTTTCTTTTCATTCTTGGAGGGACGAAATTTTTCACAAGTACTTTCACCCCAGCCACAAAACTCCGCGAACCGGTATGCCACTCCCGCAATCGCTTTTCGGTTACTCGCGTTATCCTTGATACGCTGAATGGCCAACTCGATGACCCTATTGTGACCACAGCGGAATAGTTTTAAGTACCGTGATGGGAGCTAGACGAGTCGTACTGTGTGGAATGTTGTTGATCACGTCTTGTAAGTCACTAAGAAATCAGTCCCAAGCCGCATGATTCTTATTGCAGTATATCCTGCATATATTCCCAATCTTACTCATTACAGTTTAGGCGGGGTTGCTCTGGGGCTGATATGCTGACGCGAAGATTGACTGGATCCGGAGACGACCATCTGTTATTGCAGTCAAATGTACAGTGCCAATTTGGACTGCAACTATCGGTGGATTTCTTCCCGAGAATCTGTCTGTTTTTCCTCCTTTAATATCTCTCGTATATCTTCATGTTCCAAGAGATATAGAGTGATGGATACCAGTGTTTCTACGGAGACTGGAGGCACACATACCGCAGGCACATAATGTCAACTACTGTCATTTCTGCTATTGCCAATGTTTGTGGGTGCAGGATTCGGGGGTCTTAATTTAATAATTTTACACCTCTTTGCATAAATGGATTCGGTGGCCTTTGACAACCCCAGGACCCACCATTATTACCATTGTTTCTCCGTTGAGAATTACCACTGTGTTGGTTCTGGAAGCCAGTCGAACTATTTTGGCGCCATCTCTAATTTTGTTGGGATTGCCCATATTGATTCCCTTCATTTGCATGTTTATAGCGGCCATCATTGCCGTAATCATGCCAATTTCCATGACCTTAATTGTTATTACCTGAATGATTATTCAGGTTATGTTTGTGGGATTTGTTTCCACCAAGTGCCCTATCAGAATTATTATTATTATTCCTTTCCCAATATTAGGAAGAATTATCCCGCTCCCTGGGTCCTCTAGTACGCCAGCCCTGTCGATTCTCGACATATTCGGCCTGCTTTAGCGCGCTTATAAATTAGTCAATTGTGCCCTCACATTTGCCAATCATACTGCGCTGGTAAGCCGAAAGCCTCGTGAAACAATGCTTCATTAATTCCTGCTCCGTAGACGGGTTGTCAAGAAATCTGTTCTTTTTAATAAGTGGTTCTAGAAACTTCTCTGGGTCTTTATACCCTGCACTCTCCATATCTTTTCCGAATACTATTTCTTCCTTAATCCTTTCTTGTGTATGCTGCAAGAAAAATGGTTCTGAACTCTTCATACGATTTGCAACAATTTGCCATAGAGCGCATATGTTCAGCTACGCTTAAGAGTTATGTGTGTTGTTGTTTAATGTTGAATCTATCGTTTAATCAGACGACAAAAGTAGTTTATTTTAAAGTTAATCATTGATGTTTAACAGTCAAGAGCACTAAGTCATCAGATAACTTCATTAAAATTTAACTGAATACGTACAATGTTCATTAACACAGTTAGTTGGTTTAATTATTGCCCTTATATTGATGTATATACTGTTAAATAAGAAACAGTGCATTAAGCTAATTATTAGCGCAACGGATCTTCTAACAAAGCAACTCTGACAAGTAACCTGCTTGAAAAACACACTGACAAAAAATTTGACTACGAGAAAGATGTTGAAAACACAAACCATTTTCTTAATGTTTGACTACGAGAATATTATGTAGATCAGTACCTGATTATCAAAATTCAGTATCGTACTCAATTAACTGCAGTTTTGCGTAACAATCATTTACTACGGTACCAATAACGAAATCTGTTCAACAAGATTACCAAAATCAATACTGCACTTTAAATCCACAAAGAACTAATTATCAAATAAAGGTAGTAGGTTAATCTTCTAACTACGTAAATGAAACAGAAAAGAAAGTTCAACTTTATTACTTATTGTTAATAATCACCATTACATTACCTAAATGATAAAACCTTTTCATAATTACATTAAATGTAATTACCTTCATTCCAGTGGTGGTAAAACGTTTTCACAATAATAAGAAATACAATATATTACAAATACAATCGAATCAACTTGCTGGCACAGCAGCCTCTGCTCTACATCGGTGCCATATGCACAACTGCTCTCTAAGCAAGCTGAACCACAAGTCTGCTTCTCTGTCTCTCTGCACGAGCTACAATGCTATGCGATACATAATCTGTGCCAAAGATGAAACTCCACAGATTTATGTACACATATCGATACACACAGTAGAAGAAATATTATACATTTCCTTGCAAGCAAATTACTCGATACAAAACAGGAGGCACAATATTAGACATTTTCTTACAAATTCAGCAATATACATTTTCTATGGACCATTTCACGCTCCCTTGCATATGCCCATGAATGAATTCGAGTTTATACTGCAATGGCCATGATGTTTGCAGCACGTTCTCGAATTGCGACATGAAAGACATTGAGTGAAGAGAATTACTGTTTTCTTTATATACTTGAAAGTTTTACACAGAGAGAAAGTGCTTCAAGTAAAAGGACTCACACGTTCGCTCTTCCCTTTGGAAAATTTCTCTGTCGCCAACTTGTGTGTGGCGCGGATTGGGATCAGTTGGTACACACCTCCCTGAACCAGCTGTTTCCTGAAGGCGTTTCTCAATACGTCGGGGACGACAACAGTTGTCTTCCCGTTGAAATTCTGTGCACGATTGAGATACAGGTTTGATGTGCGGAATACTTTCCTCCCTCGCAAGTGACCTTTGTGTGGGAGTCTGATTCTTTTATACCCTTTGAGTCTCGAGTAACAGTTCGGACCTCTGTTGCATATTTCGCAAGACACTTTCGTTACTTACTGCACTGGCAGTCTCAGACAAGTTTGACGAGACAAGTTGTACTTCTTCCTGAGTACTTTTAATGTGCTGCTCTAGCTCGTTTTGTTTCTTTATAATCTTAATCTGGGCCTCTTTAATAACTGGGATATCAGATTGATTACTCTTAATATCTTCTATCGCCTTTACGGTATTCGCAAATTTTTCCAGAGTATCGTGGACAATATTCTTTCCTCGATTTCTCAACTTATCTGATTCTGCAATTTTCTTTGCCCTACTGGCCTCATAACGAGCCAATCTAGCGTCCCTGTTTGCTTCCAAAAAGTCTATTTCGCTTGCGCGGCCGTTTTTTTGTACCGAATCCAGGCTCTTTCGCATTTCGGAAGTTCGTCCGTGAGATCACCAATATTGCTCAAAATATGCTTATGGTGCTTCTCTAATAGTAGTTTCTGACTTTCCTGTTGTTGTTTATGATTATCCTGCACGAATCACATAAGATTGGCAATTTGAATATCGTCATATCTACCTCCTGGTGTTGATGCTCTAGAAGGTACGGCATTTTGATCATTGGACGCGGAGTATGACGGTCTTTCATCACTGTGCGTAAATTTTACGAAGATTACGGGTTGTGTGTCGCGTTATCTCTTTATCACAATCACTCTCGCTTGATTCTGTATATGAATCCCTGCGAGAGGAAATATCTCTCTTCTCGTTATGCGATTCCCTCGAAACGTCGCGAATGTGTCGGCGAAACTTTCGAAATACACTGTATGAGAATAACATTTCTTAGCGACTTGCAACAAACTTTAAACATTATTTCAAACCTTTATTAAACTATTTCTCCCTGGCAACCATCATAATATGATGAAAGGAAAAAAGTTTCTCAGTTACTACTTTTCCGCTGCTTATGGAGTAAAACTACCGCTCTCGGTATGACGTTACAATTTATAATTTGAACAATACAAAATATAGCGACAGGAAATTTTACAGACAGTCTACACATATATAGTTGAATGTAGCTTCTAAATTGTGTGCCACAGTAGGACACTTAGTCCATGAGGTATGAGCACATAAACAATAACGTCACGCTGTTCATGGACTAAAACTACGGCATTCATTATGATGTTACAATTTACACTTGCTACTTTACGAATTGCAGCCGCAGGAAAAATTACAGACAGTATACACGCATATAGTTGAGTGTACCCTCTAAATTGTAGCACAGCACGACAAGTAACTCATGAGATATGAGCTCATAAACAGTAACATTCATGGAAAACTGCCCCATGACGCACTAGATTTGAATCTATCACTTCTTTACTATTAATTGTAATCCCAAGAGATGTATACCTGAAAAATAGCAGTAATAAATAAATTTATACACGTGCAACGCCGGGTTTTCAGCTAGTGCAGAATAAAGGACAAAAACTTAACACCAAAAGATAAAGTACAGGTTCGACTGGCTATTAATCATAAATTTGGTGTTGTTGTTGTTGTGGTCTTCAGTCCGTAGACTGGTTTGATGCAGCTCTCCACGCTACCCTGTCCTGTGGAAGTCTCTTCATTTGAGAATACGTTCGTCAAACTACATCCTTTTGAATCTGCTTACTATATTCGTCCCTCGGTTCCCTCTACGATTTTTACACTACACGCTTCCTTCTAATGCTAAGTTGACAATTCCTTGATGTCTCAGAATGTGTTCAACCAATCTATCCCTTCTCTTAGTCAGGACATGCCATAAATACCTTTTCTCCCCGATTCGGTTAAGCACCTCCTCATTAGTTACACGATCTACCCATCTAATTTTCATCATTCGTCTGTAGCACCACATTTCAAAAGCTTCTATCATCTTTTTATCTGAACACCTTATCGTCCACGTTTCACTCCCAAACAATGCTACACTCCAGACAAATGCTTTCAGAAAGGACTTCCTAACATTTAAATTAATATTGGATGTTAACAAGTCTCGCTTCTTTAGAAACGCTTTTCTTCCCATAGCTATTCTGCATTTTATATCTTCTTTACTTCGGCCATCAGAAGTTACCTTGCTACCCAAATAACAAAATTCATCAACTACTTTTATTGTCTCATTACCTATTCTAATTCCTTCAGCATCTCCTGATTTTCCGACAGTGCATTCCATTACCTTCGTTTTACTCTTGTTAATGTTCATCTTATATCTTCCTTTCAAGACACTGTCCAATCCATTCAATGGCTCTTCCAGATCTTTTGCGGTCTTTGACAGAATTACTATATCATCGGCTAACCGCAATGTTTTTATTTCTTCCCCTTCACTTTAATGCCCTCTCCAAATTTCTCCTCCCATTTCTTCACTGCCTGCTCAATGTACAGATTGAACAACATTTAGGAAAGGCTACAACGCTGTCTTACTCCCTTCCCAACCTCTGCGTCCCTTTCTTGCCCTTCGACTCCAATAACCACTGTCTGGTTTTTGTATAGGTTGAATATAACTCTTCGCCCCCTATATTTTACCCCTGATACCTTCAGAAATTGGAACAGTGTATTCCAGTCGTCATTGTCAAAAGCTTTCTCCACATCGACAAATGCTAATAACGTAGGTTTCCCTTTCCGTGATCCATCTTCTAAGATAAGCGTAATGTCAGTATCGCCTTCCGTGTTCCTACATTTCTCTTAAATCCAAACTGATCTTCCCTGAGGTCGCATTCCACAAGTTATTCTATTCGTCTGTAAATTATTCGTGTTAGTATTTCGCACCCATGACTTATTAAACTGATAGCTCTGTAATTGTCACACTTCTCTGAACTTGCTTTCTTTGGAATTGGGATTACAATATTCTTCTTGATGTCGGATGGTATATCCTCTGTCTTATACATCTTGCATACCAGGGGGTACAATTTTTTGACGATTGGCTCTCCCCACGACATCAGCAGTTCAGACGGAATATCATCTAGTCCAGGGGTCTTGTTTCGTCTCAAGTCCTTCAGCACTCTGTCAAATTCCTTTCGCAGTATCATATCTCCTACGTCTTATTCCTCCACTTCGTCTTCCATTTCTGGAATACTGCCTTCAATTTTATTTCCTTTGTATAGGCCCTCTATATATTCCTTCCACACTTCAGCTTTCCCTTCTTTGCTTAGTACTGGTTTTCCGTCTGAGTTCTTGATACTCATGCAGCTGCTTTTCTTGTCTCCAAATATCTCTTTTATTTTCCTGTAGACGGTATCTATATTTCCCCTAGTTATGCATTCTTCTACGGTTCTGCATTTCTCCTCTTGCCACTCCTGCTTACCCAGTCTGTACTTCCTGTCAATCTCATTTTTCAGACGTTTGTACTCCCTTTTTCCTGTTTCACTTGCTGATTTTTATATTTTCTCCTCTGATCAATAAATGTCAGTATATCCTGTGTTATCCAGGGATTTCTATTAGGCCTTGTCCTTCGGCCTATGTGGTCCTCTGCTGCCTTCCCGTATCTCTTAGTGCTACCCATTCTTCTTCTACTCTATTACTCTCCCCCGTTTCAGCCAACCCTGGCCTAATGCTCCCTCTGAAACTCTCAAGCACCTCAGAATCCTTCAATCTTTCCAGGTTCCATCTCCTAACATTTCGACCTTTCTGCAGTCTCTTAAATTTTAATCAGCAGTTCATAACCAATAAGTTATGGTCAAAGCCTATATTTGCCCCTGGATTTGTGTTACAGTTTAGAACCTGGTTTCTAAATCTGTTCCTTACCATTATAAAGTTATTCTCGTACCTACAGTGTCTCCTGGTTCCTTCCACGTATACAGCCTTCTTTCATGATGATTAAACCAAGTGTTGGTGATCATTAAATTGTGCTCTGCGCAAAATTCTACCAAGCGATCTCCTCTTTCATTCCTTTTTCCCAGTCAATTTTTACCTACTACATTTCCTTCTCTTACCTTTCCAGTCCCCCATCACAATCAAGTTTTCGTCTCCCTTAACTTTCTGAATGATTTCTTTTATCTCCTCATACATTTTTTCGATATACTCATCATCGGCCGTGCTAGTTGACATATAAACTTCCACTACTGTGGTCGGTGTTGGCTTTGTGTCTACCTTTAGCACGATAATGCGTTCACTATGCTGTTCATAGTAACTTACCCGCATTCTTATTTTCTTATTCATTATCAGACCTAATCCTGCGTTAACACCAACTGATTTTGTAGTGATAACCCTGTACTCACCTGACCAGAAATCCTACCATATCAAACTTTAACCTATTTATATCTCTATTCAAAGTTTCTAGCTTTTGCGATTAAGCGTTAGAACATTCCACGCTCCGACCCGTAGAATGCCTGTTTTGTTTTTCTTGATGACGACATTCTCCTGAGTAGTCCCCGCCCAGAGATCCGAATGGGGAACTGTTTTACCTCCGGAATATTTTACCGAAGAAGACGCCATCATCATATAGTCATACAGTATAGCTGCATGTCCTCGAGAGAAGTAACGACTGTAGTTTCCCCTTGCTTTCAGCCGTTCGCAGTAACTGCATGGCAAAGCCATGTAAGCTGATGTTACAAGGCCAGCTCAGTCAATCATCCAGACTGTTGCCCCTGTAACTACTGAAAAGGCTGCTGCCCCTCTTCAGGAACCACACGTTTGTCTGGCCTCTCCACAGATACCCCTCCGCTGTGGTTGCACCTACGGTACGGCTATCTGTATCGTTAAGGCACGCAAGCCACCCCACCTCGGCAATGTTCATGGGGGTGGAAATGTGGTGTATTAACCTATAAAAATGTATTTAAAAGTGAGTAGAAGGTTAAGTACTGAAACAGACGTCGACTATGACGACCACACAAACTCACACTGCGTCCCACCTATCAACCACCATTCAATAATCTTCTTGCCTAGTTGTGTCGGCGCTACCTTACCATATACAGTAGAACAGCGACGCGAAGTCGAAGGGCCGTTGGTGATAGTGCAGACTGATGGATGCGATCGCGGATGGAAGAACATCAACGCGATCGGCGCAGCAATTACAAAAGTATTCGAAATACGGAGGAAATATAGCAATTTTCCAAGCCAATGGTGAATGCTGATTTAAAAAAAAAAAAAAAAGTAAATTATCCTGATTACGAGTGAGCTTGTTCAGAAAAACACCTGCTTCAGAATATTTACTATTTACTAGTTCCTAAGTATATTAATGTGAATGCAAACAGCAATCACACAAATAATTTCTGACACTGTGCAATTGGCACACAAAATAGTCTAAGTCCACTGAAGTTTGCCACTTGGAGAACGAACTGGACACAAATCGAAAGGTCCGAGCACTTCGGAGTCCTGCGCCCGAAGCACTATATCGAGAGGTCCGAACCCTTCGGAGTCCTCCGCAACAGGGCGACGTCCTGTCCCGCTTTTTCGCTGGTGGCGGCGAGCGCCCAGCAGCAAGTTCCCTGGTGGGTTACTCGCAATGAACCGAAATCATGCAACGACCATTCCAATCATCTGGCAAAAAATTAATTAGAATATAAACTACCTCTATCACCCAAGGAAATAAATGGAACAAATAAAATGTGGAATAAAATAGCATTGCTACCTCTCAATATATATATATATATATATATATATATATATATATCAGTATCTTATACCATTCCTGTCCCTAGTGGCGTTGTTCCGTACACCTTGTTTATGCATAAAATTCAGTGAATACCGTAATAAAAGGTGATGTACTTCTACCCATCACAATGTGTGATGGGCTCCTCAGTTTCGCTGCTGCGCCTGATATGAGGAAAACGGAGAGGTATATAGAAATGTCATTCGGGCGAGATTTCGATAATTCCAGCGGTGGTCTGGATTGTGCGACCTGATCTACATACTTTTACATACGTACTCCACACTCTAACCAAGGGAGCGTGGCGGAGCGTACCTAGTACAGTTACTAATTACTTGCTTTCCCCGATCACGTCGTCTTCTACGGCCTTCCGTAAACCATTCTGCTCATTCCCATTACCGTCCGAAACATTTCATTCCACGCAAGCAGAAATTTCGGGTGCAGGACCCACTTCTCCTGAAAGAAAATAGGTTGCGGGTGATATATTCAAATGTTTGTGAATCTATGGGACTTAACTACTCTGGTCATAGGGCCCTAAGCTGACAAACGTCTTAAATAATGCTGAGGACAACAAATATACCCTTACCGAGGGAGGACTCGAACCTCCGACGGTGAACAGTGGCGCGTTGCATAGCTAGGCGCCTTAGAACGCAGGTATCGGGATTCATTCACCAGTTCTGTCTTCACGGCCTGCAGGCAACAGCCCCCAGATCTTCCAGCAGTTTGCAGACTCCAGCCTCTCTCTCTACGGACCATTCTACAGTGGACGTGTTCTCTGACGCCATTTCACTCTGAGTAAATAAAATGGGCAAAAAAATGTTACTTCTTAAAATTAACATCCTCCTTCTCTTCATGAGGATGTTGTGGAGGGTAAAAAATAAAAAATAAAATAAAATAAAATAAAATAAAATAAAGGCACAATATGGCAGAATGCCTTGCAGAGAAATACATATGTAATAAATGATTTGCAGTCTCAAGTTAAAAGTAATGGAAGATATTTCTGAGAGACCAGAGGCTATTTAAATTCAGTTAAAATGAGAAGGTACACGAAAATGATAAACAGAGGTGCCCAACAGCTTTGGTATTTACAAAGACAAGCGGAAAATTCTGTCATGTTGAAAGTGACGAACGTTGAAGAAATTCGTGGTCTTATGGACACACTAAATTTGGAAACTACGACGGCCCAAAGTTATTATCAGGAAATTATGACGTGAAAAACTGTAAATAATTTAAATGTCGAAACCTATAAATTCTTAGTGTAACACAATATATGTAAGTCTTTTTAGATGATTAGTTTCAAGCCCTGTTCGTATGATTAAAATATTGTGAGATTAATCGTCAGTGATTTGATACACAGTTGAAAAGTAGTTATACAGAACTCACAAAATATAGTTCATCTATATGATCTATAAGTTACTATGAACAGCGTAGTGAACACATTATTACAGTAAAGATACACACAAAACCAACGCCGAATACAGTAGTACGCGTGTGTATGCCAACCATCTCAGCCGTTGATGATGATGTTAAACAAATGTATGAGGAGAAAAAAGAAATTATTCAGAAAATTATGCGTGATGAAAACTTGAGTGTGATGGGGGATTGGAACTCGGTCATAGGAAAGGGAAGGAAATGTAGTAAGTGAATACCGACTGGGAAAAATGAATGAAAGAGGAAATCGCTTGGTAGTATTCTGTGCAGAGCACACTTGGTTTAAACATAATGAAAGAAGGCTGTATACGTCGAAGAGACCAGGAGAGATTGGACGGTACCAGATTGACTTTATAATGTTTAGGAATATATTTAGGAACGAGGTTTTAAATTGTAAGGCACATCCAGGTTCAGATATAGACTCGGATCATAACTTATTATGAACTGCAGATTAAAACTCAAGAGCCTGCAGAAAGGAAGAGGTTAGGAGATGGCACCTGGACAAATTCAAGGAACCAGAGGTGGTGGAGGGTGGCAGAGGGAGCATTAGGCAAGGACTGGCTGAAACGTGGGAAAGTGATACAGTAGAAGAAGATTGGGTGGCTCTGAGACACAGGGTAGTGAAGGCTGCAGAGGATCATATAGCCAGAAGGACAAGGCCTAATAGAAATCCCTGGATAACACAGGATATACTGAACTTAATTGATGAGAGGAGAAAATGTTAAAGTTCAGCAAACGAAGAAGGTAAAAGGGAGTACAGACGTCTGAAAAATGAAGACAGGAAGTGCAGACTGGCTAAGCAGGAGTGGCTTGAGGAGAAATGCAAGACCGTAGAAGAATGTATATATAGGGGAAAGATAGATACAGCCTACAGGAAAATGAAAGAGACATTTGGAGACAAGAAAAGTAGCGGTATGAGTATCAAGAACTCGGATAGAAAACCAGTACTAAGCAAAGACGGGAAAGGTGGAAGGAATATATAGCTCTATACAAAGGAAATAAACTTGAAAGCAGTATTCTTGATATGGAAGATGACGTAGAGAAGGATGAGAGAGGATACTGCGAGAAGTATTTGACAGAGCACTAAAAGATTTGAGTAGAAACAAGGCTCCTGGAATAGATGACATACCGTCTGAACTGCTCATATCGATAGGAGAGCCAGTCATGAAGAAATTGTTCCACCTAGTACGCAAGATATATGAGACAGGGGAAATACCCTCCGACTTAAAGAAGAATATAGTAATTCAAATTCCAAAGAAAGCATTAAAAGTAGTAGACGAGTTTTCTTACTTGGATAGCAAGACAACTTCTGATGGCAGAAGTAAAGAAGATATAAAAATGCAGAATGGCTATGGGAAGAAAATCGTTTCTGAAGAAACGAAACTTGTTGATATCTAATATTAGTTTAAATGTTAGGAAGTCCATTCTGAAGGCATTTGTCTGGAGAGTTGCATTGTATGGAAGTGAAGTATGGACAATAAGGAGTTCAGACAGAAAGATGATAGAAGCTTTTGAAATGTGGTGCTACAGATGAATGATAAAAATTAGATGGGTAGATCACGTAACTAATGAGGAGGTGCTCAAAAGAATTGGGGAGAAAAGGAATTTCAGGCGTATTCTGACTAAGAGGAAGGGGTAGTTTGGTTGGACACATCCTGAGACATCAAGGAATCGTCATCTTAGCATTAGAAAGAAGTGTGTGGGGCAAAAATCGTAGAGGGAGACCGAGGAACGAGTACAGTAAGCTGATTCAAAGGGGTGTAGGTTGCAGAAAGTATTCTCAGATGAAGAGACTTGCACAGGACAGGCTAGCGTGGAGAGCTGCATCAAACCAGACTGCGGACTGAAAACCACAACAACAACAACATGACGCAGTAAACAAAGAAATGCGCAGAAAAGTGCTGCATCAAGGGACGTCTCCTTCTTAACCACTGTAATGATTTGAAGCACATTTTGTACACTTATTCTTTCGATGACGTAACAATTGACGTAGGAGTAAGAACTGCTTAGGACATACAGTTCAGGAGATATGACGATATAAACAATTACATGGTTGAAAAACTGTGGCATCATGCGTCGTGGGAATAGCAGTTTATTCATCCTAAAATCTTCATGAATTTTTGGACACTTGACCTTCAAAACAAGAGGAAGGTCACTGTCCCATAAAATTTTGGGTGGTGCATGAGGGAGTATACTTTACATAGGGACTTCGTCAGATTCTACAATTCTTTCTGATCCTGATAAATATGATGGGACAATTCAGTTCATCAATGTAGTACTAAAATATTCAGATTACCTACAATCATATCAATTAATTAATGTGACTAAACAGTTAATATTCAGATTTCTCCGAAGTTTCGAATGAAATAAATATTCTGAAAATTCTAGCAGCCCTCTATGGAAGTTACGTTACATTTTTCAGGGTGATACTCACAAAGAAACATTTAAAACATGTATATATATTGTACACACCACGTGAAATTTTTGTAATCAATTTAAAGTAAGAATTTAAAAAAAAATATGCTTCAGTGGAAAGCATACTTCATTCAGAATTTTAAATGACGGTTTATTGGCTGTCAGCTTTGATGCATACAAAGCGTACCAAATCATTGGGGTGCAAAACACCAGCAGAAGGAGTTTGTTGTTACCAACGTATGGTAGAAATATGAATTTAAAAATAAATCTAATACATAAAAATTAATGTTCGTATGCCTTTTCGATGAAATGTTGTCGACTCACTTCTTTTACTCGCGCGAAGGTTACAGGTACACAATTAAATTCGTATGGTATATGTCGGAGGGTGCTTTACAATTACTTAATTCGTTTCTTGCGCCTTCACGCTGAAATGGTTGGAGCGATATGAATGAAATTTGAAACAGAGGTAGATCATATCCTTATTAGTACTTGGATTACCTTTCGTAAGCCGCCATATAGTACTTGGCGGATGGTACTTTACAATGATTTACTATGTTTGATACTCCTTCATGCTGAAAGGAATGGGCAGATTTGAATGACATTTGGAATGCACATACCTTATACCCTCCATTATTACATGAGCTGCTTTTAGTAAGCCACTGTAAAGTGCGTGATGGAGGGTACCATACAATGTTTTAATACATTCGTTTCTTATGACACTGACACAATTGGACAGATTTGAATGACATTTGAAATGCAAATATCTTATACGCTGAATTAACGCAGGAGCTACCCCTCTGAAGTCATGACGGATGGTACCTTACAGTGAGTTAACGCCTTTGTTACTGTTGACTCTGAAACGAATGGACGAGATTAATGAAATGTGGAATGAAGATAATGTTCAACTGTTTGTTAAAACTTACAACCTACTTACGAACTAACTTATACTAAAGACAGCACAAACATCCATTCCCTAGAGGGCCTACGAACCCCTGATGGGAACTGCCTTGCGCATCATAGCATAGCGCCTCAATGTGCTCGGCCGTTCCGCCACGGCGGAGTGAAGACAGGTTATACCCAAAATTACATGGTGGATGTTTTTATATTCTGCAAGCCTTTGAATTTAGCATGGTGGAAGGTAACTTGGTAGTTTGATACCGTTTCATCAGTAATCATGAATCGTGGCGGATATATGTATGTTTCCATATAGCCTATAAGAGGGAGAGGCGAGGTTGAAGGAAGAGACAGGCAGAGAGGGAAGAGAGCAACCGGACAGAGAGAGCGAACAGGAGAGAGGGGAGATGGTAACAGACAGGTGAAAGAAACAGACGGAGGGAGGGGGGAGAAATGGACAGAGAAAGGGGCAGACGGAGATGTGGGGAGCAACAGGTGAACAGAAAGAGCGAATAAAAGAAGAGTGGGGAGTTGGTGACAGAAAGGTGAAAGTAACAGAGAGAGGAAGTGGTAGTAAATTGACAGAAAAATGGGCAGGCGGAAACAGGGCAGTGGCACGTGATCAGAGAGAGCAAAGAGGAGGAGAGAGGGGAGATGGTGATAGACAGAAAATGTAACAGAAGGAGGCAGGGGGAGTAAATGGACAGAGAAAGGGGCAGGCGGGGATGGGGTAAGGAGCAGCTGAACAGAGAGAGCGAAGATGAGGAGAGAGGAGAGAGGGGAGATGGTGACAGAGAGAAAAAGTAACAGAGGGAGGGAGCAGGAGAAAAGGGCAGGTAGAGTCGGAGGGAGGAGCAGGTGAACAAAGAGAGTGAAAAGGAGGAGTGAGGGTAGATGGTGACAGACAGGTGAAAGTAACACAGGGAGGAAGGGGTAGTAAAGGGAGAGCAAAAGGGGTAGGTGGAGATGGGGGTTGGAGCAGATGGTCAGAGAGGTTGAAGGGGAGGAGAGAGGGGACATGGCGACAGACAAAAAAAGTAACAGAGGAAGCGAAGGGGAGTAAATGGACGAAGACGGGGGGAGGAGCAGGTGAAGAGAGAGAGAGAAGTGGAGCAGATTGGGGAGATGGTGGCAGACAGGTTAATGTAACAGAGGGAGGGAAGGGTAGAAAATAGGCAGATAAAATGGCAGGCGGAGGCTGGGAGAACAGCAGGTGAACAGAGAGAGCGAGAAGGAGGAGAGAGGAGAGATGGTGACAGACAGGTGATAGTAACAGAGGGAGGGAGGAAGAATAAACGGAGAGAGAAAGCGGTAGGCGGAGTCTATGGGAGGAGCAGGTAAACAGAGAGAGCAAAGAGGAGATGAGAGGGGAGATGGTGACTGACAGTTGAAAGTAACAGAAGGAGGGAGGGGTAGTAAGAGGACAGAGGAAGGGGCGGATGGCAACATGTGGAAGAGCAGGTAAACAGAGAGAGCGAAGAGGTGAAGAGGGGGAAGGAGGATTAGCGACGGCCGCGGTGGCCGAGGGGACTGAGGCACTCCAGTCATGGTCTGCACGGTCACTCTGCTATCAGAGATAGCTAATAGGAGAAGAGAGGGGAGATGGTGACAGACAGGTGAAAGTAACAGTGGGAGGGATGGGGGAATAAAAGGACAGAGAAAGAGGCAGATGTATACAGGGGGAGCGAAGAGGAGGAGAGAGGGCATATGGTGATGGACAGGTGACATTAAAAGTGGGAGGGGGTGAGTAAATGGACAGAGAAAGGGGCTGGCAGAGACAGGGGAGGAGCAGGTGAACAGACAGACCGATTAGGAGAAGAGGGGGGAGATGGTGACAGACAGGTGAATGTAACAGTTACAGAGGTAGGGAGGGGGGAATAAATGCCCAGAGAAAGGGGCGGGCGGAAATAGGGGGACATGTAGGTGAACAGAGAGAGCGGAGAAGAGGAGAGAGGGTAGATGGTGACTTACAGGTGAAAATAACAGAGGGTGGGATGGGGAGTAAATGGACAGAGAAAGTGGCAGGCAGAGACAGGGAAGGAGCTGGCGAACAGAGAGAGCGAAGAGGAGGGGAGAGGGGAAATGGTGACAGACAGGTATAAAGTAGCAGTGGGAGAGACGGCGGTGTAAATGGAGAGAAAACGGGGCAGGCAGAGACGGGGAGAGGAGCAGGGGAACAGAGAGTGCGTAGAGGAGGGGAGAGGGGAGATGGTGACAGGCAGGTACAGAGTAGCAAATGGAGGGATGGGGGAGTAAATGGACAGAGAAAGGGGCAGTCGGAGACGGGGGTTGGAGCAGCTGAACAGAGAGAGCGATGAGGAGGGGAGAGGGGAGATGGTGACAGGCAGGTACAGAGTAGCAAATGGAGGGATGGGGGAGTAAATGGACAGAGAAAGGGGCAGTCGGAGACGGGGGTTGGAGCAGCTGAACAGAGAGAGCGATGAGGAGGGGAGAGGGGAGATGGTGACAGGCAGGTATAAAGTAGCAAAAGGAGGGATGGGGGAGTAAATGGACAGAGAAAGGGGCAGGCAGAGACGGATGGAGGAGCAGGCGAACGTAGGGAAGGGAAAGGAGGAGGTGGACTGATGGAATATAGAAACCTCATACACATTTGTTCTTATTGTACACACTGATATACCGTTCATCTGATTGCGGTAAGCCTCAGTCGAATCGCTGAGCGTTCCAAGACGCCTCGCTGCGGGGTACGAGGTGGCTTGCCGTCGGAGGTTCCATTCATCTCTTGGGCATGGGTGTGTTTTGTCCTTACGCTACTTTCATTAGTTTATAAGCCTAGCGACTGATAACCATCAACACGTTCAAATTTCAAACGTTATTTGCACAATTATTTCTCCTGATGTTGCAACGCGGCGGGTACCAGCTAGTAATGTAATAAAAAAAAAATTCTCTGCGATCATGACTGCAAGGTTTTAAGCCTCTCACAAATGAGCGACATTCAAACCAGAACCTGTTATCTATCAGCCAGTGCGCTGTATTACTATTACACCAGTCCACTCCCACAAAAAGTTAGCTTCAAAAGCCCTCATTATCCTTATACAAATCTTTATAGATGGTTCCCTAATTGTTTTAGAAAACTCAGGTGTACAGGAGTCCTTGTGTAAATTCGCTGCTGTATTAACATCTTGGCATGTGCAAGGCGCTTTACATTGTGAAAAATGGAAGTAACCGCCGTCAAATGCACGGCTGATTGACGACGTTTCCGCGACCGTCTGGCTGTATCTACTCTGAAGACCCACATTGACCGTCTTGAGTGTTGTCATAGTGCTGGCCGCGGTGGCCGAACGGTCTGCGGCGCGCCAGTCACGGTCTGCGCGGCCACTACGGTCGGGGATTTGAATCCCCCCTCGGGCATGGATATTTGCGCCGTCTATAGTATTAGCTAGTTCATAAGTAGTTTGTAAGCTTAGGGACTGATGGCCCCGTAGTTAAGTCCCATAAGTTCTACAAACATATGAACATTTTTGTTGTCAGACTGTAGCCTCTAGGACACGGTGCATAAGAATGACGCAGGCATGCAGAAACCAGAAGATACAGGAACTTGGAGCGAAATATGACACCGAATCCTGGTTTCTCCGGTAAAAACCTTGACTGGCTGCAACAAGATGCGCGAAATGATTGCGGGTTGGTGGGGGGGGGGGGAAGTAACAAGTTTCCACACTTGCTACTGAGTGCTTATTTCAGCCTTGTTACTCGTTTGCGGATTTTTGCCGTATCTGAGGTGCCGTGTAAGAGAGTATTTTTGATTACCGCTCTCACTAGGATCTTCACCGGTCTAGAATGTCGCCCTCATAGCAAGTGCGGTTTGGACAGAACCTTTTCGTGATGCTTTGCAGTTCAGTGCTCGCCGCTGCCTCTCATCGGCGTCGATCGCTGCAGACTCGCTAAGGCCGCACTTGAAATGCAGGGCATGCCTTCCGTCTCAAGCAATAGGCAGCAACATTAGAGGCTAAAGCTCTGACCAGAATTCCATGCTCTGCTTTCTGATGTACTAATCGGACGATCGTGGCAATATGTAAATCTTTTTTGACATTTTGTAATTGATTACAATGAACAGTAACTGTAGATATATTTTGGGATATGGAAGTTAATTTACAGAACTCAGAAACCGCTTACGGCAATTGAAGCAATTACGCACTCTGCTGGTCAGGTTACCACTTAAGACATTTTGGTAGTGATCGAAGATAACAAAAGGAAGGAAACTGTCCCTAATATCGTAAGCATCTTTACTTTTGGTTTTAATTTTCCTGTTATTGATTATATTAAGTTCCTTTGTATATTTCGTTAAGCTAGTCATTTCTGTCCCATAACCAAAATATTTAAGTGAATTTATCACCTAATAAATAATTCAAAAATAAATAAAAAAATAAAAACTACAATTAGACAGTGTGGAAAAAAGTATACTTAATTCCGCACCAGGTGTTCATCTAATACCGCCCTGTGCGATATTTGTAATACTATCTCCGTTGTTGTTGTGGTCTTCAGTCCGCCGACTGGTTTGATGCAGCTCTCTACGCTACCCTGTCCTGTGCAACACTTTTCATCTGAGAATACTTTCGTAAACCTACATCCCTTTGAATCTGCTTACCGTATTCGTCCCTCGGTCTCCCTCTACGATTTTCACCCCACACACGTCCTTCTAATGCTACGTTGACGATTCCTCGATTTCTCAGGATGTGTCCAACCATAGTATCCCTTCTCTTAGTCAGAATACGCCAAAAATTCCTTTTCTCCCCAATTCTTTTGAGCACCTCCTCATTAGTTACGTGATCTACCCATAAAATTTTCATCAATCGTTTGTAGTACCCCATTTCAAAAGCTTTCATCATCTTTTTGTCTGAACTCCTTATTGTCCACATTCCACTTCCATATAATGCTACACTCCAGACAAATGCTTTCAGAAAGGACTTCCTAACGTTTAAACTATTATTGGATGTCAACAAGTTTCGCTTATTCAGAAACGCTTTTCTTCCCATAGCCATTCTGCATTTCATATATTCTTTACTTCGGCCATCAGAAGTTATCTTGCTACCCAAGTAACAAAACTCGTCTACTACTTTTATTGCCTCATTACCTAATTTAATTTCTTCAGCATCACCTGATTTTGTGACGCTACATTCCATTATCCTTGATTTACTGTTGTTGATGTTCACCCTATAACCTCTTTTCAGGACTTTGTCAATTCCATTCAATTGCTCTTCCAGATCCTTTGCGGTCTCTGACAGGATTACTATGTCATCGGCATACCGCAAGGTTTTTATTTCTTCTCCCTGAACTTTAATTCTCTCTCCAAAATTTTCCTTGCATTCCTGCACTGCTTGCTCATTGTACAGATTGAACAACAATGGAAAAAGGCTACAACGCTGTCTTACTCCCTTCCCAATCTCTGCGCCCATTTCATGCCCTTCTACTGTAATAACCGCTGTGTGGTTTTTGTATAAGTTGTGTAAAACTCTTCGCTCCCTATATTTTACCTCTTGTACCTACAGAATTCGAAACAGTGTATTCCAGTCGACACTGTCAAAAGCTTTTTCAAATCTACAATCGCTAAAAACGTACGTTTGCTTTTCCTTAGCCTGTCTTCTAAGATAAGTCGTAATGTCAGTATTGCCTCCCGTGTTCCAGCATTTTTCCTAAATCAAAACTGATCTTCTCCAAGGTCGGATTCCACCAGTTTTTTCATTTGTCTGTAATTATTCGTGTCAGTATTTTGCAGCTATGACTTACTAAACTGGTAGTTCTGTAATCTGCACAACTTTAAAAGAAAATCGAGAACTGTGGATAAATTAATTGAATACTTCGAAATATTATTGGATTTAATTACTTGTATAATTGAAGATCTGTTGTATAATTTCACGTAGTTGTCATAAACTACCATACATTACACAAAATTGAAACTTATTTTTTTTAAAAAGACACACAAATAAAACTTTCGTTGTCAGTATCTCCAGAGCATAGTTCATGACAACACATGTGACATTCAGCACAAGTTATCTATTTATATCCAGGCCTGTTAGTCAAATAAAGCTGGTTACAGTAAAATCAATCGTTATCACTTTCACTGTGTTCGTTATCTGTAGACACTGTCAATGTTTGATCAAGATCTCCATCTAACGCTGAGGATGTCTCCATTAATGGAAGATGTGGGACATTTCTTTTCTGCATTACAATAGTTTTATTCTTAGGCATGGACTTTCCCCCCTTTTCATGTTTCACGATCAGTTAATTATATTTCTTTGTTTTAAGTTTATCAGAAAACAAAATTTTTAAATTTTTCTTTGCTTACTTCAAAATGTCTTCACTCACCTCCATTTTATATGGTGTACTTGCCAAAACAGTTGCAGGGCTGCTTGGTCGTCCTCTTTTCTTTGAATGAACATTTTGATAATTCAGTTGGGACAAGGAGCACACAGCACACAGCACACACCTTGAAACACGTCCACTTAACGTGTTCCATGTAATTGACTCCCCATGAACAAATTTTGACGAGCTTCAGACATTGGTCTTTTTTTTTTTTTTTTTTTTTTTTTTTTTTTTTGCTAGATACATCCACTTGCAATATACGAGATACCAGACATTATATACTGATTTAGTTTTATATGTATGTAAAATTCTAAGTGTCTGTGTTGCACATGAGGCCCCAAATATCTATTAGTATGTACTGTGATGTGCTCCCACTGGCCCTGGCTTCCACAGAATGAATGAAACTTTGTATGTAAGAAAGTTTAGGAAGTGCTAGGCGCGCCTCGTCTTTTTGTGTCATCATTGCTTTCAAACTCTAGGCGTTGAATGTCTCTGGGCGAGAAGTAGGTTTGCCAACTGCTGAGCAGAACCCAGTCTTAGCAAAGATTCCTAATGTAGCTTGCTCTTAACTTCCTTGGCTGGGGGTTGGTCAGGTTACCTGCCTGACTAATGGTGACGCTCTCTGGGCTCCCGTCCACTATCCCTCCTCGGTAAAGCCTAGGCAATGTTGAGGAGAACTATTCATTCACTTCTTGGTTCCTGGTAGGGTAAGTACCTCTGGATGTGGTTCTGCTGTGGCCTCATGGCTCGACTTAGTTCAGGCTCCATATTCATACTTATGCCTTTTCGCGAGTTTAGTTCCGAGAGTAGCAGCTACACTATGGGTAGTAGTGAGATCTTGCTGAAGGAATGCTAATTTTATGTCCAGTTTTGCTGGAATCTGATTCCGAGGCTCAAATGGTGTTTCGTTAGCATAGTTCCTGCACTTTAAAACTTTTAAATCATTTCTTCGCCTGTTTAAATATGTTCAATGTCTTTCGCGTTCTTATCGTAGTTGAATTCTAATATTTTCTGGGATTCGCAGTGCCTATACTGTTGGTACTTTGTCGACAGAACACGTGGACGATATCAGACTAAACCTTCAGCTTTTCCATCATTCAGTGCACATGAGTTGTTAATAATTGTGTAGCTAATTTGCTAAGGTGTTTCCTAATGAGTGTAGCGTGATAATTTTCCCTGAAAATTATCCATTCAAACTTGTAATCTGTGTACTTGTCGGCCCACGTGTGCGCCGATTAGCGTGTTCCCTGTCGTGGTTATTACCATTAAATAGATCTTTTTCCTCTGTGTTGAAATAACCGTTGCACGTCGTATATCGTGTTTTTAATTCTCATGAAATAGAATTATTTCACTTATCTGAATTTTTGTGACCGAACTCTGTATTGTGCTGTAGCAGTCTGCTAGAAGGACGATGTCGTCTGAAAATCTTAAATACCACATTTTTTTCCTCCAGTTTTAACCCTTTGTCCTCCAGTAGGCAGTGGTCGATCATATCTTCTAAAAGGTAGGATACAGTGAGCAGCCATGTCTTACTCTTTTTGGTAGTGCCAACCAGTTGGTCCTCTCACATCTTTCACTGAAACATTTTTATTTAAATATAAAGAATTTATCAATATTCTAGTTTTACAATCAACTCACGTTTCCCTCATTATAGATGCAAGTCTAGAGTTTTATCAACTATTTCATAAAAGTAATTTAGTTGTTCTCATAAACATATCTCGATTCTCAATTTAAATTTGACAAGAATTACGGATAAAGATAGTGCATCTCTGTACATTCAAAGTAAACTACTTTGATAGGGTTTTAAATACGTTTCAAGGTTATAAACCAAATTCAACGTACCTCTCATCAATGTGAATTTGAATGTTACCTTTTAAAACAAACAGTTTAGAGTTGCATACCCATATCAAGAAATTTAGAGTATCGAACTGCAAAATTAATTCTCATGGGAAGAAGCTTTAAAAATGAATTTATTTACATTTCATTTGTGAAACATGAGATATGAAAAACTTTGGATAAATCCGTTCGAAAAATGTGTAAATCTGTTCTAAAAATGTATAAATGTTGAGAACTTTCTAGAAAATTAGAATTTATGGTACATATCTGTCATACATCATGGAGGAAAAGGATAACGAAAGTGCAAGTTGTAGTTGAATAACTGTTACTAATATATTCAATAGACGTTGAAGAAGGGATATCATACATGTTTTTGAATGAGATTTCAAGGGAATGGAAGCATAACAGCAGACAATCTTAAGAGCAGGAACATGAAAATATGTAATATTTTGTTTGAAATATAAATCAGCCAACTCGCTTGGTATTTGAGTATATACAAAAAGTTTAAACAGAGTTATACAACGTTTACAGACCAGTATACAATTTTAATGTTACCTTTGACATAATAAAAGAAATATAGTGCTTTCCGTAAACTCAACAGCAAGAATGTAAAATGAGTTGGCATGGTACATATTTGAGTTCAATAATGTAATCGACAATAGTTTATAAATGTCTTAAAATTTTGTTTAAAGTTTGTTGGAAGTCACGAACGGCTAGCATTATCAAATAGGGGACGAGTATAAGGTAATTAGCACTCTACTTAAGGAAAAAGCTAAATTTCCGGGCATCTCATTGTTCATGATGTCATATATCCACATATATGTCTGACACCATAATGTAATTTTTCATTTAGTGTCAGTGATAGTTGAGAGAATGTTTTCAAAACATAAGTAGTAATTTTTCTGGTGTTAAGTCAGCGCCACATGCCAGACATAAAAGAAGGATCGTGGAGAAGGCCGCGATCGACCGAAAGCTAATCGCAGGCAGGCGCCGAGCATCCTGGAGGGAGTAATTGAAGATGCGCGCCCTCTACAAGCGGCTGTATCTAGGCCGACATGCGTCTGGACGACCAGTCAGTTACCCGTCAGTTACTAAGTCACAACTCGCCTACGAACGAAGCAGTAACTAGGTCTAAGCGCAGCCAGCATCATACGGAAGACGCCGCGAGAAGAGAGAAGAAACAGACATATGTTCAGAAGTTGAGTATTTGTATCTTCAGTCAATAAAACGTGTAATGCTAATCTCTATAGAAACGTCTTAGCTGACCATCGATTCCTGCACCAGTACCTTTCCTGACAAACAGACCGGGAGGAGTACTCAACTAATAGCAGAAAGAAGAAAACAAGGAAAGAACAAAAGGCGACGAGGTCACAACAGTAATAAATCAACTTTCCATCCCTGATGCTTAAGAGTTACTGTTTATTTTACAATATATATATATATATATATATATATATATATATATATATATATATATATATATATATATATGTTCTGTTATCTTTTTGTGGGGTGTGTTAGAGTGGTAAAGTTTTAGCAATTTCAAATCTTACAGTTCACCACCAGACAGCTGTTCCGGTCCACATATGTCTCTTGTTATCTACATTTAGATTCTGTTCATAATTTTCCCTACTGGCGAAAAGTTCTTGGTTATTTGATGCCTTACATTACAAACATGAGTGCCGGCCGTGGTGGCCGAGGGGACTGAGGCGCTCCAGTCACGGTCTGCACGGCCACTAAGGTCGGGGGTTCGAATCCCCCCCTCGGGTATGGATATTTGTGCCGTCCTTAGGATAAGCTAGTTGATTAGTAGTTTGTAGCTTTAGGGACTGATGACCACGTAGTTAAGTCCCATAAGTTCTACAAACATTTGAACATTTGAACAAACATGTGATTAAAATCACTCACTTGAACATAAATATGATTAATGATAATGAGAACATATCGAAAACAAACTTTATCTGCAGAATTTTTGTTGCTATCGATTTACTCACATCGAGAAATCAGCACTATTACGTTGTAGAGTTCATTACTGCAGCTGTTGCAGCAATGGGCACTTTGTGAATCACTTATTTCTCTTACTAAGGGCAACATAGTGTGATTCTAAACATAACCACACACACATACACACACACACAGTATTCGGCTTCTAATAAGAGGTGGTACACAAATTGCTCGTTGCTTATACTTATATTCTAGTCAGTCTTTTCAATTTTGTACTGTAGGTCACCAACTACCTAAGAACTTGGCGCCGCAAAGGAAGGTTGTGAAGATAATCAAAATATGAGTACCAAGAATTGTTTTGGACGTTAACAGCCTTTTGATGATCAACTGTAAGCAATACTGCTCTCATAAGACGAATGGCGGCTGGACACCATGGCTGAAACTGAATGACGATTTTTACACAGTGAACGAACTACTTTGCCTTGAAAAGAAAAGCTCGTAGCTTGAAGACACTTCAGTATCAAAGGCGGACAAGAGGTTCTTGCGAACTGCTTGCCTCACTGGCTAGTAGCAGAAGAGAAGCTCAATTATAATGAGTGCTTCGAAATGCAAATACAACGCACTGCAATAATAATTTTGTTCCTCTGTTACAGAGAAAGAATTATGAATACTTCAAGCAATGCAATCTGCAGTTGCAACTAATTGTGAGATAATCACTGGACGCTCTGCCAGCAACTGCCCACCTGCGTCCTCACACAATGACTGCAACTAGCCAAATCACTACTTACCTTTCAGCAAGGCACGAGTCTTTCCAGACTGTTTTCTAAGAGCCAATCACAGCTATAGCTTGAAATCTCTCTCCCCACCATTAATTCCTACCAAAAATCTTTCCCGCGAAAAGAAACTTCTAGAGACGTCCGGAAAGTTCTAGAACGTTTCGACCGTTTGGCGGTTGAAGTCATCTGCCAGCCTTATCGTTGGCCACGAGCTTCGGCCCTGGTGCAGCCAGTGACCTGTGACCTCGCACCGGCCGTTCAACACGCCGCGCCCTCGAGGCACCGTTAGGCACCCCTCACCACTTGCCGGCCTCCCTTACTGACTCGGCTGTGTTCCTTTTGCCAACCGAGAAAAGTCCTACATGCCAATGATGTTAATATTAAATGTTGCCTACCAGCATCAACCAGTTTTCCCGGTGACCTAGTCAACATTAATATTTCCACTCTTCCTACCTATTTGTGCTTTCAGATAATCCAGATTCATATTAATTACGTTATAAATAAATGCACACTACAAATTATTAATATGCAAAAATAGCATGTGAGGTGGTGAAATTTCTTGCCGGCTTACAGGCTATAAATCTCTGTTTCAATAAATAGTATAAAATTAATGTAATTGTAGCAAGACAGAGAGCAGTGGATGTAATTGTGCTTACTGTTGAGCAGTTTTGCAGAGCCTACGTCAACGACCTCTCGCTTCCGCTCACCGCCTCTCTACTGTGCTGCCTCGCTTGCCGGCAGAGTTCGCGGTGCGGCGCTGCTCGCTGGAGGGCCGGTGGGAGGGCCGCGACGCCTCGTCCCCGCACGGCTGGACCAACTACACGCCCTGCTACCTGCCCGAGACGCTGCAGCTCATGCGCAGGCTCTACGCCGGCTCCGAGGCCGCCGCCAAGGTCAGCAGCAGCTACTTAATGTCGAATGTCGGGGCTTTGAAACAGCGGACTACTTTGCAACAACTTCAGTAGCAATACACAAAGATTGTGGAACTATTCAGTTTTGACCTATACTCACTTCCAGAAATAAGACTCAGTACAGTCTGTTAGAGGTCTCCACATTACTCAAAATTTATTATTGAAACAGTCGTACGGAGTGCATTAAATGGTAGTGTTATCAACTGCTGAGAGAGATACCTCGTGCTGATTCATACTGAAACGTCCCCTAGAGTTTCAGGGGTTACAATAGGTCCAAGGTCAGTGGCGCAGCCATCCGGGGGGGGGGGGGGGGAGGTGTGGAGAGGGGATAGTGTTATTTCAAACAGGTCGGCACGGGAAATTTGAAATAGTACACATGTAATAAATCAGAATGTAACTATAATTTGCCAAGCACAAGTGACCAGATCGCCAACGTGATGCCGCCACTGGGAACGTGTGCTGCTGGTACTATGAGCGGTGTTAATGCCGCTATTGTTTACTGCTTTGCTGAAATTACGAGCCCGTTGTTCATATCCGGTGACCAGCTGCTTAGCAGATTAGCGGCGCTACCGACTGAAATATTATGAACGCTGCCGAAACCTAAGAACAACAATAGTGTTTACAGACTGTTCCGTCGTTTCTTGGCAGAATATTTGATTCATATTGATTGAAACACACGAGATAATTGTGCAATATTCTGCAAATTTTATTTGTTACTAACCGGTTTTCGGCAGTTACGCTATCGTCAGGTAAACACTACAGAGATATAGTTATGCAGCTTAGAATTTCACAGGTCAAAGATCTGAAGTTGTTGTACAGGTAGTATGTATACAGAAATTTCTCAAAGAAGATTAGTGTTATAGGTATAATTACATCATTGAACTTGTAGAACTTTGATAATATATGTGAAAGAAAATATAAATTACAACACAAAGAAATAATTAGTTACATTTCAAATTGAACAAAATGATGTATTGATTAACTGCGCAAATATTCAGAATATAGAACGGCGAGTATAAGATAAATGAAACATCTGTGAATATATAGATTCCATTTTATGAGCTATTACTGGCATAAATTTTTAGTGTTTACCTGACGATGACTTACCTGCGGAAAACCGGTTAGTAACAAATAAAATTTGCAGAATATTGCAGAATTATCTCGTGTGTTGCAATCAAAATAAAACAATAGTGTTATTTTAGTTCAATTTTTACACATAGTGTCTCACGTTATTAATTAACAGTTCTAACGTCGCCGACCTTCTTATGTTTCTGATGGCGAATGATGAGAACCGTTTAGCATTAATAAATCCAGTAGGCACTTTTTGTTTAGAAATGAGCCCCCCCCCCCCCTGTGACGTTAGCACAACGTGCGGCACCGTCTGCAGTGCGAGACGCGCTGGTTTGGCAGCGGAGAGCGTCGAAGGCCGCGACGAGTGGCCGCTGAGCGCTGAGCGGTGAGCGGGCGGTCGTCCGCTGAGATAGCACGCTGACACTACTGAGTACAGATTAGCGCGTAGGAGCAGATGAAAGAGGAGAACAGCACGATTGCCGGCCGCGGTGGCCGAGGTAACTGAGGCGCTCCAGTCACGGTCTGCACGGCCACTGCGGTCGGCGGTTCGAATCCACCCTCGGGCATGCCGTCTTTAGTCTTAACTAGTTTGTAAGCTTAGGGACTTATGACCCCGTAGTTAAGTCCCATAAGTTGTACAAACATTTGTACATTTGAACAACACGATTCAGATGATGTATTAACATTATTTATAATAATGTTATATCAAAAGTTATTCAGAAAACTAATATTAATTCACTGGGAAAATCCAGAGGCTAAAGTAATTGAACTACAGTAACAAGCGAGGGCTTAAATGAAAGGTCTCATCGAGACGCAAAATTTGGTATAACCATATTACCTGCAACATTTATATTTCGCATAAAAATGCTCTTTTAAGGTGGCACAATAGTGATTTCTTAATAACAATTAATACAAGACAGATACACGATAAGCGAGGCATTCATAAGTTGCAGGTGTCGTAAACATACATTATGACCTGTTTAGAATATATTATTATTGTCTATTTTAGTATGCTGTATTTATGTAAACTAAATTATTTTGTTTATCGACCGTTATTTCTTCAAATTTATGAGCATAATAATTCTGAACAGTGCATTGTAAAGAGGACTGGAAAATACACCTGTAAAATGATTACTTAAATATTCATTATGCGACGGCCGAAAGACTTATTTATCTGTCAGTTTGAAATTGTTCATTTGTTTATAATTAAAATTTTGGGATATTATTTACGTTAGAAATTAAAGTATCTATTTGCATTAGAATCTTGACGCCCATCTAACGATGTCGTCATATCAACATTTCAATCATTATTATATAAAAAAAAATTGTAAACAACTGGGGCATGGATGTTTCCGCTGTCTTTAGTATAAGTTAGTTTATAAGTACAATTTTCGACATGGCTGATTAACAGAACCGTAATCTAATATTTTAACAATTTTATATATCAGGTTGCGTAATTTTTGCGTTCTTGACCTATGGTTCAGTGCCACTAAGGACAACTTCATCAGATGTATAAAAACATAAACACTTGACGACAAAAATATTACGAGCAGTATTGCTCAGGTCGATTACATGCCCTTCACACAATACTGGTGTTATTTGTATGGCCGGAATGCAAATTCTTATTGTAATCGACCTGAGCAATCATGCTGGTAAAACTTTTGTGTTTCATCTAAATGTTTTTAATCTTCTGATGAATTTGTGCTTAGCTGCAACGAAACATAGGTCAAAAACCTAAAATTTCGCAACCGGTTGGCTGATATAAAAATTTGTTAAAAATAATTTATAAGTAGTTTGTAAGTTTAGGGACTGATGACACTGCAGTTAAGCCCCTTAAGGTTACCAGGCATTTCAGCTTTTGAGAGTATACTACTGGGAGAGCCACTGAACCTCGTCAGCGGGGCTTATCACTCGAACGACGTCGCTTCGCACACATGAGTGGCGTCCGGGCTCAGTCCACGGCAGTTCAGTCTTGGTGGCAGACTTGTTGGTGTGTTGCGGGTGCAGTGTACCGCTACTGCCCAAGGTATTCTTGTCTGTAGCATTTGTGCCATGTCCCATGTCGCGTTAAATATCTGATTAGTGTATTATTCCGCCGTGTGAACCGTGTCGCGACAGTCGTCAGTCTTTATTTTCTGATTAGCAGCGACATATAGTATTTTGATTTTCGTCTGCACTTTCTCGCCTCAATTTGTAAAGTTATACTGAGCTGTCGTGCGTATTGGATTCACATCCGCGTTTTAACGAACAGTGTAGTCTTCCTTTGAAAGCATCGCGACTGTAGTTTTTATTTTTGTTGGCACTGTAATCATGAATAGGGACTGTGTGTGCGGATGCAGTCTGAGCTGGTGACACTTCGCTCCCAGCTTGTGTTAACCTCGGTTGCACAGTTGGAAGCTGCGATCGAGGTGCGTCATGGTGTTCGCCGGTAGTGGGGACCGAACGGACTCCCGTCGTCTTCACCGATCGGCCTGCGGCAGCGAATTGCCCTGATTCTGCTAGCAGTGAGGCAGA
The DNA here is from genome assembly GCA_026315105.1 of Locusta migratoria. Lineage (NCBI taxonomy): Eukaryota > Metazoa > Arthropoda > Insecta > Orthoptera > Acrididae > Locusta > Locusta migratoria. The sequence goes on from CM048745.1 coordinate 33,577,404, forward strand.
CACCCCACCCGTGGTTGCGTGGGAGGTTGCTCCAGTGCGTGGCAGGAGGCGCAAGACATTCCGGGGGACCGATCGTGAGGCCTCCCCGGTTCGTCTTGCGAACAGGTTTGAGGCGCTGTCTGCTCAGGACGACGTTCCTGAGTCGGATGGTGTCTCTCACCCTGTCACCACCCAGCCTGCAAGATCCGGGCTTTCACAGAGGGTGGGTTTACTTGTAGTTGGGAGCTCCAACGTTAGGCGGGTGATGGAGCCCATTAGAGAGATGGCTGCCAAGAAGGGGAAGAAGGCCAACGTGCACTCCGTGTGCATACCGGGTGGAGTCATTCCAGATGTGGAACGGGTCCTCCCGGATGCCATGAAGGGTACGGGGTGCAGCCAACTGCAGGTGGTGGCTCACGTCGGTACCAATGATGTGTGTCGTTTCGGATCTGAAGATATACTCTCAGGTTTCGAGCGGCTAACTGAAGTGGTAAAGACTGTCAGTCTTGCTTGCAAGATGAAAGCAGAGCTCACCATCTGCAGCATAGTTGACAGGACCGACTGTGGACCTCTGATACAGAGCCGAGTGGAGGGTCTGAATCAGAGGCTCAGACGGTTCTGCGACGGTGTAGGCTGCAGATTCCTTGACTTGCGCCATCGGGTGGTGGGTTTCCGGGTTCCGCTGAATAGGTCAGGAGTCCACTACACGCAGGAAGCGGCTACACGGGTAGCGGGGCTGTGTGCCGTGGACTGGGCGGTTTTTTAGGATAAAGAGCTTCGGGGAAATAGAAAATGGGCAATCTCAAAGGGTTCAGGTGGATCACAGGAGAAATGTAGATCCGGAAACTATCGGTATAACAGTTGTGAATTGTCGTAGCTGTGTCGGGGAACTGCAAGCGTTAATAGAAAGCACCGAAACACACATCATTATAGGCAGCGAAAGTTGGCTCAAGCCGGAAATAAGCTCAGAAGAAGTATTTTCAAAAGATCTATCGGTGTCCAGAAAGGATAGATTAAACAAAGTAGGTGGGGGCGTGTTTGTCGCCGTCAAAAGCATTATTTCATGTAGCGAAGTTGAAGTTGATAGTTCGTGCGAGCTATTATGGGTAGAGGTTGTACCCGAAAATCGTTAGAAGTTAATAATCGGTTCCTTTTACCGGCCTCCCGACTCTGACGATACAATAGCAGAAAGGTTCAAAGAAAACCTGAGTCTAATTACAAAAAAGTACCCGACTCACACGATTATAGTAGGTGGTGATTTTAATTTACCCTCGATCTGTTGGCGAAATTATATTTTAAAATCAGCAGGTAGGCATAAAACATCGTCCGAAATTGTACTCAACGCATTCTCTGAGAATTACTTCAAACAATTAGTTCATGAGCCAACTAGAATTGTAAATGGATGTGAAAACACACTTGATCTCTTAGCAACAAATAATCCTGAGCTCATAACGAGCATCAAAACGGATACAGGTATTAGTGAACACAGAGCTGTAGTAGCGAAATTGAATATCGAAAGTCCCAAAGTTACCAAAAATAAACGCAAAGTATATTTGTTCAGGAAAGCAGATAGAAACAAAATATATTGCTTCTTGAAAGACAACTTCCACTCGATTGTAACACTAAACGTAGGTGTAGACCAGATGTGGCTCAAATTCAAAGAAGTGGTATCGACAGCAATTGAAAGTTTTATACCTAATAAATTAATAAAAGAAGGAGGCGATCCCCCTTGGTACACAAAACAGGTCAGGACACTGTTGCAAAAGCAAAGGAAAAGGCATACTAAATTTAAACGAACACGAAATCCCCAGGATTTGCGATCGTACTCAGAAACTCGAAATTTAGCGAGGATTTCAATGCGAGATGCCTACAATATTTATCACAACGAAACTCTTTCTCGTAATTTGACTGAAAACCCAAAGAGATTTTGGTCATATGTTAAATATACTCGGGGCAAGTCACACTACGTGATAGTAATGGCGATCCTGCCGATGACAGCGCTACTAAAGCAGAGTTACTAAACTTAGCTTTTAGAAACTCATTCACCAAAGAAGACGAAACCAATATTCCAGATTTCGAATTACGAACAGATGCCGTAATGAGTAACATAGAAGTAGATATAATCGGAGTAGTGCAGCAACTAAAATCACTTAACAAGAACAAGTCTTCTGGTCCGGTTTGTATATCCATTAGATTTCTATCTAATTATGCTGAAGCGATAGCTCCTTACTTAACAGTCATATATAACCGCTCTCTCATAGAAGGATCTGTACCAAAAGATTGGAAAGTTGCACAGGTCACGCCTATATTCAAGAAAGGCAGTAGGAGTAACCCACTAAACTACAGGCCTATTTCATTGACGTCAATTTGCAGCAGGGTTTTGGAACATATCCTGTATTCAAATATTATGAATTATCTCGAACAGAACGATCTATTGACCCAAGGTCAACACGGGTTTAGAAAATATCGTTCATGCGAAACACAACTAGCTCTTTATTCACACGAAGTGATGGGTGCTATCGACAAAGGTTCGCAAATCGATTCCGTATTTATGATTTCCAGAAAGCTTTTGACAGCGTACCTCACAAACGGCTTTTAATCAAATTGCGTGGTTATGGTATATCGCCCCAAATATGCGATTGGATAGGGGATTTCTTGTCAGAGAGGACACAGTTCGTAGTAATCGATGGTAAGGCATCGACTAAAACAGAGGTGATATTGGGCGTTCCACAGGGTAGTGTTATTGGTCCTCTGCTATTCCTTATTTACATAAACGATTTAGGGGAAAATCTTAGTAGCTCTCTTAGGTTGTTTGCAGATGACGCCGTCATTTACCGTCTAGTAAAATCATCTGAAGATCAAAACCAACTGCAGAACGATCTGAATAAGATATCAGTATGGTGTAAAAATTGGGAATTGACTCTAAATAATGAGAAATGTGAAGTACATGAGTACGAAAAGAAATCCGTTAAACTTTGTTTACAACATAAATCAATCAAATGTGAAGGCCGTAAACTCCACAAAATACCTAGGAATTACTATTACTTCAGACTTAAACTGGAAAGAACACGTAGATAATATCGTGGGAAAGGCGAACCAGAGACTGCGTTTTATTGGCAGAACCCTTAAAAGATGCAACAGAACTACTAAAGAAACTGCATACACTGCGCTTGTCCATCCATTTTTGGAGTATTGCAGCCCAGTGTGGGATCCTTATCAGGTGGGTTTAACGGAGGACATCGAAAGAGTCCAAAGAAGTGCAGCTCGTTTCGTTTTGTCACGATACAGGGGAGATAGCGTTACGGAAATGATACAGGATCTGGGATGGGAATCATTACAACAACGGCGCTTATCGCTGCGGCGTGGGCTACTTGCGAAACTGCAAACGCCATCATTCTCCTCCGAATACGAAAATATATTGTTGACTCCCACTTACGTAGGTAGAAATGATCATCAGAATAAAATAAGGGAAATCAGAGCTCGAACAGAGAGATTCAGGTGTTCTTTCTTCCCACGCGCTATTCGAGAATGGAATGGGAGATAAATAGTATAATTGTGGTTCGATGAACCCTCTGCCAGGCACTTAAATGTGATTTGCAGAGTATCCCATGTAGATGTAGATGTTACTGTCCATATTTCAAAATTTTCCATTAGTGCGGGCCATTTGGCAGACATCCTATTTGTTTCATGTATTCATCCTGAACTGACAAGGAAATGGTCAGACTTGTCATGCCGAAACATGTTCTGATTTTTTTTTAGCACTGTTAGTTAACATTGAAGGAAGTCTTAGCTGCTGACGTGACCTGGAAGTCACCTGCTTGGCCCTTCGGTGACGGCTGGCCACCCCTGGAAGTGGCGAATCGCGAGCTGTTGTCGTGGTGAGCGTTGTGCGCACGGTCGCGAGGCGCCGCCGTCTTATCTCGGCGTTCACTGAAGAGGAACATGGTTGCACGGTTTTGGTGAAAAGGGGAAACGAATATTCGTTTCTGTAGCATGCACTTCCTTTTCATTTCTTGTACGTATTTCGAAATACACCATCCTGAAACTGGTTACAGATGTGAAAGGTATTCTGTCATCTACATCTATACTCCGCAAGCCACTTTACGGTGAACATTCAATCTCCCCTCACAGGTGATGGAAAACCGTGTAAAAGTTTTTCTTCTTGCCATGGAGATATACCACAGACGCCAAATGAAGCAATCAACAATAAACACGCGTGAAGGCTATGTGATGTGCAACATGATAGTTAAAGTTTTAGACGAGCATGTAAATAGGGCAGACATGTGGATAGAAACGACTGAAACACTCGATACTGCAGACTCTCAATCTATAGACGGAGACGAAACGGAAGAACGTTGCACACATGAAGGCTCTTCGACTGATAATGCCACGTACCATCATCAGTTATCTCCGAAAGCAACACCAGCAACTACAATTACATTTTCAGACAAAGAAAAAGCGGCGAAGTATTAATTCAACGAAAGTGGTAAGAAAGCCTACGTGTCAATACTGTTTAAATTAGGTATCGCTTTGTCCGTTATGAACGTGAATTGTATAGATGGAAAAAGGAAGTAGCTGGACGACGTAAGAGTCGATTGGAAATTGCGACGGAGATAAATGCGCGACTTACCGTTGCCAGACGACAGTCTGAGTGTCAGCGACACAACCTTGCTTCATTGAGCGTTAGAGATTGCCAACGCGATAGGCGCTAAAGAATTTACAGCTTCTCAAAATTTGGATTAGTTGCTTCAAAAGATCACATAAAATTGTGGCACGGAAAATAACAAAATTTGTATCGAGAAACAGGTCGGAAAATGAAGTGATTCAAATGGAAATGATAGAAGCTTTTCTTACGACTGCAAAAAATAAGATCGCTTGTTTTAGTGAGTCTTACGTTTACACTGCAGATCAATCAGGTTTTCAAAAAGAAATGCGTGCGAAAAGAACACTGTCATTCAAAGGGGAAAAACATATTGAGGCAATTGCGCAGTCCACGACTGCACTCATCCATTCATACACTTTAATGCCCATAGTTAGTCTGGGTTGTTCATTGCTGCCTAAACTATATGTGTGTCTTCAAGAACCAACTGGACGTTTTGGACCACGTGTCAAACAAACAATGTTCTACGCAGACATTCTTGTGGTAGACGCATCGAAGTCTGGAAAAATGGGAAATGATGACGTTACATTTTTCATGCGTCATGCTTTTCTTCCATTCTGCGGGAACAAATCTCTTCTCCATCTAGATTCGTGTTCAGGTCATAAAAGTTCTGATTTATTAAAAGCTGACAAAGAAGTAGAGATACTTCACATTCCACCCGGCACGACGATCATAATTCAACCGTTAGACAGAGAATTTTTCCGCCAGTGGAAGCCATTTAACAGAAAACTAACAGAGAAAATTATTGCGTGCAAATCGTTGCAGTTTCCTTTTTATCACCGTGACAATATTCTCAAGTTGCAATCAGTCGTACATTATCAGTTTTCCTCCCCACGGTTTCGAAATGTAATTAAATATGCGTGCCACGCCTCGAAATATACAGATATTAGGCCTGTTTCTTTCCTAACACCGGCCGAGTTTGTCTACGGACGTCTAACAACGTCTGTGATTCGTAGGGCTGTACGTTCTTGGTGCACAAAAAAACTAAGTTTTGAACACTGTATCAATATTTCGCATTTTTTGCGGTAATTACAAGTAATAAAAGCATGAAGTGTTCTAAACCTTATATGTATTTGAGTCTATTTCATGGCTATTTGAAAGAATGTTGTAGATAACATATCAGCTAGATTTGTCAACGAATTTATTGTTATCGTATTTATTAATTATCGTACTATCGGTTTCACTGGGCGAATCAGCTCTCTCACTGCTGTGGCAGGAGAGCGGCGCGTGGCTAACGCCATCTTGTCCCTAGATGGCGTTGGTAGCGAGAGAGGTCAGGGTTGTACAACAGGCAATTATAAGCGGGGAAACCATGCGACAATAATGTCATACTTCATAAAAGTTTTTACAGACTTCCAGGTCATGTCAGCGGCTAACAGGTTGTATATACACTTCCTTCAATGTTAACTCAAAGTGATTAAAATAGCAACATAGGTTTCGATATGACAAGTCTGACCATTTCCTTGTGAGACCATTACATGCATTATTGTAGTCGAAATAATACAACTGCGTCGAAAACTGGTCATTGTGCAAGGACTCCTAATGAGGTGCACCACTTACATGATTTGTGCACTGACACCCCACGCCCCACCCAGCGGCGTAGCTACCTCACCAAGGGCCCCGGGGCAAAAATGATATTAGGGCGCTCTTTAAACTAAAACTATACCGCCCACTGGAAGACATAATAAAGCCAACCTACATACTACTATGTGGCACGCAGCAGATAATATTTAATCGTACTCTTTAATATAATTATAACTGTGAATGTTTGTTATGCTTTCACGCAAAAATTGCTGGATGGAATAGGATGAAATTTTACAGAGCTATAGAGTTGGACCTGGCTAGGACATAGGGATTAAACGACGCCATGGGATAGTTTCCGAATTAGCTTCAAGGCGAATGAAGTTGCAGGGCCGACCGCGGTGGCCAAGCGGTCTGCGGCGCGCCAGTCACGTTCTGCTCGGCCACTACGGTCGGGGGTTCGAATCCCCCCCTCCCCCGGGCATGGATATTTGTGCTGTCCTTAGTATTAGTTAGTTCATAAGTAGTTTTGTAAGTTTACGGACTGACGACACCGTAGTTAAGTGCCATAAGCTTTACAAACATTTGCTTTTTGAAGTTGCAGGCAGAAGTTTCACTGATGACGCGCCGATCACTAATACTATCCACTACCCATATTTTCTCTTTTGTTATACGAATTTCAGAGTGTAATTGGTTACAGCACTTCATTGGGATGTATGATTCAGGAGCACTCCCTTGGGGGAATTCACTACACAATCAGTTGAGTTACTATAACAATACCGTTCTGTAATAATACAATGTAGAGACCTCATATTCAAATGTGGTCACACCAAGTATTGTCAAGGGCACTGCTAGTAATTCGGCGCCATTAAATGCTATTTTGCAAAGATTGGCAGCCATGGTAATTCCGACTTCGCCGGCCGCGGTGGCCGAGGGGACTGCGGCACGGTCTGCAAGGCCACTACGGTCCGGGGTTCGAATCTCCACTCGGGCATGGATATTTGTGCCGTCCTTAGTTGTAGCTAGTTCATAAGTAGTTTGTAAGTTTAGGGACTGATGACCCCGTTGTTAAGTCCTATAAGCTCTACAAAAATTTAAACATTTGAACTCCGACATCAACCGACAACATGCTAATAGTAGCAGGGTCCAACGTCTTAGCGGACAAGCAATAGATCTTGTTAAGTTTATATTATGACGTGGAAATAATTTTTGGACTTCACTTCGTGTGTTTGAGGTTTGTTGGTCATGGTTCAAAAAGTTACAGGTAGAGCGTCGATTATCCGAAGTAATTTAAGGGCATGGATGTTCGTAAAATCTTACTCTACACTTACATTTGCCAATAAGACGTTTATATAGTATGTGGAGACACGCGATCCTTCGCACTGCGCCGAGCGGCACGCCGCAACACTTGGAAGGCTCAGCTGTTGCTGTTATAAGTTTTTTTGCTGCCGTTACTTCTGCTCAGGGACGCCTATGATACATCGATGTTTTGAAAGCATCAATGTTTTGTTCAAAACCATCGATGCCTTGAACAGCGCTATATCGTCGATGCATTGATGACAAAAGACCAAAAGTCTCGACTTCGTTCAACAAGTAATTCCGTCATTAATAGATCAGTCAGCGACAGGTAGAGTACACTGCTTCTGCCCGCCATCTGCCTATATTTTTTTTCTACTTCATCTTAGCATTATTACCCTAATAGCTATTAAAATTGCTACACCAAGAAAAAATGCAGATCATATGCGGTTATTCATTGGACAAATATATTATACTAGAACTGACATGGATTACATTTTCACGCAATTTGGGTGCATAGATCCTGAGAAATCAGTACCCACAACAACCATCTCTGGCTGTAATAACGGCCTTGATACGCCTGGGCATTGAGTCAAACAGATGGTGCGTACAGGTATAGACGGCTATACAGCTTCAACACGATACCACAGTTCATCAAGAGTGGTGACTGGCGTATTGTGACGAGCCACCAGTGATCAGACGTTTTCAGTTGATGAGAATGTGCTGGCCAGGGCAGCAGTCGAACATTTTCCGGATCCAGAAAGGCTCGTGCAGGACCTGCAACATGTAGTCATGCATTATCCTGCTGAAATGTAGGGTTTCGCAAGGATCGAATGAAGGATAGAGCCACGGGTCGTAACACATCTGAAATGCAACGGCCACTGTTCAAAACGCCGCCGATGCTAACAAGAGGTGACCGAAACGTGTAACCAATGGCACACCACACCATCACGCCGGGTGATACGCCAGTATGACGATGACGAATACACGCTTCCAATGTGCGTTTACCGCGATGTCGCCAAACGCGGATGCGGCCATCATGATGCTGAAACAGAACTTCGATTCATCCGAAAAAAAATTACGTTTTGTCGTTCGTGCACCCAAGTTCGTCGTTGCGTACACCATCGCAGGCGTTCCTGTCTGTGATGCGGCCTCAAGGGTAACCGCAGCCATGGTCTCCGAGCTGATAATCAGTGCTGCTGCAAACGTCGTCGAACTGTTCGTGCAGATGGTTGTTGTCTTGCAAACGTCCCCATCTGTTGGCTCAAGGATCCAGACGTGGCTGCACGATCCGTTACAGCCATGCGGATAAGATGCCTGTCATCTCGACTGCGTTGGGATCCAGCACGGCGTTCCGAATTGCCCTCCTGAACCCTCCGGTTCCATATTCTACTAATAGTCATTGGATCGCGAACAACGCGAGCAGCAATGTCGCGATACGATAAACCGCACTCGCGATAGGCGGAAACGTAATGGTACGCATTTCTCCTCCTTACACGAGGCATCACAAAAACGTTTCACCATGCAACGCCGGTCAACTACTATTTGTGTATTATTAATGGATTGGAAACTTTCCTTATGTCAGCACGTTGTAGGTATCGCTACCAGCGCCAGCCTTGTGTGAATGCTGTGAAATGCCAATCATTTGCATCTCATAGCATATTCTTCCTGTCGGTTAAAATTTCGCGTGTCTAGAACGTCATCTTCGTGTTGTAAAATTTTAATGGCCAGGAGTATATTTATGACAGAATATATAAAAAATAAGGTTGTCCTCCATAATGTACAAAATTTTAAACAAAGAATGGTAGTAATAAAAATACAATGATGTGTAACATTCATGTAATTCGAAATTTGACTATAAACAATATTTCTTTTTACCTGGCCAGGATCTAGCATGAATAAATTCTTTCGTAATCTCACCCCTGAGCAAGCGACATAAAATTGTCCGTGTGAGGAGATATCAAATCCACTCCGCAGCATTTACTAGAGTGCCCAGTGATTTATTAATCATAATAGAAAGTGCAAGTCTCAATGGAAACTGCAGCCTCTTGAAAATGTGGATTTGCCGGAAATATTGGCTACTCGTTGGATGTTCACTATTTCATTCTCTTGCTTTCCTTGTAACTCTATAGAAGTCCATTGCTTTCGCCTGTAGCCAAGTGCGCTTGTCAACAGCATAGTCAGCTTTCAGGAATTTTCTTAGTTTGACAGGAATACAGGAGTTTCTTAGTACTACATAGGAAATGGATTAAAACATGATTCATGGTGAGACATATTTATTGAATTATGTGTTGTACTACTCTATAATTGGCAAGGTAGATGTTCATTTGTAAAAGCGCTGTACGTTTGTACAATCTGTTGCGAGCATGGTTAGTAGTTAAGAAAGTAATATATTGAAATCTTATGCGTGAAAGGGTGGTTTCTCCACAAACATTACTGTTTATGTCGTTATATCTTATGAACTATGTGTCGTACAATTTCGAAAGTAGAATCAGTTACATGTCCTTATAGTGTCAGTAAAATTTCCTCCAAGTACGATATGTATTGAAGGAACGTCATACCGAATGCCGTAGTTTTTACTCGATGAATAGCGGAAAAGTTCTAAGCAAGACAAAGTTTAACAATGGTTTGTAATTATGTTTAAAGTTTGTTGCAAGTCGCTATTACTCTCATTCTCATATAGTGTATTTTGAAAGTCCCGTCGCATTATGTCGCAGTTTCTTGAAACTCCTATTGTTTATGAGGTTATATCTCCTCAGTCATGTGTCGTGTGTGGTTCTTACCACACAGCACTTGTTACCTCACGGTAAGGAATATGTCTACCAAATTTGGTTGAAATCGGTCCAGTTTTTTAGGAGGAAATGTGCAGCATTGTCGCATGATGCAGCAGTTTTTCGCGGATATCATTGTTTATGACGTCATATCTGCTGAACTATGTGTTATACGTGATTCTTACACTTATGGCGACCGTCCTCTGGGTCTGAAGATCATGTGTGAAAAATTTCATTAAGACTGGAACAAAAAACTGTAGATTGGTATGCAGTACGTACATACAAACAAACACACGGACACACTGCTTTAAAAATAAAGAAGAAGATGATTCGAATACAAACAAATAGTTGTGGGATCTAAGACTAACCACTCAAAATATGTGAAACAGTCTTTTTTTTTTAATTGAAGCCTTTATGGTGGAGTCTCCAGTTAAAATGAAAAGTATCTGTTTTAAAGAGTTGAAAGTAGCCTGATGGTTGTGTAACTACAAAGTGGTCAGATACGTTAACACTTCTGTTCGGTATGTCTAAGGGAGTATGGCGGGAGAATGTCATTATAACAGTGAAATAAACGTCTCAATAATTTCCCATTTATTTTCATTGTGAAAATACATTTTTGTTTTCAGGAGAAACACTCATCGAACTGTTGTGTTGTAAAATCAAGTTACTATATTGCTCTTCAGCTTGCATAAGAGTGTGTCTTTTCGCTTATTTTTGCGTTATGTTCACAGTGAGGACACTTGTCTACAACTGGAAGTTATACACCTAGAGCGTGAAGTTGGCGCAATTAGTTTCATTGCAAAATGAATTTCTTAGACTTGAGTTTTACTATGTAATTTTGCAGCGACGATTATGCCGATGTTTAGATTTGCATGTACATGCTGCATTTTTACGCAAAGTACTAATCTGTATCTATAAGTGAGAAGGCTTTAGGCACGGTTTTATGGCGATCGGATATCTATTTATCTACATACATTAATGTGAATGTCGGTTCGCTGTATGCTTATCATGTCCGAACGACAAGACTTAGGGACTTAAATATTTGTACAGTTACTAATTTATATCCGAGGAATGTTTTAGGCACGGTTTTATAGCGATCTGATAGATATTTAGTAATTTGAACAATATAAAGCGAATTGAAAATTATATTTACTCTTTGAAAATGGTTTCATTGGTTGCATTGTTGCTTGAGGGTTGATAATGATAAAAGTGAGGAGTATATTAGGGTGGAAAGTAATTTATCAGTGTATATAAAATTCTACGTGTGTGTGTTAATATTTCGCTATGTGTAATTGTTGTCCGAAGTCTCCCGTTGTAGAGCATAGCAGTTCCATGCCGATAACTATAAGGGGCTGGAATATATGGTGGTTAAAAGTCGTCAAATTATAAAAACAATTCGGACTGATGACGTTTGCGACTCTATAGCAAGGAGGTTACATACAACGAAACGTAATGCCACAGACGATATCTTTGGCCTATGCGTGCTACAATGTCTTCAGCTCTTCCTCTGTAAGGATAAGCATTCGAATAAGGAAATATAAGAATAAATAAAGCAAAATAAAAGAAATTTCTGTTTAAAAAAATCGATTTGACGTTTCGAGCATTACATCAAGTGATCGATTTGTGATATTATTACAATCATTATTGTTGAATTTCGTGATTGGATTCTTCGAAACGAGTGCATTTGTACGTGTGATTTCTTATTATATATTCTCTGATAAAAGTAACATGGTTTTAGAAAAAAATGAGATAGTCTGAGAGAGAGAGAGAGAGAGAGTGGATAGAAAAAATACTAACTCAAGGCTCGAATAAATAAATAAATACCCGGGCAACGCCGGGTTTCCAACTAGTTTCACATATAGAAGCTCACTGGCAGATTTCAACTAAGAGGTTGTCTTCGAATCAGCATTTCTGGAATAGTGGTAGCACACATTGATCCTTTAGTGAAAAGGAAAACAATATGAATTATAGAAGAAATTATAAAGAACAGACGTCACATTCTGATCCTGCAGCTGTTATTATTAAATATTCATAGAATATATGACTTCAACTGCTATTGGGCAAAGCTGGGTACACATTTTCAGCTTTGCCAAATAGCAGTTGAAGTCATATATTCTATGAATATTAAACAATATGAATTGATATTCTGTGTGTTTTTAATATTTAAATTACAATGAAATATAAATTTTTCAAATTCGTACTAAAACGGCAATTTTTTGAGGCTGTAACAGTCGTAAGAAATACGATTGTACGTACTTGGCTGCTCCCTTGTCTGTGCATGATCGAAATTACTACAACAGTGTTAAAAATAAATTTGCCACGAAATGCGTTAGTGAGCCACCTGGAACCGATGTACGGTCGCTCAACTGGAGCGGTGTGAGCGCCAGCCAGCACTCCAGAGCCAAGGCACGTACACTAGAAAGGTACGCCAGTTTGGGCTCCTTCACTGTCATTGGTCAGCGCTGTATTACGTCACTCGGCAGCAAGCCGCTGTATTATAAGGCCGCCGTGATCAAATTTTATCCGTCTTTTCTTTTCTCATTCGACAAAAAACATTGCTTTCATGCGGTGGAACCAGTGGCGTAGCTATGTCACCAAGGGCCCCAGGTCAAAAATGACTTTGGGACCCTCTTTAAAATAAAACTATATAGATACATAACTACATCGGCTCCTTAAATAATAAGACAAACCTAAATACTACTAAGTAAATTATTATGTGTCACGCAAGAGATGTTTAGTCGTACTCTCTAACATAACTGTGGAAGTTGGTTTGTTATGCTTTCAAGAAAAATTACTGGTTCGATTTGGATGAAATTTTGCAGAGGGATAGAGTTGGACCTGGATAAGACAAACAGAGAAAACAACCGCATGGTGTAGTTATCGAAGTTGCTCCATACTAGGCGATGGGGTCGCAGGCAGAATCTAATAAAAAATAAACTATGAAGTATTACTCGTCCACTAAAACATGCCCCCCTGCTGCGAAGCAAATCGGGAACAATCACGACAGAACTCGCGCGTATACGGTGACAACAGGCGGACTGTTGTCAGTGCCGACAACTCACTGTCTCGCTAAACTACTGCGCTGTTAGCTCATTGCTCCGTACCGATCAGCCTAATTTCGTTGATACCTCAGTCAAAGAAGGGAAATACGGAAAATATTCTTGTAGGATAGTTTCAGCAAAAGGAAGTTTTCGGATTTTGCTTGATGAAACACTTTGGATTGAGCTGTGCCTCTACCATACTTCATGAAATATATGTTAGTGTATGTCCAGGAAAAAGTAATAAGAAAAATACCTAAGTCGACATCTTCGTTTATTATCGTGACAGTGGGATAGAAGGCAGCGTCTTGAATCCACAATTCACTATTATGATGAAGTAATTATTACATGAAACCTCTGATCCGTGTGTCTAAACCGTTAAATGGCAGAATAAACAAACAGTGTGCGGATAGATATGTAGCTCAAGACATTACCTGACATCGCAAGTTGTGTAGGAGATCTGATTGGTAAATAATCTGCAAAATCAGAAAGACAAAATCGCAAAATAATTATTTATTTTATGACGGCCGGTTTCAATGAGCTCATCGTACGTTATTCAAAAATGGCGGTTAAGTAGCCCGTGCAACATAGCACTTAAGTTAGTCGAAATATCAAATACATCAGATAAAATTTATCAGCCTGTAAGAGTCTCTATGGATACAGCCATTCATATCACCACTTGAGTTGTTTTCTGTTTCACTGATGACGCACCGATCAGTAATACAATCCACAAAACAATCTACGATCCATATTTTACCTTCTTCTTGCATGAATTATAAAGTGAAATTAGTTACAGCACTACATTGGGATCTACGATGAAGGAGCACTCCCTTGGGGAAATTCACTTCACAACAGTTGTGTTACCATAATAACACCGTTCTGAAATAATACATTGTAGAGTCTTAATGCTCAAAAGTGATCAAACTCTGCATTGTCAAACAAACTGCTAGTAATTCGGCGCCATTCACTGTTATTTCGTAAAGATTGGCAGTCATGGCAACTACGCCTTCTACCGAAAACGCTCTAACGGTGACAGGGTAGACCACCAATAGACGTTATGTTTATATTCTGAGGTGGGAACAATTTTTGGATTTCAGGACAGGGTTCAAACAGTTCAAAATCGAAAATTATTCATGCATCTGAAACATTACATACAGTAGAAGGTCGATTAACCGAAGTAATTGGAGGACATGAATTTTCGGAAAACTGGTTTACTCCGATTATCTAACTCTACACTTCTATTTGGGAATAGGAAATAGTGTACAGTAAATGTACACCCCAGGACATAAAAATTGCTACACCACGAAGGTGACGTGCTACAGACGCGAAATTTAACCGACAGGAAGAAGATGCTGTGTGTGATATGGAAATTATTAGCTTTTCAGGGCATTCACACAAGCTTGGCACCGGTGACGACACCTACAACGTGCTGACATGAGGAAAGTTTCCAACTGATTTCTCATACACAAACAGCAGTTAACCGGCGTTGCCTGGTGAAACGTTGTTTTGATGCCTGTGTAAGGAGGAGAAATGCACACCATCACTTTTCCGACTTTGATAAAGGTCGGATTGTAGTCTATCACGATTGCGATTTATCGTATCGCGACATTGTTGCTCGCGTTGGTCGCGATCCAATGACTATTAGTAGAATATGGAACCGGAGGGTTCAGGAGAACAATACGGAACGCTGTGCTGGATCCCAACGGCCTCGTATCACTAGCAGTCTAGATGACAGACATCTTATCCACATGGCTGTAACGGATCGTGCAGCGACGTATCGATCTCTGAGTTAACAGATGACAACAACCATCTGCACGAACAGTTCGACGACGTTTGCAGCAGCATGGACTATCAGCTCGGAGACCATGGTTTCGGTTACCCTTGACGCTGCATCACAGACAGGAGCGCCTGCGATGGTGTACGCAACCACGAACCTGGGTGAACGAATGGCAAAACGTCAATTTTTCGGATGAATCCAGGTTCTGTTTACAGCATCATGGTGGTCGCATCCGTGTTTGGCGGCATCGCGGTGAACGGTCATTACAAGCGTGTTTCGTCATCGCCATACTAGCGGATCACCCGGCGTGATGGTATGGGTTATCACTGGTTACACGTCTCACTCACCTCTTGTTCGCATCGACGGCACTTTGAACAGTGGCCGTTACATTTCAGATGTGTTACGAATCGTGGCTCTACCCTTCATTCGATCCCTGCGAAATCCTACATTTCAGCAGGATAATGCACGACCGCATCTTGCAAGTCCTGTACGGGCCTTTCTGGATACGAAAAATGTTCGAATGCTGCCCTGGCCAGCACATTCTCCAGATCTTTCACCAATCGGAAACGTCTGGTCAATGGTGAACGAGCAACTGGGTCGTCACAATACGCCAGTCACTACTCTTGATGAACTGTGGTATCGTGTTGAAGCTGCATCGGCATCTGTACCTGTAGGGTACTGATGACCCAGTAGTTTAGTCCCCTTTAAACATCCAACACCAACCAACCAATCTGTACCTGTACACGCCATCCCTGCTCTGTTTGACTCAATTCCCATGCGTATCAAAGCCGTTATTACGGCCAGAGGTGGTTCTTCTGGGTACTGATTTCTCAAAATCTACGCACCCAAATTGCTTAAATTGTAGTCACGTGTCAGTTCTAGTATGATATATTTGTCCAATGAATGCCCGTTTATCATCTGCGTTTCTTCTTGGTGTAGCAATTTTAATGGCCAGTAGTGTATTTATGCTCTATTTGAAGGCGCGCGATCCTTCACATTGCGCCCAACACTTGTAAAGCTCAGCTGTTGCTGAAAGCAGCTTTGATGCTGCCGCTACTTCTGCTGCGATGCCGACGGAATTATTGTACACACACCAACTGGCGGCTTGGCCGGTCAGCAGCGCCACCGACTGGCATCGTGTGGAGCGTTCCGCCACCCGGTGGCCCATTAGGTTACAGTGGGAAACTTGGTTTGGGGGAAGGGGAGATGATGGACAGTATAATCCTTCCTATACATATTATAAATGCGAAAGTTGGTATGTTTGTTACCGCATTACTGCAGCACTGACTTAGATGAAATTTCATATACAGATTTCTTATGTCTTGGATTAAAACATAGGCTACTTTTCAAAATGTTACGGTTGTAAGAAGCTTCTAATACAACAGCAGAGATGCTGTATAGTTTATGTCGTGTTTAGCCGCGAGGGTTAACGCGTCATGTCATAAACTTCCGATATTTTGGGCAATGATTCGTGTCCTGCTATAGTGAATTTTTTTTCTTTGTTATTGTTATCTTTTTTACTTTAGAATATACAAAAAGATTATGCGATACTGCCAAAACGGCTTAACTGACATATAATTACATATACAAGCAATCTGAATGTTGGCGTTTAAGCCGCATTTATTTTCATTCATTGTAACAAATGAAGGAAGTATGTATATAAATTGACTTTAAATAAAATATGCTCTAAGTACCACGGCAAGAAAAAACATTGACGTTTTGTGTATAATGGGATGTAGATACCAAGCCCTATTTTGTGTACAAAGCGCGAACTGCCACATATAAATAGCAACGACAGTAGTAGCAAATGCACTCAACAGATGGCAGGCGGTACGCTGCAGTTAACATATGAAACGTTGTGTGTTGCTGCCCTGCGTCAGCAGACCGCTGAACGCAGTGCATCTCTGCGTGTTTCTGAGACAGCCGAAGAAGCAGACGCACTCCGACATGCTGTTGCACAACGACAAGTTCAACGTCGGATGAATACCTGGGGTTTCGTGAAAAATTGTGCTTTCAAGTACGATCCAACTTTGGATTACAGTAACCACACACTCATCAAAATTGACCGTATGAACAAGGCATGTAGATTTTGTGGGGCACTTAAATTGAAGGAGGAAACGGCGGGAATGTGTTGCTCTGGGGGCAAAGTATCCGTACCTACATTAGAAGAGCCGGAGTCCCTAAACTCATTAGAGCTGTCAGGGGTGCCATCCCAGAAGTTGGAGCTGAAGGTGGGTGTGACTGTTTTATTGATGCGTAACTTGGATGCACAACGATTATGCAATGGCACCAGGTTACGCATCACGGACCTGAGAAGGCATATCGTGCAGGCCACCATCACCGGTAGAGCCAAGAGAGAGACTGTAGTAATACTACGAATTCCCATCATCCCA
Organism: Locusta migratoria; assembly: GCA_026315105.1. Lineage (NCBI taxonomy): Eukaryota > Metazoa > Arthropoda > Insecta > Orthoptera > Acrididae > Locusta > Locusta migratoria. Next base: position 33,594,839 of record CM048745.1, read on the forward strand.
ACAAAATTGACATTACAGTTTACACGGTTACAGTTCCCATTGAAAGTGGCCTTCTCGATTACTATAAACCAGAGTCAATGACAAACATTAAAAGTGGCAGGTATTCATCTGGCCACCCCATGTTTCTCGCACGGACAGCTCTACGTAGGCTGCTTTCGTGTATCGAGACCTAAAAATCTACGTATACTCGGAGAACAAGAAGTCTCGAAACGTCGTTTACAGGGACGTATTGCAATAGATTTTTGGCTCTCCATCCGTTCCAAGACAATTATATATTCCGTGCTAACAATGTCGCAAACAGTCATGTAGTTATTTATACCGTTTCTTGGCACTTTAATGTCTGACTATTGAACCGCGGGTAACAGCGCAGTAACAGCTAGTAATAATAATAAAATAAACAATTCGACGCTCTACTGTAACATTTTTTCGAACGTCGCTCACAGAGGCCGAGGGGCCCCTGGAGCTCGGGGGCCCCGGGGCACTGCCCCGCCTAGCCCTATGGTAGGTACGTCACTGGCCCCACCCCGTCTCAAACTTTATCGCTAAAAGAAGAACAGGGCGGGGCGAAGTCGGTGGCCAACTGCAGGACAGAGGCAGTCTGTTACTGATCATTGCGAAGAAGGGAACGCCCGCGGAGACGATGGGTCCATCTCACTACAAGGTGGACCTACCCTGGCGGAAAAGTGTAATAGGCCCCAAGACTCAAGAAGCCAAAACAACCGCCGACTCTATGTTCTAGAGGCTTATAAAGAACGCTCGCTAGGATAAGAGTTGATAGCCATCAGTGGGAATTTACCAGGTTTTACCACTGGAACACAATAGGAATAAACCTTCGCTCCAGATGCGGATGAAGATCCCACTGGGACTCCACTGGTAGACATTTTAGCATTTGATTGTGAATGCAGTCCGGCCCAGGGGCTGTGTCGGGGCGAGTTGCGTGGACACTGAGGAACTGCCACTCACGAAACAAAGCCTCATAAGTATACCTCACGGTGGTGTGCGGTAAAGCACAGTTTTTTACGTACCACGTACAGAAAACGGATTGGTAATTGTGAGACGCAGAGGCGCGAGGATAATGCTCAACGAAAACCTCGGCGATTACATGTGGGTCCGTACAGCGATTCGTGGAATCCCTAGATAGACCTGCTGGGATCCAGTATCTAGAGAGGAGTATGATCACAGTCCAACCACAGAAGCTAGCAACATGACACAGTAATTGAGACGTACCTATTCCAACATATTTGTTTCTATCTTTTTACCAGTTAATGACGCTGGGGTAGTGAAGATCTGGAAGTGCTTACTCCCACACAGGTCCTCATGCCCTCTCCACTGTACAGATGTTAGAAGGCCAGGGCTGAAAGCGAAAAGTCTATGACCGAGCAGTTGCTGTGCACCACGCTGAAATGTTTTGGAGCAATATTATTTACAGTCAGGAGATGTTTGACATCTCTGCTTCAACCAGTGGTCAGGGTGCCACTCCACAGTGGATTACGGGTGTTTAAAACATCCAGTAGTAGAAATGGTGCGGTGAGCTGGCAAATCAGTACCGGAGTACTTCACATCCACCGGTTGCAGAGGGTAATTTCATCTGTCCTCCTTACTCTGACAGTCACTACCTCGAAAGGTGTGTGATGGGGTACAAGCGCACCGTAAATGCAACAACGTATATAAATTCTCCACCAGACACCTTGTAATAATGTATATATTCCTGTGGTAATCTCCATTCCTATGGTAACCATATGGTAACATCTATAGGGTAAGTTCGGCCGAATCGGGTCTGGAGATGAATTGGGTAAATTTTAGAAATTCCCGCCTAATCGCTATGTAAGAAGTAGTATGGGAAGTACTGCCATACAGCGGTGACTGTTGGAACTCTGTGTATGAGTTGGAAAGTGATAGACAGTGTAGGGCGTGTTCATTGTTTGTTTGCGGTTAAGTTCTTAAGAGTTTCTCCTTTGTAGAACAGCTTTGGTTTCAAATTCATATATCTCTTGTAATTCGTTTAGTAATTTGTTAACTATTCCTTTAGATGTAAGTTTATATAATGGAGAAAAGGTTATGGTGTTACCGGCGTGTAGATATGCTTGTGCAGGACTGCCAACGTAGGGAAAAAATAATTTGCATTTTTGCCGAATCGGATCAACGCAATCCGGGTGAAGAGTGTCAATGCTTTTATTTCGATTCATTGCAGTTATTACATTGTTTCGTTTTTCATTATTTAATTTCCTTTTTTTATCGCCCACTACGCTACAGCTAACAGTGAGAAATTGCGTTCTTTAATCTCATACTATTGATGGCCGTTGTTAACTGATGCTAATATGATATTTGTAGACTCTAGATTATCATTTATCGTACAAAGAACGACGTCTTTTTGTTAATTCTTCAGTGTGACATTGCTTTGAAATGACAACGTGTAAGTTACAATAAGAAAATCATCAAATACGCAACGCAAGATGGCGTATACCAGAGACAGTTCTGGGAGAGGAATGTCGCGTGACATTTGTGAACGGCTGGTTTTCATTAATTTAATGGAGGGTGTCAAAATTCAGTTATTTTTGCAAATATCTCTCAAACGATACGAGATATGAAAATAACATAATAGGGCAAAGTTGTAGAGAATTTTCTCCTCTACAAATTCGGTTATTCAATTTTTGTGTCAGATGCATGGTTAAGCCGTTATTTTCATTTAAATTTCGAACTGTCAAAAGACAATCGCAAAGGCCCACTTTTAGTGTTACTACCATAACCTAAAGTGGGCCAAACCCGTTACTATGTGGAGCGAGAATGACATGCAAAATGCAATTAGAGCTTACCGGGAGGGTAGAAGTCAACGCCATGCAACGGAATAGTTTGGGATACCACATTCCTGTCTACAGCGGCGACTGCAAAGTGGAAAGGATTATCCAACAAAGGTAAAAGGTGGTCAAACAATATTTAATAAGGAGCAAGAAACAGAACTTGCTCAAGAATCCTTAGGGTATGTGCACGTGTCTTCCCGTTGGATTCAGCTACTGTCAGAAGAGCTGCCTATGAGTTCACAGAATGCAACAGAACAAAGCTTCCATTTTCTGTCGCCAAAAAATGGCAGGTAAAAAGTAGCTAAGGGGTTCATGGAACGAAACCAAAATTTGAGAAAAGCGGAATGGCTTCCCTAGCCAGATGTAGTGGTTTAAATAAAGGGGATGTGGGTCACTTCTTTTCCTTGTCAGGAAAAACTGTGGAGGCTCTTGATTTACTGAACAGGCCACAGCTAATTTATAATGCTGATGAATCAGGTTGTCAATAAACAACAAACCAATAAGAAACGTTTTTCTGAAAAATAGAGCAAAGCTGTTTTTGCACAGACTTCTATAGAAAGAGGAGAACTTGTCACAATTTTAGCTTGTGTTAATGCCCAGAGAACTATATCCCTCCTATGACCATATTTAAAGATAAAAGACTTTTACCTTAATTTTGTGATGGTTTTCCAAACGGTTTTCTGGTAACAATGACAGATTCAAATGGCAGATTCAGGATGGATTAATGAAGAAGCATATCTGAAATGCCTGTAACATTTTCAGTCACACCGGGTTCCTGCGCACTGCATTTTAATTGCGTATGGTCATGCATCTCACAAAACTTTAGAAGCGCTCCAGTTTTATTTAGAAAATAAGATGATACGCTTACCAAGTCACACAACTCACCACCTGCAGCCACTAAACAGGTCATTTTTTAAACCAGTAAAATTATATTACGACAGTGAATGTATGAACTTTATTCGTAACACAAAAGGACCAAGGAAAATCAACAAGCACACAGTTGGAAACACTTTCAAGGTTGCTTGGATGAGAGCGACAACACCAGCGATTACAGAAAGTGGACTTCGTTCAACTGGCGTTTTTTAGTTGAATGAAAACACAGGGGCTGAACACGAATTCTTACCGGCTACGATATCGTACAGACAAGAAAAGACATGTAAGGAAACTGAATTTGAATCTTTGTCTGCTCCTGCCAGCCCTGGTCCACGTCATCGCAGCCGAAACAGTGACACGCCAAAGTCTTCTGATTCATTCCACGACTTGTTACCGCCTCCAAAGAAGACTACAGCAACATATTCTGCCAGAAAACAGAATCCTCCGAAGAAACAGGTGATGATGACACATCTTGCAAACTCTGCAACATTAAATACAGCGATCCAATATCGTCAAAACTCGGTGACTGGATTCAACGGCAAGGAAATGGCAGGGAATGGTACCATGAGAATTGTGTTGGGGCAATAAGGAAGACGAGATTGATTTGTGGAAAATATGTTGCTATTTTAAAATGATGCAGTCATTTTTGTACTGACCATATTCGCCGAATTGATGACCCGATTCCTGTTACTTGAAGAAGGCGAATAGGGTCATGCAGCTCAGCTTTCAGTTTTTTTTTTTTTTTTTTTTTTTTTTTTTTTTTTTTTTTTTTTTTTTTTTTTTTTTTTTTTTGTGAAACTGTGAAGAATATTTACGAAGTGTTATATATTTGAATTTGAAAATAAAAGAACATAGTTTTTATGTCTGCATTTGAGGAAGCCAAGTTTCGTTTAGGGCCATACAAAAACCAAGTGACGTGCTAACTAGTTGTCGTAACTCATCACCGGTGGAGAGAAACTGCCGCAACGATACTGGAGGATTCTACATTCGCTGAGAGGTGAGACAATGAATAGACTGAAAAGGTAGTTTATTCCGCAGAATCACCTGCTACCATTGGTTGTGATCCTGAAGCACTGAGGATCATTGGTTCTTGCAATTCGACGAGGGCTAGATCATAACGACATACAAAGCTATCCACGTCATCCTCAGAAGGAGAAGCTGTTCGAAGCAGTAGCGTGGAAATCATCGTTCTTTCTTCCTCTACGATGACAGAAAAATAATATCGTACCTGCCTGGGGTACCACTGAGGATATCCTTACCTCCGATTAACATTCGCTATCAAGGACAACATACTGGGTTGTGTTGCTTGAGAAGTCTTCCAATCAAATTGGTGAGTGTGAAGCCTATTATACTTGTAAGCGATGCAATGTCTTCGTTATTTAACGAGACAAATACGATGGTTGAATGACAACTAATTTCTCTTCCATGACTTTATTTACAGAGGAAATAATGGTTACACACATTCAACATAATCGCCTCAAATATCTGACAGCTGTCTAAACCATTTCCTCGTCCGTTTCTGTCGATGTCCTGTGTGGACGGCTCTTTGGCGTGGACAATGTTATCTATGGTTGTACTGGATCACTCAACGTGCTCCTTTCACTTTGGCCATGAGATTGTTATCACGTAGTGTGGTAATAGACGAAGTACTATACTTGTCTGAGCACACAGCTGCAGTGTGCAAGAAGGCAGCATCATCTCTCAATGCCCTACAGAAATTTAGAAAGCTCATTCATCTCCAGTTTAAATAGAAACTTCTACAAATTCTCAAAATCCCATTTACTGATTACAATGATGTTACTTGGTTCTCGGGAGAGATCACAGCGTCTCCAACTACTCATGTATGCCTGCATTTGATATACATATAACATCCGTCTATTTGATCATATTTCACTAATCTACACGCAGCTATCCTGACTGCGTGCTGATACGTGCACACACAGTCTCCGCTACTCTCTTATGAACGTTCAGTGTCTCTTATAGCTTCCCGCGAACATTGCTCCCTAAAGGACATAGCATAAACACTCAGACCCTGGAACAACATCCCCAAATATATGAGGGAACTGGAAAACACTGTTAGCTTCAAAATGCTATTAAGCAACAAAAACGCCTATCTGTGCCCTTACGCTCTTCTTACCCCATTACATCCTCATTTTCTACCAGATCTTTGCCAATTTCGATTACTCTCGGCAGGTACAGTTTTCCAAACTTCATTACATTATAGCTCACCGTCTCAAAATTAATTTCTGCAAATCTAGTAAGTACTATCCGTATGTGCCAAAATCTGTCACGCTCCCATTATTACAACGGCAGCAGCAAAAATTGTTTGAGTAATGCTGCAAGTATTAATCGTATTGGATTTTAGTCTACACTACAAGCAACTACAGGCAACTTATTTAGGCTATTCTGTTCATCGACATCCTCTTTTTCCGAGTGAGATGGCGCAGTGGTAACACACTGGACACGTATTCGGGAGGAAGGTGGTTCAAATCCACCTCCGTCCATCCAGATATGGGTTTTCCGTGATTTCCCTAAAGCGCTCCAAGCAGATGCAGGGATGGTTGCTTTCAAAGGGCACGGCCGATTTCCTTCTCCATCCTTACCCAAGCAATCCGAATGTAAGCTCCACCCCTAATGATCACGCTGTCGATGGGACGTTAAATCTTTCTTCTTCTTCTTCTTCTTTCTTCTTCATCCTCCTTACATACATTCAGTCCAGTTAAATGAGATTATTAGCATTTTATGTGTATTTGCCTTACTAAAATAATTCTTATATGTAACTCAGATGTAAAAAGTACTACATGTGGGAAATGCGGATCGGATGACTCAGAGTGCCTGATGGCCCTAATCTGATCATTCTAAATAAACAAGTAAATAAATAAAATAAAGGAGCCGCACATTTTTCGCAGTTTTCTGCCAGGCTGTGGCGTTTTGTGGAAGACGGCTGCTGAAGTTTACATATGTGTCTCTGTGTACTTGCACTGAAGCTGAAGTGCCAGATGGCAGATCGTTGCTCACATTCACGCTCACGTTCAATTTTTTGTTTGTTTGAGCTTGCAGAGAAGTATCGTACAGCAGAGAGTTGCGCATATTCGCGCCCACATTTACTTTTTTTGTGTGTGCTGTCAGAGAATAGTCGGCAAGATGCTCACGTTCACGTTGATTTTGTGTGCTCAAAAGGAAGTATCAGAGCCACCCAATTTACCGCTGACTTTCACATTTTTGTGTACTCGAACGGAAGTGTCAGGTGGCAGAGAGTTGCTGACGTTCACTGTGTTTGTGTGTACTAAATGTTCAAATGTTTGTAGAGATTATGGAAATTAACTACGGGGTCATCAGTTCCCAAATTTACGAACTACTTATGAACTAGTTTATACTAAAGACGGCAAAACATCCATGCCCGAGGGTGGATTCGAACCGCCGACCGCAGCGGCCAATGCAGACCGGGTCTGGCACGCCTCCGACCACTCGGCATGTGTACTCACAGGGATATGCCGTATGGCAGACAGTTGCTCACGTTCACGTTCGTTTGTGTGTGCTCGCAGGTGAAGCTGGAGATCGCGGAGCGCACGCGCGCCCTCGAGATCGTCGGCTTCAGCGTCTCGCTGGCGGCGCTGCTGGTGGCGCTCGCCATCTTCTGCCGCTTCAGGTGGGTCTCTCTGCTCTGCTCTGCACTTGCTTGTCAAGTTCCGAGCGCATATAAGCTATAACATGCATAAATTCCGTGTGAGGTAGCACAGTCGTTGATTGCACTCTTTCATTTTTGACTACAATATTGATTCTCTTATTATGCTTTACGTGGTTTCTGCTTTTGCCATTTTCGAAGGTTACAAAAATATGAAATCTGAGATCATCAGAGTAACAAGACAATAATATCACAAGCTGAACATAACACTTCAAATTAATGCGCCATCATTCGTGAATAACAACATCAATGGTTCTGTCATATATGAACTCACAGTATGATGTTCAGCTTCAGACATTTTGTGTCTCGTTGCCGCCTGTTGTCCTAGGTGTCGGTGGCCGAGTAGAGAGAGACCGACACAGGAAAATAGGATGCACGAGTGTGCGGGTACAGAGTCTGAGGTGACCAGCCAGTGGGACAGCAGAAACTAGAAACACTAAGCTAGATTAGAACAAGATATATACCTCGAAGAAATAGTACAATACTAAACTTTGCTATCTGAAGACAAGTGGAATGCAGGTACATAGTTTATCTTGGTAGAAGCCTGCCTACGGATGAGTCTGTTCCAGTGCCTGTCTTAATCCCCAAGTGATCGATCCAGTTCAGTGTTGGCCGCGAGCAGGGTTGCAGCAGAGGGCGCGCGTTGCCGACGTCGTAAGAAGGCCGCGCCGTGCTTGCATGACGGCGCGCGCCGAAAGTACGTGGCGCGCACTTCAGACTTTGCGACACCACACCCCTCCCCCCCAAACCGCCGAGCCGTCGTGTGGCGTAGGGCTCAGGGTGCCGGCGACGGCACTGGGAGGAGGCCCTGGGCGGGGCGTTACTGGTGGGATGGGCGTCGTAGCTGAGGCTGGGATCGAGACGCCGTCCGCGCCCCGGTATCCACCTTGCGATCTCGCGTAAAACCCACCAAAACGAGGGGAAGGGCGCACACGTCCGCCCAGAGGGAGCAGGTGGTCTTCTTCTGAGGTGCGTGGCCCAGGTTGGAGGGGCACGCACGGTCCAGGAGTCGCACTCGGTGACGTTGCCAGCTGCGGCGGCGACGACGGCGGCGGGGACGACTGCATCGGAAGCGCGTCAACCTCCATGAGGACGATCTTGTAGTCCGAGGACACTGGGCCCGTCGGCGAGAGATGTGGCTGTGCTCCCTGGCGGTGAACTGGGTCTGCAATCAAGAAACCGGAGACAGAATCGCGCAGCCTGTGCAGGCACAACTGGTTTGCGTGGCGCCGCAGCCCCAACCTGTGGAAGAACGTACAACATACATATTGCGACCGAGCACGCGCTGAATGGCGGCTGTGTAGCAGTTCGGCACGAGACGGGCCGTCACGTGGCATGCACCGATACGTAGACAGGGAAATTTGAACAGCTTGCTGCCTGAGTGCAGCTCTTTTTCATGTGAGAATTGAATGTTAGAACGAAACGTTCTGCTTCACCATTGGACTGAGGGTGAAAAGGAGCGGTGGTGATGTGCTGAATGCCATTCACACGACAAAACTGTTGAAATTCTAACAAACTGAGGTCCATTGTCACTGACGATAGTTTCAGGCAAACCTTCGATGCAAAACACTGATGTTAAGGCACTGATTGTACTAGACGCCGAGTTCATGGCAATCACGAATGGAAACTTGCTGAAAGCGTTCACAACGATTAACCAGCGCGTATTCCAGAAAGGTCCGGCAAAGTAAATGTGTAAACGTTGCCACGGTCCTTTGGGGCGTCGTTGTCGGTATGTAACAACAGAACACCCTGACGTAAAGACAATGCATGACGTTGTGCAAAATAGTGTCGAACCAGAGGCCGCTCAATGTCTTTGGCTCTGGCAGGCCACCCAGAGCGAACAAAACGTGCTACCACACATAGGTCCGCATCCGCAGCTGTTTCCTGTGCAACCCAACGAGAGTTCAAAGGGAAGTTTGCGACAGCGTAAGCATCTCTGGAGTCTATCTGGCAACATGCCATTTCTGAAGAATCAAACGACACATCCTGGCCAACCTGAAGTCGAGAAAGTGTGTCTGCGTTGGAAGTTTTAGTGGTAGCTCGGTACAAAATCTCATACTGATAATTAGACAATATCAAGGACCATCTCTGAAGCTTTTGTGCCGTTCGTGGCGGAATTGGCTTGATGGGTGAGAACAACGACGTGAGAGGCTTGTGGTCCGTCAACAAATGGAATTTTCTGCCATAGAGATAATGATGAAACTTCGTGACGCTGTAAATCATTGCTCAGGCCCCCTTTTCTATCTGTCTGTAATTCTGTTGCGTTGGAGTCAGGAGCTTGGTGGAAAAGGCAATAGGACTATCGTGAGATCCCATTCGATGTGACAATACTGCGCCCAGACCGTAAGACGAGGCATCCACTGCTAACACTACAGGCTTCTGTGGATCAAAGGGAACGAAACATGCATCACTGAGTAGTGCAGACTTTAATTTGTCAAAGGCAACCTGGCAATCTTTAGACCACACGAAAGGAACATTCTTCCTACGTAGGCGATGCAGTGCAACTGCAATATGAGAGGCATTAGGAATAAATCTGAAATAATAGTTAAGCTTTCCATTTACTGCTTGCAATTCGTGCACATTCTTAGGAGGAGGCACGTATTTGATTGCTTGATGATGTGACTGTAAGGGATGGATTCCTTGGGCAATAATCACATAGCCTAGGTACTCTATTTCAGTTTGGAAGAAAAAAGACGAACACTTTGCTTTACTGCAATGTAGACCTGCTGCAGTCAACACATTGAAACAGCACTGCAGGTTTGATAAATGTTCTTCAACTGTGCGCCCTGAGACCACAATATCATATAAATAGTTTGAGCAGCACAGTACAGAAACTGTCAGCTGTTCCTAAAAACGCTGAAAAATAGCGGGGGTGCAAGAACTGCCAAAGGGTAGGCATTGAAATTGAAAAAGTCCCATGTGAGTATTAATGACGAAAAACATTTTTGTCTCGTCATCGAGCGGAATCTGTAAGTATGCCTCTTCTAAATCAATCTTAGAAAAGAAGCGAGACTGTCCTAATTTGTCCATCAGTTCCTCAGGTCTCGCAATGGATAAGTGTCTACTATTGTCTAACTGTTCACTGTTGATTTGAAGTCTGCACAGAGACGAAGTTTTCCTGTCGGCTTGATTAGAATTACTAAAGGCGAGGCCCACTGACTCGCAGATACAGGAAAAATCACCCCACTATCCTGCCAACCTTTAAGTTTTTCAGCAACTTTATCCCAAAGGGCGAAAGCCACTGGTCTAGCTTTACGAAATTTAGGTACTGCAGATTAGTTACATGTGCCATGAAGTCTTTTGCACAACCTAGTTCCGGCGAAAACAAGTCTTTATATTTTTCACACAATGCGTTGATATTGTTCTAAGGCACTACTGACGAAATTTGAAGCACATCTCTTTGAATTGATAAGCCAAACAAGTCAAATGCATCTAGTCCAAAAATGTTCTGCGTAGATTTGGCCTGAAGAACTACAAAAGCGACAGTTTTGGTAACACCTTGAAAAGAGGCGGGCAGGCTACACGTTCCCAGCACTGGAATATTTTGTCCTGAGCACGCTGTGAGCTATTGAGACGGCGACAGTTTTGGCGAACCAAGAAGTTCATATGTGTCTTTATACATTAATGTGACAGCGGAACCAGCATCAAGCTGAAATGGCACAGTCTTAGTTTTTATGGAAAAAGTCACAAAAAGTTTTTGCTTGTGGCGGTCGACAGGTACGCGAATGTGTTTAACGAGTGACACAGTGTGTTCGCTGCACTTGCGCATGCACGGCCTGCATACGGAAGGAAGCGACGCAGAATCGGCCCACAGCAAATTAATAACACTATCCCTAGATGGAACTACCGTCGGATCGGCTTTCGCACAAGCTTGCGAAGCTACCATAGATTCACCAGCTACTGGACTAAAATTACTTTGCATAGCTACACCAAGCCTACTGTCACTAGCTCCACAGTACTGGGCACTATTACAAAGAAAAGTTGCAGAAGGCAGTGGGTTCACTACAGGATTGCACTGTACGTAATCATTTTGCTTGTCCCGAACCCTTTTCCATTGCACAGTTTTACGCACTCGGCGGCGCTTGCAACGTGGCTCACTACATAGTTTTGCAGTAGGCGCAGAAGAACTTCCTTGCATTTGAGAATCAAGAGAAACACTGTTCAAATCCACAGCGTGTATGACATTTACAGCATTAACCAGGGCCGGATCTAGGACATTTGCCAAGGGGGGCAAGCTTAAATTTGCCGCCCCTTCTTTCACCCCCCCCCCCTCCCTGTAAGAATCGACTTTTTGTCACAATCTCACAACGTGAAGTTATTTTATTGACTGAATTAAGATCAAAGAAAAACAGAACAATGTTAATACATACAAAAATATTACAAGATTACTCACCGTACGAAAATCAATTCCAAATTTCGCTCTTCGAGATTTTTTTTTTGCTGCAAAACTGTTTTTGATATCATCATAGTTTAGAGATGCAGCTCGTTTGTGCTCTTTGGATATTATACTCAGATTTGTTAAGCAGTCGTGCTCCTCAAGTGTATTTAATTAGTTTCAGCTTGCTGAAACTTCTTTCTCCAGACGAAACAGAAGCTAGAATGGTAGGATATATTTTAACTCTGTAGTAAAGTTGGGATACCCCTCTACCAATTTATTTTTATAAATTAAACTTAATGTTGATGATGCAGTGGAATCTTGCAAGGCTCTGTCTACTGCCAGCGCATGTTGTCTGAAACTTTCAACTTCAAGTTCTTCCTCGATAAGATCTTCTGCCACTTCCGCTGCTTTGGCCTTCAAGTCCTCCACTTCCATTTCTCGAATTTGCACACCACACAGAAAACTAATTTTTGCACGAATTTTCTCAAGTGCGGTAAACTCTGCCAATTATTCCTAATTTTTTCTGTGAATGTTGGATACTTCATCCTCACAAAGCTCATCGGCCATTTTCTTCTTTCTTCGAATCCTTTTTCCGGAGAATACAGTTGATACCTCATTATCGTCTGCTAGCACTTTGGCCTCAGAAATAGCTTCAGAGGTACAAGAATCCCAGGAAGTTTTGAGAAAGACCAAAAATCCTTTAATGTTTCGAACAGCTTTATCAATTGTAAAGTATTAACTTCGCAGAAACTGATTAACATGAGCAATTTATTTTAAAATTGCATACCAGAAACAAGTTAAAGTAATGAATTTGAGTTTTCTCATATTTTTTAAAATAGATCTTGTCTTTGATTTTGTTTCTGGTGTTGACAATTTATGAGTTTCCGTTTCTTCCAGGGCCTTCAAAACTGTATGAAAATGCTTGTAAACTCCTTCAACCGCAAGATCACTTAGTCATACTGAATGTCTTCTGAATTTGCTCCTACTAAATTTAAAGAATGAGCAGCACATGGTACGAAATAGGCCAGTTCATTCTTCTGAAGTATTCTTGACTGGACTCCTTTGTACTTTCCAGCCCTTTTTACCCCATTGTCAAGAGACTGCCCCCTGCAGTACTTAATGTTCAACCCATCTTGCTCCAATTTTTGCAGTATATCTTCACTAAGGCCTTCTTCTGTTTTGTCTGTAACTATAAGAAAGTCAGTAAAACTTTCCACAACCTCCGTGTCATTCAACTTGACATATCGAATTACTTGTGTCATATGCGCATTGTGGCTGATATTTGGAGTGCAGTCAAACATAAGTGAAAAGTATTTAGCAGCTAAAATATCTTTAATTATATCTTGTTTTTATTTTGTCAGCAATCAAGTCACGGAACTCATCTTGTATATTTTTGTAAAAATAGCTAATCTGGCCTTTCTTGTGACGTTCAATACGCAGACGAAGGGGGACACTATAGTATGATATGAGATCAATTGTATTTAGAAATTTGCCGCTATGTGGATCACCAAAATCACCATCTTCTTTTGTTTCTCTAAAACGACTTCCTTGCTTACCTAGAAAAAGGACAGCATCAATAATACAGTGAGATTCCTCCTGTTTTATCTGCTCTTGCAGCCCAGTGTGCGATATTTCTCAGGTGCGTTTGTCGGAGAACATCGAAAGAGACGAAAGAAGGGCAGCTTGTTTTGTATTATCGTGAAACAGGGGAGATAGCGTCACGGAAATAATACAGGATCTGGGATGAGAATCATTAGAACAAAGGCGTTTAGCGTTACGACGTGGGCTACTTACGAAACTACAATCGACAACATTCTCCTCCGAATGCGAAAATATATTGTGGCCTCCCACTTACATAAGTAGAAAAGATCATCTGAATAAATACGTGAAATCAGAGCTCGAACAGAGAGATTCAGATGTTCTTTCTTCCTGCGCGCTATTCGAGAATGGAATGGGAGACAAATAGTAAATGGTGGGCCGATGATCCCTCTGTCAAGCAGTAAAATGTGATTTACAGAATATCCTGTGTAGATGTCTATCAATTTCACCGCTACCGAGAGAGGACTAAGATCCTTAATGCTTTTAACTTTCAATAAGAAGTGTGCGCACCTGAAATACTTTTTTTTTAATAAGTACTGGAATGTTATTCAAATTCACCTGTTCTATAAATATTACCTTTATATGAAATATAAACATTTATCTGAAAAAGGAAATCTATGCAAATTAATAAACATTGTGCATTTACTTATGCAATAACGCAAACATCTCCCTCACTCTGGCTAATATCAAGTAGATTTTTGAAGTTTGATTAGCTGAAGTACCTGTGACAGGGCAACACTGAAGTCAGCAACAAGGAATTTTAGTTTTATTAAATGATTTCGGTGTTTCTTGCAGTCATTTTAGTTTTAATAATTCTGTGTCAGTTAATAAAAAGAAAAAGAGGCCGTCAAAATTTGCCGCCCTCTAAATTCTGCCGCCCGGGGCAACTGCCCCCTTTGCCCCCCCCCCCCCCCCCCCACTAGATCCGGCCCTGGCATTAACTGTCCTCGCACTCCGCAAAGCACTGTCTCTAATGGCGCCGTTCTTTGAATTTTTTTTCTGCACACAAACTGTCTGTACATGTCCTGATTTGCCACATTGAAAACAAAGGGTGTTGCGCCTAGGGCACTGTGCACGCTTGTGGCGAGATACACACTGGGGGCAAGATTTACGAACATTTTTCTAAAAAGAGCGTTGGCGCCCGTTATTCACATTACTTTGTCTAACGCGATGGGGCGACCTTTGTGTCGCACTTTGACACTGGCTACTGTTCACTGTCTGCTCCGCACGGCCGGTAGAATTATAAGAATCACTTGGGCTAGACTGAGAACTGTGACTATGAAAGCGTCCGTTGCGATGCACTGAGTTAACAGTGTGGCTTTGCATTTCTACATCTGCTAAGTCAAAGGTATCATGCGCTTCAATAAGCCTAAGCAGACAGTTTTAGAATTGCTGCCCTACTTCTGGGGTCCTGGATGTTCTGCGTGACCACATCTCTCAACATAACGTCACTATAAGAAAGTCCACAAGAGCAAGTAAATTTACATTTGCGGGTTAAGCCCTTCAACTCTATAATTCATTGCTGATGCGACTGCCCTGGTGATTTTTTTAATCTGAAAAATCGGTACTGTGCAGCAGCTAAGAGAACGTTTCTCGTAGGAAGCTGTGCGGCGGCAGAGGTGGGCGGCTGATGCGACGGCTGTTGTTGCTGAGCTGCCTGTGCCGTCAACTGGTACACCGCTTGGAGTAGTTGAGTGATATGCGTCTTCTGTAACTGAATAATTTCCATTAAGTTTGGGTTCGGAGTAGTAGCCATGCATACCGATTACGCGCCATGCATACAAGAAAATTAGAACAAAACACGGATGCACTGGGAAAGAGGATTCTCTGCAACAAAAAAAGTCCTCAAAACACGTAACAGAAGGTTCCCCCAAAAATCTTATAATAAGTGTGGGTGGGAGGGAGCAATTTCTATGTGCTCCGGCTGCTGCGGTCTGGCTGCTGCAAGCGGACTGGTCCACGGTTCTTCTATCGCTCCTCGTCGCCTCTTTTGTGTCTCGTTGCCGCCGGTTGTCCTAGTAGACAAGAGAGAGAGACCAACACAGGAAAATAGGATGCACGCGTGTGCGGGTACAGAGTCTGAGGTGACCAGCCAGTGGGACAGCAGAAACTAGAAACACTAAGCTAGATTAGAACAAGATATATATATATATATATATATATATATATATATATATATATATATATATATATATATATTGCGAAGTAATAGTACAATATTTAAATTTGTTAAGTGAAGACATGTGGAATGCAGATACATAGCTTAACTTGGTAGAAGCCTGCCTACGGATGAGAGAGTATGCTAGTGCCTGTCTTAATCCCCGATTCAGTTCAGTGGTGGCCGCGAGCGGGGTTGCAGCAGAGGGCACTCATGGCCGACGTCGTCAAAACGCCGCGCCTTGCTTGCATGGCGGCGCGCGGTGAAAGTACGTGGCGCATACTTCAGACTTGTGCAACACCACAAGACAAACTGTTGGAAACTAACTTTACAGTACAATTTTAGAGACATATGAAGGAAGCTACCGCAGGGGACAGCCGTGTGCTGTAAGGCGCCTTGCTGCGGGGCGGGCGGACGTTCCTCGTCGTGCGTTCGAGTCTTCCCTCGGTCATTCGTGTGTGTGTAGTCGTTAGCGTAAGTGAAAGTAGTCTGTAAGTTTATGGAGCAATTAACACTGTTGTTGGATTATTTAGCTTTACAAACATTTGAATTTTGGAGGAAGCTACTATTTGCTATTATACATTCATACACATTACGAAAAATCAATCTCTTTGTATACAAATGTAATGTACCAGTAATTAAAACTCTGAGCAATATAACCAACATTTTTCTTCCCTAAATGATGAATATGTTACCTTTTCATGTCTTTTTTTCTATTTGATTTATTTTGTTCGTTCTCTTTCAGCGATACACTTATGCATCGTGGGGACCCTTAAGCAAAAATAACAATGTCTGATGAATATACATGCTGTTTCAAGATGGGGCTGCATGTAATCTCGGCTGTCCATAAATGTCTGTCTGATGAATAACTCTATCCCTGCCCACATTAGTTGACAAGTTTTTCCATATCAGTTACTTGTAAACTGTGTGAATGCTCTGACAGTCGCTGGTTATTTCCGTAGATGTAGGATAATACTTGTTTCACTCAAAACCTCTCTATAAATTTTATCCAGAAATTCTCTCTAGAAATATAGTTATCGGCTACACGTATTGGATTTCATAACAGAGTTCCCAACTTCCAGGTTACTAATATAACAGCATCCGGTAGCTCTCAGAGAAAATAACTGCTAATAGCAACTAACTACCACAGGAATGTGACTTGTAAATAACTCAAGTTTATTTCCATCGTCATACAGATTCCTGGTAATCACTATAGGTAGTTGAAGGTACATCGAACACAGAGTGGTAATGTAGCAGGAAGCAAGTGACGACGCACTTAGGAGTTAGTGTATATGTTCAAATGTTTATAAAGCTGAAGAGACTTAACTGTGGAGTCATCAGTCACTAAACTTACAAACTACTTATGAACTACCTTATACTAAAGACGACACAAATATCCATGCCTGAGGGGAGATCCGAACCCCCGACCGTAGACGCCGTGCAAACTGTCTCATGCCGCAGACCGCTCGGCCACTGCGGCCGGCTTAGTGTTTATAAGCACGCAGTAGGCAATCATACAACTTGACAATGGCCATAGGATGCTTGCCACAAAACTCGTGGTATTTTAACCATTTAACGTGGACGGATATACGAGAACGTTTTATTCAATCTTGTCGTTTTCATAGAATACAACGATCACAACCTTTCCTAGATTTGACCAGTTTCCGGTTCCATCCGAACTAGCTGTAAAAATTGACAGCCCATCTGTCAACAAAAAGATGTAACATATTAACCAGCGTCAACGCAGGACAAGATTAGCCGTATGTCTGACACCTGCTCACAATGATAGAATATATATGTTCAATCCACTATATGTTGCTGATCAGTAACTTTTTTCAATACAGTCAACATAATTGACTTGCTAGAGTCAGCAACTGCACTAATAATTGGAATGATTTATGATCTGATTATCAGTCAACAGTTGCAAGCATTTATTTTTCTTTGCACTTATATGTTTCTGTACATCAGGATTATCTTCAGAATCTAAAACAAGTTAGAGAAAAAGTAAGTTCTAGCTGAAAACTTTTTACAATAATTTGATTGTAAGATTAACATACTTCATGTTTAACATAGTCTACGTAACTAAAGAGGTTTACCTGCGTAGATGCAACATGTCTCGTCTGTATTATGACAATTACTGTGATTTTTAAGAGCATTTACAAGTTGTATATATATCGAGCTGAGGTAGAGGAAGGAGGTGGGGGGTGTAGGGAGAGGTACATGTTCGGGAAAAATTTTACGTTTACACTTTTATGGTACGACTTGCATAATTTAATAATATCTCATTGATTTTGACCCAGTGGTTTTTTATGACATAATAATAATAATTTTAATTATCTATCTCATTACAATTTTATCACAGTTTTTATGGTTCCTGCAGTATAATCCATTAATTAGCTGTCGCAGTTTTAATAATCTTACAAAAGTGAAAATATTTTTATGTACTCGAATTTTTTTTAATAACAGATCAGAGCATGTTTGCTAAATCCCCCCCCCCGCCCCCTCCAGCTATCTGCTTCTTCCTCAATTCTAATTACTTTCGCAGCAGTTCCCCTCTCCCATCTCTCGCACAGTGCCCATCTCCCCATTTTTCGCCTTCCCCTACCTATACCTCCCCATACATTACCCTTACCGGTACCTCAACTACATATATAAAAGTTGTAAATGCCATCATAAATCTCGGTAATAATCATCACACAGACGATACGTGTTGCAACTACGAAGGGAAACCTCTTAAGTTATGTAGAACTATGTTAAACGTAAACTCTGTTAATCTTACAATCAAATTCTTGTAAAAAGTTTTCAGTTAGGACCTATTTTCTTTCGTATCTTGTCTTCTAAAGGTAATCCTAATAGACCGAAACATAGAAAAAAATAATAAAACATTTGCAACCGCAGACTGATAGTGTCCACCACTGCTCACTTCCGCAGCCAGCGCCTCGCGTTGCTTTCAGGAGCCTGCGCAACAACCGGACGCGCATCCACCGCAACCTGTTCGTGGCGATGGTGGTGCAGGTGGTGATCCGCCTGACGCTGTACGCCGACCAGGCGGTGGTGCGCGGCGGCGGCGTCCGGGGACGGCCGGGGGCGGCGCCGGCCTCCGGGGGCGGCGGGGGCGGCGGGGGCGGCGCCGCCCTGCCCGCCGCGCTCACGGCGGAGCACCGCCAGGGCATCGACAACACGGTGCGTCATGCATATTCACGCCGCGCGGCAGCCCACACATGCACAGCTAATCGCAAATTACGGGCAGCGCGGTTAATGTTTCACACTGGGTACCGCATGCAAAACAGTCATAAACGTGTATAATATACTCGCTACGGTACCTTTGTACTTTAAAACAACCTGCTGGTTTTTTTAAACGTATGCATACATTAATAACAGCTGTTTTATTTTCGCGAAATACACGTGGTAAATATTTTTTACCACCTTAATATATCGGATGCAGCATATGTCTGCCAAATGTCGGTTAATGGCAGCGGTCTCTTCAAATTTGAAATGTTCCTCGGCTCGTTGTGGTTACGAAATATTTATTCGACATCTAATCTCTGACTATTAAAAATGACAAGATTGCAATTAATTATTTTATTTTTTGACGACCGGTTTCGATACACTTTCGATACACATTTTACATTACGTGTCATGTTGACAGTCAGGCGCTGTGATTGTCAACATGACACATAATGGAGAATGTGTTTTAAATATTTTAACTGTTTTTATGTTTGACGTACCATTTGTATAAGTTAAATATTTTACAGTTGACGTACCATTTCAATGCCGTGCGCCTTCACGAAATGGAAAACATAGGACACAAGTGACAAGATGATGGTATCCTAAGTGTATCGAAACCGGTCGTCAAAGAATAAATTAATTAATTGCGATCTTGCATTTTAATACTTCAAAGTAAGGACATTGCCGTCCTACCATGGAAAAATTATCTAATCTCGAATCTTAATATAACGTAGGCAAAACAATTTAGGAAAATAGTTGAAATATACAGGTCCTGTAGTAATCTCATCGGGAGAACGAACTAATATAATTGCAAGTCATTCTGTCGGTTCAGCGGAATGGAGACAACAACATTGAGGCAACGGAGATATCAGAAGGTGGCTGCAAACTGCAAAGTGTGGTTTTTACCCTAACAGACTAATTACACGAGCACTTAGGTTCAGAGAGGGTTGGTAACCAGGTAGTGTAATGCAACAACAACATGAGTTATGAGAACCAAGTCTTTCTCGACGGCATTCTTGTATAAAACATACTCGGATCTTGATAAAAATCCAAGCTTTCGGCGATTACCTCCATCGCCTTCGTCAGGAGCAACTGACTGGTTGTGCATCGCTGCGGTGGTCTTAAATAGCGACTAGATGGCTCGTGTTTGGTCAGCTTCTGATTGGCTGGCGGCCACGTAATGCCGTCGCAGACGGTCTACGTCTGCGCTAGTGGCGCCATCGCGCCCGTAGTATGGAGACGCTGTACAGTGTACGGAATGTCTCTGCCGCTTCTATGTGTCGAGCGCTCGTTTCCATGCACCACTAAGATTGTACCCGCTGTCACGGTTGAAACTGTCCTTGCACTTTCTTATTTCTATTAGAGAACCCCAGTACGTACAGGCCTGGAACAAAATTGTTGATTCATCGAATAAGAGTTTGTGTTTGTTTGTGACGCTGTGCTCAGCGACTACCGATTTCTCCAGTTCACGTGATGAGTAACCGACGGCTTTCCTTCCTTTCTGTGATACGAAGTCTAGCAAAATAGAAAGAGTCGTAGAGAGGCATGATATTAAATCGATCTTCCAACCTCATAGGAATATCAAGGAGATGCTACGCGCTGTAAATGACTGCCGGGGCCTTAGAATCCCTGGTATTTTCAATACAGCAACTACATCGGTCAGTCCATCCGTAACGTTGCCGACCGTTTCACAGAACACCAAAGTCACATAAGAAACAGAGAACTGGAGAAATCGGCAGTCGCTGAGCACAGCCTCATAAACAACCACAAAATGTTATTCGATGAAACAACAATTTGGCACCAGGCCTGTACATACTGGGATTCTGTAATTAAAAAGGCTGTAGGAATAAGAATGCGAAGGACAATTTTAACCGTGACAGCGGGTACAGTGTTAGTGGTGCACGGAAACCAGCGCTCGATACAGAGAAGCGGCAAAGTCATCCCGTACAGTATCTCCATACTACCGGAGCGGTGGCGCCACTAGCGCAGACGTAGACATCATCTGCAACGGCATTACGTAGCCGCCAGCCAATAACATTCTCACCAATCACAATCAATCTAGTTGCTATTTAAGATCACCGCAGCACTACACAACCAGACCTCATCCAATATGCTGATGAAACCGCTTTCCTTGCCTTAGCTCTCACCATCGCCTGTTCCAACCGTCTCCTCCAAGAACAACTTGACCTCTTCGCCACTTGGTGCAACCAGTGGCTCCTCTCTACAAATGCTACCAAAACCCAGGCGATCATCGTAGGTCATACCGCACCTTCCATAACCGTCCCAACCGCCTCACCCCTACGCTAATGTGCCCGGGCCTCACTATTGATCACACCCTCTCCTGGGCTTCCGACCTCCGCACCGTCCAAGAAAACGTCCGCTCCCGCCTCCACCTACTCAAACTCCTACAAATCCCTCACCCATCCTATTCTATGTGTCGCCTATCCAGCCTGGATCTCCGCCCTCCACCCTTCTTCAAATCTCTGGAGATACTGGAGCACCATACCCTCCGCCTCGCCTTCTATATCCCCCTTTACCCCCCCCCCCCACCCCCTCCGGATACTCTATGATATCATTCCTTTCCCCCACCTCTGTTACATGTCCCACAAATCATACCCGCCTAATCCTCCAGTCCATCCCCTGCCCTCCGCAACCGGTCCAGTGCTACGCCCCACCACTGTATTCTCCCTGCTTTACACCTGTCCACACTCCAGATCCTTTCCCGTGGCAACTTCCGTACCCTCCCCCTCCCGGAAGTTGCCATCCGACCTGACATCTACCCTTCACACCACCTGTGATACTTCCCCTGAGAGCTCTGACTGTCCCTCCCTTCCTGCCTCTTCTCCCCTCCTCTTTCAACCCAGCTGTCTCTCTGACCCCTACTAACATATTCCTCCCCTTTCCTTCTCCCCCTGCTCCCAGTCACTGTGGCTCATCCCCACCCTCTTGTTCCCCCTCCTATTCTCCTTTCCCCAGCGTCTCACCTTTCTCCTTGTGCGTGCTCCGCCATCTAATACACTGTTTTTATTTTATTTTATTCTATTTTAAAGTACGGTGCACTGACAACCGATCGCCGACGTCTCAACTTTTGTGTGCGTGTTTCGTCTTCTAGTGTATCGTTTCATTCAACTGTGAACGGCCCACCCGTAGCCGCACCTTCAGTTTTAAATTGAGTGTTTCTCCAAATATGTGGTGTCTCTTTTCGTGTGTCTTCTTTTTACACATCAGCGGACAGCCAACCCGTAGCCCCCGCCCACTGTTAATTTAATCGCCAGTGTTTATGTCATGGACCACCACATCTCTATCAGTTTGTCTTATCTATCATCAACATTTCAATGTTTTGCTCCATTTTCAGCAGTTCATGTGTCTCCAGTTAAAATCTCCATATTTTATTTATATTTTATCTCGCACTTTTAATCACCTCCTATATCTGATTTGTTTTTTCACGTCTGTTTTTTTCTGAAGAGCGCCTGCGACCACTTACAGCCCTCTCTTTATTAGGGAATGAAATGACAATAAAGGAAAAAAACACACAACCAGTCAGTTGCTGCTGACGAAGGCTTGAAATTTTATTAAGATTTGATGCGGAAAGAAGGCCCAGAATGTTTTATACAACAACATGACTAATCCGAAGCTTGAGGCATCGAGAGCCATGGAAAGATTGGAAGTGGGGCAGAGGGAGGTGGCCGCAGCTATTGGTGTCCCAAAGCGTAATTTTTATGACCCGGACGCGTCTTTAGACACCAGGAGTCGTTAAAAGAAGCCAAGCCAAAGGTGGTCCCTGACAGAATGAGTAAGAGGCGATGGTTATCTCCGGTTACCAGCCCGTCGAGACACGAGGTTGAATGCAACTCAGCTGCAACGCACGCTCCTTGTAGCAAAAGGACGCGCAATATCAACACAGATAGTCCGAAACTGCCTTCGGGAATGTGGGCTCCATGCACGGAGTCCTATGGCGTGTATCCCATTAAAACCACGATACGCTTAGCCTCAGAAACTTGGCGGAGGGACATAAGGATTGGAGTCGTAACGATAGCGCAGGGCTTTATTCAGAGATAACATCGTTGCCACATTTGGAGAGAACGTGGAACAACCCTTTCACTGTGCCCTAGGCTGGTGCCATACCAGATGGGTTCCTTCAGGTGGACGATAGCGCTCACTCGACGGAGCTTCACTAGTCGACTACATGCTTGAAGCTGAGGGAACTGAAGAAGTGGAATGCCCAGGTTTTCACTAGCCTTAAACTCATTTCAGCAGGCCTGGGATGTCCTTGGCAGACGCATTGGGACCAGACCAGCACCTCCCACAATACAGAGCTGGATATTGCTCTCATGGAAGAATGGCCACATAATCCTCGAGAACTTATTGATAACCTCATTCTGTTTATATCACGCAGGTGTGCATCTGTTATGGCCGTCCGAGGTGATCAGACATCACATTAGAGGGCAACGAGAATTACGCTTACGGTATCCCATGCTGCTCGCTCCAAGTAAATGCCATATAAACCTCAAGTATAATCTTCAGACAGCAAACTACCGTACTCTATTACACTTAAATTACAATTGTAACCAGTATCTGAATAAAATAGGTTGCCATGATATCTCCATGATCCCCATATTGTTTTGAGCAGTCTATTACACAGCTTCTTTCCATGTTTGCCATTTAGCTTACACATTTGATTTTGTTCATATAGAACTCAGACATCACTATTACCAATGTAACTGTAACAGTCAACCGCAAGTAGTTTCCGTCCAGCGGGTCTAAATTCATGGCATCAAATATTTAACTAACCAGCAAAAAAACGTTCCTGTCCGAACATAGAAGAGGGAATATATCATCTTTAAAAGCTCCTGACAGAAAAGTGAGGAACTTCGCAAATGGTTTTGGAATGAGAAAATTTTCACCCTCCTTTAAGACACAACATTCTCTTATAGTGTCTCCCTATCATTTTCGCTGTCAACGTGTGTCTCTCTGCCATTGGACCTTTCTCCTCTCTCACATACATACTGTCACGGTCTTCCATCCCTCTCTCAGCCACTGTATTTGTAATTTTCTCTCAAAATGCCAGTGTCTGCTGTCTGTCACATCAATCACCATCCACCCCTCTCTAGCTATATCAATGCGGGTGAAGTGGTAGGTGTTGCAAACGCATCGACTCTAAATTTTTGAGTATAGCGGTGTAGGAAAGTGGACAAATTTTATTTTTTATGAAGGATCCAAGGCTTATGTACTGTCTCCACTCATCCTTCTTTCCCATTCCACTGTTTCTCCCTGTTTTGATGCGACTGTTAATGTCTCCATGCATTTATCTTATTGTTCAGGCACCATGTATCTCCCATCGTGACTGTGTGCCATCTCTTTACCTCCCAATTGCACCGTTTCTCCCGCCGTCACATTCTGCTGTTCTCTTTTGGCACCAAAAGTGCGAATATGTTCGCATGCAGAACGTTCGTATACTGAGAGGGGGAGAAGGGCGAAAGCGGAATGAAGTCTGAGCCAGCTGGTCTGTCAATCTGACACTTTTCTCTTTAATTTTTTTTTAAACAGGAACACTCTTCCTTTTTTGTGTTTCGACAGAAGCATTTTTCCAAAAGGTTTAGATGTTTTCCTGGCTACAGCAAGGTCTGGTGTGGATGTGAAACAAATTCTATATGTCTACATTCATATGTCAGTGTACGTTTGGCAATATGGCGGCCAGTATATTTCCCCTTAATAAACAACTGATGCCTTCAAAACACTGTTAGTGTCATCCGATGTCTTTATCTGTTATGTCTGTACTATCAAATAATAAGGTATCGGCCAGCTGCATCTGAACTGTATCTATAGAAATTGAATGCGAAAAATAATTTGGTTTCTACATTGTCGTCAAATACACTGAACGCAAGTTGATCAAAGAGCGAGGCATCGACGTACACCATGGTGAAACCAACTAGTAGCCAAAATGTACCTGCATTTTACAGATGTCATTAAAGAAATTTTACTCTGCATATGTGTGTTAAATATAGTCTCTACAGTATTTCTTTCCTTATGTAGATAATACAGTCTTGTTAAAAAGGTAAATCCCTGTGAAACATAGTATCACAGTACAATAACAAAGAATTAGATCTTATGATCTGAGACTTTCGCGGCGTATGTGCTGGTTCCAAAATTCTCGGGTGTCCAACCGGATGCGATCGTCGAAGTTCCACGATATTTCGGCGAATAACCGTTCCATCATGTGGCACTGATGGAATGATCTGTCTGCTCTCCGTCGCAGGTACTTATATCTGCTTGGCACCTTAGTACACAGGCACACTCGCTCTCGGACGAAGAGAACCTGACATCTGAACTCAGACACCTTGAAAGTTTGTTCCGAAAGAATAGTTATGGCAATCGCCAAATCTAAAGGGCCTTCCGACAACAGAAGTGCAGAAGCAACTAAGATGAGGGGCAAACTGAACAGGAGAAGAAAGCCCTGGCCGTCTTGCAGTTTGTAGGCAATGTGTCATTAAAAATATGGAGACTATGGAAGAAACAGAATATTGCCACAGTCTTCAGACAACCACCCAAGACGCACGCCCTGCAAGGGCGGTAAAAGACGATTTAGGCCTGAAGAAAGTGGGCGTGTACAAAATCCTATGCAGCTGTGGCCAATCCTACATCGGCCAAGCAGTTCGCGCGGTCGAAGGTCGATGCAAAGAACAGCAACGCCACACCCGCTTGCGTCAATATAGCCAGTCGGCCTTAGGAGAACAGTGTATCGACAAAGCGAACACACGGAAAATGACGAAGAAACGAAGATTCTGGTCTCCACAAATATCTGCTGGGACAGCGTCTTCAAGGAGGCAATAAAAATTCGTGTTACGAACAGTCTCATCAACAGGGACTCCGGATTTCAACTCAGCAAGGCCTGGAAACCGATTCTGAGCACTATGGATGAGCAAAGATGAGACGAGATCTTTCCGCCCCGACAGCTGGAGATGAAATGTGCCCCCACCATCCGACCCCGGCGAAGGGAAACGAAACCGGACCCGGCAGGTATAAGTACTACCGACAGAGAGCAGACTGATCATTCCATCAGTACCGCCTGATGACGGCGGAACGATTATTCGCCGAAATATCGTGGAACTTCGACGATCGCATCCGACTGGGCACCCGAGAACCTGGGAACCTGTTCTCATCTTATCCTAATTATACTTTCGTTTCTCAAAAATGGCGCACAGAAGTATTCGATCAACGAACTGACTTGAGGAAAGTAAAGTAGTTAGAAATGTAGTCAACTACTTAAGAGACGTCACACAAGATAAAACTTTATTGAAAACCCCTGTCAGTTACAGTTTTTCTAGTCTTAAATGCACACTTACATCTGCCGCTAAAATATGTCAGGGTAAAAGAATACGATGGTGAAAAATTCACAGAGGCAGAGAGTAATTTCGCTGCCGTGGAGTATGTTGTCACACGCGTGGCAAACCCTCAGTTCTACAACAAAAATAATTATGATGAAACTTGAGTTCAAGTCACGACACACTTCATAAACTTGTACCTTCTAATCGCTGCCAGTAGTATCCAAAACCAAAATCGCTATAACTTCTGGTAACGAATATGGAAAGTGGAGTATGGCCGGGTAGTGGGGGCAAATTCAGATAACTTGTTTGTGATGCTGCCACTTACCACGTCTAGTGAAAGGGTACTGACATGAATTCCACTGGATAAAGAAAGAACGACCAAATTGGATATTGTTGGTGTTTAGTTCGCAGTAGATGGGTGTGCTTTATGGGAAAGAGTGACTAACGTTGTTTTCTTTATAAACTGCTATTATTTCATAAACATTACAGTTACAAAAATTCTATTTGGACAGGAAATTAGGTAACAACCGGTTGTCGACCGACTGGAATGGAGCTGCTGCAGGTTTATTTTTGTTACTCTCACAATCTATGACTTCCTATAACTTGTACTATCTGTCATAGGTGGACTTTATCTACATATCGAATGTTTACTTAAGGAAGTGAATACTTGCACCAAATCTGGCTGAAATCGGTCCAGTAGCTTAGGAGGCCATGTGGAACATACGAACATACATAAATACGTTCATTTCTATAGCATGTAGAGATTACCTTTTCGTTTAATAAGCATATTTCACCCTTTTTCACTGAAAAATGCCGGTTTTTTTCGCAGATACATTGAATTAAGATGACCTTCTGGGCCTAGTAGATAAACCGGGTAATTTGGTTCTTGGTCTGCAAGAATTTCTCTTTAAAATAGTACTGAAGCTATCAATTCTAAGTAATAATATATTTTGCTCAGTTAAAGAACCAATATTTATATAAAACCCAAGTTAAATATTCGAGCTCCAAATGCCCTTCGAATATTATAAATCCTTTCTTGGTCATACAATAGAGTTTATTTTTATGTCTACATCACTTTATACGTTTCATAACGTAATTATCAAAATATCGAAAAGCACAGAACTTGACCTACATAATCCAAATTTTTATACGAAGCCCAAATAAATATCCTGACGGACAGAGGTACGATTTTTTATAAAAATTTTCCTGTTTCAGAATGTTTGGTAAATATTTCAGTAGGTGGTACTATAGACGAGCAGTGATAAAAATTCCGCAATCAGTGACGCTGTCCCCTACGCCACGCCGGCAGTCGATTTACGTGGGGTCTCTCGACAGACGCAGGTATTACTGGAAGGGTCTCTACCGATCCACCAAGCACTATGTGAGTCACTGTAACGAGTGCCATCGACGGAAGCATGTGCCGCAATTACCTCCAGGGTATCTCGAACCGATTCCACCTGCATCAGCTCCATTCCACCAAGTTGGGATCGATCTTTTAGGTAGGTTCCCGAAGTCGACAACCGGTAACCGATGGATAATAGTCTGCACTGACTACCTCACGCGCTACGCTGTCACCAAATCTGTGCCAACTGAGGAAGCTCCAAATATCGCAAAATTCCTTATAGAACACATTATTTTGAAGCATGGAGCACCACGTGTGATGATATCTGATGGTGGAAAAGTATTCCTGTCAAAACTAGTATCAGAGGTAATGTCACGTTGCAACATTGTCCACAGAATGACAACTGCATACGATCCTCAGACAAATGGTCTTACAGAACGTTTTAACAAGACGTTAGCGGATATGCGGTAAATGTACGTCGATGTTGAGTAGAAGGATTGGGATAATACACTGCCAGTCGTGACATTTGCTTCCAATACCGCAAGACAGATCACCACAGTTCTCACGCCGTTTTTCCTGCTTCATGGCCGTGAAGCTGAGACGACAATGTATACGCTGTTCCCGTTCCAACCGGACGACACTCAGGATGACTATGTGAAACAACTCATCACCAGGGTTGAAGAAGCATACAGACACTGGGCGCCCAGGAGAGGACCGTCAGCGGATAACGACAAGCACCGACCTGTTGTGTACAGCCGGCCGCGGCGGCCGTGGGGACTATGGCGCTCCAGTCACGGTCTCCACGGCCACTACGGTCGGGGGTTCGAATCCCCCCTCGGGCATGGATATTTGTACCGTCCTAGTTTGTAAGTAGTTCATAAGTATGAATAGCAGTGATTTTCCGTCTTTGCAACTACAATAAAAATGCGATTTTTTCACACCAGACGCGTTTCGTTTTATTGAATGTAAAACACCTTCAGTGGTCTGAAATAATAGAAATCTACAGTTTGTTTTTTGTTTAGATCGAAAACAGTTCTTAAATGGACCCTGAAAAGTAGGCCTAATGTTTGGTACTTACGGAAATTTTGTCTTCTTTTCGCTTCACATCATGGAATGCCGGTTTGTTTAGTGCAATACCGCCGGTTCTTCATGCTGTGTCGTTTTCTCACTACTTTCACTGTCACTGTTTCACTGTTCATAGTTGTTTTCCACAGATCAGAAGTGTTTGTTTTTGTTTTTTCTGATTATGCTCAGTGTGTTATTGGAGTGTTGCCAACCTCACAAATGTAGTTGTCTCTCTATGTTTTATAATAAATTATGTTTCTGTGTATTTATTTTTAATGTAAGCGGATTGGAATAGTGGCAGAATAATACATGTATATATTTAATGGGAACATTATTATTATTATTATTTTATTTTATTTTTTTATTACTATTATATTATTATAATTGTTGTTATTATTGGTAGGGGGTTTAGTAGTAGGGAAAGATGACTGAATGGTGGTTGGATGTGGTAAGGTGTGATGTGAAGTGAGATGGAAGACAAAAGTGATGGATATGAGGTGTGGTGCAGTAATATAAACTCCTGGGTGGTGGTAATGCAAGTAGTGTGCATGTGTGTGTGTGTGTGTGTGTGTGTGTGTGTGTGTGTGTGCGTGTGTGTGTGTGTTTGGCGGGGAGGGGGGGGTTGTGTTATTTGTTGAATCTGGTATGTGATGTAGGGTAACCGTGAGGTTGAGTGTCTGTTAGCAGGGAGCGAGAAAGTTTGGGAGTTTTATATCAATATGTGTGACACGTTCGGAGGGTCTCGACCTTAGCGGAGAGGTGGCTATGTGATTTTATTTTACCTTAGCTGTGGAGTGTTGGTAGTGGTATCTGGAATGAGATGTGGAAGTAGTCTGAGATAGTTACGGGCATGACGGGGAATGTTTTATGTGAATTTTTCAATTATTTTGTACAATGTTTGTTTTCCGATATTTATTTGGTCATTTAGTAATTGTTTGTTGTGTGAAAGTGCTTTGTGTATGTGGAGGTTTTCTTGGAAGGGGAGTAGGTGTCTGTCTCTACTGGTCTGTATGATTTCCATATCTTTTTCTATAGTGCTGGGCCTATGGTGTTCTTGTTTCAGGTGGTCGGCAAATGTTGAAGGGGGTTTGTTCCATACTTCCAGGCTCTGATGTGCTCTTTGTATCTCGTATCAAATGTTCTGCCAGTCATCCCAGTATATATATTATCACTGTCTCTGCATTTGAGCTGATAAATACCAGATTGTTGGTATTTGTCTCTTTTTGGTTTTAGTCTGGGGGTGTGTTTTTGAATTGGTAGGCAATGTTAATGCCTTGATTCTTGCATACATTACCTATTTTGTATGTGAATTTTTTGTGGTAGGTCAGTGTATGCCATTTGTTATTGTGTGTGTTTGTGTGTGTCAATGTGGTTTGTGTTGGTTTTTTCTTCAACTGTGTCTTTACTTTCCTGTTTAGTTTGTCTACAAGGGTTTCTTCGTAGCCATTTTTAGTGCTATTTGTTTTATAATAGTTAGCTCCTTTTGGTAATTAGAAGTGTTTAGGGGGATCCTATTGAGTCTGTTGTGTATGTACCTAATTGCAGCTTGTTTGTGACTTTGTGGATTGTTTGAAGTGGCATGTGTAATGATGTCTGAGGTGGTGGGTTTTCTAAATATGTCAAATGTGTGTGTGTGGTTTTCTTTTGTTATTGTTATGTCTAGGAAATTGAGTGTGTCCTTTTTTCTTCCTCTATTGAGAACTTTATGTTTCTGTGTATGGTATTTATATCTTGATGTAGTTGTTGTATTTTGTTTTTAGGTTCATCCAACATACATATTATATCATCCATGAATCGGTATCAGTAGATGATGTTGTAATTCTGCTTTGTTACTATATCTTCAAATATTATTTTCTCTATATGATTCATGAAAATGTTTGCTAGTGTTCCTGAAATTGGTGAACCCATGGGTAGCCCATCTTCTTGCATGTAGTAGTCCCCACTGAATTCAAAATAGTTTTGTTTTGTTATTAGTTCTACCAATTTTATTATTTCTTGTATTTGTTCTAGAGGTAGCTGGCTGTGTGTTTTTAGATTATCTTCTATTAGCCTGATAGTTTCATTTACAGGGATGCAGCTGTACATGCTTTCTGACCTACCACAAAAAATTCACATACAAAATAGGTAATATATTCAAGAAACAAGGAATTAACATTGCCTACAAAACAAGCAATCGAATTCAAAAACACACCCCCAGACTAAAACCAAGAAGAGACAAATACCAACAATCTGGTATTTATCTCAAATGCAGAGACAGTGATAATATATATATATATTGGGATGACTGGCAGAACATTTGATACGAGATACAAAGAGCACATCAGAGCCTGGAAGTATGGAACAAACCCCATTCAACATTTGCCGACCACCTGAAACAAGAACACCATAGGCCCAGCACTATAGAAAAAGATATGGAAATCATACAGACCAGTAGAGACAGACACCTACTCCCCTTCCAAGAAAACCTCCACATACACAAAGCACTATCACACAATAAACAACTACTAAATGACCAAATAAATATTGGAAAACAAACATTGTATAAAATAATTGATGAAATCACATAAAACATTCCCTGTCATGCCCGTAGCTATCTCAGACTACTTCCACATCCCATTCCAGATACCACTACCAACACACCACAGCTAAGGTAAAATAAAATCACATAGCCATCTCTCCGCTAAACACGAGACCCTCCGAACGTGTCACACATATTGATATAAAACTCCCAAACTTTCTCGCTCCCTGCTAACAGACACTCAACCTCACGGTTACCCTACATCACATACCAGATTCAACAAAAAACACAACCCCCCCTCCCCGCCAAACACACACACACACACGCATACACACACACACACACACACACACACACACACATGCACACTACTTGCATTACCACCACCCAGGAGTTTATATTACTGCACCACACCTCATATCCATCACTTTTGTCTTCCATCTCACTTCACATCACACCTTACCACATCCAACCACCATTCAGTCATCTTTCCCTACTACTAAACCCCCTACCAATAATAACAACAATTATAATAATATAATAGTAATAAAAAATAAAATAAAATAATAATAATAATAATGTTCCCATTAAATATATACATGTATTATTCTGCCACTATTCCAATCCGCTTACATTAAAAATAAATACACAGAAACATAATTTATTATAAAACATAGAGAGACAACTACATTTGTGAGGTTGGCAACACTCCAATAACACACTGAGCAGAATCAGAAAAAACAAAAACAAACACTTCTGATCTGTGGAAAACAACTATGAACAGTGAAACAGTGACAGTGAAAGTAGTGAGAAAACGACACAGCATGAAGAACCGGCGGTATTGCACTAAACAAACCGGCATTCCATGATGTGAAGCGAAAAGAAGACAAAATTTCCGTAAGTACCAAACATTAGGCCTACTTTTCAGGGTCCATTTAAGAACTGTAGATATCTATTATTTCAGACCACTGAAGATGTTTTACATTCAATAAAACGAAACGCGTCTGGTGTGAAAAAATCGCATTTTTATTGTAGTTGCAAAGACGGAAAATCACTGCTATTCATAATTATGAATGCAACTACGGACATTATGGCCACACAAACGAAGAATAGTTCATAAGTAGTTTGTGAATTTAGGGACTGATGACCCCGTAGTTAAGTCCCATAGACTATACAAATATTTGAACATTTTGTTGTGTATAGCCCAGGAGATCTGGTATGTACGGACAGTTGGACTATCAAAAAAGTTATTGAAGCGATACTTTAGTCCATATCGTGTCATACGCCACCTGTCAGACGTCACATACGAAGTTGAGGATTATGAGCTGTCGTCGTATCGACAAAAACGAAGAGACATTGTTCTCGTCCTGCACATGAAGCCTTACTACGATCCTGAAGAGCAGATAGGCGACAATGGCTTATTATTCAAGGACGCTATTGACGGTAATGATACGGATGAAGCAACGACTGGATCATCTGTCGTCGATAATCGTGGAGAAGGGACGGATTCTCCAGAACTGCCATACAGAGGACCCATGACAAGAGCAAGATCCTGGACATTACAGCTGGATGCAAAGGGAACATCACAGCGGGTCGCTGTTTTTTGTGTCCACCGACAAAACTTTCTTTTTTGTTAACAGGTCCAGAATGTTCTACGTGTTTTTTATGTTCTCTTGTACTTTCTACTTGTTTCTTATGGTAACTATTCTTCTAATTTCTGGTACATTCTGTCTATGTATAAATAGCAGAGCACTCTGCCCTAAAGGCAGTAAATGCTGCGTGTATGTAAAGTTCGCAATAAACCTACTCTCAGTATAAGTTCCGTGTTAAGTTGACAACTCTTCCTTCGAAGTCAAGCCTGCTTCTACTTGAACGCGACATTATGATGATGGTATTCTCTCGGGTAAAATATTCCGGATGTAAAATAGTCCCTGATTCGGAGTTCCTGGCAGGGACTACTCAGGAGGATGTGATCATTCTGGCATTCTACGAATCGGGACGTGGAATGTTAGATCCCTTAATCAGGTAGGAATGTTAGAAAATCAAAAAGAGAAGTAGACAGGTTGAAAGCAAATGTTTGTAGAACTTATGGGACTTAACTACGGGGTCATCAGTCTCTAAGCTTACAAACTACTTATGAACTAGCTAAGACTAAGGACGGCACAAATATTCATGCCCGAGGAGGAATTCGAACCCCCGAACGTAGTGGCCGTGCATGGACATGTTGAAGTTAGATGTAGTGGGGATTAGTGAAGTTCGGTGGAAAGAAGAACAGGATTTCTGGTCAGGTGAGTACAGGATTATAAATACAAAATCATTTGGGGGTATAACAGGAGTTGGTCTGATAATGAATAAGAAAATAGGAACGCGGGTAAATTACTATTAGCAGCGCAGTGATTGCATTATCGTAGTCAAGATAGATACGAAGCCAACATGGACCACAGTAGTACAGGTTTACATGCCAACTAGCCGATGATGAGGAGATCGAAGAAATTCAGACAGTTAAGGGAGACTGGAATTCGGTAGTAGGAAAAAGGAGGAAAGGAAATATGTTAGATGAATATGGTCTTCTCAAAAGGAATGAAAGAGGAAGCCGTCTGCTAGATAATCAGCAGTATGGATATAAAGAACGAAGGTGGAAAACCAGTTCTCAGCAAAGAAGGGATAGCTGAAAGTTGGAAAGAACATATGGAGGGGCTCTACACAGGAAATGAACTTAGAGACAATATTGTAGGAAGGGAAGAGGAACTAGATAATGAGGAAAAAGGGGATACTATACTGAGAGAAGAATTTGAGAGAGCACTTAAAGAGCTAAGTCCGAACACGGCCCCTGGAGTGGTCGACATTCCCTCAATACTACTGAATCATCTGGGAGAGCCAACTACGACAAACATATTTGACCTGGTGCGTAAGACGTATGAGACAGGGGAAATAACTTCAAACTTTAAGAAAAATGTAATAATCCCAAACCAAAGAAATTTGATGCAGACATGTGTGAAAATTACAGGAACATCAGCTTAATAAGTGATGGTTGCAAAATTTCTACACGAATTATTTACATAAGGATGGAAATGCTGGTAGAAACCGACCTCGGGGAAGATAACTTCGGATTCAGGAAAAATGTAGGGACAAGGGAGGCAATCCTCACTTTATGGCTTGTCTTAGAAGATAGATTAAGGAAACGGAAACCTAAATTTTTAGATTTTGTAAATTTGGAGAAAGCTTTCGACAATGTTGATTGGAATACATTCTTTCAAATTCTGAAATCAGCAGGAGTAAAATATAGGGAACAGAGGGTTTTATACAACATGTAGAAAAACCAGACAGCAGTTATCAGAGTTGAAGAGCATGAAAAGGATGCAGAGTTTGGGAATGGAGTAAGACAGGTTTGTAGCCTTTCCCCAATATTATTCAATTTGTACATTAAGCAAGCTATAAAGGAAAGCAAGGATAAATGTAGAAAAATTAAAGTTCAGGGTGAAGAAATAAAATCATTGCGTTTTGTCGATGACAATGATATTTTGTCAAAGGCAGCAAAGAACTGGTAGAACAGTTGAACGGAATGGTGTGTTGAAAGGTGCATACAAGATGAACATTAACAAGAGCAAAGCAAGAGTAACGGAGTGCAGTCTAAGAAAATCAGGCGATGCTGAAGGAATTACATTAGGGAAGGAAACAATAAAGGTGGTAGATGAGTTTTGTTACTTGGGGAGTAAAATAACACGATGGTGCAATACAGAGGATATAAAATGCAGAATGGCAATGGGAAGAAAAGCATTTTTGAAAAAGAGAAATTTGTTAACATCGAATATTAATTTAAGCTTAAGGAAGTCCGTTCTGAAGGCATTTATGAGGACTGTTGCCTTGTATAGGAGTGATGGATGTATAGGAGATGGATGATAAACAGTGCGGACGGGAAAAGGATAGAGGCTTTTGAAATGTGGTATTACAGAAGAATGCTGAAGATTAGGTGGCTGGATCTCATAACGAATGAGGAGGTACTGAACAGAACTGGGGAGAAAAGGAATTTGTAGCATATCCTGACAAGGGAACGATTGGTAGGACATATTCTTAGATATCAAGGAATCGTGAATTTAGAATTGGAGGGAAGAGTAAGGAGATTCAAATGAATGGAGGGAACGATATATCATGTCGACGACAAGATTGATAACACTTTAATATTATTTATGGTACACTTCAATCCAACCACCATCCTCTCTTCTTATTTTACCGTAAACTATTATTATAGGTTTTCTCGTGTGGTTTGACCAACAGCATATTACAAAGATTTACTGGTTATTGTTAGGACAAGAATTAGATATATATATATGACATATATTTATGCTCTCACAAGACCTGAGAAATTTCTTAAATAATTTTATTAGTATTTACAGTAATTAGTATGTATTTAGCGGTTTTTGTGTGAGAGTGGAAGCACTGTAATTAATGATTAGCGTGAACTACACATTTTAAAGCAGAACGCTTTTATGAACAGAAATAAAGCACCTACAGGTACATTCAAACTTCATTTCCATATCTAGTGAAAATCGATGTATTTATGGAAATGTTATTTTAGAAGTATTTTCCACTCATTATTAGCGCGATAACAAGCGATGAAACCAGCAAGCAGTTTAATAAAAGAGAAAATAGTAAATGTTGATTTGAGGTTGCATGTAGCCTAAGACCTCGTGTACATGGATTTCCAAAAGAATTGTGATAGGCTGTAAAGTGTGTTGGCATTAACTGACCAGAAATAATCCGTTATAGGTTCATAATGTCAAAAAAACAGCAAGTAATAAGTATTTTTAGTAAAGCTTTCCGTACCGAGGCAAACACCCATGATTCATAGAAATTTGTGTCAGTCTTTATTTTGACGTGTTTGAACAGACCTAGTGTTTCCGAAGTGGTACTGTAAGCAAATTAACTTGTCATCATTAACTTACTTCATCTCAAGATACTGATATATAAATCCTCTTCATTTCGCCTTCGTGACGTCTGTTAATTTCTGTTTTTAGACAAATAGTTGCAGCGTTTGTGAAAGGCTTGTTATATATATAAGAAATAATAATAAATAAATAAATAAATAAATAAATAAATAAAAATAAAAGAATTCAAACGTGGGGAATGAAACTTGAATATACTGAGAAGGGGAAGTATGCGCTAATTACAGTTTATTACTCCATTTTATATGAATACATTTTTATTGTTTATATACTGAAGCACAGAGAAAAATAAGTTTGTATTTAGCTTGTTTGTAGTCGTGTTGCAAGATATTCAAATGTTTGTAAAGCTCAAAGGACTTAACTACGGGGACATCAGTCCCTAAACTTACAAACTACTCATGAACTACCTTATACTAAAGAAGGCACAAACATCCATGCCCGAGGGAGGATTCGAACCCCGACGGCGGACGGCCGCACGCACCGCAACACGGCGCTCCAGTACGTGCAGCTAATCCGCCGCGACAGTCGTGTTGCTATTGGTGTATTCACAGAAGATCATTTTTATTTTGACGCTTAGTTACGTTGTAATTCTGAAATTCTTTGAAATACCTGCACGTCATTTCTAACATTGTGGATTTGGGGTGGCTTACGTGTCTCAACGATACAGGTAGCAGTACCGTAGATGCAACCACAGCGGAGGGGTATCTGTGGAGAGGACAGACACACGTGTGGTCGCTGAAGATGGGCAGCTGCAGTTACAGGGAAAACAGTCTGGATAATTGACTGAGCTGGCCTTGTAACATCAGATAATGTGGTTTTGCCTCACAGTTATTGTGAATGGCTGAAAA
This sequence comes from Locusta migratoria, assembly GCA_026315105.1. Taxonomy (NCBI): domain Eukaryota; kingdom Metazoa; phylum Arthropoda; class Insecta; order Orthoptera; family Acrididae; genus Locusta; species Locusta migratoria. Next base: position 33,631,599 of record CM048745.1, read on the forward strand.
CAAGGGGAAACTACAGCTATTACTTTCACCGAGGACATGCAGCTCTACTGTAGGGACATATGATGATGGCATCCTCTCCAATAAAATATTCCGGAGAAAACAGTCACCCATTCGCTTCTCCGGACGGAGACTACTCAGGAGATTTTGGTCCTCTAGAGAAATAAAACGCCAGCCGTGGTGGCCGAGGGGAATGAGGCGCTCCAGTCACGGTCTGCACGGCCACCACGGTCGGGGGTTCGAATCCCCCCTCGGGCATGGATATTTGTGCCGTCCTTAGTTGTAAGTAGTTCATAAGTAGTTTGTAAGTTTAGGGACTCATGACCCCGTAGTTAAGTCCCATAGACTCTACAAGCATTTGAACATTATTTTTTTTTTTTTTTTTTTTTTTTTTTTTTTTTTTTTTTTTTTTTAGAAACAAAGCAGGCACTCAAATGTTTGTAAATCTATCGGAACAAATTGCGTGGTCATCGGTCCGTAGCTTACAAACTACTTAAAATAAGGTAAACTAACCTACTAACAACACACACACCCATGCCCCAGGGACTCGAACCTCCGACGGCGTGCAACAGTGCGCTCCGCAGCGAGGCGCCTTAGGCAGCTCGGAAACAGGCTTTCTACGGATCGGAGCGCGGAAATGGATAGGTTGAAGCTGTAGTGGGGATTAGTGAATTTCGGTAGGAAGATAACTAGGATTTCTGATCAGGCGAGTACAAGGTTATAAATACAAAATCAGTTGGGTATCTCACAGGAGTAGTTCTAATAATAGTGCGGGTGAACGTCTATGAGCAGCGCATTGATCGCTTTATATCAGTCAAGATAGATACGAAGCCAACACTGATCACAGTAGTGCAAGATTATGTGTCCACTAGCTCTGTCTATGAGGAGGAGATCGAATATATGTATGCGGAGGTGAAGGAAATTATTCAGACAATGAAGGGAGAGTAAAACTTAATTGTAATGGGAAACTGGAATTCTGTAGTAGGAAAAGGAAGGGAAGGAAAAGTAGTAGGTGATAATGGACTGGGCAAAAGAAATGAAACAGGAAGCCGCATGGTAGAATTTTGCACGGAATGTAATTTAATTATGAAATACACCTGGTTTAAGAATCAGGAGGGAAGGTTGTATACGTGGAAGAGTCCAGGGAACATCGGAAGGTACCAGATAGAGTTTATAATGGTAAGTCATAGATTCCGTAACCAGGTTTTAAATTGTAAGACATGCCCAGGTGCTGATATAGAGTCTGATCATTTCTAACCGGTCATGAACTGCAGGCTGAAACTGAAAAAAAATTTCAGAAAGGTAGGAAAACAAGGAGATGGAACCTGGATAAATTGAAGAAACCTGAAGTTCTTTAGGATTTCAGAGGGAGCCTTAAGCAACAATTCACAGAAACTGGGGAAAATAAAACAGTGGAATAAGAATGGTTAGCATTGTGAGATAAAATAGTGAAGGCAACAGAGATAAAAATAGGAAGAAAGGAAAGACCTACAAAAGAAAATCCATCGATATCATAGGAAGTACTAAATTTATTTGATGAAATGAGAAAATATAAAAATGCAGAAAATGAAAGATCAAAAATGGAGTGCGGGCGGACGACTAATAAATGAGATTGACAGGAAGGAGGAAGTCCAAGTGGAGTGGCAAGCAGGAGTGGCTAGAAGACAAATTCAAGTCTGTAGAAGAATGTTTAAATAGGGGGAAAATAGATACCGCCTACAGGTAAATAATAGCTGTATGAACACAAAGAACTCACACAGAAAATTAGTTCTCAGCAAGAAAGGAAAAGCCTGAAGATGGAAAGAGTATATACAAGGCCCCTGGAGTGGACGACGTCCCTCATAACTATTGGAAGTCTCTGGGAGAGGCAGCCATGACGAAAGTATTTCACCTGGTGCGTAAGATGTACAGGGTGTCCAGGAAAGGACTTCCTAATTTCAAAATTAAATATCTCGAAAATAGTGATCGACATGAAATGAAGTAAACAGTATGATTATTGTGAAAGCTGTAAGAAGTTTATACAGCAGTTTGAATAACAGTTACAAAAGCTGCTAACAGAAGGCGCTGTACGCTGTGCAGCTCATATCAGCATAAATAAGAGAAATAATCGTATGAAAACACTCTTTGCAAACAATCACATCACAATGCTCTCGAAATATTCACCATTGGCACAACAGAGGTGCCGCAAACAAAGAATGAAATTCCCCATGACATTTCGTAGTGTTTCAACCGAAATGGATTCACATGCCACAGAGATCGCAGATTCAAGCTCGTCCAGCGTGTCGGGATGCTTCGGGTAGACCATGTCTTATTCCAAAGCAATGACTCGAATTTCGAGTAATTCCTCAAGAAAGCGTAACACTTGTTCGGTCCGATGTGGTTGGGTTTCATCTTGCATAAACCATTCAGTACCTGGTCGATCCTCTAACGCTTTGCTGTGTGGCGACAAATTGCTCCAAAATTACAACGTAACGTGCACCTGTGGCCGTTTCTCGAATGTAGAAAGAGCCAATAATGCCTCTGCTCCATACTGCAGCCCACACAGTAACATTAGGAGAATACAGGGGTTTCGCTTCACATCAATAAGGCTTTTTGGAACCCCAAAATCGCCAGTTCTGCTTATTCACGTATCAATTCAGGTGGAAGTGTGCTTTATCTGTAAACCAGATCCAGCCAACATTAAATCCTTCACTATCAATCATTGTGAGCATCTGATTAGCAAAGGCAACCCTTTGTTGCGCAGGTCGTAAGGGTATGGCCTGGTGCGTTTGAATTTTGAATGGAAACATGTGTAGGCTCTTTCTCAGTATTTTCTGCGTGCTGGAACGCTTCAAACCAGTCTTTGATGCAATTCTGTGGACGAATGACATTGTATTTCGCAGAATAATTCCAGAAACTGTGGCGATATTTTCAGGCGTAACTGCGGTTTGCTTGCGACCAACATGTCACACAAGATCATCAGTTTCGTTGCCTGTTCGTTGCAATTTCCTGAAGAGCGTACGAATGCTTTTCGCATCGGATCCTTTTGAAACATTAAATCGTGCTTGAAAATTTCGCCTTGTTGCCGTAGGACTCTCTTCTAATCTGTGGTACTCTAGCACCAGAGTTATGCGTTGTTTAATGGAGTACATTGTTTTAATCTCTCTCTTCGGTACGCTAACCTCCTTTCGCGTTTCAATAGTGGAACTTCGGATCACTATTTATACTAGGCATTCCGTATGACGATTACAGCGCCATCTGTTAGCAGTTTTTGTAACTATTATTTCAAACTGCTGTATAAACTTCTTACTGGTTTCACGATAAACATACCGTTTACTGATTTCCTCTATCAATCTTTGTTTTCGAGATATTTAATTTTGAAATCAGGGAGTCCTTTTTAGGACACCCTGTATGAGACAGTGGAAATACACTAAGACTTTAAGAAAAATGTAATAATCCCCAATCCAAAGAAATCTGATGCAGACAGGTGTGAAAATTACAGATACATCAGCTTAATAAGCTATGTCTGCAAAATTTTAACACGAATTATTTACAGAAGGATGGAAAAGCTAGTAGAAGTCGACCTTGGAGAAGACCAGTTTGAATACAGGACAAATGTAGGAACACATGAGGCAATACTCATTTTACGGCTTATTTTAGAAGATGAATTAAGAAAAAGCAAACCTACTTTTCTAGCTTTTGTAGATTTGGAGAAAGCTTTTGACAATATTGATTGGAATACACTCTTTCAAATACTGAAGTCAGCAGGAGTCAAATATAGGGAACGGAAGGTTATTGACAGCTTGTGCACAAACCAGACAGCAGTTATCAGAGTTGAAAGGCATGAAAGTGATGCAGAGATGGAAAGGTTGTAAGACAGGGTTGCAGCCTTTCTCAAATATTGTTCAATTTCTAGATTGAGCAAGCTATAAAGGAAATCAAGATGTTTGGAGAAGGAATTAATGTTCAGGGTGAAGATTTAAAAACATTACGTTTTTCTGATGATACTGTATTTCTGTCAAGACACCAAAGGAGCGTATAAGATGAACATTAACAAGAGCAAAACAAGGGTAATGGATGTTACGTTCTCTCAGCCACCGATCTTATAATGTACACCACATTCATCACCTTCCAGAAAAAATGAATACAGGCCATTGGAACTTCGTCATCGGCCCAGTACAAATCAGTGAATAATATTATTTCCAGATATACTGATAAACTCACACTCATTTGAACTGATGTTTCTAACGTTTATAAATTACATCCGTAGTTAGAAGAAAATCTGCATGCCTTTGTGAAGACATATAGAAAGATACTTTCCGCATAAATTTATTGAGTGGTACACAGGCAACCACTTTATAAAGTCTGTAGTGTTACCATGTAGTCTTAAGAGTCATTATTTTAGAATTTCTTTAATTTGTTTCCCTAAATCGCGCTATGCAAATGCCGAGATGGTTCCTCTGAAAGGGTGCGGCCTGTTTTCTTCCGCAGTCTTACAAAACATAATCCCAGCTTGTATTGCGTCTCTAATGACTACGCTGTTAACGGTACGTTAAAAACTTCCTCCCTTTTTCCGTATTTTACCTGAAAACGAGCTACGAGAATCATTGCAAAAAGTTCGCTTGTGTACAAGGACGACGATGTTGACTCTACTCTTTAGGAGATACAGGATTTAATCCTAATTTTGCTCTGAGGACGGATTTGCAGAAACGCAGATATTTGCTACACAACAGTGACCCATGATCGTGCCTACTAACATGTTTAGGGACGTCTGAAAGCCGATACCTGCAGAAAAAACGAAAATTCAGGGGATGATTTATCGCTCGGGTAATTCCGAATGATGTTGATATGAAAAAAGGCAATACGACCAGAGAAGAACATTAGCTAGCATTGACGTTAGGTGTGAGAGATCTAAACATCAGTTTCGTTTTAACAGATGATTATCCTGAACCAAAGACACACACCCATTTCTGAAGCAGAACTCGATCCGTGCGGATCGGCCGCTCAATCCGTCACTTGGCGCCCTAGACCTGGCGCCACAGTTGACGTAATCGACTTGCGAGAGTCAGCAACTTCACTAATATATAAAATAAGTTATTGTCCGATTATCGGTAAATAGTTGCAATTTCTTTCCTTTGACATGATTCTAACCTTCATGATTATCTTCACAATCTTTGTACTTGCGACTGCCACACGTCTCGTCCACGTTGTGTCAGTACTTGTCAGAACATAGACGAGACCTGTTGCACTCATAAAATAGACGAGACGTGTCGCAGTCGCAACTACAAAGTTTCTGAAGATGATCCTGAAGGATCGAAACACGTCAATGGAAGAAATAATACAGTTTCAAACGTTGACTGATAAACAGACACTAAATTATTTTTGTTACTTTACAGTCTCGCGTTTCTCTTTAAATCCAAAGAAATTCCGTTTAATCTGGCAAATAGACATCTAAATTTTATTCGAATAATTAAAGTTGCGTCTCCCTGTCCCACCCCCTTCCCACTCGCCCCTCCTTTCCACCGCCCACATACAGCCCCGGCACTCATGAGAACTCTTTCATATGCATCTGTCAAAGTCAAAACACTACCAAAGAACAAATACATAATTGCTTTACCCACATCTTAATACCAATTCCTACTATTCTACAATAATAGAGTAACCATTTTCGTACTGTTATTTAAACACTATAAACAGAACCTAGTCTATATTAATATTCTAGAACATACTAGTGTATGAATAAATGTAAGCAATAGTCGATCGATTGTATCATACACAAACAAAACAAACTTACCTGTACAAAGAGTGTTATATCTCCGAATGAATTCGTTTGTAAATAACATCAGCTGTAAAAGCACATGTTGGACGCTGGTAAAGTGGTGATTACAGCCCAATAGTGGAAAGTTGATGTGGTATTGTTTTATAAACACAAGGAGACGCAAGAAATGGAAATTAACCATAAAAATCCGGCCATACAGTCACAGTAAGTAAATCAACAAATTTCATGTAATCTTACAAATACAAAATGTGCAATTCGAGTTATTATATTATGTTTCTGTCTTCTCACCACAGAACCAGCACCCAAATTGAAGGCTTAAAATGATCCTGTAACATGCTCCATCTGAAGGAGAACCATAAAAGGTTCGAAAACAGGTTCTTGGACTAAACAGCATCACCTTAAGTGAAAGTGACAGGTTGCACTTTTCTTAAATCATATTGAAATTAACAGTCACGGGTTGCGAAATATGTGTAATGTGTAAATATATTTTACATGATTTTCAACCTGAACTTTTTATTCATTCTACCAAACTCGACTTCATATGGCAACTGAACAGTATGACGTTAGATCCCCACTGGTTATGTTGTAGCCACTCACAACAGCCGTGAAACGTCTGTGCCCTTCTTAAGAGGAACTTGCCCACAAATACATTTGTAGATTTAGTTGGGATATGATAGTCTTAGTTGCTGGTAAGAACAGGCAGTTGTGCTCAGCTGCACGGACTGTTCAAACAAGCACGTACCCCTTCCTATCCAATTTCCCATACTTTCTTCTACTTTCACTGGCGGGAATATAGCGTCAGCTGAGAGCCATGAAGTAGAGTGCCATTCCACGCTTAAGACTCATAAAACGGATTTGCTTAAGAAATAGCACAACTGCGCCGGCTGTAGCGTTACAAGCGGTAGTAAGCCCCTCAGGCCATGTAACTGAATAAATAGTGCGTTCAAAAAATTTGTTCAAATTTTTTTATAGTCTATGGGACTTAACTAAGGGGTCATCAGTCCCTAAACTTACAAACTACTTATGAACTAGCTAATCCTAAGGACGGCACAAATATCCATGCCCGAGGGGGGATTCGAACCCCCGATCGTAGTGGCCGTGCAGACTGTGTTTTAAGGTGTTTTAACACGTCACGTGAGCAGCTTCCTGCCCTCATTTGCCCTCTCGCAGTGATCGGTAGCAGTATGGAGACCAGGGCCCTACTGATTTTCACTTGTTCATTGCAAACAGTGCAACGTAGCTTACATCTACATACATACTCCGCAATCCACGCAATGCTGCGTGGGGGAAGGTACCTAGTACCACTACTAGCTACTTGCTTTCCCGTCCCGTTCCCATACAGAACGAGAGCAAAACGAATATTTGTATGCATGTGTATGAACCCTAATCTCTCTTATGTTTGTGGTTTTTACGCGAAATTTAGGTTGATGGCAATAGACTATTTCTACAGTTCGCTTCGAATTCTGGCCCTCAAAATTTCTTCAACAGTGTTTCTTGGAAGAACGTCGCTTTCCCTCCATCGATTCCCATTTGAGTTCCCGAAGCATCTAGGAAACACTCGCGTATTTATCCAACTTACTAGTAATAGAACTAGCTGTCCGCTTCTGAACTGGTTCTATATCTTTCTTTAAAATGATCTGGTGGGGATGCCAATCACTTGAGCAATATTCAAGATGGGTCGCACGAGCGTTTTATATACGGTCTCCTTTGGTTGTTGGTGACTTCATTGTTGTTTCCTCTGTTGTCTGTTGTTCGACTGAGCTCGTCTGTCACTATCTGTGTTCTGTTACGCTATGTTCACAGTTTCTTCCATTATTTAACACGTCAGTACAACTATAAACTATTAAACTGAAAAATCCGTTATTGTTTGGGGGATTTTTGGCCCGATTTAGAAGGATTTGAAATTAGATTAGGGGGAAATTGTGGTTCAGGGTCAGCAACACTGCCTTCCCGACGTGTTATGTGATCTCGTATCGTCCATCTTGCAGTAACCGTGACATCCCAGATCGATTCTGCTTGGCACGCAAAGGTCAAATGTTTTCCATTCCTTCTGCAGGTTACACGTTCACCACGCTCGTCCAAATCATTTTCTACCAGTATCAGAAAGGCCAGACTGAGTCGTAGTTTAGACATGAGTGTAGTGTACAGGAAAGCCTGTGGTCTGAATACGATGAATATAATTCTTCAATTTCTATATATAAACGAATTTAAATACTTTTCCTCACTCGTGGGTGATTGTGAAGAATGTGATCGGATGTAGTTACTAAATTTTAACATAGCATGGTGACCTAAAGTTGTTAACGTCGTCGAATATTTTCCAAAATCAAGCGGGATGTTTGTTTACTCACATACACTACGTTGTACATTACATTATGTATGTAACATTACTGTGTCTTCTCCTTTCACGACTGCCCTATGTTTCTGAACTTATGAAAGAACACTATGAATCATATAATACAATACTCAGACTCACGTTCAGAAAAAGAAAACAAATTGAAGGACTGGACATATTCATGGGACGTTTGTGGAACCTTTGCCTACTAGGTAACACCGCAAGTGCTGAATCAAGGTGACTGAAATGGCTGGTCATTTCTTCAGAATACACTAATTAACCTGTCCTGTAAATAAGAAGTACCTGTCTCTACTCGTTTAAGGTTTCCTAGTTTTGCTGAATATCAGACCTCCCTCGAGAAGTGTGAGAGTTCTCTTTATCGTATGTCAGGACTTATGACATTAGCAGTTTGGTCTTTTAGGTTAAAAATTATTATTATTATTATTTTTTTTACATGATTGTTCCGTGGTATCACAGTAGGCAACCTAGAATGATGTGGTTGTCATCCAACTCGGTGCCACAGGCACACGAGGGGGCGCCGTGGATCCATGGTTGAAGAGGAGGCGCAACGTGGTACACCGTGGACATCTATACGTCTATAAGGCTGCTCTCCGCCGCGAGGGAGTAGTCCAGCGGCCTGCAGAGCCACGTTACGCACCGCGTGGCCTCCCACGTCGGAGGTTCGAATCCTCCCTCGGGCATGGATGTGTATGTTGTCATTAGGTTAGTTTAAGTAGTTTAGGGACTGACGACCAAAGTAGTTTGATTCCATGGAATTACAAACATTTGAACATTTTGACTACTCTCTAGATCAAGTGCCTGGCAGAGGGTTCATAGAACTACTTTCCTTCTATTTATCTACCATTCCATTCTCGAAAGGCACGCGGGCAGAAAGACCACCTAAGTATCTCTGTTTGAACACTGATCTCGCTTGTGAAATCTCTCCTTTTCCCGGCGTAGTGAATGTCCAAACAAATGCTTGCTCCCGGCCGAGATCATACTCAGTCGGGAATGGGAGTGCGTGTTGTCCTTGGTTAAACTTCAGTTTTTATTCCTAGGGACTAGTAACCAAATAAATTAAGTCCCGTAGAGTTACAAACGTTTCAACATTTTGTTTACATAGCCCATATCATTTCAGACCCTGAAAGTTTCTCAGCTGATTGTTCCATCTCGAGGTCACCTTTCGTCAGAATGGCAGATAAAACGTGCGTTGCGCTATCATCCTACTGTGCAACCGGTCGGTGACAATAGTAATGAAGTAGCAACTAATTCTATGGTATTTTGTCTTACGCAGGAAGCATTTCCAATAGTACTGATCGTATTTTGCGGAAATGTGAGTATGTGTTTATTGACCACCTAAGATAAAGGCCATGTTGGATATCGTAAAGGATGATTTTGGCTTGCGTAAGGCTGGTGTCGATTGTATTCCTTACAGTTATGGTATGTCATATGTTGTTCAAACGACCAGGACTGCGGAAGACCGGTGTAGTGAACACAAACCTCAGATACTCTAACAACAGCAAAACATATCCGCTGTTGCAGAACACTGTCTTGGCACACGTAAACAACACAGAGAGTCTGGAATGCACGTCCACCTACTGGGATAGTGTTATTAAGGAAGCTGTTGAAATTAAACTAGCTATGACCGTATAGAGATGTTGGTTTTTTATTACATTTTTTTTATTACATTCTGCTTTGAATCCGGACGCCTAGTGAAAAACCAAAGGGACAGAATCAACGCTGCCTCACCTGTTAATTAATAATATCGATATTTCTTATGTTGCTCATCTCTGGTAGTGTTGACTATGCTATTACCGCGTGTGTTATCTTCCTTGTTTACCCTTTGCAAACCGAGGTATTGAATACTCTTGCACATTGCTTTCTTGAGTGCAGTTGTGCCTTGAGAATGGCAGGTGTCCTCCTCTCGAAATATCGGCGGTGGTCGAAGACATGACCCGTACTTTGTCTGGCTTCTCTTGTTTTCATGAACATGTGCCATGTGTGCGAGGAAGTCGACAATACTTCTATCTCGTATTCTGTGGAGAAACTCGGCCTACGAAATTTGATGAGGATATACCTATTTCATTAACGTCAATTTCCAGCGGGGTTTTGGAACATATCCTATATTCAAATATTATGAATTATCTCGAACAGAATGATCTATTGACCCAAAGGTCAATACTGTTTTAGAAAATATCATTCATGTGAAACATAACTAGCTCTTTACTCACACGAAGTGACGACTGCTATCGACAAGGGTTCACAAATTGATTCCGTATTACTAGTCTTGGAACACCTTACCTCACGAACGGTTTTCAATTAAATTGCGTGGTTATGGAATATCCTCCCAGATTTGTGACTGGATAGGAGATTTCCTATCAGAAAGGACACAGGACGTAGTAATCGATGGTAAGGCATCGACTAAAACGGAGGTGATATCGGACGTTCGACAGGGTAGTGTTACTGGTCCTCTGCTGTTTCTTTATTTACATAAACGATTTAGGAGAATGTCTGAGCAGCTCTCTTAGGTCGCTTGCAGATGACGCCGTCATTTATCGTTTAGTAAAGTCATCTGATGATCAAATCGAACTGCAGACCGATTTAAATAACATATCAGTACGGTGTAAAAATTGGCAATTGACTCTAAATTGTGAGAACTGTGAAGTCGTCCACATGAGTTCGGAAAGAATCCGTTAAACTTTGTTTAAAAGATAAATCAAATGAATGTTTGTAAATCTATGGAACTTAACTGAATGGTTATTACTCCCTACTTAAACTAAGTTAATCTATCCTAAGGACAACACTAACATCCACGACCAAGGGATGATTCGAATATTATCTTGTTATTCCGTGTCCAGCGATGTGACGATCCCAACCCATGCATCCAATTTCCAGGTTAAGTGCTCCGTTTTTCTTTGCCGTATAATTCCAGATTCACGTACTCCTTGGTTTTTGTAACATCGATTATATACATCTAATCCTACTTCACCTGCAACACAAACACACTGTGGACACTGTACATGACGCAATACCAGCTATGCTACACCAATTAAAACGTTATTAAGTTACTAAGTAATTGCAGTTCTTTCATACTACCAAATTCAAACATATCAAATACGATACTCAGATTTTCATCATTGTGATTTATGGCGGTTCTGCTCGCAGCAAAATTATCCACCTGGGGCGTCGTGGTAGAAATAAATACTCAGAGGTAGAATTTTCACGTATTATTTAATTTGCAATGAAACTGCTTTTTACTTCAGGAAACATTACACGTCCATAACTTCCGTACACAATTCACCAGAACTTGACTGACAGTACTTCCATTTCAAAGGACCGCCTGACATAGCTACCAGAGCACTTTACAACAGCGAATCCCGAACCTCTCATGCAAGGCGGTAAGGCAAATTTATAACATCGACAATAATAACATTCCCATACGCATTGTTCATAACAATTAAATATACTAATTTACAATTAATGAACACACAAGTAAAATATTTTATGTACACAAAAATATTCACAATATAAAATGAAAACTATACAAAAAATAAATTTAGATGTCGCATATCTATCAAATCTTAATCTGAGTCCATTTTGTTGGACGACAAAGCGCCAGATAAATGTCAAATAATTAGTTAATGTGTGCATCATAGATATTCTTAACATATATTGAACGATCAAATGTCTTGCCAGTTCTCATAATAGAATCTAAATCTCTGGTCAGTCAATATATACAGAGAATCACAATATTGAAATCTCGACTAATACATTAATTAACATAATTAACTGGTGAACACAAACGAGCCTAACATACATACAGTGCTATCTATTTTCATGTCTTTTGGATTTAGATAAAGTTTCCATAGATAATCTGTCTAGTTCTTGAAGTAATGTACAATGAGAAAACTATTGTTTATAGACCTGTCTGAAAACACATATACTAATCTCTTAAATAATGAAATCTATCACTTGTTAACTAATCACAGTATCACCGAAACATTGCCCTTACTACGTGCATTCCTACACTAATTCCTAGATTGGATATTCCGTGTGTAACTAACTTCACACGAAACATATATCACTATTAGACCGTACGATAACGGGTCCGCCGCAAACGGTATCGCAAGATAGAATTGAGATGAGAGGGCCAGCAGTATCATCACAATAACCGCCCCCCATCAGTTCGACAATACCCTCATTAGTCGAGGTGATGCAGGAGAAAACGTAAAGAGCACCTACTTTGGATGTCCTGGACCCGGTGGCTGGATTGGCTGCAACAGTACTTCACTTAGTCCTGTCTGGGGTTGGCACAGCACAGTGCACAGTGCACATGCTCCTGCAAGTTCCAAGTGCAGTAAGTAGGTGTCAAGGGTATGGCCTCCCAAGAACATGTACGTCTACATAGATACTCTGCAATTCACATTTAAGTGCCTGGCAGAGGGTTCATTAACCATTTTCCTAACTTTTCTCTACCGTTGCATTCTCTAATAGCGCGCGGGAAGAAAGAACACCTAAATAGTTCCGCTTTTGATCTGATCTTTTTATTTTATTGGATGGTCATGTCTCCCTAAGTAGGTGGGTGCTAGCAAAATATTTTCACATTCAGAAGTAAAAGTCGGTGATTGCAATTTCGCAAACAGATCACGCCGCAATGAATAACGACTTTCTTTTAATGATTTCCACCCCAATTCGTGCAACATTCCCGTGACGCTTTCACCCCGTAACGTGATAAAGCAAAACGAGCTGCCCTTCTCTGAACCTTCTCAATGTCTTCCGTCAGTCCCACCTGGTGAGGGTCCCACAAGGGGCAACAGTACTCCAGAGAGGACGCACAAGTGTGATGTAGACAGTCTCTTTGGTGGAGCTGGTGCATCTTCGAAGCGTTCTGCCAATGAAACGTAACCTTTGGTTCGCCTTCCCCACAATATTATCTATGTGTTCTCTCCAGTCAAAGTTGTTAGTAATTGTAACTGCTAGGTATTTGGTAGAATTTACGACCTTAAGGTTTGACTGATTTATCGCGTAATTAAAGTTCAGCGGATTTCTTTTAGTGGCAATGTGTATTACTTCACACATTTCTTTGTTTAGTGTCAATTGCCAATTTTCGCACCATGTTGAAATTTTGTCTAAATCGCTTTGCAGTTGCTTTTGATCCTCTGTTGACTTCACTAACCGAAAAACGACAGCATCTTCCGCGAACAGTCTAAGGGAGCTATTCAGATTATCTCTTAAATCGTTTATAAACACAAGGAAGAGCAGGGGAACTATAACGCTTCCCTGGGGAACGCCAGATATCACTTCTGTTTTACTCGATGACTTATCGTCAATTACAATTCTGATAGGAAATCGTGAATCCAATTGCACAATTGGCGAGATATTCCGTAAGGGCGCAATTTCATTAGAAGCCGCTTGTGGGGTACAGTGTCAAAAGCCTTCCGGAAATCAAGAAATATGGAATCTATTATCGATTTGAGATCCCTTGTCGATGGCAGTTAACACATCATATGAATAAAGGGCAAGTTGTGTTTCGCAAGAGCGATATTTTCTGAATCTATGTTGACTATTGGTTAATAGGTCGTTCTCTTCCAGTATCGGGAACAGCTGATTCTTAAGAATCTGCCACACTGATCTTGTCTGACCTTTTAAGCATCAATACAAAATACATAAGAAACATATGACAAAATATATCCTCATTACTATACTGTAAAATTAACTGTTCTCACATTCTGAACTGAGTTTTTCAAAACTCTCAAGACATGAAACTTGGCATCTTACAAAATCATTAGATACTAACATTAATTCATTGCTTCTATCTATATGTCAAATAGTTTAACTCCTTAACACTCAGGCAACAACTTGAATTCAAAAATTAACTATGACATAAATCAATACATTGAAAAATCTAACTAAACAAACCATATTGAAACCAACATTCTTCATACCTTAACTCGAAAGAAGAATGGTGGAATGATAGACATGAGATAACTTGAACAGTTTACAGAATAAGTAGGAGATGTGGCACCAGAAACCGAAAGTAGAAGTGTGCTACCACATAGCCAGAAGCCCACTGCTTGCCAACACACAGACTGTGTTCTTTCCTGAGGTTTACAAAAGTTGATACCCAACATATTGACAATACAGGTTTCAAGATATTTCATCAAAGAACACATATATACAAAACTCATGTAGCTGCAATAAATTTTACAAAAATATTACCTGTACAAAGTCTTATTATTACACACTACTGTCTGTATGGTTTGAATTCTGTTATATTCCTCAATCCAAATGTCTTTCCTGACTTGGGATACTCTAACCTGTAAGCATTAGGATGAGGGTTTCCCACAACTTTGAAAGTGGCAACATATATATATATATATATATATATATATATATATATATATATATATATATATATATATATATATTTTTTTTTTTTTTTTTTTTTTTTTTTTTTTTTTTTTTTTTTTGACTCTGACCAAAACCAAGTCTCCGATATCAAATGTGGTAATTTTCAAACTTCTGTCATGTCATCTCTTCCTGGCTTCAGCTTGTTCCTTCATAGTCCTACGTTCAATCTCCTCTCTCTTTTGCTTGCTTAATTCTTACAAGGTGGATAGTTGACAAGTTCACTGATTAGGTTTGTGGAACTATGTTGAAGACTGTTAAAAATCTCTTCAAATTCAGACACATAATCTATTCTTGATGCATGATTTTTGTTACAATATGTCCTGAACAATCTGCCAATTTCCCTCATGTATCATTCTGCCGGATTGCTGGAGGGGTGATATGCCGAAATCAATATGTGTCAGATGTTTTCATCCTCTTTGAATGATTTCCAGTGCTTGGAGATAAACTGAGTTCCATTATCAGACAGGATTTTCTTATGTTTGCCGACTGTCTGAAAGTAGTCATTCCTGAATTTGCTGATTATGGTTTTGATGATGGCTTTCTTCATAGGGTACAATTTCATAAATTTAGAGAAGAGATCTATGGCAACAAATGTATGGCTACAGCCACCTCTGGTCTTGGGAAGACTTCCATAAATATCCACAGCAACAGTTTAAAGCAATTCTTGTGGCAAGATGTTCTGCATCAGGCCTCTGCATGTATGATTGGACACCTTGACTCGTTGGCATCTGTCTTATGTGGTCACTAATTTCTTAACTCTTCTGGCAATGTTATAAAAGTAGATGTTCTCTTGTATCCTCTGTATACACTTTTGAGTACCAAAGTGCCCAAAATTTTCGTGCACAAACTTTATTATTACATCAACACCTGTTTTCGGGCAACACAACTTCCATTTATCACTGTCGACACTCATACGTCTAATCAACATGCCCTTGTATGTCTTATAGTATTGCCCTACCTTGTCTTCACCTCTTTTGCCTAACAAGCTCTTGACTAATCTCCAATTATCATCCTGATTTTGGTATCTCCTAATCATGTCACAAATTTTACGAATTTCTGCTTCTTCTATAACACCCCTCAGCTACATGATTCTGAATTCCTTTTCACAGGCTCCACTGCTATCTTCAAATTCACCCCCCACTGGCAAACGAGAGAGTCATTCGACAACAAGATTGTCCTTGTCCTTAATGTATTCCACGGAGAAATCAAACTGTTGCAAGAACAGTGCTCATCTAGTAATCCGGATATAGTGACGTTTGCACTCCTGAATTTACGTCAAACCCTTATGGTCTGTGAATAATTTTCTGAATTTTGAGAAAGCCCACAAAATTGCCAAAGGTTCCTTCTCTGTAACGGGGTATGCCTTCTCGTGTTTCTGTAGTGTCCTGCTTGCAACTGCAATGGTCGAGTGTTCAGGCTGGATCAAACGTTTTTCTTGAAATAAATAAGCACCAAAGCCCTAATCACTACTGTCAGTACAAAACGGAAATGACAAGTCTGGTCTGTATAAAATATTGATGTTACAAAGCTGCTTTTTTATCTCTTCAAAAGCTTGTATGCATTTCTCTGACAAATTCCAAACAGTATTCTTCTTCAGCAGGTTTTTCCAACATGGGGCATTCAAGGTTTGAGTACTTACATATTTGCGGTAATATCGACACATGCCGAGAAAAGATTTGTGTTGCTTCTTGGTCTTGGGCACAGGAAACTTTGCTATGGCTTCACTTTTCTCATTATCTTCTTCAGTTACAATGGGCCCAAGAAATTTTAGCTGTTCCACAGCAAATTTACATTTTTCTAGCTTAAGAGTCATCCCTCCTGCTCTTAATCTTCTGCACACATCTTCTAGTAAGCTTAAGTGCTCTTCCCAGGTTTGACCAGTGACAAGGATATCATCCACATACGCACTTAATTTTTCAAAAAGATCTTTGCCTAATACCAAATCCAATGTTCTGATAAAATCAGATACAGAAACATTTAACCCAAATGGGATCACGCAGTACTGATAGCTTCTTCCATTATACAAGAATGCAGTGTACTTCCTCGAATCTTTGTCAAGTGGCACCTGATGAAAACCAGAAGTCAAGTACAGGTTAGTCATATATTTTACATGTTCAAATTTATACAATAGTTCGTCGATGGGCTCTGGATGGTTGGTTTCCCTTTCTAAGAACTTGTTCAGATGTCTGGAGTCAAGTACAATCCTCACATCTCCATTCTTCTTGGAAATCACGATGATGTGATTGTTGTATTCACTCCTCTTAATTATGTCCCAGTTTTCCATCTTTTCAAGCTCTTTCTCTACAGCTTTCGTTTTTGCAATAGGGACACCGTATGGTTTGATGTAAAATGGTTCGTGTGGTTTTACCCACAAGATACACAGGTAGTTTTTCACTCTCCCAGGTCTGTCATCGAACACATCATGGTAGTTCCACAAGACTCTTCCTATCTCTTCTTTTTGTTCTTCGTCTAATTTGTTAGCTTCCTCCACCATGGTATTTACGAGTTCTTGATAATTAATGTTCTCTCTGGATTCTGCAGGCTCTTCATGCATGTGTTCTACATCTCTACCATAATCTATTAAATCTAATTCTACACTCTGCATGCTCAGGCTATTCCCATTTTTCAATATAATAGAGGAACAATGTAAAACACCAGTCTTCGGGTCCATAAACATAACTTTTCTTCCTCCCGAGTCAAATACAGCAGTCACTTTGTAAGGTGTTGGTGAAAAAAAAAAAAAAAAAAAAAAAAAAAAAATGAAATGGATATGAATGATTCCGACTGTGGAAGGTTAATGTGGGTTAATACAATAGGAAGACAGGAGCAGCTGACCCTGTATTGATTAGTGATATTTAACATCATAACAAATAATCTGCATGATAAAATATTGCCCTGTTTCAGTTCTAATTGTAATGAAACTCTTCCACTTCCTGCAAGTGGCATAAAATATAATTAATAATTCGTCCACACCAAATATCTAACGAACTAACTGGGATTTGACTACTAATAATGTTGAAAAAACATCTTTCCAATCCATCAATATTTATTACACCTTTTTAAGTAGGATAAAACACACAATGATAAACCCAATACTAAAATCATAAACAACAAGAATACAGTTATAACCAAATAAGAAAGAACAATCTAATGCATATGAAGTTACTCAAAGTGTTACGAAACTGGAAATTAGTAAAGACTGGCAAGTCAGAAACACCTATCGTGAAATAATATAATGTTCTTAGCGGGATAATCGAGTCGGAATACGAGTGCAGGGTTGACTTTCCTAACTACACAATCCCCATTACAAGGCAGAAACTAATGTATCGACTGTATGTTGCTGGTGAGCGCTTTGCCATACATTATCAAACTGACGACTTGCGTGTGAAGGTGCAGCGCTGCAGTGGCGTGGGCGCAGGGCGGCTGTGAGCTGAAAATTTGCGTGACCACGAAATAAAATCTCGCTCCGTCACTCTGAATCTATACTCCCTTCTATCAGCCTCTGTGCGCTCGGCAGTACGCAGTGCCTCCGATCTCAAACAATTCTGCCAAGTCAGGACCACTTCAGTCAGCATAGACACGTACGCACAAGTACTGAAGGTCTAAAAGACTCCAGAAGATGAGTATATCGTAACTAGTGCTTCGGTGCAATAGTATTGACTGGCTGACCTTATTCAAACCAAAACAAGAACAATCAGCTAAAGTATAAATCTCAGGGTGTACCCTGACATTTATACAATTTCACTCGTCCAAGTATCAGCTCAATAAGTAAAATCTCCAAGTCCGCACTGAAAGGACAGGGCACTGCCAGATGCGTCTGTATTTTAGTGCTACGAAACACGAAGTCAACTTCTACCACTGAGTCTCCGCGCAAGACCACCGAGAAACGCCGTTTTTACGTAAAGCCGATCAGCGTCGAGTTCTCGAACTCCATCCAGTAAAAATCTCACAAGACAACCGCTGATTTCGCAAGGCTGGTGCTTTGAATATCAGCCAATCAAAGGCGGCATCCCTTCCACGCGCACTTTTGGCGCGATTGTCACCAAACGGCTGTAACCGCTGCCCTTGGGATCGGCCGCCTAGCCTCCTGCAAACATTCCGTCGCCTTCCCTTTCGGATCATCGGCCACAGCGGTAGGCCCTGCTATCTCCTCCTAAAAAGCGCAGGCATTGCCTCTCCTTCACAGTTTGGGACACAAGGCTACATTTTTACGACCTACTGCCCTTCCAGTGTGCCACCCAAGGCTAGCACGCCCGGCCTCCTATGGCGCCGCAGGCAACAGGTAGGAAGGAATTTCACTCGCCCCCTCAGGGCCAAGTCAGCTCTGCACCTCACCTTAGAAAAATCTTCCTTACATCGTATTCCCGACAGGATTAGAGAATTGTATGTGCAGGACTCATTATGACAATACATCAATGGTTGCACGCCGTCGGAAGTTCGAGTCCTCCCTGTGGCATTGGTGTGTGTGTTTGTCCTTAGGTAAGTTTACCTTAGTTTAAGTAGTTTGTAAGCTATGGACTGGATTTACCAACATTTGAACATTTTGAACAATACGTCAACAATAAACACCGATAACACAGATGAGAGATCAGCTGCCATCTCTCGTTACCCCACAGCCATTGCAAATTTCTGCATGTGGAGTGTCATATAGAAATTAATATGATGTGTCACGGAACAAAACATCCGTTATCAAACTGAAAACTAATCATTATATTGATATATACATAATTCTCCCCTATCAATTGAAAGCTGGAGTCTGTAAAACTATCTCCAGACTAATTTACAATCCTACGGTTTTCACTAATTTATTTGCCTGAAGACCGATTGTGAGGGATGCAGAAATTTCCGCTTTACCTCACTGTGGCACTAATACTACGAAAAAAAAAAGTAAAATGATGACCCACCTATCCAATGTAAGCTGCAGCCGGTAAAAATTTTCTCCACAATAAATTACAATTCCACCCCCATGAACCATAGACATTGACGAGGTGGGGTGGTTTGCGTGCCTCAACGATGCAGATAGCCGTACCGTACATGCAACCAAAGCGGATGGGTATCTGTGGAAAGGCCAGACAAACGTGTGGTTCCTGAAGAGGGGCAGCAGCCTTTTCAGTAGTTATAGGGGCAACAGTCTGGATGATTGACTGAGCTGGCCTTGTACATCAGCTAATGTGGCTTTGCCACACGCTTACTGCGAACGGCTGAAAGCAAGGGGAAACTACTGCCGTTACTTTTCCCGAGGACATGCAGCTCTACTGTATGAAAATATGATGATGGCATCCTCTCGGGCAAAATATTCCGGAAGTAAAATAGTCCCCCATTCGAATCTCCGGGCGGGGACTACTCAGGAGGATGTTATCATCAGGAAAGACAATACTGGCATTCTGCGGATCGGAGCGTGGAATGTTAGATACTGTTAGATACCTTAATCGAGTAGGCAAATTAGAAAATTTAAAACGGGAAATGGATAAGTTGAAGTTAGGTATATTGGGGATTAGTAAAGTTCGGTGGCAGGATGTACAGGATTTCTGGTCAGGTGAGTACATGATTATAAATACAAAATCAGTTGGGGGTATCACAGGAGTAGGACTGATAGTGAATAAGAAAATAGGAATGCGGGTAAACTACTATAAGCAGCACAGTGATCGCATTATCATTGTCAAGATAGATACGAAGCCAACACCGATAACAGTAGTACAGGTTTATATGCCAACTAGCTCTGCCGATGATGTGGTGATCGAAGAAATATATGAGGAGCTAAAGGAAATTATTCAGACAGTTCAGGGAGAGGAAAACTTAATTGTGATGGGAGACTGGAATTCGGTAGTAGGAAAAGGAAGAGAAGGAAACTTGGTAGTCATGAACTGTAGGCTGAAACTGAAAAAAACTGCAGAAAGGAAGGAAAATAAGGAGATGGGATCTAGATAAATTGAAGGAACGTGAAATTCTGGTGAATTTCAGAGGGAGATTGAGGCAAGAATTGACAGAAACAGGGGGAAATAAGACAGTAGAAGAGGAATGGGTAGCATTGAGAGATGAAATAGTGAAGGCAGCACAGGACAAAATAGGAAGAAAGGCAAGACCTACAAAAAATCCTTGGATAACACAGGAAATACTAAATTTAATTGATGAAAGGAGAAAATATAAAAATGCAGTAAATGAAACAGGCAAAATAGAGTACAGACGACTAAGAAATGAGATTGACAGGAAGTGCAAAATGGCTAAGCGGGAGTGGCTAGAAGCCAAATGCAAATCTGTAGAAGAATGTATAAGAAGGGGAAAAGTAGATACCGCCTACAGGAAAATCAATGAGACATTTGGGGACAAGAAAAGCAATTCTACGAATATCAAGAAATCAGATGGGAAACCAGTTCTCAGCAAAGAAGGGAAAGCTGAAAGGTGGAAAGAGTATATAGAGCAGCTCTACAAAGGAAATGAACTTAGAGACGATGTTGTAGGAAGGGAAGAGGAAGTAGATCAAGATGAAATAGGAGATACTATACTGAGAGATGAATATGACAGAGCCCTGAAAGACCTAGGTCAGATCAAGGCCCCAGGAGTAGATGACATACCCTCAGACCTACTAAAGTCTCTGGGAGACCCAGCCATGACAAAACTATTTGAACTGGTGTGTAGGATGTATGAGACTGGCGAAATACCCTCAGACTTTAAGAAAAATGTAATAATCCCCATTCCAAAGAAATCAGGCGCAGACAGGTGTGAAAATTACAGAACCATCAGTTTGATAAGTCATGGTTGCAAAATTTTAACACGAATTATCAACAGGGGAATGGAAAAGCTGGTAGAAGCTGACCTCAGGGAAGATCAGTTTGGATTCAGGAGGAACGTAGGAACCCGGGAGGCAATACTCACTTTACGTCTTATCTTAGAAGATAGATTAAGGAAAGGCAAACCTACATTTTTGGCTTTTGTAGATTTGGAGAAAGCTTTTGACAATGTTGACTGGAATACACTCTTTCAAATTCTGAAGTCAGCAGGGGTAAAATACAGGGAAAGTTGTACAAAAGCCAGACCGCAGTTATTAGACTCGAAGGGCATGAAAGGGAAGCATCAGTTGGGAAGGGAGTAAGACAGGGTTGTAGCCTTTCTCCGATGTTATTCAATTTGTACATCGAGCAGGCTGTGAAGGAAAGCAAGGAAACATTTGGAATAGGGATTAAAGTTCAGGGGGAAGAAATAAAAACATTGCGTTTTGCTGATGACATTGTAATTCTGTCAGATACAGCGAACGACCTGGAAGAGCAGTTGAATGGAATGGACAGTGTGTTGAAGAGAGCGTATAAAATGAACATTAACAAGAGAAAAACAAAAATAATGGAATGCGGTCTTAGAAAATCAGGCGATGCTGAAGGAATTAAATTAGGTAACGAATCAATGAAGATGGTAGATGAGTTTTGTTACGTGGGTAGTAAAATAACATGTGATGGTTGCAGTACAGAGGATATAAAATTCAGAATGGCAATGGGAAGAAAAGCATTTTTGAAAAAGAGAAATTTGCTAACATCGAATATTAATTTAAGGGTAAGGAAGTCTTTTCTGAAGGCATTTGTGTGCAGTGTTGCCTTGTACGGGAGTGAAACATGGACGATAAGTAGTGCGGACAGGAAGAGAATAGAGGCTTTTGAAATGTGGTGCTAGAGAAGAATGCTGAAGATTAGGTGGGTAGATCGCATAACTAATGAAGAGGTACTGAACAGAATTGGCGAGAAAAGTAATATTTGACATACCCTGACTGAAAAAAGGGATCGCTTGGTAGGACACATTCTTAGACATCGAGGAATTGTAAATTTAGCATTGGAGGGAAGTGTGTGGGGTAAAAATCGCAGAGGGAGGCCAAGAGACGCATATAGTAAGGAGATTCAAGTGGATATGGGTTGCCGTTCTTATGAGGAGATGAAAAGGCTTGGTCAGGATAGAGTAGGGCGGAGAGCTGCATCAAACCAGTCTCCGGACTGAAGACCATAACAACAACAAATTACAATCCTCCTTTTGACACTACTTTAATCCTGTGTGCTGAAGGCCCATTGTGAGGGATGCCAACACTCCCGCTTTACCTCACTGTGGCACAAATATCACGAAAAAACCCATAAAAGTGATAAGCCAAAAGATGTATGTAAGTGTTACATGTGGCATATGTTGAATCTTATTCTTTAGCGCCGGCCGCGGTGGCCGAGGGGACTGAGGCGCTCCAATCATGGTCTGCACGTCCACTGAGGTCGGGAGTTCGAATCCCCCCTCGGGCATGGGTATTTGTGCCGTCCTTAGTCTTAACTAGTTCGTAAGTAGTTTGTAAGCTTAGGGACTGATCACCCCGTAGTTAAGTCCCATAAGTTCTACAAACATTTGAACATTTTATTCTTTAGCATGTGGTTTTGGTTATTTGTGTGGCATATCTGTAAATGGTGTACAAATCAAGAAACAGGTGTGACATCTAAATTTTAACAGGTAAGTAACATGACAGAAAACATTACAGAAGTTATTATACAATTAAATGCGATGTAGAAATTAAAATAAAAGGACATCAGTCTTTACAGGATATATCATCGAAATCATAATTGTATTGCTGCTACATGAGTAAATATGTTGTCTAGCTTACTTTCTGGCATGTTTAGCTAGTGATTTGCGTGACACATTTGTAAATATCGTATTGTAACGAAATCTTAAACTAACACATAAAACATTATGCTTTTACAATGCAAGAACAGATAAATATTCTGAATTTAATTGCGTACATGGATGTGTGTGTGACATATTTGTACAAGTGAGGTGACAGATGAACACAAAAAATCATATTATATTAGACTTGGTCAGACAGTTGACCAGTCAATTAATTTTTTAATTGGGAAAGTGGATCTCAGTGTGGTGTAGGTGGCACATGATAGAAGGTACACCTATTACATAATATGTGCTGTTGGAAAGGGGTGACATATCGTATGTGATGCATACTTAAATTTATTTTCTTTTAGATAGTCCGCTATATATCTATTTTTTTTTACCATGACGTAATGCTGGTGACTGATAGAGCCCACAAATTGTCTATTTGTTAGTGGGGTTCGGAGAATTGGCGTTTCTGATTCTCTAGCGTTACATTGTACACTAGGAAACGTGGTTTGATGTCTTGAAGCTCTGGACATAAGCGGTCTAGTGACTCGCCTATGGTTAGCTGTTGTCGTTGAGGTGGGACTGCATACCAAGGCGTGCCTCTAGCCTGAGCCCGGCTGGGCGCGAGATAGTGGTGTCGACTGGATGCGTTTGTCTCGCACAGGATGGACTGAGAGCGGCAGTCGCCTGGGTCAGCGGTCACGCCCCGCAGAGGCGGCGACCGTCTGCGCTGGCGGCGGTCGTGTTTACGGCAGGGAGGGCGCCTCCTGCCTCCTGCCGCCTGCCGCCTGCTGTGCCCTGCGGTGCGCTCGGAAGAGGCACTCCTGGTATCCCTCACTTCTGCTGCTCTGTGGGCGAGCAAGTTCGGCCACCCCTTCACAGTACGCAGTCGGCTGAGGCTGGCAGCTCCCATGTTTTTACCCTCGTAAACCCCGTAGCGTAGCCGAAGGCACGTGGCAAGTGGAACAGCTCTCAGGACCTGGGTTACGTGGAAGTGGGTCGTCCCCTCAGCTGCCATGCCGTGTTTGTCAGGCGTCCTGTCCCAGCACGCGCCACTCCATTCAGGGATCCACCAGACGACCACAATGCTGTTGCCACCTTTCTTCTGCACAAACTGTACTAGCATTTCGCAGTGCCACGGTTTTACAAGTTATAAACATACATTGAAATCTAATTAGCATCACACAGAACAATGAAAGTGTGACTTAGAGTAGCATCAAATTTTATTACAATGAAATTTTAACTAACCTTAACTTACTATACCTATGTGTGGTTTATACACACACACACACACACACACACACACACACACACACACACACAAACACACACATTTTCGATTATTCCCTTTAAAGAGAGCGATTGAACTTGAATAATTATGACTTCTTCTTCTTCTCCCTTCGTTCTTCCCAAATTCTCTTCATGCGTTCACTGTGCCCTCTCTTGCGTTCTTCTGACCACTTTTTTCCTGTTCTGTTCTCCGTGTGTTCTTGTTTAAGTTTCTTCATAATGTTCCTGAACTGTTCTCTATGTTTATGTTGTCTTGTGTAATTCCCAGTTTTGTGTCCCGACTTCGTCGCCTCGTCGTAGGTGTCGGTGGCCGAGTGGAATGAGACCGACACGCTGGTGCAGGTACGGAGGGGAGCAGCCAGAAATTATAAACACTCGAGTAAATTAGAAAGAGATATATTGCACAGAATGTAACAATACTTAACTTTTACATAGTACTGCAGAATGTTGATACATAGTTGTTAGAGGCCTGCCTAGTGCCTGTACAATAGCAAAGTCTTCACTCGTGCCTATCGGATTACGAAGGTCCTAACTCGTTGCTATCTCAGTCCGAAGTGAACTCGGTCCTTCAGTGGTGGCCACGAGCGGAGTTGTCGCAGAGGGCTCTCGTGGCTGTCGTCGTGAGAACGCCTCGCCGTGCGTGCATGGCGGCGCACGGCGAAAGTAGGTGGCGCGCACTTTGTACTTGTGCGACACCACACCCCTCCCCCCCCCCCCCAAACCGCCGCGCCGTCGTGGCGTAGGGCTGAGGGCCACGGCGACGGCACTGGGAGGAGGGCCTGGGCGGGGGCGTTACTGGTGGGACGGGCGTCGTAGCTGAGGCTGGGATCGAGACGCCGTCCGCGCCCCGGCATCCGCCTTGCGATCCTCCAGGGAACCCGCCGAAACCTGGGGAAGGGCGCCCGCCCCCGCCCAGAGGGAGCAGGTCATCTTCTTCTGAGGTGCGTGGCCCAAGCTGGGGGGGTCCGCACGGTCCCGGAGTCCCTCTCGGTGACGCTGTCATCTGCGGCGGCGACAGCGGCGGAGTCGCGTCAATCTCCATCGGGACGAGCTCGTAGTCCGGGGACGCTGGACCCGTCGACGAACGATGTGGATGTGCTCCCTGGCGGTGAACTGGGTCTAGAATCAAGAAACCGGAGACAGGATCGCGCAGCCTATGCAGACGCAATTGGTTTGCGTGGCGCCGCAGCTCCGACCCTGTGGAAGAACGTACAACAAACATATTGCGCCCGAGCACGCGCTGAATGATGCCCGGCATCCATTTCTTCTTGTTTCCAGCAAACACCCTGTACAGCACCGGCGTAGAAACCTGAAAACGCGTAGCGCCATACGAACCGACTCGGTGCGTGGGAGGCTGCAGCAGGTGAAGGAGAGTGCGGTGACGGCGGCCGTGTAGCAGCTCGGCAGGAGACGGGCCGTCACGTGGCATGCACCGATACGTAGACAGGAAAATTTGAAGAGCTTGCTGCCTGGAGTGCTGACCTTTCATCTTCTCCATGTGAGACTTGAATGTTCGAACGAAACGTTCTGCTTCACCATTGGACTGAGGGTGAAAAGGTGCGGTGGTAATATGCTGAATGCCATTCACACGACAAAACTGTTGAAATTCCGCACTAACAAACTGAGGTCCATTGTCACTGACGATAGTTTCAGGCAAGCCTTCGATGCAAAACACTGATGTTAAGGCACTGATTGTACTAGAAGCTGTCGTCGAGTTCATGGCAATCACAAAAGGAAACTTGCTGAAAGCGTCTACAACAATTAACCAGCGCGTATTCCAGAAAGGTCCGGCAAAGTCAATATGTAAACGTTGCCATGGTCCATTGGGGCGTGGCCAATCTGAGAAACGTTGCGGAGGAGCCGCCTGATGCTCCGCACAAACTGTACACTGTGATGTCATACTCTCTATCTGAGCGTCCATACCAACCCAGGTACAATGACGTCTGGCCAGTTGCTTTGTCCTAACAATACCCCAATGTCCTTGATGCAGGAGGCGTAACACTTCCCGTTGTAGGGAACGAGGAACAACCACTCTTGTTTGGTCGTTGTCCGTATGTAACAACAGAACACCCTGACTTAAAGACAATGCATGCCGTTGTGCAAAATAACGGCGAACCAGAGGCCGATCAATGTATTTGGCTCTGGCAGGCCACCCTGAGCGAACAAAACGTGCTACCACACTTAGGTCTGCATCCGCAGCTGTTTCCTGTGCAACCCGGCGAGAGTTCAAAGGAAAGTCTGCGACAGCGGAAGCATCTCTGGAGTCTATCTGACAACATGCCATTTCTGAAGAATCAAATGATACATCCTGGCCAACCGGAAGTCGGGAAAGTGTGTCCGCGTTGGCATGTTTAGTGGTAGGTCGGTACAAAATCTCATACTGATAATTTGCCAATATCAAGGACCATCTCTGAAGCTTTTGTGCCGTACGTGGCGGAATCGGCTTTGTGGGTGCGAACAACGACGTGAGAGGCTTGTGGTCTGTCAACAAATAGAATTTTCTGCCATAGAGATAATGATGAAACTTTGTGACGCCGTAAATGATTGCTAAGGCCTCCTTTTCTATCTGACTGTAATTCTGTTGCGTTGGCGTCAGTAGCTTGGATGCAAAGGCAATAGGACGATCGTGAGATCCAATGCGATGTGAGATTACCGCGCCCAGACCGTACGACGAGGCGTCAACTGCTAACACTACAGGCTTCTGGGGGTCAAAGGGAATCAAACATGCATCACTGAGTAGTTCCGACTTGAGTTTGTCGAAGGCAACCTGACAATCTTTAGACCATACAAAAGGAACATTCTTCCTACGTAAGTGATGCAGTGGAGCTGCAATCTGAGAGGCATTGGGAATAAATCTGAAATAATAGTTAAGCTTTCCCATCACTGCTTGCAATTCATGCACATTCTTAGGAGGAGGCAAGTCTTTGATTGCTCGAAGATGTGACTGTAAGGGATGAATTCCTTGGGCATTAATCACATGGCCCAGGTACTCTATTTCAGTTTGTAAAAACGAACACTTTGCTTTATTGCAACGTAGACCTGCTGCAGTCAAAACTTTGAAAAGGCACTCCAGGTTTGCTAAATGTTCTTCAACTGTACGTCCGGATACCACAATATCATCTAAATAGTTCGAACAACACGGTACAGAAACTGTCAGCTGTTCCAAAAAACGCTGAAAAATAGCGGGAGCGGAAGAACTGCCAAAGGGTAGGCGTTGAAATTGAAAAAGGCCCATGTGAGTATTAATGACGAAAAACTTTTTTGACTCGTCATCAAGTGGAATCTGTAAGTATGCCTCTGCTGAATCAATCTTGGAAAAGAAGCGAGACTGTCCTAATTTGTCCATCAGTTCGTCAGGTCTGGGCAGGGGGTAAGTGTCGACAATTGTTTGACTGTTCACTGTTGATTTGAAGTCCGCACAGATACGAAGTTTTCCTGACGGCTTGGGTATAATTATTATAGGCGAGGCCCACTGACTCGCAGAAACAGGAGAAATCACCCCACTATCTTGCCAACGTTTAAGTTCTTCGGCAACTGTATCACGCAAGGCGATAGGCACTGGTCTAGCTTTACGAAACTTTGGAACTGCAGATTCTTTTAAAGTTACATGTGCCACGAAGTCTTTTGCACAACCTAGTTCCGGCGAAAACAAGTCACTATATTTGTCACATAAAGCATTGATTTTGTCCTGAGGCGCTACTGACGAAATTTGAAGCACATCTCTTTGAATTGATAAACCAAACAAGTCAAAAGCATCTAGTCCAAAAATGTTCTGTGTCGATTTGGCCTGAAGAACTACAAAAGCAACTGTTTTTGTTACACCTTGAAAAGAGGCGGGCAGGCTACACGTTCCTAGCACGGGAATATTTTGACCTGTATAAGCTGTTAGCACTTGTTGACACAGCGATAATTTTGGAGAACCCAGAAGTTCATAAGTATCTTTATTAATTAAGGTAACAGCGGAACCAGTGTCGAGCTGAAATTGCACAGTCTTATTGTCAATGGAAAGATTCACAAAAAGTTTTTGCTTGCGGCGCTCGACAGGTGCGTGAATGTGGGCAACGTCTGCTACGGTTTGTTTACTGCGCTTGCGCGGGCCGCGTAGTGAAGGAAGCGGCGCAGACTCGGCACGCAGCGGATTAACAACACTGGCACTAGATGACACTACCGCCGGATCGGCGTCCGCGCAATGCGAGGCTACTACAGAGTCACTAACTACTGCACTACACTTTTCAGTAGCTACAACAAGTCTACTGTCACTAGCTACACAGTACTGGGCACTATTACAAGGAGCAGTTGCAGAAGGCACTATTTTCACTACAGGAATGCACTGTTTATAGTCATTTTGCTTGTTCCGAACCCGTTTCCGTTGCACTGTTTTACGCGCTCGTCGGCGCTTGCTACGTGGTGCACTATATAGTTTTGCCATAGGCGCAGAACTACTTTCTTGCAATTGAGATCCAAGGAAAGCACTGTTCAATTCCACAGCCCGTATAACATTTACAGAATGAACTGTTCTCGCACTTTGCGAAGCACCGTTTCTAACGTTACTGTTCTTTGAGTTTTTAATTTGCATACACACCGACTGCACATGTCCCGATTTGCCACATTGATAACAGGTTGCGTTGCGACTAGGGCAATGAGCACGCTTGTGGCGAGACACACACTGGGGGCAAGATTTACGTACATTTTTCTGAAATGAGCGTTGGCGCCCGTTACTCAAATTACTGTGTCTAACACTACGGGGCGACCTTTGCGTCGCACTTTTACTCTGGCTACTGTTCACTGTCTGTTCAGCACGGCCGGTAGAATAATAAGAATCACTAGTGCTATACTGAGAACTACGGCTAGGAAAGCGTCCGTTGCGGCGCACTGAATTAACACTGTGGCTTTGCATTTCTACATCAGCTAAGTCAAAAGTATCATGCGCTTCTATAAGCTGCAGTACACTGTCTAAGGAGGGGTCAGACTGTTTCAGAATTGCTGCTCTAATTCTGGGGTCCTGAATATTCTGCGTAATCGCATCCCTCAACATCACGTCACTATACGAAAGTCCACAAGAGCAAGTAAATTTACATTGGCGGGTTAAGCCCTTCAATTCCGTGATCCACTCTTGGTGTGACTGCTGCGGTAATTTTTTAAGTCTGAAAAATCGGTACCGTGCAGCGGCTACAAGAACTTTTCTCTCATAATGAGCATTCAGTGCATCTACAATTCGTTCAAAGTCTACATCACGAGGAGATGCTTGCGGGAATAGTTTCTGCAGTAAT